>OX451737.1:315257833-316457833 GCA_948472305.1 Vicia faba
CAATGCTCAAGAGAAACAAATTGACATAAAGCCAACTTTACCAAAGTGGCAATGCTACCTTTTTGCCATTTTTAGATTAATTCAATGTGTAATCTTTCATTTATCAGAATAATGACTTAAACCATTGATTTTGCATTCAATTTTTGAGCGTGGAAGGGTTTAGATACCTGTAAGCAAGTACAAACAAAGCTGGACAGAAATTGCAACTTGTAGCAACATGAAACATGCCATGGATCAAAGTGACTTTTTGCCAAATTCAAACCTTCGATTCTCCCTAACCACAAATGATTTCGGAGAGTTCTTGGACATTTTGGAAAGCTTGTAACATGCTCTATAATACATCATTGAAATTCATTTTGATATTCCAATGGGAACTATGTGAAAAATTGCCATGAAGAAAGGTCAAAATCCTGCCTAAAATAGGGCAAAATTTCACTAAGTTAAAAGTTTCATGGGCCCTTGTTCCAAAAATCATAACTTGAGATCCAAACATCTTTTGGGAAAACTTTGTGAATCAAAGTTGTAGATTTTGTGTAGGAATACAATTTTCATGTTGGAAGTTTTGTTTGAATCCAATTGCATCATGGTAAAAATATTGGGCAAAGTTGGGAAAAAATAAGAAAATTTCATAACTTAGAAAAATTCTAAGTTATGAAAATTTTCAATCTTAAACCCTAATTTGCAAAATTAGGTTTCTTGATGAACAAGTTTCATGTTTTGACACATATTGATGAAAAATGATCCTTGGCACTTGATTTTGACCAAAAAGTCAAAGTTTGACTTTTCAGTGTACAATTGATTTTTGATCAATTGACTAGAAAATTCATTTGCCAATCCAATGCTTTTAAGATCTTTTGAACCTTGTGATTAGGTCAAGATGAGGCCATTGAGTCCTTGAATCCATTTTTGAACCCAATTTTCCATTGGCTAGGTCAAAAATCAGAAATTGCCCTTGTGCAGTCAAAACCCTAAAAATGACCATTTTGCCTTTTGGTGATCTGATCAAATTTCTTGAGGAGTTGTGGTCCAAACTTGATAAAATGGTTCATATGAGCCTATAATGTTTATGTGGATAAAAAATTATGAGATTTGACTGTAAATTGGCCATGGTTGACTTTTTCCCCAATACAACTGATTTCTAGGTCAACTGTTCAATTGACTGGGCAAAAATTTGATTCAAGGCTTGAAACTTGGTATGAGAAGTCTTAGAGGTCCAACATGAAGTATGGAAGTCACAATGAGCATTGAAAGTCCAAAAAACCTTGTGCAAACTCAAACCCTAATTTCAGGTCAACATTGTAAGAAGATGTCTTGAGCAGAGCATACCCTAACTTGGTCTTGAGTTCAAAGAGTCTTGTGAGGGGAAATCTTGATAAAATGAGAGGGCAAATTTTGGGGTACAACAACTGCCCCTGTTCAATCTTCTTCAGCCCGAAGAGTTAGATTGACGAGTTTGCCTTTCGTGACTCGAAGGTAAAAGAGGATTGGACACTAGAGTGCCCGTAAATTTGCACTCCTCAGAGTAGTTGAGGGAATGGGCTTAAAGATGCCATTTGGAGATGTGATAGAATCTTGTAGGAGATGGTCTTAAAGATGCCATCCAAGAATGTTTATTGAATTGTAAGTTATAGGTGAGCGTCAGAATGGTATCCGTGTCTGGAGCATCTCTGAGTTGGGGATCTGAATAAGCAATAGAATAACATCCGTGTCTGGAATATCTATAAACTGTTTTCTGAGGCTGAATATGAACAAGCGATAGATTAGCATCCATGTCTGGAGCATCCATAAACTGTTTTCATGATCCTTGAATTTGAATAAGAAATAGATTAGCATCCGTGTCTGGAGCATCTCTAGGCTGTTTTTTGAGGCTGAATCTGAACAAGCGATAGATTAGCATCCATGTCTGGAGCATCCGTAAACTGTTTTCATGATCCTTGAATTTGAATAAGCAATAGATTAGCATCCGTGTCTGGAGTATCTCTAGGCTGTTTTCTGAGGCTGAATCTGAACAAGCGATAGATTAGCATCCATGTCTGGAGCATCCGTAAACTGTTTTCATGATCCTTGAATTTGAATAAGCAAGAGATTAGCATCCATGTCTGGAGCATCCGTAAACTGTTTTCATGATCCTTGAATTTGAATAAGCAAGAGATTAGCATCTGTGTCTAGAGCATCTCTAGGCTATTTTCTGAGGCTGAATCTGAACAAGCGATAAATTAGCATCCGTGTCTGGAGCATCCGTAAACTGTTTTCATGATCCTTGAATTTGAATAAGCAATAGATTAGCATCCGTGTCTGGAGCATCTCTAGGCTATTTTTTGAGGCTGAATCTGAATAAGCGATAGATTAGCATCCATGTTTGGAGCATCCGTAAACTGTTTTCATGATCCTATACTGGTAGCTTGTTAATCTTATCCTGAAAAAGGGTAAAATATTAGCTGAAACACAAAGTTATGTTGCATGAAATGTATGATGCAATATATGTGTTTTATCAATGTTTATGATATATGAATGTAATGTATGCGCATGTAAGTTGATTAGCTGTCTTGCTGAGGAAAATAAATCCTTGATAGCTGGAGATAATAAAATCCTTGACTGCTTTCGGGGAAAATAAATCCTTGACCACTGCTGGAGATTCAAAAATCTTTGACTGCTGAAGATTATCAAAAACTTTGACAACTTCTGCGGGGAATTAAGAATGAGAATCTTCAATCTGCTATGGGAATTAAAAATTCTGATAAATTTATGTCGAGAGTAAAGAAGGCTCTGGAAACTTCACTGGAGAATCAAGGATGAGAATCTTCATTCTGTTGGGGAGTAAAAACTCTGTGGGGAATAGCTATCCTGCTGGAGAGTAAGCTCAGGACTCTGGGGGGAAAAGCTTACTGCTGGGGATGACAGGAGCCTGGGTTGTGTGCCAATCTACTGGGAAATTATCCTAGGTTGGGGATAAGACAAAAGTTAACTGTTATCTGGTTGATTCTCAGACTTTAAGATAACTTGCTGGAGAATCTGGAGACACTAAATGATTTCCGTTGTGGATCGATAGTTTGGCTCCGCTGGGGAAGAGGGTGTCAGGATAAATCTTTGGGGAATTATCTGGTTTTAAAGTGACTCTCCGGGGAAATTGGAAGAAACTGGATGGTTTCCACTAGGGTTCAAAGTTTTAAGATTTGACTCCGTTGGGGAAGAAAGTTTCATCTTCACTGAGGATCTGTAGTTCAAAGTTTTGCTCCGCTGGGGATTGGGAGTTTGAAAACTCAACTCTGATGGGGATTTTGAAACTTAACTCCGCTGGGGATATGTATTTCAAAGTTTTAGCTCCGCTGGGGATCTGGATGATGTACTGCAGGGGATTTCTCCTGGAATAGCCTAAAGATGTTTTCCCATACTTTCAATCTGTCAGTAATTGTTCTTTCTCATTTCGTTTTATTTGTAAGCAGTGATTATATTCAAATGCATATGCTCATTTAATAAATCATTGGACGTTTTCAAATAAAACATAAGTGTAAAAAGAAAAGGAAAATAGTTTTTTGCACTTTGAAGTATCTTTGTATTAACTTTGTGTAAGTATTTTGTACAAAGGAGACAATCATCCTAGTAAGAGAATGTTGTCGTAAAAATTGAGAAAAATTTATACAAAGAAAGATGACTATGTGTAAAAATTCCATGGGGTTCCCACATTCTGCTATAGCCTTCGTAACTCTGGATATCTTGTTCATTCGTTGCTTCGCTCGAAGATGATTGAGTTGATCAGAAGCCAGGGGCTTGTCTTGTGAAGAGATTGTCCTTAAAGTGATCTGACGTGACATAATCATACGCTTTAATTCCCTAACTTTTGCCTGGACCGCCCTTTCGGGTTTTCGATCCACCGGGAAACCCTTTTTTGTCCAAGTCGCCCTTTCGGGTTTTCAACATGCCGGGTGTACACATTTTTTTTGTTTATCCCTAATTTTTGCGAGAACCGCCCTTTCGGGTTTTCGATTCACCGGGATACCCATTTTTGCCCAAGTCGCCCTTTCGGGTTTTCAACTTGCCGGGTCGTTTATGCGTAATATCTTTTGACTATGTCTGCGTTCGCAAGGTGTGGCAAATCGTCACCGTCCATGGTGGTTAGGATCATTGCCCCACCAGAAAAGATGTTTTTTTTATCACAAATGGTCCTTCGTAGGTAGTAGTCCATTTGCCCCTAGGATCATTTTGCGGCAAGATGATTCGCTTGATTACAAGATCTCCGACTTGATACACTTGTCGTTTGACTTTCTCGTTGAAAGCTTTGATCATTCGTTTCTGATACGTCTGACTGTGACAAACTGCAGTAAGTCGCTTTTCGTCAATCAAGTTGAGTTGATCAAGCCGGGTCTGAATCCAATCGTCTTCACTCAAACCGGCATCCTTCATGATTCTCAAGGAGGGAATCTTAACCTCAATAGGTAAAATAACTTCCATGTCGTATACCAAAGAAAAGGGTGTTGTCCCAGTTGATGTACGTGCCGTGGTACGGTACCCATGCAGAGCAAACAGTAACATCTCGTGCCAGTCCTTGTAGGTGACTGTCATCTTTTGAATGATCTTATTGATATTTTTGTTCGCAGCTTCGACAACACCATTCATCTTTGGCCGATAGGGAGATGAATTGTGATGTTGAATCTGGAATTGCTCGCACAAAGCGGTGATCATAGTGTTATTCAGGTTTGTACCGTTGTCCGTGATGATCCTGTCGGAGATACCATATCGGCAAATGAGGTTCTGCTTGATGAAGCGGGCAACCACATTCTTCGTAACGGAGGCGAAGGAAGTTGCTTCGACCCATTTGGTAAAGTAATCAATGGCCACCAGAATGAAGTGGTGTCCATTGAATGTTGTTGGCTTGATCTCTCCAATCATGTCGATTCCCCACATTGAAAATGGCCAAGGATCTGTTAGGACATTGAGAGGAACTAGAGGAATATGTACCTTGTCCGCATAGATTTGCCATTTGTGACAAGTACGGGAATATGTACCTCATCCCCCTACGTCTACTCCTACTCCTACTCCCCCTACGTCTACTCCTACTCCTACTCCCCCTACGTCTACTCCTACTCCTACTCCCCCTACCCCCCTCCTACTCCTACCCCTACCCCTACCCCCCTAACCCCTACTCCTACTCGTACCCATACCCCCCTACCCCTACCCCTACCCCCCACTCCCACTCCCACTCCTTACCCTACCCTACCCCTACTCCTACTCCTACTCCTACCCCCCCCCCCCCCTACGTTTACTCCTACTCCTACCCCTATCCACGCCTCCTACCCCTATCCACGCCTCCTACCCCTACCCCCCCCCCTACGTCTACTCCTACTCTTACTCCTACTCCCCCTACGTTTACGTCTACTCCTACTCCTACTCCTACTCCTACCCCTATCCACGCCTCCTACCCCTACCCCCCTCGCACAAAGCGGTGATCATAGTGTTATTCAGGTTTGTACCGTTGTCCGTGATGATCCTGTCGGAGATACCATATCGGCAAATGAGGTTCTGCTTGATGAAGGGGGCAACCACATTCTTCGTAACGGAGGCGAAGGAAGTTGCTTCGACCCATTTGGTAAAGTAATCAATGGCCACCAGAATGAAGTGGTGTCCATTGAATGTTGTTGGCTTGATCTCTCCAATCATGTCGATTCCCCACATTGAAAATGGCCAAGGATCTGTTAGGACATTGAGAGGAACTAGAGGAATATGTACCTTGTCCGCATAGATTTGCCATTTGTGACAAGTACGGGAATATGTACCTCATCCCCTACGTCTACTCATACTCCTACTCCCCCTACGTCTACTCCTACTCCTACCCCTACCCCCCTCCTACTCCTACCCTACCCCCCCCCCCCCCCCCCTAACCCCTACTCCTACTCGTACCCATACCCCCCTACCCCTACCCCTACCCCCCACTCCCACTCCCACTCCTTACCCTACCCTACCCCTACTCCTACTCCTACTCCTACTCCTACCCCCCCCCCCCCCTACGTCTACTCCTACTCCTACCCCTATCCACGCCTCCTACCCCTACCCCCCCCCCCCCCCCTACGTCTACTCCTACTCTTACTCCTACTCCCCCTACGTCTACGTCTACTCCTACTCCTACTCCTACCCCTATCCACGCCTCCTACCCCTACCCCCCCCCCCCCCCCCACGTCTACTCCTACCCCTAACCCCTACTCCTACCCATACCCCCCTACCCCTACTCATACTCTTACCCATACCCACGCCTCCTACCCCTACCCCCCCTACGTCTACTCCTACTCTTACTCCTACTCCCCCTACGTCTACGTCTACTCCTACTCCTACTCCTACCCTTATCCACGCCTCCTACCCCTACCCCTACCCCCCACTCCCACTCCCACTCCTTACCCTACCCTACCCCTACTCCTACTCCTACTCCTACTCCTACCCCCCCCCCCCCCCCCTACGTCTACTCCTACTCCTACCCCTATCCACGCCTCCTACCCCTACCCCCCCCCCCCCTACGTCTACTCCTACTCTTACTCCTACTCCCCCTACGTCTACGTCTACTCCTACTCCTACTCCTACCCCTATCCACGCCTCCTACCCCTACCCCCCCCCCCCCCCCCACGTCTACTCCTACCCCTAACCCCTACTCCTACCCATACCCCCCTACCCCTACTCATACTCTTACCCATACCCACGCCTCCTACCCCTACCCCCCCCCACGTCTACTCCTACTCTTACTCCTACTCCCCCTACGTCTACGTCTACTCCTACTCCTACTCCTACCCTTATCCACGCCTCCTACCCCTACCCCCCCTCCTACTCCTACCCTACCCCCCCCCCCCCCCCCACGTCTACTCCTACCCCTAACCCCTACTCCTACCCATACCCCCTACCCCTACCCCTACCCCTACTCTTATCCATACCCCCCCCCACTCCTACTCTTACCCATACCCCCCCCCACTCCTACTCCTACTCCTACTCCTACTCCTACTCCTACTCCTACCCCTATCTACGCCTCCTACTCCTACCCCCCCCCCCCCCCCTATACTCCTACTCCTACCCTTATCCACGCCTCCTACCCCTACCCCCCCTACGTCTACTCCTACTCCTACTCCTACTCCTAATCCTACTCCCCCTACTCCTACTCCTACTCCTATCCACGCCTCCTATCCACGCCTCCTACCCTTACCCCCCCCCCCCCCACTCCTACTCCTACTCCTACCCCTATCTACGCCTCCTACTCCTACCCCCCCCCCTATACTCCTACTCCTACCCCTACTCCTACTCCTACCCCTATCCACGCCTCCTACCCCTACCCCCCCTACGTCTACTCCTACTCCTACTCCTACTCCTACTCCTACTCCTACTCCTACTCCTACTCCTACTCCTACTCCTATCCACGCCTCCTATCCACGCCTCCTACCCTTACCCCCCTCCTACTCCAACCCTACCCCCCCCCCCCCCCCCCCCCCCACGTCTACTCCTACCCCCCCCCCTACCCCCTAACTCCTACTCCTACTCCCCCTACGTCTACCCCTACCCCTACCCCTACCCCTACCCCTATCCACGCCTCCTACCCCTACCCCCCCTCCTACTCCTACTCCTACTCCCCCTACGTCTACCCCTACCTCTACCCATACCCCTACCCATATCCACGCCTCCTACCCCTACCCCCCTTACTCCTACCCCCCTACGTCTACTCCTACCCCCCCCCTACGTCTACTCCTACTCCTACCCCTACGTCTACCCCTACCCCTACCCCTACCCCCTACCCCTACCCCTACTCCCACCCCTACTCCTACCCTCCCCCCCCCCATACGTCTACTCCTACCCCTACTCCTACCCCCCCCCCCCCCCTACGTCTACTCCTACTCCAACCCCTACTCCTACTCCTACTCCTACTCCTACTCCTACTCCTATCCACGCCTCCTACCCCTACCCCCCCTCCTACTCCTACCCCTACCCCCCTCTTACTCCTACCCCCCTACTCCTACCCCCCCCCTACGTCTACTCCTACTCCTACCCCTACTCCTACTCCTACCCCTATCCACGCCTCCTACCCCTACCCCCCCTACTCCTACCCCTACCCCTATCCAGGCCTCCTACCCCTACCCCCCCTTACGTCTACTCCTACCCCCCCTTACGTCTACTCCTACCCATACTCCTACTCCTACTCCCCCTACGTCTACTCCTACTCCTACCCCTATCCACGCCTCCTACCCCTACCCCTACCCTCTAACCCCCCCACCCCTACCCCTACTCCCACCCCTACGTCTACTCCCACCCCTACTCCTACCCACCCCCCCCCCCCCCCCCATACGTCTACTCCTACCCCTACTCCTACCCCCCCCCCCCCCCCCTACGTCTACTCCTACCCCTACTCCTACTCCTACCCCTACCCCCCCTCTTACTCCTACCCCCCCTACTCCTACCCCCCCCCTACGTCTACTCCTACTCCTACCCCTACTCCTACTCCTACCCCTATCCACGCCTCCTACCCCCCCTACTCCTACCCCCCCCCCCCCTACGTCTACTCCAACTCCTACCCCTACTCCTACTCCTACCCCTATCCACGCCTCCTACCCCTACCCCCCTTACTCCTACCCCTATCCACGCCTCCTACCCCTACCTCCCTCCTACTCCTACCCCCCCTTACGTCTACTCCTACCCCTACTCCTACTCCTACTCCCCCTACGTCTACTCCTACTCCTACTCTTACTCCCCCTACGTCTACTCCTACTCCTCCCCTACCCCTACCCTCTAACCCCCTACCCCTACTCCCACCCCTACGTCTACTCCCACCCCTACTCCTACCCTCCCCCCCCCCATACGTCTACTCCTACCCCCTACTCCTACCCCCCCCCCCCCCCTACGTCTACTCCTACTCCTACCCCTACTCCTACTCCTACTCCTACTCCTACTCCTACTCCTACCCCTATCCACGCCTCCTACCCCTACCCCCCTCCTACTCCTACCCCTACCCCCCTCTTACTCCTACCCCCCCCCCCCCCCCTACGTCTACTCCTACTCCTACCCCTACTCCTACTCCTACCCCTATCCACGCCTCCTACCCCTACCCCCCCTACTCCTACCCCTACCCCTATCCACGCCTCCTACCCCTACCCCCCCTTACGTCTACTCCTACCCATACTCCTACTCCTACTCCCCCTACGTCTACTCCTACTCCTACCCCTATCCACGCCTCCTACCCCTACCCCCCTCCTACTCCTACCCTACCCCCCCCCCCCTAACCCTTACTCCTACTCCTACCCATACCCCCCCTACCCCTACCCCTACCCCCCACTCCCACTCCCACTCCCACTCCTTACCCTACTCTACTCCTACTCCTACTCCTACTCCTACTCCTACTCCTACTCCTACTCCTACCCCTACTCCTACTCCTACTCCTACCCCCCCCCCCCCCCCCTACGTCTACTCCTACTCCTACCCCTACTCGTATCCACGCCTCCTACCCCTACCCCCCTCCTACTCCTACCCCCCCCCCCCCCCCCCCTACGTCTACTCCTACTCCTACTCCTACTCCCCCTACGTCTACTCCTACTCCTACTCCTACTCCTACCCCTATCCACGCCTCCTACCCCTACCCCCCTCCTACTCCTACCCCCCCCCCCCCCCCTACGTCTACTCCTACCCCTACCCCTACTCCTACTCCTATCCACGCCTCCTACCCCTCTCCTACTCCTACCCCCCCCCCCCCCCTACTCCTACCCCCTACTCCTACTCCTACCCCTACTTCTACTCCTACCCCTATCCACGCCTCCTACCCCTACCCCCCCCTACTCCTACCCCTACCCCTATCCACGCCTCCTACCCCTACTCCTACTCCCCATACGTCTACTCCTACTCCTACTCCTACTCCCCCTACGTCTACTCCCCCCCTACTCCTACTCCTATCCTTACCCCTATCCACGCCTCCTACCCCTACCCCCCCCTACTCCTACCCTACCCCACCCCCCTAACCCCTACTCCTACTCCTACTCCTACCCATACCCCCCCTACCCCTACCCCTACCCCTACCCCTACCCCTACCCCTACCCCTACCCCTACCCCTACCCCCACTCCCCACTCCCCACTCCCCACTCCCACTCCCACTCCCACTCCTATCCTACCCTACCCTACCCTACCCTACCCCTACCCTACCCTACCCTACCCTACCCTACCCTACCCTACCCTACCCTACCCTACCCTACCCTACTCTACTCTACTCTACTCTACTCTACTCTACTCTACTCTACTCTACTCTACTCTACTCTACTCTACCATTATTATTATCATTTTTAAAAATCCAACCATCTGTAGAAAAATATAAGTTCCAAAATAGTCCTAATATTTATCGTTAATTTGGCAATTTTGCTTAAAAGACAAATTTCATGGAGCGAAAATTCAGAAAAACTTTTTTTTTTGCAGTGCACTGTATAGTGTATACAAGTTGTATAGTCTAAACTAACATAAAATTCATCCATCCTAACAAAGTACAGTACAGTTTCATTCAGGGGATAGATTTGACTTGAAAAATATTTATGACCGTGAGGCACCCGAAACCAAACTTTTGAGAGCAGGCATTTGGCTCTCCAGAATCTCTCTAATTCTATTTGATGCACAACTGTCTTCCTGCACAAAATAGAAAAGAAGAAAAAAAATAGTTTACAATCTAAACATTGAATTGGGCGGGCATTCAAAATAATCTTATACACATTTACAAATATACCAACCACTCCCAGAAATATCACATACCCATTTTAAAATAGTTAATGCAACATGTTCTTGTGAAATTCGGATTTATTTTCTAATTATTCAACAAAGACATTGGAAAAACTTGCTCGAGAAACTTCAATTCCAAGTCTTACTCACGTTTAAAACTTAACAGAAGACGGTTTAGAACAAAAGTTTGATTACTTTGATATCTTAGAGAAGAATGATCAAAATTCTGTGAGATCAACCATAATAAAGTGTATAAATGAACAGTGCATGAAAAGAAACTACTCACGTCATCAGGAGTAGCTGATAGTGTCAAAAGAGTAAACGGCAGCAGCTTGATAATCAGCTATAATCTTGCAAGCTGTCTCGTCAAGCTTATCCTAACAAATAAAACATGTGAACCAAAATTAGGGAAAAGTTACAGAAGACGTTTTACAATATTTTATGGATATTTGAATTGTTTTACTAGTACCTTACAAACCCCCCATTAACTACTTTAGGTTCTCTAAGATATTATTCATTCAGATTTTGATAAAACATAAGTTAAACATATATTACTGCAAGCTTTCCAGTCCTAAAGAGTGTTCATTGTTCTTGCAGAATCCATGAGAACTATTTTTCCTTGGTTGACTAGTACTTAACAAACACACACTATTTGCTACTTTAGTTGCCTAAGATATTCATTCAGCTTTTGATAAAAAATACGTTAAATATATATACTTTTGGAAGCTTTTCAGTCCTAAAAAGTATTCATTATTCATGCAGAATCCATGAAAACTATTTTCCTTGATTGCCTGCTGTCAGATTATTGTCAAAACTAGTGCAAAAATGAGCCTAAAATCTATTGCCTGTGAAGTATTATGCTCTGATAAGTGTATAGGTGTTACAATTATCTCTCAACAAAATAAGTGCAAGAAAGCTAATAGTTTTTACCACTATAAGATATGGTTAAGTGCCTGTGAACTATATTTGAGAATGTAAAAAAAACCCTAGATATGGTTAAATGCAACATACAAGAATCATGACTAACACTTTTGCATTAAACAGCCATTCAAGTGTAACATGGAATAGATTATGCTCTGATAAAGTTTTTATGATCTATCTGAGATATTGAACAGCAAAACAAGTAAGAAACCACATATAATGTCCATATCTTTGTTAAATATCACCACCAAATCATATTTTAAATACAAGGGCAATGAGGCATCACTGTTTATCTCAGGGTTCAACAACGTTTTTCAGTACTTACTGTCAGTTGATATACAAATACTTGTTTTGATTTCGGCAATTACTATTATTTCAGTTGTCTTGATGCATAATTAAGCATATGGAAAGAACATACCGTCAATTGAGAAATAGCAACAGAAATGGCCCTTCCAGGGGCTTGTAGAGCTTTATGGTAAACCTGTAAATACAAATACATGTTAATGATGGGAATAAGAGTTTTTTTTTTGTTGAGGTGAGGGGGAAGTAGCATCAAGTTACCTGGACATAGAGTAAAGACACGACTTTCGGCAGAAGTGATACAGGGTCAGTCTCAGCCGAAACTTGAGATGTCAATTCCTGATGATAACAGTGATAGAAGACACGGTTTAAGATCATCCAAATTGCAGAATATCATGGCAAAATCAAACAAAAATTCTATGTAAAATGGACGGGTCTGCTAATATTAGGAATTACAATTTAAACAATCTTGAATATCAGATATAGCATACTGAAATTGAAAAGAATATCAAATAAATGTTTAATAATGGGGCCTTGCAAACCAAAGTCACGTGAAATATAGTCCTTAAGCCAGTGGGAAAATATCTCATTGTTGCCTATGGGTATTTACAATTGAAGTTGGTCCATGTGACTCTATTCACTTATTAAAGCCTCGTTTAGGGACCAAATATTACACTAAAATCTTTTGCTTGAATAATATATTTTCTTGAGCCCGCTGTTTGGCTCTTCCTAGCCATGGCTGTCATTAAACATTGGCCTCAATACAATCGGGACATAAAGAAAGTCCTCTCCAATGGTAATTTACAAGTTTACATGGATTAACTACTTGGATTTATTGCTAGGTGGGATTTGGGTTGGGGTGCAAGCAGTAGAAAACATTGTATGGTCTGAAATAATCATCTTGGTGAAACCGACAAGAACTAAATATAGGACATTCTTGGAGGTTACTTTGAAAGTTGAAATGTCCCATTATAACAACCACCAAAACAAAAGCTTTTACGCACTAGCTGGGGTTTGTTACATCTACCTATCCATCCATCTATCTATCTATCTACTTAACTATCTATCATGATAACGAGATTAAATATCTCCTTAGTAATGCTCGTGAGTGCAGTAAGTAAATTCCTTGATTCTACGTGTGACTCTAACCGTGATATTGTTGTTCAAAGACATAGATACGTTCGAAGAGCATTTACAAAAATGTTAACTAAACAAAGATAGCAAGCATGTGTAAATTTGTGCTTATATAGATGCCAGTTGGGAAGCAAATTTATCTTATTTAAAAGCTCTATTTTGGCCATGACACTGTTTACTTTGGAGGAAATATAATATCATGGAAAAGAAGCAAACAGTTTTCAAATCAAGTGCAAAAGTTGAGTATCAAATGATGGGTACTGAAGCCTATGAACTGCTGCTCTAACAATTTAAACAACTATGAATTGCAACCAATGAAACTAGTGTGGCAACCATGTTGCACTACATATATCTTGAAATCCTATTTTTCCTGAAACATATTGAGATTAATTGCCATGTTGCACCAGAGAAAATTCAAATGCAAGAGATCGTAACAATATCCACATTATATTTGTCAACTTGCATACACTGAGGCCTTTAGAGGTCACCAGACCAGCTATATACATGACAAGCTATAATAAGTGATTTCCAGCTCCACGGAAAGTGTAAGAATATCTTAGATAATTAAGCTACTGTTTCACCTGTGTCGTAGAATCAATTAGGAGCAATCTTAGGAACTATTGTAGGATAGAAAACTGAATATCTTGAATCGTTGTAATTAACACTGACATACATGTATATAGGAGAGGATGTAAACAGAAAAATGGTCTAACAGTATATAAGGCCCAATAAGAGGGCATAGGGGGGCAGCAAGATTAGAGGAAAATAGATAAGTCATTGGCTAGGGAAAGGGTTGTCAGTGCATGTGGTATCAAGCCAGTTGTTCATTTGCATTGTTGTGGTAGGGTATTGTGTCTATTTTATTGGTGGAAGGAGCTGAGCTCCATCATTATTTAAGTGGAATTGTGGTCTGTCTTATAATAGTTGTAAACAAACTAATTCAGGAGTATTTCTTCTTGTCATTCTAAAGTTTTACCAAATTTATAGTTTCAGTACATACCTTACGATATGAATGTAGAAGTGTCCTTTCTAGTTTCTTGTCTAGCTTTTTCAAAGGCAGCCCGCTGGAAAAATTAATCACATGAGGTTTAACGTCAAGAGAGAAGCTTTGGTAAAAGCAACGCTATAAGTACTACTAACAAAAAAGACAAGTTATTACCTCTCTTCTGTCACAGCTCTGAATGAAGACATGAATGTTTCCACCCTCTATTGTATTGAATATTCAAATATTAGTTGCAGCATTCAAAAATCAAACAGAAAAATAAGTTTCAAGTTATAACAAGATATTTCCAGCCAACCAGCTGCAATTGTGAACTGATGAGTGATTGAGTGAACCTTATACAAATAGCCTTAACCATAATGTTTCAGAAATAAAAATGCTTACCTTTCCTTCCAATGCTTCTACAACAGCAAGAGCCTTATTTGAAAGAGCTCCCGGAAAACTCTTGGACTACAAAAGAAAATAACAATAGATGTAGTATTTGAAGTCATTTTATGTGTTCCACTAAAGAAGATAGTTTACAAATATCTAAGATTTGATATACTAAACGCATCAGAACAGAAAAGCATAACTTTCCAAGTAATGTAATATTCTTACTGTTGAAAACTTAATATAGCTATTGTTCCAGATTCAAAGTAGAATTAAACTTCACTGTATCATAGGATTCATTGCATATTAAGATTGGTAGTATCTTGTGAAATTATGTTTGCTTTGATTAAACTTCTTGTGAAATTTATTCATTCTGATTCTGACTATAAACATCATTATGCAGAGTATTATCATTTCATATTTTCCTCTCAAGTCTTACAATTGCAGCTCTATCTCCAGGACTAAACGAAATAGACTCAGAATTTGGAGATTCCTGCACTTCTACTCCGTTCTTTAATTTGTTCTGCTCATCCTGCAAAAGGATGAATCCATAGTGTTTTTAGATCTTATTACACCTCAAGAAATATCAACAGAATAATTGCTGTATATAATACCAAGTCATGAAGAAGCATGTCAACCATAGGAGCTGCTACTGTCCTTAGTAAATGCCTATGCAAAACAACCTGGGCATCAAAGATACATTAATTTATTCATGTTTCAACAGTGAAAATAACATTTTCAAATTTCAATTAACTTGACTTACAGAAGTTGATTGATCATCTTCAAATAATTCTAAGGCTTTTTCATACAGTTGCATGTTTAAGAAAGACTGCCAAAAAACAAATCACACAAGGACATGTTCAGATAAGTATCCAATGAGAGCATCTTTAGTGGGGTGAATAATAAGGAACTAAAATGGATTAATTAATTTGTATTTTGTGGGACCAAATTGCCAAATAGGATTTAAAGAATTTGCAATTGATCTATTCTTTTTTTACTTTAATGGTGGTTGTTTATAAATAACTCAAAGGTGACCCCACATATTTATATTTATTTATTTGTAATTATTTTTAACAGTGAACTCAACACTATAAGAATTTATTATCTTTCATCTCAATAATATAAAATTGTTATTTTTATGACAGATGAGATTTAGTTGCCATTGCTTCTATAGAGCATCCAAAATTATATATGATGCCATGTCATCTTTCTATAATGCCGGTTGTCTACAAGCAACGTAAACTATAACAAACGTTTGCCTTACTTTACCAGCATTAAAGATGCTCTAAGGAAAGATTAAATAAAGTACCAACATTGACACAGTGGACGAAGAAAGTACAAAAAGATACTACAGAGCAGTCACACCTCATCGAGTTTTTTCTGCAAATTATCAAGCAATTGTTTCATTCTTTCTGCATTGTCTTTAAACAATGCCTTCCTTTTCTCCATCCAAGTATTGATTATTGTGGGCCTTAACTTGTTAGCCAAAGGCCTAAGAATTGTTTCAGGATCATCAATACCTATCAATTAATAGCACATAATTTAAGAAATTGGATAAAATGCATATGCAGAAAGAGTATATCCAAAGTCATAATTAGAAGACCTTGTTCTTCAAAATCAGGAACCAAGGCTGTAATCTTCTCCATGATCCATTCTTCTGAGGGACTACTGAGATTATCCTCTTTCATTTTAAGTGATTCTTTCCTAGAGCCTTGCTTTGAATCTGATGTTTGTGAAGATGTATCCTTACCCTTTCTCTGGCTTTTCTTAGATTTGGTAGAAGTATGCTCTTGGTTATCAGCACCACTTTCAGATTGATTTGCTAATGCATTTCCAGTGGCTTTCCCCTTTTTCTTCTTTGGCCCTTTATCAGCATGCTTGTTGGAGCCACTGTCACTTGCCATTTCACTGGACACACTCAACCTGCTTGAATCATACCCTGCTTTTACTTCATTGGCTATTGGTAAATCACCAGGTTTTACAGTGCCCAAAGACTTTGAAACAGCTAATGTCTCTAATTCTTTCACCGTACAATCGCAAATGTCCTAATAGATGGGGGACAGAAGCATTTAGACATTAGGAAACCAGTGATATAAAAAGAAGAAAAAAAGTTACAGATAGACATATTCTATTCAACAGTAACTTCATTCTTGGCTGTTGGCACTTAAGTACCAAAAGGGGGAAGGATAAAGAAGCCAAAATCTGGATGCAGTGAGGAAATACATTATAGGAAAGAATTCTTAAGCCCAGCAGGATGCACACACATTAATCACGCATCTAATACAACTGTTCTGTACAATACATGACACTGCAGTCATTTTATATCATCACTATTTTTTTGGAGTTCCCATGCCACGGTAGCTATGGAATGGTTAATTGGTGACCATGAAGTAATTTGATGTACCATTTGATTCAGCACCTCTGAATCTATTGCAAGCAAATTCAATATAACTAGCACAATTTTTTGTTCTCATTGACTATACTCGCGGAAAATTATGTTTATTAAATCTTGTAAACCAATATTTAAACCAGGCCTTATTAGTTGCATTTGCACCACAAAATCAGTGACATGGCTCGTAGAATTAACTCAAGGATCTTGAGGTCTATATGACTACAATAAATTCCACAACAAACCTTCATAAAGCTGCTGCTCAATACATAGAAGTCCCCAAATATATGTGCTTTGTTAGACTGCAAAAAAAAAAAAAAAATTATCAAATTGAGACTCGACAGAGCAAAGCGCAAATTAATAAGGTAGCTAGTATCACCTTAAGAGCCAATTGTACAGATTGACAGAGGAACAACATTTTAGATGCATCTTGAGGTGTAAAAGATGAGGGCAATAAGGAAAGAGAATCACTCCTGCAACATTTTCATGTCAGTAAGGATTTGATGCATTGAAAAAATATCGAATGTGTAACTAACTACAACTTTTGTAAACAATGTAAAGGGATTCCTTGAACTGCATGTGTGTGTGTGTGTGTGTGTGTGTGTGTTTGTGTGTTTTGTAAACAATGTAAAGAGATCTCTTGCACTGTGCGTGTGCGATTATCATCCAGTTGCCATAATCATTATCCATATGAAGAAAGTAATGTTAAAATAACAAGGAAACAGCTAGCACGTTAAAGACCCCTTAAAGCTTATCTATGAGCATGTTTTGTAGTCTAATTTGGACTTTTTCCCTGTGCGAACAACTAGGTGATGCAGAAGTAGGAAGAGTGAGGACAAATCAAGGTATTGAATCTGATCAACTTACCAACGTAAAAAGGGATGAAACAGAAACAGAAACAGAAATTGAGGATTGGGGTGGGGCTTATGCTAAGTGTCTTACCAGCTACCACGTTCTAGAGCATCCTCAGTAGCAGCATCTAGCATCTCAATCATTGATGGGTGAACAAATGTTGTAACAAGAGGTTTGCCTTCAGGATATCTGGGACTAAATTAGATTGTGCAAACTTAGGCTTCATTATGAAAACATTTAGTACAGAGTATTTATTTCACAAATATCTATATATGATCCATATGGTTATTATTTGGATATAGAATCAACATAAGAACAACTTAGTTACCTGCAAGAATTGAACGGGCTGAGGAATTCCAAGTTTTTGCAGAACGTCATAGCTGATAAAAGAATTCTAAAGCACACAAATGCAGCACAACATGAATGGAGCAGTTCAGTAAACAAGTACATTCAAACAAAGCCTATAAAGACAGTTATCTAGCTCAAACCAATGGATCATATGCTATTATTACTAGGTGAAATGTTTGGCATCTTAAGCAAAAGAGAAAAACGATAGAAGAGAGAGTTCATACTTGTGAAAAGAATGAATCCACAGATTCCTTTTGAGCAACAGCAAATACCTATCATGTGACATAAAAACACAATAAACAACTTCAAATAATTAATATGGGAACTAAGTTAATGGCATCAATGCATATGCCACAACAGTTGACTACTAGTACTGCCACTGCCCCCTATAGACACTAACAGTAAAAGGATTATAGAGTTATAAATTAGAGGTAGAGTATAGCAAAAGAATTTGGAAATTATCCCAATTTTTGTTAATCAAACAATTAAACAATAATGTGTAACAAGAAGTGAACAGCTCCAAATGCCTAAATCAAATATGAAAACCATAAAATTCAGGCATCAATTAAAGAAATATCCAATCTATGTCAAATCATGTCACTCACAGCTGGTGTCCAATGCACTCCAGCACGTACAGACCCTGAAATTTCACCTCCCTTCACAAGTCCATTAAACAAAGACTGGAAGAAAGATCCATCAACAGCCACACCACTGGCTCCATCCATTTCTTGCAGTAAATTCTGCAACGAGCTCCATAACACTGTCAAATTTGTCGGAACTGTAATGCCCCTAGCAGCACCTCGAACCATGGCACTAACACGAGCAACATAGGCAGGAGTATACAACTGCCCACCTTCAAGCCTTCCTTTAACCTATTCTCAAAACAATCATTTATCAAATCACAATTTCCACTTACCACTCCAAAAACATACCAAAACCAACACAAAACAAAACAAACAAACAAACAAACAAACAAACAAACAAACAAACAAACAAACAAAACTCACTATAGTTCCAAGACGCGGCTCCAACACAGACGCAATCAAATCCAAACCAACATTCAATTGCACAGCAAGTTCCGTCAAAGCAATCTGACTACATTCTTGAAGCCTCTCGTTAATCTCTTCCGCAATCGAATCCCAGTAAGATTCCGTAACGATTTCCCCTTCAGTCAACATCAATTCCCCGTGATCAGTTATAATACTCTGAGCCAATTTCTCAACATAGTACAAGTCAACTCCAGTAACATCAGCAAGATCAATCACAGAAATTCGCCCTAATCTCTTCACCTCAGTCACCATCTCATTTCTCAGTTGATCCTATCGACCGTATAAACAAACACTTGATTAAGATCAATTATAACACAATGAATTAGGTTAAAAGCAAGAAAATACAATCGATTATCAAGAATCAAATCCGTTAAACCCAATTGCAAAAAATAATAAAAGACGAAGCAAAGAGCGTACGAGAGTGATGTACTCTTTGCCGGAAGCAGTGTGAAGAAGCTCGAAATCGATGACTTGAAGTTGCTGCAATTTCTGGACTAATTCAACGACGTTTCGATCGGATAATCGAATACTGGACTTCGCTTGTTGAGCGAACTCGAACTGTCTCTGCAACTCGAGCAATTCGTCGTCCATGTTTCGATCTTCACGGACGCGGTGAAATTTGCAATGCCTTTAACTTTTGATCTTTCACGATTTCTAATACTGTTGCGTGTTTTGATGATCCCTGAAAATGATGCGTCGTTCTTCAGTTTTTGGGACTATAGTGAAATAGCGAAGCGTTTTTCAGCCGTTTCTTCGCCCTTGATTGTTTCTTGCTCAATAAACAGTTAAATTTCTGAAAAGTATGTCATTTTTTTTATTTTTTTTATTAAAATTGGTTTTTTATACATTTTTTAACCATGTTTTACCTTGTTGATATAACTTGTTGAAAAGATATTTTTGTAGAAAACAACGTTAAATCAAAAATTATTAGTTTTTTTACTTTTAAAAATATCTTTCACAAAAATATATTTGATTTTTATGTTAAAATTTATAACAAGAAACCACACACGCACACATTCTTTCAAGTATGAGTAGTGTAAGGGTGAAGTATTTTCATAAGATATATCAAGAAATTAGACATGTATTTGACCTTTTAAACATGACTTGGGTAAGGGTGAAGTATTTTCAGCGAAGTGATTTCATAAGGCATATTAATAAATCAATGTACACGACGCCCCAAGCATGAGCCATGTAAGGGTGGAGTATTTTCATAAAGTATGTCAAGAAACTTAACATGTACACGGTCTCCCAAAGATGAGTTGTATAATTGGAAAGGGCTTTCATAAGTATATCAAGAAATCAAGCATATATATAACCACTCAAAGATGAGTAGTGTATGAGCGAAGTGCTTTCATGAGTGAAATTTTGTTATTCGTATGAAAGATGTTAGACACAATGTTTGTGACGATGTGTATAACATTCTTATAACAGATTAATAGATACTAAATAAATCATAAAGCAATAAAGAACACAAAGAATTATTATTAACCTAGTTCGGTGCAACGTCACCTATATTTGGGGGGACTTCTAACCCAAGAAAGGAAATTCACTCTCAATAGTATTAGTATAAATAGTCTTAGATTAACAACCTTTGTTAATGTCTCTCTTCTTAATACTACATGTGACTTTCTATTTAAGACTCCTCCTAAATATGAGAACCTCTCTCATTTTCTCTCAATCACTAACTTTGGTGATCAGTATGTAAAACGAATTTAAAGAATGTTGAATTATGTTCTGGACTGACCCGACATCTAGAATGGACTCAGTCTAACCCTTTCTTTCGGTAAGGCCTGCATGTCCATGGCCCGAACCGCCCCGCTCCCCGTCAGGAAATATCGATCATTTACCCCCCTGAGCCAGCACTGGCCTAGGATGATCGATGAGTACCCCTCAGTCTGCCCGACATCAAGTCGTACAGGTCACTAGGAACCGACCAGAGAGATGCCTGTAACTTGCCTCCTCCTCAGAACCAACGACTAGTTACGAGCATATCTTCTCGATTTGACCAAGTCCTGACAGTTACCTGATTTTATGAACCCACATATCCAAGCGCAAAAACAGGAACCAATAGTCATACGCCAGGGGTATATTATATGCTCTCACACTTGTGAGGGCCAGATATCAAATATTCACTATTCACTACCAATATCTTAACACTTTGCTTGTATCTCTTTGTTCTCACTCTTACTTGATCGTCGGAGTGCCTTGCACGTACAACCCTTTTTTTCCTCCTTGACATCACAGCCCGACTACAGATCATCATTCGACCGCTTCGCATATTCTGATCAGCCGGTAAAATTAGTGACACCATCTGTGGGAAACTGCTCTCCCCATATTTATTTCCTCAAAACTCAAAGATCAAAGTGTTGTACCCCAAAATTTGTCCTCTTTTCATACACGTATATTATTGGTTTTATGGTTATGAAATAAAGGTATATTTATCAAGCTTCTTCAGGTTACAAGTGACGTTTATTTCGTCAATGGATATTCTCAGAGTATTTTCTATGTTGAAGATCGGTTCGCCGTTTTGCAATGATTTGGGGTTCAAAGATTCACAAGTCCAACCCGGTGCGTCATATTCAGGTGTTCTTTCGCCAAGATATCTCTGATAACATATTCTCAAATTCAGGTTCGGCTCAAGAGTCAATTCTTTAAAAAAGGTATCCGAATGTGTGAGTTTTCTCGAAGAAATATGGTGAAAAAGTGTGCTGAAAGTGCAGTTTTTACGCGTTAAAAAATTCATAACTTGAAGATCGCGGCTCGTTTTGAACCCGTTCCAGTGGCTAAAATTCCGTATTAATGTCATCTATGTTTTCATCTCTCACGGCTGGAAGTCAATTTCGATCAGAAGGTCTTCAAAAATGCGGATTTATTAAGTATTTTCGTACAGAAAATTTGTGACAGAAATTTAATTGCGTCATGTTCAGAAAATCATAACTTGGTCGATTTTCATCGTATCAAGCTGGTTCCAGCGCCAAAATTTCATAAATTGAGTTGGTTAAGTTTTCACATAAGGTATCGAGTTCGAACGATATCCAAAAGGTCTTTATTTTTTGCACAGAGTACACGTGACGCGCCGAAAATCCTGAATGCTGAATATTATTTTATCTGGGTCGAAACTTCAAAAATTCATAACTCGGTCAACTTTTATCGGATTGGGCCCATCTTTTTACACAAGGTCACTGACTCAGAGATCTACAACTTTGCTTCAAAAGTAGAGACCAAATTATGCTCCGATCAATACCAGTTTTTTATTGAAGAACGTGTCAGAGTCGACACTAAAGCCCAAAATAAGTTTGTCTGAGCTGAAATTTCAAAAATTCATAACTAATTCACCGTTTATCCGATTGAGCCCATTTTCGGACATGAGTTAGTTCTCGATGTCGGCTACATTTTGTTTTCATATTTCAACTTCAAAAATTGCACTTAAGCCCCTGCGATTTTGCCTAGAATGTGACAGACTCAAGTGGACATTTGAGGCTCAATTACACATTTAAAGCCCATTTTTGCTCTCTAATTTCTATTATATAATCCCATTCTTTTCACACAAACAAGGAGGAGAAAAAAATTAACCTTTGCCACAACGCTTTCAGAATATCAAATTCTTTCAGGAATCCTAAAAACCTTGAAATCCTTATTACAAATCCCCCTCTCACTACAAACAAGCCATCCCGGTTACAAACCAACATTTCACTACTTCTCCAGTAAGGGTAAGGCTGGCTTGATCTCCATGATCAAAAGGGCATAAAATCATTCATATCACTACTTCTCCGGTAAGGGTAAGGCTGATTTGATCTCCATGATCAAAAGGGTATAATCATTCATACATGCCATATCGGTTTTAATGTGTTCATAATATATAATGTGTATTTGTATTTCATAATATATAATAATTTATTTAATGTGTTCATGAGATTCAACACTGCAGATTTAGACAGGATCCCATGCAGGTTCATTAAAGAACGTTGAGGCCAAAACACAAATGGCCAAAAGCCAAAACACAAATGGTCAAAACAGAACAGCTTACACATGATACCAATACATGGCGAGGCAGACATCCTGAGAAGGTTAAGGGCGTGGGTTCAACAACCACCCCTATTGGTTTTGATTTTCTTC
This sequence comes from Vicia faba, assembly GCA_948472305.1. Taxonomy (NCBI): domain Eukaryota; kingdom Viridiplantae; phylum Streptophyta; class Magnoliopsida; order Fabales; family Fabaceae; genus Vicia; species Vicia faba. The sequence continues at coordinate 315,281,022 of OX451737.1, forward strand.
CTTTCTATTTGTCCGTTTACCTGATTTTATTCTTTCTGTTTAAAATCTTTTTTTTCATAAAACTTAATATTTTTCACAAATCTTTGATTTTTTTATAATAAACTCAAATAATTAATTTTAGGTTTTAATTTAATTTTAGGTAACTTTAATTGTTTTATAAATAAATTAAAATTAATTAGAACAATTAGGATTTTGTTTCTAACTTAATTCTATTTTCTTTTTTCTTAAAATAACAAAACACAAATTAGGCCTAGATCTTATTTTTATTAAAAATAAATTAATTAATTTAATTAGGTTTATTAATTTAGACAATTTTAATTCCTTTTGCAAATAATTAAAATTAATTAGAATAAATAGGTTTTTATTACTAACTTAATTATTTTATTTCTTTTCTAAAATAACAAAAAAAAACAAAGATATGTCATGTAATTATTTTTATTAATTAATTTGATTAACTAATTAATTGCACATTTTAATTTAGAAAACTCATTTCTTTTATTAAAAACAACAAAAAACAATTTTCTCTTTTAATTAGGATAGAAGGGTCAAAACCCTAAGTTCTCGTTGAGCTAATTTTCATCGCGCGCTTTATTATTGCTTTTATCCCAATTATTGTATCTGCTCACAGTTTGTAATAATTTTAATTAGGACTTTTATTTTTATCGCTTTACTTTTCAAAAGGTTTGTTTTTGGCGATGTAAATACCCGACGCCTTGTAATTTAATTTCCGCACCTTTAATTTCTGCAAATTATAACTGTTAGATGTTTGATAATAGGGTTTGCATGACAAGACTGAATGCCTAATCTTAAAATCAAATTAGATCACCTTTAACATGTGCAAAGATAAAAATAACTGAAAACGACACACTCGCACATACGCACTCTTAGGGTACACCCCACTTGGTTGCCTTCGTACACGATCATTGAGTATAGATCGTTTTAGAGGTCGCCCTCTTGTCTAAAAGATCATAGTCGCTTCGAAATGGTCGCCTCAGATATTGTTGCCTCAAACAAATGATCTAAGACATTAGGGTTACCGCCAAGGCATCCTAACATTGCTTTAGTGATCGTATATCCCTCATTCAAATTGACCCTCAAACTCCAACGACAGTGCTACCTACTCATTAATAGTGGGATAGCATTGTCTAAAGGAAATTAGCATAGAACGATTCCTTTTTCGAGTAGGTAGATTAGCTCTTAGATACTTGCTCTTTCAAAAACAAAACTTTTCACACTTACACTCATTTTCGAACAAAGTTTTCAAAACACTTCATTACACTCTTGAGGACAGAAGCAAGAGTTAAATCGAAGTTTCAAAATAAAAACTTTTCCAAACCCACAAGCACAAAGAAAACAATTTTGAAAATAATTGAGCAAGTACCTAAGAGCTCGTAGATAACTACGGATAGAAAGGGTGATAACACCTTCCCTTTCTATAATCTACCCCCCGTACTCAGAAAATCTCGAAAAAGGAATTTTTCTGTGCTTTTTTCCTTTCCTTGTTGGATAAAATAATTGTTGTTTATTTGACATTGTTGTTGTTGACGTTGTTGACGTTGTTGGTTTTGTTGTTTATTTGACGTTTTGTTGTTGTTGTTTATTTGACATTGTTTTAGTTGTTGTTGTTTATTTAACGTTTTTGTTGTTGTTTATTTGACGTTGTTGTTGTTGACATTGTTGTTGTTGTTGTTTATTTGACGTAGTTGTTGTTGTTGACGTTGTTGTTGTTTATTTGACGTTTTTGTTGTTGTTGATGTTGTTGTTGTTGTTTATTTGACATTGTTGTTATTGTTGTTTATTTGACGTTGTTGTTGTTGTTGTTTATATGACTTTGTTGTTGTTGTTATTGTTGTTGTTTATTTGACGTTGTTGTTGTTGTTTATTTGATGTTGTTGTTGTTGTTTATTTGACATTGTTGTTGTTGTTGACATTGTTGTTGTTGTTTATTTGACATTGTTGTTGTTGTTGTTGTTGACGTTGTTGGTGTTGTTGTTTATCTGACGTTGTTGTTGTTGTTTACTTGACGTTGTTTTAGTTGTTGTTGTTTATTTGACGTTGTTGTTGTTGTTGTTTATTTGACGTTGTTGTTGTTGTTAATTTGACGTTGTTGTTGTTGACATTGTTGTTGTTGTTGTTTATTTGACGTTGTTTTTGTTGTTGTTGTTTATTTGGCGTTGTTGTTGTTGTTTATTTGATATTGTTGTTGTTGACATTGTTGTTGTTGTTGTTTATTTGACGTATTTAATGTTGTTGACGTTGTTGTTGTTGTTGTTGTTGTTTATTTGACGTTTTTGTTGTTGTTGATGTTGTTGTTGTTGTTGTTTATTTGATGTTGTTGTTGTTTATTTGACGTTGTTGTTGTTGTTGTTTATTTGACATTGTTGTTGTTGTTTATTTGACGTTGTTGTTGTTGTTGTTGTTATTGATGTTGTTTATTTGACGTTGTTGTTGTTGTTTATTTAATGTTGTTGTTGTTGTTGTTTATTTGACATTGTTGTTGTTGTTGACGTTGTTGTTGTTGTTTATTTGACATTGTTGTTGTTGTTGTTGACGTTGTTGGTGTTGTTGTTTATTTGACATTGTTGTTGTTGTTATTGTTTATTTGACGTTGTTTTAGATGTTGTTGTTTATTTGACGTTGTTGTTGTTTATTTGACATTGTTGTTGTTGTTGACGTTGTTGTTGTTGTTTATTTGACATTGTTGTTGTTGTTATTGACGTTGTTGGTGTTGTTATTTATTTGACATTGTTGTTGTTGTTGTTTATTTGACGTTGTTTTAGTTGTTGTTGTTTATTTGACGTTGTTGTTGTTGTTTATCTGACGTTTTTGTTATTGACATTGTTGTTTTTGTTGTTTATTTGACGTTGTTGTTGTTGTTTATTTGACGTAGTTGTTGTTGTTGACGTTGTTGTTGTTGTTGTTGTTGTTGTTTATTTGACGTTTTTGTTGTTGATGTTGTTGTTGTTTATTTGACGTTGTTGTTATTGTTTATTTGACGTTGTTGTTGTTGTTTATTTGACGTAGTTGTTGTTGTTATTGTTGTTGTTTATTTGACGTTGTTGTTGTTGTTTATTTGATGTTGTTGTTGTTGTTGTTTATTTGACGTTGGTGTTGTTGTTGTTTATTTGACGTTGTTGTTGTTATTTATTTGACGTTGTTGTTGTTGTTATTGTTTATTTGACGTTGTTGTTGTTGTTGTTGTTTATTTGACGTTGTTATTGTTGTTTATTTGACGTTGTTTTTGTTATTTGACGTTGTTGTTGTTGTATTTGTTGTTGATGTTGTTGCTTATTTGACGTTGTTTTTATTGTTGTTGTTGTTTATTTGACGTTGTTGTTGTTGTTTATTTGACGTTGTTGTTGTTGTTTATTTGACGTTGTTGTTGTTGTTGACGTTGTTGTTGTTGACGTTTATTTGACGTTGTTATTGTTTTTGTTGTTGTTTATCTGACGTTGTTGTTGTCGTTGTTGTTGTTTATTTGACGTTGTTGTTGTTTATTTGACGTTGTTGTTGTTGTTGTTGTTGTTGTTATTTATTTGACGTTGTTGTTGTTGTTGTTGTTGTTTATTTGACGTTGTTGTTGTTTATTTGACGTTGTTGTTGTTGTTGTTGTTTATTTGATGTTGTTGTTGTTGTTGTTGTTTATTTGACGTTGTTGTTGTTGTTTATTTGACATTGTTGTTGTTGTTGTTGACGTTGTTGTTGTTGTTTATTTGACATTGTTGTTGTTGGTGGTGGTGTTGTTGTTTATTTGACGTTGTTTTAGTTGTTGTTGTTTATTTGGCATTGTTGTTGTTTATTTGACATTGTTGTTGTTGACATTGTTGTTGTTGTTTATTTGATGTTTGGTCTTTGCTGTTGACGTTGTTGTTGTTGTTGCTTATTTGACGTTTTTGTTGTTGTTGATGTTGTTGTTGTTGTTGTTTATTAGACGTTGTTGTTGTTGTTGTTGTTTATTTGACGTTGTTGTTGTTGTTATTGTTGTTGTTTATTTGACGTTGTTGTTGTTGTTGTTTATTTGATGTTGTTGTTGTTTATTTGACATTGTTGTTGTTTATTTGATGTTGTTGTTGTTGTTTATTTGACGTTGTTGTTGTTTATTGGACGTTGTTGTTGTATATTTGACGGCGTTGTTGTTGTTGTTGTTGTTTATTTGACGTTGTTGTTGTTGTTTATTTGACGTTGTTGTTGTTGTTGACGTTGTTGTTGTTGTTGTTTATTTGACGTTGTTGTTGTTGTTGTTGACGTTGTTGGTGTTGTTGTTTATTTGACGTTGTTGTTGTTGTTGTTGTTTATTTGACGTTGTTTTAGATGTTGTTGTTTATTTGACGTTGTTGTTGTTTATTTGACATTGTTGTTGTTGTTGACGTTGTTGTTGTTGTTGTTTATTTGACATTGTTGTTGTTGTTATTGACGTTGTTGGTGTTGTTATTTATTTGACATTGTTGTTGTTGTTGTTTATTTGACGTTGTTTTAGTTGTTGTTGTTTATTTGACGTTGTTGTTGTTGTTTATCTGACGTTTTTGTTATTGACATTGTTGTTGTTGTTGTTTATTTGACGTTGTTGTTGTTGTTTATTTGACGTAGTTGTTGTTGTTGACGTTGTTGTTGTTGTTGTTGTTGTTTATTTGACGTTTTTGTTGTTGATGTTGTTGTTGTTTATTTGACGTTGTTGTTATTGTTTATTTGACGTTGTTGTTGTTGTTTATTTGACGTTGTTGTTGTTGTTATTGTTGTTGTTTATTTGACGTTGTTGTTGTTGTTTATTTGATGTTGTTGTTGTTGTTGTTTATTTGACGTTGGTGTTGTTGTTGTTTATTTGACGTTGTTGTTGTTATTTATTTGACGTTGTTGTTGTTGTTATTGTTTATTTGACGTTGTTGTTGTTGTTGTTGTTTATTTGACGTTGTTATTGTTGTTTATTTGACGTTGTTTTTGTTATTTGACATTGTTGTTGTTGTATTTGTTGTTGATGTTGTTGCTTATTTGACGTTGTTTTTATTGTTGTTGTTGTTTATTTGACGTTGTTGTTGTTGTTGTTGTTGTTTATTTGACGTTGTTGTTGTTGTTTATTTGACGTTGTTGTTGTTGTTGACGTTGTTGTTGTTGACGTTTATTTGACGTTGTTATTGTTTTTGTTGTTGTTTATCTGACGTTGTTGTTGTTTATTTGACGTTGTTGTTGTTGTTGTTGTTTATTTGACGTTGTTGTTGTTGTTGTTATTTATTTGACGTTGTTGTTGTTGTTGTTGTTTATTTGACGTTGTTGTTGTTTATTTGACGTTGTTGTTGTTGTTGTTTATTTGACGTTGTTGTTGTTGTTGTTTATTTGACGTTGTTGTTGTTTATTTGACATTGTTGTTGTTGTTGTTGACGTTGTTGTTGTTGTTTATTTGACATTGTTGTTGTTGGTGGTGGTGTTGTTGTTTATTTGACGTTGTTTTAGTTGTTGTTGTTTATTTGGCATTGTTGTTGTTTATTTGACATTGTTGTTGTTGACATTGTTGTTGTTGTTTATTTGATGTAGTTGTTGTTGTTGACGTTGTTGTTGTTGTTGCTTATTTGACGTTTTTGTTGTAGTTGATGTTGTTGTTGTTGTTGTTTATTAGACGTTGTTGTTGTTGTTGTTGTTGTTGTTGTTTATTTGACGTTGTTGTTGTTGTTATTGTTGTTGTTTATTTGACGTTGTTGTTGTTGTTGTTTATTTGATGTTGTTGTTGTTTATTTGACATTGTTGTTGTTTATTTGATGTTGTTGTTGTTGTTTATTTGACGTTGTTGTTGTTTATTGGACGTTGTTGTTGTATATTTGACGGCGTTGTTGTTGTTGTTGTTTATTTGACGTTGTTGTTGTTGTTTATTTGACGTTGTTGTTGTTGTTGACGTTGTTGTTGTTGTTTATTTGACGTTGTTGTTGTTGTTGTTGACGTTGTTGGTGTTGTTGTTTATTTGACGTTGTTGTTGTTGTTGTTTATTTGACGTTGTTTTAGATGTTGTTGTTTATTTGACGTTGTTGTTGTTTATTTGACATTGTTGTTGTTGTTGACGTTGTTGTTGTTGTTGTTTATTTGACATTGTTGTTGTTGTTATTGACGTTGTTGGTGTTGTTATTTATTTGACATTGTTGTTGTTGTTGTTTATTTGACGTTGTTTTAGTTGTTGTTGTTTATTTGACGTTGTTGTTGTTGTTTATCTGACGTTTTTGTTATTGACATTGTTGTTGTTGTTGTTTATTTGACGTTGTTGTTGTTGTTTATTTGACGTAGTTGTTGTTGTTGACGTTGTTGTTGTTGTTGTTGTTGTTGTTTATTTGACGTTTTTGTTGTTGATGTTGTTGTTGTTTATTTGACGTTGTTGTTATTGTTTATTTGACGTTGTTGTTGTTGTTTATTTGACGTTGTTGTTGTTGTTATTGTTGTTGTTTATTTGACGTTGTTGTTGTTGTTGTTGTTTATTTGATGTTGTTGTTGTTGTTGTTTATTTGACGTTGGTGTTGTTGTTGTTTATTTGACGTTGTTGTTGTTATTTATTTGACGTTGTTGTTGTTGTTATTGTTTATTTGACGTTGTTGTTGTTGTTGTTGTTTATTTGACGTTGTTATTGTTGTTTATTTGACGTTGTTTTTGTTATTTGACGTTGTTGTTGTTGTATTTGTTGTTGATGTTGTTGCTTATTTGACGTTGTTTTTATTGTTGTTGTTGTTTATTTGACGTTGTTGTTGTTGTTGTTGTTGTTGTTTATTTGACGTTGTTGTTGTTGTTTATTTGACGTTGTTGTTGTTGTTGACGTTGTTGTTGTTGACGTTTATTTGACGTTGTTATTGTTTTTGTTGTTGTTTATCTGACGTTGTTGTTGTCGTTGTTGTTGTTTATTTGACGTTGTTGTTGTTTATTTGACGTTGTTGTTGTTGTTGTTGTTGTTTATTTGACGTTGTTGTTGTTGTTGTTATTTATTTGACGTTGTTGTTGTTGTTGTTGTTTATTTGACGTTGTTGTTGTTTATTTGACGTTGTTGTTGTTGTTGTTGTTTATTTGACGTTGTTGTTGTTGTTTATTTGACGTTGTTGTTGTTGTTTATTTGACATTGTTGTTGTTGTTGTTGACGTTGTTGTTGTTGTTTATTTGACATTGTTGTTGTTGGTGGTGGTGTTGTTGTTTATTTGACGTTGTTTTAGTTGTTGTTGTTTATTTGGCATTGTTGTTGTTTATTTGACATTGTTGTTGTTGCCATTGTTGTTGTTGTTTATTTGATGTAGTTGTTGTTGTTGACGTTGTTGTTGTTGTTGCTTATTTGACGTTTTTGTTGTTGTTGATGTTGTTGTTGTTGTTGTTTATTAGACGTTGTTGTTGTTGTTGTTGTTGTTGTTTATTTGACGTTGTTGTTGTTGTTATTGTTGTTGTTTATTTGACGTTGTTGTTGTTGTTGTTGTTTATTTGATGTTGTTGTTGTTTATTTGACATTGTTGTTGTTTATTTGATGTTGTTGTTGTTGTTTATTTGACGTTGTTGTTGTTTATTGGACGTTGTTGTTGTATATTTGACGGCGTTGTTGTTGTTGTTGTTTATTTGACGTTGTTGTTGTTGTTTATTTGACGTTGTTGTTGTTGTTGACGTTGTTGTTGTTGTTTATTTGACGTTGTTGTTGTTGTTGTTGACGTTGTTGGTGTTGTTGTTTATTTGACGTTGTTGTTGTTGTTGTTTATTTGACGTTGTTTTAGATGTTGTTGTTTATTTGACGTTGTTGTTGTTTATTTGACATTGTTGTTGTTGTTGACGTTGTTGTTGTTGTTGTTTATTTGACATTGTTGTTGTTGTTATTGACGTTGTTGGTGTTGTTATTTATTTGACATTGTTGTTGTTGTTGTTTATTTGACGTTGTTTTAGTTGTTGTTGTTTATTTGACGTTGTTGTTGTTGTTTATCTGACGTTTTTGTTATTGACATTGTTGTTGTTGTTGTTTATTTGACGTTGTTGTTGTTGTTTATTTGACGTAGTTGTTGTTGTTGACGTTGTTGTTGTTGTTGTTGTTGTTTATTTGACGTTTTTGTTGTTGATGTTGTTGTTGTTTATTTGACGTTGTTGTTATTGTTTATTTGACGTTGTTGTTGTTGTTTATTTGACGTTGTTGTTGTTGTTATTGTTGTTGTTTATTTGACGTTGTTGTTGTTGTTGTTTATTTGATGTTGTTGTTGTTGTTTATTTGACGTTGGTGTTGTTGTTGTTGTTTATTTGACGTTGTTGTTGTTATTTATTTGACGTTGTTGTTGTTGTTATTGTTTATTTGACGTTGTTGTTGTTGTTGTTGTTTATTTGACGTTGTTATTGTTGTTTATTTGACGTTGTTTTTGTTATTTGACGTTGTTGTTGTTGTATTTGTTGTTGATGTTGTTGCTTATTTGACGTTGTTTTTATTGTTGTTGTTGTTTATTTGACGTTGTTGTTGTTGTTGTTGTTGTTGTTTATTTGACGTTGTTGTTGTTGTTTATTTGACGTTGTTGTTGTTGTTGACGTTGTTGTTGTTGACGTTTATTTGACGTTGTTATTGTTTTTGTTGTTGTTTATCTGACGTTGTTGTTGTCGTTGTTGTTGTTTATTTGACGTTGTTGTTGTTTATTTGACGTTGTTGTTGTTGTTGTTGTTTATTTGACGTTGTTGTTGTTGTTGTTATTTATTTGACGTTGTTGTTGTTGTTGTTGTTTATTTGACGTTGTTGTTGTTTATTTGACGTTGTTGTTGTTGTTGTTGTTTATTTGACGTTGTTGTTGTTGTTGTTGTTTATTTGACGTTGTTGTTGTTGTTTATTTGACATTGTTGTTGTTGTTGTTGACGTTGTTGTTGTTGTTTATTTGACATTGTTGTTGTTGGTGGTGGTGTTGTTGTTTATTTGACGTTGTTTTAGTTGTTGTTGTTTATTTGGCATTGTTGTTGTTTATTTGACATTGTTGTTGTTGACATTGTTGTTGTTGTTTATTTGATGTAGTTGTTGTTGTTGTTTATTAGACGTTGTTGTTGTTGTTGTTGTTGTTGTTGTTGTTTATTTGACGTTGTTGTTGTTGTTATTGTTGTTGTTTATTTGACGTTGTTGTTGTTGTTGTTTATTTGATGTTGTTGTTGTTTATTTGACATTGTTGTTGTTTATTTGATGTTGTTGTTGTTGTTTATTTGACGTTGTTGTTGTTTATTGGACGTTGTTGTTGTATATTTGACGGCGTTGTTGTTGTTGTTGTTTATTTGACGTTGTTGTTGTTGTTTATTTGACGTTGTTGTTGTTGTTGACGTTGTTGTTGTTGTTTATTTGACGTTGTTGTTGTTGTTGACATAGTTGTTGTTGTTGTTGTTTATTTCACGTTGTTGATGTTGTTGATGTTGTTGTTTATTTGGCGTTGTAGTTGTTATTTATTTGACGTTGTTATTGTTGTTGTCATTGTTGTTGTTGTTGTTTATTTGATGTTGTTGTTGTTGTTTATTTGACATTGTTGTTATTGTTGACGTTGTTGTTGTTGTTGTTTATTTGACATTGTTGTTGTTGTTGTTGACTTTGTTGGTTTTATTGTTTATTTGACGTTGTTGTTGTTGTTGTTGTTTATTTGACGTTGTTTTAGTTGTTGTTGTTTATTTGACGTTGTTGTTGTTTATTTGACGTTGTTGTTGTTGACATTGTTGTTGTTGTTGTTTATATGACGTAGTTGTTGTTGTTGACGTTGTTGTTGTTGTTGTTTATTTGACGTTATTGTTGTTGTTGATGTTGTTGTTGTTTATTTGACGTTGTTGTTATTGTTGTTTATTTGACGTTGTTGTTATTGTTGTTTATATGACGTTGTTGTTGTTGTTATTGTTGTTGTTTGTTTGACGTTGTTGTTGTTGTTTATTTGATGTTGTTGTTGTTGTTGTTTATTTGACATTGTTGTTATTGTTGACGTTGTTGTTATTGTATATTTGACATTGTTGTTGTTGTTGTTGTTGACGTTGTTGGTGTTGTTGTTTATTTGACGTTGTTGTTGTTAAATGACCTTTGCCTTCTTGGAAGCTGTTCTATGACTTGGTCCCTGATTTGGGCTGGTTGCTTCATGCCTTGAGGAAGTTGGCTGATCATGGCTCTCAGCTCTCCTTGCTCCTGAGCTAAACCTTGAATGAGGGCCCTTTGCCCCAGCATCTGGGTTTTCAGTGTGTCTACCTCAGCTTGTAGACATTTCAGTTGTTCGTCCTTGTCATCTTCGGGACTCTTTCTGATCAGATTCCCCATGTGGAGTGTCCTCAACTCTTCCTGCCCCTTGGATAGGCCTAGGAAGATTTCCCTGAACTGAGTCTCTTGAGCGTGAAGGTCCTGGTTATCTTGTTGTGAAGCCATTGCTGAAATAAACAGCGAGAAAGGTAAGTGACCTGCAACAAGGATACCTGTTATGCAATGATGAGTATGACATGCATGTAATGTTTTCAAGGACCTCGCGGGGTAAACAAGAAAATTTGTTAGCATTTGGATCCGGTAGCTTGATTGAAAAAACTTCATATTTGTTGAGAGTCTTTCTTCCAAGGGTCAAAGGCTCACCATATCCAGTGGGTCATAGCCCCTGACTTTAGTCATCATGTCTGGTTTTGATTTCCAAACAACCTTGGTTAGGGTAACCTTCTTCAAGAGTCAGAGCTCACCATATCAAGTGGGTCATAGCCCCTGACAATTTTGGCTAGAGGAAAATAAATCCCCTTTGCCCCTTGCTTAGACATTCTGGTTCATCATGACCTGCATCACAAGCCCTTGAGATCCTTGAAATGGGTTAGGATGTATGCAATGGTATGATGTTATGGTATGCATGGAGTGATGTAAGTAAACCCTGTTATGAGTCCCAATTAAGGACTGCAAATAAAGCCTGCAAGAAACTCAGTACACTCTGTTATGGGTCCCAATTAAGGACTATAAACAAAACCTGCAAGAAACTTAGTACACTCTGTTATGAGTCCCAATTAAGGACTATAAACAAAACCTGCAAGAAACTTAGTAAACCCTGTTATGAGTCCCAATTAAGGACTATGAACAAAACCTGCAAGTAGTTCATGTGTCAGATAACAAGCATGCAGGTAGTCAAATACGAAGGCACACAAGTCACACAAGGGAAGCCCTTAGAGTTTAGGCCAGCATGGGGTCTGGGTATTACCCTCTTGAAGTTGGTGGGTTCAACCTGTCCTATTAGAAGTAACCGGGTTCTAAGGGTCCCAATATCACGGGATTGCTTTCATTGTTCATCGTTTCCATTTAGCCACTGAACTGACGACTGAAATATTCCAGGAAAGCAACCCTCCATTGAGTGTAGTATCGAGTATCAACCAACCTCGGACTGCACCAAAGTCAGTTATCTCACTACCCTAAAGAGGCCAAGATAGTTCAATTAAGGTTCCTAAGGTCTGTTGATGCTTCACGACACCACGCGGAGGCCCCGTACTCTCCTTGACTGAACTCAAGGGTTACCGGTACACACCAAAGTGCCACATCAACGTAGCAGACTGTTTCAACCATGTCGGTATACCCCGCACAGTTCCCTCACAGCCTTGTTGCTACTTTCTAAGAAGATATTCCCCAGATCCGGGTTAGGATCTATAGAACTCCCAAGACAGTCCCACAATTTAAAGCAAGCAAATCAATACAATTGAAAACACAGTTATGAACTAACCCTAAGGTACACCTCACTTTAGAATAAATCCCCAGCAGAGTCGCCAGTTCTGTGATCGGTGGATCTGGAACTGACTGTTTAACGCTGGTTCGCGAAATGTCGCGGAAGCAAGAGTCGCCACCGTCTTTTATTTTCTCCAAATGGAAAGGACAAAAGCACAGAAAAATTCCTTATAGAGATTGCTCTCGGTTCGGGAGGTAGGTTATAGAAAGGGAAGGTGTTAGCACCCTTTCTATCCATGGTTATCCATGGGCTCTTAGATACTTGCTCATTGTCTTTTCAAAATTGGTTTGTTTGCTTTTCAATTGTGGGTTTTAAAAAAAGTTTCTTTGAAAATTTCAGTTCGACTCTTGTATCAGTCCTCAAGAGTGTTTGAAAAATGCTTTCGAAAGCTTTTTGAAAATGTGTTGGTGTGAAAAGTATTTTTGATTTGTTTTGTTTTGAATTAGAGCAAGTATCCACGAGTCGTCTACCTACCCTAAGGAATTCGTCTGTGTAAATGTCCTTTAAAGTAGTGCCATCCCACCATTGAGAGGTAGGTAGCACCACCGTTGGAGGTGTTCGGGTCAATTCGAGGTTCGGGACATGGTGATCACCAGAGCAATGGGAAGACACCTTAGAAGCTACCCTCATGCCAGGTTCCCGGATCATGAGGACTTACTAAGACATCCTCTACTCGACGGTCACCTTTCGAGGCAAGGCAACAGTGAGGCGTACCCTAGGGGTGGTGTGTGATTTGTGTGTCGTTTTCATTTGTATTTATTTTTGTCTTGTTCATGTTATTGGTGAGCTACGCGTTTATTTTTTTCTTTTGTCCATTCATTCTTGCATGCATTGATTTAGCAGTTAAAAATTGCGAAAAGTAAAAGTTCTAAAGCTATTATAAAAGGCGCGGGTTCACATCGCCAAAATTTCCAGAACCCGATTTGACAGAAAAATAAAGGGATAAAGAAAAATAAAGAATTAAAAGTGCGACAGATAAATATTACATGGCCTTGGGAGAGGTACATAAAAATCATACGAAAAGGAAATAAACATGCGAATTAAATAAGAATTAAAAACGAGGGCGTTGGACCCTTTTTTTGCAGAATTGAATTAAATGATTAAATTAATTAATAAAAAAGAAAAGAAATTATTTTTTAGTTTTTTGTATTTATATGATTTTAATGCAAAAGAAATTAATTGAAATAAAATGCTAACCCTAATTCTAGTTGTTTTTAGTTTATTAAGAAAATATTAAATTTTAACCTAAAATTAAACCTAATTATTTTACATGTAATTTAATTATAAAAATAAATAATAGGAAATATTTAATTATTATGAAAGAAAAGAAAAAGGATAAAAAATTAACTAAACCCTAGTTCTACCAATTTTAAATTAATTAAGGAAAATATTACAATTAAACCTAATTTAATAACTAAAATCAATTAATGTAATTTATTCACAAAAATGCTAAAATAAGAATATTTATTAATTTTTCTCTTTTCTGATTTTTTTGGTGTTTTTGTGTTTTTTTATGAAAAATAATTAAATTACAAGAATTAATAAAAAGAATAATAATTGAAAATAAAAAAAGAATGAAAAAAGAAAAATATTGCAAACCTCAGGGGGGTGTTGTCCCCAGTTGTGAGGTGAATCTTTAGCAATTTGAGCCCAATACTTCAGGCCCTGTGGACTTTCCCCACTAGCGTGCATAAGCGTTGACCAGGGTTCACCATGTTATTCAATTCTTGGCCTTCTGATCGTTCCATTGGGCACGTGGATGGCTAGATTTTATGGACGTACGGTGCTCCTTAAGGTTGAAACTGCATGGAAACATTAAGTGGAAAATAACATGAAAGGGGGTGGGGACCTGGGAGTCGAACCCAGGTCCCAGGGGTTACCAATGCTTGTGCCTGCCAGTTGATCCAAGCACTCACTTTGTTTATAATACAACAATTAATTAATATCAAATAAAACAAAAACGTTAGTGGATTTTAGCGCGAATTTTTAAACGAGCCAACTATCGCCTGCCACATAACCATCTTCTTCGTGGTTGTGTTTTTTTTCTGAAACATGAAAGAGATTGGCAACGGTTTCACGTCGTTCCCTTAGGCACCTTTCTGAAAAATAACGAATAGGCCCTGGAGTCATATAAATTAGGCGCGAGGCATCTAATCTTTTCGTCCAAGCATGCTGGTTGCGTTTATGGCATTGTGATGTTCCAATTTTGCTGTATTCAAAAACCCCCAATTCAAAGCTTCATAAACCCTAAAATACGACAATGGTAGATTCGCATAGAGGTGATAAAAACACAATTAAGCAATTGGGTTAGCTTCAGAATCAGTTAATTAATAAGAATTCATGAACAAAATGCAATGAATTTGCTTAAATTGTAAAATACGATTATGAAAAAAAGTGAAAAAAGTTTGACTTCTGTACAATGATTCAAAGGGTTAGGGACGGTATTCTTGATCCAGGTACGTTGCTTGATGTCCCAGGGATGCAGTGGAATCAGTATTGTGGCTTGAAACGACCTACAAGTGTATTTTCAGTTTTGAGTTTTCAAGCCAAAATTTCAAGTTCTTTCTTCAGGTTCTTGTGCAGCTGAGGGGTCAAAGGCATGAGGGTTTGCATCCTTATATGTGTATGAATGATTAGGTCAAAGAAAACTGATCCAAAATCCATGAATTGATGAATATGATATTTGATTTTTAAACCATGATTTTCAAATCTTTTTTCATGCAAATTTCTACCAAATCATGACCAATTCAATTGATTCTTTCTATATTAGGTCAGGCACGAAATCTTGAGTATATATTATGCATAAAAAGATTTAAAACATAGGTTTAGTATTTTTTCATGTATTTATTTTAATTTAAATGAATTATTAATAATAAAAATCCAAATAAATAAATAAAAATGAAGAAAAACTTCCCTTTGGGCCAAATGGTCGTGCACATGCCTTGGATAATGAATTGTGGAAGAAAAAGAGGCCCATTAGCAATTTTAGGTCATTTGAATCAATGTTGACTTTTCAAAATATCCAAAAATTTCCCAACTTCCACAAGGCATAACTTGCTCAATTTTTAAGCTTTGCTCATGTTTTTGGACATTTTGGAAAGTTCTTTGAGTCCTCTAACCAATGCCTTTGATCCCATGTCATTTTGATTTACCAATCTCAAGTTATGGCCTTTGACTTAAAGTCCCTTTTTGTTGACTTTTGAAAATGACCTATAATGTTGAAATTGATAACTTTTTGTGAGAGAATTTCTTGGACTTGGAGTATGAAGAGGAGTTGTAGGAAATGTCTTTCTCTTCAAAATGAGCTTTGGATGGAATTTTTCTGATAATCCATGTGAAAGTTATGCCCTGGTCAATTTACAGTTGACTTTTTCAGCTGTCCAAATAAGGAAACTTTTGCATCTTGATGATTTTTGAGCCAAGCTTTGAGAATCATGATCAAGCATTGATCAGATGATGTTTGTGGCTTCAAAATGGGATGTTGACCAAAAATTTGAACTTTTGACTGTCAAATGACCATTTTGCCCCTACAGTTGACTGTAGTGCAATTAGGGTTTTGACTGTGCAATTTTATGCTGAAAGTCTTGAAACTTGGTATGGGGATGCTTGACCATATTTATAGGCATGTGGGACTTGATTGGACCCTTGGAAACTTCATTTTCTTGATCAGAATAAAAACCCTAATTTTGACTGTTTAGGAGGCCCTTGAACTGTGCAACCCTTGGGGAATTTTAAAGCATGACTTGACAATTTCTTGAAGAATATGGGAGGGCAAATTTTGGGGTACAACAGTTGCCCCTGTTCAATCTTCTTAGACCTGAGGATGCAGATTGGCTGACGTGCCTTTCGTAATCCGAAGGTGGAAGATGATTGAACACTTAGAGTGCCCAGAAATTTGCGCTCACATAGTAGCAGTGATGGTGGAAATGGGCTTATAGATGCCATTTAGAGATTGATGAATAGGATGATGGGCTTATAGATGCCATCTGGATGTTGATCGCGTAAGAGATTCCTTAGCGAGAACTTGCGTATCTGTAAAAGAAAAATGAGTACCTGACATGTTGCAGGAGCTGGTCTTCAGGTGCTTTATGTAGATACGTCTTGACTGGTTACAGGAATCGGATCTTCGAACTCTTCAGACGTGCCCTGGCGAGATACAGGAATCGAGTCTGGTAATGTTAGTCTTCAACGGATACACCCTGGCAAGATTCAGGTATCGGATCCTCGAACTCTTCAGACACACCATGGCAAGATACAGGAATCGGATCTGGTAATGCTAGTCTTCAACGGATACACCCTGGCAAGATTCAGGTATCGGATCCTCGAACTCTTCAGACACACCCTGGCAAGATACAGGAATCAGATCTGGTAATGTTAGTCTTCAACGGATACACCCTGGCAAGATTCAGGTATCGGATCCTCGAACTCTTCAGACACACCCTGGCAAGATACAGGAATCGGATCTGGTAATGTTAGTCTTCAACGGATACACCCTGGCAAGATTCAGGTATCGGATCCTTGAACTCTTCAGACACACCCTGGCAAGATACAGGAATCGGATCTGGTAATGCTAGTCTTCAACGGATACACCCTGGCAAGATTCAGGTATCGGATCCTCGAACTCTTCAGACACACCCTGGCAAGATACAAGAATCGGATCTGGTAATGTTAGTCTTCAACGGATACACCCTGGCAAGATTCAGGTATCGGATCCTCGAACTATTCAGACACACCCTGGCAAGATACATGAATCGGATCTGGTAATGTTAGTCTTCAACGGATACACCCTGGCAAGATTCAGGTATCGAATCCTCGAACTCTTCAGACACACCCTGGCAAGATACAGGAATCGGATCTGGTAATGCTAGTCTTCAACGGATACACCCTGGCAAGATTCAGGTATCGGATCCTCGAACTCTTCAGACACACCCTGGCAAGATACAGGAATCAGATCTGGTAATGTTAGTCTTCAACGGATACACCCTGGCAAGATTCAGGTATCAGATCCTCGAACTCTTCAGACACACCCTGGCAAGATACAGGAATCGGATCTGGTAATTGGTCGTCAACAGATACACCCTGGCAAGATTCAGGTATCGGACCTTTAGTTGCGACCATTGATGGTAATCAATTTTTTTACTTTTGTCCTGAAAAGACAAGCGTTAGTTGTATGCGATGTCATGTGGTATGATATGCGAGACGCTCTCTGAATACGTGAGATTGTATGTTCACGATGCGTATATGCATGCTATAATGTATGAAGATGTTTATGAATGTATTTTTCGTCTAGGAAAGTAAATCCTTGACGGGTGCCGGGAAGTCACTCCTGGGCTGATGTTGAAGAATAGATTTGCCTCCGCTGGGGATGATAGTTGCAAGTATACCGGTAGGAGAAGATGACTCCGTTGGGGAATAAACTTGGCGAATGGAATAAATCTACGGGGAGGAGAGTACTCTAACGATCTTGCCGGGAAGCGATACTCTGTGGGGAGAGAGATACTTTGCTGAATTGTTGACGGTAATTTGCTGGGGATACCCTTGGAAGCGTTAATGGACTTCGCTGGGGATAAGAAGACTTCGTCGAGGACGCTCTTTCCGTGGCTTTTGGCTGAGGATAACCCAGTTATATCCTGGTAAGGAAATAACTCTTAGAATAAAGCCGGACGACGTGTTCGTGCTCCGCGAGGATAAGCTTCCAGAATCTACTGGGAATAAGCTTACTGCTTGGGGGGATGGATTCCAACTTTCCTGGGGAAACTGGGCTGGACTCTCCTGGGGAAGTTTTGAATTGTATTGGGAAAAGGCTCCGCTGAATGTTTGATGTACCACCGGGGAACAATCTTTAGACCAAGATTGCCGGGGATGCTTGTTTACGAATATGTGTATGCTGCTGGGGAATGTTGAGCTCTGCGGGAGGATACCCAACTTCCTTGAGGTTTGATAGTAGCTTCGCTTGAGGAGAGTGTACTGAGTTGCTGGCTCACTCTCTGGGGAATTAAGATATCTGGTTATGTTCTTCAGTTGAACCTACCTTGGTACTTTGGAGGACAGAACAATTAGATTGTTTAGACCACCCATTATTGCCCCTGTTTCTATGGGGGAGGCACCTGTGGGATGCTGATAATTGTTGAGGGTCAAACCTTCTTCAGGTAGGCAGGAGGCAAGATGACAGGACATAGTCGTATGCTTTTGATCCCTAACTTTTGCCTGGACCGCCCTTTCGGGTTTTCGGTCCACCGGGATACCCATTTTTGCCCAAGCCGCCTTTTCAGGTTTTCGACTTGCCGGGTGTACAGATTTTTTCATTTCATCCCTTCATTTTGCCCGAACCCTTTTGGTTCGCCGGGAAGCCCTTATTTTTGCCTAGGTGTGTCAACCTAGCGGGTCTTTGATTTTGCATAGTATTTTTCGACTATGTCCACGCTCTCAGGATGTAGGGAGTTGCCCCTGTTAGAAGTGTTTTGTCACGCCACCAGAAAGTGTTTGATTAGGCAAGATTCATCGTTGAAATGCCCCAAGTGACTCAGGCGGAGGTTTGCCCCAGGCTATTTGGCCTTTTGAGAGATTCTCCGAATCTTGATTGGACTGCCCCGGATAATAGACCAAGATCAGGTCTGCCCCTTGATTGGAAGTGCTTTTGCTCACTAGGTATTCTTCGTACGAATTTTCCTGTTGTTCAAACAAAAAGTCATATGCAAACAATGTTATATCAAAAATGAAAAGCTTATGTCTGTCTTGAAGATTTTGAAAACGCATTCTTTTTCATAAAACAAATGAATGTTTGTAAAACGTGATGTCAACTCCGTATTTACCATAGGCCTTCAGGAGTCAGGATACCTTTCGTAACAGTACGCTTTCGAACTAACCCATGCTTCAGCTAGGACTTTTAAGGGTTATAACGTGGCCTGGTTCACGGTTCAAGAAACAAAGGATAAAGGCTCAAATTATTTGTACCCACCCGCTCTTCGTGATGTTCTCCAAACCTAAACTCAGTTGATCATACGTTAGACCTTGTTTGAGTCTTTGCTCTGATTTTCCGGTGATGATTCGGATGTTGATAACTTATTTTGAATAGGCAGTCATTCTTTTTTTTGTTGAGGGTTTGTAAGACCTCTTTCTTGGCTGATTTTTTTTTGTTATCCCTTTCTTTTTTGCCTGAACTGTTTCCTTTTTTGGAGTTACAGTCAGCGGGATGCCCCAGTTTCGTAAGTCTCCTTCATGGGTTTTGACTTAATGGGTTTTTATTTTGAAAGATAATGACTGCCTTTCTTTTTTTGATTATTCGGAACCATCACCGTTTTTCTTTGCTTTGTAAGGACCTCTTTGGTGCCATTCGTTATGCACTTGGATCAACTGAGAGACTACCCTGCCCCAGGTTATGATTAAGGGTTTTAAATTTCGAAAAGAAAAACTCCTACTTCTTTGGCTCAGAGGGGTTGACGAGGGATTATCTTCCTTATAACTCCAGTGTTTAGGGATTGAAACAATGCCTGTACCTCATCAGCGGGGTCTGTTCAAAAGCATACTGTAAAGATCATGGTATCGTTTTCGTCATCCTCCCTCAAGAGGCTTAGAATTTTAGATCAAGAGTTGACATCAGAAAAAATATGAAAATAATTTGCATTTAGTGAATACGAATATATTGTTTCAGAACAGACATATGCGATGCATTAATGAAATAACAACGTTTGATATGAATGGAATGCTTGAACAATCAAAAGAAAATTACAACTTGAAAGATTCTAATGAACAAAAATTTCTCAATCCTAGCCATGTTTTGACAAGGGAGCAATGATCACATTGGGAGTCTTGGCGGGCTCGAACTCGATCTCTTTAGCATCGATCATATTCTGAATCTTGTACTTCAGTGCCCAACAGTCCTCAGTATCGTGTCCCGGGCTACCAGAATGGTAAGCGCACCTTGCTTCTGGGTTGTAATTTGGAGAGGAAGTCTTTGGATTTGCAGGAGGGTTGATCACCACAATCAGGTTCATCCTTAACATGTGCTGCAAAGCTCGTGACCATGACATGTTGATGTAGGTGAATTGTCTCTTAGGCTCGTCCGACCTGTTCTGATCAACCCGCTGTTCTTGGCGCGGTCGTTGTTGGACCTGAGAAGTAGTAGCAACTCGGAGAGGTCTATTCATTGGACCCGACCTTTGCCTTCTTGGAAGCTGTTCTATGACCTGGTCCCTGATTTGGGCTGGTTGCTTCATGCCTTGAGGAAGTTGGCTGATCATGGCTCTCAGCTCTCCTTGCTCCTGAGCTAAACCTTGAATGAGGGCCCTTTGCCCCAGCATCTGGGTTTTCAGTGTGTCTACCTCAGCTTGTAGACATTTCAGTTGTTCGTCCTTGTCATCTTCGGGACTCTTTCTGATCAGATTCCCCATGAGGAGTGTCCTCAACTCTCCCTGCCCCTTGGATAGGCCTAGGAAGATTTCCCTGAACTGAGTCTCTTGAGCGTGAAGGTCCTGGTTATCTTGTTGTGAAGCCATTGCTGAAATAAACAGCGAGAAAGGTAAGTGACCTGCAACAAGGATACCTGTTATGCAATGATGAGTATGACATGCATGTAATGTTTTCAAGGACCTCGCGGGGTAAACAAGAAAATTTGTTAGCATTTGGATCCGGTAGCTTGATTGAAAAAACTTCATATTTGTTGAGAGTCTTTCTTCCAAGGGTCAAAGGCTCACCATATCCAGTGGGTCATAGCCCCTGACTTTAGTCATCATGTCTGGTTTTGATTTCCAAACAACCTTGGTTAGGGGAACCTTCTTCAAGAGTCAGAGCTCACCATATCAAGTGGGTCATAGCCCCTGACAATTTTGGCTAGAGGAAAATAAATCCCCTTTGCCCCTTGCTTAGACATTCTGGTTCATCATGACCTGCATCACAAGCCCTTGAGATCCTTGAAATGGGTTAGGATGTATGCAATGGTATGATGTTATGGTATGCATGGAGTGATGTAAGTAAACCCTGTTATGAGTCCCAATTAAGGACTGCAAATAAAGCCTGCAAGAAACTCAGTACACTCTGTTATGGGTCCCAATTAAGGACTATAAACAAAACCTGCAAGAAACTTAGTACACTTTGTTATGAGTCCCAATTAAGGACTATAAACAAAACCTGCAAGAAACTTAGTAAACCCTGTTATGAGTCCCAATTAAGGACTATGAACAAAACCTGCAAGTAGTTCATGTGTCAGATAACAAGCATGCAGGTAGTCAAATACGAAGGCACACAAGTCACACAAGGGAAGCCCTTAGAGTTTAGGCCAGCATGGGGTCTGGGTATTACCCTCTTGAAGTTGGTGGGTTCAACCTGTCCTATTAGAAGTAACCGGGTTCTAAGGGTCCCAATATCACGGGATTGCTTTCATTGTTCATCGTTTCGATTTAGGCACTGAACTGACGACCTAAATATTCCAGGAAAGCAACCCTACATTGAGTGTAGTATCGAGTATCAACCAACCTCGGACTGCACCAAAGTCAGTTATCTCACTACCCTAAAGAGGCCAAGATAGTTCAATTAAGGTTCCTAAGGTCTGTTGATGCTTCACGACACCACGCGGAGGCCCCGTACTCTCCTTGACTGAACTCAAGGGTTACCGGTATACACCAAAGTGCCACATCAACGTAGCAGACTGTTTCAACCATGTCGGTATACCCCGCACAGTTCCCTCACAGCCTTGTTGCTACTTTCTAAGAAGATATCCCCCAGATCCGGGTTAGGATCTATAGAACTCCCAAGACAGTCCCACAATTTAAAGCAAGCAAATCAATACAATTGAAAACACAGTTATGAACTAACCCTAAGGTACACCTCACTTTAGAATAAATCCCCAGCAGAGTCGCCAGTTCTGTGATCGGTGGATCTGGAACTGACTGTTTAACGCTGGTTCGCGAAATGTCGCGGAAGCAAGAGTCGCCACCGTCTTTTATTTTCTCCAAATGGAAAGGACAAAAGCACAGAAAAATTCCTTATAGAGATTGCTCTCGGTTCGGGAGGTAGGTTATAGAAAGGGAAGGTGTTAGCACCCTTTCTATCCATGGTTATCCATGGGCTCTTAGATACTTGCTCATTGTCTTTTCAAAATTGGTTTGTTTGCTTTTCAATTGTGGGTTTTAAAAAAAGTTTCTTTGAAAATTTCAGTTCGACTCTTGTATCGGTCCTCAAGAGTGTTTGAAAAATGCTTTCGAAAGCTTTTTGAAAATGTGTTGGTGTGAAAAGTATTTTTGATTTGTTTTGTTTTGAATTAGAGCAAGTATCCACGAGTCGTCTACCTACCCTAAGGAATTCGTCTGTGTAAATGTCCTTTAAAGTAGTGCCATCCCACCATTGAGAGGTAGGTAGCACCACCGTTGGAGGTGTTCGGGTCAATTCGAGGTTCGGGACATGGTGATCACCAGAGCAATGGGAAGACACCTTAGAAGCTACCCTCATGCCAGGTTCCCGGATCATGAGGACTTACTAAGACATCCTCTACTCGACGGTCACCTTTCGAGGCAAGGCAACAGTGAGGCGTACCCTAGGGGTGGTGTGTGATTTGTGTGTCGTTTTCATTTGTATTTATTTTTGTCTTGTTCATGTTATTGGTGAGCTACGCGTTTATTTTTTTCTTTTGTCCATTCATTCTTGCATGCATTGATTTAGCAGTTAAAAATTGCGAAAAGTAAAAGTTCTAAAGCTATTATAAAAGGCGCGGGTTCACATCGCCAAAATTTCCAGAACCCGATTTGACAGAAAAATAAAGGGATAAAGAAAAATAAAGAATTAAAAGTGCGACAGATAAATATTACATGGCCTTGGGAGAGGTACATAAAAATCATACGAAAAGGAAATAAACATGCGAATTAAATAAGAATTAAAAACGAGGGCGTTGGACCCTTTTTTTGCAGAATTGAATTAAATGATTAAATTAATTAATAAAAAAGAAAAGAAATTATTTTTTAGTTTTTTGTATTTATATGATTTTAATGCAAAAGGAATTAATTGAAATAAAATGCTAACCCTAATTCTAGTTGTTTTTAGTTTATTAAGAAAATATTAAATTTTAACCTAAAATTAAACCTAATTATTTTACATGTAATTTAATTATAAAAATAAATAATAGGAAATATTTAATTATTATGAAAGAAAAGAAAAAGGATAAAAAATTAACTAAACCCTAGTTCTACCAATTTTAAATTAATTAAGGAAAATATTACAATTAAACCTAATTTAATAACTAAAATCAATTAATGTAATTTATTCACAAAAATGCTAAAATAAGAATATTTATTAATTTTTCTCTTTTCTGATTTTTTTGGTGTTTTTGTGTTTTTTTATGAAAAATAATTAAATTACAAGAATTAATAAAAAGAATAATAATTGAAAATAAAAAAAGAATGAAAAAAGAAAAATATTGCAAACCTCAGGGGGGTGTTGTCCCCAGTTGTGAGGTGAATCTTTAGCAATTTGAGCCCAATACTTCAGGCCCTGTGGACTTTCCCCACTAGCGTGCATAAGCGTTGACCAGGGTTCACCATGTTATTCAATTCTTGGCCTTCTGATCGTTCCATTGGGCACGTGGATGGCTAGATTTTATGGACGTACGGTGCTCCTTAAGGTTGAAACTGCATGGAAACATTAAGTGGAAAATAACATGAAAGGGGGTGGGGACCTGGGAGTCGAACCCAGGTCCCAGGGGTTACCAATGCTTGTGCCTGCCAGTTGATCCAAGCACTCACTTTGTTTATAATACAACAATTAATTAATATCAAATAAAACAAAAACGTTAGTGGATTTTAGCGCGAATTTTTAAACGAGCCAACTATCGCCTGCCACATAACCATCTTCTTCGTGGTTGTGTTTTTTTTCTGAAACATGAAAGAGATTGGCAACGGTTTCACGTCGTTCCCTTAGGCACCTTTCTGAAAAATAACGAATAGGCCCTGGAGTCATATAAATTAGGCGCGAGGCATCTAATCTTTTCGTCCAAGCATGCTGGTTGCGTTTATGGCATTGTGATGTTCCAATTTTGCTGTATTCAAAAACCCCCAATTCAAAGCTTCATAAACCCTAAAATACGACAATGGTAGATTCGCATAGAGGTGATAAAAACACAATTAAGCAATTGGGTTAGCTTCAGAATCAGTTAATTAATAAGAATTCATGAACAAAATGCAATGAATTTGCTTAAATTGTAAAATACGATTATGAAAAAAAGTGAAAAAAGTTTGACTTTTGTACAATGATTCAAAGGGTTAGGGACAGTATTCTTGATCCAGGTACGTTGCTTGATGTCCCAGGGATGCAGTGGAATCAGTATTGTGGCTTGAAACGACCTACAAGTGTATTTTCAATTTTGAGTTTTCAAGCCAAAATTTCAAGTTCTTTCTTCAGGTTCTTGCGCAGCTGAGGGGTCAAAGGCATGAGGGTTTGCATCCTTATATGTGTATGAATGATTAGGTCAAAGAAAACTGATCTAAAATCCATGAATTGATGAATATGATATTTGATTTTTAAACCATGATTTTCAAATCTTTTTTCATGCAAATTTCTACCAAATCATGACCAATTCAATTGATTCTTTCTATATTTGGTCAGGCACGAAATCTTGAGTATATATTATGCATAAAAAGATTTAAAACCTAGGTTTAGTATTTTTTCATGTATTTATTTTAATTTAAATGAATTATTAATAATAAAAATCCAAATAAATAAATAAAAATGAAGAAAAACTTCCCTTTGGGCCAAATGGTCGTGCACATGCCTTGGATAATGAATTGTGGAAGAAAAAGAGGCCCATTAGCAATTTTAGGTCATTTGAATCAATGTTGACTTTTCAAAATATCCAAAAATTTCCCAACTTCCACAAGGCATAACTTGCTCAATTTTTAAGCTTTGCTCATGTTTTTGGACATTTTGGAAAGGTCTTTGAGTCCTCTAACCAATGCCTTTGATCCCATGTCATTTTGATTTACCAATCTCAAGTTATGGCCTTTGACTTAAAGTCCCTTTTTGTTGACTTTTGAAAATGACCTATAATGTTGAAATTGATAACTTTTTGTGAGAGAATTTCTTGGACTTGGAGTATGAAGAGGAGTTGTAGGAAATGTCTTTCTCTTCAAAATGAGCTTTTGATGGAATTTTTCTGATAATCCATGTGAAAGTTATGCCCTGGTCAATTTACAATTGACTTTTTCAACTGTCCAAATAAGGAAACTTTTGCATCTTGATGATTTTTGAGCCAAGCTTTGAGAATCATGATCAAGCATTGATCAGATGATGTTTGTGGCTTCAAAATGGGATGTTGACCAAAAATTTGAACTTTTGACTGTCAAATGACCATTTTGCCCCTACAGTTGACTGTAGTGCAATTAGGGTTTTGACTGTGCAATTTTATGCTGAAAGTCTTGAAACTTGGTATGGGGATGCTTGACCATATTTATAGGCATGTGGGACTTGATTGGACCCTTAGAAACTTCATTTTCTTGATCAGAATAAAAACCCTAATTTTGACTGTTTAGGAGGCCCTTGAACTGTGCAACCCTTGGGGAATTTTAAAGCATGACTTGACAATTTCTTGAAGAATATGGGAGGGCAAATTTTGAGGTACAACAGTGGTGTTGTTGTTTATTTGACGTTGTTGTTGTTGTTGTTGTTTATTTGACGTTGTTTTAGTTATTGTTGTTTATTTGGCATTGTTGTTGTTTATTTGACATTGTTGTTGTTGACATTGTTGTTGTTGTTTATCTGACGTAGTTGTTGTTGTTAACGTTGTTGTTGTTGTTGCTTATTTGACGTTTTTGTTGTTGTTGATGTTGTTGTTGTTGTTGTTGTTGTTTATTTGACGTTGTTGTTGTTGTTGTTTATTTGACGTTGTTGTTGTTGTTGTTTATTTGATGTTGTTGTTGTTGTTGTTGTTTATTTGACATTGTTGTTGTTGTTGACGTTGTTGTTGTTGTTGTTTATTTGACATTGTTGTTGTTGTTGTTGTTTATTTGACGTTGTTGTTGTTGTTTATTTGACGTAGTTGTTGTTGTTGAAGTTGTTGTTGTTGTTGTTTATTTGACGTTGTTGTTGAGATTGTTGTTGTTTATTTGACGTTGTTGTTGTTGTTTATTTGACGTTGTTGTTGTTGTTGTTTATTTGATGTTGTTGTTATTTATTTGAGATTGTTGTTGTTTATTTGACGTTGTTGTTGTTGTTTATTTGACGTTGTTGTTGTTGTTTATTGGACGTTGTTATTGTTGTTGTATATTTGACGGTGTTGTTGTTGTTGTTTATTTGACGTTGTTGTTGTTGACGTTGTTGTTGTTGTTGTTTATTTGACGTTGTTGTTGTTGTTGACAAAGTTGTTGTTGTTGTTGTTTATTTCACGTTGTTGATGTTGTTGATGTTGTTGTTTATTTGACGTTGTAGTTGTTGTTTATTTGACGTTGTTGTTGTTGACATTGTTGTTGTTGTTGTTTATTTGATGTTGTTGTTGTTGCTTATTTGACATTGTTGTTGATGTTGACGTTGTTGTGGTTGTTGTTTATTTGACATTGTTGTTGTTGTTGTTGACGTTGTTGGTTTTGTTGTTTATTTGACGTTGTTGTTGTTGTTGTTTATTTGACGTTGTTTTATTTGTTGTTGTTTATTTGACGTTGTTGTTGTTGTTGTTTATTTGACGTTGTTGTTGTTGGCATTGTTGTTGTTGTTGTTTATTTGACATAGTTGTTGTTGTTGACGTTGTTGTTGTTGTTATTTATTTGACGTTTTTGTTGTTGTTCTTGTTGTTGTTGTTGTTGTTTATTTGACGTTGTTGTTATTGTTGTTTATTTGACGTTGTTGTTGTTGTTTATATGACGTTGTTGTTGTTATTGTTGTTGTTTATTTGACGTTGTTGTTGTTGTTGTTTATTTGATGTTGTTGTTGTTTATTTGACATTGTTGTTGTTGTTGACGTTGTTGTTGTCGTTTATTTGACATTGTTGTTGTTGTTGACGTTGTTGGTGTTGTTGTTTATTTGACGTTGTTGTTGTTGTTTATTTGATGTTGTTTTAGTTGTTGTTGTTTATTAGACGTTGTTGGTGTTGTTTATTTGATGTTATTGTTGTTGTTGTTTATTTGACGTTGTTGTTGTTGACATTGTTGTTGTTGTTTATTTGACGTTGTTTTTGTTGTTGTTGTTTATTTGGCATTGTTGTTGTTGTTTATTTGACATTGTTGTTGTTGACATTGTTGTTGTTGTTGTTGTTGTTTATTTGACGTAGTTTTTGTTGTTGACGTTGTTGTTGTTGTTGTTTATTTGACGTTTTTGTTGTTCTTGATGTTGTTGTTGTTGTTGTTGTTTATTTGACGTTGTTGTTGTTGTTGTTTATTTGACGTTGTTGTTGTTGTTGTTGTTCATTTGACGTTGTTGTTGTTGTTGTTTATTTGACGTTGTTGTTGTTATTGATGTTGTTTATTTGACGTTGTTGTTGTTGTTGTTTATTTAATGTTGTTGTTGTTGTTTATTTGACATTGTTGTTGTTGTTGACGTTGTTGTTGTTGTTGTTGTTTATTTGACATTGTTGTTGTTGTTTATTTAACGTTGTTTTAGATGTTGTTGTTTATTTGACGGTGTTGTTGTTTATTTGACATTGTTGTTGTTGTTGACGTTGTTGTTGTTGTTGTTGTTTATTTGACATTGTTGTTGTTGTTGTTGACGTTGTTGGTGTTGTTGTTGTTTATTTGACGTTGTTGTTGTTGTTGTTTATTTGACGTTTTTGTTTTTGACATTGTTGTTGTTGTTGTTTATATGACGTTGTTGTTGTTGTTGTTTATTTGACATAGTTGTTGTTGTTGACGTTGTTGTTGTTGTTGTTGTTGTTTCTTTGACGTTTTTGTTGTTGATGATGTTGTTGTTGTTGTTTATTTGACGTTGTTGTTATTGTTTATTTGACGTTGTTGTTGTTGTTTATTTGACGTTGTTGTTGTTGTTGTTATTGTTGTTGTTTATTTGACGTTGTTGTTGTTGTTTATTTGACGTTGGTGTTGTTGTTGTTTATTTGACGTTGTTGTTGTTGTTGTTATTTATTTGACGTTGTTGTTGTTGTTGTTATTGTTTATTTGACGTTGTTGTTGTTGTTTATTTGTCGTTGTTATTGTTGTTTATTTGACGTTGTTTTTATTATTTGACGTTGTTGTTGTTGTTGTTGTATTTGTTGTTGTTGTTGTTGCTTATTTGACGTTGTTGTTGTTGTTATTTGACGTTGTTGCTGTTGTTTATTTGACGTTGTCGTTGTTGTTGTTTATTTGATGTTGTTGTTGTTATTTATTTGACGTTGTTGTTGTTGACGTTGTTGTTGTTGTTGTTTATTTGACGTTGTTATTGTTGTTGCTGTTGTTTATTTGACGTTGTTATTGTCGTTGTTGTTGTTATTTATTTGACGTTGTTGTTGTTGTTATTTATTTGACGTTGTTGTTGTTGTTTATTTGACATTGTTGTTGTTGTTTATTTGACGTTGTTGTTGTTGTTTATTTGATGTTGTTGTTGTTGTTTATTTGACATTGTTGTTGTTGTTGTTGTTGACGTTGTTGTTGTTGTTTATTTGACATTGTTGTTGTTGTTGTTGGTGTTGTTGTTTATTTGACGTTGTTGTTGTTGTTGTTTATTTGACGTTGTTTTAGATGTTGTTGTTTATTTGACGTTGTTGTTGTTGTTGTTTATTTAACGTTGTTTTAGATGTTGTTGTTTATTTGACGGTGTTGTTGTTTATTTGACATTGTTGTTGTTGTTGACGTTGTTGTTGTTGTTTTTTATTTGACATTGTTGTTGTTGTTGTTGATGTTGTTGGTGTTGTTGTTTATTTGACGTTGTTGTTGTTGTTGTTTATTTGACGTTGTTTTAGTTATTGTTGTTTATTTGGCGTTGTTGTTGTTTATTTGACATTGTTGTTGTTGACATTGTTGTTGTTGTTTATCTGACGTAGTTGTTGTTGTTGACGTTGTTGTTGTTGTTTCTTATTTGACGTTTTTGTTGTTGTTGATGTTGTTGTTGTTGTTGTTTATTTGACGTTGTTGTTGTTGTTGTTGTTTATTTGACGTTGTTGTTGTTGTTGTTTATTTGATGTTGTTGTTGTTGTTGTTGTTTATTTGACATTGTTGTTGTTGTTGACGTTGTTGTTGTTGTTGTTTATTTGACATTGTTGTTGTTGTTGTTTATTTGACGTTGTTGTTGTTGTTTATTTGACGTAGTTGTTGTTGTTGAAGTTGTTGTTGTTGTTGTTGTTTATTTGACGTTGTTGTTGAGATTGTTGTTGTTTATTTGACGTTGTTGTTGTTGTTTATTTGACGTTGTT
Source organism: Vicia faba (assembly GCA_948472305.1). Classification (NCBI taxonomy): domain Eukaryota; kingdom Viridiplantae; phylum Streptophyta; class Magnoliopsida; order Fabales; family Fabaceae; genus Vicia; species Vicia faba. Next base: position 315,309,996 of record OX451737.1, read on the forward strand.
GTTGTTGTTGTTTATTTGATGTTGTTGTTATTTATTTGAGATTGTTGTTGTTTATTTGACGTTGTTGTTGTTGTTTATTTGACGTTGTTGTTGTTGTTTATTGGACGTTGTTATTGTTGTTGTATATTTGACGGTGTTGTTGTTGTTGTTTATTTGACGTTGTTGTTGTTGACGTTGTTGTTGTTGTTGTTTATTTGACGTTGTTGTTGTTGTTGACAAAGTTGTTGTTGTTGTTGTTTATTTCACGTTGTTGATGTTGTTGATGTTGTTGTTTATTTGACGTTGTAGTTGTTGTTTATTTGACGTTGTTGTTGTTGACATTGTTGTTGTTGTTGTTTATTTGATGTTGTTGTTGTTGCTTATTTGACATTGTTGTTGATGTTGATGTTGTTGTGGTTGTTGTTTATTTGACATTGTTGTTGTTGTTGTTGTTGACGTTGTTGGTTTTGTTGTTTATTTGACGTTGTTGTTGTTGTTGTTTATTTGACGTTGTTTTATTTGTTGTTGTTTATTTGACGTTGTTGTTGTTGTTTATTTGACGTTGTTGTTGTTGGCATTGTTGTTGTTGTTGTTTATTTGACATAGTTGTTGTTGTTGACGTTGTTGTTGTTGTTGTTATTTATTTGACGTTTTTGTTGTTGTTGTTGTTGTTGTTGTTGTTTATTTGACGTTGTTGTTATTGTTGTTTATTTGACGTTGTTGTTGTTGTTTATATGACGTTGTTGTTGTTATTGTTGTTGTTTATTTGACGTTGTTGTTGTTGTTGTTTATTTGATGTTGTTGTTGTTTATTTGACATTGTTGTTGTTGTTGACGTTGTTGTTGTCGTTTATTTGACATTGTTGTTGTTGTTGACGTTGTTGGTGTTGTTGTTTATTTGACGTTGTTGTTGTTGTTTATTTGATGTTGTTTTAGTTGTTGTTGTTTATTAGACGTTGTTGGTGTTGTTTATTTGATGTTATTGTTGTTGTTGTTTATTTGACGTTGTTGTTGTTGACATTGTTGTTGTTGTTTATTTGACGTTGTTTTTGTTGTTGTTGTTTATTTGGCATTGTTGTTGTTGTTTATTTGACATTGTTGTTGTTGACATTGTTGTTGTTGTTGTTGTTGTTTATTTGACGTAGTTTTTGTTGTTGACGTTGTTGTTGTTGTTGTTTATTTGACGTTTTTGTTGTTCTTGATGTTGTTGTTGTTGTTGTTGTTTATTTGACGTTGTTGTTGTTGTTGTTGTTTATTTGACGTTGTTGTTGTTGTTGTTGTTCATTTGACGTTGTTGTTGTTGTTGTTTATTTGACGTTGTTGTTGTTATTGATGTTGTTTATTTGACGTTGTTGTTGTTGTTGTTTATTTAATGTTGTTGTTGTTGTTTATTTGACATTGTTGTTGTTGTTGACGTTGTTGTTGTTGTTGTTTATTTGACATTGTTGTTGTTGTTTATTTAACGTTGTTTTAGATGTTGTTTATTTGACGGTGTTGTTGTTTATTTGACATTGTTGTTGTTGTTGACGTTGTTGTTGTTGTTGTTGTTTATTTGACATTGTTGTTGTTGTTGTTGATGTTGTTGGTGTTGTTGTTGTTTATTTGACGTTGTTGTTGTTGTTGTTTATTTGACGTTTTTGTTTTTGACATTGTTGTTGTTGTTGTTTATATGACGTTGTTGTTGTTGTTGTTTATTTGACATAGTTGTTGTTGTTGACGTTGTTGTTGTTGTTGTTGTTTCTTTGACGTTTTTGTTGTTGATGATGTTGTTGTTGTTGTTTATTTGACGTTGTTGTTATTGTTTATTTGACGTTGTTGTTGTTGTTTATTTGACGTTGTTGTTGTTGTTATTGTTGTTGTTTATTTGACGTTGTTGTTGTTGTTGTTTATTTGACGTTGGTGTTGTTGTTGTTTATTTGACGTTGTTGTTGTTGTTGTTATTTATTTGACGTTGTTGTTGTTGTTATTGTTTATTTGACGTTGTTGTTGTTGTTTATTTGTCGTTGTTATTGTTGTTTATTTGACGTTGTTTTTATTATTTGACGTTGTTGTTGTTGTTGTATTTGTTGTTGTTGTTGTTGCTTATTTGACGTTGTTGTTGTTGTTGTTATTTGACGTTGTTGCTGTTGTTTATTTGACGTTGTCGTTGTTGTTGTTTATTTGATGTTGTTGTTGTTATTTATTTGACGTTGTTGTTGTTGACGTTGTTGTTGTTGTTGTTTATTTGACGTTGTTATTGTTGTTGCTGTTGTTTATTTGACGTTGTTATTGTCGTTGTTGTTGTTATTTATTTGACGTTGTTGTTGTTGTTATTTATTTGACGTTGTTGTTGTTGTTTATTTGACGTTGTTGTTGTTGTTTATTTGACGTTGTTGTTGTTGTTTATTTGATGTTGTTGTTGTTGTTTATTTGACATTGTTGTTGTTGTTGTTGTTGTTGACGTTGTTGTTGTTGTTGTTTATTTGACATTGTTGTTGTTGTTGTTGGTGTTGTTGTTTATTTGACGTTGTTGTTGTTGTTGTTTATTTGACGTTGTTTTAGATGTTGTTGTTTATTTGACGTTGTCGTTGTTGTTGTTTATTTAACGTTGTTTTAGATGTTGTTGTTTATTTGACGGTGTTGTTGTTTATTTGACATTGTTGTTGTTGTTGACGTTGTTGTTGTTGTTTTTTATTTGACATTGTTGTTGTTGTTGTTGATGTTGTTGGTGTTGTTGTTTATTTGACGTTGTTGTTGTTGTTGTTGTTTATTTGACGTTGTTTTAGTTATTGTTGTTTATTTGGCGTTGTTGTTGTTTATTTGACATTGTTGTTGTTGACATTGTTGTTGTTGTTTATCTGACGTTGTTGTTGTTGTTGACGTTGTTGTTGTTGTTGCTTATTTGACGTTTTTGTTGTTGTTGATGTTGTTGTTGTTGTTGTTTATTTGACGTTGTTGTTGTTGTTGTTTATTTGACGTTGTTGTTGTTGTTGTTTATTTGATGTTGTTGTTGTTGTTGTTTATTTGACATTGTTGTTGTTGTTGACGTTGTTGTTGTTGTTGTTTATTTGACATTGTTGTTGTTGTTGTTTATTTGACGTTGTTGTTGTTGTTTATTTGACGTAGTTGTTGTTGTTGAAGTTGTTGTTGTTGTTGTTTATTTGACGTTGTTGTTGAGATTGTTGTTGTTTATTTGACGTTGTTGTTGTTGTTTATTTGACGTTCTTGTTGTTGTTGTTTATTTGATGTTGTTGTTATTTATTTGAGATTGTTGTTGTTTATTTGACGTTGTTGTTGTTGTTTATTTGACGTTGTTGTTGTTGTTTATTGGACGTTGTTGTTGTTGTTGTATATTTGACGGTGTTGTTGTTGTTGTTTATTTGACGTTGTTGTTGTTGACGTTGTTGTTGTTGTTGTTGTTTATTTGACGTTGTTGTTGTTGTTGACAAAGTTGTTGTTGTTGTTGTTTATTTCACGTTGTTGATGTTGTTGATGTTGTTGTTTATTTGACGTTGTAGTTGTTGTTTATTTGACGTTGTTGTTGTTGACATTGTTGTTGTTGTTGTTTATTTGATGTTGTTGTTGTTGCTTATTTGACATTGTTGTTGATGTTGACGTTGTTGTGGTTGTTGTTTATTTGACATTGTTGTTGTTGTTGTTGACGTTGTTGGTTTTGTTGTTTATTTGACGTTGTTGTTGTTGTTGTTTATTTGACGTTGTTTTATTTGTTGTTGTTTATTTGACGTTGTTGTTGTTGTTGTTTATTTGACGTTGTTGTTGTTGGCATTGTTGTTGTTGTTGTTTATTTGACATAGTTGTTGTTGTTGACGTTGTTGTTGTTGTTGTTTATTTGACGTTTTTGTTGTTGTTGTTGTTGTTGTTGTTTATTTGACGTTGTTGTTATTGTTGTTTATTTGACGTTGTTGTTGTTGTTTATATGACGTTGTTGTTGTTGTTATTGTTGTTGTTTATTTGACGTTGTTGTTGTTGTTGTTTATTTGATGTTGTTGTTGTTGTTTATTTGACATTGTTGTTGTTATTGACGTTGTTGTTGTCGTTTATTTGACATTGTTGTTGTTGTTGTTGACGTTGTTGGTGTTGTTGTTTATTTGACGTTGTTGTTGTTGTTGTTTATTTGATGTTGTTTTAGTTGTTGTTGTTTATTAGACGTTGTTGGTGTTGTTTATTTGATGTTATTGTTGTTGTTGTTTATTTGACGTTGTTGTTGTTGACATTGTTGTTGTTGTTTATTTGACGTTGTTTTTGTTGTTGTTGTTTATTTGGCATTGTTGTTGTTGTTTATTTGACATTGTTATTGTTGACATTGTTGTTGTTGTTGTTGTTGTTGTTTATTTGACGTAGTTTTTGTTGTTGACGTTGTTGTTGTTGTTGTTGTTGTTGTTTATTTGACGTTTTTGTTGTTCTTGATGTTGTTGTTGTTGTTGTTGTTTATTTGACGTTGTTGTTGTTGTTGTTTATTTGACGCTGTTGTTGTTGTTGTTCATTTGACGTTGTTGTTGTTGTTGTTTATTTGACGTTGTTGTTGTTATTGATGTTGTTTATTTGACGTTGTTGTTGTTGTTGTTTATTTAATGTTGTTGTTGTTGTTTATTTGACATTGTTGTTGTTGTTGTTTATTTAATGTTGTTGTTGTTGTTTATTTGACATTGTTGTTGTTGTTGACGTTGTTGTTGTTGTTGTTTATTTGACATTGTTGTTGTTGTTTATTTAACGTTGTTTTAGATGTTGTTGTTTATTTGACGGTGTTGTTGTTTATTTGACATTGTTGTTGTTGTTGACGTTGTTGTTGTTGTTGTTGTTTATTTGACATTGTTGTTGTTGTTGTTGTTGACGTTGTTGGTGTTGTTGTTGTTTATTTGACGTTGTTGTTGTTGTTGTTTATTTGACGTTTTTGTTTTTGACATTGTTGTTGTTGTTGTTGTTTATATGACGTTGTTGTTGTTGTTTATTTGACATAGTTGTTGTTGTTGACGTTGTTGTTGTTGTTGTTGTTTCTTTGACGTTTTTGTTGTTGATGATGTTGTTGTTGTTGTTTATTTGACGTTGTTGTTATTGTTTATTTGACGTTGTTGTTGTTGTTTATTTGACGTTGTTGTTGTTGTTGTTATTGTTGTTGTTTATTTGACGTTGTTGTTGTTGTTGTTTATTTGACGTTGGTGTTGTTGTTGTTTATTTGACGTTGTTGTTGTTGTTGTTATTTATTTGACGTTGTTGTTGTTGTTATTGTTTATTTGACGTTGTTGTTGTTGTTTATTTGTCGTTGTTATTGTTGTTTATTTGACGTTGTTTTTATTATTTGACGTTGTTGTTGTTGTTGTATTTGTTGTTGTTGTTGTTGCTTATTTGACGTTGTTGTTGTTGTTGTTATTTGACGTTGTTGCTGTTGTTTATTTGACGTTGTCGTTGTTGTTGTTTATTTGATGTTGTTGTTGTTATTTATTTGACGTTGTTGTTGTTGACGTTGTTGTTGTTGTTGTTTATTTGACGTTGTTATTGTTGTTGCTGTTGTTTATTTGACGTTGTTATTGTCGTTGTTGTTGTTGTTTATTTGACGTTGTTGTTGTTGTTATTTATTTGACGTTGTTGTTGTTGTTTATTTGACGTTGTTGTTGTTGTTTATTTGACGTTGTTGTTGTTGTTTATTTGATGTTGTTGTTGTTGTTTATTTGACATTGTTGTTGTTGTTGTTGTTGACGTTGTTGTTGTTGTTTATTTGACATTGTTGTTGTTGTTGTTGGTGTTGTTGTTTATTTGACGTTGTTGTTGTTGTTGTTTATTTGACGTTGTTTTAGATGTTGTTGTTTATTTGACGTTGTTGTTGTTGTTGTTGTTGTTTATTTAACGTTGTTTTAGATGTTGTTGTTTATTTGACGGTGTTGTTGTTTATTTGACATTTTTGTTGTTGTTGACGTTGTTGTTGTTGTTTTTTATTTGACATTGTTGTTGTTGTTGTTGATGTTGTTGGTGTTGTTGTTTATTTGACGTTGTTGTTGTTGTTGTTTATTTGACGTTGTTTTAGTTGTTGTTGTTTATTTGACGTTGTTGTTGTTGTTTATTTGACGTTTTTGTTTTTGACATTGTTGTTGTTGTTTATATGACGTTGTTGTTGTTGTTGTTTATTTGACATAGTTGTTGTTGTTGACGTTGTTGTTGTTGTTGTTGTTTATTTGACGTTTTTGTTGTTGATGATGTTGTTGTTATTGTTGTTTATTTGAAGTTGTTGTTATTGTTTATTTGACGTTATTGTTGTTGTTTTTTATTTGACGTTGTTGTTGTTGTTGTTATTGTTGTTGTTTATTTGACGTTGTTGTTGTTGTTTATTTGATGTTGTTGTTGTTGTTTATTTGACGTTGGTGTTGTTGTTATTTATTTGACGTTGTTGTTGTTGTTATTTATTTGACGTTTTTGTTGTTATTGTTTATTTGACGTTGTTGTTATTGTTGTTGTTGTTTATTTGACGTTGTTATTGTTGTTTATTTGACGTTGTTTTTGTTATTTGACGTTGTTGTTGTTGTTGTTGTTGTTGTTGTTGTTGCTTATTTGACGTTGTTGTTATTGTTGTTGTTTATTTGACATTGTTGCTGTTGTTTATTTGACGTTGTTGTTGTTGTTGTTTATTTGATGTTGTTGTTGTTGTTTATTTGACGTTGTTGTTGTTGACGTTGTTGTTGTTGTTGTTGTTGTTTATTTGACGTTGTTATTGTTGTTGCTGTTGTTTATTTGACGTTGTTGTTGTCGTTGTTGTTGTTTATTTGACGTTGTTGTTGTTGTTGTTGTTTATTTGATGTTGTTGTTGTTGTTATTTAGTTGACGTTGTTGTTGTTGTTGTTTATTTGACGTTGTTGTTGTTGTTTATTTGACGTTGTTGTTGTTGTTGTTTATTTGACGTTGTTGTTAATGTTGTTTATTTGACATTGTTGTTGTTGTTGTTGACGTTGTTGTTGTTGTTTATTTGACATTGTTGTTGTTGTTGTTGGTGTTGTTGTTTATTTGACGTTGTTGTTGTTGTTGTTTATTTGACGTTGTTTTAGATGTTGTTGTTTATTTGACGTTGTCGTTGTTGTTGTTTATTTAACGTTGTTTTAGATGTTGTTGTTTATTTGACGGTGTTGTTGTTTATTTGACATTGTTGTTGTTGTTGACGTTGTTGTTGTTGTTTTTTATTTGACATTGTTGTTGTTGTTGTTGATGTTGTTGGTGTTGTTGTTTATTTGACGTTGTTGTTGTTGTTGTTGTTTATTTGACGTTGTTTTAGTTATTGTTGTTTATTTGGCGTTGTTGTTGTTTATTTGACATTGTTGTTGTTGACATTGTTGTTGTTGTTTATCTGACGTTGTTGTTGTTGTTGACGTTGTTGTTGTTGTTGCTTATTTGACGTTTTTGTTGTTGTTGATGTTGTTGTTGTTGTTGTTTATTTGACGTTGTTGTTGTTGTTGTTTATTTGACGTTGTTGTTGTTGTTGTTTATTTGATGTTGTTGTTGTTGTTGTTTATTTGACATTGTTGTTGTTGTTGACGTTGTTGTTGTCGTTGTTTATTTGACATTGTTGTTGTTGTTGTTTATTTGACGTTGTTGTTGTTGTTTATTTGACGTAGTTGTTGTTGTTGAAGTTGTTGTTGTTGTTGTTTATTTGACGTTGTTGTTGAGATTGTTGTTGTTTATTTGACGTTGTTGTTGTTGTTTATTTGACGTTCTTGTTGTTGTTGTTTATTTGATGTTGTTGTTATTTATTTGAGATTGTTGTTGTTTATTTGACGTTGTTGTTGTTGTTTATTTGACGTTGTTGTTGTTGTTTATTGGACGTTGTTGTTGTTGTTGTATATTTGACGGTGTTGTTGTTGTTGTTTATTTGACGTTGTTGTTGTTGACGTTGTTGTTGTTGTTGTTGTTTATTTGACGTTGTTGTTGTTGTTGACAAAGTTGTTGTTGTTGTTGTTTATTTCACGTTGTTGATGTTGTTGATGTTGTTGTTTATTTGACGTTGTAGTTGTTGTTTATTTGACGTTGTTGTTGTTGACATTGTTGTTGTTGTTGTTTATTTGATGTTGTTGTTGTTGCTTATTTGACATTGTTGTTGATGTTGACGTTGTTGTGGTTGTTGTTTATTTGACATTGTTGTTGTTGTTGTTGACGTTGTTGGTTTTGTTGTTTATTTGACGTTGTTGTTGTTGTTGTTTATTTGACGTTGTTTTATTTGTTGTTGTTTATTTGACGTTGTTGTTGTTGTTGTTTATTTGACGTTGTTGTTGTTGGCATTGTTGTTGTTGTTGTTTATTTGACATAGTTGTTGTTGTTGACGTTGTTGTTGTTGTTGTTTATTTGACGTTTTTGTTGTTGTTGTTGTTGTTGTTGTTTATTTGACGTTGTTGTTATTGTTGTTTATTTGACGTTGTTGTTGTTGTTTATATGACGTTGTTGTTGTTGTTATTGTTGTTGTTTATTTGACGTTGTTGTTGTTGTTGTTTATTTGATGTTGTTGTTGTTGTTTATTTGACATTGTTGTTGTTATTGACGTTGTTGTTGTCGTTTATTTGACATTGTTGTTGTTGTTGTTGACGTTGTTGGTGTTGTTGTTTATTTGACGTTGTTGTTGTTGTTGTTTATTTGATGTTGTTTTAGTTGTTGTTGTTTATTAGACGTTGTTGGTGTTGTTTATTTGATGTTATTGTTGTTGTTGTTTATTTGACGTTGTTGTTGTTGACATTGTTGTTGTTGTTTATTTGACGTTGTTTTTGTTGTTGTTGTTTATTTGGCATTGTTGTTGTTGTTTATTTGACATTGTTATTGTTGACATTGTTGTTGTTGTTGTTGTTGTTGTTGTTTATTTGACGTAGTTTTTGTTGTTGACGTTGTTGTTGTTGTTGTTGTTGTTGTTTATTTGACGTTTTTGTTGTTCTTGATGTTGTTGTTGTTGTTGTTGTTTATTTGACGTTGTTGTTGTTGTTGTTTATTTGACGCTGTTGTTGTTGTTGTTCATTTGACGTTGTTGTTGTTGTTGTTTATTTGACGTTGTTGTTGTTATTGATGTTGTTTATTTGACGTTGTTGTTGTTGTTGTTTATTTAATGTTGTTGTTGTTGTTTATTTGACATTGTTGTTGTTGTTGTTTATTTAATGTTGTTGTTGTTGTTTATTTGACATTGTTGTTGTTGTTGACGTTGTTGTTGTTGTTGTTTATTTGACATTGTTGTTGTTGTTTATTTAACGTTGTTTTAGATGTTGTTGTTTATTTGACGGTGTTGTTGTTTATTTGACATTGTTGTTGTTGTTGACGTTGTTGTTGTTGTTGTTGTTTATTTGACATTGTTGTTGTTGTTGTTGTTGACGTTGTTGGTGTTGTTGTTGTTTATTTGACGTTGTTGTTGTTGTTGTTTATTTGACGTTTTTGTTTTTGACATTGTTGTTGTTGTTGTTGTTTATATGACGTTGTTGTTGTTGTTTATTTGACATAGTTGTTGTTGTTGACGTTGTTGTTGTTGTTGTTGTTTCTTTGACGTTTTTGTTGTTGATGATGTTGTTGTTGTTGTTTATTTGACGTTGTTGTTATTGTTTATTTGACGTTGTTGTTGTTGTTTATTTGACGTTGTTGTTGTTGTTGTTATTGTTGTTGTTTATTTGACGTTGTTGTTGTTGTTGTTTATTTGACGTTGGTGTTGTTGTTGTTTATTTGACGTTGTTGTTGTTGTTGTTATTTATTTGACGTTGTTGTTGTTGTTATTGTTTATTTGACGTTGTTGTTGTTGTTTATTTGTCGTTGTTATTGTTGTTTATTTGACGTTGTTTTTATTATTTGACGTTGTTGTTGTTGTTGTATTTGTTGTTGTTGTTGTTGCTTATTTGACGTTGTTGTTGTTGTTGTTATTTGACGTTGTTGCTGTTGTTTATTTGACGTTGTCGTTGTTGTTGTTTATTTGATGTTGTTGTTGTTATTTATTTGACGTTGTTGTTGTTGACGTTGTTGTTGTTGTTGTTTATTTGACGTTGTTATTGTTGTTGCTGTTGTTTATTTGACGTTGTTATTGTCGTTGTTGTTGTTGTTTATTTGACGTTGTTGTTGTTGTTATTTATTTGACGTTGTTGTTGTTGTTTATTTGACGTTGTTGTTGTTGTTTATTTGACGTTGTTGTTGTTGTTTATTTGATGTTGTTGTTGTTGTTTATTTGACATTGTTGTTGTTGTTGTTGTTGACGTTGTTGTTGTTGTTTATTTGACATTGTTGTTGTTGTTGTTGGTGTTGTTGTTTATTTGACGTTGTTGTTGTTGTTGTTTATTTGACGTTGTTTTAGATGTTGTTGTTTATTTGACGTTGTTGTTGTTGTTGTTGTTGTTTATTTAACGTTGTTTTAGATGTTGTTGTTTATTTGACGGTGTTGTTGTTTATTTGACATTTTTGTTGTTGTTGACGTTGTTGTTGTTGTTTTTTATTTGACATTGTTGTTGTTGTTGTTGATGTTGTTGGTGTTGTTGTTTATTTGACGTTGTTGTTGTTGTTTATTTGACGTTGTTTTAGTTGTTGTTGTTTATTTGACGTTGTTGTTGTTGTTGTTTATTTGACGTTTTTGTTTTTGACATTGTTGTTGTTGTTTATATGACGTTGTTGTTGTTGTTGTTTATTTGACATAGTTGTTGTTGTTGACGTTGTTGTTGTTGTTGTTGTTTATTTGACGTTTTTGTTGTTGATGATGTTGTTGTTATTGTTGTTTATTTGAAGTTGTTGTTATTGTTTATTTGACGTTATTGTTGTTGTTTTTTATTTGACGTTGTTGTTGTTGTTGTTATTGTTGTTGTTTATTTGACGTTGTTGTTGTTGTTTATTTGATGTTGTTGTTGTTGTTTATTTGACGTTGGTGTTGTTGTTATTTATTTGACGTTGTTGTTGTTGTTATTTATTTGACGTTTTTGTTGTTATTGTTTATTTGACGTTGTTGTTATTGTTGTTGTTGTTTATTTGACGTTGTTATTGTTGTTTATTTGACGTTGTTTTTGTTATTTGACGTTGTTGTTGTTGTTGTTGTTGTTGTTGTTGTTGCTTATTTGACGTTGTTGTTATTGTTGTTGTTTATTTGACATTGTTGCTGTTGTTTATTTGACGTTGTTGTTGTTGTTGTTTATTTGATGTTGTTGTTGTTGTTTATTTGACGTTGTTGTTGTTGACGTTGTTGTTGTTGTTGTTTATTTGACGTTGTTATTGTTGTTGCTGTTGTTTATTTGACGTTGTTGTTGTCGTTGTTGTTGTTTATTTGACGTTGTTGTTGTTGTTGTTGTTTATTTGATGTTGTTGTTGTTGTTATTTAGTTGACGTTGTTGTTGTTGTTGTTTATTTGACGTTGTTGTTGTTGTTTATTTGACGTTGTTGTTGTTGTTGTTTATTTGACGTTGTTGTTAATGTTGTTTATTTGACATTGTTGTTGTTGTTGTTGACGTTGTTGTTGTTGTTTATTTGACATTGTTGTTGTTGTTGGTGGTGTTGTTGTTTATTTGATGTTGTTGTTGTTGTTGTTGTTGTTTATTTGACGTTGTTGTTGTTTATTTGGCGCTGTTGTTGTTTATTTGACATTGTTGTTGTTGACATTGTTGTTGTTGTTTATTTGACGTAGTTGTTGTTGTTGACGTTGTTGTTGTTGCTTATTTGACGTTTTTGTTGTTGTTGATGTTGTTGTTGTTGTTTATTTGACGTTGTTGTTGTTGTTGTTTATTTGACGTTGTTGTTGTTGTTATTGTTGTTGTTTATTTGACGTTGTTGTTGTTGTTTATTTGATGTTGTTGTTGTTTATTTGACATTGTTGTTGTTGTTGACATTGTTGTTGTTGTTGTTTATTTGACATTGTTGTTGTTGTTGTTTATTTGACGTTGTTGTTGTTGTTTATTTGACGTAGTTGTTGTTGTTGACGTTGTTGTTGTTGTTGTTTATTTGACGTTGTTGTTGTTGTTTATTTGACGTTGTTGTTGTTGTTATTGTTGTTGTTGTTTATTTGATGTTGTTGTTGTTTATTTGACATTGTTGTTGTTTATTTGACGTTGTTGTTGTTGTTGTTTATTTGACGTTGTTGTTGTTGTTTATTGGACGTTGTTGTTGTTGTTGTTGTATATTTGACGGTGTTGTTGTTGTTGTTTATTTGACGTTGTTGTTGTTGTTATTTATTTGACGTTGTTGTTGTTGTTGACGTTGTTGATGTTGTTGTTTATTTGACGTTGTTGTTGTTGACATAGTTGTTGTTGTTGTTGTTTATTTCACGTTGTTGATGTTGTTGATGTTGTTGTTTATTTGACGTTGTAGTTGTTGTTTATTTGACGTTGTTGTTGTTGTTGTTGACATTGTTGTTGTTGTTGTTTATTTGATGTTGTTGTTGTTGCTTATTTGACATTGTTGTTGTTGTTGACGTTGTTGTGGTTGTTGTTTATTTGACATTGTTGTTGTTGTTGTTGTAACGTTGTTGGTTTTGTTGTTTATTTGACGTTGTTGTTGTTGTTGTTGTTTATTTGACGTTGTTTTAGTTGTTGTTGTTAATTTGACGTTGTTGTTGTTGACATTGTTGTTGTTGTTATTTATTTGACATAGTTGTTGTTGTTGACGTTGTTGTTGTTGTTGTTGTTTATTTGACGTTTTTATTGTTGATGTTGTTGTTGTTGTTGTTTATTTGACGTTGTTGTTGTTGTTATTGTTGTTGTTTATTTGACGTTGTTGTTGTTGTTTATTTGATGTTGTTGTTGTTGTTGTTTATTTGACATTGTTGTTGTTGTTGACGTTGTTGTTGTCGTTTATTTGACATTGTTGTTGTTGTTGTTGTTGACGTTGTTGGTGTTGTTGTTTATTTGACGTTGTTGTTGTTGTTTATTTGATGTTGTTTTAGTTGTTGTTGTTTATTACACGTTGTTGGTGTTGTTTATTTGACGTTGTTGTTGTGGTTTATTTGACGTTGTTGTTGTTGACATTGTTGTTGTTGTTGTTTATTTGACGTTGTTTTTGTTGTTGTTGTTTATTTGGCATTGTTGTTGTTGTTTATTTGACATTGTTGTTGTTGACATTGTTGTTTTGTTGTTGTTTATTTGACGTAGTTTTTGTTGTTGACGTTGTTGTTGTTGTTGTTTATTTGACGTTTTTGTTGTTCTTGATGTTGTTGTTGTTGTTGTTTATTTGACGTTGTTATTGTTGTTGTTTATTTGACGTTGTTGTTGTTGTTCATTTGACGTTGTTGTTGTTGTTGTTGTTTATTTGACGTTGTTGTTGTTATTGATGTTGTTTATTTGACGTTGTTGTTGTTGTTTATTTAATGTTGTTGTTGTTATTTATTTGACATTGTTGTTGTTGTTGACGTTGTTGTTGTTGTTGTTTATTTGACATTGTTGTTGACGTTGTTGGTGTTGTTGTTTATTTGACGTCGTTGTTGTTGTTGTTTATTTGACGTTGTTTTAGATGTTGTTGTTTATTTGACATTGTTGTTGTTGTTGTTGTTTATTTAACGTTGTTTTAGATGTTGTTGTTTATTTGACAGTGTTGTTGTTTATTTGACATTGTTGTTGTTGTTGACGTTGTTGTTGTTGTTGTTTATTTGACATTGTTGTTGTTGTTGTTGACGTTGTTGGTGTTGTTGTTTATTTGACGTTGTATTTGTTGTTTATTTGACGTTGTTTTAGTTGTTGTTGTTTATTTGACGTTGTTGTTGTTGTTTATTTGACGTTTTTGTTTTTGACATTGTTGTTGTTGTTGTTTATATGACGTTGTTGTTGTTGTTGTTGTTTATTTGACATAGTTGTTGTTGTTGACGTTGTTGTTGTTGTTGTTGTTGTTTATTTGACGTTTTTGTTGTTGATGATGTTGTTGTTGTTTATTTGACGTTGTTGTTATTGTTTATTTGACGTTGTTGTTGTTGTTGTTTATTTGACGTTGTTGTTGTTGTTATTGTTGTTGTTTATTTGACGTTGTTGTTGTTGTTTATTTGACGTTGGTGTTGTTGTTGTTTATTTGACGTTGTTGTTGTTGTTGTTATTTATTTGACGTTGTTGTTTCTTTGACGTTGTTTTTGTTATTTGACGTTGTTGTTGTTGTTGTATTTGTTGTTGTTGTTGTTGCTTATTTGACGTTGTTGTTGTTGTTGTTTATTTGACGTTGTTGCTGTTGTTTATTTGACGTTGTCGTTGTTGTTGTTTATTTGATGTTGTTGTTGTTTTTTATTTGACGTTGTTGTTGTTGTTGTTTATTTGACGTTGTTATTGTTGTTGCTGTTGTTTATTTGACGTTGTTGTTGTCGTTGTTGTTGTTGTTGTTGTTTATTTGACGTTGTTGTTATTGTTATTTATTTGACGTTGTTGTTGTTGTTGTTGTTTATTTGACGTTGTTGTTGTTGTTGTTTATTTGACGTTGTTGTTGTTGTTGTTTATTTGACGTTGTTGTTGTTGTTGTTTATTTGACATTGTTGTTGTTGTTGTTGACGTTGTTGTTGTTGTTTATTTGACATTGTTGTTGTTGTTGTTGGTGTTGTTGTTTATTTGACGTTGTTGTTGTTGTTTATTTGACGTTGTTTTAGTTGTTGTTGTTTATTTGGCGTTGTTGTTGTTGTTGTTTATTTGACATTGTTGTTGTTGTTGACGTTGTTGTTGTCGTTTATTTGACATTGTTGTTGTTGTTGTTGACGTTGTTGGTGTTGTTGTTTATTTGACGTTGTTGTTGTTGTTGTTGTTTATTTGATGTTGTTTTAGTTGTTATTGTTTATTTGACGTTGTTGTTGTTGTTTATTTGACGTTGTTGTTGTTGTTTATTTGACATTGTTGTTGTTGACATTGTTGTTGTTGTTGTTGTTTATTTGACGTTGTTTTTGTTGTTGTTGTTTATTTGGCATTGTTGTTGTTTTTTATTTGACATTGTTGTTGTTGACATTATTGTTGTTGTTGTTGTTGTTTATTTGACGTAGTTTTTGTTGTTGACGTTGTTGTTGTTGTTGTTGTTTATTTGACGTTTTTGTTGTTCTTGATGTTGTTGTTGTTTATTTGACATTGTTGTTGTTGACATTGTTGTTGTTGTTGTTTATTTGACGTAGTTTTTGTTGTTGACGTTGTTGTTGTTGTTGTTGTTTATTTGACATTTTTGTTGTTCTTGATGTTGTTGTTGTTTATTTGACGTTGTTGTTGTTGTTGTTGTTGTTTATTTGACGTTGTTGTTGTTCATTTGATGTTGTTGTTGTTGTTGTTGTTTATTTGACGTTGTTGTTGTTATTGATGTTGTTTATTTGACGTTGTTGTTGTTGTTGTTTATTTAATGTTGTTGTTGTTGTTTATTTGACATTGTTGTTGTTGTTGACGTTGTTGTTGTTGTTGTTTATTTGACATTGTTGTTGTTGTTGTTGTTGACGTTGTTGGTGTTGTTGTTTATTTGACGTTGTTGTTGTTGTTGTTTATTTGACGTTGTTTTAGATGTTGTTGTTTATTTGACATTGTTGTTGTTGTTGTTGTTGTTTATTTAACGTTGTTTTAGATGTTGTTGTTTATTTGACGGTGTTGTTGTTTATTTGACATTGTTGTTGTTGTTGACGTTGTTGTTGTTGTTGTTTATTTGACATTGTTGTTGTTGTTGTTGACGTTGTTGGTGTTGTTGTTTATTTGACGTTGTTGTTGTTGTTTATTTGACGTTGTTTTAGTTGTTGTTGTTTATTTGACGTTGTTGTTGTTGTTTATTTGACGTTTTTATTTTTGACATTGTTGTTGTTGTTGTTTATATGACGTTGTTGTTGTTATTTATTTGACATAGTTGTTGTTGTTGACGTTGTTGTTGATGTTGTTGTTTATTTGACGTTTTTGTTGTTGATGATGTTGTTGTTGTTGTTTATTTGACGTTGTTGTTATTGTTTATTTGACGTTGTTGTTGTTGTTGTTTATTTGACGTTGTTGTTGTTGTTATTGTTGTTGTTTATTTGACGTTGTTGTTGTTGTTGTTTATTTGATGTTGTTGTTGTTGTTTCTTTGACGTTGGTGTTGTTGTTGTTTATTTGACGTTGTTCTTGTTATTTATTTCACGTTGTTATTATTGTTATTGTTTATTTGACGTTGTTGTTGTTGTTGTTTATTTGACGTTGTTATTGTTGTTTATTTGACGTTGTTTTTGTTATTTGACGTTGTTGTTGTTGTTGTATTTGTTGTTGTTGTTGTTGTTGTTGCTTATTTGACGTTGTTGTTGTTGTTGTTTATTTGACGTTGTTGCTGTTGTTTATTTGACGTTGTCGTCGTTGTTGTTTATTTGATGTTGTTGTTGTTATTTATTTGACGTTGTTGTTGTTGACGTTGTTGTTGTTGTTGTTGTTTATTTGACGTTGTTATTGTTGTTGTTGTTGTTTATTTAACGCTGTTGTTGTCGTTGTTGTGGTTGTTGTTGTTTATTTGACGTTGTTGTTGTTGTTATTTATTTGACGTTGTTGTTGTTGTTGTTGTTTATTTGACGTTGTTGTTGTTGTTTATTTGACGTTGTTGTTGTTGTTGTTTATTTGACGTTGTTGTTGTTGTTGTTTATTTGACATTGTTGTTGTTGTTGTTGACGTTGTTGTTGTTGTTTATTTGACATTGTTGTTGTTGTTGTTGGTGTTGTTGTTTATTTGACGTTATTGTTGTTTATTTGGCGTTGTTGTTGTTGTTGTTTATTTGACATTGTTGTTGTTGACATTGTTGTTGTTGTTGTTGTTGTTTATTTGACGTAGTTGTTGTTGTTGACGTTGTTGTTGTTGTTGCTTATTTGACGTTTTTGTTGTTGTTGATGTTGTTGTGGTTGTTTATTTGACGTTGTTGTTGTTGTTGTTATTTATTTGACGTTGTTGTTGTTGTTGTTTATTTGACGTTGTTGTTATTGTTGTTTATTTGACGTTGTTGTTGTTGTTTATTTGACGTTGTTGTTGTTGTTGTTTATTTGACGTTGTTGTTGTTGTTTATTTGACATTGTTGTTGTTGTTGGTGTTGTTGTTTATTTGACGTTGTTGTTGTTGTTTATTTGACGTATTTTTAGTTGTTGTTGTTTATTTGGCGTTGTTGTTGTTTATTTGACATTGTTGTTGTTGACATTATTGTTGTTGTTTATTTGACGTAGTTCTTGTTGTTGACGTTGTTGTTGTTGTTGCTTATTTGACGTTTTTGTTGTTCTTGATGTTGTTGTTGTTGTTTATTTGACGTTGTTGTTGTTGTTATTGTTGTTGTTTATTTGACGTTGTTGTTGTTGTTGTTTATTTGATGTTGTTGTTGTTGTTGTTTATTTGACATTATTGTTGTTTATTTGACGTTGTTGTTGTTGTTTATTTGACGTTGTTGTTGTTGTTTATTGGACGTTGTTGTTGTTGTTGTTGTTGTTGTTGTATATTTGACGGTGTTGTTGTTGTTGTTGTTTATTTGACGTTGTTGTTGTTGTTGTTTATTTGACGTTGTTGTTGTTGACGTTGTTGTTGTTGTTTATTTGACGTTGTTGTTGTTGTTGTTGACATAGTTGTTGTTGTTGTTGTTTATTTCACGTTGTTGATGTTGGTGTTTATTTGACGTTGTAGTTGTTGTTTATTTGACGTTGTTGTTGTTGTTGTTGACATTGTTGTTGTTGTTGTTTATTTGATGTTGTTGTTGTTGTTTATTTGACATTGTTGTTGTTGTTGACGTTGTTATTGTTGTTTATTTGACATTGTTGTTGTTGTTGTTGACGTTGTTGGTTTTGTTGTTTATTTGACGCTGTTGTTGTTGTTTACTTGACGTTGTTTTAGTTGTTGTTGTTTATTTGACGTTGTTGTTGTTGTTGTTTATTTGACCTTGTTGTTGTTGACATTGTTGTTGTTGTTGTTGTTGTTTATATGACGTAGTTGTTTTTGTTGACGTTGTTGTTGTTGTTGTTTATTTGACGTTTTCGTTGTTGTTGATGTTGTTGTTGTTGTTATTTATTTGATGTTGTTGTTATTGTTGTTTATTTGACGTTGTTGTTGTTGTTGTTTATATGACGTTGTTGTTGTTATTGTTGTTGTTTATTTGACGTTGTTGTTGTTGTTGTTTATTTGATGTTGTTGTTGTTGTTTATTTGACATTGTTGTTGTTGTTGACGTTGTTGTTGTTGTTGTTGTTTATTTGACATTGTTGTTGTTGTTGTTGTTGACGTTGTTGGTGTTGTTGTTTATTTGACGTTGTTATTGTTGTTTATTTGATGTTGTTTTAGTTGTTGTTGTTTATTTTATGTTCTTTTAGTTGTTGTTGTTTATTTGACGTTGTTGTTGTTGTTTATTTGACGTTGTTGTTGTTTATTTGACGTTGTTGTTGTTGACATTGTTGTTGTTGTTATTTATTTGGCGTTGTTGTTGTTGTTGTTTATTTGACATTGTCGTTGTTGTTGTTTATTTGACGTAGTTTTTGTTGTTGACGTTGTTGTTGTTGCTGTTGTTTATTTGACGTTTTTGTTGTTCTTGATGCTGTTGTTGTTGTTGTTTATTTGACGTTGTTGTTGTTGTTGCTGTTGTTTATTTGACGTTGTTGTTGTTGTTGTTCATTTGATGTTGTTGTTGTTGTTGTTTATTTGACGTTGTTGTTGTTATTGATGTTATTTATTTGACGTTGTTGTTGTTGTTGTTTATTTAATGTTGTTGATGTTGTTATTTATTTGACATTGTTGTTGTTGTTGACGTTGTTGTTGTTGTTGTTGTTTATTTGACATTGTTGTTGTTGTTGTTGTTGACGTTAATGGTGTTGTTGTTTATTTGACGTTGTTGTTGTTGTTGTTGTTTATTTGACGTTGTTTTAGATGTTGTTGTTTATTTGACGTTGTTGTTGTTGTTTATTTAACGTTGTTTTAGATGTCATTGTTTATTTTATGGTGTTGTTGTTTATTTGACATTGTTGTTGTTGTTGACGTTGTTGTTGTTGTTGTTTATTTGACATTGTTGTTGTTGTTGACGTTGTTGGTGTTGTTGTTTATTTGATATTGTTGTTGTTGTTGTTGTTTATTTGACGTTGTTGTTGTTGTTGTTTATTTGACGTTGTTGTTGTTGTTTATTTGACATTATTGTTGTTGTTGGTGTTGTTGTTTATTTGACGTTGTTGTTGTTGTTGTTTATTTGATGTTGTTTTAGTTGTTGTTATTTATTTGGCGTTGTTGTTGTTTATTTGACATTGTTGTTGTTGACATTGTTGTTGTTGTTTATTTGACGTAGTTGTTGTTGTTGACGTTGTTGTTATTGTTGCTTATTTGACGTTTTTGTTGTTGTTGATGTTGTTGTTGTTGTTGTTGTTGTTTGTTTGACGTTGTTGTTGTTGTTTATTTGACGTTGTTGTTGTTGTTGTTATTGTTGTTGTTTATTTGACGTTGTTGTTGTTGTTTATTTGATGTTGTTGTTGTTATTTATTTGACGTTGTTGTTATTGTTTATTTGACGTTGTTGTTGTTGTTGTTGTTTATTTGACGTTGTTGTTGTTGTTATTGTTGTTGTTTATTTGACGTTGTTGTTGTTGTTTATTTGATGTTGTTGTTGTTGTTTCTTTGACGTTGGTGTTGTTGTTGTTTATTTGACGTTGTTGTTGTTGTTATTTATTTGACGTTGTTATTATTGTTATTGTTTATTTGACGTTGTTGTTGTTGTTGTTTATTTGACGTTGTTATTGTTGTTTATTTGACGTTGTTTTTGTTATTTGACGTTGTTGTTGTTGTATTTGTTGTTGTTGTTGTTGTTGCTTATTTGACGTTGTTGTTGTTGTTGTTGTTTATTTGACGTTGTTGCTGTTGTTTATTTGACGTTGTCGTTGTTGTTGTTTATTTGATGTTGTTGTTGTTATTTATTTGACGTTGTTGTTGTTGACGTTGTTGTTGTTGTTGTTTATTTGACGTTGTTATTGTTGTTGTTGTTGTTTATTTAACGCTGTTGTTGTCGTTGTTGTGGTTGTTGTTGTTTATTTGACGTTGTTGTTGTTGTTATTTATTTGACGTTGTTGTTGTTGTTGTTGTTTATTTGACGTTGTTGTTGTTGTTTATTTGACGTTGTTGTTGTTGTTGGTTATTTGACGTTGTTGTTGTTGTTTATTTGACATTATTGTTGTTGTTGTTGACGTTGTTGTTGTTTATTTGACATTGTTGTTGTTGTTGTTGGTGTTGTTGTTTATTTGACGTTATTGTTGTTTATTTGGCGTTGTTGTTGTTGTTTATTTGACATTGTTGTTGTTGACATTGTTGTTGTTGTTGTTGTTTATTTGACGTAGTTGTTGTTGTTGACGTTGTTGTTGTTGTTGCTTATATGACGTTTTTGTTGTTGTTGATGTTGTTGTGGTTGTTTATTTGACGTTGTTGTTGTTGTTATTTATTTGACGTTGTTGTTGTTGTTGTTTATTTGACGTTGTTGTTATTGTTGTTTATTTGACGTTGTTGTTGTTGTTTATTTGACGTTGTTGTTGTTGTTGTTTATTTGACGTTGTTGTTGTTGTTTATTTGACATTGTTGTTGTTGTTGGTGTTGTTGTTTATTTGACGTTGTTGTTGTTGTTTATTTGACGTATTTTTAGTTGTTGTTGTTTATTTGGCGTTGTTGTTGTTTATTTGACATTATTGTTATTGACATTGTTGTTGTTGTTTATTTGACGTAGTTGTTGTTGTTGTTGTTGCTTATTTGACGTTTTTGTTGTTGTTGATGTTGTTGTTGTTGTTGTTTATTTGACGTTGTTGTTGTTGTTATTGTTGTTGTTTATTTGACGTTGTTGTTGTTGTTTATTTGATGTTGTTGTTGTTGTTGTTTATTTGACATTATTGTTGTTTATTTGACGTTGTTGTTGTTGTTTATTTGACGTTGTTGTTGTTGTTTATTGGACATTGTTGTTGTTGTTGTTGTTGTATATTTGACGTTGTTGTTGTTGTTGTTGTTTATTTGACGTTGTTGTTGTTGTTGTTTATTTGACGTTGTTGTTGTTGACGTTGTTGTTGTTGTTTATTTGACGTTGTTGTTGTTGTTGACATAGTTGTTGTTGTTGTTGTTGTTTATTTCACGTTGTTGATGTTGTTGTTTATTTGACGTTGTAGTTGTTGTTTATTTGACGTTGTTGTTGTTGTTGTTGACATTGTTGTTGTTGTTGTTTATTTGATGTTGTTGTTGTTGTTGTTTATTTGACATTGTTGTTGTTGTTGACGTTGTTGTTGTTGTTTATTTGACATTGTTGTTGTTGTTGTTGACGTTGTTGGTTTTGTTGTTTATTTGACGCTGTTGTTGTTGTTTACTTGACGTTGTTTTAGTTGTTGTTGTTTATTTGACGTTGTTGTTGTTGTTGTTTATTTGACCTTGTTGTTGTTGACATTGTTGTTGTTGTTGTTGTTTATATGACGTAGTTGTTGTTGTTGACGTTGTTGTTGTTGTTGTTGTTTATTTGACGTTTTCGTTGTTGTTGATGTTGTTGTTGTTGTTATTTATTTGATGTTGTTGTTATTGTTGTTTATTTGACGTTGTTGTTGTTGTTGTTTATATGACGTTGTTGTTGTTATTGTTGTTGTTTATTTGACGTTGTTGTTGTTGTTGTTTATTTGATGTTGTTGTTGTTGTTTATTTGACATTGTTGTTGTTGTTGACGTTGTTGTTGTTGTTGTTTATTTGACATTGTTGTTGTTGTTGTTGTTGTTGTTGACGTTGTTGGTGTTGTTGTTTATTTGACGTTGTTGTTGTTGTTTATTTGATGTTGTTTTAGTTGTTGTTGTTTATTTGATGTTCTTTTAGTTGTTGTTGTTTATTTGACGTTGTTGTTGTTGTTTATTTGACGTTGTTGTTGTTTATTTGACGTTGTTGTTGTTGACATTGTTGTTGTTGTTGTTGTTGTTTATATGATGTTGTTTTTGTTGTTATTTATTTGGCGTTGTTGTTGTTGTTGTTTATTTGACATTGTTGTTGTTGTTGTTTATTTGACGTAGTTTTTGTTGTTGACGTTGTTGTTGTTGCTGTTGTTTATTTGACGTTTTTGTTGTTCTTGATGTTGTTGTTGTTGTTGTTGTTGTTGTTGTTTATTTGACGTTGTTGTTGTTGTTGTTTATTTGACGTTGTTGTTGTTGTTGTTCATTTGATGTTGTTGTTGTTGTTGTTTATTTGACGTTGCTGTTGTTATTGATGTTGTTTATTTGACGTTGTTGTTGTTGTTTATTTAATGTTGTTGATGTTGTTATTTATTTGACATTGTTGTTGTTGTTGTTGTTTATTTGACATTGTTGTTGTTGTTGTTGACGTTAATGGTGTTGTTGTTTATTTGACGTTGTTGTTGTTGTTGTTGTTTATTTGACGTTGTTTTAGATGTTGTTGTTTATTTGACGTTGTTGTTGTTGTTTATTTAACGTTGTTTTAGATGTCATTGTTTATTTTATGGTGTTGTTGTTTATTTGACATTGTTGTTGTTGTTGACGTTGTTGTTGTTGTTGTTTATTTGACATTGTTGTTGTTGTTGACGTTGTTGGTGTTGTTGTTTATTTGACATTGTTGTTGTTGTTGTTGTTTATTTGACGTTGTTGTTGTTGTTGTTGTTTATTTGACGTTGTTGTTGTTGTTTATTTGACATTATTGTTGTTGTTGGTGTTGTTGTTTATTTGACGTTGTTGTTGTTGTTGTTTATTTGATGTTGTTTTAGTTGTTGTTATTTATTTGGCGTTGTTGTTGTTTATTTGACATTGTTGTTGTTGACATTG
This sequence comes from Vicia faba, assembly GCA_948472305.1. Lineage (NCBI taxonomy): Eukaryota > Viridiplantae > Streptophyta > Magnoliopsida > Fabales > Fabaceae > Vicia > Vicia faba. The sequence goes on from OX451737.1 coordinate 315,332,610, forward strand.
TTGTTGTTGTTTATTTGACGTAGTTGTTGTTGTTGACGTTGTTGTTATTGTTGCTTATTTGACGTTTTTGTTGTTGTTGATGTTGTTGTTGTTGTTGTTTGTTTGACGTTGTTGTTGTTGTTGTTGTTTATTTGACGTTGTTGTTGTTGTTATTGTTGTTATTTATTTGACATTGTTGTTGTTGTTGTTTATTTGATGTTGTTGTTGTTGTTTATTTGACGTTGTTGTTGTTGTTTATTTGACGTTGTTGTTGTTGTTTATTGGACGTTGTTGTTGTTGTTGTATATTTGACGGTGTTGTTGTTGTTGTTGTTGTTTATTTGACGTTGTTGTTGTTGTAGTTTATTTGACGTTGTTGTTGTTGTAGTTTATTTGACGTTGTTGTTGTTGTTGACGTTGTTGTTGTTGTTGTTTATTTGACGTTGTTGTTGTTGTTGACATAGTTGTTGTTATTGTTGTCTATTTCACGTTGTTGATGTTGTTGTTTATTTGAAGTTGTAGTTGTTGTTTATTTGACGTTGTTGCTGTTGTTGTTGACATTGTTGTTGTTGTTGTTTATTTGATGTTGTTGTTGTTGTTTATTTGACATTGTTGTTGTTGTTGACGTTGTTGTTGTTGTTGTTTATTTGACATTGTTGTTGTTGTTGTTGTTGACGTTGTTGGTTTTGTTGTTTATTTGACGTTGTTGTTGTTGTTTACTTGACGTTGTTTTAGTCGTTGTTGTTTATTTGACGTTGTTGTTGTTGTTTATTTGACGTTGTTGTTGTTGACATTGTTGTTGTTGTTGTTTATATGACGTAGTTGTTGTTGTTGACGTTGTAGTTGTTGTTGTTGTTGTTTATTTGACGTTTTTGTTGTTGTTGATGTTGTTGTTGATGTTGTTGTTGTTGTTGTTTATTTGACGTTGTTGTTATTGTCGTTTATTTGACGTTTTTGTTGTTGTTGTTGTTTATATGGGGTTGTTGTTGTTATTGTTGTTGTTTATTTGACGTTTTTGTTGTTGTTGTTGTTGTTTATTTGATGTTGTTGTTGTTGTTGTTTATTTGACATTGTTGTTGTTGTTTATGTGACATTGTTGTTATTGTTGTTGTTGACGTTGTTGGTGTTGTTGTTTATTTGACGTTGTTGTTGTTGTTTATTTGATGTTGTTTTAGTTGTTGTTGTTTATTTGATGTTGTTTTAGTTGTTGTTGTTTATTTGACGTTGTTGTTGTTTATTTGACGTTGTTGTTGTTTATTTGACCTTGTTGTTGTTGACATTGTTGTTGTTGTTGTTTATTTGACGTTGTTTTTGTTGTTATTTATTTGGCGTTATTGTTGTTGTTTATTTGACATTGTTGTTGTTGTTGTTTATTTGACGTAGTTTTTGTTGTTGACGTTGTTGTTGTTGTTGTTGTTTAATTGACGTTTTTGTTGTTCTTTATTATGTTGTTGTTGTTGTTTATTTGACGTTGTTGTTGTTGTTGTTGTTTATTTGACGTTATTGTTGTTGTTATTGTTGTTCATTTGACGTTGTTGTTGTTGTTGTTTATTTGACGTTGTTGTTGTTATTGATGTTGTTTATTTGATGTTGTTGTTATTATTGTTTATTTAAAGTTGTTGTTGTTGTTGTTTATTTGACATTGTTGTTGTTGTTGTTAACGTTGTTGTTGTTGTTGTTTATTTGGCATTGTTGTTGTTGTTGTTGACGTTAATGGTGTTGTTGTTTATTTGACGTTGTTGTTGTTGTTGTTGTTGTTGTTGTTTATTTGACGTTGTTTTAGATGTTGTTGTTTATTTGACGTTGTTGTTGTTGTTGTTGTTGTTTATTTAACGTTGTTTTACAAGTTATTGTTTATTTTACGGTGTTGTTGTTTATTTGACATTGTTGTTGTTATTTTTTTGACATTGTTGTTGTTGTTGACGTTGTAGGTGTTGTTGTTTATTTGACATTGTTGTTGTTGTTGTTTATTTGACGTTGTTTTAGTTGTTGTTGTTTATTTGACGTTGTTGTTGTTGTTTATTTGACGTTTTTGTTTTTGACATTGTTGTTGTTGTTGTTTATATGACGTTGTTGTTGTTGTTTATTTGATGTTGTTATTGTTGTTTATTTGATGTTTTTGTTTTTGACATTGTTGTTGTTGTTGTTGTTTATTTGACGTTGTTGTTGTTATTTATTTGACGTTGTTGTTGTTATTGTTGTTGTTTATTTGACGTTGTTGTTGTTGTTGTTGTTTATTTGATGTTGTTGTTGTTGTTTATTTGACGTTGGTGTTGTTGTTGTTTATTTGACGTTGTTGTTGTTGTTATTTATTTGACGTTGTTGTTGTTGTTATTGTTTATTTGACGTTGTTGTTGTTGTTGTTTATTTGACGTTGTATTTGTTGTTTATTTGACGTTGTTTTTGTTATTTGACGTTGTTGTTGTTGTTGTTGTTGTATTTGTTGTTGTTGTTGTTGTTGCTTATTTGACGTTGTTGTTATTGTTGTTGTTTATTTGACGTTGTTGTTGTTGTTGTTTATTTGACGTTGTTGTTGTTGTTTATTTGATGTTGTTGTTGTTGTTTATTTGACGTTGTTGTTGTTGACATTGTTGTTGTTGTTGTTGTTGTTTATTTGACGTTGTTATTGTTGTTGTTGTAGTTTATTTGACGTTGTTATTGTCGTTGTTGTTGTTTATTTGACGTTGTTGTTGTTGTTGTTTATTTGACGTTATTGTTGTTGTTATTTATTTGACGTTGTTGTTGTTGTTTATTTGACGTTGTTGTTGTTGTTTACTTGACGTTGTTGTTGTTGTTGTTGTTGTTGTTTATTTGACGTTGTTGTTGTTTATTTGACATTGTTGTTGTTGTTGACGTTGTTATTGTTGTTTATTTGACATTGTTGTTGTTGTTGTTGGTGGTGTTGTTGTTTATTTGACGTTGTTGTTGTTGTTGTTTATTTGACGTTGTTTTAGTTGTTGTTGTTTATTTGGCATTGTTGTTGTTGTTTATTTGACATTGTTGTTGTTGACATTGTTGTTGTTGTTGTTTATTTAACGTAGTTGTTGTTGTTGACGTTGTTGTTGTTGTTGCTTATTTGACGTTTTTGTTGTTGTTGATGTTGTTGTTGTTGTTTATTTGACGTTGTTGTTGTTGTTATTTATTTGACGTTGTTGTTGTTGTTGTTTATTTGACGTTGTTGTTGTTTTTTATTTGACATTATTGTTGTTGTTGTTTATTTGACGTTGTTGTTGTTGTTGTTTATTTGACATTGTTGTTGTTGTTGTTGTTTATTTGATATTGTTGTTGTTGTTGTTTATTTGACGTTGTTGTTGTTGTTTATTTGATGTTGTTTTAGTTGTTGTTGTTTATTTGGCGTTGTTGTTGTTTATTTGACATTGTTGTTGTTGACATTGTTGTTGTTGTTGTTTATTTGACGTAGTTGTTGTTGTTGACGTTGTTGTTGTTGTTGCTTATTTGACGTTTTTGTTGTTGTTGATGTTGTTGTTGTTGTTGTTTATTTGACGTTGTTGTTGTCGTTGTTTATTTGACGTTGTTGTTGTTGTTATTGTTGTTGTTTATTTGACGTTGTTGTTGTTGTTGTTGTTGTTTATTTGATGTTGTTGTTGTTGTTTATTTGACATTATTGTTGTTTATTTGACGTTGTTGTTGTTGTTTATTTGACGTTGTTGTTGTTGTTTATTGGACGTTGTTATTGTTGTTGTATATTTGACGGTGTTGTTGTTGTTGTTTATTTGACGTTGTTGTTGTTGTTGTTTATTTGACGTTGTTGTTGTTGTTGACGTTGTTGTTGTTGTTGTTTATTTGATGTTGTTGTTGTTGTTGACATAGTAGTTGTTGTTGTTGTTTATTTCACGTTGTTGATGTTGTTGTTTATTTGACGTTGTAGTTGTTGTTTATTTGACGTTGTTGTTGTTGTTGTTGTTGACATTGTTGTTGTTGTTGTTTATTTGATGTTGTTGTTGTTGTTTATTTGACATTGTTGTTGTTGTTGACGTTGTTGTTGTTGTTGTTGTTTATTTGACATTATTGTTGTTGTTGTTGTTGTTGACGTTGTTGGTTTTGTTGTTTATTTGACGTTGTTGTTGTTGTTGTTGTTTACTTGACGTTGTTTTAGTTGTTGTTGTTTATTTGACGTTGTTGTTGTTGTTTATTTGACGTTGTTGTTGTTGACATTGTCGTTGTTGTTGTTTATATGACGTAGTTGTTGTTGTTGACGTTGTTGTTATTCATGTTTATTTGACGTTTTTGTTGTTGTTGATGTTGTTGTTGTTGTTTATTTGACGTTGTTGTTATTGTTGTTTATTTGACGTTGTTGTTGTTGTTTATTTGACATTGTTGTTGTTGTTGACGTTGTTGTTTTTGTTTATTTGACAGTGTTGTTGTTGTTGTTGTTGACGTTGTTGGTGTTGTTGTTTATTTGACATTGTTGTTGTTGTTGTTTATTTGATGTTGTTTTAGTTGTTGTTGTTTATTTGATGTTGTTTTAGTTGTTGTTGTTTATTTGACGTTGTTGTTGTTGTTTATTTAACGTTGTTGTTGTTTATTTGACGTTGTTGTTGTTGACATTGTTGTTGTTGTTGTTTATTTGACGTTGTTTTTGTTGTTGTTTATTTGGCGTTGTTGTTGTTTATTTGACATTGTTGTTGTTGTTGTTTATTTGACGTAGTTTTTGTTGTTGACGTTGTTGTTGTTGTTGTTGTTGTTGTTGTTTATTTGACGTTTTTGTTGTTCTTGATGTTGTTGTTGTTGTTGTTGTTTATTTGACGTTGTTGTTGTTGTTGTTTATTTGACGTTGTTGTTGTTGTTGTTGTTTATTTGTCGTTGTTGTTGTTATTGATGTTGTTTATTTGACGTTGTTGTTGTTGTTTATTTAATGTTGTTGTTGTTGTTGTTTATTTGACATTGTTGTTGTTGTTGACGTTGTTGTTGTTGTTGTTTATTTGACATTGTTGTTGTTGACGTTAATGGTGTTGTTTATTTGACGTTGTTTTAGATGTTGTTGTTTATTTGACGTTGTTGTTGTTGTTGTTTATTTAACGTTGTTTTAGATGTTATTGTTTATTTTACGGTGTTGTTGTTTATTTGACATTGTTGTTGTTATTGACGTTGTTGTTATTGTTGTTTATTTGACATTGTTGTTGTTGTTGTTGTTGACGTTGTTGGTGTTGTTGTTTATTTAACATTGTTGGTTTTGTTGTTGTTGACGTTGTTGGTGTTGTTGTTTATTTGACATTGTTGTTGTTGTTGTTGTTTATTTGACGTTGTTTTAGTTGTTGTTGTTTATTTGACGTTGTTGTTGTTGTTTATTTGACGCTTTTGTTTTTGACATTGTTGTTGTTGTTGTTGTTGTTGTTGTTGTTTATATGACGTTGTTGTTGTTGTTTATTTGACATAGTTGTTGTTGTTGACGTTGTTGTTGTTGTTGTTGTTTATTTGACGTTTTTGTTGTTTATGATGTTGTTGTTGTTGTTTATTTGACGTTGTTGTTTTTGTTTATTTGACGTTGTTGTTGTTGTTTATTTGACGTTGTTGTTATTATTGTTGTTGTTTATTTGACGTTGTTGTTGTTGTTTATTTGATGTTGTTGTTGTTTATTTGACGTTGATGTTGTTGTTGTTTATTTGACGTTGTTGTTGTTGTTTATTTGACGTTGTTGTTGTTATTTATTTAACATTGTTGTTGTTGTTATTGTTTATTTGACGTTGTTGTTGTTGCTGTTGTTGTTTATTTGACGTTGTTATTATTGTTTATTTGATGTTGTTTTTGTTATTTGACGTTGTTGTTGTCGTATTTGTTATTGTTGTTGCTTATTTGACGTTGTTGTTATTGTTGTTGTTTATTTGACGTTGTTGTTGTTGTTTATTTGACGTTGTTGTTGTTGTTGTTTATTTGATGTTGTTGTTGTTGTTTATTTGACGTTGTTGTTATTGACGTTGTTGTTGTTGTTGTTGTTGTTGTTGTTGTTGTTGTTTATTTGACGTTGTTATTGTTGTTGTTGTTGTTGTTTATTTGACGTTGTTGTTGTCGTTGTTGTTGTTTATTTGACGTTGTTGTTGTTGTTGTTTATTTGACGTTGTTGTTGTTATTTATTTGACGTTGTTGTTGTTGTTTATTTGACGTTGTTGTTGTTGTTGTTGTTTATTTGACGTTGTTGTTGTTGTTGTTTATTTGACGTTGTTGTTGTTGTTTATTTGACATTGTTGTTGTTGTTGTTGACGTTGTTGTTGTTGTTTATTTGACATTGTTGTTGTTGTTGGTGTTGTTGTTTATTTGACGTTGTTGTTGTTGTTGTTTATTTGACGTTGTTTTAGTTGTTGTTGTTTATTTGGCATTGTTGTTGTTTATTTGACATTGTTGTTGTTGACATTGTTGTTGTTGTTGTTTATTTGACGTAGTTGTTGTTGTTGACGTTTTTGTTGTTGTTGTTGCTTATTTGACGTTTTTGTTGTTGTTGATGTTGTTGTTGTTGTTTATTTGACGTTGTTGTTGTTGTTGTTTATTTGACGTTGTTGTTGTTGTTATTGTTGTTGTTTATTTGACGTTGTTGTTGTTTATTTGATGTTGTTGTTGTTTATTTGACATTGTTGTTGTTGTTGACGTTGTTGTTGTTGTTTATTTGACATTGTTGTTGTTGTTTATTTGACGTTGTTGTTGTTTATTTGACGTAGTTAATGTTGTTGACGTTGTTGTTGTTGTTGTTTATTTGACGTTGTTGTTGTTGTTTATTTGACGTTGTTGTTGTTGTTATTGTTGTTGTTTATTTGACCTTGTTGTTGTTTATTTGATGTTGTTGTTGTTGTTTATTTGACATTGTTGTTGTTTATTTGACGTTGTTGTTGTTATTGTTTATTTGACGTTGTTGTTGTTGTTTATTGGACGTTGTTGTTGTTGTTGTATATTTGACGGTGTTGTTGTTGTTGTTGTTTATTTGACGTTGTTGTTGTTGTTTATTTGACGTTGTTGTTGTTGTTGACGTTGTTGTTGTTGTTGTTGTTTATTTGACGTTGTTGTTGTTGTTGTTGACATAGTTGTTGTTGTTGTTGTTTATTTCACGTTGTTGATGTTGTTGATGTTGTTGTTTATTTGACGTTGTAGTTGTTGTTTATTTGACGTTGTTGTTGTTGACATTATTGTTGTTGTTGTTTATTTGATGTTGTTGTTGTTGTTTATTTGACATTGTTGTTGTTGTTGACGTTGTTGTTGTTGTTGTTTATTTGACATTGTTGTTGTTGTTGACGTTGTTGGTTTTGTTGTTTATTTGACGTTGTTGTTGTTGTTTATTAGACATTGTTTTAGTTGTTGTTGTTTATTTGACATTGTTGTTGTTGTTTATTTGACGTTGTTATTGTTGACATTGTTGTTGTTGTTGTTTATTTGACGTAGTTGTTGTTGTTGACGTTGTTGTTGTTGTTGTTGTTTATTTGACGTTTTTGTTGTTGTTGATGTTGTTGTTGTTGTTGTTGTTTATTTGACGTTGTTGTTAATGTTGTTTATTTGACGTTGTTGTTTATATGGCGTTGTTGTTGTTATTGTTGTTGTTTATTTGACGTTGTTGTTGTTGTTTATTTGATGTTGTTGTTGTTGTTGTTTATTTGACATTGTTGTTGTTGTTGACGTTGTTATTGTTGTTGTTTATTTGACATTGTTGTTGTTGTTGTTGACGTTTTTGGTGTTGTTGTTTATTTGACGTTGTTGTTATTGTTGTTTATTTGATGTTGTTTTAGTTGTTGTTGTTTATTTGACGTTGTTGTTGTTGTTTATTTGACGTTGATATTGTTGTTTATTTGACATTGTTGTTGTTGTTGACGTTGTTGTTGTTGTTGTTGTTTATTTGACATTATTGTTGTTGTTGTTGTTGACGTTGTTGGTTTTGTTGTTTATTTGACGTTGTTGTTGTTGTTGTTGTTGTTGTTGTTTACTTGACGTTGTTTTAGTTGTTGTTGTTTATTTAACGTTGTTGTTGTTGTTTATTTGACGTTGTTGTTGTTGACATTGTCGTTGTTGTTGTTTATATGACGTAGTTGTTGTTGTTGACGTTGTTGTTATTCATGTTTATTTGACGTTTTTGTTGTTGTTGATGTTGTTGTTGTTGTTGTTGTTTATTTGACGTTGTTGTTATTGTTGTTTATTTGACGTTGTTGTTGTTGTTTATTTGACATTGTTGTTGTTGTTGACGTTGTTGTTTTTGTTTATTTTACAGTGTTGTTGTTGTTGTTGTTGACGTTGTTGGTGTTGTTGTTTATTTGACATTGTTGTTGTTGTTGTTTATTTGATGTTGTTTTAGTTGTTGTTGTTTATTTGATGTTGTTTTAGTTGTTGTTGTTTATTTGACGTTGTTGTTGTTGTTGTTTATTTAACGTTGTTGTTGTTTATTTGACGTTGTTGTTGTTGACATTGTTGTTGTTGTTGTTTATTTGACGTTGTTTTTGTTGTTGTTTATTTGGCGTTGTTGTTGTTTATTTGACATTGTTGTTGTTGTTGTTTATTTGACGTAGTTTTTGTTGTTGACGTTGTTGTTGTTGTTGTTGTTTATTTGACGTTTTTGTTGTTCTTGATGTTGTTGTTGTTGTTGTTGTTTATTTGACGTTGTTGTTGTTGTTGTTGTTTATTTGACGTTGTTGTTGTTGTTGTTGTTTATTTGTCGTTGTTGTTGTTATTGATGTTGTTTATTTGACGTTGTTGTTGTTGTTTATTTAATGTTGTTGTTGTTGTTGTTTATTTGACATTGTTGTTGTTGTTGACGTTGTTGTTGTTGTTGTTGTTTATTTGACATTGTTGTTGTTGACGTTAATGGTGTTGTTATTTATTTGACATTGTTGTTGTTGTTTATTTGACGTTGTTTTAGATGTTGTTGTTTATTTGACGTTGTCGTTGTTGTTTATTTGACATTGTTGTTGTTTATTTGACGTTGTTGTTGTTATTGTTTATTTGACGTTGTTGTTGTTGTTTATTGGACGTTGTTGTTGTTGTTGTTGTATATTTGACGGTGTTGTTGTTGTTGTTTATTTGACGTTGTTGTTGTTGTTTATTTGACGTTGTTGTTGTTGTTGACGTTGTTGTTGTTGTTGTTGATTATTTGACGTTGTTGTTGTTGTTGTTGACATAGTTGTTGTTGTTGTTGTTTATTTCACGTTGTTGATGTTGTTGATGTTGTTGTTTATTTGACGTTGTAGTTGTTGTTTATTTGACGTTGTTGTTGTTGACATTATTGTTGTTGTTGTTTATTTGATGTTGTTGTTGTTGTTTATTTGACATTGTTGTTGTTGTTGACGTTGTTGTTGTTGTTGTTTATTTGACATTGTTGTTGTTGTTGACGTTGTTGGTTTTGTTGTTTATTTGACGTTGTTGTTGTTGTTTATTAGACATTGTTTTAGTTGTTGTTGTTTATTTGACATTGTTGTTGTTGTTTATTTGACGTTGTTATTGTTGACATTGTTGTTGTTGTTGTTTATTTGACGTAGTTGTTGTTGTTGACGTTGTTGTTGTTGTTGTTGTTGTTTATTTGACGTTTTTGTTGTTGTTGATGTTGTTGTTGTTGTTGTTGTTTATTTGACGTTGTTGTTAATGTTGTTTATTTGACGTTGTTGTTTATATGACGTTGTTGTTGTTATTGTTGTTGTTTATTTGACGTTGTTGTTGTTGTTTATTTGATGTTGTTGTTGTTGTTTATTTGACATTGTTGTTGTTGTTGACGTTGTTATTGTTGTTGTTTATTTGACATTGTTGTTGTTGTTGTTGACGTTTTTGGTGTTGTTGTTTATTTGACGTTGTTGTTATTGTTGTTTATTTGATGTTGTTTTAGTTGTTGTTGTTTATTTGACGTTGTTGTTGTTGTTTATTTGACGTTGATATTGTTGTTTATTTGACATTGTTGTTGTTGTTGACGTTGTTGTTGTTGTTGTTTATTTGACATTATTGTTGTTGTTGTTGTTGTTGACGTTGTTGGTTTTGTTGTTTATTTGACGTTGTTGTTGTTGTTGTTGTTGTTGTTGTTTACTTGACGTTGTTTTAGTTGTTGTTGTTTATTTGACGTTGTTGTTGTTGTTTATTTGACGTTGTTGTTGTTGACATTGTCGTTGTTGTTGTTTATATGACGTAGTTGTTGTTGTTGACGTTGTTGTTATTCATGTTTATTTGACGTTTTTGTTGTTGTTGATGTTGTTGTTGTTGTTTATTTGACGTTGTTGTTATTGTTGTTTATTTGACGTTGTTGTTGTTGTTTATTTGACATTGTTGTTGTTGTTGACGTTGTTGTTTTTGTTTATTTGACAGTGTTGTTGTTGTTGTTGTTGACGTTGTTGGTGTTGTTGTTTATTTGACATTGTTGTTGTTGTTGTTTATTTGATGTTGTTTTAGTTGTTGTTGTTTATTTGTTGTTGTTTTAGTTGTTGTTGTTTATTTGACGTTGTTGTTGTTGTTTATTTAACGTTGTTGTTGTTTATTTGACGTTGTTGTTGTTGACATTGTTGTTGTTGTTGTTTATTTGACGTTGTTTTTGTTGTTGTTTATTTAGCGTTGTTGTTGTTTATTTGACATTTTTGTTGTTGTTGTTTATTTGACGTAGTTTTTGTTGTTGACGTTGTTGTTGTTGTTGTTGTTGTTGTTTATTTGACGTTTTTGTTGTTCTTGATGTTGTTGTTGTTGTTGTTTATTTGACGTTGTTGTTGTTGTTGTTTATTTGACGTTGTTTTTGTTGTTGTTGTTGTTGTTTATTTGTCGTTGTTGTTGTTATTGATGTTGTTTATTTGACGTTGTTGTTGTTGTTTATTTAATGTTGTTGTTGTTGTTGTTTATTTGACATTGTTGTTGTTGTTGACGTTGTTGTTGTTGTTGTTGTTTATTTGACATTGTTGTTGTTGACGTTAATGGTGTTATTATTTATTTGACGTTGTTGTTGTTGTTTATTTGACGTTGTTTTAGATGTTGTTGTTTATTTGATGTTGTTGTTGTTGTTGTTTATTTAACGTTGTTTTAGATGTTATTGTTTATTTTACGGTGTTGTTGTTTATTTGACATTGTTGTTGTTATTGACGTTGTTGTTATTGTTGTTTATTTGACATTGTTGTTGTTGACGTTGTTGGTGTTGTTGTTTATTTAACATTGTTGGTTTTGTTGTTGTTGACGTTGTTGGTGTTGTTGTTTATTTGACATTGTTGTTGTTGTTGTTGTTTATTTGACGTTGTTTTAGTTGTTGTTGTTTATTTGACGTTGTTGTTGTTGTTTATTTGACGCTTTTGTTTTTGACGTTGTTGTTGTTGTTTATATGACGTTGTTGTTGTTGTTTATTTGACATAGTTGTTGTTGTTGACGTTGTTGTTGTTGTTGTTGTTGTTTATTTGACGTTTTTGTTGTTTATGATGTTGTTGTTGTTGTTTATTTGATGTTGTTGTTTTTGTTTATTTGACGTTGTTGTTGTTGTTTATTTGACGTTGTTGTTATTATTGTTGTTGTTTATTTGACGTTGTTGTTGTTGTTTATTTGATGTTGTTGTTGTTTATTTGACGTTGGTGTTGTTGTTGTTTATTTGACGTTGTTGTTGTTGTTTATTTGACGTTGTTGTTGTTGTTATTTATTTGACATTGTTGTTGTTGTTATTGTTTATTTGACGTTGTTGTTGTTGCTGTTGTTGTTTATTTGACGTTGTTATTGTTGTTTATTTGATGTTGTTTTTGTTATTTGACGTTGTTGTTGTCGTATTTGTTGTTGTTGTTGCTTATTTGACGTTGTTGTTATTGTTGTTGTTTATTTGACGTTGTTGTTGTTGTTGTTTATTTGACGTTGTTGTTTATTTGATGTTGTTGTTGTTGTTTATTTGACGTTGTTGTTGACGTTGTTGTTGTTGTTGTTGTTGTTTATTTGACGTTGTTATTGTTGTTGTTGTTGTTGTTTATTTGACGTTGTTGTTGTCGTTGTTGTTGTTTATTTGACGTTGTTGTTGTTGTTGTTTATTTGACGTTGTTGTTGTTGTTATTTATTTGACGTTGTTGTTGTTGTTTATTTGACGTTGTTGTTGTTGTTGTTGTTTATTTGACGTTGTTGTTGTTGTTGTTGTTTATTTGACGTTGTTGTTGTTGTTGTTTATTTGACATTGTTGTTGTTGTTGTTGACGTTGTTGTTGTTGTTTATTTGACATTGTTGTTGTTGTTGGTGTTGTTGTTTATTTGACGTTGTTTTAGTTGTTGTTGTTTATTTGGCATTGTTGTTGTTTATTTGACATTGTTGTTGTTGACATTGTTGTTGTTGTTGTTTATTTGACGTAGTTGTTGTTGTTGACGTTTTTGTTGTTGTTGTTGCTTATTTGACGTTTTTGTTGTTGTTGATGTTGTTGTTGTTGTTTATTTGACGTTGTTGTTGTTGTTGTTGTTTATTTGACGTTGTTGTTGTTGTTATTGTTGTTGTTTATTTGACGTTGTTGTTGTTGTTTATTTGATGTTGTTGTTGTTTATTTGACATTGTTGTTGTTGTTGACGTTGTTGTTGTTGTTTATTTGACATTGTTGTTGTTGTTTATTTGACGTTGTTGTTGTTTATTTGACGTAGTTAATGTTGTTGACGTTGTTGTTGTTGTTGTTTATTTGACGTTGTTGTTGTTTATTTGACGTTGTTGTTGTTGTTATTGTTGTTGTTTATTTGACGTTGTTGTTGTTTATTTGATGTTGTTGTTGTTGTTGTTTATTTGACATTGTTGTTGTTTATTTGACGTTGTTGTTGTTATTGTTTATTTGACGTTGTTGTTGTTGTTTATTGGACGTTGTTGTTGTTGTTGTTGTATATTTGACGGTGTTGTTGTTGTTGTTGTTGTTTATTTGACGTTGTTGTTGTTGTTTATTTGACGTTGTTGTTGTTGTTGACGTTGTTGTTGTTGTTGTTGTTTATTTGACGTTGTTGTTGTTGTTGTTGACATAGTTGTTGTTGTTGTTGTTGTTTATTTCACGTTGTTGATGTTGTTGATGTTGTTGTTTATTTGACGTTGTAGTTGTTGTTTATTTGACGTTGTTGTTGTTGACATTATTGTTGTTGTTGTTTATTTGATGTTGTTGTTGTTGTTGTTTATTTGACATTGTTGTTGTTGTTGACGTTGTTGTTGTTGTTTATTTGACATTGTTGTTGTTGTTGACGTTGTTGGTTTTGTTGTTTATTTGACGTTGTTGTTGTTGTTTATTAGACATTGTTTTAGTTGTTGTTGTTTATTTGACGTTGTTGTTGTTGTTTATTTGACGTTGTTATTGTTGACATTGTTGTTGTTGTTGTTTATTTGACGTAGTTGTTGTTGTTGACGTTGTTGTTGTTGTTGTTGTTGTTTATTTGACGTTTTTGTTGTTGTTGATGTTGTTGTTGTTGTTGTTGTTTATTTGACGTTGTTGTTAATGTTGTTTATTTGACGTTGTTGTTTATATGACGTTGTTGTTGTTGTTATTGTTGTTGTTTATTTGACGTTGTTGTTGTTGTTTATTTGATGTTGTTGTTGTTGTTGTTTATTTGACATTGTTGTTGTTGTTGACGTTGTTATTGTTGTTGTTTATTTGACATTGTTGTTGTTGTTGTTGTTGACGTTTTTGGTGTTGTTGTTTATTTGACGTTGTTGTTATTGTTGTTTATTTGATGTTGTTTTAGTTGTTGTTGTTTATTTGACGTTGTTGTTGTTGTTGTTGTTTATTTGACGTTGTTATTGTTGTTTATTTGACGTTGTTGTTGTTGACATTGTTATTGTTGTTGTTGTTTATTTGACGTTGTTTTTGTTGTTATTGTTGTTTATTTGGCGTTATTGTTGTTGTGTATTTGACATTGTTGTTGTTGACATTGTTGTTGTTGTGTATTTGACGTAGTTTTTGTTGTTGACGTTGTTGTTGTTGTTGTTGTTTATTTGACGTTTTTGTTGTTCTTAATGTTGTTGTTGTTGTTTATTTGACGTTGTTGTTGTTGTTGTTGTTTATTTGACGTTGTTGTTGTTGTTGTTGTTGTTGTTCATTTGACGTTGTTGTTGTTGTTTATTTGACGTTGTTGTTGTTATTGGTGTTGTTTATTTGACGTTGTTTTTGTTGTTGTTGTTTATTTAATGTTGTTGTTGTTGTTTATTTGACATTGTTGTTGTTGTTATTTATTTAATGTTGTTGTTGTTGTTTATTTGACATTGTTGTTGTTGTTGACGTTGTTGTTGTTGTTGTTTATTTGACATTGTTGTTGTTGGTGTTGTTGTTTATTTGACGTTGTTGTTGTTGTTGTTTATTTGACGTTGTTTTAGATGTTGTTGTTTATTTGATGTTGTTGTTTATTTGACGTTGTTGTTGTTGTTGTTGTTTAGTTAATGTTGTTTTAGATGTTGTTGTTTATTTGACGGTGTTGTTGTTTATTTGACATTGTTGTTGTTGTTGACGTTGTTGTTGTTGTTGTTGTTTATTTGAATTGTTGTTGTTGTTGTTGTTGACGTTGTTGGTGTTGTTGTTTATTTGACGTTGTTGTTGTTGTTGGTGTTATTTATTTGACGTTGTTTTAGTTGTTGTTGTTTATTTGACGTTGTTGTTGTTATTTATTTGACGTTTTTGTTTTTGACATTGTTGTTGTTGTTTATATGACGTTGTTGTTGTTGTTTATTTGACATAGTTGTTGTCGTTGACGTTGTTGTTGTTGTTTATTTGACGTTTTTGTTGTTGATGATGTTGTTGTTGTTGTTTATTTGACGTTGTTGTTATTGTTTATTTGACGTTGTTGTTGTTTATTTGACGTTGTTGTTGTTGTTATTGTTGTTGTTTATTTGACGTTGTTGTTGTTGTTGTTTATTTGATGTTGTTGTTGTTGTTTATTTGACGTTGGTGTTGTTGTTGTTTATTTGACGTTGTTGTTGTTGTTGTTATTTATTTGACGTTGTTGTTGTTGTTGTTATTGTTTATTTGACGTTGTTGTTGTTGTTGTTGTTTATTTGACGTTGTTATTGTTGTTTATTTGACGTTGTTTTTGTTATTTGACGTTGTTGTTGTTGTTGTATTTGTTGTTGTTGTTGCTTATTTGACGTTGTTGTTATTGTTGTTGATTATTTGACGTTGTTGTTGTTGTTTATATGACGTTGTTGTTGTTGTTGTTTATTTGATGTTGTTGTTGTTGTTTATTTGACGTTGTTGTTGTTGTTGTTGATGTTGGTGTTGTTGTTTATTTGACATTGTTGTTGTTGTTGTTGTTGACGTTGTTGGTGTTGTTGTTTATTTGACGTTGTTGTTGTTGTTGTTGTTGTTTATTTGATGTTGTTTTAGTTGTTGTTGTTTATTTGATGTTGTTTTAGTTGTTGTTGTTTATTTGACGTTGTTGTTGTTGTTTATTTGATGTTGTTGTTGTTTATTTGACGTTGTTGTTGTTGACATTGGTGTTGTTGTTGTTTATTTGACGTTGTTTTTGTTGTTGTTTATTTGACGTTGTTGTTGTTGTTTATTTGACATTGTTGTTGTTGTTGTTTATTTGACGTAGTATTTGTTGTTGACGTTGTTGTTGTTGTTGTTATTGTTTATTTTACGTTTTTGTTGTTCTTGATGTTGTTTTTGTTGTTGTTTATTTGACGTTGTTGTTGTTCATTTGACGTTGTTGTTGTTGTTGTTGTTTATTTGATGTTGTTGTTGTTATTGATGTTGTTTATTTGACGTTGTTGTTGTTGTTTATTTAATGTTGTTGTTGTTGTTGTTTATTTGACATTGTTGTTGTTGTTGACGTTGTTGTTGTTGTTGTTTATTTGACATTGTTGTTGTTGTTGTTGTTGACGTTGTTGGTGTTGTTGTTTATTTGACGTTGTTGTTGTTGTTGTTGTTTATTTGACGTTGTTTTAGATGTTGTTGTTTATTTGACGTTGTTGTTGTTGTTGTTTATTTAACGTTGTTTTAGATGTTATTGTTTATTTTACGGTGTTGTTGTTTATTTGACATTGTTGTTGTTGTTGTTGACGTTGTTGTTGTTGTTGTTGTTTATTTGACATTGTTGTTGTTGTTGACGTTGTTGTTGTTGTTGTTTATTTGACATTGTTGTTGTTGTTGTTGTTTATTTGACGTTGTTTTAGTTGTTGTTGTTTATTTGACGTTGTTTTTGATGTTTATTTGACGTTTTTGTTTTTGACATTGTTGTTGTTGTTGTTGTTTATATGATGTTGTTGTTGTTGTTTATTTGACATAGTTGTTGTTGTTGACGTTATTGTTGTTGTTGTTGTTGTTGTTTATTTGACGTTTTTGTTGTTGATGATGTTGTTGTTGTTGTTTATTTGACGTTGTTGTTTTTGTTTATTTGACGTTGTTGTTGTTGTTTATTTGACGTTGTTGTTGTTATTGTTGTTGTTTATTTGACGTTGTTGTTGTTGTTGTTTATTTGATGTTGTTGTTGTTGTTTATTTGATGTTGTTGTTATTGTTTATTTGACGTTGGTGTTGTTGTTGTTTATTTGACGTTGTTGTTGTTGTTATTTATTTGACGTTGTTGTTGTTGTTGTTATTGTTTATTTGACGTTGTTGTTGTTGTTGTTGTTTATTTGACGTTGTTATTGTTGTTTATTTGACGTTGTTTTTGTTATTTGACGTTGTTGTTGTTGTTGTTGTATTTGTTGTTGTTGTTGTTGCTTATTTGATGTTGTTGTTATTGTTGTTGTTTATTTGACGTTGTTGTTGTTGTTTATTTGACGTTGTTGTTGTTGTTGTTGTTGTTTATTTGATGTTGTTGTTGTTGTTTATTTGACGTTGTTGTTGTTGACGTTGTTGTTGTTGTTTATTTGACGTTGTTATTGTTGTTGCTGTTGTTTATTTGACGTTGTTGTTGTCGTTATTGTTCTTTATTTTACGTTGTTGTTGTTGTTGTTGTTTATTTGACGTTGTTGTTGTTGTTGTTATTTATTTGACGTTGTTGTTGTTGTTTATTTGACATTGTTGTTGTTGTTGTTGACGTTGTTGTTGTTGTTTATTTGACATTGTTGTTGTTGTTGTTGTTGGTGTTGTTGTTTATTTGACGTTGTTGTTGTTGTTGTTGTTTATTTGACGTTGTTTTAGTTGTTGTTGTTTATTTGGCGTTATTGTTGTTTATTTGACATTGTTGTTGTTGACATTGTTGTTGTTGTTGTTTATTTGACGTAGTTGTTGTTGTTGACGTTTTTGTTGTTGTTGTTGTTGCTTATTTGACGTTTTTGTTATTGCTGATGTTGTTGTTGTTTATTTGACGTTGTTGTTGTTGTTGTTTATTTGACGTTGTTGTTGTTATTGTTGTTGTTTATTTGACGTTGTTGTTGTTGTTTATTTGATGTTGTTGTTGTTTATTTGACATTGTTGTTGTTGTTGACGTTGTTATTGTTGTTGTTGTTTATTTGACATTGTTGTTGTTGTTTATTTGACGTTGTTGTTGTTTATTTGACGTAGTTAATGTTGTTGACGTTGTTGTTGTTGTTGTTGTTGTTTATTTGACGTTGTTGTTGTTGTTTATTTGACGTTGTTGTTGTTGTTATTGTTGTTGTTTATTTGACGTTGTTGTTGTTTATTTGATGTTGTTGTTGTTGTTGTTTATTTGACATTGTTGTTGTTTATTTGACGTTGTTGTTGTTATTGTTTATTTGACGTTGTTGTTGTTGTTTATTGGACGTTGTTGTTGTTGTTGTATATTTGACGGTGTTGTTGTTGTTGTTTATTTGACGTTGTTGTTGTTGTTTATTTGACGTTGTTGTTGTTGTTGACGTTGTTGTTGTTGTTGTTTATTTGACGTTGTTGTTGTTGTTGACATAGTTGTTGTTATTGTTGTTGTTTATTTCACGTTGTTGATGTTGTTGATGTTGTTGTTTATTTGACGTTGTAGTTGTTGTTTATTTGACGTTGTTGTTGTTGACATTATTGTTGTTGTTGTTTATTTGATGTTGTTGTTGTTGTTGTTTATTTGACATTGTTGTTGTTGTTGACGTTGTTGTTGTTGTTTATTTGACATTGTTGTTGTTGTTGACGTTGTTGGTTTTGTTGTTTATTTGACGTTGTTGTTGTTGTTTATTAGACATTGTTTTAGTTGTTGTTGTTTATTTGACGTTGTTGTTGTTGTTTATTTGACGGTGTTATTGTTGACATTGTTGTTGTTGTTGTTTATTTGACGTAGTTGTTGTTGTTGACGTTGTTGTTGTTGTTGTTGTTGTTGTTTATTTGACGTTTTTGTTGTTGTTGTTGTTGTTGTTGTTTATTTGACGTTGTTGTTAATGTTGTTTATTTGACGTTGTTGTTTATATGACGTTGTTGTTGTTATTGTTGTTGTTTATTTGACGTTGTTGTTGTTGTTTATTTGATGTTGTTGTTGTTGTTGTTTATTTGACATTGTTGTTGTTGTTGACGTTGTTATTGTTGTTGTTTATTTGACATTGTTGTTGTTGTTGTTGTTGACGTTTTTGGTGTTGTTGTTTATTTGACGTTGTTGTTATTGTTGTTTATTTGATGTTGTTTTAGTTGTTGTTGTTTATTTGACGTTGTTGTTGTTGTTGTTTATTTGACGTTGTTATTGTTGTTTATTTGACGTTGTTGTTGTTGACATTGTTGTTGTTGTTGTTGTTTATTTGACGTTGTTTTTGTTGTTATTGTTGTTTATTTGGCGTTATTGTTGTTGTGTATTTGACATTGTTGTTGTTGACATTGTTGTTGTTGTGTATTTGACGTAGTTTTTGTTGTTGACGTTGTTGTTGTTGTTGTTGTTTATTTGACGTTTTTGTTGTTCTTAATGTTGTTGTTGCTGTTTATTTGACGTTGTTGTTGTTGTTGTTTATTTGACGTTGTTGTTGTTGTTGTTGTTCATTTGACGTTGTTGTTGTTGTTGTTTATTTGACGTTGTTGTTGTTATTGGTGTTGTTTATTTGACGTTGTTTTTGTTGTTGTTGTTTATTTAATGTTGTTGTTGTTGTTTATTTGACATTGTTGTTGTTGTTATTTATTTAATGTTGTTGTTGTTGTTTATTTGACATTGTTGTCGTTGTTGACGTTGTTGTTGTTGTTGTTTATTTGACATTGTTGTTGTTGGTGTTGTTGTTTATTTGACGTTGTTGTTGTTGTTGTTGTTTATTTGACGTTGTTTTAGATGTTGTTGTTTATTTGATGTTGTTGTTTATTTGACGTTGTTGTTGTTGTTGTTGTTTAGTTAATGTTGTTTTAGATGTTGTTGTTTATTTGACGGTGTTGTTGTTTATTTGACATTGTTGTTGTTGTTGACGTTGTTGTTGTTGTTGTTGTTTATTTGAATTGTTGTTGTTGTTGTTGTTGACGTTGTTGGTGTTGTTGTTTATTTGACGTTGTTGTTGTTGTTGGTGTTATTTATTTGACGTTGTTTTAGTTGTTGTTGTTTATTTGACGTTGTTGTTGTTATTTATTTGACGTTTTTGTTTTTGACATTGTTGTTGTTGTTTATATGACGTTGTTGTTGTTGTTTATTTGACATAGTTGTTGTTGTTGACGTTGTTGTTGTTGTTGTTTATTTGACGTTTTTGTTGTTGATGAGGTTGTTGTTGTTGTTTATTTGACGTTGTTGTTATTGTTTATTTGACGTTGTTGTTGTTTATTTGACGTTGTTGTTGTTGTTATTGTTGTTGTTTATTTGACGTTGTTGTTGTTGTTTATTTGATGTTGTTGTTGTTGTTTATTTGACGTTGGTGTTGTTGTTGTTTATTTGACGTTGTTGTTGTTGTTGTTATTTATTTGACGTTGTTGTTGTTGTTGTTATTGTTTATTTGACGTTGTTGTTGTTGTTGTTGTTGTTTATTTGACGTTGTTATTGTTGTTTATTTGACGTTGTTTTTGTTATTTGACGTTGTTGTTGTTGTTGTATTTGTTGTTGTTGTTGCTTATTTGACGTTGTTGTTATTGTTGTTGATTATTTGACGTTGTTGTTGTTGTTTATATGACATTGTTGTTGTTGTTGTTTATTTGATGTTGTTGTTGTTGTTTATTTGACGTTGTTGTTGTTGTTGATGTTGGTGTTGTTGTTTATTTGACATTGTTGTTGTTGTTGTTCTTGACGTTGTTGGTGTTGTTGTTTATTTGACGTTGTTGTTGTTGTTGTTGTTTATTTGATGTTGTTTTAGTTGTTGTTGTTTATTTGATGTTGTTTTAGTTGTTGTTGTTTATTTGACGTTGTTGTTGTTGTTTATTTGATGTTGTTGTTGTTTATTTGACGTTGTTGTTGTTGACATTGGTGTTGTTGTTGTTTATTTGACGTTGTTTTTGTTGTTGTTTATTTGACGTTGTTGTTGTTGTTTATTTGACATTGTTGTTGTTGTTGTTTATTTGACGTAGTATTTGTTGTTGACGTTGTTGTTGTTGTTGTTATTGTTTATTTTATGTTTTTGTTGTTCTTGATGTTGTTGTTGTTGTTGTTTATTTGACGTTGTTGTTGTTGTTGTTGTTCATTTGACGTTGTTGTTGTTGTTGTTGTTGTTTATTTGACGTTGTTGTTGTTATTGATGTTGTTTATTTGACGTTGTTGTTGTTGTTTATTTAATGTTGTTGTTGTTGTTGTTGTTGTTTATTTGACATTGTTGTTGTTGTTGACGTTGTTGTTGTTGTTGTTTATTTGACATTGTTGTTGTTGTTGTTGTTGACGTTGTTGGTGTTGTTGTATATTTGACGTTGTTGTTGTTGTTGTTTATTTGACGTTGTTTTAGATGTTGTTGTTTATTTGACGTTGTTGTTGTTGTTGTTTATTTAACGTTGTTTTAGATGTTATTGTTTATTTTACGGTGTTGTTGTTTATTTGACATTGTTGTTGTTGTTGTTGACGTTGTTGTTGTTGTTTATTTGACATTGTTGTTGTTGTTGACGTTGTTGTTGTTGTTGTTGTTTATTTGACATTGTTGTTGTTGTTGTTGTTTATTTGACGTTGTTTTAGTTGTTGTTGTTTATTTGACGTTGTTTTTGATGTTTATTTGACGTTTTTGTTTTTGACATTGTTGTTGTTGTTGTTGTTTATATGATGTTGTTGTTGTTGTTTATTTGACATAGTTGTTGTTGTTGACGTTATTGTTGTTGTTGTTGTTGTTGTTTATTTGACGTTTTTGTTGTTGATGATGTTGTTGTTGTTGTTTATTTGACGTTGTTGTTTTTGTTTATTGGACGTTGTTGTTGTTGTTTATTTGACGTTGTTGTTGTTATTGTTGTTGTTTATTTGACGTTGTTGTTGTTGTTGTTTATTTGATGTTGTTGTTGTTGTTTATTTGATGTTGTTGTTATTGTTTATTTGACGTTGGTGTTGTTGTTGTTTATTTGACGTTGTTGTTGTTGTTATTTATTTGACGTTGTTGTTGTTGTTATTGTTTATTTGACGTTGTTGTTGTTGTTGTTTATTTGACGTTGTTATTGTTGTTTATTTGACGTTGTTTTTGTTATTTGACGTTGTTGTTGTTGTTGTTGTATTTGTTGTTGTTGTTGTTGCTTATTTGATGTTGTTGTTATTGTTGTTGTTTATTTGACGTTGTTGTTGTTGTTGTTTATTTGACGTTGTTGTTGTTGTTGTTTATTTGATGTTGTTGTTGTTGTTTATTTGACGTTGTTGTTGTTGACGTTGTTGTTGTTGTTTATTTGACGTTGTTATTGTTGTTGCTGTTGTTTATTTGACGTTGTTGTTGTCGTTATTGTTCTTTATTTGACGTTGTTGTTGTTGTTGTTGTTTATTTGACGTTGTTGTTGTTGTTATTTATTTGACGTTGTTGTTGTTGTTTATTTGACATTGTTGTTGTTGTTGTTGACGTTGTTGTTGTTGTTTATTTGACATTGTTGTTGTTGTTGTTGTTGGTGTTGTTGTTTATTTGACGTTGTTGTTGTTGTTGTTGTTGTTGTTGTTTATTTGACGTTGTTTTAGTTGTTGTTGTTTATTTGGCGTTGTTGTTGTTTATTTGACATTGTTGTTGTTGACATTGTTGTTGTTGTTGTTTATTTGACGTAGTTGTTGTTGTTGACGTTTTTGTTGTTGTTGTTGTTGCTTATTTTACGTTTTTGTTATTGCTGTTTATTTGACGTTGTTGTTGTTGATGTTGTTGTTGTTGTTGTTGTTGTTGTTTATTTGACGTTGTTGTTAATGTTGTTTATTTGACGTTGTTGTTGTTGTTTATATGACGTTGTTGTTGTTATTGTTGTTGTTTATTTGACGTTGTTGTTGTTGTTTATTTGATGTTGTTGTTGTTGTTGTTTATTTGACATTGTTGTTGTTGTTGACGTTTTTGTTGTTGTTGTTTATTTGACGTTATTGTTGTTGTTGTTTATTTGACGTTGTTGTTGTTATTGTTGTTGTTTATTTGACGTTGTTGTTGTTGTTTATTTGATGTTGTTGTTGTTTATTTGACATTGTTGTTGTTGTTGACGTTGTTGTTGTTGTTGTTTATTTGACATTGTTGTTGTTGTTTATTTGACGTTGTTGTTGTTGTTTATTTGACGTAGTTAATGTTGTTGACGTTGTTGTTGTTGTTGTTGTTGTTTATTTGACGTTGTTGTTGTTGTTGTTTATTTGACGTTGTTGTTGTTGTTATTGTTGTTGTTTATTTGACGTTGTTGTTGTTGTTGTTGTTGTTTATTTGACGTTGTTGTTGTTGTTGTTTATTTGACGTTGTTGTTGTTGTTATTGTTGTTGTTTATTTGACGTTGTTGTTGTTGTTGTTGTTGTTTATTTGATGTTGTTGTTGTTGTTGACGTTGTTGTTGTTTATTTGACGTTTTTGTTGTTGTTGATGTTGTTGTTGTTGTTGTTGTTGTTGTTGTTTATTTGACGTTGTTGTTAATGTTGTTTATTTGACGTTGTTGTTGTTGTTTATATGACGTTGTTGTTGTTATTGTTGTTGTTTATTTGACGTTGTTGTTGTTGTTTATTTGATGTTGTTGTTGTTGTTGTTTATTTGACATTGTTGTTGTTGTTGACGTTGTTGTTGTTGTTGTTGTTTATTTGACATTGTTGTTGTTGTTGTTGTTGTTGACGTTGTTGGTGTTGTTGTTTATTTGACGTTGTTGTAGTTGTTGTTTATTTGATGTTGTTTTAGTTGTTGTTGTTTATTTGACGTTGTTGTTGTTATTTATTTGACGTTGTTGTTGTTGTTGTTGTTTATTTGACGTTGTTGTTGTTGACATTGTTGTTGTTGTTGTTGTTTATTTGACGTTGTTTTTGTTGTTGTTGTTTATTTGGCGTTGTTGTTTTTGTTTATTTGACGTAGTTTTTGTTGTTGACGTTGTTGTTGTTGTTGTTGTTTATTTGACCTTTTTGTTTTTCTTGATGTTGTTGTTGTTGTTGTTGTTGTTGTTGTTTATTTGACGTTGTTGTTGTTGTTGTTGTTGTTGTGGTTGTTGTTGTTTATTTGACGTTGTTATTGTTGTTGTTCATTTGACGTTGTTGTTGTTGTTGTTTATTTGACGTTGTTGTTGTTATTGATGTTGTTTATTTGACGTTGTTGTTGTTGTTGTTGTTGTTGTTTATTTAATGTTGTTGTTGTTGTTTATTTGACATTGTTGTTGTTGTTGTTGTTGTTGTTGTTGTTGTTGTTTATTTAATGTTGTTGTTGTTGTTTATTTGACATTGTTGTTGTTGTTGACGTTGTTGTTGTTGTTGTTGTTTATTTGACATTGTTGTTGTTGTTGTTGTTGACGTTGTTGGTGTTGTTGTTTATTTGACGTTGTTGTTGTTGTTGTTGTTTATTTGACGTTGTTATTGTTGTTGCTGTAGTTTATTTGACGTTGTTGTTGTCGTTGTTGTTGTTGTTTATTTGACGTTGTTGTTGTTGTTTTTGTTTATTTGACGTTATTGTTGTTGTTATTTATTTGACGTTGTTGTTGTTATTTATTTGACGTTGTTGTTGTTGTTTATTTGACGTTGTTGTTGTTGTTGTTGTTTATTTGACGTTGTTGTTGTTTATTTGACATTGTTGTTGTTGTTGTTGTTGACGTTGTTATTGTTGTTTATTTGACATTGTTGTTGTTGTTGTTGGTGGTGGTGTTGTTGTTTATTTGACGTTGTTGTTGTTGTTGTTTATTTGACGTTGTTTTAGTTGTTGTTGTTTATTTGGCATTGTTGTTGTTGTTTATTTGACATTGTTGTTGTTGACATTGTTGTTGTTGTTGTTGTTTATTTGACGTAGTTGTTGTTGTTGACGTTGTTGTTGTTGTTGCTTATTTGAAGTTTTTGTTGTTGTTGATGTTGTTGTTGTTGTTGTTTATTTGATGTTGTTGTTGTTGTTATTTATTTGACGTTGTTGTTGTTGTTTATTTGACGTTGTTGTTGTTTTTTATTTGACATTATTGTTGTTGTTGTTTATTTGACGTTGTTGTTGTTGTTGTTTATTTGACATTGTTGTTGTTGTTGTTGTTGACGTTGTTGTTGTTGTTGTTGTTGTTGTTTATTTGATATTGTTGTTGTTGTTGTTTATTTGACGTTGTTGTTGTTGTTTATTTGATGTTGTTTTAGTTGTTGTTGTTTATTTGGCGTTGTTGTTGTTTATTTGACATTGTTGTTGTTTACATTGTTGTTGTTGTTTATTTGACGTAGTTGTTGTTGTTGACGTTGTTGTTGTTGTTGCTTATTTGACGTTTTTGTTGTTGTTGATGTTGTTGTTGTTGTTTATTTGACGTTGTTGTTGTTGTTATTGTTGTTGTTTATTTGACGTTGTTGTTGTTGTTGTTGTTTATTTGATGTTGTTGTTGTTGTTTATTTGACATTATTATTGTTTATTTGACGTTGTTGTTGTTGTTTATTTGACGTTGTTGTTGTTGTTTATTGGACGTTGTTTTTTGTTGTTGTATATTTGACGGTGTTGTTGTTGTTGTTGTTGTTTATTTGACGTTGTTGTTGTTGTTGTTTATTTGACGTTGTTGTTGTTGTTGACAAAGTTGTTGTTGTTGTTGTTTATTTCACGTTGTTGATGTTGTTGATGTTGTTGTTTATTTGACGTTGTAGTTGTTGTTTATTTGACGTTATTGTTGTTGTTGTTGACATTGTTGTTGTTGTTGTTTATTTGATGTTGTTGTTGTTGTTGTTTATTTGATGTTGTTGTTGTTGTTTATTTGACATTGTTGTTGTTGTTGACGTTGTTGTTGTTGTTGTTTATTTGACATTATTGTTGTTGTTGTTGTTGTTGACGTTGTTGGTTTTGTTGTTTATTTGACGTTGTTGTTGTTGTTGTTTACTTGACGTTGTTTTAGTTGTTGTTGTTTATTTGACGTTGTTGTTGTTGTTTATTTGACGTTGTTGTTGTTGACATTGTCGTTGTTGTTGTTTATATGACGTAGTTGTTGTTGTTGACGTTGTTGTTATTCATGTTTATTTGACGTTTTTGTTGTTGTTGATGTTGTTGTTGTTGTTGTTTATTTGACGTTGTTGTTATTGTTGTTTATTTGACGTTGTTGTTGTTGTTGTTTATTTGACATTGTTGTTGTTGTTGACGTTGTTGTTTTTGTTTATTTGACATTGTTGTTGTTGTTGTTGTTGACGTTGTTGGTGTTGTTGTTTATTTGACATTGTTGTTGTTGTTGTTGTTTATTTGATGTTGTTTTAGTTGTTGTTGTTTATTTGATGTTGTTTTAGTTGTTGTTGTTTATTTGACGTTGTTGTTGTTGTTTATTTGACGTTGTTGTTGTTTATTTGACGTTGTTGTTGTTGACATTGTTGTTGTTGTTGTTGTTTATTTGACGTTGTTTTTGTTGTTGTTTATTTGGCATTGTTGTTGTTTATTTGACATTGTTGTTGTTGTTGTTTATTTGACGTAGTTTTTGTTGTTGACGTTGTTGTTGTTGTTGTTGTTTATTTGACGTTTTTGTTGTTCTTGATGATGTTGTTGTTGTTGTTGTTTATTTGACGTTGTTGTTGTTGTTGTTTTTTTGACGTTGTTGTTGTTGTTGTTTATTTGACGTTGTTGTTGTTGTTGTTTATTTGTCGTTGTTGTTGTTATTGATGTTGTTTATTTGACGTTGTTGTTGTTGTTTATTTAATGTTGTTGTTGTTGTTTATTTGACATTGTTGTTGTTGTTGTTGTTGTTTATTTGACATTGTTGTTGTTGACGTTAATGGTGTTGTTATTTATTTGACGTTGTTGTTGTTGTTGTTTATTTGACGTTGTTTTAGATGTTGTTGTTTATTTGACGTTGTTGTTGTTGTTGTTGTTGTTGTTGTTGTTGTTTATTTAACGTTGTTTTAGATGTTATTGTTTATTTTACGGTGTTGTTGTTTATTTGACATTGTTGTTGTTATTGACGTTGTTGTTATTCTTGTTTATTTGACATTGTTGTTGTTGTTGACGTTGTTGGTGTTGTTGTTTATTTAACATTGTTGGTTTTGTTGTTGTTGACGTTGTTGGTGTTGTTGTTTATTTGACATTGTTGTTGTTGTTGTTGTTTATTTGACGTTGTTTTAGTTGTTGTTGTTTATTTGACGTTGTTGTTGTTGTTTATTTGACGGTTTTGTTTTTAACATTATTGTTGTTGTTGTTGTTGTTGTTTATATGACGTTGTTGTTGTTGTTTATTTCACATAGTTGTTGTTGTTGACGTTGTTGTTGTTGTTGTTGTTGTTTATTTGACATTTTTGTTGTTTATGATGTTGTTGTTGTTGTTTATTTGACGTTGTTGTTTTTGTTTATTTGACGTTGTTGTTGTTGTTTATTTGATGTTGTTGTTGTTTATTTGACGTTGGTGTTGTTGTTGTTTATTTGACGTTGTTGTTGTTGTTTATTTGACGTTGTTGTTGTTGTTGTTATTTATTTGACGTTGTTGTTGTTGTTATTGTTTATTTGACGTTGTTGTTGTTGTTGTTGTTGTTTATTTGACGTTGTTATTGTTGTTTATTTGACGTTGCTTTTGATAATTGACGTTGTTGTTGTTGTTGTCGTATTTGTTGTTGTTGTTGTTGCTTATTTGACGTTGTTGTTATTGTTATTGTTTATTTGACGTTGTTGTTGTTGTTTATTTGACGTTGTTGTTGTTGTTTATTTGATGTTGTTGTTGTTGTTTATTTGACGTTGTTGTTGTTGACGTTGTTGTTGTTGTTGTTGTTTATTTGACGTTGTTATTGTTGTTGCTGTTGTTTATTTGACGTTGTTGTTGTCGTTGTTGTTGTTGTTTATTTGACGTTGTTGTTGTTGTTGTTTATTTGACGTTGTTGTTGTTGTTATTTATTTGACGTTGTATTTGTTGTTTATTTGACGTTGTTGTTGTTGTTGTTTATTTGACGTTGTTGTTGTTGTTGTTTATTTGACGTTGTTGTTGTTGTTGTTTATTTGACATTGTTGTTGTTGTTGTTGACGTTGTTGTTGTTGTTTATTTGACATTGTTGTTGTTGTTGTTGGTGTTGTTGTTTATTTGACGTTGTTGTTGTTGTTGTTTATTTGACGTTGTTTTAGTTGTTGTTGTTTATTTGGCGTTGTTGTTGTTTATTTGACATTGTTGTTGTTGACATTGTTGTTGTTGTTGTTTATTTGACGTAGTTGTTGTTGTTGTTGTTGCTTATTTGACGTTTTTGTTGTTGTTGATGTTGTTGTTGTTTATTTGACGTTGTTGTTGATGTTTATTTGACGTTGTTGTTGTTGTTATTGTTGTTGTTTATTTGACGTTGTTGTTGTTGTTTATTTGATGTTGTTGTTGTTTATTTGACATTGTTGTTGTTGTTGACGTTGTTGTTGTTGTTTATTTGACGTTGTTAATGTTGTTATTGTTGTTGTTTATTTGACGTTGTTGTTGTTGTTGTTTATTTGATGTTGTTGTTGTTGTTTATTTGACATTGTTGTTGTTTATTTGACGTTGTTGTTGTTATTGTTTATTTGACGTTGTTGTTGTTGTTTATTGGACGTTGTTGTTGTTGTTGTTGTATATTTGACGGTGTTGTTGTTGTTGTTGTTGTTGTTTATTTGACGTTGTTGTTGTTGTTTATTTGACGTTGTTGTTGTTGTTGACGTTGTTGTTGTTGTTGTTTATTTGACGTTGTTGTTGTTGTTGTTGACATAGTTGTTGTTGTTGTTGTTTATTTCACGTTGTTGATGTTGTTGATGTTGTTGTTTATTTGACGTTGTAGTTGTTGTTTATTTGACGTTGTTGTTGTTGACATTATTGTTGTTGTTGTTGTTGTTTATTTGATGTTGTTGTTGTTGTTTATTTGACATTGTTGTTGTTGTTGACGTTGTTGTTGTTGTTTATTTGACATTGTTGTTGTTGTTGTTGTTGACGTTGTTGGTTTTGTTGTTGTTTATTAGACGTTGTTTTAGTTGTTGTTGTTTATTTGACGTTGTTGTTGTTGTTTATTTGACGTTGTTATTGTTGACATTGTTGTTGTTGTTGTTTATTTGACGTAGTTGTTGTTGTTGACGTTGTTGTTGTTGTTGTTGTTTATTTGACGTTTTTGTTGTTGTTGATGTTGTTGTTGTTGTTGTTGTTGTTTATTTGACGTTGTTGTTAATGTTGTTTATTTGACGTTGTTGTTTATATGACGTTGTTGTTATTATTGTTGTTGTTTATTTGACGTTGTTGTTGTTGTTTATTTGATGTTGTTGTTGTTGTTTATTTGACATTGTTGTTGTTGTTGACGTTGTTGTTGTTGTTGTTTATTTGACATTGTTGTTGACGTTTTTGGTGTTGTTGTTTATTTGACGTTGTTGTTATTGTTGTTTATTTGATGTTGTTTTAGTTGTTGTTGTTTATTTGACGTTGTTGTTGTTGTTTATTTGACGTTGTTATTGTTGTTTATTTGACGTTGTTGTTGTTGACATTGTTGTTGTTGTTGTTTATTTGACGTTGTTTTTATTGTTATTGTTGTTTATTTGGCGTTGTTGTTGTTGTGTATTTGACATTGTTGTTGTTGACATTGTTGTTGTTGTTGTGTATTTGACGTAGTTTTTGTTGTTGACGTTGTTGTTGTTGTTGTTGTTGTTTATTTGACGTTTTTGTTGTTCTTGATGTTGTTGTTGTTGTTGTTTATTTGACGTTGTTGCTGTTGTTGTTGTTTATTTGACGTTGTTGTTGTTGTTGTTGTTCATTTGACGTTGTTGTTGTTGTTGTTTATTTGACGTTGTTGTTGTTATTGATGTTGTTTATTTGACGTTGTTGTTGTTGTTGTTGTTTACTTAATGTTGTTGTTGTTGTTGTTTATTTGACATTGTTGTTGTTGTTGTTATTTATTTAATGTTGTTGTTGTTGTTGTTTATTTGACGTTGTTGTTATTGTTTATTTGACGTTGTTGTTGTTTATTTGACGTTGTTGTTGTGGTTATTGTTGTTGTTTATTTGACGTTGTTGTTGTTGTTGTTTATTTGATGTTGTTGTTGTTGTTTATTTGACGTTGTTGTTGTTGTTGTTTATTTGACGTTGTTGTTGTTGTTGTTGTTATTTATTTGACATTGTTGTTGTTGTTGTTATTGTTTATTTGACGTTGTTGTTGTTGTTGTTGTTGTTTATTTGACGTTGTTATTGTTGTTTATTTGACGTTGTTTTTGTTATTTGACGTTGTTGTTGTTGTTGTTGTTGTATTTGTTGTTGTTGTTGTTGCTTATTTGACGTTGTTGTTATTGTTGTTGATTATTTGACGTTGTTGTTGTTGTTTATTTGACGTTGTTGTTGTTGTTGTTTATTTGATGTTGTTGTTGTTGTTTATTTGACGTTGTTGTTGTTGTTGTTGACGTTGGTGTTGTTGTTTATTTGACATTGTTGTTGTTGTTGTTGTTGACGTTGTTGGTGTTGTTGTTTATTTGACGTTGTTGTTGTTGTTTATTTGATGTTGTTTTAGTTAATGTTGTTTATTTCATGTTGTTTTAGTTGTTGTTGTTTATTTGACGTTGTTGTTGTTGTTTATTTGATGTTGTTGTTGTTTATTTGACGTTGTTGTTGTTGACATTGGTGTTGTTGTTGTTGTTTATTTGACGATGTTTTTGTTGTTGTTTATTTGACGTTGTTGTTGTTGTTTATTTGACATTGTTGTTGTTGTTGTTTATTTGACGTAGTATTTGTTGTTGACGTTGTTGTTGTTGTTGTTTATTTTACGTTTTTGTTGTTCTTGTTGTTGTTGTTGTTGTTGTTTATTTGACGTTGTTGTTGTTGTTCATTTGACGTTGTTGTTGTTGTTGTTTATTTGACGTTGTTGTTGTTATTGATGTTGTTTATTTGACGTTGTTGTTGTTGTTGTTGTTTATTTGACATTGTTGTTGTTGTTGACGTTGTTGTTGTTGTTGTTTATTTGACATTGTTGTTGTTGTTGTTGTTGTTGTTGACGTTGTTGGTGTTGTTGTTTATTTGACGTTGTTGTTGTTGTTGTTGTTTATTTGACGTTGTTTTAGATGTTGTTGTTTATTTGACTTTGTTGTTGTTGTTGTTGTTTATTTAACGTTGTTTTAGATGTTATTGTTTATTTTACGGTGTTGTTGTTTATTTGACATTGTTGTTGTTGTTGTTGACGTTGTTGTTGTTGTTGTTTATTTGACATTGTTGTTGTTGTTGTTGACGTTGTTGTTGTTGTTTATTTGACATTGTTGTTGTTGTTGTTGTTTATTTGACGTTGTTTTAGTTGTTGTTGTTTATTTGACGTTGTTTTTGATGTTTATTTGACGTTTTTGTTTTTGACATTGTTGTTGTTGTTGTTTATATGATGTTGTTGTTGTTTATTTGACATAGTTGTTGTTGTTGACGTTATTGTTGTTGTTGTTGTTGTTGTTGTTTATTGGACGTTTTTGTTGTTGATGATGTTGTTGTTGTTGTTTATTTGACGTTGTTGTTTTTGTTTATTTGACGTTGTTGTTGTTGTTTATTTGACATTGTTGTTGTTATTGTTGTTGTTTATTTGACGTTGTTGTTGTTGTTGTTTATTTGATGTTGTTGTTGTTGTTTATTTGATGTTGTTGTTATTGTTTATTTGACGTTGGTGTTGTTGTTGTTTATTTGACGTTGTTGTTGTTGTTATTTATTTGACGTTGTTGTTGTTGTTATTGTTTATTTGACGTTGTTGTTGTTGTTTATTTGACGTTGTTATTGTTGTTTATTTGACGTTGTTTTTGTTATTTGACGTTGTTGTTGTTGTTGTATTTGTTGTTGTTGTTGTTGCTTATTTGACGTTGTTGTTATTGTTGTTGTTTATTTGATGTTGTTGTTGTTGTTTATTTGACGTTGTTGTTGTTGTTGTTTATTTGATGTTGTTGTTGTTGTTTATTTGACGTTGTTGTTGTTGACGTTGTTGTTGTTGTTGTTTATTTGACGTTGTTATTGTTGTTATTGTTGTTTATTTGACGTTGTTGTTGTCGTTATTGTTGTTTATTTGACGTTGTTGTTGTTGTTGTTGTTGTTTATATGACGTTGTTGTTGTTGTTATTTATTTGACATTGTTGTTGTTGTTTATTTGACGTTGTTGTTGTTGTTGTTTATTTGACGTTGTTGTTGTTGTTGTTGTTTATTTGACGTTGTTGTTGTTGTTGTTTATTTGACATTGTTGTTGTTGTTGTTGTTGACGTTGTTGTTGTTGTTTATTTGACATTGTTGTTGTTGTTGGTGGTGTTGTTGTTTATTTGACGTTGTTGTTGTTGTTGTGGTTGTTGTTGTTTATTTGACGTTGTTTTAGTTGTTGTTGTTTATTTGACATTGTTGTTGTTGACATTGTTGTTGTTGTTGTTTATTTGACGTAGTTGTTGTTGTTGTTGTTGCTTATTTGACGTTTTTGTTGTTGTTGATGTTGTTGTTGTTTATTTGACGTTGTTGTTGATGTTTATTTGACGTTGTTGTTGTTGTTATTGTTGTTGTTTATTTGACGTTGTTGTTGTTGTTTATTTGATGTTGTTGTTGTTTATTTGACATTGTTGTTGTTGTTGACGTTGTTGTTGTTGTTTATTTGACATTGTTGTTGTTGTTTATTTGACGTTGTTGTTGTTTATTTGACGTAGTTAATGTTGTTGACGTTGTTGTTGTTGTTTATTTGACGTTGTTGTTGTTGTTTATTTGACGTTGTTAATGTTGTTATTGTTGTTGTTTATTTGACGTTGTTGTTGTTGTTGTTTATTTGATGTTGTTGTTGTTGTTTATTTGACATTGTTGTTGTTTATTTGACGTTGTTGTTGTTATTGTTTATTTGACGTTGTTGTTGTTGTTTATTGGACGTTGTTGTTGTTGTTGTATATTTGACGGTGTTGTTGTTGTTGTTGTTGTTTATTTGACGTTGTTGTTGTTGTTTATTTGACGTTGTTGTTGTTGTTGACGTTGTTGTTGTTGTTGTTGTTTATTTGACGTTGTTGTTGTTGTTGTTGACATAGTTGTTGTTGTTGTTGTTGTTTATTTCACGTTGTTGATGTTGTTGATGTTGTTGTTTATTTGACGTTGTAGTTGTTGTTTATTTGACGTTGTTGTTGTTGACATTATTGTTGTTGTTGTTGTTTATTTGATGTTGTTGTTGTTGTTGTTTATTTGACATTGTTGTTGTTGTTGACGTTGTTGTTGTTGTTTATTTGACATTGTTGTTGTTGTTGTTGTTGACGTTGTTGGTTTTGTTATTGTTTATTAGACGTTGTTTTAGTTGTTGTTGTTTATTTGACGTTGTTGTTGTTGTTTATTTGACGTTGTTATTGTTGACATTGTTGTTGTTGTTGTTTATTTGACGTAGTTGTTGTTGTTGACGTTGTTGTTGTTGTTGTTGTTTATTTGACGTTTTTGTTGTTGTTGATGTTGTTGTTGTTGTTGTTTATTTGACGTTGTTGTTAATGTTGTTTATTTGACGTTGTTGTTTATATGACGTTGTTGTTATTATTGTTGTTGTTTATTTGACGTTGTTGTTGTTGTTTATTTGATGTTGTTGTTGTTGTTTATTTGACATTGTTGTTGTTGTTGACGTTGTTGTTGTTGTTGTTTATTTGACATTGTTGTTGACGTTTTTGGTGTTGTTGTTTATTTGACGTTGTTGTTATTGTTGTTTATTTGATGTTGTTTTAGTTGTTGTTGTTTATTTGATGTTGTTGTTGTTGTTTATTTGACGTTGTTATTGTTGTTTATTTGACGTTGTTGTTGTTGACATTGTTGTTGTTGTTGTTGTTTATTTGACGTTGTTTTTATTGTTATTGTTGTTTATTTGGCGTTGTTGTTGTTGTGTATTTGACATTGTTGTTGTTGACATTGTTGTTGTTGTTGTGTATTTGACGTAGTTTTTGTTGTTGACGTTTTTGTTGTTCTTGATGTTGTTGTTGTTGTTGTTTATTTGACGTTGTTGCTGTTGTTGTTGTTTATTTGACGTTGTTGTTGTTGTTGTTGTTCATTTGACGTTGTTGTTGTTGTTGTTTATTTGACGTTGTTGTTGTTATTGATGTTGCTTATTTGACGTTGTTGTTGTTGTTTACTTAATGTTGTTGTTGTTGTTGTTGTTTATTTGACATTGTTGTTGTTGTTGTTATTTATTTAATGTTGTTGTTGTTGTTGTTTATTTGACGTTGTTGTTATTGTTTATTTGACGTTGTTGTTGTTTATTTGACGTTGTTGTTGTTGTTGTTATTGTTGTTGTTTATTTGACGTTGTTGTTGTTGTTGTTGTTTATTTGATGTTGTTGTTGTTGTTTATTTGACGTTGTTGTTGTTGTTGTTTATTTGACGTTGTTGTTGTTGTTGTTGTTATTTATTTGACATTGTTGTTGTTGTTGTTATTGTTTATTTGACGTTGTTGTTGTTGTTGTTGTTTATTTGACGTTGTTATTGTTGTTTATTTGACGTTGTTTTTGTTATTTGACGTTGTTGTTGTTGTTGTTGTTGTATTTGTTGTTGTTGTTGTTGCTTATTTGACGTTGTTGTTATTGTTGTTGATTATTTGACGTTGTTGTTGTTGTTTATTTGACGTTGTTGTTGTTGTTGTTTATTTGATGTTGTTGTTGTTGTTTATTTGACGTTGTTGTTGTTGTTGTTGACGTTGGTGTTGTTGTTTATTTGACATTGTTGTTGTTGTTGTTGTTGACGTTGTTGGTGTTGTTGTTTATTTGACGTTGTTGTTGTTGTTTATTTGATGTTGTTTTAGTTAATGTTGTTTATTTGATGTTGTTTTAGTTGTTGTTGTTTATTTGACGTTGTTGTTGTTGTTTATTTGATGTTGTTGTTGTTTATTTGACGTTGTTGTTGTTGACATTGGTGTTGTTGTTGTTGTTTATTTGACGATGTTTTTGTTGTTGTTTATTTGACGTTGTTGTTGTTGTTTATTTGACATTGTTGTTGTTGTTGTTTATTTGACGTAGTATTTGTTGTTGACGTTGTTGTTGTTGTTGTTGTTTATTTTACGTTTTTGTTGTTGTTGTTGTTGTTGTTGTTGTTGTTGTTTATTTGACGTTGTTGTTGTTGTTCATTTGACGTTGTTGTTGTTGTTGTTGTTTATTTGACGTTGTTGTTGTTATTGATGTTGTTTATTTGACGTTGTTGTTGTTGTTGTTGTTTATTTGACATTGTTGTTGTTGTTGACGTTGTTGTTGTTGTTGTTTATTTGACATTGTTGTTGTTGTTGTTGTTGTTGTTGACGTTGTTGGTGTTGTTGTTTATTTGACGTTGTTGTTGTTGTTGTTTATTTGACGTTGTTTTAGATGTTGTTGTTTATTTGACTTTGTTGTTGTTGTTGTTGTTTATTTAACGTTGTTTTAGATGTTATTGTTTATTTTACGGTGTTGTTGTTTATTTGACATTGTTGTTGTTGTTGTTGACGTTGTTGTTGTTGTTGTTTATTTGACATTGTTGTTGTTGTTGTTGACGTTGTTGTTGTTGTTTATTTGACATTGTTGTTGTTGTTGTTGTTTATTTGACGTTGTTTTAGTTGTTGTTGTTTATTTGACGTTGTTTTTGATGTTTATTTGACGTTTTTGTTTTTGACATTGTTGTTGTTGTTGTTTATATGATGTTGTTGTTGTTTATTTGACATAGTTGTTGTTGTTGACGTTATTGTTGTTGTTGTTGTTGTTGTTTATTGGACGTTTTTGTTGTTGATGATGTTGTTGTTGTTGTTTATTTGACGTTGTTGTTTTTGTTTATTTGACGTTGTTGTTGTTGTTTATTTGACATTGTTGTTGTTATTGTTGTTGTTTATTTGACGTTGTTGTTGTTGTTGTTTATTTGATGTTGTTGTTGTTGTTTATTTGATGTTGTTGTTATTGTTTATTTGACGTTGGTGTTGTTGTTGTTTATTTGACGTTGTTGTTGTTGTTATTTATTTGACGTTGTTGTTGTTGTTATTGTTTATTTGACGTTGTTGTTGTTGTTTATTTGACGTTGTTATTGTTGTTTATTTGACGTTGTTTTTGTTATTTGACGTTGTTGTTGTTGTTGTATTTGTTGTTGTTGTTGTTGCTTATTTGACGTTGTTGTTATTGTTGTTGTTTATTTGACGTTGTTGTTGTTGTTTATTTGACGTTGTTGTTGTTGACGTTGTTGTTGTTGTTGTTTATTTGACGTTGTTATTGTTGTTATTGTTGTTTATTTGACGTTGTTGTTGTCGTTATTGTTGTTTATTTGACGTTGTTGTTGTTGTTGTTGTTGTTTATATGACGTTGTTGTTGTTGTTATTTATTTGACATTGTTGTTGTTGTTGTTTATTTGACGTTGTTGTTGTTGTTGTTTATTTGACGTTGTTGTTGTTGTTGTTGTTTATTTGACGTTGTTGTTGTTGTTGTTTATTTGACATTGTTGTTGTTGTTGTTGTTGACGTTGTTGTTGTTGTTTATTTGACATTGTTGTTGTTGTTGGTGGTGTTGTTGTTTATTTGACGTTGTTGTTGTTGTTGTGGTTGTTGTTGTTTATTTGACGTTGTTTTAGTTGTTGTTGTTTATTTGACATTGTTGTTGTTGACATTGTTGTTGTTGTTGTTTATTTGACGTAGTTGTTGTTGTTGTTGTTGCTTATTTGACGTTTTTGTTGTTGTTGATGTTGTTGTTGTTTATTTGACGTTGTTGTTGATGTTTATTTGACGTTGTTGTTGTTGTTATTGTTGTTGTTTATTTGACGTTGTTGTTGTTGTTTATTTGATGTTGTTGTTGTTTATTTGACATTGTTGTTGTTGTTGACGTTGTTGTTGTTGTTTATTTGACATTGTTGTTGTTGTTTATTTGACGTTGTTGTTGTTTATTTGACGTAGTTAATGTTGTTGACGTTGTTGTTGTTGTTTATTTGACGTTGTTGTTGTTGTTTATTTGACGTTGTTAATGTTGTTATTGTTGTTGTTTATTTGACGTTGTTGTTGTTGTTGTTTATTTGATGTTGTTGTTGTTGTTTATTTGACATTGTTGTTGTTTATTTGACGTTGTTGTTGTTATTGTTTATTTGACGTTGTTGTTGTTGTTTATTGGACGTTGTTGTTGTTGTTGTATATTTGACGGTGTTGTTGTTGTTGTTGTTGTTGTTTATTTGACGTTGTTGTTGTTGTTTATTTGACGTTGTTGTTGTTGTTGACGTTGTTGTTGTTGTTGTTGTTTATTTGACGTTGTTGTTGTTGTTGTTGACATAGTTGTTGTTGTTGTTGTTTATTTCACGTTGTTGATGTTGTTGATGTTGTTGTTTATTTGACGTTGTAGTTGTTGTTTATTTGACGTTGTTGTTGTTGACATTATTGTTGTTGTTGTTGTTTATTTGATGTTGTTGTTGTTGTTGTTTATTTGACATTGTTGTTGTTGTTGACGTTGTTGTTGTTGTTTATTTGACATTGTTGTTGTTGTTGTTGTTGACGTTGTTGGTTTTGTTATTGTTTATTAGACGTTGTTTTAGTTGTTGTTGTTTATTTGACGTTGTTGTTGTTGTTTATTTGACGTTGTTATTGTTGACATTGTTGTTGTTGTTGTTTATTTGACGTAGTTGTTGTTGTTGACGTTGTTGTTGTTGTTGTTTATTTGACGTTTTTGTTGTTGTTGATGTTGTTGTTGTTGTTGTTTATTTGACGTTGTTGTTAATGTTGTTTATTTGACGTTGTTGTTTATATGACGTTGTTGTTATTATTGTTGTTGTTTATTTGACGTTGTTGTTGTTGTTTATTTGATGTTGTTGTTGTTGTTTATTTGACATTGTTGTTGTTGTTGACGTTGTTGTTGTTGTTGTTTATTTGACATTGTTGTTGACGTTTTTGGTGTTGTTGTTTATTTGACGTTGTTGTTATTGTTGTTTATTTGATGTTGTTTTAGTTGTTGTTGTTTATTTGACGTTGTTGTTGTTGTTTATTTGACGTTGTTATTGTTGTTTATTTGACGTTGTTGTTGTTGACATTGTTGTTGTTGTTGTTGTTTATTTGACGTTGTTTTTATTGTTATTGTTGTTTATTTGGCGTTGTTGTTGTTGTGTATTTGACATTGTTGTTGTTGACATTGTTGTTGTTGTTGTGTATTTGACGTAGTTTTTGTTGTTGACGTTGTTGTTGTTGTTGTTGTTTATTTGACGTTTTTGTTGTTCTTGATGTTGTTGTTGTTGTTGTTTATTTGACGTTGTTGCTGTTGTTGTTGTTTATTTGACGTTGTTGTTGTTGTTGTTGTTCATTTGACGTTGTTGTTGTTGTTGTTTATTTGACGTTGTTGTTGTTGTTATTGATGTTGTTTATTTGACGTTGTTGTTGTTGTTGTTGTTGTTTATTTAATGTTGTTGTTGTTGTTGTTTATTTGACATTGTTGTTGTTGTTGTTATTTATTTAATGTTGTTGTTGTTGTTGTTTATTTGACGTTGTTGTTATTGTTTATTTGACGTTGTTGTTGTTTATTTGACGTTGTTGTTGTTGTTGTTATTGTTGTTGTTTATTTGACGTTGTTGTTGTTGTTGTTGTTTATTTGATGTTGTTGTTGTTGTTTATTTGACGTTGTTGTTGTTGTTGTTTATTTGACGTTGTTGTTGTTGTTGTTATTTATTTGACATTGTTGTTGTTGTTGTTATTGTTTATTTGACGTTGTTGTTGTTGTTGTTTATTTGACGTTGTTATTGTTGTTTATTTGACGTTGTTTTTGTTATTTGACGTTGTTGTTGTTGTTGTTGTTGTTGTTGTATTTGTTGTTGTTGTTGTTGCTTATTTGACGTTGTTGTTATTGTTGTTGATTATTTGACGTTGTTGTTGTTGTTTATTTGACGTTGTTGTTGTTGTTGTTTATTTGATGTTGTTGTTGTTGTTTATTTGACGTTGTTGTTGTTGTTGTTGACGTTGGTGTTGTTGTTTATTTGACATTGTTGTTGTTGTTGTTGACGTTGTTGGTGTTGTTGTTTATTTGACGTTGTTGTTGTTGTTTATTTGATGTTGTTTTAGTTAATGTTGTTTATTTGATGTTGTTTTAGTTGTTGTTGTTTATTTGACGTTGTTGTTGTTGTTTATTTGATGTTGTTGTTGTTTATTTGACGTTGTTGTTGTTGACATTGGTGTTGTTGTTGTTGTTTATTTGACGATGTTTTTGTTGTTGTTTATTTGACGTTGTTGTTGTTGTTTATTTGACATTGTTGTTGTTGTTGTTTATTTGACGTAGTATTTGTTGTTGACGTTGTTGTTGTTGTTGTTTATTTTACGTTTTTGTTGTTGTTGTTGTTGTTGTTGTTTATTTGACGTTGTTGTTGTTGTTCATTTGACGTTGTTGTTGTTGTTGTTGTTTATTTGACGTTGTTGTTGTTATTGATGTTGTTTATTTGACGTTGTTGTTGTTGTTGTTGTTTATTTGACATTGTTGTTGTTGTTGACGTTGTTGTTGTTGTTTATTTGACATTGTTGTTGTTGTTGTTGTTGTTGACGTTGTTGGTGTTGTTGTTTATTTGACGTTGTTGTTGTTGTTGTTTATTTGACGTTGTTTTAGATGTTGTTGTTTATTTGACTTTGTTGTTGTTGTTGTTGTTTATTTAACGTTGTTTTAGATGTTATTGTTTATTTTACGGTGTTGTTGTTTATTTGACATTGTTGTTGTTGTTGTTGACGTTGTTGTTGTTGTTGTTTATTTGACATTGTTGTTGTTGTTGTTGACGTTGTTGTTGTTGTTTATTTGACATTGTTGTTGTTGTTGTTGTTGTTTATTTGACGTTGTTTTAGTTGTTGTTGTTTATTTGACGTTGTTTTTGATGTTTATTTGACGTTTTTGTTTTTGACATTGTTGTTGTTGTTGTTTATATGATGTTGTTGTTGTTTATTTGACATAGTTGTTGTTGTTGACGTTATTGTTGTTGTTGTTGTTGTTTATTGGACGTTTTTGTTGTTGATGATGTTGTTGTTGTTGTTTATTTGACGTTGTTGTTTTTGTTTATTTGACGTTGTTGTTGTTGTTTATTTGACATTGTTGTTGTTATTGTTGTTGTTTATTTGACGTTGTTGTTGTTGTTGTTTATTTGATGTTGTTGTTGTTGTTTATTTGATGTTGTTGTTATTGTTTATTTGACGTTGGTGTTGTTGTTGTTTATTTGACGTTGTTGTTGTTGTTATTTATTTGACGTTGTTGTTGTTGTTATTGTTTATTTGACGTTGTTGTTGTTGTTTATTTGACGTTGTTATTGTTGTTTATTTGACGTTGTTTTTGTTATTTGACGTTGTTGTTGTTGTTGTTGTATTTGTTGTTGTTGTTGTTGCTTATTTGACGTTGTTGTTATTGTTGTTGTTTATTTGACGTTGTTGTTGTTGTTTATTTGACGTTGTTGTTGTTGTTTATTTGATGTTGTTGTTGTTGTTTATTTGACGTTGTTGTTGTTGACGTTGTTGTTGTTGTTGTTGTTTATTTGACGTTGTTATTGTTGTTATTGTTGTTTATTTGACGTTGTTGTTGTCGTTATTGTTGTTTATTTGACGTTGTTGTTGTTGTTGTTGTTTATTTGACGTTGTTGTTGTTGTTATTTATTTGACATTGTTGTTGTTGTTTATTTGACGTTGTTGTTGTTGTTGTTTATTTGACGTTGTTGTTGTTGTTGTTGTTTACTTGACGTTGTTGTTGTTGTTGTTTATTTGACATTGTTGTTGTTGTTGTTGTTGACGTTGTTGTTGTTGTTTATTTGAAATTGTTGTTGTTGTTGGTGGTGTTGTTGTTTATTTGACGTTGTTGTTGTTGTTGTTGTTGTGGTTGTTGTTGTTTATTTGACGTTGTTTTAGTTGTTGTTGTTTATTTGACATTGTTGTTGTTGACATTGTTGTTGTTGTTGTTTATTTGACGTAGTTGTTGTTGTTGACGTTTTTGTTGTTGTTGTTGTTGCTTATTTGACGTTTTTGTTGTTGCTGATGTTGTTGTTGTTGTTTATTTGACGTTGTTGTTGTTGTTGTTGTTTATTTGACGTTGTTGTTGTTATTGTTGTTGTTTATTTGACGTTGTTGTTGTTGTTTATTTGATGTTGTTGTTGTTTATTTGACATTGTTGTTGTTGTTGACGTTGTTGTTGTTGTTGTTGTTTATTTGACATTGTTGTTGTTGTTTATTTGACGTTGTTGTTGTTGTTTATTTGACGTAGTTAATGTTGTTGACGTTGTTGTTGTTGTTGTTTATTTGACGTTGTTGTTGATGTTGTTTATTTGACGTTGTTGTTGTTGTTGTTTATTTTGACGTTGTTGTTGTTGTTATTGTTGTTGTTTATTTGACGTTGTTGTTGTTGTTTATTTGATGTTGTTGTTGTTGTTTATTTGACATTGTTGTTGTTTATTTGACGTTGTTGTTGTTGTTTATTGGACGTTGTTGTTGTTGTTGTTGTGTATTTGACGGTGTTGTTGTTGTTGTTGTTTATTTGACGTTGTTGTTGTTGTTTATTTGACGTTGTTGTTGTTGTTTATTTGACGTTGTTGTTGTTGTTGACATAGTTGTTGTTGTTGTTGTTTGTTTCACGTTGTTGATGTTGTTGATGTTGTTGTTTATTTGACGTTGTAGTTGTTGTTTATTTGACGTTGTTGTTGTTGTTGACATTATTGTTGTTGTTGTTGTTTATTTGATGTTCTTGTTGTTGTTTATTTGACATTGTTGTTGTTGTTGACGTTGTTGTTGTTTATTTAACATTGTTGTTGTTGTTGTTGACGTTGTTGGTTTTGTTGTTTATTTGACGTTGTTGTTGTTGTTGTTGTTTATTAGACGTTGTTTTAGTTGTTGTTGTTTATTTGACGTTGTTGTTGTTGTTTATTTGAAGTTGCTATTGTTGACATTGTTGTTGTTGTTGTTTATTTGACGTAGTTGTTGTTGTTGACGTTGTTGTTGTTGTTGTTGTTTATTTGACGTTTTTGTTGTTGTTGATGTTGTTTTTGTTGTTGTTGTTTATTTGACGTTGTTGTTAATGTTGTTTATTTGACGTTGTTGTTGTTGTTGTTTATATGACGTTGTTGTTGTTATTGTTGTTGTTTATTTGACGTTATTGTTGTTGTTTATTTGATGTTGTTGTTGTTGTTATTTATTTGACATTGTTGTTGTTGTTGACGTTGTTGTTGTTGTTGTTGTTTATTTGACATTGTTGTTGTTGTTGACGTTGTTGGTGTTGTTGTTTATTTGACGTTGTTGTCGTTGTTGTTTATTTGATGTTGTTTTAGTTGTTGTTGTTTATTTGACGTTGTTGTTGTTATTTATTTGACGTTGTTGTTGTTGTTTATTTGACGTTGTTGTTGTTGACATTGTTGTTGTTGTTGTTTATTTGACGTTGTTTTTGTTGTTGTTGTTTATTTGGCGTTGTTGTTGTTGTTTATTTGACATTGTTGTTGTTGACATTGTTGTTGTTGTGTATTTGACGTAGTTTTTGTTGTTGACGTTGTTGTTGTTGTTGTTGTTGTTTATTTGACCTTTTTGTTGTTCTTGATGTTGTTGTTGTTGTTGTTTATTTGACGTTGTTGTTGTTGTTGTTGTTGTTTATTTGACGTTGTTGTTGTTGTTCATTTGACGTTGTTGTTGTTGTTGTTTATTTGACGTTGTTGTTGTTATTGATGTTGTTTATTTGACGTTGTTGTTGTTGTTGTTGTTTATTTAATGTTGTTGTTGTTGTTTATTTGACATTGTTGTTGTTGTTGACGTTATTGGTGTTGTTGTTTATTTGACGTTGTTGTTGTTGTTGTTGTTGTTTATTTTACGTTGTTTTAGATGTTGTTGTTTATTTGACGTTGTTGTTGTTGTTTAATTAATGTTGTTTTAGATGTTGTTGTTTATTTGACGGTGTTGTTGTTTATTTGACATTTTTGTTGTTGTTGACGTTGTTGTTGTTGTTGTTTATTTGAATTGTTGTTGTTGTTGTTGTTGACGTTGTTGGTGTTGTTGTTTATTTGACGTTGTTGTTGTTGGTGGTGTTATTTATTTGACGTTGTTTTAGTTGTTGTTGTTTATTTGACGTTGTTGTTGTTGTTTATTTGACGTTTTTGTTTTTGACATTGTTGTTGTTGTTGTTTATATGACGTTGTTGTTGTTGTTGTTGTTGTTGTTGTTTATTTGACATAGTTGTTGTTGTTGACGTTGTTGTTGTTGTTGTTGTTGTTTATTTGACGTTTTTGTTGTTGACGATGTTGTTGTTTATTGTTTATTTGACGTTTATTGTTGTTGACGTTGTTGTTGTTGTTGTTTATTTGACGTTGTTGTTGTTGTTATTGTTCCCCTCTCCGGCATGAGCGTGAGGTGATATTCTCTTATGGTCCCCTCTCCAGCGGCGTGTGAGGTGGTAATTCCTTCTTCAGATGTTTCCCTCTCCGGCATGAGCGTGAGGTGATATTCTCTTATGGTCCCCTCTCCAACGGCGAGTGAGGTGGTAATTCCTTCTTCAGATGTTCCCCTCTCCGGCATGAGCGTGAGGTGATATTCTCTTATGGTCCCCTCTCCAACGGCGAGTGAGGTGGTAATTCCTTTTTCAGATGTTCCCCTCTCCGGCATGAGCGTGAGGTGATATTCTCTTATGGTCCCCTCTCCAACGGCGAGTGAGGTGATATTTCCTTCCAGATTATAATTTCCTATAGTTCCCTCTCCGATGGTGAGTGAGGTGATTCCCTTTCAGATTATAAGTTCCTTTGGTTCTCTTCCTGACACTACGAAGATGGTAATTCTCACCAAGATTTTCTCAACGAGCGTTGTTGAGGTTGAAATCATTCAGGATTCTCTTACCATCCATGCTAAGGCAGTAATCATCCCTGGTTCATTCATCAACGTTTGAAGCTCCAGACCCAGCTCCTGTAACCAGTCAGGATACATCTATACCAAGCATCTAAAATCAACTCCTGCAACGTGTCAGGTACTCATTTTCTCTTTTGCAGGTATGCAGGTTCTCGCTAAGGAATCTCTTACGCAATCAACATCCAGATGGCATCTATAAGCCCATCATCCTATCCAGCAATCTCTAAATGGCATCTATAAGCCCATTCCCCCATCACACTGCTACTATGTGAGCGCAAATTTCTGGGCACTTTAGTGTCCAATCATCTTCTACCCTCGGATTACGAAAGGCACGTCCGCCAATCTACATCCTCAGGTCTAAGAAGATTGAACAGGGGCAACTGTTGTACCCCAAAATTTGCTCTCCCATATTCATCAAGAAATTACCAAGTCAAGGTCACAAAATTCCCCCAGGGTTGTGCAGCTCAACTGGCTCCTATACAGTCAAAACTAGGGTTTGAGTTCTGGTCAAGCAAATGAACTTTTCAAAGGCCCAATCAAGTCTCATATGCTTACAAAGATGGTCAAGTATCCTCATGTCAAGTTTCAAAGCATTCAGCTCAAAATTGCACAGTCAAAACCCTAGATTGCACTACAGTCAACTGTAGGGGCAAAATGGTCATTTGGCAGTCAAAAGTTCAAATTTTTGGTCAACATATCATTTTGAAGCCACAAACATCATTTGATCAATGCTTGATCATGATTCTCAAAATTTGGCTCAGAAATCATCAAAGATGCAAAAGTTGCTATATTTGGACAGCTGGAAAAGTCAACTGAAATTGACCAGGGCATAACTTTCACATGGATTATCAGAAAAATTCCATCCAAAGCTCATTTTGAAGAGAAAGACATTTCCTACAACTCATCTTCATATTCCAAGTCCAAGAAATGCTCTCACAAAAAGTTATCAATTTCAACATTATAGGTCATTTTCAAAAGTCAACAAAAAGGGACTTTAAGTCAAAGGCCATAACTTGAGATTGGTAAATCAAAATGA
Source organism: Vicia faba (assembly GCA_948472305.1). Lineage (NCBI taxonomy): Eukaryota > Viridiplantae > Streptophyta > Magnoliopsida > Fabales > Fabaceae > Vicia > Vicia faba. The sequence continues at coordinate 315,376,572 of OX451737.1, forward strand.
CATGGGACCAAAGGCATTGGTTAAAGGACTCAAAGACCTTTCCAAAATGTCCAAGAACATGTGAAAAGCTTAAAAATTGACCAAGTTATGCCTTGTGGAAGTTGGGAAATTTTTGGGAATTTTGAAAAGTCAACATTGATGCAAAAGGCCTAAAAATGCAAATGGGCCCATTTTTCTTCCAAGTTTCTTCATGCCAAGCCTATGCACGACCATTAGGCCCAAAGGGAAGTATTTTCATATTTTTTAATTATTTATTTGAATTTATATTAATTTATATTCATTTAAATCATTTTAATACATGAAAAATACAAACTTAACCTAAAAAAATCTTTTCATGCATGTTTATTCTTAATATTTCGTGCATATCTTAAATAGGCAAGATTTGGTGCTAATTGATCATGATTGAACCAAAATACATGAGAAAAAGATTAGAAAAGATCCTTAACAAATCAAAGATTGAAAACAATTATTGCTTTGGATTTTATTCAATATTTTTAACCTAATAGCTTCCCTATATGATCAGAATCAAAGACCTAATGCAATGAGACTGGAAGCTGCGCCCAAAATAGCATTTGCATATTGAAATTTTTCATAAAAACTCAAGAATTGAAAAGTGCCTTAGAGGTCGATTCAAGCATCAACTTTCATTCCAATAGCTTCCTTGTGCAATTCTGAACGTATCTCAATCAATATCAACCATCAAAACACCCTGAACTGGTATCAAGAACCCGGACTGAACCTTGAAATTTTTGAAATCGAACAGCATGATTCCATCATCTTTTTGCATTTTTCTTTGTTGATTCATGTTCATATTGATGTTTCTGAGCTAACCACTACGTTTAATTACATTATTTCACTGTATATAAGAATCCACCATGCGTGTTTTTTAGGGTTACAGGTTTCTTGAAATAGGGCTTTTGCGTAGAGGAAAAATCAGGGTTCAAGGATACCATGGTTGGACTTAGCATATCAAGACGAAGAAGTCTTGACCCTCGCGCTCAATTTATGAGCGTCGAGGGCCTATTCGCTATTTTTTGTTAGAGGCCCTAAGGAAACGCACACAAAACCGTTGCCTCTGTGTTCTATGTTACAGGGATGGTGAGGAAGAAGAAGGCGTGTCAAGCAACGATTGATCCATTCAAATTTGGCGCGCGTTCCAAGCGTGGTTCCACTTTTCTTTTTATAATATTTATTGATTGTTATATGTTAAATGACAAGCGCTTGGTTCAGTGGCAGCACGCTATGCATGTAACATCAAAGACCTGGGTTCAAGTCCCAGGTCTGGCAAAAATCCCATATTATTTTTCAAAACGAAATTCTATGCTATGCTAACATCCAGGTACACCCTATTCCCTCCATCATCAACATGCCACGTCCGTTTGGAGGTCAATCTAAAGGTTGGAAGCTGAAGAACACCTACGCCTGGTCAAACGCGTCATACATGATCCAGAAAGTCAATGAATTCCAAATCAAATGGGCCAGAATTTCCAGGCCTATACCTCCATATGGGGCCTGAACCCCCCCCCTGGTTTGCTTTTCTTTTCTTTTATTATTTTAATTATTGTATTATTTATTTTTATTGCTTTAATTAATTAATTTTCTTTTTTTACAAAATATAAAAAACATCATAAAATTCAGAAAAGACCAAAAAATATAATTTTTGTATTATAATTATTTTCACAAATGTTTGTAATTATTTAGTTTTAATTAGGTTTTCAAATTTAATTCTTTTAATAAGTAAAATCCAAAAAAATAGAGTTTAGGTTAATTACTTTTGATTTTCTTTTTTAATTTTCTTTTTTTTTTCAGAATAATAATATTATTTATTTATTTTTTATAAATTAAAAATTGTACATAAATAAATTAGGGTTTAATGTAGATTATATTTTAATTCTTTCGCAATAAATAAAAATATTAGAATTAGGGTTTGCTTTATAGTTTAATTTCAATTAACTCCTGTTTTCTTTTAATAAATAAAAAAACATAAAAATCCTAAAAACATTTCTTCTTAATTTTCATTTTAATTCCTCTTTATTTAATTTTTTAATTCTCGTTAACTTTTAATTTTTCGCAAACGGGTCCAACGCCCATTGTTTAATCATTTAATTTCGCGTGATTTATTTTTATCGTTCATTGTAATTATGTAAATCTCCCAAAGCCATGTAACATTTATTTCTCGCACTTTTATTTCTTCGCATTATTTATTTTCCGCTAAATCGGGTCCGGTTTAATTTTGGCGATGTGGACCCGCGCCATTTGTAATAGCCTTAGATTTATTTTCCGCAAATTTTATAAACTGTTAAATATGCATGCAAGAATGAATGGACAAATTAAAATCAAGCGTAGATCACAACAAACATGACAAGACAAATAACTGAAACATGACACACGATTCGCACACACCACCCCTAGGGTACGCCTCACTGTTGCCTTTCGAAAGGTGGTCGTCGAGTAGAGGACGTCTTAGTAAGTCCTCATGATCCGGGAACCTGGCATGAGGGTAGCTTCTAAGGTGTCTTCCCATTGCTCTGGTGATCACCATGTCCCGAACCTCGAATTGACCCGAACACCTCCAACGGTGGTGCTACCTACCTCTCAATGGTGGGATGGCACTACTTTAAAGGACATTTACACAGACGAATTCCTTAGGGTAGGTAGGTTCTCAAGGATACTTGCTCTAATTTCAAACAAAACAAAATCTTTTCACACTGACACATTTTCAAAAGCTTTCAAAGCAAACTTTTCAAACACTCTGACGTACGAGTCGATCTGAAATTTTTCAAAGAAACTTTTTTAAACCCACATTGAAAAGCAAACAAAACAATTTTGAAAACACATTGAGCAAGTATCTAAGAGCCCATGGATAACCATGGATAGAAAGGGTGCTAACACCTTCCCTTTCTATAACCTACCTCCCGAACCGAGAGCAATCTCTTTAAAGGAATTTTTCTGTGCTTTTGTCCTTTCCATTTGGAGAAAATAAAAGACGGTGGCGACTCTTGCTTCCGCGACATTTCGCGAACCAGCGTTAAACAGTCAGTTCCAGATCCACCGATCACAGAACTGGCGACTCTGCTGGGGAACCTTTATAAAGTGAGGTGTACCTTAGGGCTAGGTCATAACTGTGTTTTCACTTGTATTGTTTTGCTTGCTTTACTATTGTGGGTTGCATCGGAGATACATAGATCCTAACCCGGATCTGGGGATACCCTGTTTAGGTAGCATAAGCTGTGAGGGACCTGTCCGGCGTAGACCGACACAGGTGAAGCAGTGGCTACGTTGGTGTGGCACCTTAGTCTGTACCGATATCCCTTGTGTCGCAACGAGGAGAATATGGGTCTTCTAAGGAGTCATTAAGCACCAACAACCTTAGAACCTTAATTGACACAACTTGGCCTTTAGAATTGTAGCAGTATGCTACGCCCATTGAGGCTAAACTCTCGTGATGGTTCTGGCCGCAAGAAAAGATTGCGATGCTGGAGTTATGACCGATTGAGGGTAGTCAATGATATTGGGATCCTCTAAGAACCCGGTTACTTTTGATTAGGACAGGTATGAACCAACAAACTGAAAGAGGGTAGTACCTAGACCTCATGCTGGCCTAAACTTTAGGGGCTTGCCTTGTGTGACTTGTGTGCCTTACCATGTTTGCCTTTGTATCTGTATGTGGTGTGCTTTATCATAACATCATAGCATCATGAGCATTGCATGCATCCTGCATAAGAACTGACCGTTTCAAAGACAAGAGGGTTTCATCTTTGCTCTGTTTTGTAGGACTTTATGATGCCTGTGCGAAGGAATACTATCCGGTTCAACTTTGTTCGTTCACCTGAGTTGCTTGATGAATTGGTTAGCAGAATTCCAAACACCACTTCCTTCATTCAGAGGCATGGCTCTCTTCTCAGTTTAGTCACTGCAAAGCGGGATCAACAGTTGATGAGTGTTCTGACCCAGTTCTATGACCCTCAGTACCAGTGCTTTACCTTTCAAGACTTCCAGCTGGTCCCTACCCTGGAAGAGTTCTCTAATCTGATTGGTATCCCTATCTTGGATCAGACTCCCTTTACTGGTTGGGAAAAGACCCTCAGGCTTGAGGACATTGCTGCAGCTCTTCCTTTGACCCATCAAGAGGTAACAGACAACTGGGTAACTAGAAGCGGAGTTAAGGGTTTCTTGGCCAAGTTTCTGATTGGTAAGGCTAACAGCTTCTGGAATGACTTGGACTTTAGGGCATACGAAGACATCTTGGCTCTCCTAATCTATGGGTTAGTCCTGTTTCCTAATCCTGACAACTTCATCAATGTCACTTCCATTAGGATCTTTATGTCTCAGAACCCTGTGCCCACTCTCTTGGGTGACATCTTGCAACAACTTCATGCCCGTACTACCCGAAGACGAGGAACCCTATGGTGTTGTATCCCTTTGTTGGTGAGGTGGTTTATTTCGCACCTCCCTAAGTTCGTACTGAAGAACCAAGAAGGAAGAGGTTGGGCTCACAGGTTAATGTCTCTCACCGATAAAGACATCATTTGGACTTGCAGAGGTTTGGATGAGATAGCTATTATTGATCGATGCGGGGAGTATCCTAATGTTCCTCTGATTGGTACTCAAGGAGGGATCTCTTACAATCCATGTCTAGCACTCCGTCAGTTTGGAAGAGCAAGAAGAACAGGCCCCCATGAGATGTTGGTGCCTCACATCAGTTTCGAGTTTCAGGTGGATAGTGACGAGCTACGTCGTAGGTTCATCAAGGCTTGGGAGAAGGTTCATAAAGCTGACCCACAAGAGCTAGGGCCAAAGACTTCTCTACCTATGGAAGCCTACTACAAATGGGTCCGCATCCGTGCTCAGAAGTTAGGTATGCCGTATGAAGCTGTCAGACCCGTCATTCTTGAGTGTCCTGATAAAGATGGTGTTCCTCCAACTGTCCTTCCTCCTCAGATACCTACTGATTATGAGACATTGAAGAGATCTTGGTCGCAACTGCAAGAAGAGCGGGATTCTTACCGGGAAAAGTTCAACGAGCAGGAATCAAAGATCCAGAAGCTGACAAAGCAGTTGGAGAATGAGAGAGCTCTGAATGCCTACCTCCGTACTGAGAAGAGGAGACCATGGGATCAATGAGGAATTCTGAATGTGCCTTTACAGTTTTTATTTCCTTTCCAGTTGTTTCATTTCATGTAAACGCCTAAGGGCAACTTGTTGAATAATCTCAGTTGCAAAGATTGAATCTAATAAAGTGTGTTCCTTTTTGTTTACAAAGTTGATTCCCGATTGTCTTTGAAAACATAATTCATACGCATTTCATACATCATGTGCATAGCAGGTTTTTCCCCTTTTTCAGGTTGCTTACAGTTCTTCGCTATTTATTTCAGCATCATGAATCCCGGATCTGAATCTACAGAGACATCAATCAAGGCTCTCCAGGCGCAGAATGCGCAGTTTCAAGAACTAATCATGGGTCTAGCTAAAGGCCAAGAAGAATTAAAGACTATGCTCCTGAAAAAGGAGAAGAAGAAGAAGAGGAGAACTGTTCTGTTCAGCTCAGGCCGAAGGTTGGGTAATACTCTGCACCATGAAGAGGCTGGTTCTTCTGCTGACAGGACTCCTTCTCAGGCAGAAGTAAAGGTTCCTACTCCAGTGGTCTCCGACAACGAGACAGATTTTGATGAAGAGCAGTACCCTCCTGCAGATGACAAGTACAAACAACTGGAGGACAGGTTGAAGGCTATGGAGGTGCAACAGGCACCTGGGCTGGATTTCGGAGATCTGGGTTTGTCGACTGGTGTAATTATCCCGCACAAATTCAAAGCACCCACCTTCTCCAAGTATGACGGGGCATCCTGTCCCAAGCTGCATTTAAGGTCCTATGTTCGAAAGATTCAGCCGTACTCTGCGGACAAGAATCTATGGATCCACTTCTTCCAGGAGAGTCTTTCAGGGACTCATCTCGAATGGTTCTATCAGCTGGATGGGACCAAAGTTCGTAACTGGGAGGAGCTGGCTACTGCTTTCTATAAGCAGTATCAGTATAATGCCGACCTTGCCCCTACACGTACCCAACTCCAGGGTATGTCGTTAGGTGCAAGTGAAGGTTTTAAAGAGTACGCGCAGAAGTGGAGAGACCTGGCTGGCAGGGTGCAGCCACCTTTGACTGATCGAGAGTTAGTGGACATGTTCTTGGGGACCCTATCTGGGCCGTTTTTTTAACCATCTCATTGGGAATTCTTCTGCTGGTTTCACTGATTTAATCTTGACTGGAGAGAGAATCGAAGCTGGGCTGAAATCTGGGAAGATTGCAAAGGGTGCATCATCTAGTTCAGAAAAGAAACCGTTTAAAAAGGAGTCTAGTGCCGTGTATGGCTCCAGGAAATCAGAAAGACCTGATCGCCGCCAATCTGTCAGCGCGGTAATGATCGCTAAGCCTGCTGCCGCTCCCCGGCCAAACAATCCTCAAAGGGCTGATAGACCCCGGAGAGAGTTTACCCGGTTAAGCATGACCCTATCGCAAATCCTGCCACAGTTGCTATCCACCAATTTGGTGACTGTCAAGGAGGCGCCAAAGTTCTCAAACACTACCTCTCCTAAGTACAACCCGAATGCCCGTTGTGCTTACCATTCAGACAGCCCGGGGCATGCCACTGATGACTGTTGGGCGTTAAAGAATAAGGTGCAAGACCTTATCGATGCTAAAGAGATACAATTCGAAGCGCCTGCAAAACCGAATGTAGTTACTGCCCCCATGCCTCAGCACGGGGTAAATGCTGTTGATGAAGATGTCTATGCTGTTTCTGTGGATGATCTAGCCACTCCTTTAAAGATCATTAAGAAGAACCTACTGCAGGCCGGTTTATTTCCGGGTTGTAGTGAGGGTTGCCTGTTCTGTGTTGTGTCCCCATCTGGTTGTCCCTTGCTAAAGTCAGGCATTCAAAGCTTGATGGATAGCAAGGAGATTCTATTCAAGAAGTCTGTTGTTCGCATGGTTCCAATGGAAGAAGTCTCTGTGGTGACTATCTTCAACAACCCAATCCCGGCTCCCCAGAAGAAGCCCATCCAAATTCTGACCGTTGCACCTGTTACTATCACTGTTCCTGGGCCCCTGCCCTACGTATCCAACAAAGCTGTCCCTTGGCACTATGGGGCAGATGTATATATAAATGGAGTTAAACAAGAGCTCAACGCTGGCGCCAGCATCTGTGACATCACTGGCCCGGCCAAAGTTACCCGCAGTGGCAGGCTCTTCTCGCCTGACATTGCGCCACCTGCTGCCCGAAGACCGCTCCTGATAATTCCTGCAAGTACACCTACTCCCGTTGCTGACCAAGTTGTTGTTCCTGCTGCTGATCCGATTGTTTCTCCTGCTGCTGAGTCATCCAATGCTCGGGGCAAGGGAGTTGAAGCTGAGCCTGCCCAGACGGAGGCGCCCATACCCATAGCTGCTGAAGCCTCCCCACAAGAGATGGAGGAGATTTTGAAGATTATAAAGAAGAGCGATTTTAATGTCGTGGAACAGTTGGGGCATACGCCCTCTAAGATATCCATGCTCTCTTTACTGTTGTGCTCTGAGGCCCATGCAAAGGCCCTCATCTCATTCCTCAAAACGGCCCATGTGCCACATGAAACCTCTGCAGTCCAATTCACTGATTGCGTGGCAAGTCTAACGGCAGACAATGGCTTGGGTTTTTCAGACGCTGATTTGACCACGAAGGGGAAAGATCATAATGATGCTCTGCATGTCTCAATCGAATGCAGAGGCACCACCTTGGCACATGTGTTGGTTGATACTGGGTCATCTTTGAATGTGCTACCCAAGAAGGCTCTGGATCGTCTAGATTGTGAAGGCCTGAATTTGAAACCCAGCAACATCATTGTCAGGGCCTTTGACGGTTCGAAGAGGATGGTCCACGGGGAGGTTGACGTTCCGATTCGTGTGGGTTCTCAGGTGTTCGACTCCACTTTTTATGTGATGGATATCCGTCCATCTTACTCTTGTCTGCTGGGTCGACCCTGGATACATAAGGCTGGGGCAGTGACCTCTACCTTGCATCAAAAATTGAAGTACCCCGTCAGAGGGAAGATCGTCACTGTGCAAGGTGAGGAAGAATACATGGTGAGCCACCTAAACTCGTTCAGATACATTGAGATGGATGGGGAGTTCATTGAGACCCCCTTTCAGCATTTCGAGGAGGTGTTTCCAATCGCAGCAGAAACAGCAGAAGCAGGTGGTCCTCTGAAGATGGCTTCCCTAAAGGATGCCAGGGCTGTGGTGCAGAAAGGTGATGGTGCCAACTGGGGCAGACTTCCAGACTTCACCCAGAAGACTGATAAACTTGGGCTGGGTTTCACCTCAGAAGGGCAGAGAGCTATGAGGAAAGAGAAGATCGGAAGGCCTCCGGTATTTATTAAAGGTTCAGAAGCGAATGCTGTCGGGGAAGACCTTGAAGTGGACGAAGCCGAGTTCAACAGCTGGATTTATCCGACGGCCGAAGAAGGATTGAACAATTGGAGTGCAAAGGATCATACCCCTGTTACCTTTGTGACACAGTAATGAATTCCCATGTTTTGTTATTTTGTAATAAACATTGATAAACTCTATGGCCCGGTGTCTTACCCGAGGCACCGTGGTTCTATTTGTGAGGGCATACAAACTGTCATTTTATACATCATGAATAAAAATCTTGGACGTATTTTTCGCATTGCAAATATTGTGTTCCTTTTCTATCTTTCTTTTCCTTTACATAATTTTCAAAAACAGCTGTATTTACACACACACTCACTCATACAGGTTCCAATCCACTCTGGATCTCACTGATAACAGCTCTGCTAATGCCAATTATGACTTCGAAAATCCGATCAACTTAGCCGAAGACGAAGGTGAAGATGATTGCGAAGTGCCTGGCGAGCTTGCAAGACTGTTGCTTCAGGAAGAGCGGGCAATTCAACCCCATGAAGAGCCAGTGGAAACCATAAACCTGGGTACTGAAGCAGATAGAAAAGAGGTAAAGATTGGTGCCAACCTAGAGCTCAGCGTGAAGCAACGGTTAACCAAGATGCTGCATGACTATATGGAGATATTTGCCTGGTCCTACGAAGACATGCCTGGGTTGGATACCGATATTGTTGTCCATCATTTGCCGACTAAGGAAGACTTCCCTCCAGTTAAACAAAAGGTCCGTCGGATGCGTCCAGAGATGTCAGAGAAGATTAAGGCCGAGGTCATGAAACAGTTTGATGCCGGATTCCTTGCAGTAACTTCTTACCCTCAGTGGGTTGCTAATGTGGTTCCAGTACCTAAAAAGGATGGCAAGGTCAGAATGTGTGTCGATTACAGGGATCTGAACAGGGCCAGCCCCAAGGATGACTTCCCCTTACCTCACATTGATGTCCTCGTGGATAATACAGCCCAACATAAAGTATTCTCTTTCATGGATGGCTTTTCAGGCTACAATCAGATCAAGATGGCACCTGAAGACATGGAAAATACTACATTTGTTACTCAGTGGGGCACCTTCTGTTACAAGGTCATGCCGTTCGGATTAAAGAATGCTGGGGCAACCTACCAGCGTGCCATGGTTGCCTTATTTCATGATATGATCCATCATGAGATCGAAGTGTATGTGGACGACATGATCGCTAGGTCCCAGACTGAGGAAGAGCATCTAGATCATCTACAGAAGTTATTTGACCGGTTGAAACTATACAAGCTAAGATTAAACCCGAACAAGTGCACCTTCGGGGTAAGATCTGGGAAGTTGCTAGGCTTCGTGGTCAGTGATAAAGGTATTCAAGTGGACCCTGCTAAGGTCAAAGCTATTCAAGAGATGCCAGTTCCTAAGACAGAGAAGGAGGTCAGAGGCTTTTTAGGACGCCTGAATTACATCGCTCGATTCATATCTCATCTGACTGCTACCTGTGAGCCAATCTTCAAGCTGCTGAAGAAAGATCAGGTAGTACGTTGGAACGATGAATGTCAGGCTGCCTTCGACAGAATTAAAGAGTATCTCCAAGAACCACCTATCCTTATGCCACCGGTTGAAGGGAGACCTCTGATACTATATCTGACAGTGCTAGACAACTCAATGGGGTGTGTGCTGGGGCAGCATGACGAGTCTGGCCGAAAAGAGCACGCCATTTATTACCTTAGCAAAAAGTTTACCGACTGTGAGACCCGATACTCACTGCTTGAGAAAACTTGCTGCGCTTTGGTATGGGCTGCTCGCCGGCTGAGACAGTATATGCTGACTCACACTACTTTGTTGATCTCAAAAATGGATCCTATAAAGTACATATTCGAAAAGCCTGCTCTGTCTGGGAGAATTGCAAGATGGCAAATGATCTTGACGGAATACGACATTCAGTACACAACCCAGAAAGCCATCAAGGGGAGTGTATTGGCAGACCACTTAGCTCATCAAGCTGTAGATGACTACCAATCAATGAACTTCGAGTTTCCGGATGAAAGCATCATGATAGTAACTGATTGTGAAGTACCTGGACCGGATGAAGGACCTGAACCAGGATCCCGATGGTCTATGCACTTTGACGGAGCTTCCAATGCTTTGGGAAATGGTATCGGCGCCATTATCATATCTCCACAAGGTACTCATACTCCACTCACTGCCCGGCTGTGTTTCAACTGTACCAACAACATGGCGGAGTATGAGGCGTGTATCATGGGTCTTCAAGCTGCGATCGACCTAAGGATCAAATTTCTAAGTGTTTTCGGAGATTCCGCCCTTGTGATCAATCAGATCAACGGAGAGTGGGATACGAAACATCCAAACTTGATCCCTTACAGAGAATGTGTGTTGACCCTGATCCCCCACTTCACAGAGATAACCTTTGAGCACTTTCCAAGAGAAGAGAATCAGTTAGCAGACGCGTTAGCTACAATGTCTTCAATGTTCAAGGTTAAATGGGATAATGAAGCTCCCCGGATCATCATCTGGAAACTGGACGAACCGGCATACTGTTGTGATCTCGAAACTGAATTGGTGACTGAGAAGCCTTGGTACCATGAAGTGAAGAGATATCTGGAAGCTCAGGAATACCCTGAAGGTGCCTCTATCAATGATAAGAAATTCCTGAGGCGGTTCGCAGCCAAGTTCTTCCTAAGCAACGGCATCTTGTACAAGCGAAACCATGATTCAACCTTACTGCGTTGCGTGGATAAGACTGAAGCGGAAAGAATCATGGAAGAGCTACATGAAGGGACCTTTGGTACACATTCTAGTGGACATACCATGGCTAAGAAGATCCTACGGGCAGGATATTACTGGTCCACAATGGAAGCTGACTGTTACCAACACTCCAGGACATGCCACAAGTGCCAGATCTATGCAGATAAAGTGCATGTTCCTCCGGTTCCCCTGAATGTTCTGACTGCGCCTTGGCCGTTTGCGATGTGGGGCATAGACATGATCGGCGAGATAAAACCTACAGCATCCAATGGACATCGCTTCATCCTGGTAGCGATTGATTATTTTACGAAGTGGGTTGAAGCAGCATCCTATGCTACGGTAACCAAGACTGTTGTGGCACGGTTCATTCGGCACAATCTGATCTGTCGATACGGCGTCCCTGAGCGAATAATTACAGACAACGGTACCAATCTGAACAATAAGATGATTGCTGAGCTTTGCGAACAGTTCAAGATACAGCACCACAATTCTTCTCCTTACAGACCGAAGATGAATGGGGCTGTAGAAGCAGCTAACAAGAACATCAAGAAGATCGTGCAGAAGATGACAGTGACTTACAAAGATTGGCATGAGATGTTACCGTTCGCTCTGCATGGGTACCGTACTTCAGCAAGGACGTCAACCGGGGCAACTCCTTTCTCTCTGGTTTATGGTATGGAGGCAGTCTTGCCGATTGAAGTACAAATTCCCTCTCTCCGGATAATGAAGGATGCAAACCTGAACGAAGATGATTGGATCCAGACACGACTTGACCAGCTCAACCTCATTGACGAAAAAAGACTTGCTGCTATCTGTCACGGTCAGACGTATCAGAAACGGATGATCAGGGCATTTAACAAAAAGGTCAGACCACAAGAATATCAAGTTGGGGATCTGGTTATCAAGAGAATCATCCTTCCTCAGAGTGATCCAAGGGGCAAATGGACCCCTACGTACGAAGGGCCATTTGTGGTTAAACATGTGTTCTCAGGAGGAGCAATGATATTAACCAACATGGATGGTGACGACCTTCCTCACCCCGCCAATGCAGACATAGTTAAAAAATACTACGCATAAAAAAAGACCCGCTAGGCTGACATGCTTAGGCAAAAATTAGGGCTTCCCGTCGAACCAAAAGGGTTCGGGCAAAATGAAGGGATGAAAATGAAAAAATCTGTACACCCGGCAAGTCGAAAACCTGAAAAGGCGGCTTGGGCAAAAAAGGGTATCCCGGTGGACTGAAAACCCGAAAGGGCGGTCCAGGCAAAAATTAGGGATAAAGCGTAAAACTATGTCGCATTGATCACTTTGCATCCAGAATCCGGTATCTGCATCAAGTTCAAACGGCATCAATCAGTCAGCTTCACCTTCAACCAAGGTCATCAAGTGATGAGACGCTCGGAGTTATAAAGGCAATAGCAGAGTTGAAACCCAGTGGATCATTCATCTTTCACACAGCTGTTTTATTTTTTACAAAACTTGTATAAACTCTTTTGATCGGCGGCGTACCTCTTACTAGGACGTCAGCCTCTTGTATACAAAACGCCTATTCATGGGCCATTCAAAATCAATAAAAAATATATTTCCAGTTAAACGTGCCCAAGTGTTTTTCTTTTTCTGTTTTGTTTTGCGAAGAACGTCCAAGGTTCAATTTGTGATGTATGCATTGACAATAATTTGCTAACTCATAAATATTTGCATACGAAACAAAGGAATTAATTACAGGTGACACTAGAAACAGGGGCAATAAAGAGTTGTCTGAGCAGTCCAATTGTTCTATCCTCCAAGGTACCAAGGTAGGTTCAGCTAAAGAACATGACCGAGGATCTTAATTCCCCCAGAGAGTAGTTCAGCAAAACAATACATCTCTCTCCAAGCAAATTGTCAAATATCAAGGGAATTGAGTATCCTCCAGCCGATCTCAAACATTCCTCAGCAGCAATACATATATTCTTAACAAGTATCCCCGGCAGTCTTGGTCTAAAGATTGTTCCCCGGCGGTATACCACCATTCAAAGGAATCACTTCCCCGCAGTCTAAAACTTCCCCCAGGAGAGTCCAATCCAGTTTCCCCAGGAAAGTTGGAATTCATATCTCCCCAAGCAGCAAGCTTATCCCCAGTAGATTCTGGAAGCTTATCCCTCGCAGAGCACGAACGCGTCGTCCCGGCTTGATTTAAAGAGTTATTTCCGTAACAGGATATAACTGGGTTATCCTCAGCCAAAAGCCACGGAAAGAGCGTCCTCGGCAAAGTATCTTCCTACCCCCAGCGAAGTCTATCAACACTTCCAGCACAACAAGGATATCCCCAGCGGAATTTATCAAATCTCCCAGCATAACTCATCAACGGTATCCCCAGCGGAGTTATCTTCATCAACTCAGCAAAGCATCGCTATCCCCGCAGAGTAGCACTCCCCAGCATGATCGCTAGAGTATCTTTTCTCCCGCAGAATTATTTCGTTTGCCAAGTTTATTCCTCAACGGAGTTATCTTCTCCAACCGGTATTCTTGCAACGAATCATCCACAGCGGAAGCAAAATCTCTTCCTCAACATCAGCCCAGGATATGACTTCCCGGCACCCGTCAAGGATTTATTTTCCTAGACAAAAACATACATGAATCATCACATACATCATTATAGCATGCATGTACGCATCATATCATATAAATCGCATCCATATTGAGAACATCATTGCTTGATCCATATCATGCATTGCATATAACTAACCTTTACCTTTCAGGAAAGATGTAGTTGAAATTCTCAAACATATTTCAAGGACTTCTCTAGTCCAGTTAAATCGACTCCAAACAGATTTTTCTGATAAAGACTCAGTGGAAGTTCTCTTATGGTCCCCTCTCCAACAGCGTGTGAGGTGGTAATTCCTTCTTCAGATGTTCCCCTCTCCGGCATGAGCGTGAGGTGATATTCTCTTATGGTCCCCTCTCCAACAGCGTGTGAGGTGGTAATTCCTTCTTCAGATGTTTCCCTCTCCGGCATGAGCGTGAGGTGATATTCTCTTATGGTCCCCACTCCAGCGGCGTGTGAGGTGGTAATTCCTTCTTCAGATGTTCCCCTCTCCGGCATGAGCGTGAGGTGATATTCTCTTATGGTCCCCTCTCCAGCGGCGTGTGAGGTGGTAATTCCTTCTTCAGATGTTCCCCTCTCCGGCATGAGCGTGAGGTGATATTCTCTTATGGTCCCCTCTCCAGCGGCGTGTGAGGTGGTAATTCCTTCTTCAGATGTTCCCCTCTCCGGCATGAGCGTGAGGTGATATTCTCTTATGGTCCCCTCTCCAGCGGCGTGTGAGGTGGTAATTCCTTCTTCAGATGTTCCCCTCTCCGGCATGAGCGTGAGGTGATATTCTCTTATGGTCCCCTCTCCAGCGGCGTGTGAGGTGGTAATTTCTTCTTCAGATGTTCCCCTCTCCGGCATGAGCGTGAGGTGATATTCTCTTATGGTCCCCTCTCCAGCGGCGTGTGAGGTGGTAATTCCTTCTTCAGATGTTTCCCTCTCCGGCATGAGCGTGAGGTGATATTCTCTTATGGTCCCCTCTCCAACGGCGAGTGTGGTGGTAATTCCTTCTTCAGATGTTCCCCTCTCCGGCATGAGCGTGAGGTGATATTCTCTTATGGTCCCCTCTCCAACGGCGAGTGAGGTGGTAATTCCTTTTTCAGATGTTCCCCTCTCCGGCATGAGCGTGAGGTGATATTCTCTTATGGTCCCCTCTCCAACGGCGAGTGAGGTGATATTTCCTTCCAGATTATAATTTCCTATAGTTCCCTCTCCGATGGTGAGTGAGGTGATTCCCTTTCAGATTATAAGTTCCTTTGGTTCTCTTCCTGACACTACGAAGATGGTAATTCTCACCAAGATTTTCTCAACGAGCGTTGTTGAGGTTGAAATCATTCAGGATTCTCTTACCATCCATGCTAAGGCAGTAATCATCCCTGGTTCATTCATCAACGTTTGAAGCTCCAGACCCAGCTCCTGTAACCAGTCAGGATACATCTATACCAAGCATCTAAAATCAACTCCTGCAACGTGTCAGGTACTCATTTTCTCTTTTGCAGGTATGCAGGTTCTCGCTAAGGAATCTCTTACGCAATCAACATCCAGATGGCATCTATAAGCCCATCATCCTATCCAGCAATCTCTAAATGGCATCTATAAGCCCATTCCCCCATCACACTGCTACTATGTGAGCGCAAATTTCTGGGCACTTTAGTGTCCAATCATCTTCTACCCTCGGATTACGAAAGGCACGTCCGCCAATCTACATCCTCAGGTCTAAGAAGATTGAACAGGGGCAACTGTTGTACCCCAAAATTTGCTCTCCCATATTCATCAAGAAATTACCAAGTCAAGGTCACAAAATTCCCCCAGGGTTGTGCAGCTCAACTGGCTCCTATACAGTCAAAACTAGGGTTTGAGTTCTGGTCAAGCAAATGAACTTTTCAAAGGCCCAATCAAGTCTCATATGCTTACAAAGATGGTCAAGTATCCTCATGTCAAGTTTCAAAGCATTCAGCTCAAAATTGCACAGTCAAAACCCTAGATTGCACTACAGTCAACTGTAGGGGCAAAATGGTCATTTGGCAGTCAAAAGTTCAAATTTTTGGTCAACATATCATTTTGAAGCCACAAACATCATTTGATCAATGCTTGATCATGATTCTCAAAATTTGGCTCAGAAATCATCAAAGATGCAAAAGTTGCTATATTTGGACAGCTGGAAAAGTCAACTGAAATTGACCAGGGCATAACTTTCACATGGATTATCAGAAAAATTCCATCCAAAGCTCATTTTGAAGAGAAAGACATTTCCTACAACTCATCTTCATATTCCAAGTCCAAGAAATGCTCTCACAAAAAGTTATCAATTTCAACATTATAGGTCATTTTCAAAAGTCAACAAAAAGGGACTTTAAGTCAAAGGCCATAACTTGAGATTGGTAAATCAAAATGACATGGGACCAAAGGCATTGGTTAAAGGACTCAAAGACCTTTCCAAAATGTCCAAGAACATGTGAAAAGCTTAAAAATTGACCAAGTTATGCCTTGTGGAAGTTGGGAAATTTTTGGGAATTTTGAAAAGTCAACATTGATGCAAAAGGCCTAAAAATGCAAATGGGCCCATTTTTCTTCCAAGTTTCTTCATGCCAAGCCTATGCACGACCATTAGGCCCAAAGGGAAGTATTTTCATATTTTTTAATTATTTATTTGAATTTATATTAATTTATATTCATTTAAATCATTTTAATACATGAAAAATACAAACTTAACCTAAAAAAATCTTTTCATGCATGTTTATTCTTAATATTTCGTGCATATCTTAAATAGGCAAGATTTGGTGCTAATTGATCATGATTGAACCAAAATACATGAGAAAAAGATTAGAAAAGATCCTTAACAAATCAAAGATTGAAAACAATTATTGCTTTGGATTTTATTCAATATTTTTAACCTAATAGCTTCCCTATATGATCAGAATCAAAGACCTAATGCAATGAGACTGGAAGCTGCGCCCAAACTAGCATTTGCATATTGAAATTTTTCATAAAAACTCAAGAATTGAAAAGTGCCTTAGAGGTCGATTCAAGCATCAACTTTCATTCCAATAGCTTCCTTGTGCAATTCTGAACGTATCTCAATCAATATCAACCATCAAAACACCCTGAACTGGTATCAAGAACCCGGACTGAACCTTGAAATTTTTGAAATCGAACAGCATGATTCCATCATCTTTTTGCATTTTTCTTTGTTGATTCATGTTCATATTGATGTTTCTGAGCTAACCACTACGTTTAATTACATTATTTCACTGTATATAAGAATCCACCATGCGCGTTTTTTAGGGTTACAGGTTTCTTGAAATAGGGCTTTTGCGTAGAGGAAAAATCAGGGTTCAAGGATACCATGGTTGGACTTAGCATATCAAGACGAAGAAGTCTTGACCCTCGCGCTCAATTTATGAGCGTCGAGGGCCTATTCGCTATTTTTTGTTAGAGGCCCTAAGGAAACGCACACAAAACCGTTGCCTCTGTGTTCTATGTTACAGGGATGGTAAGGAAGAAGAAGGCGTGTCAAGCAACGATTGATCCATTCAAATTTGGCGCGCGTTCCAAGCGTGGTTCCACTTTTCTTTTTATAATATTTATTGATTGTTATATGTTAAATGACAAGCGCTTGGTTCAGTGGCAGCACGCTATGCATGTAACATCAAAGACCTGGGTTCAAGTCCCAGGTCTGGCAAAAATCCCATATTATTTTTCAAAACGAAATTCTATGCTATGCTAACATCCAGGTACACCCTATTCCCTCCATCATCAACATGCCACGTCCGTTTGGAGGTCAATCTAAAGGTTGGAAGCTGAAGAACACCTACGCCTGGTCAAACGCGTCATACATGATCCAGAAAGTCAATGAATTCCAAATCAAATGGGCCAGAATTTCCAGGCCTATACCTCCATATGGGGCCTGAACCCCCCCCTGGTTTGCTTTTCTTTTCTTTTATTATTTTAATTATTGTATTATTTATTTTTATTGCTTTAATTAATTAATTTTCTTTTTTTACAAAATATAAAAAACATCATAAAATTCAGAAAAGACCAAAAAATATAATTTTTGTATTATAATTATTTTCACAAATGTTTGTAATTATTTAGTTTTAATTAGGTTTTCAAATTTAATTCTTTTAATAAGTAAAATCCAAAAAAATAGAGTTTAGGTTAATTACTTTTGATTTTCTTTTTTAATTTTCTTTTTTTTTTAAGAATAATAATATTATTTATTTATTTTTTATAAATTAAAAATTGTACATAAATAAATTAGGGTTTAATGTAGATTATATTTTAATTCTTTCGCAATAAATAAAAATATTAGAATTAGGGTTTGCTTTATAGTTTAATTTCAATTAACTCCTGTTTTCTTTTAATAAATAAAAAAACATAAAAATCCTAAAAACATTTCTTCTTAATTTTCATTTTAATTCCTCTTTATTTAATTTTTTAATTCTCGTTAACTTTTAATTTTTCGCAAACGGGTCCAACGCCCATTGTTTAATCATTTAATTTCGCGTGATTTATTTTTATCGTTCATTGTAATTATGTAAATCTCCCAAAGCCATGTAACATTTATTTCTCGCACTTTTATTTCTTCGCATTATTTATTTTCCGCTAAATCGGGTCCGGTTTAATTTTGGCGATGTGGACCGGCGCCATTTGTAATAGCCTTAGATTTATTTTCCGCAAATTTTATAAACTGTTAAATATGCATGCAAGAATGAATGGACAAATTAAAATCAAGCGTAGATCACAACAAACATGACAAGACAAATAACTGAAACATGACACACGATTCGCACACACCACCCCTAGGGTACGCCTCACTGTTGCCTTTCGAAAGGTGGTCGTCGAGTAGAGGACGTCTTAGTAAGTCCTCATGATCCGGGAACCTGGCATGAGGGTAGCTTCTAAGGTGTCTTCCCATTGCTCTGGTGATCACCATGTCCCGAACCTCGAATTGACCCGAACACCTCCAACGGTGGTGCTACCTACCTCTCAATGGTGGGATGGCACTACTTTAAAGGACATTTACACAGACGAATTCCTTAGGGTAGGTAGGTTCTCAAGGATACTTGCTCTAATTTCAAACAAAACAAAATCTTTTCACACTGACACATTTTCAAAAGCTTTCAAAGCAAACTTTTCAAACACTCTGACGTACGAGTCGATCTGAAATTTTTCAAAGAAACTTTTTTAAACCCACATTGAAAAGCAAACAAAACAATTTTGAAAACACATTGAGCAAGTATCTAAGAGCCCATGGATAACCATGGATAGAAAGGGTGCTAACACCTTCCCTTTCTATAACCTACCTCCCGAACCGAGAGCAATCTCTTTAAAGGAATTTTTCTGTGCTTTTGTCCTTTCCATTTGGAGAAAATAAAAGACGGTGGCGACTCTTGCTTCCGCGACATTTCGCGAACCAGCGTTAAACAGTCAGTTCCAGATCCACCGATCACAGACGTTGTTGTTGTTGTTTATTTAATGTTGTTGTTGTTTATTTGACATTGTTGTTGTTGTTGACGTTGCTGTTGTTGTTGTTTATTTGACGTTGTTGTTGTTGTTGTTGACGTTGTTGGTGTTGTTGTTTATTTCACGTTGTTATTGTTGTTGTTTATTTGACGTTGTTTTAGATGTTGTTGTTTATTTGACGTTGTTGTTGTTGTTGTTTATTTAACGTTGTTTTAGATGTTATTGTTTATTTTACGGTGTTGTTGTTTATTTGACATTGTTGTTGTTGTTGACGTTGTTGTTGTTGTTGTTTATTTAACATTGTTGTTGTTGTTGTTGTTGACGTTGTTGGTGTTGTTGTTTATTTGACATTGTTGTTGTTGTTGTTGTTTATTTGACGTTGTTTTAGTTGTTTTTGTTTATTTGACGTTGTTGTTGTTGTTTATTTGACGTTTTTGTTTTTGACATTGTTGTTGTTGTTGTTTATATGACGTTGTTGTTGTTGTTTATTTGACATAGTTGTTGTTGTTGACGTTGTTGTTGTTGTTGTTGATGTTTATTTGTTGTTTTTGTTGTTGATGATGTTGTTGTTGTTGTTTATTTGACGTTGTTGTTTTGGTTTATTTGACGTTGTTGTTGTTGTTGTTTATTTGACGTTGTTGTTGTTATTGTTGTTGTTTATTTGACGTTGTTGTTGTTGTTGTTTATTTGATGTTGTTGTTGTTGTTTATTTGACGTTGGTGTTGTTGTTGTTTATTTGACGTTGTTGTTATTGTTATTTATTTGACGTTGTTGTTGTTATTGTTTATTTGACGTTGTTGTTGTTGTTGTTGTTTATTTGACGTTGTTATTGTTATTTATTTGACGTTGTTTTTGTTATTTGACGTTGTTGTTGTTGTTGTTGTATTTGTTGTTGTTGTTGTTGCTTATTTGACATTGTTGTTATTGTTGTTGTTTATTTGACATTGTTGTTGTTGTTGTTGTTGTTGTTGGTGTTGTTGTTTATTTGACGTTGTTGTTGTTGTTTATTTGACGTTGTTTTAGTTGTTGTTGTTTATTTGGCGTTGTTGTTGTTTATTTGACATTGTTGTTGTTGACATTGTTGTTGTTGTTTTTTATTTGACGTAGTTGTTGTTGTTGACGTTTTTGTTGTTGTTGTTGTTGCTTATTTGACGTTTTTGTTGTTGCTGATGTTGTTGTTGTTGTTTATTTGACGTTGTTGTTGTTGTTGTTTATTTGACGTTGTTGTTGTTATTGTTGTTGTTTATTTGACGTTGTTGTTGTTGTTGTTGTTTATTTGATGTTGTTGTTGTTTATTTGACATTGTTGTTGTTGTTGACGTTGTTGTTGTTGTTGTTTATTTGACATTGTTGTTGTTGTTTATTTGACGTTGTTGTTGTTTATTTGACGTAGTTAATGTTGTTGACGTTGTTGTTGTTGTTGTTGTTTATTTGACGTTGTTGTTGTTGTTTATTTGACGTTGTTGTTGTTGTTATTGTTGTTGTTTATTTGACGTTATTTTTGTTGTTGTTGTTTATTTGATGTTGTTGTTGTTGTTTATTTGACATTGTTGTTGTTTATTTGACGTTGTTGTTGTTGTTGTTTATTTGACGTTGTTGTTGTTGTTTATTGGACGTTGTTGTTGTTGTTGTATATTTGACGGTGTTGTTGTTGTTGTTGTTGTTGTTTATTTGACGTTGTTGTTGTTGTTTATTTGACGTTGTTGTTGTTGTTGACGTTGTTGTTATTGTTGTTTATTTGACGTTGTTGTTGTTGTTGACATAGTTGTTGTTGTTGTTTATTTCACGTTGTTGATGTTGTTGTTTATTTGACGTTGTAGTTGTTGTTTATTTGACGTTGTTGTTGTTGTTGACATTATTGTTGTTGTTGTTTATTTGATGTTGTTGTTGTTGTTTATTTGACATTGTTGTTGTTGTTGACGTTGTTGTTGTTGTTTATTTGACATTGTTGTTGTTGTTGTTGACGTTGTTGGTTTTGTTGTTTATTTGACGTTGTTGTTGTTGTTGTTTATTAGACGTTGTTTTAGTTGTTATTGTTTATTTGACGTTGTTGTTGTTGTTTATTTGACGTTGTTATTGTTGACATTGTTGTTGTTGTTGTTTATTTGACGTAGTTGTTGTTGTTGACGTTGTTGTTGTTATTTATTTGACGTTTTTGTTGTTGTTGATGTTGTTGTTGTTGTTGTTGTTTATTTGACGTTGTTGTTAATGTTGTTTATTTGACGTTGTTGTTGTTGTTTATATGACGTTGTTGTTGTTATTGTTGTTGTTTATTTGACGTTGTTGTTGTTGTTGTTTATTTGATGTTGTTGTTGTTGTTGTTTATTTGACATTGTTGTTGTTGTTGACGTTGTTGTTGTTGTTGTTTATTTGACATTGTTGTTGTTGTTGTTGACGTTGTTGGTGTTGTTGTTTATTTGACGTTGTTGTCGTTGTTGTTTATTTGATGTTGTTTTAGTTGTTGTTGTTTATTTGACGTTGTTGTTATTTATTTGACGTTGTTGTTGTTGTTGTTTATTTGACGTTGTTGTTGTTTATTTGACGTTGTTTTTGTTGTTGTTGTTTATTTGGCGTTGTTGTTGTTGTTGACATTGTTGTTGTTGTGTATTTGACGTAGTTTTTGTTGTTGACGTTGTTGTTGTTGTTGTTGTTGTTGTTTATTTGACGTTTTTGTTGTTCTTGATGTTGTTGTTGTTGTTGTTGTTGTTTATTTGACGTTGTTGTTGTTGTTTATTTGACGTTGTTGTTGTTGTTGTTCATTTGACGTTGTTGTCGTTGTTGTTGTTGTTTATTTGACGTTGTTGTTGTTATTGATGTTGTTTATTTGACGTTGTTGTTGTTGTTTATTTAATGTTGTTGTTGTTGTTTATTTGACATTGTTGTTGTTGTTGTTTATTTAATGTTGTTGTTGTTGTTTATTTGACATTGTTGTTGTTGTTGACGTTGTTGTTGTTGTTTATTTGACATTGTTGTTGTTGTTGTTGTTGACGTTGTTGGTGTTGTTGTTTATTTGACGTTGTTGTTGTTGTTTATTTGACGTTGTTTTAGATGTTGTTGTTTATTTGACGTTGTTGTTGTTGTTGTTTAGTTAATGTTGTTTTATATGTTGTTGTTTATTAGACGGTGTTGTTGTTTATTTGACATTGTTATTGTTGTTGACGTTGTTGTTGTTGTTGTTGTTGACGTTGTTGGTGTTGTTGTTTATTTGACGTTGTTGTTGTTGTTGGTGTTATTTATTTGGCGTTGTTTTAGTTGTTGTTGTTTATTTGACGTTGTTGTTGTTGTTGTTTATTTGACGTTTTTGTTTTTGACATTGTTGTTGTTGTTGTTTATATGACGTTGTTGTTGTTGTTGTTTATTTGACATAGTTGTTATTGTTGATGATGTTGTTGTTGTTGTTTATTTGACGTTTTTGTTATTGATGATGTTGTTGTTTATTGTTTATTTGACGTTGTTGTTATTGTTTATTTGACGTTGTTGTTGTTGTTTATTTGACGTTATTGTTGTTGTTATTGTTGTTGTTTATTTGACGTTGTTGTTGTTGTTTATTTGATGTTGTTGTTGTTGTTGTTTATTTGACGTTGGTGTTGTTGTTGTTTATTTGACGTTGTTGTTGTTGTTGTTATTTATTTGACGTTGTTGTTGTTGTTATTGTTTATTTGATGTTGTTGTTGTTGTTGTTTATTTGACGTTGTTATTGTTGTTTATTTGACGTTGTTTTTGTTATTTGACGTTGTTGTTGTTGTTGTTGTTGTTGTTGCTTATTTGACGTTGTTGTTATTGTTGTTGATTATTTGACGTTGTTGTTGTTGTTTATTTGACATTGTTGTTGTTGTTGTTGTTGTTGACGTTGTTGTTGTTGTTGTTTATTTGACGTTGTTGTTGTTGTTGTTTATTTGATGTTGTTTTAGTTTATGTTATTTATTTGATGTTGTTTTAGTTGTTCTTGTTTATTTGACGTTGTTGTTGTTGTTGTTTATTTGGCGTTGTTGTTGTTTATTTGACGTTGTTGTTGTTGTTTATTTGACGTAGTATTTGTTGTTGACGTTGTTGTTGTTGTTGTTGTTTATTTGACGTTTTTGTTGTTCTTGATGTTGTTGTTGTTGTTGTTTATTTGACGTTGTTGTTGTTGTTGTTTATTTGACGTTGTTGTTGTTGTTGTTCATTTGACGTTGTTGTTGTTGTTGTTTTTTTGACGTTGTTGTTGTTATTGATGTTGTTTATTTGACGTTGTTGTTGTTTTTTATTTAATTTTGTTGTTGTTTATTTGACATTGTTGTTGTTGTTGACGTTGCTGTTGTTGTTGTTTATTTGACATTGTTGTTGTTGTTGTTGTTAACGTTGTTGGTGTTGTTGTTGTTGTTGTTTATTTGACGTTGTTTTAGATGTTGTTGTTTATTTGACGTTGTTGTTGTTGTTGTTTATTTAACGTTGTTTTAGATGTTATTGTTTATTTTACGGTGTTGTTGTTTATTTGACATTGTTGTTGTTGTTGACGTTGTTGTTGTTGTTGACGTTGTTGTTGTTGTTGTTGTTTATTTAACATTGTTGTTGTTGTTGTTGTTGTTGACGTTGTTGGTGTTGTTGTTTATTTGACATTGTTGTTGTTGTTGTTGTTTATTTGACGTTGTTTTAGTTGTTGTTGTTGTTTATTTGACGTTGTTGTTGTTGTTTATTTGACGTTTTTGTTTTTGACATTGTTGTTGTTGTTGTTGTTTATATGACGTTGTTGTTGTTGTTGTTGTTTATTTGACATAGTTGTTGTTGTTAACGTTGTTGTTGTTGTTGTTGTTTATTTGACGTTTTTGTTGTTGATGATGTTGTTGTTGTTGTTTATTTGACGTTGTTGTTTTGGTTTATTTGATGTTGTTGTTGTTGTTTATTTGACGTTGTTGTTGTTATTGTTGTTGTTTATTTGACGTTGTTGTTGTTGTTGTTTATTTGATGTTGTTGTTGTTTATTTGACGTTGGTGTTGTTGTTGTTTATTTGACGTTGTTGTTGTTGTTATTTATTTGACGTTGTTGTTGTTGTTATTGTTTATTTGACGTTGTTGTTGTTGTTGTTGTTTATTTGACGTTGTTATTGTTGTTTATTTGACGTTGTTTTTGTTATTTGACGTTGTTGTTGTTGTTGTTGTTGTATTTGTTGTTGTTGTTGTTGTTGTTGCTTATTTGACGTTGTTGTTATTGTTGTTGTTTATTTGACGTTGTTGTTGTTGTTTATTTGACGTTGTTGTTGTTATTGTTGTTGTTTATTTGATGTTGTTGTAGTTGTTTATTTGACATTATTGTTGTTGACGTTGTTGTTGTTGTTTATTTGACGTTGTTATTGTTGTTGCTGTTGTTTATTTGACGTTGTTGTTGTCGTTGTTGTTGTTTATTTGACGTTGTTGTTGTTGTTGTTGTTGTTTATTTGACGTTGTTGTTGTTATTTATTTGACGTTGTTGTTTATTTGACGTTGTTGTTGTTGTTTATTTGACGTTGTTGTTGTTGTTGTTTATTTGACGTTGTTGTTGTTGTTGTTTATTTGACAGTGTTGTTGTTGTTCTTTACGTTGTTGTTGTTGTTTATTTGACATTTTTGTTTTGTCTTGTTGGTGTTGTTGTTTATTTGACGTTGTTGTTGTTTATTTGGCGTTGTTGTTGTTTATTTGACATTGTTGTTGTTGACATTGTTGTTGTTGTTGTTTATTTGACGTAGTTGTTGTTGTTGACGTTTTTGTTGTTGTTGCTTATTTGACGTTTTGTTGTTGTTGTTGTTTATTTGACGTTGTTGTTATTGTTATTGTTGTTGTTTATTTGACGTTGTTGTTGTTGTTGTTTATTTGATGTTGTTGTTGTTTATTTGACATTATTGTTGTTGTAGACGTTGTTGTTGTTGTTGTTTATTTGACATTGTTGTTGTTGTTTATTTGACGTTGTTGTTGTTGTTTATTTGACGTAGTTGTTGTTGTTGACGTTGTTGTTGTTGTTGTTGTTGTTTATTTGACGTTGTTGTTGTTGTTTATTTGAAGTTGTTGTTGTTGTTATTGTTGTTGTTTATTTGACGTTGTTGTTGTTGTTGTTTATTTGATGTTGTTGTTGTTGTTTATTTGACATTGTTGTTGTTTATTTGACGTTGTTGTTGTTGTTTATTTGACGTTGTTATTGTTTATTGGTCGTTGTTTTTGTTGTATATTTGACGGTGTTGTTGTTGTTGTTTATTTGACGTTGTTGTTGTTGACGTTGTTGTTGTTGTTGTTTATTTGACGTTGTTGTTGTTGTTGACATAGTTGTTGTTGTTGTTTTTTATTTCACGTTGTTGATGTTGTTGATGTTGTTGTTTATTTGACGTTGTAGTTGTTGTTTATTTGACGTTATTGTTGTTGCTGACATTGTTGTTGTTGTTGTTGTTGTTTATTTGATGTTGTTGTTGTTTATTTGACATTGTTGTTGTTGTTGACGTTGTTGTTGTTGTTTATTTGACGTTGTTGTTGTTTATTTGACGTTGTTGTTGTTGACATTGTTGTTGTTGTTGTTGTTTATTTGATGTTGTTTTTGTTGTTGTTTATTTGACGTTGTTGTTGTTGTTGTTCATTTGACGTTGTTGTTGTTGTTGTTTATTTGACGTTGTTGTTGTTATTGATGTTGTTTATTTGACGTTGTTGTTGTTGTTGTTTATTTAATGTTATTGTTGTTGTTGTTTATTTGACATTGTTGTTGTTGTTGACGTTGTTGTTGTTGTTGTTGTTTATTTGACATTGTTGTTGTTGTTGTTGTTGACGTTGTTGGTGTTGTTGTTTATTTGACGTTGTTGTTGTTGTTGTTTATTTGACGTTGTTTTAGATGTTGTTGTTTATTTGACGTTGTTGTTGTTGTTGTTGTTTATTTAACGTTGTTATAGATGTTATTGTTTATTTTACGGTGTTGTTGTTTATTTGACATTGTTGTTGTTGTTGACGTTGTTGTTGTTGTTGTTGTTTATTTAACATTGTTGTTGTTGTTGACGTTGTTGGTGTTGTTGTTTATTTGACATTGTTGTTGTTGTTGTTGTTGTTTATTTGACATTGTTTTAGTTGTTGTTGTTTATTTGACGTTGTTGTTGTTGTTTATTTGACGTTTTTGTTTTTGACATTGTTGTTGTTGTTGTTTATATGACGTTGTTGTTGTTGTTGTTTATTTGACATAATTGTTGTTGTTGACGTTGTTGTTGTTGTTGTTGTTTATTTGACGTTTTTGTTGTTGATGATGTTGTTGTTGTTGTTTATTTGACGTTGTTGTTTTGGTTTATTTGACGTTGTTGTTGTTGTTTATTTGACGTTGTTGTTCTTATTGTTGTTGTTTATTTGACGTTGTTGTTGTTGTTGTTTATTTGACGTTGTTGTTGTTGTTTATTTGAAGTTGTTGTTGTTGTTGTTATTGTTGTTGTTTATTTGACGTTGTTGTTGTTGTTTATTTGATGTTGTTGTTGTTGTTTATTTGACATTGTTGTTGTTTATTTGACGTTGTTGTTGTTGTTTATTTGACGTTGTTGTTGTTTATTGGTCGTTGTTGTTGTTGTATATTTGACGGTGTTGTTGTTGTTGTTGTTGTTTATTTGACGTTGTTGTTGTTGACGTTGTTGTTGTTGTTGTTTATTTGACGTTGTTGTTGTTGTTGACATAGTTGTTGTTGTTGTTGTTTATTTCACGTTGTTGATGTTGTTGATGTTGTTGTTTATTTGACGTTGTAGTTGTTGTTTATTTGACGTTATTGTTGTTGCTGACATTGTTGTTGTTGTTGTTGTTGTTTATTTGATGTTGTTGTTGTTTATTTGACATTGTTGTTGTTGTTGACGTTGTTGTTGTTGTTTATTTGACGTTGTTGTTGTTTATTTGACGTTGTTGTTGTTGACATTGTTGTTGTTGTTGTTGTTTATTTGACGTTGTTTTTGTTGTTGTTTATTTGACGTTGTTGTTGTTGTTGTTGTTCATTTGACGTTGTTGTTGTTGTTGTTGTTTATTTGACGTTGTTGTTGTTATTGATGTTGTTTATTTGACGTTGTTGTTGTTGTTGTTTATTTAATGTTATTGTTGTTGTTGTTTATTTGACATTGTTGTTGTTGTTGACGTTGTTGTTGTTGTTGTTGTTTATTTGACATTGTTGTTGTTGTTGTTGTTGACGTTGTTGGTGTTGTTGTTTATTTGACGTTGTTGTTGTTGTTGTTTATTTGACGTTGTTTTAGATGTTGTTGTTTATTTGACGTTGTTGTTGTTGTTGTTGTTTATTTAACGTTGTTATAGATGTTATTGTTTATTTTACGGTGTTGTTGTTTATTTGACATTGTTGTTGTTGTTGACGTTGTTGTTGTTGTTGTTGTTTATTTAACATTGTTGTTGTTGTTGACGTTGTTGGTGTTGTTGTTTATTTGACATTGTTGTTGTTGTTGTTGTTGTTGTTTATTTGACATTGTTTTAGTTGTTGTTGTTTATTTGACGTTGTTGTTGTTGTTTATTTGACGTTTTTGTTTTTGACATTGTTGTTGTTGTTGTTTATATGACGTTGTTGTTGTTGTTGTTTATTTGACATAATTGTTGTTGTTGACGTTGTTGTTGTTGTTGTTGTTTATTTGACGTTTTTGTTGTTGATGATGTTGTTGTTGTTGTTTATTTGACGTTGTTGTTTTGGTTTATTTGACGTTGTTGTTGTTGTTTATTTGACGTTGTTGTTCTTATTGTTGTTGTTTATTTGACGTTGTTGTTGTTGTTGTTTATTTGACGTTGTTGTTGTTGTTTATTTGAAGTTGTTGTTGTTGTTGTTATTGTTGTTGTTTATTTGACGTTGTTGTTGTTGTTTATTTGATGTTGTTGTTGTTGTTTATTTGACATTGTTGTTGTTTATTTGACGTTGTTGTTGTTGTTTATTTGACGTTGTTGTTGTTTATTGGTCGTTGTTGTTGTTGTATATTTGACGGTGTTGTTGTTGTTGTTGTTTATTTGACGTTGTTGTTGTTGACGTTGTTGTTGTTGTTGTTTATTTGACGTTGTTGTTGTTGTTGACATAGTTGTTGTTGTTGTTGTTTATTTCACGTTGTTGATGTTGTTGATGTTGTTGTTTATTTGACGTTGTAGTTGTTGTTTATTTGACGTTATTGTTGTTGCTGACATTGTTGTTGTTGTTGTTTATTTGATGTTGTTGTTGTTTATTTGACATTGTTGTTGTTGTTGACGTTGTTGTTGTTGTTTATTTGACGTTGTTGTTGTTTATTTGACGTTGTTGACATTGTTGTTGTTGTTGTTGTTTATTTGACGTTGTTTTTGTTGTTGTTTATTTGACGTTGTTGTTGTTGTTGTTGTTGTTGTTGTTCATTTGACGTTGTTGTTGTTGTTGTTGTTGTTTATTTGACGTTGTTGTTGTTATTGATGTTGTTTATTTGACGTTGTTGTTGTTGTTGTTTATTTATTGTTATTGTTGTTGTTGTTTATTTGACATTGTTGTTGTTGTTGACGTTGTTGTTGTTGTTTATTTGACATTGTTGTTGTTGTTGTTGTTGTTGACGTTGTTGGTGTTGTTGTTTATTTGACGTTGTTGTTGTTGTTGTTTATTTGACGTTGTTTTAGATGTTGTTGTTTATTTGACGTTGTTGTTGTTGTTGTTGTTGTTTATTTAACGTTGTTTTAGATGTTATTGTTTATTTTACGGTGTTGTTGTTTATTTGACATTGTTGTTGTTGTTGACGTTGTTGTTGTTGTTGTTTATTTAACATTGTTACTGTTGTTGTTGTTGACGTTGTTGGTGTTGTTGTTTATTTGACATTGTTGTTGTTGTTGTTGTTGTTTATTTGACATTGTTTTAGTTGTTGTTGTTTATTTGACGTTGTTGTTGTTGTTTATTTGACGTTTTTGTTTTTGACATTGTTGTTGTTGTTGTTTATATGACGTTGTTGTTGTTGTTGTTGTTTATTTGACATAATTGTTGTTGTTGACGTTGTTGTTGTTGTTGTTGTTGTTTATTTGACGTTTTTGTTGTTGATGATGTTGTTGTTGTTGTTTATTTGACGTTGTTGTTTTGGTTTATTTGACGTTGTTGTTGTTGTTGTTTATTTGACGTTGTTGTTCTTATTGTTGTTGTTTATTTGACGTTGTTGTTGTTGTTGTTGTTTATTTGACGTTGTTGTTGTTGTTTATTGGACGTTGTTGTTGTTGTTGTTGTATATTTGACGGTGTTGTTGTTGTTGTTGTTTATTTGACGTTGTTGTTGTTGTTATTGTTTATTTGACGTTGTTGTTGTTTATTTGACGTTGTTATTGTTGTTTATTTGACGTTGTTTTTGTTATTTGACGTTGTTGTTGTTGTTGTTGTTGTATTTGTTGTTGTTGTTGTGTCTTATTTGATGTTGTTGTTATTGTTGTTGTTTATTTGACGTTGTTGTTGTTGTTTATTTGACGTTGTTGTTGTTGTTGTTTATTTGATGTTGTTGTTGTTGTTTATTTGACGTTGTAGTTGTTGACGTTGTTGTTGTTGTTGTTTATTTGACGTTGTTATTGTTGTTGCTGTTGTTTATTTGACGTTGTTGTTGTCGTTGCTGTTGTTTATTTGACGTTGTTGTTGTTGTCGTTGTTGTTTATTTGACGTTGTTGTTGTTGTTGTTGTTAATTTGACGTTGTTGTTGTTGTTTATTTGACGTTGTTGTTGTTGTTTATTTGACGTTGTTGTTGTTGTTGTTTAGTTGACATTGTTGTTGTTGTTATTGACGTTGTTGTTGTTGTTTATTTGACATTGTTGTTGTTGTTGTTGGTGTTGTTGTTTATTTGACGTTGTTGTTGTTGTTGTTGTTGTTGTTGTTGTTGTTGTTGTTTATTTGACGTTGTTTTGGTTGTTATTGTTTATTTGGCGTTGTTGTTGTTTATTTGACATTGTTGTTGTTGACATTGTTGTTGTTGTTGTTGTTGTTTATTTGACGTAGTTGTTGTTGATGACGTTGTTGTTGCTTATTTGACGTTTTTGTTGTTGTTGATGTTGTTGTTGTTGTTTATTTGACGTTGTTGTTGTTGTTGTTGTTTATTTGACGTTGTTGTTGTTGTTATTGTTGTTGTTTATTTGACGTTGTTGTTGTTGTTGTTGTTTATTTGATGTTGTTGTTGTTGTTGTTGTTGTTGTTTATTTGACATTGTTGTTGTTGTTGACGTTGTTGTTGTTGTTGTTGTTTATTTGACATTGTTGTTGTTGTTTATTTGACGTTGTTGTTGTTGTTTATTTGACGTAGTTGTTGTTGTTGACGTTGTTGTTGTTGTTTATTTGACGTTGTTATTGTTATTGTTTATTTGATGTTGTTGTTGTTGTTATTGTTGTTATTTATTTGACGTTGTTGTTATTGTTGTTTATTTGATGTTGTTGTTGTTGTTGTTTATTTGACATTGTTGTTGTTTATTTGACGTTGTTGTTGTTGTTTATTTGACGTTGTTGTTGTTGTTTATTGGACGTTGTTGTTGTTGTTATATATTTGACGGTGTTGTTGTTGTTGTTGTTTATTTGACGTTGTTGTTGTTGTTGTTTATTTGACGTTGTTATTGTTGTTTATTTGACGTTGTTGTTGTTGACATAGTTGTTGTTGTTGTTGTTTATTTCACGTTGTTGATGTTGTTGATGTTGTTGTTTATTTGACGTTGTAGTTGTTGTTTATTTGACGTTGTTGTTGTTGTTGACATTGTTGTTGTTGTTGTTGTTGTTGTTTATTTGATGTTGTTGTTGTTGTTTACTTGACATTGTTGTTGTTGTTGTTGACGTTGTTGTTGCTGTTGTTTATTTGACATTGTTGTTGTTGTTGTTGACGTTGTTAGTTTTGTTGTTTATTTGACGTTGTTGTTGTTGTTGTTGTTTATTAGACGTTGTTTTAGTTGTTGTTGTTTATTTGACGTTGTTGTTGTTGTTTATTTGACGTTGTTGTTGTTGACATTGTTGTTGTTGTTGTTGTTGTTTATTTGACGTAGTTGTTGTTGTTGACGTTGCTGTTGTTGTTGCTTATTTGACATTTTTGTTGTTGTTGATGTTGTTGTTGTTGTTGTTTATTTGACGTTGTTGTTGTTGTTGTTTATTTAATGTTGTTGTTGTTGTTATTGTTGTTGTTTATTTGACGTTGTTGTTGTTGTTGTTGTTGTTGTTTATTTGATGTTGTTGTTGTTTATTTGACATTGTTGTTGTTGTTGACGTTGTTGTTGTTGTTGTTGTTGTTTATTTGACATTGTTGTTGTTGTTGTTGTTGTTTATTTGACGTTGTTGTTGTTGTTTATTTGACGTAGTTGTTGTTGTTGACGTTGTTGTTGTTGTTTATTTGACGTTGTTGTTGTTGTTGTTTATTTGACATTGTTGTTGTTGTTTATTTGATGTTGTTGTTGTTGTTGTTTATTTGACATTGTTGTTGTTTATTTGACGTTGTTGTTGTTGTTGTTTATTTGACGTTGTTGTTGTTGTTGTTGTTGTTTATTGGACGTTGTTGTTGTTGTTGTTGTATATTTGACGGTGTTGTTGTTGTTGTTGTTTATTTGACGTTGTTGTTGTTTATTTGACGTTGTTGTTGTTGTTGTTGACGTTGTTGTTGTTGTTGTTGACGTTGTTGTTGTTGTTGTTTATTTGACGTTGTTGTTGTTGTTGACATAGTTGTTGTTGTTGTTGTTTATTTCACGTTGTTGATGTTGTTGATGTTGTTGTTTATTTGACGTTGTAGTTGTTGTTTATTTGACGTTGTTGTTGTTGTTGACATTGTTGTTGTTGTTGTTGTTTATTTGATGTTGTTGTTGTTGTTTATTTGACATTGTTGTTGTTGTTGACGTTGTTGTTGTTGTTGTTTATTTGACATTGTTGTTGTTGTTGTTGAAGTTGTTGGTTTTGTTGTTTATTTGACGTTGTTGTTGTTGTTTATTGGACGTTGTTTTAGTTGTTGTTGTTTATTTGACGTTGTTGTTGTTGTTGTTTATTTGACGTTGTTATTGTTGACATTGTTGTTGTTGTTGTTGTTTATTTGACGTAGTTGTTGTTGTTGACGTTGTTGTTGTTGTTGTTTATTTGACGTTTTTGTTGTTGTTGATGTATTTGTTGTTGTTGTTTATTTGACGTTGTTGTTATTGTTGTTTATTTGACGTTGTTGTTGTTGTTGTTGTTGTTTATATGACGTTGTTGTTTTTATTGTTGTTGTTTATTTTACGTTGTTGTTGTTGCTGATGTTGTTGTTGTTGTTTATTTGACGTTGTTGTTGTTGTTGTTGTTGTTGTTTATTTGACGTTGTTGTTGTTATTGTTGTTGTTTATTTGACGTTGTTGTTGTTGTTGTTGTTTATTTGATGTTGTTGTTGTTTATTTGACATTGTTGTTGTTGTTGACGTTGTTGTTGTTGTTGTTTATTTGACATTGTTGTTGTTGTTTATTTGACGTTGTTGTTGTTTATTTGACGTAGTTAATGTTGTTGACGTTGTTGTTGTTGTTGTTTATTTGACGTTGTTGTTGTTGTTTATTTGACGTTGTTGTTGTTGTTATTGTTGTTGTTTATTTGACGTTATTTTTGTTGTTGTTGTTTATTTGATGTTGTTGTTGTTGTTTATTTGACATTGTTGTTGTTTATTTGACGTTGTTGTTGTTGTTGTTGTTTATTTGACGTTGTTGTTGTTGTTTATTGGACGTTGTTGTTGTTGTTGTTGTATATTTGACGGTGTTGTTGTTGTTGTTGTTTATTTGACGTTGTTGTTGTTGTTGTTTATTTGACGTTGTTGTTGTTGTTGACGTTGTTGTTATTGTTGTTTATTTGACGTTGTTGTTGTTGTTGACATAGTTGTTGTTGTTGTTGTTTATTTCACGTTGTTGATGTTGTTGATGTTGTTGTTTATTTGACGTTGTAGTTGTTGTTTATTTGACGTTGTTGTTGTTGTTGTTGACATTATTGTTGTTGTTGTTTACTTGATGTTGTTGTTGTTGTTTATTTGACATTGTTGTTGTTGTTGACGTTGTTGTTGTTGTTTATTTGACATTGTTGTTGTTGTTGTTGACGTTGTTGGTTTTGTTGTTTATTTGACGTTGTTGTTGTTGTTGTTGTTGTTGTTTATTAGACGTTGTTTTAGTTGTTGTTGTTTATTTGACGTTGTTGTTGTTGTTTATTTGACGTTGTTATTGTTGACATTGTTGTTGTTGTTGTTTATTTGACGTAGTTGTTGTTGTTGACGTTGTTGTTGTTGTTATTTATTTGACGTTTTTGTTGTTGTTGATGTTGTTGTTGTTGTTGTTGTTTATTTGACGTTGTTGTTAATGTTGTTTATTTGACGTTGTTGTTGTTGTTTATATGACGTTGTTGTTGTTGTTTATTTGACGTTGTTGTTGTTGTTTATTTGATGTTGTTGTTGTTGTTGTTTATTTGACATTGTTGTTGTTGTTAACGTTGTTGTTGTTGTTGTTTATTTGACATTGTTGTTGTTGTTGTTGACGTTGTTGGTGTTGTTGTTTATTTGACGTTGTTGTCATTGTTGTTTATTTGATGTTGTTTTAGTTGTTGTTGTTTATTTGACGTTGTTTTTGTTGTTGTTGTTTATTTGACGTTGTTGTTGTTGTTGTTTATTTGACGTTGTTGTTGTTGTTGTTGTTCATTTGACGTTGTTGTTGTTGTTGTTTTTTTGACGTTGTTGTTGTTATTGATGTTGTTTATTTGACGTTGTTGTTGTTTTTTATTTAATGTTGTTGTTGTTTATTTGACATTGTTGTTGTTGTTGACGTTGCTGTTGTTGTTGTTTATTTGACATTGTTGTTGTTGTTGTTGTTAACGTTGTTGGTGTTGTTGTTGTTGTTGTTTATTTGACGTTGTTTTAGATGTTGTTGTTTATTTGACGTTGTTGTTGTTGTTGTTTATTTAATGTTGTTTTAGATGTTATTGTTTATTTTACGGTGTTGTTGTTTATTTGACATTGTTGTTGTTGTTGACGTTGTTGTTGTTGTTGACGTTGTTGTTGTTGTTGTTGTTGTTTATTTAACATTGTTGTTGTTGTTGTTGACGTTGTTGGTGTTGTTGTTTATTTGACATTGTTGTTGTTGTTGTTGTTTATTTGACGTTGTTTTAGTTGTTGTTGTTTATTTGACGTTGTTGTTGTTGTTTATTTGACGTTTTTGTTTTTGACATTGTTGTTGTTGTTGTTGTTTATATGACGTTGTTGTTGTTGTTGTTGTTGTTTATTTGACATAGTTGTTGTTGTTGACGTTGTTGTTGTTGTTGTTGTTTATTTGACGTTTTTGTTGTTGATGATGTTGTTATTGTTGTTTATTTGACGTTGTTGTTTTGGTTTATTTGATGTTGTTGTTGTTGTTGTTTATTTGACGTTGTTGTTGTTATTGTTGTTGTTTATTTGACGTTGTTGTTATTGTTGTTTATTTGATGTTGTTGTTGTTGTTTATTTGACGTTGGTGTTGTTGTTGTTTATTTGACGTTGTTGTTGTTGTTATTTATTTGACGTTGTTGTTGTTGTTATTGTTTATTTGACGTTGTTGTTGTTGTTGTTGTTGTTGTTTATTTGACGTTGTTATTGTTGTTTATTTGACGTTGTTTTTGTTATTTGACGTTGTTGTTGTTGTTGTATTTGTTGTTGTTGTTGTTGTTGCTTATTTGACGTTGTTGTTATTGTTGTTGTTTATTTGACGTTGTTGTTGTTGTTTATTTGACGTTGTTGTTGTTATTGTTGTTGTTTATTTGATGTTGTAGTAGTTGTTTATTTGACATTGTTGTTGTTGACGTTGTTGTTGTTGTTTATTTGACGTTGTTATTGTTGTTGCTGTTGTTTATTTGACGTTGTTGTTGTCGTTGTTGTTGTTTATTTGACGTTGTTGTTGTTGTTGTTGTTTATTTGACGTTGTTGTTGTTATTTATTTGACGTTGTTGTTTATTTGACGTTGTTGTTGTTTGCTTATTTGACGTTGTTGTTGTTGTTGTTGTTTATTTGACGTTGTTGTTGTTGTTGTTTATTTGACAGTGTTGTTGTTGTTCTTTACGTTGTTGTTGTTGTTGTTTATTTGACATTTTTGTTTTGTCTTGTTGGTGTTGTTGTTTATTTGACGTTGTTGTTGTTTATTTGGCGTTGTTGTTGTTTATTTGACATTGTTGTTGTTGACATTGTTGTTGTTGTTGTTTATTTGACGTAGTTGTTGTTGTTGACGTTTTTGTTGTTGTTGCTTATTTGACGTTTTGTTGTTGTTGTTGTTTATTTGACGTTGTTGTTGTTGTTATTGTTGTTGTTTATTTGACGTTGTTGTTGTTGTTATTGTTTATTTGATGTTGTTGTTGTTTATTTGACATTATTGTTGTTGTAGACGTTGTTGTTGTTGTTGTTTATTTGACATTGTTGTTGTTGTTTATTTGACGTTGTTGTTGTTGTTTATTTGACGTAGTTGTTGTTGTTGACGTTGTTGTTGTTGTTGTTGTTGTTTATTTGACGTTGTTGTTGTTGTTTATTTGAAGTTGTTGTTGTTGTTATTGTTGTTGTTTATTTGACGTTGTTGTTGTTGTTGTTTATTTGATGTTGTTGTTGTTGTTTATTTGACATTGTTGTTGTTTATTTGACGTTGTTATTGTTGTTGTTTATTTGACGTTGTTATTGTTTATTGGTCGTTGTTTTTGTTGTATATTTGACGGTGTTGTTGTTGTTGTTTATTTGACGTTGTTGTTGTTGACGTTGTTGTTGTTGTTGTTTATTTGACGTTGTTGTTGTTGTTGACATAGTTGTTGTTGTTGTTTTTTATTTCACGTTGTTGATGTTGTTGATGTTGTTGTTTATTTGACGTTGTAGTTGTTGTTTACTTGACGTTATTGTTGTTGCTGACATTGTTGTTGTTGTTGTTTATTTGATGTTGTTGTTGTTTATTTGACATTGTTGTTGTTGTTGACGTTGTTGTTGTTGTTTATTTGACGTTGTTGTTGTTTATTTGACGTTGTTGTTGTTGACATTGTTGTTGTTGTTGTTGTTGTTTATTTGATGTTGTTTTTGTTGTTGTTTATTTGACGTTGTTGTTGTTGTTGTTCATTTGACGTTGTTGTTGTTGTTGTTTATTTGACGTTGTTGTTGTTATTGATGTTGTTTATTTGACGTTGTTGTTGTTGTTGTTTATTTAATGTTATTGTTGTTGTTGTTTATTTGACATTGTTGTTGTTGTTGACGTTGTTGTTGTTGTTGTTGTTGTTTATTTGACATTGTTGTTGTTGTTGTTGACGTTGTTGGTGTTATTGTTTATTTGACGTTGTTGTTGTTGTTTATTTGACGTTGTTTTAGATGTTGTTGTTTATTTGACGTTGTTGTTGTTGTTGTTGTTTATTTAACGTTGTTTTAGATGTTATTGTTTATTTTACGGTGTTGTTGTTTATTTGACATTGTTGTTGTTGTTGACGTTGTTGTTGTTGTTGTTGTTGTTTATTTAACATTGTTGTTGTTGTTGACGTTGTTGGTGTTGTTGTTTATTTGACATTGTTGTTGTTGTTGTTGTTGTTGTTTATTTGACATTGTTTTAGTTGTTGTTGTTTATTTGACGTTGTTGTTGTTGTTTATTTGACGTTTTTGTTTTTGACATTGTTGTTGTTGTTGTTTATATGACGTTGTTGTTGTTGTTGTTGTTTATTTGACATAATTGTTGTTGTTGACGTTGTTGTTGTTGTTGTTGTTTATTTGACGTTTTTGTTGTTGATGATGTTGTTGTTGTTGTTTATTTGACGTTGTTGTTTTGGTTTATTTGACGTTGTTGTTGTTGTTTATTTGACGTTGTTGTTCTTATTGTTGTTGTTTATTTGACGTTGTTGTTGTTGTTGTTTATTTGACGTTGTTGTTGTTGTTTATTTGAAGTTGTTGTTGTTGTTATTGTTGTTGTTTATTTGACGTTGTTGTTGTTGTTTATTTGATGTTGTTGTTGTTGTTGTTTATTTGACATTGTTGTTGTTTATTTGACGTTGTTGTTGTTGTTTATTTGACGTTGTTGTTGTTTATTGGTCATTGTTGTTGTTGTATATTTGACGGTGTTGTTATTGTTGTTTATTTGACGTTGTTGTTGTTGTTGACGTTGTTGTTGTTGTTGTTTATTTGACGTTGTTGTTGTTGTTGACATAGTTGTTGTTGTTGTTGTTTATTTCACGTTGTTGATGTTGTTGATGTTGTTGTTTATTTGACGTTGTAGTTGTTGTTTATTTGACGTTATTGTTGTTGCTGACATTGTTGTTGTTGTTGTTTATTTGATGTTGTTGTTGTTGTTTATTTGACATTGTTGTTGTTGTTGACGTTGTTGTTGTTGTTTATTTGACGTTGTTGTTGTTTATTTGACGTTGTTGACATTGTTGTTGTTGTTGTTGTTTATTTGACGTTGTTTTTGTTGTTGTTTATTTGACGTTGTTGTTGTTGTTGTTGTTCATTTGACGTTGTTGTTGTTGTTGTTTATTTGACGTTGTTGTTGTTATTGATGTTGTTTATTTGACGTTGTTGTTGTTGTTGTTTATTTATTGTTATTGTTGTTGTTGTTTATTTGACATTGTTGTTGTTGTTGACGTTGTTGTTGTTGTTTATTTGACATTGTTGTTGTTGTTGTTGTTGACGTTGTTGGTGTTGTTGTTTATTTGACGTTGTTGTTGTTGTTTATTTGACGTTGTTTTAGATGTTGTTGTTTATTTGACGTTGTTGTTGTTGTTGTTGTTGTTTATTTAACGTTGTTTTAGATGTTATTGTTTATTTTACGGTGTTGTTGTTTATTTGACATTGTTGTTGTTGTTGACGTTGTTGTTGTTGTTGTTTATTTAACATTGTTGTTGTTGTTGTTGACGTTGTTGGTGTTGTTGTTTATTTGACATTGTTGTTGTTGTTGTTGTTTATTTGACATTGTTTTAGTTGTTGTTGTTTATTTGACGTTGTTGTTGTTGTTTATTTGACGTTTTTGTTTTTGACATTGTTGTTGTTGTTGTTTATATGACGTTGTTGTTGTTGTTTATTTGACATAATTGTTGTTGTTGACGTTGTTGTTGTTGTTGTTGTTTATTTGACGTTTTTGTTGTTGGTGATGTTGTTGTTGTTGTTTATTTGACGTTGTTGTTTTGGTTTATTTGACGTTGTTGTTGTTGTTTATTTGACGTTGTTGTTCTTATTGTTGTTGTTTATTTGACGTTGTTGTTGTTGTTGTTGTTTATTTGACGTTGTTGTTGTTGTTTATTGGACGTTGTTGTTGTTGTTGTTGTATATTTGACGGTGTTGTTGTTGTTGTTTATTTGACGTTGATGTTGTTGTTATTGTTGTTGTTTATTTGACGTTGTTGTTGTTGTTTATTTGACGTTGTTGTTGTTGTTGTTTATTTGATGTTGTTGTTGTTGTTTATTTGACGTTGTAGTTGTTGACGTTGTTGTTGTTGTTGTTTATTTGACGTTGTTATTGTTGTTGCTGTTGTTTATTTGACGTTGTCGTTGTCGTTGCTGTTGTTTATTTGACGTTGTTGTTGTTGTCGTTGTTGTTTATTTGACGTTGTTGTTGTTGTTGTTGTTAATTTGACGTTGTTGTTGTTGTTTATTTGACGTTGTTGTTGTTGTTTATTTGACGTTGTTGTTGTTGTTGTTTAGTTGACGTTGTTGTTGTTTTTATTGACGTTGTTGTTGTTGTTTATTTGACATTGTTGTTGTTGTTGTTGGTGTTGTTGTTTATTTGACGTTGTTGTTGTTGTTGTTGTTGTTTATTTGACGTTGTTTTGGTTGTTATTGTTTATTTGGCGTTGTTGTTGTTTATTTGACATTGTTGTTGTTGACATTGTTGTTGTTGTTGTTGTTGTTTATTTGACGTAGTTGTTGTTGATGACGTTGTTGTTGCTTATTTGACGTTTTTGTTGTTGTTGATGTTGTTGTTGTTGTTTATTTGACGTTGTTGTTGTTGTTGTTGTTGTTTATTTGACGTTGTTGTTGTTGTTATTGTTGTTGTTTATTTGACGTTGTTGTTGTTGTTTATTTGATGTTGTTGTTGTTGTTGTTGTTTATTTGACATTGTTGTTGTTGTTGACGTTGTTGTTGTTGTTGTTGTTTATTTGACATTGTTGTTGTTGTTTATTTGACGTTGTTGTTGTTGTTTATTTGACGTAGTTGTTGTTGTTGACGTTGTTGTTGTTGTTTATTTGACGTTGTTATTGTTATTGTTTATTTGATGTTGTTGTTGTTGTTATTGTTGTTATTTATTTGACGTTGTTATTGTTGTTGTTTATTTGATGTTGTTGTTGTTGTTGTTGTTTATTTGACATTGTTGTTGTTTATTTGACGTTGTTGTTGTTGTTGTTTATTTGACGTTGTTGTTGTTGTTTATTGGACGTTGTTGTTGTTGTTGTATATTTGACGGTGTTGTTGTTGTTGTTTATTTGACGTTGTTGTTGTTGTTGTTTATTTGACGTTGTTATTGTTGTTTATTTGACGTTGTTGTTGTTGACATAGTTGTTGTTGTTGTTGTTTATTTCACGTTGTTGATGTTGTTGATGTTGTTGTTTATTTGACGTTGTAGTTGTTGTTTATTTGACGTTGTTGTTGTTGTTGACATTGTTGTTGTTGTTGTTGTTTATTTGATGTTGTTGTTGTTGTTTACTTGACATTGTTGTTGTTGTTGACGTTGTTGTTGCTGTTGTTTATTTGACATTGTTGTTGTTGTTGTTGACGTTGTTAGTTTTGTTGTTTATTTGACGTTGTTGTTGTTGTTGTTGTTGTTTATTAGACGTTGTTTTAGTTGTTGTTGTTTATTTGACGTTGTTGTTGTTGTTTATTTGACGTTGTTGTTGTTGACATTGTTGTTGTTGTTGTTGTTGTTTATTTGACGTAGTTGTTGTTGTTGACGTTGCTGTTGTTGTTGCTTATTTGACATTTTTGTTGTTGTTGATGTTGTTGTTGTTGTTTATTTGACGTTGTTGTTGTTGTTGTTTATTTAACGTTGTTGTTGTTGTTATTGTTGTTGTTTATTTGACGTTGTTGTTGTTGTTGTTGTTTATTTGATGTTGTTGTTGTTTATTTGACATTGTTGTTGTTGTTGACGTTGTTGTTGTTGTTGTTTATTTGACATTATTGTTGTTGTTGTTGTTTATTTGACGTTGTTGTTGTTGTTTATTTGACGTAGTTGTTGTTGTTGACGTTGTTGTTGTTGTTTATTTGACGTTGTTGTTGTTGTTGTTGTTTATTTGACATTGTTGTTGTTGTTTATTTGATGTTGTTGTTGTTGTTGTTTATTTGACATTGTTGTTGTTTATTTGACGTTGTTGTTGTTGTTGTTTATTTGACGTTGTTGTTGTTGTTGTTGTTGTTTATTGGACGTTGTTGTTGTTGTTGTTGTATATTTGACGGTGTTGTTGTTGTTGTTGTTTATTTGACGTTGTTGTTGATTATTTGACGTTGTTGTTGTTGTTGACGTTGTTGTTGTTGTTGTTTATTTGACGTTGTTGTTGTTGTTGACATAGTTGTTGTTGTTGTTATTGTTTATTTCACGTTGTTGATGTTGTTGATGTTGTTGTTTATTTGACGTTGTAGTTGTTGTTTATTTGACGTTGTTGTTGTTGTTGACATTGTTGTTGTTGTTGTTTATTTGATGTTGTTGTTGTTGTTTATTTGACATTGTTGTTGTTGTTGACATTGTTGTTGTTGTTGTTTATTTGACATTGTTGTTGTTGTTGTTGAAGTTGTTGGTTTTGTTGTTTATTTGACGTTGTTGTTGTTGTTTATTGGACGTTGTTTTAGTTGTTGTTGTTTATTTGACG
Organism: Vicia faba; assembly: GCA_948472305.1. Classification (NCBI taxonomy): domain Eukaryota; kingdom Viridiplantae; phylum Streptophyta; class Magnoliopsida; order Fabales; family Fabaceae; genus Vicia; species Vicia faba. Next base: position 315,417,504 of record OX451737.1, read on the forward strand.
TTGTTGTTGTTGTTGTTTATTTGACGTTGTTATTGTTGACATTGTTGTTGTTGTTGTTTATTTGACGTAGTTGTTGTTGTTGACGTTGTTGTTGTTGTTGTTTATTTGACGTTTTTGTTGTTGTTGATGTATTTGTTGTTGTTGTTTATTTGACGTTGTTGTTATTGTTGTTTATTTGACGTTGTTGTTGTTGTTGTTTATATGACGTTGTTGTTTTTATTGTTGTTGTTTATTTTACGTTGTTGTTGTTGTTGATGTTGTTGTTGTTGTTGTTTATTTGACGTTGTTGTTGTTGTTGTTGTTGTTGTTTATTTGACGTTGTTGTTGTTATTGTTGTTGTTTATTTGACGTTGTTGTTGTTGTTGTTTATTTGATGTTGTTGTTGTTTATTTGACATTGTTGTTGTTGTTGACGTTGTTGTTGTTGTTGTTTATTTGACATTGTTGTTGTTGTTTATTTGACGTTGTTGTTGTTTATTTGACGTAGTTAATGTTGTTGACGTTGTTGTTGTTGTTGTTTATTTGACGTTGTTGTTGTTTATTTGACGTTGTTGTTGTTGTTATTGTTGTTGTTTATTTGACGTTATTTTTGTTGTTGTTGTTTATTTGATGTTGTTGTTGTTGTTTATTTGACATTGTTGTTGTTTATTTGACGTTGTTGTTGTTGTTGTTGTTTATTTGACGTTGTTGTTGTTGTTTATTGGACGTTGTTGTTGTTGTTGTATATTTGACGGTGTTGTTGTTGTTGTTGTTTATTTGACGTTGTTGTTGTTGTTTATTTGACGTTGTTGTTGTTGTTGACGTTGTTGTTATTGTTGTTTATTTGACGTTGTTGTTGTTGTTGACATAGTTGTTGTTGTTGTTGTTTATTTCACGTTGTTGATGTTGTTGTTTATTTGACGTTGTAGTTGTTGTTTATTTGACGTTGTTGTTGTTGTTGTTGACATTATTGTTGTTGTTGTTTACTTGATGTTGTTGTTGTTGTTTATTTGACATTGTTGTTGTTGTTGACGTTGTTGTTATTGTTTATTTGACGTTGTTGTTGTTGTTGTTGACGTTGTTGGTTTTGTTGTTTATTTGACGTTGTTGTTGTTGTTGTTGTTTATTAGACGTTGTTTTAGTTGTTGTTGTTTATTTGACGTTGTTGTTGTTGTTTATTTGACGTTGTTATTGTTGACATTGTTGTTGTTGTTGTTTATTTGACGTAGTTGTTGTTGTTGACGTTGTTGTTGTTGTTATTTATTTGACGTTTTTGTTGTTGTTGATGTTGTTGTTGTTGTTGTTGTTTATTTGACGTTGTTGTTAATGTTGTTTATTTGACGTTGTTGTTGTTGTTGTTTATATGACGTTGTTGTTGTTGTTTATTTGACGTTGTTGTTGTTGTTTATTTGATGTTGTTGTTGTTGTTGTTTATTTGACATTGTTGTTGTTGTTAACGTTGTTGTTGTTGTTGTTTATTTGACATTGTTGTTGTTGTTGTTGACGTTGTTGGTGTTGTTGTTTATTTGACGTTGTTGTTGTTGTTGTTGTATATTTGACGGTGTTGTTGTTGTTGTTGTTTATTTGACGTTGTTGTTGTTGTTTATTTGACGTTGTTGTTGTTGTTGACGTTGTTGTTATTGTTGTTTATTTGACGTTGTTGTTGTTGTTGACATAGTTGTTGTTGTTGTTGTTTATTTCACGTTGTTGATGTTGTTGTTTATTTGACGTTGTAGTTGTTGTTTATTTGACGTTGTTGTTGTTGTTGTTGACATTATTGTTGTTGTTGTTTACTTGATGTTGTTGTTGTTGTTTATTTGACATTGTTGTTGTTGTTGACGTTGTTGTTATTGTTTATTTGACGTTGTTGTTGTTGTTGTTGACGTTGTTGGTTTTGTTGTTTATTTGACGTTGTTGTTGTTGTTGTTGTTTATTAGACGTTGTTTTAGTTGTTGTTGTTTATTTGACGTTGTTGTTGTTGTTTATTTGACGTTGTTATTGTTGACATTGTTGTTGTTGTTATTTATTTGACGTAGTTGTTGTTGTTGACGTTGTTGTTGTTGTTATTTATTTGACGTTTTTGTTGTTGTTGATGTTGTTGTTGTTGTTGTTGTTTATTTGACGTTGTTGTTAATGTTGTTTATTTGACGTTGTTGTTGTTGTTGTTTATATGACGTTGTTGTTGTTGTTTATTTGACGTTGTTGTTGTTGTTTATTTGATGTTGTTGTTGTTGTTGTTTATTTGACATTGTTGTTGTTGTTAACGTTGTTGTTGTTGTTGTTTATTTGACATTGTTGTTGTTGTTGTTGACGTTGTTGGTGTTGTTGTTTATTTGACGTTGTTGTCATTGTTGTTTATTTGATGTTGTTTTAGTTGTTGTTGTTTATTTGACGTTGTTGTTGTTATTTATTTGACGTTGTTGTTGTTGTTTATTTGACGTTGTTGTTGTTGACATTGTTGTTGTTGTTGTTGTTTATTTGACGTTGTTTTTGTTGTTGTTGTTTATTTGGCGTTGTTGTTGTTGACATTGTTGTTGTTGTTGTGTATTTGACGTAGTTTTTGTTGTTGACGTTGTTGTTGTTGTTGTTGTTGTTTATTTGACGTTTTTGTTGTTCTTGATGTTGTTGTTGTTGTTGTTTATTTGACGTTGTTGTTGTTGTTGTTGTTGTTTATTTGACGATGTTGTTGTTGTTGTTCATTTGACGTTGTTGTTGTTGTTGTTGTTTATTTGACGTTGTTGTTGTTATTGATGTTGTTTATTTGACGTTGTTGTTGTTGTTTATTTAATGTTGTTGTTGTTGTTTATTTGACATTGTTGTTGTTGTTGTTTATTTAATGTTGTTGTTGTTGTTTATTTGACATTGTTGTTGTTGTTGACGTTGTTGTTGTTTATTTGACATTGTTGTTGTTGTTGTTGTTGACGTTGTTGGTGTTGTTGTTTATTTGACGTTGTTGTTGTTGTTTATTTGACGTTGTTTTAGATGTTGTTGTTTATTTGACGTTGTTGTTGTTGTTGTTTAGTTGATGTTGTTTTAGATGTTGTTGTTTATTTGACGGTGTTGTTGTTTATTTGACATTGTTATTATTGTTGACGTTGTTGTTGTTGTTGTTTATTTGAATTGATGTTGTTGTTGTTGTTGTTGACGTTGTTGGTGTTGTTGTTTATTTGACGTTGTTGTTGTTGTTGGTGTTATTTATTTGGCGTTGTTTTAGTTGTTGTTGTTTATTTGACGTTGTTATTGTTGTTTATTTGACGTTTTTGTTTTTGACATTGTTGTTGTTGTCGTTTATATGACGTTGTTGTTGTTGTTGTTGTTGTTTATTTGACATAGTTGTTGTTGTTGACGTTGTTGTTGTTGTTGTTTATTTGACGTTTTTGTTATTGATGATGTTGTTGTTTATTGTTTATTTGACGTTGTTGTTATTGTTTATTTGACGTTGTTGTTGTTGTTTATTTGACGTTGTTGTTGTTGTTATTGTTGTTGTTTATTTGACGTTGTTGTTGTTGTTTATTTGATGTTGTTGTTGTTGTTGTTTATTTGACGTTGGTGTTGTTGTTGTTTATTTGACGTTGTTGTTGTTGTTGTTATTTATTTGACGTTGTTGTTGTTGTTATTGTTTATTTGACGTTGTTGTTGTTGTTGTTGTTTATTTGACGTTGTTATTGTTGTTTATTTGACGTTGTTTTTGTTATTTGACGTTGTTGTTGTTGTTGTTGTTGTTGTTGTTGCTTATTTGACGTTGTTGTTATTGTTGTTGATTATTTGACGTTGTTGTTGTTGTTGTTTATTTGACATTGTTGTTGTTGTTGTTGTTGTTGACGTTGTTGTTGTTGTTGTTGTTGTTTATTTGACGTTGTTGTTGTTGTTGTTTATTTGATGTTGTTTTAGTTGTTGTTGTTTATTTGATGTTGTTTTAGTTGTTGTTGTTTATTTGACGTTGTTGTTGTTGTTTATTTGACGTTGTTGTTGTTTATTTGACGTTGTTGTTGTTGACATTGTTGTTGTTCTTGTTTATTTGACGTTGTTTTTGTTGTTGTTTATTTGGCGTTGTTGTTGTTTATTTGACATTGTTGTTGTTGTTTATTTGACGTAGTATTTGTTGTTGACGTTGTTGTTGTTGTTGTTGTTTATTTGACGTTTTTGTTGTTCTTGATGTTGTTGTTGTTGTTGTTTATTTGACGTTGTTGTTGTTGTTGTTTATTTGACGTTGTTGTTGTTGTTGTTGTTCATTTGACGTTGTTGTTGTTATTGCTTTTTTGACGTTGTTGTTGTTATTGATGTTGTTTATTTGACGTTGTTGTTGTTTTTTATTTAATGTTGTTGTTGTTTATTTGACATTGTTGTTGTTGTTGACGTTGCTGTTGTTGTTGTTTATTTGACATTGTTGTTGTTGTTGTTGTTGTTGACGTTGTTGGTGTTGTTGTTGTTGTTTATTTGACGTTGTTTTAGATGTTGTTGTTTATTTGACGTTGTTGTTGTTGTTGTTTATTTAACGTTGTTTTAGATGTTATTATTTATTTTACGGTGTTGTTGTTTATTTGACATTGTTGTTGTTGTTGACGTTGTTGTTGTTGTTGACGTTGTTGTTGTTGTTGTTGTTTATTTAACATTGTTGTTGTTGTTGTTGACGTTGTTGGTGTTGTTGTTTATTTGACATTGTTGTTGTTGTTGTTGTTGTTTATTTGACGTTGTTTTAGTTGTTGTTGTTTATTTGACGTTGTTGTTGTTGTTATTTATTTGACGTTTTTGTTTTTGACATTGTTGTTGTTGTTGTTTATATGACGTTGTTGTTGTTGTTGTTTATTTGACATAGTTGTTGTTGTTGTTGACGTTGTTGTTGTTGTTGTTGTTTATTTGACGTTTTTGTTGTTGATGATGTTGTTGTTGTTGTTTATTTGACGTTGTTGTTTTGGTTTATTTGATGTTGTTGTTGTTTATTTGACGTTGTTGTTGTTATTGTTGTTGTTTATTTGACGTTGTTGTTGTTGTTGTTTATTTGATGTTGTTGTTGTTGTTTATTTGACGTTGGTGATGTTGTTGTTTATTTGACGTTGTTGTTGTTGTTATTTATTTGACGTTGTTGTTGTTGTTATTGTTTATTTGACGTTGTTGTTGTTGTTGTTGTTTATTTGACGTTGTTATTGTTGTTTATTTGACGTTGTTTTTGTTATTTGACGTTGTTGTTGTTGTTGTATTTGTTGTTGTTGTTGTTGTTGCTTATTTGACGTTGTTGTTATTGTTGTTGTTTATTTGACGTTGTTGTTGTTGTTTATTTGACGTTGTTGTTGTTATTGTTGTTGTTTATTTGATGTTGTTGTAGTTGTTTATTTGACATTGTTGTTGTTGACGTTGTTGTTGTTGTTGTTGTTTATTTGACGTTGTTATTGTTGTTGCTGTTGTTTATTTGACGTTGTTGTTGTCGTTGTTGTTGTTTATTTGACGTTGTTGTTGTTGTTGTTTATTTGACGTTGTTGTTGTTATTTATTTGACGTTGTTGTTTATTTGACGTTGTTGTTGTTGTTTATTTGACGTTGTTGTTGTTGTTGTTGTTGTTTATTTGACGTTGTTGTTGTTGTTGTTTATTTGACGTTGTTGTTGTTGTTTATTTGACGTAGTTGTTGTTGTTGACGTTGTTGTTGTTGTTTATTTGACGTTGTTATTGTTATTGTTTATTTGATGTTGTTGTTGTTGTTATTGTTGTTATTTATTTGACGTTGTTGTTATTGTTGTTTATTTGATGTTGTTGTTGTTGTTGTTTATTTGACATTGTTGTTGTTTATTTGACGTTGTTGTTGTTGTTTATTTGACGTTGTTGTTGTTGTTTATTGGACGTTGTTGTTGTTGTTATATATTTGACGGTGTTGTTGTTGTTGTTGTTTATTTGACGTTGTTGTTGTTGTTGTTTATTTGACGTTGTTATTGTTGTTTATTTGACGTTGTTGTTGTTGACATAGTTGTTGTTGTTGTTGTTTATTTCACGTTGTTGATGTTGTTGATGTTGTTGTTTATTTGACGTTGTAGTTGTTGTTTATTTGACGTTGTTGTTGTTGTTGACATTGTTGTTGTTGTTGTTGTTGTTTATTTGATGTTGTTGTTGTTGTTTACTTGACATTGTTGTTGTTGTTGTTGACGTTGTTGTTGCTGTTGTTTATTTGACATTGTTGTTGTTGTTGTTGACGTTGTTAGTTTTGTTGTTTATTTGACGTTGTTGTTGTTGTTGTTGTTTATTAGACGTTGTTTTAGTTGTTGTTGTTTATTTGACGTTGTTGTTGTTGTTTATTTGACATTTTTGTTGTTGTTGATGTTGTTGTTGTTGTTGTTTATTTGATGTTGTTGTTGTTGTTGTTTATTTAACGTTGTTGTTGTTGTTATTGTTGTTGTTTATTTGACGTTGTTGTTGTTGTTGTTGTTGTTTATTTGATGTTGTTGTTGTTTATTTGACATTGTTGTTGTTGTTGACGTTGTTGTTGTTGTTGTTGTTGTTTATTTGACATTGTTGTTGTTGTTGTTGTTTATTTGACGTTGTTGTTGTTGTTTATTTGACGTAGTTGTTGTTGTTGACGTTGTTGTTGTTGTTTATTTGACGTTGTTGTTGTTGTTGTTGTTTATTTGACATTGTTGTTGTTGTTGTTTATTTGATGTTGTTGTTGTTGTTGTTTATTTGACATTGTTGTTGTTTATTTGACGTTGTTGTTGTTGTTGTTTATTTGACGTTGTTGTTGTTGTTGTTGTTGTTTATTGGACGTTGTTGTTGTTGTTGTATATTTGACGGTGTTGTTGTTGTTGTTGTTTATTTGACGTTGTTGTTGTTTATTTGACGTTGTTGTTGTTGTTGTTGACGTTGTTGTTGTTGTTGTTTATTTGACGTTGTTGTTGTTGTTGACATAGTTGTTGTTGTTGTTGTTGTTTATTTCACGTTGTTGATGTTGTTGATGTTGTTGTTTATTTGACGTTGTAGTTGTTGTTTATTTGACGTTGTTGTTGTTGTTGACATTGTTGTTGTTGTTGTTGTTTATTTGATGTTGTTGTTGTTGTTTATTTGACATTGTTGTTGTTGTTGACGTTGTTGTTGTTGTTGTTTATTTGACATTGTTGTTGTTGTTGTTGAAGTTGTTGGTTTTGTTGTTTATTTGACGTTGTTGTTGTTGTTTATTGGACGTTGTTTTAGTTGTTGTTGTTTATTTGACGTTGTTGTTGTTGTTGTTTATTTGACGTTGTTATTGTTGACATTGTTGTTGTTGTTGTTTATTTGACGTAGTTGTTGTTGTTGACGTTGTTGTTGTTGTTGTTTATTTGACGTTTTTGTTGTTGTTGATGTATTTGTTGTTGTTGTTTATTTGACGTTGTTGTTATTGTTGTTTATTTGACGTTGTTGTTGTTGTTGTTGTTGTTTATATGACGTTGTTGTTTTTATTGTTGTTGTTTATTTTACGTTGTTGTTGTTGCTGATGTTGTTGTTGTTGTTTATTTGACGTTGTTGTTGTTGTTGTTGTTGTTGTTTATTTGACGTTGTTGTTGTTATTGTTGTTGTTTATTTGACGTTGTTGTTGTTGTTGTTTATTTGATGTTGTTGTTGTTTATTTGACATTGTTGTTGTTGTTGACGTTGTTGTTGTTGTTGTTTATTTGACATTGTTGTTGTTGTTTATTTGACGTTGTTGTTGTTTATTTGACGTAGTTAATGTTGTTGACGTTGTTGTTGTTGTTGTTTATTTGACGTTGTTGTTGTTGTTTATTTGACGTTGTTGTTGTTGTTATTGTTGTTGTTTATTTGACGTTATTTTTGTTGTTGTTGTTTATTTGATGTTGTTGTTGTTGTTTATTTGACATTGTTGTTGTTTATTTGACGTTGTTGTTGTTGTTGTTGTTGTTTATTTGACGTTGTTGTTGTTGTTTATTGGACGTTGTTGTTGTTGTTGTTGTATATTTGACGGTGTTGTTGTTGTTGTTGTTTATTTGACGTTGTTGTTGTTGTTGTTTATTTGACGTTGTTGTTGTTGTTGACGTTGTTGTTATTGTTGTTTATTTGACGTTGTTGTTGTTGTTGACATAGTTGTTGTTGTTGTTGTTTATTTCACGTTGTTGATGTTGTTGATGTTGTTGTTTATTTGACGTTGTAGTTGTTGTTTATTTGACGTTGTTGTTGTTGTTGTTGACATTATTGTTGTTGTTGTTTACTTGATGTTGTTGTTGTTGTTTATTTGACATTGTTGTTGTTGTTGACGTTGTTGTTGTTGTTTATTTGACATTGTTGTTGTTGTTGTTGACGTTGTTGGTTTTGTTGTTTATTTGACGTTGTTGTTGTTGTTGTTGTTTATTAGACGTTGTTTTAGTTGTTGTTGTTTATTTGACGTTGTTGTTGTTGTTTATTTGACGTTGTTATTGTTGACATTGTTGTTGTTGTTGTTTATTTGACATAGTTGTTGTTGTTGACGTTGTTGTTGTTGTTATTTATTTGACGTTTTTGTTGTTGTTGATGTTGTTGTTGTTGTTGTTGTTTATTTGACGTTGTTGTTAATGTTGTTTATTTGACGTTGTTGTTGTTGTTTATATGACGTTGTTGTTGTTGTTTATTTGACGTTGTTGTTGTTGTTTATTTGATGTTGTTGTTGTTGTTGTTTATTTGACATTGTTGTTGTTGTTAACGTTGTTGTTGTTGTTGTTTATTTGACATTGTTGTTGTTGTTGTTGACGTTGTTGGTGTTGTTGTTTATTTGACGTTGTTGTCATTGTTGTTTATTTGATGTTGTTTTAGTTGTTGTTGTTTATTTGACGTTGTTTTTGTTGTTGTTGTTTATTTGACGTTGTTGTTGTTGTTGTTTATTTGACGTTGTTGTTGTTGTTGTTGTTCATTTGACGTTGTTGTTGTTGTTGTTTTTTTGACGTTGTTGTTGTTATTGATGTTGTTTATTTGACGTTGTTGTTGTTTTTTATTTAATGTTGTTGTTGTTTATTTGACATTGTTGTTGTTGTTGACGTTGCTGTTGTTGTTGTTTATTTGACATTGTTGTTGTTGTTGTTGTTGTTAACGTTGTTGGTGTTGTTGTTGTTGTTGTTTATTTGACGTTGTTTTAGATGTTGTTGTTTATTTGACGTTGTTGTTGTTGTTGTTTATTTAACGTTGTTTTAGATGTTATTGTTTATTTTACGGTGTTGTTGTTTATTTGACATTGTTGTTGTTGTTGACGTTGTTGTTGTTGTTGACGTTGTTGTTGTTGTTGTTTATTTAACATTGTTGTTGTTGTTGTTGACGTTGTTGGTGTTGTTGTTTATTTGACATTGTTGTTGTTGTTGTTGTTTATTTGACGTTGTTTTAGTTGTTGTTGTTTATTTGACGTTGTTGTTGTTGTTTATTTGACGTTTTTGTTTTTGACATTGTTGTTGTTGTTGTTGTTTATATGACGTTGTTGTTGTTGTTGTTGTTTATTTGACATAGTTGTTGTTGTTGACGTTGTTGTTGTTGTTGTTGTTTATTTGACGTTTTTGTTGTTGATGATGTTGTTATTGTTGTTTATTTGACGTTGTTGTTTTGGTTTATTTGATGTTGTTGTTGTTGTTTATTTGACGTTGTTGTTGTTATTGTTGTTGTTTATTTGACGTTGTTGTTGTTGTTGTTTATTTGATGTTGTTGTTGTTGTTTATTTGACGTTGGTGTTGTTGTTGTTTATTTGACGTTGTTGTTGTTGTTATTTATTTGACGTTGTTGTTGTTGTTATTGTTTATTTGACGTTGTTGTTGTTGTTGTTGTTGTTTATTTGACGTTGTTATTGTTGTTTATTTGACGTTGTTTTTGTTATTTGACGTTGTTGTTGTTGTTGTATTTGTTGTTGTTGTTGTTGTTGCTTATTTGACGTTGTTGTTATTGTTGTTGTTTATTTGACGTTGTTGTTGTTGTTTATTTGACGTTGTTGTTGTTATTGTTGTTGTTTATTTGATGTTGTAGTAGTTGTTTATTTGACATTGTTGTTGTTGACGTTGTTGTTGTTGTTTATTTGACGTTGTTATTGTTGTTGCTGTTGTTTATTTGACGTTGTTGTTGTCGTTGTTGTTGTTTATTTGACGTTGTTGTTGTTGTTGTTGTTTATTTGACGTTGTTGTTGTTATTTATTTGACGTTGTTGTTTATTTGACGTTGTTGTTGTTGTTTATTTGACGTTGTTGTTGTTGTTGTTGTTTATTTGACGTTGTTGTTGTTGTTGTTTATTTGACAGTGTTGTTGTTGTTCTTTACGTTGTTGTTGTTGTTGTTTATTTGACATTTTTGTTTTGTCTTGTTGGTGTTGTTGTTTATTTGACGTTGTTGTTGTTTATTTGGCGTTGTTGTTGTTTATTTGACATTGTTGTTGTTGACATTGTTGTTGTTGTTGTTTATTTGACATAGTTGTTGTTGTTGACGTTTTTGTTGTTGTTGCTTATTTGACGTTTTGTTGTTGTTGTTGTTTATTTGACGTTTTTGTTGTTGTTGATGTTGTTGTTGTTGTTGTTGTTGTTTATTTGACGTTGTTGTTAATGTTGTTTATTTGACGTTGTTGTTGTTGTTTATATGACGTTGTTGTTGTTGTTTATTTGACGTTGTTGTTGTTGTTTATTTGATGTTGTTGTTGTTGTTGTTGTTTATTTGACATTGTTGTTGTTGTTAACGTTGTTGTTGTTGTTGTTTATTTGACATTGTTGTTGTTGTTGACGTTGTTGGTGTTGTTGTTTATTTGACGTTGTTGTCATTGTTGTTTATTTGATGTTGTTTTAGTTGTTGTTGTTTATTTGACGTTGTTTTTGTTGTTGTTGTTTATTTGACGTTGTTGTTGTTGTTGTTTATTTGACGTTGTTGTTGTTGTTGTTGTTCATTTGACGTTGTTGTTGTTGTTGTTTTTTTGACGTTGTTGTTGTTATTGATGTTGTTTATTTGACGTTGTTGTTGTTTTTTATTTAATGTTGTTGTTGTTTATTTGACATTGTTGTTGTTGTTGACGTTGCTGTTGTTGTTGTTGTTTATTTGACATTGTTGTTGTTGTTGTTGTTGTTGTTAACGTTGTTGGTGTTGTTGTTGTTGTTGTTTATTTGACGTTGTTTTAGATGTTGTTGTTTATTTGACGTTGTTGTTGTTGTTGTTTATTTAACGTTGTTTTAGATGTTATTGTTTATTTTACGGTGTTGTTGTTTATTTGACATTGTTGTTGTTGTTGACGTTGTTGTTGTTGTTGACGTTGTTGTTGTTGTTGTTGTTTATTTAACATTGTTGTTGTTGTTGTTGACGTTGTTGGTGTTGTTGTTTATTTGACATTGTTGTTGTTGTTGTTGTTTATTTGACGTTGTTTTAGTTGTTGTTGTTTATTTGACGTTGTTGTTGTTGTTTATTTGACGTTTTTGTTTTTGACATTGTTGTTGTTGTTGTTGTTTATATGACGTTGTTGTTGTTGTTGTTGTTTATTTGACATAGTTGTTGTTGTTGACGTTGTTGTTGTTGTTGTTGTTTATTTGACGTTTTTGTTGTTGATGATGTTGTTATTGTTGTTTATTTGACGTTGTTGTTTTGGTTTATTTGATGTTGTTGTTGTTGTTTATTTGACGTTGTTGTTGTTATTGTTGTTGTTTATTTGACGTTGTTGTTGTTGTTGTTTATTTGATGTTGTTGTTGTTGTTTATTTGACGTTGGTGTTGTTGTTGTTTATTTGACGTTGTTGTTGTTGTTATTTATTTGACGTTGTTGTTGTTGTTATTGTTTATTTGACGTTGTTGTTGTTGTTGTTGTTGTTTATTTGACGTTGTTATTGTTGTTTATTTGACGTTGTTTTTGTTATTTGACGTTGTTGTTGTTGTATTTGTTGTTGTTGTTGTTGTTGCTTATTTGACGTTGTTGTTATTGTTGTTGTTTATTTGACGTTGTTGTTGTTGTTTATTTGACGTTGTTGTTGTTATTGTTGTTGTTTATTTGATGTTGTAGTAGTTGTTTATTTGACATTGTTGTTGTTGACGTTGTTGTTGTTGTTTATTTGACGTTGTTATTGTTGTTGCTGTTGTTTATTTGACGTTGTTGTTGTCGTTGTTGTTGTTTATTTGACGTTGTTGTTGTTGTTGTTGTTTATTTGACGTTGTTGTTGTTATTTATTTGACGTTGTTGTTTATTTGACGTTGTTGTTGTTGTTTATTTGACGTTGTTGTTGTTGTTGTTGTTTATTTGACGTTGTTGTTGTTGTTGTTTATTTGACAGTGTTGTTGTTGTTCTTTACGTTGTTGTTGTTGTTGTTTATTTGACATTTTTGTTTTGTCTTGTTGGTGTTGTTGTTTATTTGACGTTGTTGTTGTTTATTTGGCGTTGTTGTTGTTTATTTGACATTGTTGTTGTTGACATTGTTGTTGTTGTTGTTTATTTGACGTAGTTGTTGTTGTTGACGTTTTTGTTGTTGTTGCTTATTTGACGTTTTGTTGTTGTTGTTGTTTATTTGACGTTTTTGTTGTTGTTGATGTTGTTGTTGTTGTTGTTGTTTATTTGACGTTGTTGTTAATGTTGTTTATTTGACGTTGTTGTTGTTGTTTATATGACGTTGTTGTTGTTGTTTATTTGACGTTGTTGTTGTTGTTTATTTGATGTTGTTGTTGTTGTTGTTTATTTGACATTGTTGTTGTTGTTAACGTTGTTGTTGTTGTTGTTTATTTGACATTGTTGTTGTTGTTGTTGACGTTGTTGGTGTTGTTGTTTATTTGACGTTGTTGTCATTGTTGTTTATTTGATGTTGTTTTAGTTGTTGTTGTTTATTTGACGTTGTTTTTGTTGTTGTTGTTTATTTGACGTTGTTGTTGTTGTTGTTTATTTGACGTTGTTGTTGTTGTTGTTGTTCATTTGACGTTGTTGTTGTTGTTGTTTTTTTGACGTTGTTGTTGTTATTGATGTTGTTTATTTGACGTTGTTGTTGTTTTTTATTTAATGTTGTTGTTGTTTATTTGACATTGTTGTTGTTGTTGACGTTGCTGTTGTTGTTGTTTATTTGACATTGTTGTTGTTGTTGTTGTTGTTAACGTTGTTGGTGTTGTTGTTGTTGTTGTTTATTTGACGTTGTTTTAGATGTTGTTGTTTATTTGACGTTGTTGTTGTTGTTGTTTATTTAACGTTGTTTTAGATGTTATTGTTTATTTTACGGTGTTGTTGTTTATTTGACATTGTTGTTGTTGTTGACGTTGTTGTTGTTGTTGACGTTGTTGTTGTTGTTGTTGTTTATTTAACATTGTTGTTGTTGTTGTTGACGTTGTTGGTGTTGTTGTTTATTTGACATTGTTGTTGTTGTTGTTGTTTATTTGACGTTGTTTTAGTTGTTGTTGTTTATTTGACGTTGTTGTTGTTGTTTATTTGACGTTTTTGTTTTTGACATTGTTGTTGTTGTTGTTGTTTATATGACGTTGTTGTTGTTGTTGTTGTTTATTTGACATAGTTGTTGTTGTTGACGTTGTTGTTGTTGTTGTTTATTTGACGTTTTTGTTGTTGATGATGTTGTTATTGTTGTTTATTTGACGTTGTTGTTTTGGTTTATTTGATGTTGTTGTTGTTGTTTATTTGACGTTGTTGTTGTTATTGTTGTTGTTTATTTGACGTTGTTGTTGTTGTTGTTTATTTGATGTTGTTGTTGTTGTTTATTTGACGTTGGTGTTGTTGTTGTTTATTTGACGTTGTTGTTGTTGTTATTTATTTGACGTTGTTGTTGTTGTTATTGTTTATTTGACGTTGTTGTTGTTGTTGTTGTTGTTTATTTGACGTTGTTATTGTTGTTTATTTGACGTTGTTTTTGTTATTTGACGTTGTTGTTGTTGTTGTTGTATTTGTTGTTGTTGTTGTTGTTGCTTATTTGACGTTGTTGTTATTGTTGTTGTTTATTTGACGTTGTTGTTGTTGTTTATTTGACGTTGTTGTTGTTATTGTTGTTGTTTATTTGATGTTGTAGTAGTTGTTTATTTGACATTGTTGTTGTTGACGTTGTTGTTGTTGTTTATTTGACGTTGTTATTGTTGTTGCTGTTGTTTATTTGACGTTGTTGTTGTCGTTGTTGTTGTTTATTTGACGTTGTTGTTGTTGTTATTGTTTATTTGACGTTGTTGTTGTTATTTATTTGACGTTGTTGTTTATTTGACGTTGTTGTTGTTGTTTATTTGACGTTGTTGTTGTTGTTGTTGTTTATTTGACGTTGTTGTTGTTGTTGTTTATTTGACAGTGTTGTTGTTGTTCTTTACGTTGTTGTTGTTGTTGTTTATTTGACATTTTTGTTTTGTCTTGTTGGTGTTGTTGTTTATTTGACGTTGTTGTTGTTTATTTGGCGTTGTTGTTGTTTATTTGACATTGTTGTTGTTGACATTGTTGTTGTTGTTGTTTATTTGACGTAGTTGTTGTTGTTGACGTTTTTGTTGTTGTTGCTTATTTGACGTTTTGTTGTTGTTGTTGTTTATTTGACGTTGTTGTTGTTGTTATTGTTGTTGTTTATTTGACGTTGTTGTTGTTGTTGTTGTTTATTTGATGTTGTTGTTGTTTATTTGACATTATTGTTGTTGTAGACGTTGTTGTTGTTGTTGTTTATTTGACATTGTTGTTGTTGTTTATTTGACGTTGTTGTTGTTGTTTATTTGACGTAGTTGTTGTTGTTGACGTTGTTGTTGTTGTTGTTGTTGTTGTTGTTTATTTGACGTTGTTGTTGTTGTTTATTTGAAGTTGTTGTTGTTGTTATTGTTGTTGTTTATTTGACGTTATTGTTGTTGTTGTTTATTTGATGTTGTTGTTGTTGTTTATTTGACATTGTTGTTGTTTATTTGACGTTGTTGTTGTTGTTTATTTGACGTTGTTATTGTTTATTGGTCGTTGTTTTTGTTGTATATTTGACGGTGTTGTTGTTGTTGTTTATTTGACGTTGTTGTTGTTGACGTTGTTGTTGTTGTTGTTTATTTGACGTTGTTGTTGTTGTTGACATAGTTGTTGTTGTTGTTTTTTATTTCACGTTGTTGATGTTGTTGATGTTGTTGTTTATTTGACGTTGTAGTTGTTGTTTACTTGACGTTATTGTTGTTGCTGACATTGTTGTTGTTGTTGTTTATTTGATGTTGTTGTTGTTTATTTGACATTGTTGTTGTTGTTGACGTTGTTGTTGTTGTTTATTTGACGTTGTTGTTGTTTATTTGACGTTGTTGTTGTTGACATTGTTGTTGTTGTTGTTGTTGTTTATTTGATGTTGTTTTTGTTGTTGTTTATTTGACGTTGTTGTTGTTGTTGTTCATTTGACGTTGTTGTTGTTGTTGTTTATTTGACGTTGTTGTTGTTATTGATGTTGTTTATTTGACGTTGTTGTTGTTGTTGTTTATTTAATGTTATTGTTGTTGTTGTTTATTTGACATTGTTGTTGTTGTTGACGTTGTTGTTGTTGTTGTTGTTTATTTGACATTGTTGTTGTTGTTGTTGACGTTGTTGGTGTTGTTGTTTATTTGACGTTGTTGTTGTTGTTTATTTGACGTTGTTTTAGATGTTGTTGTTTATTTGACGTTGTTGTTGTTGTTGTTGTTTATTTAACGTTGTTTTAGATGTTATTGTTTATTTTACGGTGTTGTTGTTTATTTGACATTGTTGTTGTTGTTGACGTTGTTGTTGTTGTTGTTGTTTATTTAACATTGTTGTTGTTGTTGACGTTGTTGGTGTTGTTGTTTATTTGACATTGTTGTTGTTGTTGTTGTTGTTGTTTATTTGACATTGTTTTAGTTGTTGTTGTTTATTTGACGTTGTTGTTGTTGTTTATTTGACGTTTTTGTTTTTGACATTGTTGTTGTTGTTGTTTATATGACGTTGTTGTTGTTGTTGTTGTTTATTTGACATAATTGTTGTTGTTGACGTTGTTGTTGTTGTTGTTGTTTATTTGACGTTTTTGTTGTTGATGATGTTGTTGTTGTTGTTTATTTGACGTTGTTGTTTTGGTTTATTTGACGTTGTTGTTGTTGTTTATTTGACGTTGTTGTTCTTATTGTTGTTGTTTATTTGACGTTGTTGTTGTTGTTGTTTATTTGACGTTGTTGTTGTTGTTTATTTGAAGTTGTTGTTGTTGTTATTGTTGTTGTTTATTTGACGTTGTCGTTGTTGTTTATTTGATGTTGTTGTTGTTGTTTATTTGACATTGTTGTTGTTTATTTGACGTTGTTGTTGTTGTTTATTTGACGTTGTTGTTGTTTATTGGTCGTTGTTGTTGTTGTATATTTGACGGTGTTGTTATTGTTGTTTATTTGACGTTGTTGTTGTTGTTGACGTTGTTGTTGTTGTTGTTTATTTGACGTTGTTGTTGTTGTTGACATAGTTGTTGTTGTTGTTGTTTATTTCACGTTGTTGATGTTGTTGATGTTGTTGTTTATTTGACGTTGTAGTTGTTGTTTATTTGACGTTATTGTTGTTGCTGACATTTTTGTTGTTGTTGTTTATTTGATGTTGTTGTTGTTGTTTATTTGACATTGTTGTTGTTGTTGACGTTGTTGTTGTTGTTTATTTGACGTTGTTGTTGTTTATTTGACGTTGTTGACATTGTTGTTGTTGTTGTTTATTTGACGTTGTTTTTGTTGTTGTTTATTTGACGTTGTTGTTGTTGTTGTTGTTGTTCATTTGACGTTGTTGTTGTTGTTGTTGTTTATTTGACGTTGTTGTTGTTATTGATGTTGTTTATTTGACGTTGTTGTTGTTGTTGTTTATTTATTGTTATTGTTGTTGTTGTTTATTTGACATTGTTGTTGTTGTTGACGTTGTTGTTGTTGTTTATTTGACATTGTTGTTGTTGTTGTTGTTGTTGACGTTGTTGGTGTTGTTGTTTATTTGACGTTGTTGTTGTTGTTGTTTATTTGACGTTGTTTTAGATGTTGTTGTTTATTTGACGTTGTTGTTGTTGTTGTTGTTTATTTAACGTTGTTTTAGATGTTATTGTTTATTTTACGGTGTTGTTGTTTATTTGACATTGTTGTTGTTGTTGACGTTGTTGTTGTTGTTGTTTATTTAACATTGTTGTTGTTGTTGTTGACGTTGTTGGTGTTGTTGTTTATTTGACATTGTTGTTGTTGTTGTTGTTTATTTGACATTGTTTTAGTTGTTGTTGTTTATTTGACGTTGTTGTTGTTGTTTATTTGACGTTTTTGTTTTTGACATTGTTGTTGTTGTTGTTTATATGACGTTGTTGTTGTTGTTGTTGTTTATTTGACATAATTGTTGTTGTTGACGTTGTTGT
Source organism: Vicia faba (assembly GCA_948472305.1). Classification (NCBI taxonomy): domain Eukaryota; kingdom Viridiplantae; phylum Streptophyta; class Magnoliopsida; order Fabales; family Fabaceae; genus Vicia; species Vicia faba. The sequence continues at coordinate 315,434,704 of OX451737.1, forward strand.
TGTTGTTGTTGTTTATTTGACGTTTTTGTTGTTGGTGATGTTGTTGTTGTTGTTTATTTGACGTTGTTGTTTTGGTTTATTTGACGTTGTTGTTGTTGTTTATTTGACGTTGTTGTTCTTATTGTTGTTGTTTATTTGACGTTGTTGTTGTTGTTGTTTATTTGACGTTGTTGTTGTTGTTTATTGGACGTTGTTGTTGTTGTTGTTGTATATTTGACGGTGTTGTTGTTGTTGTTTATTTGACGTTGATGTTGTTGTTATTGTTGTTGTTTATTTGACGTTGTTGTTGTTGTTTATTTGACGTTGTTGTTGTTGTTGTTTATTTGATGTTGTTGTTGTTGTTTATTTGACGTTGTAGTTGTTGACGTTGTTGTTGTTGTTGTTTATTTGACGTTGTTATTGTTGTTGCTGTTGTTTATTTGACGTTGTTGTTGTCGTTGCTGTTGTTTATTTGACGTTGTTGTTGTTGTCGTTGTTGTTTATTTGACGTTGTTGTTGTTGTTGTTAATTTGACGTTGTTGTTGTTGTTTATTTGACGTTGTTGTTGTTGTTTATTTGACGTTGTTGTTGTTGTTGTTTAGTTGACATTGTTGTTGTTTTTATTGACGTTGTTGTTGTTGTTTATTTGACATTGTTGTTGTTGTTGTTGGTGTTGTTGTTTATTTGACGTTGTTGTTGTTGTTGTTGTTTATTTGACGTTGTTTTGGTTGTTATTGTTTATTTGGCGTTGTTGTTGTTTATTTGACATTGTTGTTGTTGACATTGTTGTTGTTGTTGTTGTTGTTTATTTGACGTAGTTGTTGTTGATGACGTTGTTGTTGCTTATTTGACGTTTTTGTTGTTGTTGATGTTGTTGTTGTTGTTTATTTGACGTTGTTGTTGTTGTTGTTGTTTATTTGACGTTGTTGTTGTTGTTATTGTTGTTGTTTATTTGACGTTGTTGTTGTTTATTTGATGTTGTTGTTGTTGTTGTTGTTTATTTGACATTGTTGTTGTTGTTGACGTTGTTGTTGTTGTTGTTGTTTATTTGACATTGTTGTTGTTGTTTATTTGACGTTGTTGTTGTTGTTTATTTGACGTAGTTGTTGTTGTTGACGTTGTTGTTGTTGTTTATTTGACGTTGTTATTGTTATTGTTTATTTGATGTTGTTGTTGTTGTTATTGTTGTTATTTATTTGACGTTGTTATTGTTGTTGTTTATTTGATGTTGTTGTTGTTGTTGTTGTTTATTTGACATTGTTGTTGTTTATTTGACGTTGTTGTTGTTGTTTATTTGACGTTGTTGTTGTTGTTTATTGGACGTTGTTGTTGTTGTTGTATATTTGACGGTGTTGTTGTTGTTGTTTATTTGACGTTGTTGTTGTTGTTGTTTATTTGACGTTGTTATTGTTGTTTATTTGACGTTGTTGTTGTTGACATAGTTGTTGTTGTTGTTGTTTATTTCACGTTGTTGATGTTGTTGATGTTGTTGTTTATTTGACGTTGTAGTTGTTGTTTATTTGACGTTGTTGTTGTTGTTGACATTGTTGTTGTTGTTGTTGTTTATTTGATGTTGTTGTTGTTGTTTACTTGACATTGTTGTTGTTGTTGACGTTGTTGTTGCTGTTGTTTATTTGACATTGTTGTTGTTGTTGTTGACGTTGTTAGTTTTGTTGTTTATTTGACGTTGTTGTTGTTGTTGTTGTTTATTAGACGTTGTTTTAGTTGTTGTTGTTTATTTGACGTTGTTGTTGTTGTTTATTTGACGTTGTTGTTGTTGACATTGTTGTTGTTGTTGTTGTTGTTTATTTGACGTAGTTGTTGTTGTTGACGTTGCTGTTGTTGTTGCTTATTTGACATTTTTGTTGTTGTTGATGTTGTTGTTGTTGTTTATTTGACGTTGTTGTTGTTGTTGTTTATTTAACGTTGTTGTTGTTGTTATTGTTGTTGTTTATTTGACGTTGTTGTTGTTGTTGTTGTTTATTTGATGTTGTTGTTGTTTATTTGACATTGTTGTTGTTGTTGACGTTGTTGTTGTTGTTGTTGTTTATTTGACATTATTGTTGTTGTTGTTGTTTATTTGACGTTGTTGTTGTTGTTTATTTGACGTAGTTGTTGTTGTTGACGTTGTTGTTGTTGTTTATTTGACGTTGTTGTTGTTGTTGTTTATTTGACATTGTTGTTGTTGTTTATTTGATGTTGTTGTTGTTGTTGTTTATTTGACATTGTTGTTGTTTATTTGACGTTGTTGTTGTTGTTGTTTATTTGACGTTGTTGTTGTTGTTGTTGTTTATTGGACGTTGTTGTTGTTGTTGTTGTATATTTGACGGTGTTGTTGTTGTTGTTGTTTATTTGACGTTGTTGTTGATTATTTGACGTTGTTGTTGTTGTTGTTGACGTTGTTGTTGTTGTTGTTTATTTGACGTTGTTGTTGTTGTTGACATAGTTGTTGTTGTTGTTGTTGTTTATTTCACGTTGTTGATGTTGTTGATGTTGTTGTTTATTTGACGTTGTAGTTGTTGTTTATTTGACGTTGTTGTTGTTGTTGACATTGTTGTTGTTGTTGTTGTTTATTTGATGTTGTTGTTGTTGTTTATTTGACATTGTTGTTGTTGTTGACATTGTTGTTGTTGTTGTTTATTTGACATTGTTGTTGTTGTTGAAGTTGTTGGTTTTGTTGTTTATTTGACGTTGTTGTTGTTCTTTATTGGACGTTGTTTTAGTTGTTGTTGTTTATTTGACGTTGTTGTTGTTGTTGTTTATTTGACGTTGTTATTGTTGACATTGTTGTTGTTGTTGTTTATTTGACGTAGTTGTTGTTGTTGACGTTGTTGTTGTTGTTGTTTATTTGACGTTTTTGTTGTTGTTGATGTATTTGTTGTTGTTGTTTATTTGACGTTGTTGTTATTGTTGTTTATTTGACATTGTTGTTGTTGTTGTTGTTTATATGACGTTGTTGTTTTTATTGTTGTTGTTTATTTTACGTTGTTGTTGTTGTTGATGTTGTTGTTGTTGTTGTTTATTTGACGTTGTTGTTGTTGTTGTTGTTGTTGTTGTTTATTTGACGTTGTTGTTGTTATTGTTGTTGTTTATTTGACGTTGTTGTTGTTGTTGTTTATTTGATGTTGTTGTTGTTTATTTGACATTGTTGTTGTTGTTGACGTTGTTGTTGTTGTTGTTTATTTGACATTGTTGTTGTTGTTTATTTGACGTTGTTGTTGTTTATTTGACGTAGTTAATGTTGTTGACGTTGTTGTTGTTGTTGTTTATTTGACGTTGTTGTTGTTTATTTGACGTTGTTGTTCTTATTGTTGTTGTTTATTTGACGTTGTTGTTGTTGTTGTTTATTTGACGTTGTTGTTGTTGTTTATTGGACGTTGTTGTTGTTGTTGTTGTATATTTGACGGTGTTGTTGTTGTTGTTTATTTGACGTTGATGTTGTTGTTATTGTTGTTGTTTATTTGACGTTGTTGTTGTTGTTTATTTGACGTTGTTGTTGTTGTTGTTTATTTGATGTTGTTGTTGTTGTTTATTTGACGTTGTAGTTGTTGACGTTGTTGTTGTTGTTGTTTATTTGACGTTGTTATTGTTGTTGCTGTTGTTTATTTGACGTTGTTGTTGTCGTTGCTGTTGTTTATTTGACGTTGTTGTTGTTGTCGTTGTTGTTTATTTGACGTTGTTGTTGTTGTTGTTGTTAATTTGACGTTGTTGTTGTTGTTTATTTGACGTTGTTGTTGTTGTTTATTTGACGTTGTTGTTGTTGTTGTTTAGTTGACATTGTTGTTGTTTTTATTGACGTTGTTGTTGTTGTTTATTTGACATTGTTGTTGTTGTTGTTGGTGTTGTTGTTTATTTGACGTTGTTGTTGTTGTTGTTGTTTATTTGACGTTGTTTTGGTTGTTATTGTTTATTTGGCGTTGTTGTTGTTTATTTGACATTGTTGTTGTTGACATTGTTGTTGTTGTTGTTGTTGTTGTTTATTTGACGTAGTTGTTGTTGATGACGTTGTTGTTGCTTATTTGACGTTTTTGTTGTTGTTGATGTTGTTGTTGTTGTTTATTTGACGTTGTTGTTGTTGTTGTTGTTTATTTGACGTTGTTGTTGTTGTTATTGTTGTTGTTTATTTGACGTTGTTGTTGTTTATTTGATGTTGTTGTTGTTGTTGTTGTTTATTTGACATTGTTGTTGTTGTTGACGTTGTTGTTGTTGTTGTTGTTTATTTGACATTGTTGTTGTTGTTTATTTGACGTTGTTGTTGTTGTTTATTTGACGTAGTTGTTGTTGTTGACGTTGTTGTTGTTGTTTATTTGACGTTGTTATTGTTATTGTTTATTTGATGTTGTTGTTGTTGTTATTGTTGTTATTTATTTGACGTTGTTATTGTTGTTGTTTATTTGATGTTGTTGTTGTTGTTGTTGTTTATTTGACATTGTTGTTGTTTATTTGACGTTGTTGTTGTTGTTTATTTGACGTTGTTGTTGTTGTTTATTGGACGTTGTTGTTGTTGTTGTATATTTGACGGTGTTGTTGTTGTTGTTTATTTGACGTTGTTGTTGTTGTTGTTTATTTGACGTTGTTATTGTTGTTTATTTGACGTTGTTGTTGTTGACATAGTTGTTGTTGTTGTTGTTTATTTCACGTTGTTGATGTTGTTGATGTTGTTGTTTATTTGACGTTGTAGTTGTTGTTTATTTGACGTTGTTGTTGTTGTTGACATTGTTGTTGTTGTTGTTGTTTATTTGATGTTGTTGTTGTTGTTTACTTGACATTGTTGTTGTTGTTGACGTTGTTGTTGCTGTTGTTTATTTGACATTGTTGTTGTTGTTGTTGACGTTGTTAGTTTTGTTGTTTATTTGACGTTGTTGTTGTTGTTGTTGTTTATTAGACGTTGTTTTAGTTGTTGTTGTTTATTTGACGTTGTTGTTGTTGTTTATTTGACGTTGTTGTTGTTGACATTGTTGTTGTTGTTGTTGTTGTTTATTTGACGTAGTTGTTGTTGTTGACGTTGCTGTTGTTGTTGCTTATTTGACATTTTTGTTGTTGTTGATGTTGTTGTTGTTGTTTATTTGACGTTGTTGTTGTTGTTGTTTATTTAACGTTGTTGTTGTTGTTATTGTTGTTGTTTATTTGACGTTGTTGTTGTTGTTGTTTATTTGATGTTGTTGTTGTTTATTTGACATTGTTGTTGTTGTTGACGTTGTTGTTGTTGTTGTTGTTTATTTGACATTATTGTTGTTGTTGTTGTTTATTTGACGTTGTTGTTGTTGTTTATTTGACGTAGTTGTTGTTGTTGACGTTGTTGTTGTTGTTTATTTGACGTTGTTGTTGTTGTTGTTTATTTGACATTGTTGTTGTTGTTTATTTGATGTTGTTGTTGTTGTTGTTTATTTGACATTGTTGTTGTTTATTTGACGTTGTTGTTGTTGTTGTTTATTTGACGTTGTTGTTGTTGTTGTTGTTTATTGGACGTTGTTGTTGTTGTTGTTGTATATTTGACGGTGTTGTTGTTGTTGTTGTTTATTTGACGTTGTTGTTGATTATTTGACGTTGTTGTTGTTGTTGTTGACGTTGTTGTTGTTGTTGTTTATTTGACGTTGTTGTTGTTGTTGACATAGTTGTTGTTGTTGTTGTTGTTTATTTCACGTTGTTGATGTTGTTGATGTTGTTGTTTATTTGACGTTGTAGTTGTTGTTTATTTGACGTTGTTGTTGTTGTTGACATTGTTGTTGTTGTTGTTGTTTATTTGATGTTGTTGTTGTTGTTTATTTGACATTGTTGTTGTTGTTGACATTGTTGTTGTTGTTGTTTATTTGACATTGTTGTTGTTGTTGAAGTTGTTGGTTTTGTTGTTTATTTGACGTTGTTGTTGTTGTTTATTGGACGTTGTTTTAGTTGTTGTTGTTTATTTGACGTTGTTGTTGTTGTTGTTTATTTGACGTTGTTATTGTTGACATTGTTGTTGTTGTTGTTTATTTGACGTAGTTGTTGTTGTTGACGTTGTTGTTGTTGTTGTTTATTTGACGTTTTTGTTGTTGTTGATGTATTTGTTGTTGTTGTTTATTTGACGTTGTTGTTATTGTTGTTTATTTGACATTGTTGTTGTTGTTGTTGTTTATATGACGTTGTTGTTTTTATTGTTGTTGTTTATTTTAAGTTGTTGTTGTTGTTGATGTTGTTGTTGTTGTTGTTTATTTGACGTTGTTGTTGTTGTTGTTGTTGTTGTTGTTTATTTGACGTTGTTGTTGTTATTGTTGTTGTTTATTTGACGTTGTTGTTGTTGTTGTTTATTTGATGTTGTTGTTGTTTATTTGACATTGTTGTTGTTGTTGACGTTGTTGTTGTTGTTGTTTATTTGACATTGTTGTTGTTGTTTATTTGACGTTGTTGTTGTTTATTTGACGTAGTTAATGTTGTTGACGTTGTTGTTGTTGTTGTTTATTTGACGTTGTTGTTGTTTATTTGACGTTGTTGTTCTTATTGTTGTTGTTTATTTGACGTTGTTGTTGTTGTTGTTTATTTGACGTTGTTGTTGTTGTTTATTGGACGTTGTTGTTGTTGTTGTTGTATATTTGACGGTGTTGTTGTTGTTGTTTATTTGACGTTGATGTTGTTGTTATTGTTGTTGTTTATTTGACGTTGTTGTTGTTGTTTATTTGACGTTGTTGTTGTTGTTGTTTATTTGATGTTGTTGTTGTTGTTTATTTGACGTTGTAGTTGTTGACGTTGTTGTTGTTGTTGTTTATTTGACGTTGTTATTGTTGTTGCTGTTGTTTATTTGACGTTGTTGTTGTCGTTGCTGTTGTTTATTTGACGTTGTTGTTGTTGTCGTTGTTGTTTATTTGACGTTGTTGTTGTTGTTGTTAATTTGACGTTGTTGTTGTTGTTTATTTGACGTTGTTGTTGTTGTTTATTTGACGTTGTTGTTGTTGTTGTTTAGTTGACATTGTTGTTGTTTTTATTGACGTTGTTGTTGTTGTTTATTTGACATTGTTGTTGTTGTTGTTGGTGTTGTTGTTTATTTGACGTTGTTGTTGTTGTTGTTGTTTATTTGACGTTGTTTTGGTTGTTATTGTTTATTTGGCGTTGTTGTTGTTTATTTGACATTGTTGTTGTTGACATTGTTGTTGTTGTTGTTGTTGTTGTTTATTTGACGTAGTTGTTGTTGATGACGTTGTTGTTGCTTATTTGACGTTTTTGTTGTTGTTGATGTTGTTGTTGTTTATTTGACGTTGTTGTTGTTGTTGTTGTTGTTTATTTGACGTTGTTGTTGTTGTTATTGTTGTTGTTTATTTGACGTTGTTGTTGTTGTTGTTTATTTGATGTTGTTGTTGTTGTTGTTGTTTATTTGACATTGTTGTTGTTGTTGACGTTGTTGTTGTTGTTGTTGTTTATTTGACATTGTTGTTGTTGTTTATTTGACGTTGTTGTTGTTGTTTATTTGACGTAGTTGTTGTTGTTGACGTTGTTGTTGTTGTTTATTTGACGTTGTTATTGTTATTGTTTATTTGATGTTGTTGTTGTTGTTATTGTTGTTATTTATTTGACGTTGTTATTGTTGTTGTTTATTTGATGTTGTTGTTGTTGTTGTTGTTTATTTGACATTGTTGTTGTTTATTTGACGTTGTTGTTGTTGTTTATTTGACGTTGTTGTTGTTGTTTATTGGACGTTGTTGTTGTTGTTGTATATTTGACGGTGTTGTTGTTGTTGTTTATTTGACGTTGTTGTTGTTGTTGTTTATTTGACGTTGTTATTGTTGTTTATTTGACGTTGTTGTTGTTGACATAGTTGTTGTTGTTGTTGTTTATTTCACGTTGTTGATGTTGTTGATGTTGTTGTTTATTTGACGTTGTTGTTGTTGTTGACATTGTTGTTGTTGTTGTTTATTTGATGTTGTTGTTGTTGTTTACTTGACATTGTTGTTGTTGTTGACGTTGTTGTTGCTGTTGTTTATTTGACATTGTTGTTGTTGTTGTTGACGTTGTTAGTTTTGTTGTTTATTTGACGTTGTTGTTGTTGTTGTTGTTTATTAGACGTTGTTTTAGTTGTTGTTGTTTATTTGACGTTGTTGTTGTTGTTTATTTGACGTTGTTGTTGTTGACATTGTTGTTGTTGTTGTTGTTGTTTATTTGACGTAGTTGTTGTTGTTGACGTTGCTGTTGTTGTTGCTTATTTGACATTTTTGTTGTTGTTGATGTTGTTGTTGTTGTTTATTTGACGTTGTTGTTGTTGTTGTTTATTTAACGTTGTTGTTGTTGTTATTGTTGTTGTTTATTTGACGTTGTTGTTGTTGTTGTTGTTTATTTGATGTTGTTGTTGTTTATTTGACATTGTTGTTGTTGTTGACGTTGTTGTTGTTGTTGTTGTTTATTTGACATTATTGTTGTTGTTGTTGTTTATTTGACGTTGTTGTTGTTGTTTATTTGACGTAGTTGTTGTTGTTGACGTTGTTGTTGTTGTTTATTTGACGTTGTTGTTGTTGTTGTTGTTTATTTGACATTGTTGTTGTTGTTTATTTGATGTTGTTGTTGTTGTTGTTTATTTGACATTGTTGTTGTTTATTTGACGTTGTTGTTGTTGTTGTTTATTTGACGTTGTTGTTGTTGTTGTTGTTTATTGGACGTTGTTGTTGTTGTTGTTGTATATTTGACGGTGTTGTTGTTGTTGTTGTTGTTTATTTGACGTTGTTGTTGATTATTTGACGTTGTTGTTGTTGTTGTTGACGTTGTTGTTGTTGTTGTTTATTTGACGTTGTTGTTGTTGTTGACATAGTTGTTGTTGTTGTTGTTGTTTATTTCACGTTGTTGATGTTGTTGATGTTGTTGTTTATTTGACGTTGTAGTTGTTGTTTATTTGACGTTGTTGTTGTTGTTGACATTGTTGTTGTTGTTGTTGTTTATTTGATGTTGTTGTTGTTGTTTATTTGACATTGTTGTTGTTGTTGACATTGTTGTTGTTGTTGTTGTTTATTTGACATTGTTGTTGTTGTTGTTGAAGTTGTTGGTTTTGTTGTTTATTTGACGTTGTTGTTGTTGTTTATTGGACGTTGTTTTAGTTGTTGTTGTTTATTTGACGTTGTTGTTGTTGTTGTTGTTTATTTGACGTTGTTATTGTTGACATTGTTGTTGTTGTTGTTTATTTGACGTAGTTGTTGTTGTTGACGTTGTTGTTGTTGTTGTTTATTTGACGTTTTTGTTGTTGTTGATGTATTTGTTGTTGTTGTTTATTTGACGTTGTTGTTATTGTTGTTTATTTGACATTGTTGTTGTTGTTGTTGTTTATATGACGTTGTTGTTTTTATTGTTGTTGTTTATTTTACGTTGTTGTTGTTGTTGATGTTGTTGTTGTTGTTGTTTATTTGACGTTGTTGTTGTTGTTGTTGTTGTTGTTTATTTGACGTTGTTGTTGTTATTGTTGTTGTTTATTTGACGTTGTTGTTGTTGTTGTTTATTTGATGTTGTTGTTGTTTATTTGACATTGTTGTTGTTGTTGATGTTGTTGTTGTTGTTGTTTATTTGACATTGTTGTTGTTGTTTATTTGACGTTGTTGTTGTTTATTTGACGTAGTTAATGTTGTTGACGTTGTTGTTGTTGTTGTTTATTTGACGTTGTTGTTGTTTATTTGACGTTGTTGTTGTTGTTATTGTTGTTGTTTATTTGACGTTATTTTTGTTGTTGTTGTTTATTTGATGTTGTTGTTGTTGTTTATTTGACATTGTTGTTGTTTATTTGACGTTGTTGTTGTTGTTGTTTATTTGACGTTGTTGTTGTTGTTTATTGGACGTTGTTGTTGTTGTTGTATATTTGACGGTGTTGTTGTTGTTGTTGTTTATTTGACGTTGTTGTTGTTGTTTATTTGACGTTGTTGTTGTTGTTGACGTTGTTGTTATTGTTGTTTATTTGACGTTGTTGTTGTTGTTGACATATTTGTTGTTGTTGTTGTTTATTTCACGTTGTTGATGTTGTTGATGTTGTTGTTTATTTGACGTTGTAGTTGTTGTTTATTTGACGTTGTTGTTGTTGTTGTTGACATTATTGTTGTTGTTGTTTACTTGATGTTGTTGTTGTTGTTTATTTGACATTGTTGTTGTTGTTGACGTTGTTGTTATTGTTTATTTGACATTGTTGTTGTTGTTGTTGACGTTGTTGGTTTTGTTGTTTATTTGACGTTGTTGTTGTTGTTGTTGTTTATTAGACGTTGTTTTAGTTGTTGTTGTTTATTTGACGTTGTTGTTGTTGTTTATTTGACGTTGTTATTGTTGACATTGTTGTTGTTGTTGTTTATTTGACGTAGTTGTTGTTGTTGACGTTGTTGTTGTTGTTATTTATTTGACGTTTTTGTTGTTGTTGATGTTGTTGTTGTTGTTGTTGTTTATTTGACGTTGTTGTTAATGTTGTTTATTTGACGTTGTTGTTGTTGTTGTTTATATGACGTTGTTGTTGTTGTTTATTTGACGTTGTTGTTGTTGTTTATTTGATGTTGTTGTTGTTGTTGTTTATTTGACATTGTTGTTGTTGTTAACGTTGTTGTTGTTGTTGTTTATTTGACATTGTTGTTGTTGTTGTTGACGTTGTTGGTGTTGTTGTTTATTTGACGTTGTTGTCATTGTTGTTTATTTGATGTTGTTTTAGTTGTTGTTGTTTATTTGACGTTGTTGTTGTTATTTATTTGACGTTGTTGTTGTTGTTGTTTATTTGACGTTGTTGTTGTTGACATTGTTGTTGTTGTTGTTGTTTATTTGACGTTGTTTTTGTTGTTGTTGTTTATTTGGCGTTGTTGTTGTTGTTGACATTGTTGTTGTTGTGTATTTGACGTAGTTTTTGTTGTTGACGTTGTTGTTGTTGTTGTTGTTGTTTATTTGACGTTTTTGTTGTTCTTGATGTTGTTGTTGTTGTTGTTTATTTGACGTTGTTGTTGTTGTTGTTGTTGTTTATTTGACGATGTTGTTGTTGTTGTTGTTCATTTGACGTTGTTGTTGTTGTTGTTGTTGTTGTTTATTTGACGTTGTTGTTGTTATTGATGTTGTTTATTTGACGTTGTTGTTGTTGTTGTTTATTTAATGTTGTTGTTGTTGTTTATTTGACATTGTTGTTGTTGTTGTTTATTTAATGTTGTTGTTGTTGTTTATTTGACATTGTTGTTGTTGTTGACGTTGTTGTTGTTGTTTATTTGACATTGTTGTTGTTGTTGTTGTTGACGTTGTTGGTGTTGTTGTTTATTTGACGTTGTTGTTGTTGTTTATTTGACGTTGTTTTAGATGTTGTTGTTTATTTGACGTTGTTGTTGTTGTTGTTTAGTTAATGTTGTTTTAGATGTTGTTGTTTATTTGACGGTGTTGTTGTTTATTTGACATTGTTATTGTTGTTGACGTTGTTGTTGTTGTTGTTTATTTGAATTGTTGTTGTTGTTGTTGTTGTTGACGTTGTTGGTGTTGTTGTTTATTTGACGTTGTTGTTGTTGTTGGTGTTATTTATTTGGCGTTGTTTTAGTTGTTGTTGTTTATTTGACGTTGTTGTTGTTGTTTATTTGACGTTTTTGTTTTTGACATTGTTGTTGTTGTCGTTTATATGACGTTGTTGTTGTTGTTGTTGTTTATTTGACATAGTTGTTGTTGTTGACGTTGTTGTTGTTGTTGTTTATTTGACGTTTTTGTTATTGATGATGTTGTTGTTTATTGTTTATTTGACGTTGTTGTTATTGTTTATTTGACGTTGTTGTTGTTGTTTATTTGACGTTGTTGTTGTTGTTATTGTTGTTGTTTATTTGACGTTGTTGTTGTTGTTTATTTGATGTTGTTGTTGTTGTTGTTTATTTGACGTTGGTGTTGTTGTTGTTTATTTGACGTTGTTGTTGTTGTTGTTATTTATTTGACGTTGTTGTTGTTGTTATTGTTTATTTGACGTTGTTGTTGTTGTTGTTGTTGTTTATTTGACGTTGTTATTGTTGTTTATTTGATGTTGTTTTTGTTATTTGACGTTGTTGTTGTTGTTGTTGTTGTTGCTTATTTGACGTTGTTGTTATTGTTGTTGATTATTTGACGTTGTTGTTGTTGTTTATTTGACATTGTTGTTGTTGTTGTTGTTGTTGACGTTGTTGTTGTTGTTGTTGTTTATTTGACGTTGTTGTTGTTGTTTATTTGATGTTGTTTTAGTTGTTGTTGTTTATTTGATGTTGTTTTAGTTGTTGTTGTTTATTTGACGTTGTTGTTGTTGTTTATTTGACGTTGTTGTTGTTTATTTGACGTTGTTGTTGTTGACATTGTTGTTGTTCTTGTTTATTTGACGTTGTTTTTGTTGTTGTTTATTTGGCGTTGTTGTTGTTTATTTGACATTGTTGTTGTTGTTTATTTGACGTAGTATTTGTTGTTGACGTTGTTGTTGTTGTTGTTTATTTGACGTTTTTGTTGTTCTTGATGTTGTTGTTGTTGTTGTTTATTTGACGTTGTTGTTGTTGTTGTTTATTTGACGTTGTTGTTGTTGTTGTTGTTCATTTGACGTTGTTGTTGTTATTGCTTTTTTGACGTTGTTGTTGTTATTGATGTTGTTTATTTGACGTTGTTGTTGTTTTTTATTTAATGTTGTTGTTGTTTATTTGACATTGTTGTTGTTGTTGACGTTGCTGTTGTTGTTGTTTATTTGACATTGTTGTTGTTGTTGTTGTTGTTGACGTTGTTGGTGTTGTTGTTGTTGTTGTTTATTTGACGTTGTTTTAGATGTTGTTGTTTATTTGACGTTGTTGTTGTTGTTGTTGTTTATTTAACGTTGTTTTAGATGTTATTATTTATTTTACGGTGTTGTTGTTTATTTGACATTGTTGTTGTTGTTGACGTTGTTGTTGTTGTTGACGTTGTTGTTGTTGTTGTTGTTTATTTAACATTGTTGTTGTTGTTGTTGACGTTGTTGGTGTTGTTGTTTATTTGACATTGTTGTTGTTGTTGTTGTTGTTTATTTGACGTTGTTTTAGTTGTTGTTGTTTATTTGACGTTGTTGTTGTTGTTTATTTGACGTTTTTGTTTTTGACATTGTTGTTGTTGTTGTTTATATGACGTTGTTGTTGTTGTTGTTGTTTATTTGACATAGTTGTTGTTGTTGTTGACGTTGTTGTTGTTGTTGTTGTTTATTTGACGTTTTTGTTGTTGATGATGTTGTTGTTGTTGTTTATTTGACGTTGTTGTTTTGGTTTATTTGATGTTGTTGTTGTTTATTTGACGTTGTTGTTGTTATTGTTGTTGTTTATTTGACGTTGTTGTTGTTGTTGTTTATTTGATGTTGTTGTTGTTGTTTATTTGACGTTGGTGATGTTGTTGTTTATTTGACGTTGTTGTTGTTGTTATTTATTTGACGTTGTTGTTGTTGTTATTGTTTATTTGACGTTGTTGTTGTTGTTGTTGTTTATTTGACGTTGTTATTGTTGTTTATTTTACGTTGTTTTTGTTATTTGACGTTGTTGTTGTTGTTGTTGTTGTTGTATTTGTTGTTGTTGTTGTTGTTGCTTATTTGACGTTGTTGTTATTGTTGTTGTTTATTTGACGTTGTTGTTGTTGTTTATTTGACGTTGTTGTTGTTATTGTTGTTGTTTATTTGATGTTGTTGTAGTTGTTTATTTGACATTGTTGTTGTTGACGTTGTTGTTGTTGTTGTTGTTTATTTGACGTTGTTATTGTTGTTGCTGTTGTTTATTTGACGTTGTTGTTGTCGTTGTTGTTGTTTATTTGACGTTGTTGTTGTTGTTGTTTATTTGACGTTGTTGTTGTTATTTATTTGACGTTGTTGTTTATTTGACGTTGTTGTTGTTGTTTATTTGACGTTGTTGTTGTTGTTGTTGTTGTTTATTTGACGTTGTTGTTGTTGTTGTTGTTGTTTATTTGACAGTGTTGTTGTTGTTCTTTACGTTGTTGTTGTTGTTTATTTGACATTTTTGTTTTGTCTTGTTGGTGTTGTTGTTTATTTGACGTTGTTGTTGTTTATTTGGCGTTGTTGTTGTTTATTTGACATTGTTGTTGTTGACATTGTTGTTGTTGTTGTTTATTTGACGTAGTTGTTGTTGTTGACGTTTTTGTTGTTGTTGCTTATTTGACGTTTTGTTGTTGTTGTTGTTTATTTGACGTTGTTGTTGTTGTTATTGTTGTTGTTTATTTGACGTTGTTGTTGTTGTTGTTTATTTGATGTTGTTGTTGTCTATTTGACATTATTGTTGTTGTTGACGTTGTTGTTGTTGTTGTTTATTTGACATTGTTGTTGTTGTTTATTTGACGTTGTTGTTGTTGTTTATTTGACGTAGTTGTTGTTGTTGACGTTGTTGTTGTTATTGTTGTTGTTGTTGTTTATTTGACGTTGTTGTTGTTGTTTATTTGAAGTTGTTGCTGTTGTTATTGTTGTTGTTTATTTGACGTTGTTGTTGTTGTTGTTGTTTATTTGATGTTGTTGTTGTTGTTTATTTGACATTGTTGTTGTTTATTTGACGTTGTTGTTGTTGTATATTTGACGTTGTTGTTGTTTATTGGTCGTTGTTTTTGTTGTATATTTGACGGTGTTGTTGTTGTTGTTGTTGTTTATTTGATGTTGTTGTTGTTGACGTTGTTGTTGTTGTTGTTGTTTATTTGACGTTGTTGTTGTTGTTGACATAGTTGTTGTTGTTGTTGTTTATTTCACGTTGTTGATGTTGTTGATGTTGTTGTTTATTTGACGTTGTAGTTGTTGTTTATTTGACGTTATTGTTGTTGCTGACATTGTTGTTGTTGTTGTTTATTTGATGTTGTTGTTGTTTATTTGACATTGTTGTTGTTGTTGACGTTGTTGTTGTTGTTGTTTATTTGACGTTGTTGTTGTTTATTTGACGTTGTTGTTGTTGACATTGTTGTTGTTGTTGTTGTTGTTTATTTGACGTTGTTATTGTTGTTTATTTGACGTTGTTTTTGTTATTTGACGTTGTTGTTGTTGTTGTTGTTGTTGCTTATTTGACGTTGTTGTTATTGTTGTTGATTATTTGACGTTGTTGTTGTTGTTGTTTATTTGACATTGTTGTTGTTGTTGTTGTTGTTGTTGACATTGTTGTTGTTGTTGTTGTTTATTTGACGTTGTTGTTGTTGTTGTTTATTTGATGTTGTTTTAGTTGTTGTTGTTTATTTGATGTTGTTTTAGTTGTTGTTGTTTATTTGACGTTGTTGTTGTTGTTTATTTGACGTTGTTGTTGTTTATTTGACGTTGTTGTTGTTGACATTGTTGTTGTTCTTGTTTATTTGACGTTGTTTTTGTTGTTGTTTATTTGGCGTTGTTGTTGTTTATTTGACATTGTTGTTGTTGTTTATTTGACGTAGTATTTGTTGTTGACGTTGTTGTTGTTGTTGTTTATTTGACGTTTTTGTTGTTCTTGATGTTGTTGTTGTTGTTGTTTATTTGACGTTGTTGTTGTTGTTGTTTATTTGACGTTGTTGTTGTTGTTGTTCATTTGACGTTGTTGTTGTTATTGCTTTTTTGACATTGTTGTTGTTATTGATGTTGTTTATTTGACGTTGTTGTTGTTTTTTATTTAATGTTGTTGTTGTTTATTTGACATTGTTGTTGTTGTTGACGTTGCTGTTGTTGTTGTTTATTTGACATTGTTGTTGTTGTTGTTGTTGTTGTTGTTGTTGTTTATTTGACGTTTTTGTTGTTCTTGATGTTGTTGTTGTTGTTGTTTATTTGACGTTGTTGTTGTTGTTGTTGTTGTTTATTTGACGATGTTGTTGTTGTTGTTCATTTGACGTTGTTGTTGTTGTTGTTTATTTGACGTTGTTGTTGTTATTGATGTTGTTTATTTGACGTTGTTGTTGTTGTTGTTTATTTAATGTTGTTGTTGTTGTTTATTTGACATTGTTGTTGTTGTTGTTTATTTAATGTTGTTGTTGTTGTTTATTTGACATTGTTGTTGTTGTTGACGTTGTTGTTGTTGTTTATTTGACATTGTTGTTGTTGTTGTTGTTGTTGTTGACGTTGTTGGTGTTGTTGTTTATTTGACGTTGTTGTTGTTGTTTATTTGACGTTGTTTTAGATGTTGTTGTTTATTTGACGTTGTTGTTGTTGTTGTTTAGTTAATGTTGTTTTAGATGTTGTTGTTTATTTGACGGTGTTGTTGTTTATTTGACATTGTTATTGTTGTTGACGTTGTTGTTGTTGTTGTTTATTTGAATTGTTGTTGTTGTTGTTGTTGTTGACGTTGTTGGTGTTGTTGTTTATTTGACGTTGTTGTTGTTGTTGGTGTTATTTATTTGGCGTTGTTTTAGTTGTTGTTGTTTATTTGACGTTGTTGTTGTTGTTTATTTGACGTTTTTGTTTTTGACATTGTTGTTGTTGTTGTTTATATGACGTTGTTGTTGTTGTTGTTGTTGTTTATTTGACATAGTTGTTGTTGTTGACGTTGTTGTTGTTGTTGTTTATTTGACGTTTTTGTTATTGATGATGTTGTTGTTTATTGTTTATTTGACGTTGTTGTTATTGTTTATTTGACGTTGTTGTTGTTGTTTATTTGACGTTGTTGTTGTTGTTATTGTTGTTTATTTGACGTTGTTATTGTTGTTTATTTGACGTTGTTTTTGTTATTTGACGTTGTTGTTGTTGTTGTTGTTGTTGTTGCTTATTTGACGTTGTTGTTATTGTTGTTGATTATTTGACGTTGTTGTTGTTGTTGTTTATTTGACATTGTTGTTGTTGTTGTTGTTGACGTTGTTGTTGTTGTTGTTGTTTATTTGACGTTGTTGTTGTTGTTGTTTATTTGATGTTGTTTTAGTTGTTGTTGTTTATTTGATGTTGTTTTAGTTGTTGTTGTTTATTTGACGTTGTTGTTGTTGTTTATTTGACGTTGTTGTTGTTTATTTGACATTGTTGTTGTTGACATTGTTGTTGTTCTTGTTTATTTGACGTTGTTTTTGTTGTTGTTTATTTGGCGTTGTTGTTGTTTATTTGACATTGTTGTTGTTGTTTATTTGACGTAGTATTTGTTGTTGACGTTGTTGTTGTTGTTGTTTATTTGACGTTTTTGTTGTTCTTGATGTTGTTGTTGTTGTTGTTTATTTGACGTTGTTGTTGTTGTTGTTTATTTGACGTTGTTGTTGTTGTTGTTGTTGTTGTTGTTCATTTGACGTTGTTGTTGTTATTGCTTTTTTGACATTGTTGTTGTTATTGATGTTGTTTATTTGACGTTGTTGTTGTTTTTTATTTAATGTTGTTGTTGTTTATTTGACATTGTTGTTGTTGTTGACGTTGCTGTTGTTGTTGTTTATTTGACATTGTTGTTGTTGTTGTTGTTGTTGACGTTGTTGGTGTTGTTGTTGTTGTTGTTTATTTGACGTTGTTTTAGATGTTGTTGTTTATTTGACGTTGTTATTGTTGTTGTTGTTTATTTAACGTTGTTTTAGATGTTATTATTTATTTTACGGTGTTGTTGTTTATTTGACATTGTTGTTGTTGTTGACGTTGTTGTTGTTGTTGACGTTGTTGTTGTTGTTGTTGTTGTTTATTTAACATTGTTGTTGTTGTTGTTGACGTTGTTGGTGTTGTTGTTTATTTGACATTGTTGTTGTTGTTGTTGTTGTTTATTTGACGTTGTTTTAGTTGTTGTTGTTTATTTGACGTTGTTGTTGTTGTTTATTTGACGTTTTTGTTTTTGACATTGTTGTTGTTGTTGTTTATATGACGTTGTTATTGTTGTTGTTGTTTATTTGACATAGTTGTTGTTGTTGTTGACGTTGTTGTTGTTGTTGTTGTTTATTTGACGTTTTTGTTGTTGATGATGTTGTTGTTGTTGTTTATTTGACGTTGTTGTTTTGGTTTATTTGATGTTGTTGTTGTTTATTTGACGTTGTTGTTGTTGTTATTGTTGTTGTTTATTTGACGTTGTTGTTGTTGTTGTTTATTTGATGTTGTTGTTGTTGTTTATTTGACGTTGGTGATGTTGTTGTTTATTTGACGTTGTTGTTGTTGTTATTTATTTGACGTTGTTGTTGTTGTTATTGTTTATTTGACGTTGTTGTTGTTGTTGTTGTGTATTTGACGTTGTTATTGTTGTTTATTTGACGTTGTTTTTGTTATTTGACGTTGTTGTTGTTGTTGTTGTTGTTGTATTTGTTGTTGTTGTTGTTGTTGCTTATTTGACGTTGTTGTTATTATTGTTGTTTATTTGACGTTGTTGTTGTTGTTTATTTGACGTTGTTATTGTTATTGTTGTTGTTTATTTGATGTTGTTGTAGTTGTTTATTTGACATTGTTGTTGTTGACGTTGTTGTTGTTGTTGTCGTTTATTTGACGTTGTTATTGTTGTTGCTGTTGTTTATTTGACGTTGTTGTTGTCGTTGTTGTTGTTTATTTGACGTTGTTGTTGTTGTTGTTTATTTGACGTTGTTGTTGTTATTTATTTGACGTTGTTGTTTATTTGACGTTGTTGTTGTTGTTTATTTGACGTTGTTGTTGTTGTTGTTGTTTATTTGACGTTGTTGTTGTTGTTGTTTATTTGACAGTGTTGTTGTTGTTCTTTACGTTGTTGTTGTTGTTTATTTGACATTTTTGTTTTGTCTTGTTGGTGTTGTTGTTTATTTGACGTTGTTGTTGTTTATTTGGCGTTGTTGTTGTTTATTTGACATTGTTGTTGTTGACATTGTTGTTGTTGTTGTTTATTTGACGTAGTAGTTGTTGTTGACGTTTTTGTTGTTGTTGCTTATTTGACGTTTTGTTGTTGTTGTTGTTTATTTGACGTTGTTGTTGTTGTTATTGTTGTTGTTTATTTGACGTTGTTGTTGTTGTTGTTTATTTGATGTTGTTGTTGTCTATTTGACATTATTGTTGTTGTTGACGTTGTTGTTGTTGTTGTTTATTTGACATTGTTGTTGTTGTTTATTTGACGTTGTTGTTGTTGTTTATTTGACGTAGTTGTTGTTGTTGACGTTGTTGTTGTTGTTGTTGTTGTTGTTTATTTGACGTTGTTGTTGTTGTTTATTTGAAGTTGTTGTTGTTGTTATTGTTGTTGTTTATTTGACGTTGTTGTTGTTGTTGTTTATTTGATGTTGTTGTTGTTGTTTATTTGACATTGTTGTTGTTTATTTGACGTTGTTGTTGTTGTTTATTTGACGTTGTTGTTGTTTATTGGTCGTTGTTTTTGTTGTATATTTGACGGTGTTGTTGTTGTTGTTGTTGTTTATTTGATGTTGTTGTTGTTGACGTTGTTGTTGTTGTTGTTTATTTGACGTTGTTGTTGTTGTTGACATAGTTGTTGTTGTTGTTGTTTATTTCACGTTGTTGATGTTGTTGTTTATTTGACGTTGTAGTTGTTGTTTATTTGACGTTATTATTGTTGTTGACATTGTTGTTGTTGTTGTTGTTTATTTGATGTTGTTGTTGTTTATTTGACATTGTTGTTGTTGTTGACGTTGTTGTTGTTGTTGTTTATTTGACGTTGTTGTTGTTTATTTGACGTTGTTGTTGTTGACATTGTTGTTGTTGTTGTTGTTTATTTGATGTTGTTTTTGTTGTTGTTTATTTGACGTTGTTGTTGTTGTTGTTGTTGTTGTTCATTTGACGTTGTTGTTGTTGTTGTTGTTGTTGTTGTTGTTTATTTGACGTTGTTATTGTTGTTTATTTGACGTTGTTTTTGTTATTTGACGTTGTTGTTGTTGTTGTTGTTGTTGTTGCTTATTTGACGTTGTTGTTATTGTTGTTGATTATTTGACGTTGTTGTTGTTGTTGTTTATTTGACATTGTTGTTGTTGTTGTTGTTGACGTTGTTGTTGTTGTTGTTGTTTATTTGACGTTGTTGTTGTTGTTGTTTATTTGATGTTGTTTTAGTTGTTGTTGTTTATTTGATGTTGTTTTAGTTGTTGTTGTTTATTTGACGTTGTTGTTGTTGTTTATTTGACGTTGTTGTTGTTTATTTGACGTTGTTGTTGTTGACATTGTTGTTGTTCTTGTTTATTTGACGTTGTTTTTGTTGTTGTTTATTTGGCGTTGTTGTTGTTTATTTGACATTGTTGTTGTTGTTTATTTGACGTAGTATTTGTTGTTGACGTTGTTGTTGTTGTTGTTTATTTGACGTTTTTGTTGTTCTTGATGTTGTTGTTGTTGTTGTTTATTTGACGTTGTTGTTGTTGTTGTTTATTTGACGTTGTTGTTGTTGTTGTTGTTCATTTGACGTTGTTGTTGTTATTGCTTTTTTGACATTGTTGTTGTTATTGATGTTGTTTATTTGACGTTGTTGTTGTTTTTTATTTAATGTTGTTGTTGTTTATTTGACATTGTTGTTGTTGTTGACGTTGCTGTTGTTGTTGTTTATTTGACATTGTTGTTGTTGTTGTTGTTGACGTTGTTGGTGTTGTTGTTGTTGTTGTTTATTTGACGTTGTTTTAGATGTTGTTGTTTATTTGACGTTGTTGTTGTTGTTGTTGTTTATTTAACGTTGTTTTAGATGTTATTATTTATTTTACGGTGTTGTTGTTTATTTGACATTGTTGTTGTTGTTGACGTTGTTGTTGTTGTTGACGTTGTTGTTGTTGTTGTTGTTTATTTAACATTGTTGTTGTTGTTGTTGACGTTGTTGGTGTTGTTGTTTATTTGACATTGTTGTTGTTGTTGTTGTTGTTTATTTGACGTTGTTTTAGTTGTTGTTGTTTATTTGACGTTGTTGTTGTTGTTTATTTGACGTTTTTGTTTTTGACATTGTTGTTGTTGTTGTTTATATGACGTTGTTGTTGTTGTTGTTGTTGTTTATTTGACATAGTTGTTGTTGTTGACGTTGTTGTTGTTGTTGTTGTTGTTTATTTGACGTTTTTGTTGTTGATGATGTTGTTGTTGTTTATTTGACGTTGTTATTTTGGTTTATTTGATGTTGTTGTTGTTTATTTGACGTTGTTGTTGTTATTGTTGTTGTTTATTTGACGTTGTTGTTGTTGTTGTTTATTTGATGTTGTTGTTGTTGTTTATTTGATGTTGGTGATGTTGTTGTTTATTTGACGTTGTTGTTGTTGTTATTTATTTGACGTTGTTGTTGTTGTTATTGTTTATTTGACGTTGTTGTTGTTGTTGTTGTTGTTGTTTATTTGACGTTGTTATTGTTGTTTATTTGACGTTGTTTTTGTTATTTGACGTTGTTGTTGTTGTTGTTGTTGTATTTGTTGTTGTTGTTGTTGTTGCTTATTTGACGTTGTTGTTATTGTTGTTGTTTATTTGACGTTGTTGTTGTTGTTTATTTGACGTTGTTGTTGTTATTGTTGTTGTTTATTTGATGTTGTTGTAGTTGTTTATTTGACATTGTTGTTGTTGACGTTGTTGTTGTTGTTGTTTATTTGACGTTGTTATTGTTGTTGCTGTTGTTTATTTGACGTTGTTGTTGTCGTTGTTGTTGTTTATTTGACGTTGTTGTTGTTGTTGTTTATTTGACGTTGTTGTTGTTATTTATTTGACGTTGTTGTTTATTTGACGTTGTTGTTGTTGTTTATTTGACGTTGTTGTTGTTGTTGTTGTTTATTTGACGTTGTTGTTGTTGTTGTTTATTTGACAGTGTTGTTGTTGTTCTTTACGTTGTTGTTGTTGTTTATTTGACATTTTTGTTTTGTCTTGTTGGTGTTGTTGTTTATTTGACGTTGTTGTTGTTTATTTGGCGTTGTTGTTGTTTATTTGACATTGTTGTTGTTGACATTGTTGTTGTTGTTGTTTATTTGACGTAGTTGTTGTTGTTGACGTTTTTGTTGTTGTTGCTTATTTGACGTTTTGTTGTTGTTGTTGTTTATTTGACGTTGTTGTTGTTGTTGTTATTGTTGTTGTTTATTTGACGTTGTTGTTGTTGTTGTTTATTTGATGTTGTTGTTGTCTATTTGACATTATTGTTGTTGTTGACGTTGTTGTTGTTGTTGTTTATTTGACATTGTTGTTGTTGTTTATTTGACGTTGTTGTTGTTGTTTATTTGACGTAGTTGTTGTTGTTGACGTTGTTGTTGTTGTTGTTGTTGTTTATTTGACGTTGTTGTTGTTGTTTATTTGAAGTTGTTGTTGTTGTTATTGTTGTTGTTTATTTGACGTTGTTGTTGTTGTTGTTTATTTGATGTTGTTGTTGTTGTTTATTTGACATTGTTGTTGTTTATTTGACGTTGTTGTTGTTGTTTATTTGACGTTGTTGTTGTTTATTGGTCGTTGTTTTTGTTGTATATTTGACGGTGTTGTTGTTGTTGTTTATTTGATGTTGTTGTTGTTGACGTTGTTATTGTTGTTGTTGTTGTTGTTTATTTGACGTTGTTGTTGTTGTTGACATAGTTGTTGTTGTTGTTTATTTCACGTTGTTGATGTTGTTGATGTTGTTGTTTATTTGACGTTGTAGTTGCTGTTTATTTGACGTTATTGTTGTTGCTGACATTGTTGTTGTTGTTGTTTATTTGATGTTGTTGTTGTTTATTTGACATTGTTGTTGTTGTTGTTGACGTTGTTGTTGTTGTTGTTTATTTGACGTTGTTGTTGTTTATTTGACGTTGTTGTTGTTGACATTGTTGTTGTTGTTGTTGTTTATTTGATGTTGTTTTTGTTGTTGTTTATTTGACGTTGTTGTTGTTGTTGTTGTTGTTCATTTGACGTTGTTGTTGTTGTTGTTTATTTGACGTTGTTGTTGTTATTGATGTTGTTTATTTTACGTTGTTGTTGTTGTTGTTTATTTAATGTTATTGTTGTTGTTGTTTATTTGACATTGTTGTTGTTGTTGACGTTGTTGTTGTTGTTGTTGTTTATTTGACATTGTTGTTGTTGTTGTTGTTGACGTTGCTGGTGTTGTTGTTTATTTGACGTTGTTGTTGTTGTTTATTTGACGTTGTTTTAGATGTTGTTGTTTATTTGACGTTGTTGTTGTTGTTGTTGTTGTTTATTTAACGTTGTTTTAGATGTTATTGTTTATTTTACGATGTTGTTGTTTATTTGACATTGTTGTTGTTGTTGACGTTGTTGTTGTTGTTGTTGTTTATTTAACATTGTTGTTGTTGTTGACGTTGTTGGTGTTGTTGTTTATTTGACATTGTTGTTGTTGTTGTTGTTGTTTATTTGACATTGTTTTAGTTGTTGTTGTTTATTTGACGTTGTTGTTGTTGTTTATTTGACGTTTTTGTTTTTGACATTGTTGTTGTTGTTGTTTATATGACGTTGTTGTTGTTGTTGTTGTTGTTGTTGTTGTTGTTTATTTGACATAATTGTTGTTGTTGTTGTTGTTTATTTGACGTTTTTGTTGTTGATGATGTTGTTGTTGTTGTTTGTTTGACGTTGTTGTTTTGGTTTATTTGACGTTGTTGTTGTTTATTTGACGTTGTTGTTGTTGTTGTTGTTTATTTGACGTTGTTGTTGTTGTTGTTTATTTGACGTTGTTGTTGTTGTTTATTTGAAGTTGTTGTTGTTGTTATTGTTGTTGTTTATTTGACGTTGTTGTTGTTGTTTATTTGATGTTGTTGTTGTTGTTTATTTGACATTGTTGTTGTTTATTTGACGTTGTTGTTGTTGTTTATTTGACGTTGTTGTTGTTTATTGGTCGTTGTTGTTGTTGTATATTTGACGGTGTTGTTGTTGTTGTTGTTTATTTGACGTTGTTGTTGTTGTTGACGTTGTTGTTGTTGTTGTTTATTTGACGTTATTGTTGTTGACATAGTTGTTGTTGTTGTTGTTTATTTCACGTTGTTGATGTTGTTGATGTTGTTGTTTATTTGACGTTGTAGTTGTTGTTTATTTGACGTTATTGTTGTTGCTGACATTGTTGTTGTTGTTGTTTATTTGATGTTGTTGTTGTTTATTTGACATTGTTGTTGTTGTTTATTTGACGTTGTTGTTGTTTATTTGACGTTGTTGTTGTTGACATTGTTGTTGTTGTTGTTTATTTGACGTTGTTTTTGTATTTGTTTATTTGACGTTGTTGTTGTTGTTGTTGTTGTTGTTGTTCATTTGACGTTGTTGTTGTTGTTGTTGTTGTTTATTTGACGTTGTTGTTGTTATTGATGTTGTTTATTTGACGTTGTTGTTGTTGCTGTTTATTTATTGTTATTGTTGTTGTTGTTTATTTGACATTGTTGTTGTTGTTGACGTTGTTGTTGTTGTTGTTTATTTGACATTGTTGTTGTTGTTGTTGTTGTTGTGACGTTGTTGGTGTTGTTGTTCATTTGACGTTGTTGTTGTTGTTTATTTGACGTTGTTTTAGATGTTGTTGTTTATTTGACGTTGTTGTTGTTGTTGTTGTTTATTTAACGTTGTTTTAGATGTTATTGTTTATTTTACGGTGTTGTTGTTTATTTGACATTGTTGTTGTTGTTGACGTTGTTGTTGTTGTTGTTTATTTAACATTGTTGTTGTTGTTGTTGACGTTGTTGGTGTTGTTGTTTATTTGACATTGTTGTTGTTGTTGTTGTTGTTTATTTGACATTGTTTTAGTTGTTGTTGTTTATTTGACGTTGTTGTTGTTGTTTATTTGACGTTTTTGTTTTTGACATTGTTGTTGTTGTTATTTATATGACGTTGTTGTTGTTGTTGTTGTTTATTTGACATAATTGTTGTTGTTGACGTTGTTGTTGTTGTTGTTGTTAATTGACGTTTTTGTTGTTGATGATGTTGTTGTTGTTGTTTATTTGACGTTGTTGTTTTGGTTTATTTGACGTTGTTGTTGTTGTTTATTTGACGTTGTTGTTCTTATTGTTGTTGTTTATTTGACGTTGTTGTTGTTGTTGTTGTTGTTTATTTGACGTTGTTGTTGTTGTTTATTGGACGTTGTTGTTGTTGTTGTTGTATATTTGACGGTGTTGTTGTTGTTGTTGTTTATTTGACGTTGTTGTTGTTGTTATTGTTTATTTGACGTTGTTATTGTTTATTTGACGTTGTTATTGTTGTTTATTTGACGTTGTTTTTGTTATTTGACGTTGTTGTTGTTGTTGTTGTTGTTGTATTTGTTGTTGTTGTTGTTGTTGCTTATTTGATGTTGTTGTTATTGTTGTTGTTTATTTGACGTTGTTGTTGTTGTTTATTTGACGTTGTTGTTGTTGTTTATTTGATGTTGTTGTTGTTGTTTATTTGACGTTGTAGTTGTTGACGTTGTTGTTGTTGTTGTTTATTTGACGTTGTTATTGTTGTTGCTGTTGTTTATTTGACGTTGTTGTTGTCGTTGCTGTTGTTTATTTGACGTTGTTGTTGTTGTCGTTGTTGTTTATTTGACGTTGTTGTTATTTATGTGACGTTGTTGTTGTTGTTGTTAATTTGACGTTGTTGTTGTTGTTGTTTATTTGACGTTGTTGTTGTTGTTTATTTGACATTGTTGTTGTTGTTATTGACGTTGTTGTTGTTTATTTGACATTGTTGTTGTTGTTGTTGGTGTTGTTGTTTATTTGACGTTGTTGTTGTTGTTGTTGTTTATTTGACGTTGTTTTGGTTGTTATTGTTTATTTGGCGTTGTTGTTGTTTATTTGACATTGTTGTTGTTGACATTGTTGTTGTTGTTGTTGTTTATTTGACGTAGTTGTTGTTGATGACGTTGTTGTTGTTGTTGTTGCTTATTTGACGTTTTTGTTGTTGTTGATGTTGTTGTTGTTGTTTATTTGACGTTGTTGTTGTTGTTGTTTATTTGACGTTGTTGTTGTTGTTGTTTATTTGACGTTGTTGTTGTTGTTATTGTTGTTGTTTATTTGACGTTGTTGTTGTTGTTGTTGTTTATTTGATGTTGTTGTTGTTGTTGTTGTTTATTTGACATTGTTGTTGTTGTTGACGTTGTTGTTGTTGTTGTTTATTTGACATTGTTGTTGTTGTTTATTTGACGTTGTTGTTGTTGTTTATTTGACGTAGTTGTTGTTGTTGACGTTGTTGTTGTTGTTTATTTGACGTTGTTATTGTTATTGTTTATTTAATGTTGTTGTTGTTGTTATTGTTGTTATTTATTTGACGTTGTTGTTGTTGTTTATTTGATGTTGTTGTTGTTGTTTATTTGACATTGTTGTTGTTTATTTGACGTTGTTGTTGTTGTTTATTTGACGTTGTTGTTGTTGTTTATTGGACGTTGTTGTTGTTGTTGTATATTTGACGGTGTTGTTGTTGTTGTTGTTTATTTGACGTTGTTGTTGTTGTTTATTTGACGTTGTTGTTGTTGTTGACATAGTTGTTGTTGTTGTTTATTTCACGTTGTTGACGTTGTTGATGTTGTTGTTTATTTGACGTTGTTGTTGTTTATTTGACGTTGTTGTTGTTGACATTGTTGTTGTTGTTGTTTATTTGATGTTGTTTTTGTTGTTGTTTATTTGACGTTGTTGTTGTTGTTGTTGTTGTTGTTCATTTGACGTTGTTGTTGTTGTTGTTTATTTGACGTTGTTGTTGTTATTGATGTTGTTTATTTTACGTTGTTGTTGTTGTTGTTGTTGTTTATTTAATGTTATTGTTGTTGTTGTTTATTTGACATTGTTGTTGTTGTTGACGTTGTTGTTGTTGTTGTTGTTTATTTGACATTGTTGTTGTTGTTGTTGTTGACGTTGCTGGTGTTGTTGTTTATTTGACGTTGTTTTAGATGTTGTTGTTTATTTGACGTTGTTGTTGTTGTTGTTGTTGTTGTTGTTGTTGTTTATTTAACGTTGTTTTAGATGTTATTGTTTATTTTACGGTGTTGTTGTTTATTTGACATTGTTGTTGTTGTTGACGTTGTTGTTGTTGTTGTTGTTTATTTAACATTGTTGTTGTTGTTGACGTTGTTGGTGTTGTTGTTTATTTGACATTGTTGTTGTTGTTGTTGTTGTTTATTTGACATTGTTTTAGTTGTTGTTGTTTATTTGACGTTGTTGTTGTTGTTTATTTGACGTTTTTGTTTTTGACATTGTTGTTGTTGTTGTTTATATGACGTTGTTGTTGTTGTTGTTGTTGTTGTTGTTGTTTATTTGACATAATTGTTGTTGTTGACGTTGTTGTTGTTGTTGTTGTTGTTTATTTGACGTTTTTGTTGTTGATGATGTTGTTGTTGTTGTTTATTTGACGTTGTTGTTTTGGTTTATTTGACGTTGTTGTTGTTGTTTATTTGACGTTGTTGTTCTTATTGTTGTTGTTTATTTGACGTTGTTGTTGTTGTTGTTTATTTGACGTTGTTGTTGTTGTTTATTTGAAGTTGTTGTTGTTGTTATTGTTGTTGTTTATTTGACGTTGTTGTTGTTGTTTATTTGATGTTGTTGTTGTTGTTGTTTATTTGACATTGTTGTTGTTTATTTGACGTTGTTGTTGTTGTTTATTTGACGTTGTTGTTGTTTATTGGTCGTTGTTGTTGTTGTATATTTGACGGTGTTGTTGTTGTTGTTGTTTATTTGACGTTGTTGTTGTTGTTGACGTTGTTGTTGTTGTTGTTTATTTGACGTTGTTGTTGTTGACATAGTTGTTGTTGTTGTTGTTGTTTATTTCACGTTGTTGATGTTGTTGATGTTGTTGTTTATTTGACGTTGTAGTTGTTGTTTATTTGACGTTATTGTTGTTGCTGACATTGTTGTTGTTGTTGTTTATTTGATGTTGTTGTTGTTTATTTGACATTGTTGTTGTTGTTTATTTGACGTTGTTGTTGTTTATTTGACGTTGTTGTTGTTGACATTGTTGTTGTTGTTGTTTATTTGACGTTGTTTTTGTATTTGTTTATTTGACGTTGTTGTTGTTGTTGTTGTTGTTCATTTGACGTTGTTGTTGTTGTTGTTGTTTATTTGACGTTGTTGTTGTTATTGATGTTGTTTATTTGACGTTGTTGTTGTTGCTGTTTATTTATTGTTATTGTTGTTGTTGTTTATTTGACATTGTTGTTGTTGTTGACGTTGTTGTTGTTGTTGTTTATTTGACATTGTTGTTGTTGTTGTTGTTGTTGTTGACGTTGTTGGTGTTGTTGTTCATTTGACGTTGTTGTTGTTGTTTATTTGACGTTGTTTTAGATGTTGTTGTTTATTTGACGTTGTTGTTGTTGTTGTTGTTGTTGTTTATTTAACGTTGTTTTAGATGTTATTGTTTATTTTACGGTGTTGTTGTTTATTTGACATTGTTGTTGTTGTTGACGTTGTTGTTGTTGTTGTTGTTGTTTATTTAACATTGTTGTTGTTGTTGTTGACGTTGTTGGTGTTGTTGTTTATTTGACATTGTTGTTGTTGTTGTTGTTGTTTATTTGACATTGTTTTAGTTGTTGTTGTTTATTTGACGTTGTTGTTGTTGTTGTTTATTTGACGTTTTTGTTTTTGACATTGTTGTTGTTGTTATTTATATGACGTTGTTGTTGTTGTTGTTTATTTGACATAATTGTTGTTGTTGACGTTGTTGTTGTTGTTGTTGTTGTTGTTTATTTGACGTTTTTGTTGTTGATGATGTTGTTGTTGTTGTTTATTTGACGTTGTTGTTTTGGTTTATTTGACGTTGTTGTTGTTGTTTATTTGACGTTGTTGTTCTTATTGTTGTTGTTTATTTGACGTTGTTGTTGTTGTTGTTGTTTATTTGACGTTGTTGTTGTTGTTTATTGGACGTTGTTGTTGTTGTTGTTGTTGTTGTTGTATATTTGACGGTGTTGTTGTTGTTGTTGTTTATTTGACGTTGTTGTTGTTGTTATTGTTTATTTGACATTGTTATTGTTTATTTGACGTTGTTATTGTTGTTTATTTGACGTTGTTTTTGTTATTTGACGTTGTTGTTGTTGTTGTTGTATTTGTTGTTGTTGTTGTTGTTGTTGCTTATTTGATGTTGTTGTTATTGTTGTTGTTTATTTGACGTTGTTGTTGTTGTTTATTTGACGTTGTTGTTGTTGTTTATTTGATGTTGTTGTTGTTGTTTATTTGACGTTGTACATGTTGACGTTGTTGTTGTTGTTGTTTATTTGACGTTGTTATTGTTGTTGCTGTTGTTTATTTGACGTTGTTGTTGTCGTTGCTGTTGTTTATTTGACGTTGTTGTTGTTGTCGTTGTTGTTTATTTGACGTTGTTGTTATTTATGTGACGTTGTTGTTGTTGTTGTTAATTTGACGTTGTTGTTGTTGTTGTTTATTTGACGTTGTTGTTGTTGTTTATTTGACATTGTTGTTGTTGTTATTGACGTTGTTGTTGTTGTTTATTTGACATTGTTGTTGTTGTTGTTGGTGTTGTTGTTTATTTGACGTTGTTGTTGTTGTTGTTGTTTATTTGACGTTGTTTTGGTTGTTATTGTTTATTTGGCGTTGTTGTTGTTTATTTGACATTGTTGTTGTTGACATTGTTGTTGTTGTTGTTTATTTGACGTAGTTGTTGTTGATGACGTTGTTGTTGTTGTTGCTTATTTGACGTTTTTGTTGTTGTTGATGTTGTTGTTGTTGTTTATTTGACGTTGTTGTTGTTGTTGTTTATTTGACGTTGTTGTTGTTGTTATTGTTGTTGTTTATTTGACGTTGTTGTTGTTGTTGTTGTTTATTTGATGTTGTTGTTGTTGTTGTTGTTTATTTGACATTGTTGTTGTTGTTGACGTTGTTGTTGTTGTTGTTGTTGTTTATTTGACATTGTTGTTGTTGTTTATTTGACGTTGTTGTTGTTGTTTATTTGACGTAGTTGTTGTTGTTGACGTTGTTGTTGTTGTTTATTTGACGTTGTTATTGTTATTGTTTATTTAATGTTGTTGTTGTTGTTATTGTTGTTATTTATTTGACGTTGTTGTTGTTGTTTATTTGATGTTGTTGTTGTTGTTTATTTGACATTGTTGTTGTTTATTTGACGTTGTTGTTGTTGTTTATTTGACGTTGTTGTTGTTGTTTATTGGACGTTGATGTTGTTGTTGTATATTTGACGGTGTTGTTGTTGTTGTTGTTTATTTGACGTTGTTGTTGTTGTTTATTTGACGTTGTTGTTGTTGTTGACATAGTTGTTGTTGTTGTTTATTTCACGTTGTTGATGTTGTTGATGTTGTTGTTTATTTGACGTTGTAGTTGTTGTTTATTTGACGTTGTTGTTGACATTGTTGTTGTTGTTGTTTATTTGATGTTGTTGTTGTTGTTTACTTGACATTGTTGTTGTTGTTGACGTTGTTATTGCTGTTGTTTATTTGACATTGTTGTTGTTGTCGTTGACGTTGTTAGTTTTGGAATTTATTTGACGTTGTTGTTGTTGTTGTTTATTAGACGTTGTTTTAGTTGTTGTTGTTTATTTGACGTTGTTGTTGTTGTTTATTTGACGTTGTTGTTGTTGACATTGTTGTTGTTGTTGTTGTTGTTTATTTGACGTAGTTGTTGTTGTTGACGTTGCTGTTGTTGTTGCTTATTTGACATTTTTGTTGTTGTTGATGTTGTTGTTGTTGTTTATTTGACGTTGTTGTTGTTGTTGTTTATTTAACGTTGTTGTTGTTGTTATTGTTGTTGTTTATTTGACGTTGTTGTTGTTGTTGTTTATTTGATGTTGTTGTTGTTTATTTGACATTGTTGTTGTTGTTGACGTTGTTGTTGTTGTTGTTGTTGTTTATTTGACATTGTTGTTGTTGTTGTTTATTTGACGTTGTTGTTGTTGTTTATTTGACGTAGTTGTTGTTGTTGACGTTGTTGTTGTTGTTTATTTGACGTTGTTGTCGTTGTTGTTTATTTGACATTGTTGTTGTTGTTATTGTTGTTGTTGTTGTTTATTTGATGTTGTTGTTGTTGTTGTTTATTTGACATTGTTGTTGTTTATTCGTTGGTTTTGTTGTTGTTGTTGTTTATTTGACGTTGTTGTTGTTGTTGTTGTTTATTGGACGTTGTTGTTGTTGTTGTTATATATTTGACGGTGTTATTGTTGTTGTTGTTTATTTGACGTTGTTGTTGTTTATTTGACGTTGTTGTTGTTGTTGTTGACGTTGTTGTTGTTGTTGTTTATTTGACGTTGTTGTTGTTGTTGACATAGTTGTTGTTGTTGTTGTTTATTTCACGTTGTTGATGTTGTTGTTTATTTGACGTTGTAGTTGTTGTTTATTTGACGTTGTTGTTGTTGTTGACATTGTTGTTGTTGTTGTTGTTTATTTGATGTTGTTGTTGTTGTTTATTTGACATTGTTGTTGTTGTTGACGTTGTTGTTGTTGTTGTTTATTTGACATTGTTGTTGTTGTTGTTGACGTTGTTGGTTTTGTTGTTTATTTGACGTTGTTGTTGTTGTTTATTGGACGTTGTTTTAGTTGTTGTTGTTTATTTGACGTTGTTGTTGTTGTTGTTGTTGTTTATTTGACGTTGTTATTGTTGACATTGTTGTTGTTGTTGTTTATTTGACGTAGTTGTTGTTGTTGACGTTGTTGTTGTTGTTGTTTATTTGACGTTTTTGTTGTTGTTGATGTATTTGTTGTTGTTGTTTATTTGACGTTGTTGTTATTGTTGTTTATTTGACGTTGTTGTTGATGTTGTTTATATGACGTTGTTGTTTTTATTGTTGTTGTTTATTTTACGTTGTTGTTGTTGTTTATTTGATGTTGTTGTTGTTGTTGTTTATTTGACATTGTTGTTGTTGTTGACGTTGTTGTTGTTGTTGTTTATTTGACATTGTTGTTGTTGTTGTTGTTGACGTTGTTGGTGTTGTTGTTTATTTGACGTTGTTGTTGTTGTTTTAGTTGTTGTTGTTTATTTGACGTTGTTGTTGTTGTTGTTTATTTGACGTTGTTGTTGTTGTTGTTTATTTGACGTTGTTGTTGTTGACATTATTGTTGTTGTTGTTGTTTATTTGACGTTGTTTTTGTTGTTGTTGTTTATTTGGCGTTGTTGTTGTTGTTTATTTGACATTGTTGTTGTTGACATTGTTGTTGTTGTTTATTTGACGTAGTTTTTGTTGTTGACGTTGTTGTTGTTGTTGTTGTTGTTTATTTGACGTTTTTGTTGTTCTTGATGTTGTTATTGTTGTTGTTTATTTGACGTTGTTGTTGTTGTTGTTGTTGTTTATTTGACGTTGTTGTTGTTGTTGTTGTTCATTTGACGTTGTTGTTGTTGTTGTTTATTTGACGTTGTTGTTGTTATTGATGTTGTTTATTTGACATTGTTGTTGTTGTTGTTTATTTAATGTTGTTGTTGTTGTTGTTTATTTGACATTGTTGTTGTTGTTGACGTTGTTGTTGTTGTTGTTGTTTATTTGACATTGTTGTTGTTGTTGTTGACGTTGTTGGTGTTGTTGTTTATTTGACGTTGTTGTTGTTGTTGTTGTTGTTGTTTATTTGACGTTGTTTTAGATGTTGTCGTTTATTTGACGTTGTTGTTATTGTTGTTTAGTTAATGTTGTTTTAGATGTTGTTGTTTATTTGACGGTGTTGTTGTTTATTTGACATTGTTGTTGTTGTTGACGTTGTTGTTGTTGTTGTTGTTTATTTGAATTGTTGTTGTTGTTGTTGACGTTGTTGGTGTTGTTGTTTATTTGACGTTGTTGTTGTTGTTTATTTGACATTGTTTTAGTTGTTGTTGTTTATTTGACGTTGTTGTTGTTGTTGTTTATTTGACGTTTTTGTTTTTGACATTGTTGTTGTTGTTTATATGACGTTGTTGTTGTTGTTGTTGTTGTTTATTTGACATAGTTGTTGTTGTTGACGTTGTTGTTGTTGTTTATTTGACGTTTTTGATGTTGATGATGTTGTTGTTGTTGTTTATTTGACGTTGTTGTTTTGGTTTATTTGACGTTGTTGTTGTTGTTTATTTGACGTTGTTGTTCTTATTGTTGTTGTTTATTTGACGTTGTTGTTGTTGTTGTTTATTTGACGTTGTTGTTGTTGTTTATTGGACGTTGTTGTTGTTGTTGTATATTTGACGGTGTTGTTGTTGTTGTTGTTTATTTGACGTTGTTGTTGTTGTTATTGTTTATTTGACGTTGTTGTTGTTTATTTGACGTTGTTATTGTTGTTTATTTGACGTTGTTTTTGTTATTTGACGTTGTTGTTGTTGTTGTTGTTGTTGTATTTGTTGTTGTTGTTGTTGCTTATTTGATGTTGTTGTTATTGTTGTTGTTTATTTGACGTTGTTGTTGTTTATTTGACGTTGTTGTTGTTGTTTATTTGATGTTGTTGTTGTTGTTTATTTGACGTTGTAGTTGTTGACGTTGTTGTTGTTGTTGTTTATTTGACGTTGTTATTATTGTTGTTGTTGTTTATTTGACGTTGGTGTTGTCGTTGCTGTTGTTTATTTGACGTTGTTGTTGTTGTCGTTGTTGTTTATTTGACGTTGTTGTTATTTATTTGACGTTGTTGTTGTTGTTGTTAATTTGACGTTGTTGTTGTTGTTTATTTGACGTTGTTGTTGTTGTTGTTGTTTATTTGACGTTGTTGTTGTTGTTGTTTATTTGACATTGTTGTTGTTGTTATTGACGTTGTTGTTGTTGTTTATTTGACATTGTTGTTGTTGTTGTTGGTGTTGTTGTTTATTTGACGTTGTTGTTGTTGTTGTTGTTGTTGTTGTTTATTTGACGTTGTTTTGGTTGTTATTGTTTATTTGGCGTTGTTGTTGTTTATTTGACATTGTTGTTGTTGACATTGTTGTTGTTGTTGTTGTTGTTGTTTATTTGACGTAGTTGTTGTTGATGACGTTGTTGTTGTTGTTGTTGCTTATTTGACGTTTTTGTTGTTGTTGATGTTGTTGTTGTTGTTTATTTGACGTTGTTGTTGTTGTTGTTTATTTGACGTTGTTGTTGTTGTTATTGTTGTTGTTTATTTGACGTTGTTGTTGTTGTTGTTTATTTGATGTTGTTGTTGTTGTTGTTTATTTGACATTGTTGTTGTTGTTGACGTTGTTGTTGTTGTTGTTGTTTATTTGACATTGTTGTTGTTGTTTATTTGACGTTGTTGTTGTTGTTTATTTGACGTAGTTGTTGTTGTTGACGTTGTTGTTGTTGTTTATTTGACGTTGTTATTGTTATTGTTTATTTGATGTTGTTGTTGTTGTTATTGTTGTTATTTATTTGACGTTGTTGTTGTTGTTGTTTATTTGATGTTGTTGTTGTTGTTTATTTGACATTGTTGTTGTTTATTTGACGTTGTTGTTGTTGTTTATTTGACGTTGTTGTTGTTGTTTATTGGACGTTGTTGTTGTTGTTGTATATTTGACGGTGTTGTTGTTGTTGTTGTTTATTTAACGTTGTTGTTGTTGTTGTTTATTTGACGTTGTTGTTGTTGTTTATTTGACGTTGTTGTTGTTGTTGACATAGTTGTTGTTGTTGTTGTTGTTTATTTCACGTTGTTGATGTTGTTGATGTTGTTGTTTATTTGACGTTGTAGTTGTTGTTTATTTGACGTTGTTGTTGTTGTTGTTGACATTGTTGTTGTTGTTGTTTATTTGATGTTGTTGTTGTTGTTTACTTGACATTGTTGTTGTTGTTGACGTTGTTGTTGTTGTTGTTTATTTGACATTGTTGTTGTTGTTGTTGACGTTGTTAGTTTTGTTGTTTATTTGACGTTGTTGTTGTTGTTGTTTATTAGACGTTGTTTTAGTTGTTGTTGTTTATTTGACGTTGTTGTTGTTGTTTATTTGACGTTGTTGTTGTTGACATTGTTGTTGTTGTTGTTGTTGTTTATTTGACGTAGTTGTTGTTGTTGACGTTGCTGTTGTTGTTGCTTATTTGACATTTTTGTTGTTGTTGATGTTGTTGTTGTTGTTTATTTGACGTTGTTGTTGTTGTTGTTGTTTATTTAACGTTGTTGTTGTTGTTATTGTTGTTGTTTATTTGGCGTTGTTGTTGTTGTTATTTATTTGATGTTGTTGTTGTTTATTTGACATTGTTGTTGTTGTTGACGTTGTTGTTGTTGTTGTTGTTTATTTGACATTGTTGTTGTTGTTGTTGTTGTTTATTTGACGTTGTTGTTGTTGTTTATTTGACGTAGTTGTTGTTGTTGACGTTGTTGTTGTTATTTATTTGACGTTGTTGTTGTTGTTGTTGTTTATTTGACATTGTTGTTGTTGTTATTGTTGTTGTTGTTGTTTATTTGATGTTGTTGTTGTTGTTTATTTGACATTGTTGTTGTTTATTTGACGTTGTTGTTGTTGTTGTTTATTTGACGTTGTTGTTGTTGTTGTTTATTGGACGTTGTTGTTGTTGTTGTATATTTGACGGTGTTGTTGTTGTTGTTTATTTGACGTTGTTGTTGTTGTTGTTGACGTTGTTGTTGTTGTTGTTTATTTGACGTTGTTGTTGTTGACATAGTTGTTGTTGTTGTTTATTTCACGTTGTTGATGTTGTTGTTTATTTGACGTTGTAGTTGTTGTTTATTTGACGTTGTTGTTGTTGTTGACATTGTTGTTGTTGTTGTTGTTTATTTGATGTTGTTGTTGTTGTTTATTTGACATTGTTGTTGTTGTTGACGTTGTTGTTGTTGTTGTTTATTTGACATTGTTGTTATTGTTGTTGACGTTGTTGGTTTTGTTGTTTATTTGACGTTGTTGTTGTTGTTTATTGGACGTTGTTTTAGTTGTTGTGATTTATTTGACGTTGTTGTTGTTGTTTATTGGACGTTGTTTTAGTTGTTGTGATTTATTTGACGTTGTTGTTGTTGTTGTTTATTTGACGTTGTTATTGTTAACATCGTTGTTGTTGTTGTTTATTTGACGTAGTTGTTGTTGTTGACGTTGTTGTTGTTGTTGTTTATTTGACGTTTTTGTTGTTGTTGATGTATTTGTTGTTGTTGTTTATTTGACGTTGTTGTTATTGTTGTTTATTTGACGTTGTTGTTGTTGTTGTTTATATGACGTTGTTGTTTTTATTGTTGTTGTTTATTTGACGTTGTTGTTGTTGTTTATTTGATGTTGTTGTTGTTGTTTATTTGACATTGTTGTTGTTGTTGACGTTGTTGTTGTTGTTGTTGTTTATTTGACATTGTTGTTGTTGTTGTCAACGTTGTTGGTGTTGTTGTTTATTTGACGTTGTTGTTGTTGTTTTAGTTGTTGTTGTTTATTTGACGTTGTTGTTGTTGTTTATTTGACGTTGTTGTTGTTTATTTGACGTTGTTGTTGTTGACATTGTTGTTGTTGTTGTTGTTGTTTATTTGACGTTGTTTTTGTTGTTGTTTTTTATTTGGCGTTGTTGTTGTTGTTGTTTATTTGACATTGTTGTTGTTGACATTGTTGTTGTTGTTTATTTGACGTAGTTTTTGTTGTTGACGTTGTTGTTGTTGTTGTTGTTGTTTATTTGACGTTTTTGTTGTTCTTGATGTTGTTATTGTTGTTGTTTATTTGACGTTGTTGTTGTTGTTGTTGTTTATTTGACGTTGTTGTTGTTGTTGTTGTTCATTTGACGTTGTTGTTGTTGTTGTTTATTTGACGTTGTTGTTGTTATTGATGTTGTTTATTTGACGTTGTTGTTGTTGTTGTTTATTTAATGTTGTTGTTGTTGTTGTTTATTTGACATTGTTGTTGTTGTTGACGTTGTTGTTGTTGTTGTTTATTTGACATTGTTGTTGTTGTTGTTGTTGACGTTGTTGGTGTTGTTGTTTATTTGACGTTGTTGTTGTTGTTGTTTATTTGACGTTGTTTTAGATGTTGTTGTTTATTTGACGTTGTTGTTATTGTTGTTTAGTTAATGTTGTTTTAGATGTTGTTGTTTATTTGACGGTGTTGTTGTTTATTTGACATTGTTGTTGTTGTTGACGTTGTTGTTGTTGTTGTTTATTTGAATTGTTGTTGTTGTTGTTGACGTTGTTGGTGTTGTTGTTTATTTGACGTTGTTGTTGTTGTTTATTTGACATTGTTTTAGTTGTTGTTGTTTATTTGACGTTGTTGTTGTTGTTGTTTATTTGACGTTTTTGTTTTTGACATTGTTGTTGTTGTTTATATGACGTTGTTGTTGTTGTTGTTGTTGTTGTTTATTTGACATAGTTGTTGTTGTAACACCCTCTAAAACCCCGCATATAATTTTCGCAAATATTAAAAATTATAAACTCAGAGTACATGTAATAATCGAGGAATGCTACAATTCTCTTTTAATAAAATAAATTCCTGTCATGCATAATTTTAGTGGTAACTCATACATGTCTACACAGCGGAATAATTTATTTAATAAAATCAAATGTTATAATATTTTCCAAAATCATCAGGGATTAACACCTGGAAAAGTCAACGTCATATTATAACAATTAAAAGAAAATAAACGAGTCTGACTAAAGCAGCTCGACAACCAAACGTTCCCGGAGTTACAACTATCAGAGCATGACCCGGACATACTAAAACGAACTAAACTAGACACGATAAGCCTTCGCCAAGCACCTGAGCGAAGCTCCTCAATCTGAAATATGCAACAGTAAGGGTGAGCTTCTCAAATATACATTTGGTTATACATTCATAACAATCAATTCACGAAATCATAAGCATCACCTAATAATTAGCATATTTCATAGTTTACAAAACCTTTACAATTCATATATCCATGACATATTGCCTTTCATATTTGCAAATATTCATCAAACATCATCAAACATTTATCAAATCATACGTGCATACAAACAATCAAATATAACATTGGAAAAATCATCCATTCATGTTATATTCGAGTAATGCAACACACCCATGCATGTGGTACCACTTCACCGCCCCATTAAATCGCGGGTCACGGATAACTCACCGTTCCATTACATCGCGGACACGGCTACCACCTCAACGTTCCATTATATCGCGGACACGTATATTGGCCACCATGTTAATTCCACACAATGGGAATTAACAAATGCAACATGATATGTAAGTATGTAACACTCAGCATACTATGAACATCAATCAACATATCATGCACATCAACAATATCAAACATAACATGATAGGAATAGCATGTAACCACTCAGCATACTATTAAACATCAATCATATCAAGTTATATCATAATTCATGCTTGATAACATCATCTAAAAGCATGACAATAAGATCCACATAGTGTTGGTATCATAACATACAATCGTTATTCGATACACACATCAATCAACACTAGGAATTCAATAAACACATATTCAAAACATGTCAAACACTGCACATCAAAACCGGATCAATCCGTACTTAACAGCATGCACAGAAAACATAGTTTAAAAACCAACACAGGAGGTTTAACACGGGTGCCCGTGTAAAACAACACTGCCCGTGTGGAAATGTGTCCAGAAAACACGTTTTTTTAACAAAACAGGGGATCAACACGGGCGCCCGTGTAAATCAACACGGCCCGTGTTGAATTGTGCCCAGAAAACCCATTTTTATGCCAACACAGTGAATCAACACGGGCGCCCGTGTTAATCAACACGCCCGTGTTGAATTATGGCCAGAAAACACATTTTCATCAGCATACAGTGAATCAACACGGGTGCCCGCGTAAATCAACGCGCCCGTGTTGATGAGTGCGAACCCAATTTTTCTGTTTTTGCAGCAGCTCATATACCTATTTTTTTGCACGAAAATACCTCTCTACGGCGGTGCAATATAGTACAAAGACATCCAATCCATCATAGGAACCTAAAGTCTCTAATTGATTCATAAAATCGGGAACTTAAACCTTTTCTAACAAAGTTCAATCCTAAGGTTATCGATCCCTAGAAACATCTAACAATTGGGATTTCCTACGATTACCCGAATCAACCGTACATAAACCCATAAACAAATATAAATCGAGTATAAACCCCCCTTACCTTATCAATTAGCAGCTTTGAGTTCCTGAGCGATGTTCTTCGTTCTCCGTTCTTCAGAGCTCTATTTTCCCAAATTCCAACTTCTGTTCTTACGTGAAAACCAAAAATGAGAAAATGGCCTAAGTCCCAAACATAACTTTATTTCTCTGCACCCCCACTCTTTACTAACAACATCTAAGCCCAATAACATAAAAATCCCAATATTCCTTATTTCTTTTATTTTCCTCAAATACTCCAAAATAAATAATTCTTTTTATTTTATTAATTCTAATAAAATAAATTCCCAAATTTAAATAAATCAATTAATTGAAAACGGGGTGTTACAACTCTCCCCCACTAAAAGAGTTTTCGTCCTCGAAAACATACCTTAGACGAACAGCTCCGGATAAGCCTCTTTCATCTGGCTCTCCAGCTCCCAAGTGATATTTCCATCTGCTGGACCTCCCCAAGCAACCTTCACTAATGCTATCTCTTTACCTCTTAACTGTTTCACTTCCCGATCTTCTATCCTCATAGGCAATGCTTCTACTGTCAGGTTATCTCTTACCTGTACATCATCGATTTGGATTACATGAGATGGGTCTGGAATGTATCTCCTCAACTGAGAAACATGAAAAACATCGTGCAAATTCACAAGTCTCGGAGGTAAAGCAATACGATAAGCAACTTCTCCAACTCTTTCCATAATCTGAAACGGACCAATAAAACGCGGAGTCAACTTCTTAGATTTCAACGCTCGACCAATACCCGTCATCGGGGTAACTCTCATAAACACATGATCTCCAGCACTAAATTCTAAATTCTTCCTCCTCTTATCATGATAACTTTTCTGACGACTCTGAGAAGCTCTCATCTTCTCTTGAATCAATTTGATCTTTTCAGTAGTCTGCTGAACAATTTCTGGCCCAATTACCGAACTCTCTCCAGATTCATACCAACACAAAGGTGTTCTACACCGTCTACCATACAATGCCTCAAACGGAGCCATACCAATACTCGAATGGTAACTATTGTTATAAGTAAACTCAATCAATGGCAAATAGCTATCCCAAGCTCCACCTTTCTCTAAAACACAAGCACGCAATAAATCTTCCAACGATTGAATCGTCCTCTCCGTCTGTCCATCAGTCTGAGGATGGTAAGCTGAACTCAACCTCAATTTAGTACCCAAAGCCTTCTGCAATCCTTCCCAAAATTTCGAAGTGAACCTCGGATCTCTATCTGACACAATACTAGAAGGAACTCCATGCAAACTCACTATTTTCTCAATATACAACTGTGCCAATCTCTCCATCGAGTAATCCATTCGCACCGGTATAAAATGAGCAGACTTAGTCAACCTATCCACAACGACCCATATCGCTTCACAATTCATAGGAGTCCTTGGCAACCCAGATACGAAATCCATAGAAATACTATCCCACTTCCATTCTGGAATAAACATCGGTTGCATAAACCCAGACGGCTTTTGATGCTCAATCTTCGATTTCTGACAGATTAAACATGCATACACAAATTCAGCTATTTCCTTTTTCATTCTCGGCCACCAAAACAATTTCTTCAAATCATGATACATTTTCGTGGCACCCGGATGAATGCTCATCCCACTGCGATGTCCTTCCTCTAATATACTTTTCTTGATTTCTGCGACATCAGGAACACAAACTCTATCGCCAAATCTCATAACATCATTTTCATCAATCCTAAACTCACCACCTTGACCTTGGTTGATCAATGTCAATTTATCAACTAAATTAACATCGGATTTCTGCCCGATCCTGATCTCTTCTAGAATACCACTAGTAAGTTTCAACATACCCAAACGAACACACTTCGGAGTACTTTCACAAACCAAACTCAAATCTCGGAATTGCTCAATTAAATCCAATTCACGAACCATCATCATAGACATATGCAAGGACTTCCTGCTCAAAGCATCTGCAACTACATTTGCCTTACCAGGATGGTAATTCAAACCAAAATCATAATCTTTGAGGAATTCTAACCACCTTCTTTGCCTCATATTGAGCTCTTTCTGATCGAAAAGATACTTCAAACTCTTATGATCGCTATACACTTCAAACCTCGAACCATACAGATAATGTCTCCACAATTTCAAGACAAACACAACTGCTGCCAACTCTAAGTCATGAGTAGGATAGTTCCTTTCATGAACCTTCAACTGTCTCGAAGCATACGCAACTACCTGCTGATTCTGCATTAAAACACCACCTAAACCCAACAGAGATGCATCACAATAGACCACAAAAGATTCCACCGGATTCGGCAAAATCAGAATAGGAGCACTTGTCAATCTCCGCTTCAATTCTTGGAAACCTTTCTCACAATCAGAATCCCAAATAAACGCTTGTCCTTTACGAGTCAACTTCGTCAACGGCAATGCTAACTTTGAGAATCCTTCGATAAACTTTCTGTAATAACCTGCAAGACCAAGAAAACTTCTGATTTCCGAAACAGTCTTCGGCGCTTCCCACTGAGATACCGCTTCTACTTTCGCAAGATCCACTGCAATACCATTCTTAGAAATCACATGTCCAAGAAAACTAACTTCATTCAGCCAGAACTCACATTTGGACAACTTTGCATACAACTTCTTATCTTTCAACAACTCTAACACAATTCTGAGATGTTCCGCATGTTCTTCGTCATTCTCGGAATAAATCAGAATGTCATCAATAAAAACCACAACAAACTTATCCAGATATGGGTGAAAAATCCTATTCATATATTCCATGAAAACACCAGGTGCATTAGTAACTCCGAACGGCATAACAGAATATTCATAATGCCCATACCTCGTTCGAAAAGCAGTCTTTTGAATATCTTCCGCTTTCACACGAATCTGATGATATCCAGATCTCAAATCAATCTTACTGAATACACTGGCTCCAATTAACTGATCCATTAAATCATCAATCCTCGGTAACGGGTACCGATTCTTAATGGTTACCTTGTTCAATTGCCTGTAATCAACACACAGTCTCATAGAACCTTCTTTCTTCTTAACCAACAATACCGGAGCACCCCAAGGCGAAACACTTGGACGAATAAACTTCTTCTCCAGTAAATCTTCCAACTGACTCTTCAATTCAGCCAACTCAGACGCAGACATACGATATGGCGCCATCGACACCGGTCTCGTACCAGGAATTAAATCTATAGAAAATTCCACTTCTCTCTCAGGAGGTAACTCGCCAACATCATCAGGAAAGACTTCTGGAAAATCACACACCACTGGCAATTCACTACTCCTGACCTTTCCTGTTACATCTAACGAAGCAAGTAACATAAACACATTAGCACCATCTTCCATTGCTTCTTGCACCTGCCTAGCAGTCATAGTCAAATTCTCGACACCAACTGCTTCTGGGAAAATCACCGTCTTAGCAAAGCAGTTCAGATGAACCCGGTTAAATTCCAACCAGTTCATCCCAAGGATAATATCAATTTGTTCAAGCGGTAGGCACACTAAATCCATACCGAAACCTCTACCAAAAATCTCAATAGGACAATTCCTACATACGAGTGAAGTTGTCACTGAACCCGATGCAGGAGTATCAACAACCATGCTACCTCGCATACCAGATATGTCCAGTTTCAACCTCTCAGCACAATCCAAAGAAATGAAAGAATGAGTTGCACCAGTATCAATAATTGCAACTAAAGGTGTGCCATGAATAAAACACGTACCTTTAATCAATCGATCCTCTGGGGTAGTCTCAGATCCAGACAAAGCAAACACTTTTCCACCTGACTGATCCTTCCTAGGCTTAGGACACTGCGGACGAATGTGACCTTCTTCGCCACAATTGTAACAAGTAACAGACTTCCCTTTGCAATCAATAGACAAATGACCAGCCTTTCCACATTTATAGCACTTCTTCTCATCACTCTTGCAATCTCGAATGTGATGACCAGACTCACCACACCTGTAGCATCTGATAGGAGCCTTAGAATCTCCCCCACTAGGCCTTTTCCAACCGCCTGATCTCTGGTTATCTCTACCATATGGC
Organism: Vicia faba; assembly: GCA_948472305.1. Taxonomy (NCBI): domain Eukaryota; kingdom Viridiplantae; phylum Streptophyta; class Magnoliopsida; order Fabales; family Fabaceae; genus Vicia; species Vicia faba. Next base: position 315,477,271 of record OX451737.1, read on the forward strand.
TTGCCACGGTCCATATGTTGCTTCCCTCTTTTATCAACAACCCCACGAGAGTGAGACGACCGATTCTTGGTAATATCTTCTTCCAAGATTCTGCTACAATCCACCAGATCAGAAAATCTACGAATACGCTGGTACCTGATTCCCTGCTTAATCTCATCTCGGAGACCATTCTCAAATTTGATACATTTAGAGAATTCTCCAGCCTCATCATTGTTGTAGTGTGCATAATACTTTGCCAGCTCAGTGAACTTAGTAGCATACTCACTAACAGTCAGATTGCCCTGCTTAAGCTCCAAAAATTCAATTTCCTTTCTTCCCCGAACATCTTCAGGAAAGTACCTCCTCAGAAAAGCCCTTCTGAAGTTAGCCCAAGTCAGTGCCTCTCCATCCTGAACCATTTCAGTCCTTGTGGCAACCCACCAGTCGTCGGCTTCTTCTGCCAACATATGCGTGCCATATCTGACTTTCAGATCTTCAGCACAATCAATCACACGGAAAATCCTTTCGATTTCCTTCAGCCACTTCTGAGCACCTTCGGGGTCATGTGTACCTTTGAACAACGGAGGATTGTTCCTCTGGAAATTTCCCAATTGCCTATCAGCACCAATCACGCCTCCAGTTGGGTTTCCAGCAAGTACACCAGCTAACATCCCCAAAGCCTCAGCTAGTGCAGCATCATTTCGTCCATTACCTCTTCCAGCCATATTCCTGAGAATTAAAACATACTCCACATCAGAATACAGTATCGACAGTGTTACCTTGCACTAGTCGCATACGAAAAGGAATGACTGACTCAAGACTCTGGTCACAACGACCGACTATGCTCTGATACCACTATTGTAACACCCTCTAAAACCCCGCATATAATTTTCGCAAATATTAAAAATTATAAACTCAGAGTACATGTAATAATCGAGGAATGCTACAATTCTCTTTTAATAAAATAAATTCCTGTCATGCATAATTTTAGTGGTAACTCATACATGTCTACACAGCGGAATAATTTATTTAATAAAATCAAATGTTATAATATTTTCCAAAATCATCAGGGATTAACACCTGGAAAAGTCAACGTCATATTATAACAATTAAAAGAAAATAAACGAGTCTGACTAAAGCAGCTCGACAACCAAACGTTCCCGGAGTTACAACTATCAGAGCATGACCCGGACATACTAAAACGAACTAAACTAGACACGATAAGCCTTCGCCAAGCACCTGAGCGAAGCTCCTCAATCTGAAATATGCAACAGTAAGGGTGAGCTTCTCAAATATACATTTGGTTATACATTCATAACAATCAATTCACGAAATCATAAGCATCACCTAATAATTAGCATATTTCATAGTTTACAAAACCTTTACAATTCATATATCCATGACATATTGCCTTTCATATTTGCAAATATTCATCAAACATCATCAAACATTTATCAAATCATACGTGCATACAAACAATCAAATATAACATTGGAAAAATCATCCATTCATGTTATATTCGAGTAATGCAACACACCCATGCATGTGGTACCACTTCACCGCCCCATTAAATCGCGGGTCACGGATAACTCACCGTTCCATTACATCGCGGACACGGCTACCACCTCAACGTTCCATTATATCGCGGACACGTATATTGGCCACCATGTTAATTCCACACAATGGGAATTAACAAATGCAACATGATATGTAAGTATGTAACACTCAGCATACTATGAACATCAATCAACATATCATGCACATCAACAATATCAAACATAACATGATAGGAATAGCATGTAACCACTCAGCATACTATTAAACATCAATCATATCAAGTTATATCATAATTCATGCTTGATAACATCATCTAAAAGCATGACAATAAGATCCACATAGTGTTGGTATCATAACATACAATCGTTATTCGATACACACATCAATCAACACTAGGAATTCAATAAACACATATTCAAAACATGTCAAACACTGCACATCAAAACCGGATCAATCCGTACTTAACAGCATGCACAGAAAACATAGTTTAAAAACCAACACAGGAGGTTTAACACGGGTGCCCGTGTAAAACAACACTGCCCGTGTGGAAATGTGTCCAGAAAACACGTTTTTTTAACAAAACAGGGGATCAACACGGGCGCCCGTGTAAATCAACACGGCCCGTGTTGAATTGTGCCCAGAAAACCCATTTTTATGCCAACACAGTGAATCAACACGGGCGCCCGTGTTAATCAACACGCCCGTGTTGAATTATGGCCAGAAAACACATTTTCATCAGCATACAGTGAATCAACACGGGTGCCCGCGTAAATCAACGCGCCCGTGTTGATGAGTGCGAACCCAATTTTTCTGTTTTTGCAGCAGCTCATATACCTATTTTTTTGCACGAAAATACCTCTCTACGGCGGTGCAATATAGTACAAAGACATCCAATCCATCATAGGAACCTAAAGTCTCTAATTGATTCATAAAATCGGGAACTTAAACCTTTTCTAACAAAGTTCAATCCTAAGGTTATCGATCCCTAGAAACATCTAACAATTGGGATTTCCTACGATTACCCGAATCAACCGTACATAAACCCATAAACAAATATAAATCGAGTATAAACCCCCCTTACCTTATCAATTAGCAGCTTTGAGTTCCTGAGCGATGTTCTTCGTTCTCCGTTCTTCAGAGCTCTATTTTCCCAAATTCCAACTTCTGTTCTTACGTGAAAACCAAAAATGAGAAAATGGCCTAAGTCCCAAACATAACTTTATTTCTCTGCACCCCCACTCTTTACTAACAACATCTAAGCCCAATAACATAAAAATCCCAATATTCCTTATTTCTTTTATTTTCCTCAAATACTCCAAAATAAATAATTCTTTTTATTTTATTAATTCTAATAAAATAAATTCCCAAATTTAAATAAATCAATTAATTGAAAACGGGGTGTTACAGTTGTTGTTGACGTTGTTGTTGTTATTTATTTGACGTTTTTGTTGTTGATGATGTTGTTGTTGTTGTTTATTTGACGTTGTTGTTATTGTTTATTTGACGTTGTTGTTGTTGTTGTTGTTGTTGTTTATTTGACGTTGTTGTTGTTATTGCTGTTGTTTATTTAACGTTGTTATTGTTGTTTTTGTTGTTTATTTGATGTTGTTGTTGTTGTTTATTTGACGTTGGTGTTGTTGTTGTTTATTTGACGTTGTTGTTGTTGTTGTCATTTATTTGACGTTGTTGTTGTTATTATTGTTTACTTGACGTTGTTGTTGTTGTTGTTTATTTGACGTTGTTATTGTTTTTTATTTGACGTTGTTTTTGTTATTTGACGTTGTTGTTGTTGTTGTTGTTGTATTTGTTGTTGTTGTTGTTGCTTATTTGACGTTGTTGTATTTGTTGTTGTTTATTTGACGTTGTTGCTGTTGTTTATTTGACGTTGTTGTTGTTGTTGTTTATTTGATGTTGTTGTTGTTGTTTATTTGACGTTGTTGTTGCTGTTGTTTATTTGACATTGTTGTTGTTGTTGTTGTTGGTGTTGTTGTTTATTTGGCGTTGTTGTTGTTGTTGTTGTTGTTTATTTGACGTTGTTTTGGTTGTTATTGTTTATTTGGCGTTGTTGTTGTTTATTTGACATTGTTGTTGTTGACATTGTTGTTGTTGTTGTTGTTGTTTATTTGACGTAGTTGTTGTTGATGACGTTGTTGTTGTTGTTGTTGCTTATTTGACGTTTTTGTTGTTGTTGATGTTGTTGTTGTTGTTTATTTGACGTTGTTGTTGTTGTTGTTTATTTGACGTTGTTGTTGTTGTTATTGTTGTTGTTTATTTGACGTTGTTGTTGTTGTTGTTGTTTATTTGATGTTGTTGTTGTTGTTGTTGTTGTTTATTTGACATTGTTGTTGTTGTTGACGTTGTTGTTGTTGTTGTTGTTGTTTATTTGACATTGTTGTTGTTGTTTATTAGACGTTGTTGTTGTTGTTTATTTGACGTAGTTGTTGTTGTTGACGTTGTTGTTGTTGTTTATTTGACGTTGTTATTGTTATTGTTTATTTGATGTTGTTGTTGTTGTTATTGTTGTTATTTATTTGACGTTGTTGTTGTTGTTGTTTATTTGATGTTGTTGTTGTTGTTTATTTGACATTGTTGTTGTTTATTTGACGTTGTTGTTGTTGTTTATTTGACGTTGTTGTTGTTGTTGTTTATTGGACGTTGTTGTTGTTGTTGTTGTATATTTGACGGTGTTGTTGCTGTTGTTGTTTATTTGACGTTGTTGTTGTTGTTGTTGTTTATTTGACGTTGTTGTTGTTGTTTATTTGACGTTGTTGTTGTTGACATAGTTGTTGTTGTTGTTGTTTATTTCACGTTGTTGATGTTGTTGATGTTGTTGTTTATTTGACGTTGTAGTTGTTGTTTATTTGACGTTGTTGTTGTTGTTGACATTGTTGTTGTTGTTGTTGTTTATTTGATGTTGTTGTTGTTGTTTACTTGACATTGTTGTTGTTGTTGACGTTGTTGTTGCTGTTGTTTATTTGACATTGTTGTTGTTGTTGTTGACGTTGTTAGTTTTGTTGTTTATTTGACGTTGTTGTTGTTGGTGTTGTTGTTTATTAGACGTTGTTTTAGTTGTTGTTGTTTATTTGACGTTGTTGTTGTTGTTTATTTGACGTTGTTGTTGTTGACATTGTTGTTGTTGTTGTTGTTGTTTATTTGACGTAGTTGTTGTTGTTGACGTTGCTGTTGTTGTTGCTTATTTGACATTTTTGTTGTTGTTGATGTTGTTGTTGTTGTTGTTGTTGTTTATTTGACGTTGTTGTTGTTGTTGTTTATTTAACGTTATTGTTGTTGTTATTGTTGTTGTTTATTTGACGTTGTTGTTGTTGTTGTTGTTTATTTGATGTTGTTGTTGTTTATTTGACATTGTTGTTGTTGTTGACGTTGTTGTTGTTGTTGTTGTTGTTGTTTATTTGACATTGTTGTTGTTGTTGTTTATTTGACGTTGTTGTTGTTGTTTATTTGACGTAGTTGTTGTTGTTGACGTTGTTGTTGTTGTTTATTTGACGTTGTTGTTGTTGTTGTTGTTTATTTGACATTGTTGTTGTTGTTTATTTGATGTTGTTGTTGTTGTTGTTTATTTGACATTGTTGTTGTTTATTTGACGTTGTTGTTGTTGTTGTTTATTTGACGTTGTTGTTGTTGTTGTTTATTGGACGTTGTTGTTGTTGTTGTATATTTGACGGTGTTGTTGTTGTTGTTGTTTATTTGACGTTGTTGTTGTTTATTTGACGTTGTTGTTGTTGTTGTTGACGTTGTTGTTGTTGTTGTTGTTTATTTGACGTTGTTGTTGTTGTTGACATAGTTGTTGTTGTTGTTGTTTATTTCACGTTGTTGATGTTGTTGATGTTGTTGTTTATTTGACGTTGTAGTTGTTGTTTATTTGACGTTGTTGTTGTTGTTGACATTGTTGTTGTTGTTGTTGTTTATTTGATGTTGTTGTTGTTGTTTATTTGACATTGTTGTTGTTGTTGACGTTGTTGTTGTTGTTGTTTATTTGACATTGTTGTTGTTGTTGTTGACGTTGTTGGTTTTGTTGTTTATTTGACGTTGTTGTTGTTGTTTATTGGACGTTGTTTTAGTTGTTGTTGTTTATTTGACGTTGTTGTTGTTGTTTATTTGACGTTGTTATTGTTGACATTGTTGTTGTTGTTGTTTATTTGACGTAGTTGTTGTTGTTGACGTTGTTGTTGTTGTTGTTGTTTATTTGACGTTTTTGTTGTTGTTGATGTATTTGTTGTTGTTGTTTATTTGACGTTGTTGTTATTGTTGTTTATTTGACGTTGTTGTTGTTTATATGACGTTGTTGTTTTTATTGTTGTTGTTTATTTTACGTTGTTGTTGTTGCTGATGTTGTTGTTGTTGTTTATTTGACGTTGTTGTTGTTGTTGTTGTTGTTGTTGTTTATTTGACGTTGTTGTTGTTATTGTTGTTGTTTATTTGACGTTGTTGTTGTTTATTTGATGTTGTTGTTGTTTATTTGACATTGTTGTTGTTGTTGACGTTGTTGTTGTTGTTGTTTATTTGACATTGTTGTTGTTGTTTATTTGACGTTGTTGTTGTTTATTTGACGTAGTTAATGTTGTTGACGTTGTTGTTGTTGTTGTTTATTTGACGTTGTTGTTGTTGTTTATTTGACGTTGTTGTTGTTGTTATTGTTGTTGTTTATTTGACGTTATTTTTGTTGTTGTTTATTTGATGTTGTTGTTGTTGTTTATTAGACATTGTTGTTGTTTATTTGACGTTGTTGTTGTTGTTGTTGTTGTTTATTTGACGTTGTTGTTGTTGTTTATTGGACGTTGTTGTTGTTGTTGTATATTTGACGGTGTTTTTGTTGTTGTTGTTGTTTATTTGACGTTGTTGTTGTTGTTGTTTATTTGACGTTGTTGTTGTTGTTGTTGACGTTGTTGTTATTGTTGTTTATTTGACGTTGTTGTTGTTGTTGACATAGTTGTTGTTGTTGTTGTTTATTTCACGTTGTTGATGTTGTTGATGTTGTTGTTTATTTGACGTTGTAATTGTTGTTTATTTGACGTTGTTGTTGTTGTTGACATTATTGTTGTTGTTGTTTACTTGATGTTGTTGTTGTTGTTTATTTGACATTGTTGTTGTTGTTGTTGACGTTGTTGTTGTTGTTTATTTGACATTGTTGTTGTTGTTGTTGTTGACGTTGTTGGTTTTGTTGTTTATTTGACGTTGTTGTTGTTGTTGTTTATTAGACGTTGTTTTAGTTGTTGTTGTTTATTTGAAGTTGTTGTTGTTGTTTATTTGACGTTGTTATTGTTGACATTGTTGTTGTTATTGTTGTTTATTTGACGTAGTTGTTGTTGTTGACGTTGTTGTCGTTGTTATTTATTTGACGTTTTTGTTGTTGTTGATGTTGTTGTTGTTTATTTGACGTTGTTGTTAATGTTGTTTATTTGACGTTGTTGTTGTTGTTTATATGACGTTGTTGTTGTTATTGTTGTTGTTTATTTGACGTTGTTGTTGTTGTTGTTTATTTGATGTTGTTGTTGTTGTTGTTTATTTGACATTGTTGTTGTTGTTGACGTTGTTGTTGTTGTTGTTGTTTATTTGACATTGTTGTTGTTGTTGACGTTGTTGGTGTTGTTGTTTATTTGACGTTGTTGTCGTTGTTGTTTATTTGATGTTGTTTTAGTTGTTGTTGTTTATTTGACGTTGTTGTTGTTATTTATTTGACGTTGTTGTTGTTGTTTATTTGACGTTGTTGTTGTTGACATTGTTGTTGTTGTTGTTTATTTGACGTTGTTTTTGTTGTTGTTGTTTATTTGGCGTTGTTGTTGTTGTTGACATTGTTGTTGTTGTGTATTTGACGTAGTTTTTGTTGTTGACGTTGTTGTTGTTGTTGTTGTTGTTTATTTGACGTTTTTGTTGTTCTTGATGTTGTTGTTGTTGTTGTTGTTGTTTATTTGACGTTGTTGTTGTTGTTGTTGTTGTTTATTTGACGATGTTGTTGTTGTTGTTCATTTGACGTTGTTGTTGTTGTTGTTGTTTATTTGACGTTGTTGTTGTTATTGATGTTGTTTATTTGACGTTGTTGTTGTTGTTGTTGTTTATTTAATGTTGTTGTTGTTGTTTATTTGACATTGTTGTTGTTGTTGTTTATTTAATGTTGTTGTTGTTGTTTATTTGACATTGTTGTTGTTGTTGACGTTGTTGTTGTTGTTTATTTGACATTGTTGTTGTTGTTGTTGTTGTTGACGTTGTTGGTGTTGTTGTTTATTTGACGTTGTTGTTGTTGTTTATTTGACGTTGTTTTAGATGTTGTTGTTTATTTGACGTTGTTGTTGTTGTTGTTTAGTTAATGTTGTTTTAGATGTTGTTGTTTATTTGACGGTGTTGTTGTTTATTTGACATTGTTATTGTTGTTGACGTTGTTGTTGTTGTTGTTTATTTGAATTGTTGTTGTTGTTGTTGTTGTTGACGTTGTTGGTGTTGTTGTTTATTTGACGTTGTTGTTGTTGTTGCTGTTATTTATTTGGCGTTGTTTTAGTTGTTGTTGTTTATTTGACGTTGTTGTTGTTGTTTATTTGACGTTTTTGTTTTTGACATTGTTGTTGTTGTTGTTTATATGACGTTGTTGTTGTTGTTGTTGTTTATTTGACATAGTTGTTGTTGTTGACGTTGTTGTTGTTGTTGTTGTTTATTTGACGTTTTTGTTATTGATGATGTTGTTGTTTATTGTTTATTTGACGTTGTTGTTATTGTTTATTTGACGTTGTTGTTGTTGTTTATTTGACGTTGTTGTTGTTGTTATTGTTGTTGTTTATTTGACGTTGTTGTTGTTGTTTATTTGATGTTGTTGTTGTTGTTGTTTATTTGACGTTGGTGTTGTTGTTGTTTATTTGACGTTGTTGTTGTTGTTATTTATTTGACGTTGTTGTTGTTGTTATTGTTTATTTGACGTTGTTGTTGTTGTTGTTGTTGTTTATTTGACGTTGTTATTGTTGTTTATTTGACGTTGTTTTTGTTATTTGACGTTGTTGTTGTTGTTGTTGTTGTTGCTTATTTGACGTTGTTGTTATTGTTGTTGATTATTTGACGTTGTTGTTGTTGTTGTTTATTTGACATTGTTGTTGTTGTTGTTGTTGACGTTGTTGTTGTTGTTGTTGTTTATTTGACGTTGTTGTTGTTGTTGTTGTTTATTTGATGTTGTTTTAGTTGTTGTTGTTTATTTGATGTTGTTTTAGTTGTTGTTGTTTATTTGACGTTGTTGTTGTTGTTTATTTGACGTTGTTGTTGTTTATTTGACGTTGTTGTTGTTGACATTGTTGTTGTTCTTGTTTATTTGACGTTGTTTTTGTTGTTGTTTATTTGGCGTTGTTGTTGTTTATTTGACATTGTTGTTGTTGTTTATTTGACGTAGTATTTGTTGTTGACGTTGTTGTTGTTGTTGTTGTTTATTTGACGTTTTTGTTGTTCTTGATGTTGTTGTTGTTGTTGTTTATTTGACGTTGTTGTTGTTGTTGTTTATTTGACGTTGTTGTTGTTGTTGTTGTTCATTTGACGTTGTTGTTGTTATTGTTTTTTTGACGTTGTTGTTGTTATTGATGTTGTTTATTTGACGTTGTTGTTGTTTTTTATTTAATGTTGTTGTTGTTTATTTGACATTGTTGTTGTTGTTGACGTTGCTGTTGTTGTTGTTTGTTTGACATTGTTGTTGTTGTTGTTGTTGTTGACGTTGTTGGTGTTGTTGTTGTTGTTGTTGTTTATTTGACGTTGTTTTAGATGTTGTTGTTTATTTGACGTTGTTGTTGTTGTTGTTGTTTATTTAACGTTGTTTTAGATGTTATTGTTTATTTTACGGTGTTGTTGTTTATTTGACATTGTTGTTGTTGTTGACGTTGTTGTTGTTGTTGACGTTGTTGTTGTTGTTGTTTATTTAACATTGTTGTTGTTGTTGTTGTTGACGTTGTTGGTGTTGTTGTTTATTTGACATTGTTGTTGTTGTTGTTGTTTATTTGACGTTGTTTTAGTTGTTGTTGTTTATTTGACGTTGTTGTTGTTGTTTATTTGACGTTTTTGTTTTTGACATTGTTGTTGTTGTTGTTTATATGACGTTGTTGTTGTTGTTGTTTATTTGACATAGTTGTTGTTGTTGACGTTGTTGTTGTTGTTGTTGTTGTTTATTTGACGTTTTTGTTGTTGATGATGTTGTTGTTGTTGTTTATTTGACGTTGTTGTTTTGGTTTATTTGATGTTGTTGTTGTTTATTTGACGTTGTTGTTGTTATTGTTGTTGTTTATTTGACGTTGTTGTTGTTGTTGTTGTTTATTTGATGTTGTTGTTGTTGTTGTTTATTTGACGTTGGTGTTGTTGTTGTTTATTTGACGTTGTTGTTGTTGTTATTTATTTGACGTTGTTGTTGTTGTTATTGTTTATTTGACGTTGTTGTTGTTGTTTTTGTTTATTTGACGTTGTTATTGTTGTTTATTTGACGTTGTTTTTGTTATTTGACGTTGTTGTTGTTGTTGTTGTATTTGTTGTTGTTGTTGTTGTTGCTTATTTGACGTTGTTGTTATTGTTGTTGTTTATTTGACGTTGTTGTTGTTGTTTATTTGACGTTGTTGTTGTTATTGTTGTTGTTTATTTGATGTTGTTGTAGTTGTTTATTTGACATTGTTGTTGTTGACGTTGTTGTTGTTGTTGTTGTTTATTTGACGTTGTTATTGTTGTTGTTGTTGTTTATTTGACGTTGTTGTTGTCGTTGTTGTTGTTTATTTGACGTTGTTGTTGTTGTTTATTTGACGTTGTTGTTGTTATTTATTTGACGTTGTTGTTTATTTGACGTTGTTGTTGTTGTTGTTTATTTGACGTTGTTGTTGTTGTTGTTGTTTATTTGACGTTGTTGTTGTTGTTGTTTATTTGACAGTGTTGTTGTTGTTCTTTACGTTGTTGTTGTTGTTTATTTGACATTTTTGTTTTGTCTTGTTGGTGTTGTTGTTTATTTGACGTTGTTGTTGTTTATTTGGCGTTGTTGTTGTTTATTTGACATTGTTGTTGTTGACATTGTTGTTGTTGTTGTTTATTTGACGTAGTTGTTGTTGTTGACGTTTTTGTTGTTGTTGTTGCTTATTTGACGTTTTGTTGTTGTTGTTGTTGTTTATTTGACGTTGTTGTTGTTGTTATTGTTGTTGTTTATTTGACGTTGTTGTTGTTGTTGTTTATTTGATGTTGTTGTTGTTTATTTGACATTATTGTTGTTGTTGACGTTGTTGTTGTTGTTGTTGTTTATTTGACATTGTTGTTGTTGTTTATTTGACGTTGTTGTTGTTGTTTATTTGACGTAGTTGTTGTTGTTGACGTTGTTGTTGTTGTTGTTGTTTATTTGACGTTGTTGTTGTTGTTTATTTGAAGTTGTTGTTGTTGTTATTGTTGTTGTTTATTTGACGTTGTTGTTGTTGTTGTTTATTTGATGTTGTTGTTGTTGTTTATTTGACATTGTTGTTGTTTATTTGACGTTGTTGTTGTTGTTTATTTGACGTTGTTGTTGTTTATTGGTCGTTGTTTTTGTTGTATATTTGACGGTGTTGTTGTTGTTGTTGTTTATTTGATGTTGTTGTTGTTGACGTTGTTGTTGTTGTTGTTGTTTATTTGACGTTGTTGTTGTTGTTGACATAGTTGTTGTTGTTGTTGTTGACATAGTTGTTGTTGTTGTTGTTTATTTCACGTTGTTGATGTTGTTGATGTTGTTGTTTATTTGACGTTGTAGTTGTTGTTTATTTGACGTTATTGTTGTTGCTGACATTGTTGTTGTTGTTGTTTATTTGATGTTGTTGTTGTTTATTTGACATTGTTGTTGTTGTTGACGTTGTTGTTGTTATTTATTTGACGTTGTTGTTGTTTATTTGACGTTGTTGTTGTTGACATTGTTGTTGTTGTTGTTGTTTATTTGATGTTGTTTTTGTTGTTGTTTATTTAACGTTGTTGTTGTTGTTGTTGTTGTTCATTTGACGTTGTTGTTGTTGTTGTTTATTTGACGTTGTTGTTGTTATTGATGTTGTTTATTTGACGTTGTTGTTGTTGTTGTTTATTTAATGTTATTGTTGTTGTTGTTTATTTGACATTGTTGTTGTTGTTGACGTTGTTGTTGTTGTTGTTTATTTGACATTGTTGTTGTTGTTGTTCTTGTTGACGTTGTTGGTGTTGTTGTTTATTTGACGTTATTGTTGTTGTTTATTTGACGTTGTTTTAGATGTTGTTGTTTATTTGACGTTGTTGTTGTTGTTGTTGTTGTTGTTGTTGTTGTTGTTTATTTAACGTTGTTTTAGATGTTATTGTTTATTTTATGGTGTTGTTGTTTATTTGACATTGTTGTTGTTGTTGTTGGTGTTGTTGTTTATTTGGCGTTGTTGTTGTTGTTGTTTATTTGACGTTGTTTTGGTTGTTATTGTTTATTTGGCGTTGTTGTTGTTTATTTGACATTGTTGTTGTTGACATTGTTGTTGTTGTTGTTGTTTATTTGACGTAGTTGTTGTTGATGACGTTGTTGTTGTTGTTGTTGCTTATTTGACGTTTTTGTTGTTGTTGATGTTGTTGTTGTTGTTTATTTGACGTTGTTGTTGTTGTTGTTTATTTGACGTTGTTGTTGTTGTTATTGTTGTTGTTTATTTGACGTTGTTGTTGTTGTTGTTTATTTGATGTTGTTGTTGTTGTTGTTGTTTATTTGACATTGTTGTTGTTGTTGACGTTGTTGTTGTTGTTGTTGTTTATTTGACATTGTTGTTGTTGTTTATTTGACGTTGTTGTTGTTGTTGTTTATTTGACGTAGTTGTTGTTGTTGACGTTGTTGTTGTTGTTTATTTGACGTTGTTATTGTTATTGTTTATTTGATGTTGTTGTTGTTGTTATTGTTGTTATTTATTTGACGTTGTTGTTGTTGTTGTTGTTTATTTGATGTTGTTGTTGTTGTTTATTTGACATTGTTGTTGTTTATTTGACGTTGTTGTTGTTGTTTATTTGACGTTGTTGTTGTTGTTTATTGGACGTTGTTGTTGTTGTTGTATATTTGACGGTGTTGTTGTTGTTGTTGTTTATTTGACGTTGTTGTTGTTGTTGTTTATTTGACGTTGTTGTTGTTGTTTATTTGACGTTGTTGTTGTTGTTGACATAGTTGTTGTTGTTGTTATTTATTTCACGTTGTTGATGTTGTTGATGTTGTTGTTTATTTGACGTTGTAGTTGTTGTTTATTTGACGTTGTTGTTGTTGTTGACATTGTTGTTGTTGTTGTTGTTTATTTGATGTTGTTGTTGTTGTTTACTTGACATTGTTGTTGTTGTTGACGTTGTTGTTGCTGTTGTTTATTTGACATTGTTGTTGTTGTTGTTGACGTTGTTAGTTTTGTTGTTTATTTGACGTTGTTGTTGTTGTTGTTGTTGTTTATTAGACGTTGTTTTAGTTGTTGTTGTTTATTTGACGTTGTTGTTGTTGTTTATTTGACGTTGTTGTTGTTGACATTGTTGTTGTTGTTGTTGTTGTTTATTTGACGTAGTTGTTGTTGTTGACGTTGCTGTTGTTGTTGCTTATTTGACATTTTTGTTGTTGTTGATGTTGTTGTTGTTGTTGTTTATTTGACGTTGTTGTTGTTGTTGTTTATTTAACGTTGTTGTTGTTGTTATTGTTGTTGTTTATTTGACGTTGTTGTTGTTGTTGTTGTTGTTGTTTATTTGATGTTGTTGTTGTTTATTTGACATTGTTGTTGTTGTTGACGTTGTTGTTGTTGTTGTTGTTGTTTTTTATTTGACATTGTTGTTGTTGTTGTTGTTGTTTATTTGACGTTGTTGTTGTTGTTTATTTGACGTAGTTGTTGTTGTTGACGTTGTTGTTGTTGTTTATTTGACGTTGTTGTTGTTGTTGTTGTTTATTTGACATTGTTGTTGTTGTTTATTTGATGTTGTTGTTGTTGTTGTTTATTTGACATTGTTGTTGTTTATTTGACGTTGTTGTTGTTGTTGTTTATTTGACGTTGTTGTTGTTGTTGTTTATTGGACGTTGTTGTTGTTGTTGTTGTATATTTGACGGTGTTGTTGTTGTTGTTTATTTGACGTTGTTGTTGTTTATTTGACGTTGTTGTTGTTGTTGTTGACGTTGTTGTTGTTGTTGTTTATTTGACGTTGTTGTTGTTGTTGTTGACATAGTTGTTGTTGTTGTTGTTTATTTCACGTTGTTGATGTTGTTGATGTTGTTGTTTATTTGACGTTGTAGTTGTTGTTTATTTGACGTTGTTGTTGTTGTTGACATTGTTGTTGTTGTTGTTGTTTATTTGATGTTGTTGTTGTTGTTTATTTGACATTGTTGTTGTTGTTGACGTTGTTGTTGTTGTTGTTTATTTGACATTGTTGTTGTTGTTGTTGACGTTGTTGGTTTTGTTGTTTATTTGACGTTGTTGTTGTTGTTTATTGGACGTTGTTTTAGTTGTTGTTGTTTATTTGACGTTGTTGTTGTTGTTTATTTGACGTTGTTATTGTTGACATTGTTGTTGTTGTTGTTTATTTGACGTGGTTGTTGTTGTTGACGTTGTTGTTGTTGTTGTTGTTTATTTGACGTTTTTGTTGTTGTTGATGTATTTGTTGTTGTTGTTTATTTGACGTTGTTGTTATTGTTGTTTATTTGACGTTGTTGTTGTTGTTGTTTATATGACGTTGTTGTTTTTATTGTTGTTGTTTATTTTACGTTGTTGTTGTTGCTGATGTTGTTGTTGTTGTTTATTTGACGTTGTTGTTGTTGTTGTTGTTGTTTATTTGACGTTGTTGTTGTTATTGTTGTTGTTTATTTGACGTTGTTGTTGTTGTTGTTTATTTGATGTTGTTGTTGTTTATTTGACATTGTTGTTGTTGTTGACGTTGTTGTTGTTGTTGTTTATTTGACATTGTTGTTGTTGTTTATTTGACGTTGTTGTTGTTTATTTGACGTAGTTAATGTTGTTGACATTGTTGTTGTTGTTGTTTATTTGACGTTGTTGTTGTTGTTTATTTGACGTTGTTGTTGTTGTTATTGTTGTTGTTTATTTGACGTTATTTTTGTTGTTGTTGTTTATTTGATGTTGTTGTTGTTGTTTATTAGACATTGTTGTTGTTTATTTGACGTTGTTGTTGTTGTTGTTGTTTATTTGACGTTGTTGTTGTTGTTTATTGGACGTTGTTGTTGTTGTTGTATATTTGACGGTGTTGTTGTTGTTGTTGTTGTTGTTGTTTATTTGACGTTGTTGTTGTTGTTGTTGTTTATTTGACGTTGTTGTTGTTGTTGACGTTGTTGTTATTGTTGTTTATTTGACGTTGTTGTTGTTGTTGACATAGTTGTTGTTGTTGTTGTTTATTTCACGTTGTTGATGTTGTTGATGTTGTTGTTTATTTGACGTTGTAGTTGTTGTTTATTTGACGTTGTTGTTGTTGTTGACATTATTGTTGTTGTTGTTTACTTGATGTTGTTGTTGTTGTTTATTTGACATTGTTGTTGTTGTTGTTGACGTTGTTGTTGTTGTTTATTTGACATTGTTGTTGTTGTTGTTGACGTTGTTGGTTTTGTTGTTTATTTGACGTTGTTGTTGTTGTTGTTTATTAGACGTTGTTTTAGTTGTTGTTGTTTATTTGACGTTGTTGTTGTTGTTTATTTGACGTTGTTATTGTTGACATTGTTGTTGTTGTTGTTGTTTATTTGACGTAGTTGTTGTTGTTGACGTTGTTGTTGTTGTTATTTATTTGACGTTTTTGTTGTTGTTGATGTTGTTGTTGTTTATTTGACGTTGTTGTTAATGTTGTTTATTTGACGTTGTTGTTGTTGTTGTTTATATGACGTTGTTGTTGTTATTGTTGTTGTTTATTTGACGTTGTTGTTGTTGTTTATTTGATGTTGTTGTTGTTGTTGTTTATTTGACATTGTTGTTGTTGTTGACGTTGTTGTTGTTGTTGTTTATTTGACATTGTTGTTGTTGTTGTTGACGTTGTTGGTGTTGTTGTTTATTTGACGTTGTTGTCGTTGTTGTTTATTTGATGTTGTTTTAGTTGTTGTTGTTTATTTGACGTTGTTGTTGTTATTTATTTGACGTTGTTGTTGTTGTTTATTTGACGTTGTTGTTGTTGACATTGTTGTTGTTGTTGTTTATTTGACGTTGTTTTTGTTGTTGTTGTTTATTTGGCGTTGTTGTTGTTGTTGACATTGTTGTTGTTGTGTATTTGACGTAGTTTTTGTTGTTGACGTTGTTGTTGTTGTTGTTGTTGTTTATTTGACGTTTTTGTTGTTCTTGATGTTGTTGTTGTTGTTGTTGTTTATTTGACGTTGTTGTTGTTGTTGTTGTTGTTTATTTGACGATGTTGTTGTTGTTGTTCATTTGACGTTGTTGTTGTTGTTGTTGTTTATTTGACGTTGTTGTTGTTATTGATGTTGTTTATTTGACGTTGTTGTTGTTGTTGTTTATTTAATGTTGTTGTTGTTGTTTATTTGACATTGTTGTTGTTGTTTATTTAATGTTGTTGTTGTTGTTTATTTGACATTGTTGTTGTTGTTGACGTTGTTGTTGTTGTTTATTTGACATTGTTGTTGTTGTTGTTGTTGACGTTGTTGGTGTTGTTGTTTATTTGACGTTGTTGTTGTTGTTTATTTGACGTTGTTTTAGATGTTGTTGTTTATTTGACGTTGTTGTTGTTGTTGTTTAGTTAATGTTGTTTTAGATGTTGTTGTTTATTTGACGGTGTTGTTGTTTATTTGACATTGTTATTGTTGTTGACGTTGTTGTTGTTGTTGTTTATTTGAATTGTTGTTGTTGTTGTTGTTGTTGACGTTGTTGGTGTTGTTGTTTATTTGACGTTGTTGTTGTTGTTGGTGTTATTTATTTGGCGTTGTTTTAGTTGTTGTTGTTTATTTGACGTTGTTGTTGTTGTTTATTTGACGTTTTTGTTTTTGACATTGTTGTTGTTGTTGTTTATATGACGTTGTTGTTGTTGTTGTTGTTTATTTGACATAGTTGTTGTTGTTGACGTTGTTGTTGTTGTTGTTTATTTGACGTTTTTGTTATTGATGATGTTGTTGTTTATTGTTTATTTGACGTTGTTGTTATTGTTTATTTGACATTGTTGTTGTTGTTTATTTGACGTTGTTGTTGTTGTTATTGTTGTTGTTTATTTGACGTTGTTGTTGTTGTTTATTTGATGTTGTTGTTGTTGTTGTTTATTTGACGTTGGTGTTGTTGTTGTTTATTTGACGTTGTTGTTGTTGTTATTTATTTGACGTTGTTGTTGTTGTTATTGTTTATTTGACGTTGTTGTTGTTGTTGTTGTTTATTTGACGTTGTTATTGTTGTTTATTTGACGTTGTTTTTGTTATTTGACGTTGTTGTTGTTGTTGTTGTTGCTTATTTGACGTTGTTGTTATTGTTGTTGATTATTTGACGTTGTTGTTGTTGTTGTTTATTTGACATTGTTGTTGTTGTTGTTGTTGACGTTGTTGTTGTTGTTGTTGTTTATTTGACGTTGTTGTTGTTGTTGTTGTTTATTTGATGTTGTTTTAGTTGTTGTTGTTTATTTGATGTTGTTTTAGTTGTTGTTGTTTATTTGACGTTGTTGTTGTTGTTTATTTGACGTTGTTGTTGTTTATTTGACGTTGTTGTTGTTGACATTGTTGTTGTTCTTGTTTATTTGACGTTGTTTTTGTTGTTGTTTATTTGGCGTTGTTGTTGTTTATTTGACATTGTTGTTGTTGTTTATTTGACGTAGTATTTGTTGTTGACGTTGTTGTTGTTGTTGTTTATTTGACGTTTTTGTTGTTCTTGATGTTGTTGTTGTTGTTGTTTATTTGACGTTGTTGTTGTTGTTGTTTATTTGACGTTGTTGTTGTTGTTGTTGTTGTTCATTTGACGTTGTTGTTGTTATTGTTTTTTTGACGTTGTTGTTGTTATTGATGTTGTTTATTTGACGTTGTTGTTGTTTTTTATTTAATGTTGTTGTTGTTTATTTGACATTGTTGTTGTTGTTGACGTTGCTGTTGTTGTTGTTTATTTGACATTGTTGTTGTTGTTGTTGTTGTTGACGTTGTTGGTGTTGTTGTTGTTGTTGTTGTTGTTTATTTGACGTTGTTTTAGATGTTGTTGTTTATTTGACGTTGTTGTTGTTGTTGTTGTTGTTTATTTAACGTTGTTTTAGATGTTATTGTTTATTTTACGGTGTTGTTGTTTATTTGACATTGTTGTTGTTGTTGACGTTGTTGTTGTTGTTGACGTTGTTGTTGTTGTTGTTTATTTAACATTGTTGTTGTTGTTGTTGTTGACGTTGTTGGTGTTGTTGTTTATTTGACATTGTTGTTGTTGTTGTTGTTTATTTGACGTTGTTTTAGTTGTTGTTGTTTATTTGACGTTGTTGTTGTTGTTTATTTGACGTTTTTGTTTTTGACATTGTTGTTGTTGTTGTTTATATGACGTTGTTGTTGTTGTTGTTTATTTGACATAGTTGTTGTTGTTGACGTTGTTGTTGTTGTTGTTGTTTATTTGACGTTTTTGTTGTTGATGATGTTGTTGTTGTTGTTTATTTGACGTTGTTGTTTTGGTTTATTTGATGTTGTTGTTGTTTATTTGACGTTGTTGTTGTTATTGTTGTTGTTTATTTGACGTTGTTGTTGTTGTTGTTTATTTGATGTTGTTGTTGTTGTTGTTGTTTATTTGACGTTGGTGTTGTTGTTGTTTATTTGACGTTGTTGTTGTTGTTATTTATTTGACGTTGTTGTTGTTGTTATTGTTTATTTGACGTTGTTGTTGTTGTTTATTTGACGTTGTTATTGTTGTTTATTTGACGTTGTTTTTGTTATTTGACGTTGTTGTTGTTGTTGTTGTATTTGTTGTTGTTGTTGTTGTTGCTTATTTGACGTTATTGTTATTGTTGTTGTTTATTTGACGTTGTTGTTGTTGTTTATTTGACGTTGTTGTTGTTATTGTTGTTGTTTATTTGATGTTGTTGTAGTTGTTTATTTGACATTGTTGTTGTTGACGTTGTTGTTGTTGTTGTTTATTTGACGTTGTTATTGTTGTTGCTGTTGTTTATTTGACGTTGTTGTTGTCGTTATTGTTGTTTATTTGACGTTGTTGTTGTTGTTGTTTATTTGACGTTGTTGTTGTTATTTATTTGACGTTGTTGTTTATTTGACGTTGTTGTTGTTGTTTATTTGACGTTGTTGTTGTTGTTGTTGTTTATTTGACGTTGTTGTTGTTGTTGTTTATTTGACAGTGTTGTTGTTGTTCTTTACGTTGTTGTTGTTGTTTATTTGACATTTTTGTTTTGTCTTGTTGGTGTTGTTGTTTATTTGACGTTGTTGTTGTTTATTTGGCGTTGTTGTTGTTTATTTGACATTGTTGTTGTTGACATTGTTGTTGTTGTTGTTTATTTGACGTAGTTGTTGTTGTTGACGTTTTTGTTGTTGTTGCTTATTTGACTTTTTGTTGTTGTTGTTGTTTATTTGACGTTGTTGTTGATGTTATTGTTGTTGTTTATTTGACGTTGTTGTTGTTGTTGTTTATTTGATGTTGTTGTTGTTTATTTGACATTATTGTTGTTGTTGACGTTGTTGTTGTTGTTGTTGTTTATTTGACATTGTTGTTGTTGTTTATTTGACGTTGTTGTTGTTGTTTATTTGACGTAGTTGTTGTTGTTGACGTTGTTGTTGTTGTTGTTGTTGTTGTTGTTTATTTGACGTTGTTGTTGTTGTTTATTTGAAGTTGTTGTTGTTGTTATTGTTGTTGTTTATTTGACGTTGTTGTTGTTGTTGTTTATTTGATGTTGTTGTTGTTGTTGTTTATTTGACATTGTTGTTGTTTATTTGACGTTGTTGTTGTTGTTTATTTGATGTTGTTGTTGTTTATTGGTCGTTGTTTTTGTTGTATATTTGACGGTGTTGTTGTTGTTGTTGTTTATTTGATGTTGTTGTTGTTGACGTTGTTGTTGTTGTTGTTGTTTATTTGACGTTGTTGTTGTTGTTGACATAGTTGTTGTTGTTGTTGTTTATTTCACGTTGTTGATGTTGTTGATGTTGTTGTTTATTTGACGTTGTAGTTGTTGTTTATTTGACGTTATTGTTGTTGCTGACATTGTTGTTGTTGTTGTTTATTTGATGTTGTTGTTGTTTATTTGACATTGTTGTTGTTGTTGACGTTGTTGTTGTTGTTTATTTGATGTTGTTGTTGTTTATTTGACGTTGTTGTTGTTGACATTGTTGTTGTTGTTGTTGTTTATTTGATGTTGTTTTTGTTGTTGTTTATTTAACATTGTTGTTGTTGTTGTTGTTGTTGTTCATTTGACGTTGTTGTTGTTGTTGTTTATTTGACGTTGTTGTTGTTATTGATGTTGTTTATTTGACGTTGTTGTTGTTGTTGTTTATTTAATCTTATTGTTGTTGTTGTTTATTTGACATTGTTGTTGTTGTTGACGTTGTTGTTGTTGTTGTTGTTTATTTGACATTGTTGTTGTTGTTGTTGTTGTTGACGTTGTTGGTGTTGTTGTTTATTTGACGTTATTGTTGTTGTTTATTTGACGTTGTTTTAGATGTTGTTGTTTATTTGACGTTGTTGTTGTTGTTGTTGTTTATTTAACGTTGTTTTAGATGTTATTGTTTATTTTACGGTGTTGTTGTTTATTTGACATTGTTGTTGTTGTTGTTGGTGTTGTTGTTTATTTGGCGTTGTTGTTGTTGTTGTTGTTGTTTATTTGACGTTGTTTTGGTTGTTATTGTTTATTTGGCGTTGTTGTTGTTTATTTGACATTGTTGTTGTTGACATTGTTGTTGTTGTTGTTGTTTATTTGACGTAGTTGTTGTTGATGACGTTGTTGTTGTTGTTGTTGCTTATTTGACGTTTTTGTTGTTGTTGATGTTGTTGTTGTTGTTTATTTGACGTTGTTGTTGTTGTTGTTTATTTGACGTTGTTGTTGTTGTTATTGTTGTTGTTTATTTGACGTTGTTGTTGTTGTTGTTGTTGTTTATTTGATGTTGTTGTTGTTGTTGTTTATTTGACATTGTTGTTGTTGTTGACGTTGTTGTTGTTGTTGTTTATTTGACATTGTTGTTGTTGTTTATTTGACGTTGTTGTTGTTGTTTATTTGACGTAGTTGTTGTTGTTGACGTTGTTGTTGTTGTTTATTTGACGATGTTATTGTTATTGTTTATTTGATGTTATTGTTGTTGTTATTGTTGTTATTTATTTGACGTTGTTGTTGTTGTTGTTTATTTGATGTTGTTGTTGTTGTTTATTTGACATTGTTGTTGTTTATTTGACGTTGTTGTTGTTGTTTATTTGACGTTGTTGTTGTTGTTTATTGGACGTTGTTGTTGTTGTTGTTGTTGTATATTTGACGGTGTTGTTGTTGTTGTTGTTTATTTGACGTTGTTGTTGTTGTTGTTTATTTGACGTTGTTGTTGTTGTTTATTTGACGTTGTTGTTGTTGTTGACATAGTTGTTGTTGTTGTTGTTTATTTCACGTTGTTGATGTTGTTGATGTTGTTGTTTATTTGACGTTGTAGTTGTTGTTTATTTGACGTTGTTGTTGTTGACATTGTTGTTGTTGTTGTTTATTTGATGTTGTTGTTGTTGTTTACTTGACATTGTTGTTGTTGTTGACGTTGTTGTTGCTGTTGTTTATTTGACATTGTTGTTGTTGTTGTTGACGTTGTTGTTGCTGTTGTTTATTTGACGTTGTTATTGTTGTTTATTTGACGTTGTTTTTGTTATTTGACGTTGTTGTTGTTGTTGTTGTTGTTGTTGCTTATTTGACGTTGTTGTTGTTGTTGTTGTTGTTGCTTATTTGACGTTGTTGTTATTGTTGTTGATTATTTGACGTTGTTGTTGTTGTTGTTTATTTGACATTGTTGTTGTTGTTGTTGTTGTTGACGTTGTTGTTGTTGTTGTTTATTTGACGTTGTTGTTGTTGTTGTTTATTTGATGTTGTTTTAGTTGTTGTTGTTTATTTGATGTTGTTTTAGTTGTTGTTGTTTATTTGACGTTGTTGTTGTTGTTTATTTGACGTTGTTGTTGTTTATTTGACGTTGTTGTTGTTGACATTGTTGTTGTTCTTGTTTATTTGACGTTGTTTTTGTTGTTGTTTATTTGGCGTTGTTGTTGTTTATTTGACATTGTTGTTGTTGTTTATTTGACGTAGTATTTGTTGTTGACGTTGTTGTTGTTGTTGTTTATTTGACGTTTTTGTTGTTCTTGATGTTGTTGTTGTTGTTGTTTATTTGACGTTGTTGTTGTTGTTGTTTATTTGACGTTGTTGTTGTTGTTGTTCATTTGACGTTGTTGTTGTTATTGTTTTTTGACGTTGTTGTTGTTATTGATGTTGTTTATTTGACGTTGTTGTTGTTTTTTATTTAATGTTGTTGTTGTTTATTTGACATTGTTGTTGTTGTTGACGTTGCTGTTGTTGTTGTTTATTTGACATTGTTGTTGTTGTTGTTGTTGTTGTTGACGTTGTTGGTTTTGTTGTTGTTGTTGTTTATTTGACGTTGTTTTAGATGTTGTTGTTTATTTGACGTTGTTGTTGTTGTTGTTGTTGTTTATTTAACGTTGTTTTAGATGTTATTGTTTATTTTACGGTGTTGTTGTTTATTTGACATTGTTGTTGTTGTTGACGTTGTTGTTGTTGTTGACGTTGTTGTTGTTGTTGTTGTTGTTTATTTAACATTGTTGTTGTTGACGTTGTTGGTGTTGTTGTTTATTTGACATTGTTGTTGTTGTTGTTGTTTATTTGACGTTGTTTTAGTTGTTGTTGTTTATTTGACGTTGTTGTTGTTGTTTATTTGACGTTTTTGTTTTTGACATTGTTGTTGTTGTTGTTTATATGACGTTGTTGTTGTTGTTGTTTATTTGACATAGTTGTTGTTGTTGACGTTGTTGTTGTTGTTGTTGTTTATTTGACGTTTTTGTTGTTGATGATGTTGTTGTTGTTGTTTATTTGACGTTGTTGTTTTGGTTTATTTGATGTTGTTGTTGTTTATTTGACGTTGTTGTTGTTATTGTTGTTGTTTATTTGACGTTGTTGTTGTTGTTGTTTATTTGATGTTGTTGTTGTTGTTTATTTGACGTTGGTGTTGTTGTTGTTTATTTGACGTTGTTGTTGTTGTTATTGTTTATTTGACGTTGTTGTTGTTGTTGTCGTTGTTTATTTGACGTTGTTATTGTTGTTTATTTGACGTTGTTTTTGTTATTTGACGTTGTTGTTGTTGTTGTATTTGTTGTTGTTGTTGTTGTTGCTTATTTGACGTTGTTGTTATTGTTGTTGTTTATTTGACGTTGTTGTTGTTGTTTATTTGACGTTGTTGTTGTTATTGTTGTTGTTTATTTGATGTTGTTGTAGTTGTTTATTTGACATTGTTGTTGTTGACGTTGTTGTTGTTGTTGTTTATTTGACGTTGTTATTGTTGTTGCTGTTGTTTATTTGACGTTGTTGTTGTCGTTGTTGTTGTTTATTTGACGTTGTTGTTGTTGTTGTTGTTGTTTATTTGACGTTGTTGTTGTTATTTATTTGACGTTGTTGTTTATTTGACGTTGTTGTTGTTGTTTATTTGACGTTGTTGTTGTTCTTTACGTTGTTGTTGTTGTTTATTTGACATTTTTGTTTTGTCTTGTTGGTGTTGTTGTTTATTTGACGTTGTTGTTGTTTATTTGGCGTTGTTGTTGTTTATTTGACATTGTTGTTGTTGACATTGTTGTTGTTGTTGTTTATTTGACGTAGTTGTTGTTGGTGACGTTTTTGTTGTTGTTGCTTATTTGACGTTTTGTTGTTGTTGTTGTTT
Organism: Vicia faba; assembly: GCA_948472305.1. NCBI lineage: Eukaryota > Viridiplantae > Streptophyta > Magnoliopsida > Fabales > Fabaceae > Vicia > Vicia faba. Next base: position 315,500,588 of record OX451737.1, read on the forward strand.
ATTTGACGTAGTTGTTGTTGTTATTGTTGTTGTTTATTTGACATTATTGTCGTTGTTGACGTTGTTGTTGTTGTTGTTGTTTATTTGACATTGTTGTTGTTGTTTATTTGACGTTGTTGTTGTTGTTTATTTGACGTAGTTGTTGTTGTTGACGTTGTTGTTGTTGTTGTTGTTGTTGTTGTTGTTTATTTGAAGTTGTTGTTGTTGTTTATTTGAAGTTGTTGTTGTTGTTATTGTTGTTGTTTATTTGACGTTGTTGTTGTTGTTGTTTATTTGATGTTGTTGTTGTTGTTTATTTGACATTGTTGTTGTTTATTTGACGTTGTTGTTGTTGTTTATTTGACGTTGTTGTTGTTTATTGGTCGTTGTTTTTGTTGTATATTTGACGGTGTTGTTGTTGTTGTTGTTTATTTGATGTTGTTGTTGTTGACGTTGTTGTTGTTGTTGTTGTTTATTTGACGTTGTTGTTGTTGTTGACATAGTTGTTGTTGTTGTTGTTTATTTCACGTTGTTGATGTTGTTGATGTTGTTGATGTTGTTGTTTATTTGACGTTGTAGTTGTTGTTTATTTGACGTTATTGTTGTTGCTGACATTGTTGTTGTTGTTGTTTATTTGATGTTGTTGTTGTTTATTTGACATTGTTGTTGTTGTTGACGTTGTTGTTGTTGTTTATTTGACGTTGTTGTTGTTTATTTGACGTTGTTGTTGTTGACATTGTTGTTGTTGTTGTTGTTTATTTGATGTTGTTTTTGTTGTTGTTTATTTGACGTTGTTGTTGTTGTTGTTGTTGTTGTTGTTCATTTGACGTTGTTGTTGTTGTTGTTGTTGTTGACGTTGTTGGTGTTGTTGTTTATTTGACGTTGTTGTTGTTGTTGTTCATTTGACGTTGTTGTTGTTGTTGTTTATTTGACGTTGTTGTTGTTATTGATGTTGTTTATTTGACGTTGTTGTTGTTGTTGTTTATTTAATGTTGTTGTTGTTGTTTATTTGACATTGTTGTTGTTGTTTATTTAATGTTGTTGTTGTTGTTTATTTGACATTGTTGTTGTTGTTGACGTTGTTGTTTATTTGACATTGTTGTTGTTGTTGTTGACGTTGTTGGTGTTGTTGTTTATTTGACGTTGTTGTTGTTGTTTATTTGACGTTGTTTTAGATGTTGTTGTTTATTTGACGTTGTTGTTGTTGTTGTTGTTTAGTTAATGTTGTTTTAGATGTTGTTGTTTATTTGGCAGTGTTGTTGTTTATTTGACATTGTTATTGTTGTTGACGTTGTTGTTGTTGTTGTTTATTTGAATTGTTGTTGTTGTTGTTGTTGTTGACGTTGTTGGTGTTGTTGTTTATTTGACGTTGTTGTTGTTGTTGGTGTTATTTATTTGGCGTTGTTTTAGTTGCTGTTATTTATTTGACGTTTTTGTTTTTGACATTGTTGTTGTTGTTGTTTATATGACGTTGTTGTTGTTGTTGTTGTTTATTTGACATAGTTGTTGTTGTTGACGTTGTTGTTGTTGTTGTTTATTTGACGTTTTTGTTATTGATGATGTTGTTGTTTATTGTTTATTTGACGTTGTTGTTATTGTTTATTTGACGTTGTTGTTGTTGTTTATTTGACGTTGTTGTTGTTGTTATTGTTGTTGTTTATTTGACGTTGTTGTTGTTGTTTATTTGAAGTTGTTGTTGTTGTTTATTTGACGTTGGTGTTGTTGTTGTTTATTTGACGTTGTTGTTGTTGTTGTTATTTATTTGACGTTGTTGTTGTTGTTATTGTTTATTTGACGTTGTTGTTGTTGTTGTTGTTTATTTGACGTTGTTATTGTTGTTTATTTGACGTTGTTTTTGTTATTTGACGTTGTTGTTGTTGTTGTTGTTGTTGCTTATTTGACGTTGTTGTTATTGTTGTTGATTATTTGACGTTGTTGTTGTTGTTGTTTATTTGACATTGTTGTTGTTGTTGTTGTTGACGTTGTTGTTGTTGTTGTTGTTTATTTGACGTTGTTGTTGTTGTTGTTGTTTATTTGATGTTGTTTTAGTTGTTGTTGTTTATTTGATGTTGTTTTAGTTGTTGTTGTTTATTTGACGTTGTTGTTGTTGTTTATTTGACGTTGTTGTTGTTTATTTGACGTTGTTGTTGTTGACATTGTTGTTGTTCTTGTTTATTTGACGTTGTTTTTGTTGTTGTTTATTTGGCGTTGTTGTTGTTTATTTGACATTGTTGTTGTTGTTTATTTGACGTAGTATTTGTTGTTGACGTTGTTGTTGTTGTTGTTGTTTATTTGACGTTTTTGTTGTTCTTGATGTTGTTGTTGTTGTTGTTTATTTGACGTTGTTGTTGTTGTTGTTTATTTGACGTTGTTGTTGTTGTTGTTGTTCATTTGACGTTGTTGTTGTTATTGTTTTTTTGACGTTGTTGTTGTTATTGATGTTGTTTATTTGACGTTGTTGTTGTTTTTTATTTAATGTTGTTGTTGTTTATTTGACATTGTTGTTGTTGTTGACGTTGCTGTTGTTGTTGTTTATTTGACATTGTTGTTGTTGTTGTTGTTGTTGTTGACGTTGTTGGTGTTGTTGTTGTTGTTGTTTATTTGACGTTGTTTTAGATGTTGTTGTTTATTTGACGTTGTTGTTGTTGTTGTTGTTTATTTAACGTTGTTTTAGATGTTATTGTTTATTTTACGGTGTTGTTGTTTATTTGACATTGTTGTTGTTATTGACGTTGTTGTTGTTGTTGACGTTGTTGTTGTTGTTGTTGTTTATTTAACATTGTTGTTGTTGACGTTGTTGGTGTTGTTGTTTATTTGACATTGTTGTTGTTGTTGTTGTTTATTTGACGTTGTTTTAGTTGTTGTTGTTTATTTGACGTTGTTGTTGTTGTTTATTTGACGTTTTTGTTTTTGACATTGTTGTTGTTGTTGTTTATATGACGTTGTTGTTGTTGTTTATTTGACATAGTTGTTGTTGTTGACGTTGTTGTTGTTGTTGTTGTTTATTTGACGTTTTTGTTGTTGATGATGTTGTTGTTGTTGTTTATTTGACGTTGTTGTTTTGGTTTATTTGATGTTGTTGTTGTTTATTTGACGTTGTTGTTGTTATTGTTGTTGTTTATTTGACGTTGTTGTTGTTGTTGTTTATTTGATGTTGTTGTTGTTGTTTATTTGACGTTGGTGTTGTTGTTGTTTATTTGACGTTGTTGTTGTTGTTATTTATTTGACGTTGTTGTTGTTGTTATTGTTTATTTGACGTTGTTGTTGTTGTTGTTGTTTATTTGACGTTGTTATTGTTGTTTATTTGACGTTGTTTTTGTTATTTGACGTTGTTGTTGTTGTTGTTGTTGTATTTGTTGTTGTTGTTGTTGTTGCTTATTTGACGTTGTTGTTATTGTTGTTGTTTATTTGACGTTGTTGTTGTTGTTTATTTGACGTTGTTGTTGTTGTTATTGTTGTTGTTTATTTGATGTTGTTGTAGTTGTTTATTTGACATTGTTGTTGTTGACGTTGTTGTTGTTGTTGTTTATTTGACGTTGTTATTGTTGTTGCTGTTGTTTATTTGACGTTGTTGTTGTCGTTGTTGTTGTTTATTTGACGTTGTTGTTGTTGTTGTTTATTTGACGTTGTTGTTGTTATTTATTTGACGTTGTTGTTTATTTGACGTTGTTGTTGTTGTTTATTTGACATTGTTGTTGTTGTTGTTTATTTGACGTTGTTGTTGTTGTTGTTGTTTATTTGACAGTGTTGTTGTTGTTCTTTACGTTGTTGTTGTTGTTTATTTGACATTTTTGTTTTGTCTTGTTGGTGTTGTTGTTTATTTGACGTTGTTGTTGTTTATTTGGCGTTGTTGTTGTTTATTTGACATTGTTGTTGTTGACATTGTTGTTGTTGTTGTTGTTTATTTGACGTAGTTGTTGTTGTTGACGTTTTTGTTGTTGTTGCTTATTTGACGTTTTGTTGTTGTTGTTGTTTATTTGACGTTGTTGTTGTTGTTATTATTGTTGTTTATTTGACGTTGTTGTTGTTGTTTATTTGATGTTGTTGTTATTTATTTGACATTATTGTCGTTGTTGACGTTGTTGTTGTTGTTTATTTTACATTGTTGTTGTTTATTTGACGTTGTTGTTGTTGTTTATTTGACGTAGTTGTTGTTGTTGACGTTGTTGTTGTTGTTGTTGTTGTTGTTTATTTGACGTTGTTGTTGTTTATTTGATGTTGTTGTTGTTGTTTATTTGACATTGTTGTTGTTTATTTGACGTTGTTGTTGTTGTTTATTTGACGTTGTTGTTGTTTATTGGTCATTGTTTTTGTTGTATATTTGACGGTGTTGTTGTTGTTGTTTATTTGATGTTGTTGTTGTTGACGTTGTTGTTGTTGTTGTTTATTTGACGTTGTTGTTGTTGTTGACATAGTTGTTGTTGACATAGTTGTTGTTGTTGTTGTTTATTTCACGTTGTTGATGTTGTTGATGTTGTTGTTTATTTGACGTTGTAGTTGTTGTTTATTTGACGTTATTGTTGTTGCTGACATTGTTGTTGTTGTTGTTGTTTATTTGATGTTGTTGTTGTTTATTTGACATTGTTGTTGTTGTTGACGTTGTTGTTGTTGTTTATTTGACGTTGTTGTTGTTGACATTGTTGTTGTTGTTGTTGTTGTTTATTTGATGTTGTTTTTGTTGTTGTTTATTTGACGTTGTTGTTGTTGTTGTTGTTGTTCATTTGACGTTGTTGTTGTTGTTGTTTATTTGACGTTGTTGTTGTTATTGATGTTGTTTATTTGACGTTGTTGTTGTTGTTGTTTATTTAATGTTATTGTTGTTGTTGTTTATTTGACATTGTTGTTGTTGTTGACGTTGTTGTTGTTGTTGTTTATTTGACATTGTTGTTGTTGTTGTTGACGTTGTTGGTGTTGTTGTTTATTTGACGTTGTTGTTGTTGTTTATTTGACGTTGTTTTAGATGTTGTTGTTTATTTGACGTTGTTGTTGTTGTTGTTGTTGTTTATTTAACGTTGTTTTAGATGTTATTGTTTATTTTACGGTGTTGTTGTTTATTTGACATTGTTGTTGTTGTTGACGTTGTTGTTGTTGTTGTTGTTTATTTAACATTGTTGTTGTTGTTGACGTTGTTGGTGTTGTTGTTTATTTGACATTGTTGTTGTTGTTGTTGTTTATTTGACATTGTTTTAGTTGTTGTTGTTTATTTGACGTTGTTGTTGTTGTTTATTTGACGTTTTTGTTTTTGACATTGTTGTTGTTGTTGTTTATATGACATTGTTGTTGTTGTTGTTGTTTATTTGACATAATTGTTGTTGTTGACGTTGTTGTTGTTGTTGTTGTTGTTTATTTGACGTTTTTGTTGTTGATGATGTTGTTGTTGTTGTTTATTTGACGTTGTTGTTTTGGTTTATTTGACGTTGTTGTTGTTGTTTATTTGACGTTGTTGTTCTTATTGTTTCTGTTTATTTGACGTTGTTGTTGTTGTTGTTTATTTGACGTTGTTGTTGTTTATTTGAAGTTGTTGTTGTTGTTATTGTTGTTGTTTATTTGACGTTGTTGTTGTTGTTTATTTGATGTTGTTGTTGTTGTTTATTTGACATTGTTGTTGTTTATTTGACGTTGTTGTTGTTGTTTATTTGACGTTGTTGTTGTTTATTGGTCGTTGTTGTTGTTGTATATTTGACGGTGTTGTTGTTGTTGTTGTTTATTTGACGTTGTTGTTGTTGTTGACGTTGTTGTTGTTGTTGACATAGTTGTTGTTGTTGTTGTTTATTTCACGTTGTTGATGTTGTTGATGTTGTTGTTTATTTGACGTTGTAGTTGTTGTTTATTTGACGTTATTGTTGTTGCTGACATTGTTGTTGTTGTTGTTTATTTGATGTTGTTGTTGTTTATTTGACATTGTTGTTGTTGTTGACGTTGTTGTTGTTGTTTATTTGACGTTGTTGTTGTTTATTTGACGTTGTTGTTGTTGACATTGTTGTTGTTGTTGTTTATTTGACGTTATTTTTGAATTTGTTTATTTGACGTTGTTGTTGTTGTTGTTGTTGTTGTTCATTTGACGTTGTTGTTGTTATTGTTTATTTGACGTTGTTGTTGTTATTGATGTTGTTTATTTGACGTTGTTGTTGTTGTTGTTTATTTATTGTTTTTGTTGTTGTTGTTTATTTGACATTGTTGTTGTTGTTGACGTTGTTGTTGTTGTTGTTTATTTGACATTGTTGTTGTTGTTGTTGTTGTTGACGTTGTTGGTGTTGTTGTTTATTTGACGTTGTTGTTGTTGTTTATTTAACGTTGTTTTAGATGTTATTGTTTATTTTACGGTGTTGTTGTTTATTTGACATTGTTGTTGTTGTTGACGTTGTTGTTGTTGTTGTTTATTTAACATTGTTGTTGTTGTTGTTGTTGTTGACGTTGTTGGTGTTGTTGTTTATTTGACATTGTTGTTGTTGTTGTTGTTTATTTGACATTGTTTTAGTTGTTGTTGTTTATTTGACGTTGTTGTTGTTGTTTATTTGACGTTTTTGTTTTTGACATTGTTGTTGTTGTTGTTTATATGACGTTGTTGTTGTTGTTGTTGTTGTTTATTTGACATAATTGTTGTTGTTGACGTTGTTGTTGTTGTTGTTGTTGTTTATTTGACGTTTTTGTTGTTGATGATGTTGTTGTTGTTGTTTATTTGACGTTGTTGTTTTGGTTTATTTGACGTTGTTGTTGTTGTTTATTTGACGTTGTTGTTCTTATTGTTGTTGTTTATTTGACGTTGTTGTTGTTGTTGTTGTTTATTTGACGTTGTTGTTGTTGTTTATTGGACGTTGTTGTTGTTGTTGTTGTATATTTGACGGTGTTGTTGTTGTTGTTTATTTGACGTTGTTGTTGTTGTTATTGTTTATTTGACGTTGTTGTTGTTTATTTGACGTTGTTATTGTTGTTTATTTGACGTTGTTTTTGTTATTTGACGTTGTTGTTGTTGTTGTTGTTGTATTTGTTGTTGTTGTTGTTGTTGCTTATTTGATGTTGTTGTTATTGTTGTTGTTTATTTGACGTTGTTGTTGTTGTTTATTTGACGTTGTTGTTGTTGTTTATTTGATGTTGTTGTTGTTGTTTATTTGACGTTGTAGTTGTTGACGTTGTTGTTGTTGTTGTTGTTGTTTATTTGACGTTGTTATTGTTGTTGCTGTTGTTTATTTGACGTTGTTGTTGTCGTTGCTGTTGTTTATTTGACGTTGTTGTTGTTGTCGTTGTTGTTAATTTGACGTTGTTGTTATTTATTTGACGTTGTTGTTGTTGTTGTTAATTTGACGTTGTTGTTGTTTATTTGACGTTGTTGTTGTTGTTGTTTATTTGACATTGTTGTTGTTGTTATTGACGTTGTTGTTGTTGTTTATTTGACATTGTTGTTGTTGTTGTTGGTGTTGTTGTTTATTTGACGTTGTTGTTGTTGTTGTTGTTGTTTATTTGACGTTGTTTTGGTTGTTATTGTTTATTTGGCGTTGTTGTTGTTTATTTGACATTGTTGTTGTTGACATTGTTGTTGTTGTTGTTGTTTATTTGACGTAGTTGTTGTTGATGACGTTGTTGTTGTTGTTGTTGCTTATTTGACGTTTTTGTTGTTGTTGATGTTGTTGTTGTTGTTTATTTAAGGTTGTTGTTGTTGTTGTTGTTGTTTATTTGACGTTGTTGTTGTTGTTATTGTTGTTGTTTATTTGACGTTGTTGTTGTTGTTGTTGTTTATTTGATGTTGTTGTTGTTGTTGTTGTTGTTTATTTGACATTGTTGTTGTTGTTGACGTTGTTGTTGTTGTTGTTTATTTGACATTGTTGTTGTTGTTTATTTGACGTTGTTGTTGTTGTTTATTTGACGTAGTTGTTGTTGTTGACGTTGTTGTTGTTGTTTATTTGACGTTGTTATTGTTATTGTTTATTTGATGTTGTTGTTGTTGTTATTGTTGTTATTTATTTGACGTTGTTGTTGTTGTTGTTTATTTGATGTTGTTGTTGTTTATTTGACATTGTTGTTGTTGTTGACGTTGTTGTTGTTGTTGTTGTTGTTTATTTGACATTGTTGTTGTTGTTGTTTATTTGACGTTGTTGTTGTTGTTGTTTATTTGACGTAGTTGTTGTTGACGTTGTTGTTGTTGTTTATTTGACGTTGTTGTTGTTGTTGTTGTTTATTTGACATTGTTATTGTTGTTATTGTTGTTGTTGTTGTTTATTTGATGTTGTTGTTGTTGTTGTTTATTTGACATTGTTGTTGTTTATTCGTTGTTGTTGTTGTTGTTGTTTATTTGACGTTGTTATTGTTGTTGTTTATTGGACGTTGTTGTTGTTGTTGTTATATATTTGACGGTGTTATTGTTGTTGTTGTTTATTTGACGTTGTTGTTGTTTATTTGACGTTGTTGTTGTTGTTGTTGACGTTGTTGTTGTTGTTGTTTATTTGACGTTGTTGTTGTTGTTGACATAGTTGTTGTTCTTGTTGTTTATTTCACGTTGTTGATGTTGTTGATGTTGTTGTTTATTTGACGTTGTAGTTGTTGTTTATTTGACGTTGTTGTTGTTGTTGACATTGTTGTTGTTGTTGTTTATTTGATGTTGTTGTTGTTTATTTGACATTGTTGTTGTTGTTGACGTTGTTGTTGTTGTTGTTTATTTGACATTGTTGTTGTTGTTGTTGACGTTGTTGGTTTTGTTGTTTATTTGACGTTGTTGTTGTTGTTTATTGGACGTTGTTTTTGTTGTTGTTGTTTATTTGACGTTGTTGTTGTTGTTGTTTATTTGACGTTGTTATTGTTGACATTGTTGTTGTTGTTGTTTATTTGACGTAGTTGTTGTTGTTGACGTTGTTGTTGTTGTTGTTGTTTATTTGACGTTTTTGTTGTTGTTGATGTATTTGTTGTTGTTGTTTATTTGACGTTGTTGTTATTGTTGTTTATTTGACGTTGTTGTTGTTTTTTGTTGTTTATATGACGTTGTTGTTTTTATTGTTGTTGTTTATTTTACGTTGTTGTTGTTGTTTATTTGATGTTGTTGTTGTTGTTGTTTATTTGACATTGTTGTTGTTGTTGACGTTGTTGTTGTTGTTGTTGTTTATTTGACATTGTTGTTGTTGTTGTTGACGTTGTTGGTGTTGTTGTTTATTTGACGTTGTTGTTGTTGTTTTAGTTGTTGTTGTTTATTTGACGTTGTTGTTGTTGTTTATTTGACGTTGTTGTTGTTGTTTATTTGACGTTGTTGTTGTTGACATTGTTGTTGTTGTTGTTTATTTGACGTTGTTTTTGTTGTTGTTGTTGTTTATTTGGCGTTGTTGTTGTTGTTTATTTGACATTGTTGTTGTTGACATTGTTGTTGTTGTTTATTTGACGTAGTTTTTCTTGTTGACGTTGTTGTTGTTGTTGTTGTTGTTGTTTATTTGACGTTTTTGTTGTTCTTGATGTTGTTATTGTTGTTGTTTATTTGACGTTGTTGTTGTTGTTTATTTGACGTTGTTGTTGTTGTTGTTGTTCATTTGACGTTGTTGTTGTTGTTGTTTATTTGACGTTGTTGTTGTTATTGATGTTGTTTATTTGACGTTGTTGTTGTTGTTGTTTATTTAATGTTGTTGTTGTTGTTGTTTATTTGACATTGTTGTTGTTGTTGACGTTGTTGTTGTTGTTGTTTATTTGACATTGTTGTTGTTGTTGTTGACGTTGTTGGTGTTGTTGTTTATTTGACGTTGTTGTTGTTGTTGTTGTTGTTGTTTATTTGACGTTGTTTTAGATGTTGTCGTTTATTTGACATTGTTGTTATTGTTGTTTAGTTAATGTTGTTTTAGATGTTGTTGTTTATTTGACGGTGTTGTTGTTTATTTGACATTGTTGTTGTTGTTGACGTTGTTGTTGTTGTTGTTTATTTGAATTGTTGTTGTTGTTGTTGACGTTGTTGGTGTTGTTGTTTATTTGACGTTGTTGTTGTTGTTTATTTGACATTGTTTTAGTTGTTGTTGTTTATTTGACGTTGTTGTTGTTGTTTATTTGACGTTTTTGTTTTTGACATTGTTGTTGTTGTTTATATGACGTTGTTGTTGTTGTTGTTGTTGTTGTTGTTGTTGTTTATTTGACATAGTTGTTGTTGTTGACGTTGTTGTTGTTGTTTATTTGACGTTTTTGTTGTTGATGATGTTGTTGTTGTTGTTGTTTATTTGACGTTGTTGTTTTGGTTTATTTGACGTTGTTGTTGTTGTTGTTGTTTATTTGACGTTGTTGTTCTTATTGTTGTTGTTTATTTGACGTTGTTGTTGTTGTTGTTTATTTGACGTTGTTGTTGTTGTTTATTGGACGTTGTTGTTGTTGTTGTATATTTGACGGTGTTGTTGTTGTTGTTGTTTATTTGACGTTGTTGTTGTTGTTATTGTTTATTTGACGTTGTTGTTATTTATTTGACGTTGTTATTGTTGTTTATTTGACGTTGTTTTTGTTATTTGACGTTGTTGTTGTTGTTGTTGTATTTGTTGTTGTTGTTGTTGCTTATTTGATGTTGTTGTTATTGTTGTTGTTTATTTGACGTTGTTGTTGTTTATTTGACGTTGTTGTTGTTGTTTATTTGATGTTGTTGTTGTTGTTTATTTGACGTTGTAGTTGTTGACGTTGTTGTTGTTGTTTATTTGACGTTGTTATTGTTGTTGTTGTTGTTTATTTGACGTTGGTGTTGTCGTTGCTGTTGTTTATTTGACGTTGTTGTTGTTGTCGTTGTTGTTTATTTGACGTTGTTGTTATTTATTTGACGTTGTTGTTGTTGTTGTTGTTAATTTGACGTTGTTGTTGTTGTTTATTTGACGTTGTTGTTGTTGTTGTTGTTGGTGTTGTTGTTTATTTGACGCTGTTGTTGTTGTTGTTGTTGTTGTTGTTTATTTGACGTTGTTTTGGTTGTTATTGTTTATTTGGCGTTGTTGTTGTTTATTTGACATTGTTGTTGTTGACATTGTTGTTGTTGTTTATTTGACGTAGTTGTTGTTGATGACGTTGTTGTTGTTGTTGTTGCTTATTTGACGTTTTTGTTGTTGTTGATGTTGTTGTTGTTGTTTATTTGACGTTGATGTTGTTGTTGTTGTTTATTTGACGTTGTTGTTGTTGTTATTGTTGTTGTTTATTTGACGTTGTTGTTGTTGTTGTTTATTTGATGTTGTTGTTGTTGTTGTTTATTTGACATTGTTGTTGTTGTTGACGTTGTTGTTGTTGTTGTTGTTGTTGTTTATTTGACATTGTTGTTGTTGTTTATTTGACGTTGTTGTTGTTGTTTATTTGACGTAGTTGTTGTTGTTGACGTTGTTGTTGTTGTTTATTTGACGTTGTTATTGTTATTGTTTATTTGATGTTGTTGTTGTTGTTATTGTTGTTATTTATTTGACGTTGTTGTTGTTGTTGTTTATTTGATGTTGTTGTTGTTGTTTATTTGACATTGTTGTTGTTTATTTGACGTTGTTGTTGTTGTTTATTTGACGTTGTTGTTGTTGTTTATTGGACGTTGTTGTTGTTGTTGTATATTTGACGGTGTTGTTGTTGTTGTTGTTTATTTGACGTTGTTGTTGTTGTTGTTTATTTGACGTTGTTGTTGTTGTTTATTTGACGTTGTTGTTGTTGTTGACATAGTTGTTGTTGTTGTTGTTTATTTCACGTTGTTGATGTTGTTGATGTTGTTGTTTATTTGACGTTGTAGTTGTTGTTTATTTGACGTTGTTGTTGTTGTTGACATTGTTGTTGTTGTTGTTTATTTGATGTTGTTGTTGTTGTTTACTTGACATTGTTGTTGTTGTTGACGTTGTTGTTGCTGTTGTTTATTTGACATTGTTGTTGTTGTTGTTGACGTTGTTAGTTTTGTTGTTTATTTGACGTTGTTGTTGTTGTTGTTCATTAGACGTTGTTTTAGTTGTTGTTGTTTATTTGACGTTGTTGTTGTTGTTTATTTGACGTTGTTGTTGTTGACATTGTTGTTGTTGTTGTTGTTGTTTATTTGACGTAGTTGTTGTTGTTGACGTTGCTGTTGTTGTTGCTTATTTGACATTTTTGTTGTTGTTGATGTTGTTGTTGTTGTTTATTTGACGTTGTTGTTGTTGTTTATTTAACGTTGTTGTTGTTGTTGTTATTGTTGTTGTTTATTTGACGTTGTTGTTGTTGTTGTTATTTATTTGATGTTGTTGTTGTTTATTTGACATTGTTGTTGTTGTTGACGTTGTTGTTGTTGTTGTTGTTATTGTTTATTTGACATTGTTGTTGTTGTTGTTGTTTATTTGACGTTGTTGTTGTTGTTTATTTGACGTAGTTGTTGTTGTTGACGTTGTTGTTGTTATTTATTTGACGTTGTTGTTGTTGTTGTTTATTTGACATTGTTGTTGTTGTTATTGTTGTTGTTGTTGTTTATTTGATGTTGTTGTTGTTGTTGTTTATTTGACATTGTTGTTGTTTATTTGACGTTGTTGTTGTTGTTTATTGGACGTTGTTGTTGTTGTTGTATATTTGACAGTGTTGTTGTTGTTGTTTATTTGACGTTGTTGTTGTTGTTGACGTTGTTGTTGTTGTTGTTGTTTATTTGACGTTGTTGTTGTTGACATAGTTGTTGTTGTTGTTTATTTCACGTTGTTGATGTTGTTGATGTTGTTGTTTATTTGACGTTGTAGTTGTTGTTTATTTGACGTTGTTGTTGTTGTTGACATTGTTGTTGTTGTTGTTGTTTATTTGATGTTGTTGTTGTTGTTTATTTGACATTGTTGTTGTTGTTGACGTTGTTGTTGTTGTTGTTGTTGTTTATTTGACATTGTTGTTATTGTTGTTGACGTTGTTGGTTTTGTTGTTTATTTGACGTTGTTGTTGTTGTTTATTGGACGTTGTTTTAGTTGTTGTTGTTTATTTGACGTTGTTGTTGTTGTTGTTGTTTATTTGACGTTGTTATTGTTGACATTGTTGTTGTTGTTGTTTATTTGACGTAGTTGTTGTTGTTGACGTTGTTGTTGTTGTTGTTGTTGTTTATTTGACGTTTTTGTTGTTGTTGATGTATTTGTTGTTGTTGTTTATTTGACGTTGTTGTTATTGTTGTTTATTTGACGTTGTTGTTGTTGATGTTTATATGACGTTGTTGTTTTTATTGTTGTTGTTTATTTGACGTTGTTGTTGTTGTTTATTTGATGTTGTTGTTGTTGTTGTTTATTTGACATTGTTGTTGTTGTTGACGTTGTTGTTGTTGTTGTTGTTTATTTGACATTGTTGTTGTTGTTGTTGACGTTGTTGGTGTTGTTGTTTATTTGACGTTGTTGTTGTTGTTTTAGTTGTTGTTGTTTATTTGACGTTGTTGTTGTTGTTGTTTATTTGATGTTGTTGTTGTTGTTGTTGTTTATTTGACGTTGTTGTTGTTGACATTGTTGTTGTTGTTGTTTATTTGACGTTGTTTTTGTTGTTGTTTTTTATTTGGCGTTGTTGTTGTTGTTTATTTGACATTGTTGTTGTTGACATTGTTGTTGTTGTTTATTTGACGTAGTTTTTGTTGTTGACGTTGTTGTTGTTGTTGTTGTTTATTTGACGTTTTTGTTGTTCTTGATGTTGTTATTGTTGTTGTTTATTTGACGTTGTTGTTGTTGTTGTTGTTTATTTGACGTTGTTGTTGTTGTTGTTCATTTGACGTTGTTGTTGTTGTTTATTTGACGTTGTTGTTGTTATTGATGTTGTTTATTTGACGTTGTTGTTGTTGTTGTTGTTTATTTAATGTTGTTATTGTTGTTGTTTATTTGACATTGTAGTTGTTGTTGACGTTGTTGTTGTTGTTGTTTATTTGACATTGTTGTTGTTGTTGTTGACGTTGTTGGTGTTGTTGTTTATTTGACGTTGTTGTTGTTGTTGTTTATTTGACGTTGTTTTAGATGTTGTTGTTTATTTGACGTTGTTGTTATTGTTGTTTAGTTAATGTTGTTTTAGATGTTGTTGTTTATTTGACGGTGTTGTTGTTTATTTGACATTGTTGTTGTTGTTGACGTTGTTGTTGTTGTTGTTTATTTGAATTGTTGTTGTTGTTGTTGACGTTGTTGGTGTTGTTGTTTATTTGACGTTGTTGTTGTTGTTTATTTGACATTGTTTTAGTTGTTGTTGTTTATTTGACGTTGTTGTTGTTGTTGTTGTTGTTGTTTATTTGACGTTTTTGTTTTTGACATTGTTGTTGTTGTTTATATGACGTTGTTGTTGTTGTTGTTGTTTATTTGACATAGTTGTTGTTGTTGACGTTGTTGTTGTTGTTGTTTATTTGACGTTTTTGTTGTTGATGATGTTGTTGTTGTTGTTTATTTGACGTTGTTGTTATTGTTTATTTGACGTTGTTGTTGTTGTTGTTGTTTATTTGACGTTGTTGTTGTTATTGCTGTTGTTTATTTAACGTTGTTATTGTTGTTTTTGTTGTTTATTTGATGTTGTTGTTGTTGTTGTTTATTTGACGTTGGTGTTGTTGTTGTTTATTTGACGTTGTTGTTGTTGTTGTTGTCATTTATTTGACGTTGTTGTTGTTGTTATTGTTTACTTGATGTTGTTGTTGTTGTTGTTTATTTGACGTTGTTATTGTTTTTTATTTGACGTTGTTTTTGTTATTTGACGTTGTTGTTGTTGTTGTTGTTGTTGTTGTATTTGTTGTTGTTGTGGTTGCTTATTTGACGTTATTGTATTTGTTGTTGTTTATTTGACGTTGTTGCTGTTGTTTATTTGACGTTGTTGTTGTTGTTGTTTATTTGATGTTGTTGTTGTTGTTGTTTATTTGACGTTGTTGTTGTTGACGTTGTTGTTGTTGTTGTTTATTTGACGTTGTTATTGTTGTTGCTGTTGTTTATTTGACGTTGTTGTTGTCGTTGTTGTTGTTTATTTGACGTTGTTGTTGTTTATTTGACGTTGTTGTTATTTATTTGACGTTGTTGTTGTTGTTGTTTATTTGACGTTGTTGTTGTTGTTTATTTGACGTTGTTGTTGTTGTTTATTTGACGTTGTTGTTGTTGTTGTTTATTTGACATTGTTGTTGTTGTTGACGTTGTTGTTGTTGTTTATTTGACATTGTTGTTGTTGTTGTTGGTGTTGTTGTTTATTTGAAGTTGTTGTTGTTGTTGTCGTCGTCGTTGTTGTTGTTGTTGTTGTTTATTTGACGTTGTTTTAGTTGTTGTTGTTTATTTGGCGTTGTTGTTGTTTATTTGACATTGTTGTTGTTGACATTGTTGTTGTTGTTGTTTATTTGACGTAGTTGTTGTTGTTGACGTTGTTGTTGTTGTTGCTTATTTGACGTTTTTGTTGTTGTTGATGTTGTTGTTGTTGTTTATTTGACGATGTTGTAGTTGTTGTTGTTTATTTGACGTTGTTGTTGTTGTTATTGTTGTTGTTTACTTGACGTTGTTGTTGTTTATTTGATGTTGTTGTTGTTGTTGTTTATTTGACATTGTTGTTGTTGTTGACGTTGTTGTTGTTGTTTATTTGACATTGTTGTTGTTGTTTATTTGACGTTGTTGTTGTTGTTTATTTGACGTAGTTGTTGTTGTTGACGTTGTTGTTGTTGTTGTTTATTTGACGTTGTTGTTGTTGTTGTTTATTTGATGTTGTTGTTGTTGTTATTGTTGTTGTTTATTTGACGTTGTTGTTGTTGTTGTTGTTGTTGTTTATTTGATGTTGTTGTTGTTGTTTAATTGACATTGTTGTTGTTTATTCGACGTTGTTGTTGTTGTTTATTTGACGTGGTTGTTGTTGTTTATTGGACGTTGTTGTTGTTGTTGTATATTTGACGGTGTTGTTGTTGTTGTTTATTTGACGTTGTTGTTGTTGTTGTTGTTTATTTGACGTTGTTGTTATTGTTGACGTTGTTGTTGTTGTTGTTGTTTATTTGACATTGTTGTTGTTGTTGACATAGTTGTTGTTGTTGTTGTTTATTTCATTTTGTTGATGTTGTTGATGTTGTTGTTTATTTGACATTGTACTTGTTGTTTATTTGACGTTGTTGTTGTTGTTGACATTGTTGTTGTTGTTTATTTGATGTTGTTGTTGTTGTTTATTTGACATTGTTGTTGTTGTTGACGTTGTTGTTGTTGTTGTTGTTGTTGTTTATTTGACATTGTTGTTGTTGTTGTTGACGTTGTTGGTTTTGTTTTTTATTTGACGTTGTTGTTGTTTATTAGACGTTGTTTTAGTTGTTGTTGTTTATTTGACGTTGTTGTTGTTGTTGTTTATTTGACGTTGTTGTTGACATTGTTGTTGTTGTTGTTTATTTGACGTAGTTGTTATTGTTGACGTTGTTGTTGTTGTTGTTGTTGTTTATTTGACGTTTTTGTTGTTGTTGATGTTGTTGTTGTTGTTGTTGTTTATTTGACGTTGTTGTTATTGTTGTTTATTTGACATTGTTGTTGTTGTTGTTTATATGACGTTGTTGTTGTTATTGTTGTTGTTTATTTGACGTTGTTGTTGTTGTTTATTTGATGTTGTTGTTGTTGTTTATTTGACATTGTTGTTGTTGTTGACGTTGTTGTTGTTGTTTATTTGACATTGTTGTTGTTGTTGTTGACGTTGTTGGTGTTGTTGTTTATTTGACGTTGTTGTTGTTGTTTATTTGATGTTGTTTTAGTTGTTGTTGTTTATTTGACGTTGTTGTTGTTGTTTATTTGACGTTGTTGTTGTTGTTTATTTGACGTTGTTGTTGTTGACATTGCTGTTGTTGTTGTTTATTTGACGTTGTTTTTGTTGTTGTTGTTTATTTGGCGTTGTTGTTGTTGTTTATTTGACATTGTTGTTGTTGACATTGTTGTTGTTGTTTATTTGACGTAGTTTTTGTTGTTGACGTTGTTGTTGTTGTTGTTTATTTGACGTTTTTGTTGTTCTTGATGTTGTTATTGTTGTTGTTTATTTAACGTTGTTGTTGTTGTTGTTGTTTATTTGACGTTGTTGTTGTTGTTGTTCATTTGACGTTGTTGTTGTTGTTGTTTATTTGTCGTTGTTGTTGTTATTGATGTTGTTTATTTGACGTTGTTGTTGTTGTTGTTTATTTAATGTTGTTGTTGTTGTTTATTTGACATTGTTGTTGTTGTTGACGTTGTTGTTGTTGTTGTTTATTTGACATTGTTGTTGTTGTTGTTGACGTTGTTAGTGTTGTTGTTTATTTGACGTTGTTGTTGTTGTTGTTTATTTGACATTGTTTTAGATGTTGTTGTTTATTTGACGTTGTTGTTATTGTTGTTTAGTTAATGTTGTTTTAGATGTTGTTGTTTATTTGACGGTGTTGTTGTTTATTTGACATTGTTGTTGTTGTTGTTGTTGTTGTTTATTTGAATTGTTGTTGTTGTTGTTGTTGACGTTGTTGGTGTTGTTGTTTATTTGACGTTGTTGTTGTTTTTTATTTGACGTTGTTTTAGTTGTTGTTGTTTATTTGACGTTGTTGTTGTTGTTTATTTGACGTTTTTGTTTTTGACATTGTTGTTGTTGTTTATATGACGTTGTTGTTGTTGTTGTTTATTTGACATAGTTGTTGTTGTTGACGTTGTTGTTGTTGTTTATTTGACGTTTTTGTTGTTGATGATGTTGTTGTTGTTGTTTATTTGACGTTGTTGTTATTGTTTATTTGACGTTGTTGTTGTTGTTGTTGTTTATTTGACGTTGTTGTTGTTATTGCTGTTGTTTATTTAACGTTGTTATTGTTGTTTTTGTTGTTTATTTGATGTTGTTGTTGTTGTTTATTTGACGTTGGTGTTGTTGTTGTTTATTTGACGTTGTTGTTGTTGTTGTTGTCATTTATTTGACGTTGTTGTTGTTGTTATTGTTTACTTGACGTTGTTGTTGTTGTTGTTGTTTATTTGACGTTGTTATTGTTTTTTATTTGACGTTGTTTTTGTTATTTGACGTTGTTGTTGTTGTTGTTGTATTTGTTGTTGTTGTTGTTGCTTATTTGACGTTGTTGTATTTGTTGTTGTTTATTTGACGTTGTTGCTGTTATTTATTTGACGTTGTTGTTGTTGTTGTTTATTTGATGTTGTTGTTGTTGTTTATTTGACGTTTTTGTTGTTGACGTTGTTGTTGTTGTTGTTTATTTGACGTTGTTATTGTTGTTGCTGTTGTTTATTTGACGTCGTTGTTGTCGTTGTTGTTGTTTATTTGACGTTGTTGTTGTTTATTTGACGTTGTTGTTATTTATTTGACGTTGTTGTTGTTGTTTATTTGACGTTGTTGTTGTTGTTTATTTGACGTTGTTGTTGTTGTTTATTTGACGTTGTTGTTGTTGTTGTTGTTTATTTGACATTGTTGTTGTTGTTGTTGACGTTGTTGTTGTTGTTTATTTGACATTGTTGTTGTTGTTGTTGGTGTTGTTGTTTATTTGAAGTTGTTGTTGTTGTTGTCGTCGTCGTTGTTGTTGTTGTTGTTTATTTGACGTTGTTTTAGTTGTTGTTGTTTATTTGGCGTTGTTGTTGTTTATTTAACATTGTTGTTGTTGACATTGTTGTTGTTGTTTATTTGACGTAGTTGTTGTTGTTGACGTTGTTGTTGTTGTTGCTTATTTGACGTTTTTGTTGTTGTTGATGTTGTTGTTGTTGTTGTTTATTTGACGATGTTGTAGTTGTTGTTGTTTATTTGACGTTGTTGTTGTTGTTATTGTT
Organism: Vicia faba; assembly: GCA_948472305.1. Classification (NCBI taxonomy): domain Eukaryota; kingdom Viridiplantae; phylum Streptophyta; class Magnoliopsida; order Fabales; family Fabaceae; genus Vicia; species Vicia faba. Next base: position 315,519,187 of record OX451737.1, read on the forward strand.
GTTGTTTACTTGACGTTGTTGTTTATTTGATGTTGTTGTTGTTGTTGTTGTTTATTTGACATTGTTGTTTTTGTTGACGTTGTTGTTGTTGTTTATTTGACATTGTTGTTGTTGTTTATTTGACGTTGTTGTTGTTGTTTATTTGACGTAGTTGTTGTTGTTGACGTTGTTGTTGTTGTTGTTTATTTGACGTTGTTGTTGTTGTTTATTTGTTGTTGTTGTTGTTGTTATTGTTGTTGTTTATTTGACGTTGTTGTTGTTGTTGTTGTTGTTTATTTGATGTTGTTGTTGTTGTTTAATTGACATTGTTGTTGTTTATTCGACGTTGTTGTTGTTGTTTATTTGACGTTGTTGTTGTTGTTTATTGGACGTTGTTGTTGTTGTTGTATATTTGACGGTGTTGTTGTTGTTGTTTATTTGACGTTGTTGTTGTTGTTGTTGTTTATTTGACGTTGTTGTTATTGTTGACGTTGTTGTTGTTGTTGTTTATTTGACGTTGTTGTTCTTGTTGACATAGTTGTTGTTGTTGTTGTTTATTTCATTTTGTTGATGTTGTTGATGTTGTTGTTTATTTGACATTGTACTTGTTGTTTATTTGACGTTGTTGTTGTTGTTGACATTGTTGTTGTTGTTGTTGTTTATTTGATGTTGTTATTGTTGTTTATTTGACATTGTTGTTGTTGTTGACGTTGTTGTTGTTGTTGTTGTTGTTTATTTGACATTGTTGTTGTTGTTGTTGACGTTGTTGGTTTTGTTGTTTATTTGACGTTGTTGTTGTTGTTTATTAGACGTTGTTTTAGTTGTTGTTGTTTATTTGACGTTGTTGTTGTTGTTGTTTATTTGACGTTGTTGTTGACATTGTTGTTGTTTATTTGACGTAGTTGTTATTGTTGACGTTGTTGTTGTTGTTGTTGTTTATTTGACGTTTTTGTTGTTGTTGATGTTGTTGTTGTTGTTGTTGTTTATTTGAGGTTGTTGTTATTGTTGTTTATTTGACATTGTTGTTGTTGTTGTTTATATGACGTTGTTGTTGTTATTGTTGTTGTTTATTTGATGTTGTTGTTGTTGTTTATTTGACGTTGTTGTTGACGTTGTTGGTGTTGTTGTTTATTTGACGTTGTTGTTGTTGTTTATTTGATGTTGTTTTAGTTGTTGTTGTTTATTTGACGTTGTTGTTGTTGTTTATTTGACGTTGTTGTTGTTGTTTATTTGACGTTGTTGTTGTTGACATTGTTGTTGTTGTTGTTTATTTGACGTTGTTTTTGTTGTTGTTGTTTATTTGGCGTTGTTGTTGTTGTTGTTGTTTATTTGACATTGTTGTTGTTGACATTGTTGTTGTTGTTTATTTGACGTAGTTTTTGTTGTTGACGTTGTTGTTGTTGTTGTTTATTTGACGTTTTTGTTGTTCTTGATGTTGTTATTGTTGTTGTTTATTTAACGTTGTTGTTGTTGTTGTTGTTGTTGTTGTTTATTTGACGTTGTTGTTGTTGTTGTTCATTTGACGTTGTTGTTGTTGTTGTTTATTTGTCGTTGTTGTTGTTATTGATGTTGTTTATTTGACGTTGTTGTTGTTGTTGTTTATTTAATGTTGTTGTTGTTGTTTATTTGACATTGTTGTTGTTGTTGACGTTGTTATTGTTGTTGTTTATTTGACATTGTTGTTGTTGTTGTTGACGTTGTTAGTGTTGTTGTTTATTTGACGTTGTTGTTGTTGTTGTTGTTGTTTATTTGACGTTGTTTTAGATGTTGTTGTTTATTTGACGTTGTTGTTATTGTTGTTTAGTTAATGTTGTTTTAGATGTTGTTGTTTATTTGACGGGGTTGTTGTTTATTTGACATTGTTGTTGTTGTTGTTGTTGTTGTTGTTTATTTGAATTGTTGTTGTTGTTGTTGACGTTGTTGGTGTTGTTGTTTATTTGACGTTGTTGTTGTTTTTTATTTGACGTTGTTTTAGTTGTTGTTGTTTATTTGACGTTGTTATTGTTGTTGTTTATTTGACGTTTTTGTTTTTGACATTGTTGTTGTTGTTGTTTATATGACGTTGTTGTTGTTGTTGTTGTTTATTTGACAAAGTTGTTGTTGTTGACGTTGTTGTTGTTGTTGTTTATTTGACGTTTTTGTTGTTGATGATGTTGTTGTTGTTGTTTATTTGACTTTGTTGTTATTGTTTATTTGACGTTGTTGTTGTTGTTTATTTGACGTTGTTGTTGTTGTTATTGTTGTTGTTTATTTGACGTTGTTATTGTTGTTGTTGTTTATTTGATGTTGTTGTTGTTGTTTATTTGACGTTGGTGTTGTTGTTGTTTATTTGACGTTGTTGTTGTTGTTGTTATTTATTTGACGTTGTTGTTGTTGTTATTGTTTATTTGACGTTGTTGTTGTTATTGTTGTTTATTTGACGTTGTTATTATTGTTGCTGTTGTTTATTTGACGTTGTTGTTGTTGTTGACGTTTTTGTTGTTGTTGCTTATTTGACGTTTTGTTGTTGTTGATGTTGTTGTTGTTGTTTATTTGACGTTGTTGTTGTTGTTGTTTATTTGACGTTGTTGTTGTTGTTATTGTTGTTGTTTATTTGACGTTGTTGTTGTTGTTTATTTGATGTTGTTGTTGTTTATTTGACATTATTGTTGTTGTTGACGTTGTTGTTGTTGTTGTTGTTTATTTGACATTGTTGTTGTTGTTTATTTGACGTTGTTGTTGTTTATTTGACGTAGTTGTTGTTGTTGACGTTGTTGTTGTTGTTGTTGTTTTGTTGTTTATTTGACGTTGTTGTTGTTGTTGTTTATTTGAAGTTGTTGTTGTTGTTGTTATTGTTGTTGTTTATTTGACGTTGTTGTTGTTGTTGTTTATTTGATGTTGTTGTTGTTGTTTATTTGACATTTTTTTGTTTATTTGACGTTGTTGTTGTTGTTTATTTGACGTTGTTGTTATTGTTTATTGGTCGTCGTCGTTGTTGTTGTATATTTGACGGTGTTGTTGTTGTTGTTGTTTATTTGACGTTGTTGTTGTTGTTTATTTGACGCTGTTGTTGTTGTTGACATTGTTGTTGTTGTTGTTGTTGTTTATTTGACGTTGTTGTTGTTGTTGACATAATTGTTGTTGTTGTTGTTTATTTCACGTTGTTGATGTTGTTGATGTTGTTGTTTATTTGACGTTGTAGTTGTTGTTTATTTGACGTTATTGTTGTTGCTGACATTGTTGTTGTTGTTGTTGTTGTTTATTTGATGTTGTTGTTGTTGTTTATTTGACATTGTTGTTGTTGTTGACGTTGTTGTTGTTGTTTATTTGATGTTGTTGTTGTTTATTTGACGTTGTTGTTGTTGACATTGTTGTTGTTGTTGTTGTTTATTTAACGTTGTTTTTGTTGTTGTTTATTTGGCGTTGTTGTTGTTGTTTATTTTACATTGTTGTTGTTGTTGTTTATTTGACGTAGTATTTGTTGTTGACGTTGTTGTTGTTGTTGTTGTTTATTTGACGTTGTTTTAGATGTTGTTGTTTATTTGACGTTGTTGTTATTGTTGTTTAGTTAATGTTGTTTTAGATGTTGTTGTTTATTTGACGGTGTTGTTGTTTATTTGACATTGTTGTTGTTGTTGACGTTGTTGTTGTTGTTGTTTATTTGAATTGTTGTTGTTGTTGACGTTGTTGGTGTTGTTGTTTATTTGACGTTGTTGTTATTGTAGTTGTTGTTGTTTATTTGACGTTGTTTTAGTTGTTGTTGTTTATTTGACATAGTTGTTGTTGTTTATTTGACGTTTTTGTTTTTGACATTGTTGTTGTTGTTGTTTATATGACGTTGTTGTTGTTGTTGTTGTTGTTTATTTGACATAGTTGTTGTTGTTGACGTTGTTGTTGTTGTTGTTGTTGTTTATTTGACGTTTTTGTTGTTGATGATGTTGTTGTTGTTGTTTATTTGACGTTGTTGTTATTGTTTATTTGACGTTGTTGTTGTTGTTGTTATTGTTGTTGTTTATTTGACGTTGTTATTGTTGTTGTTGTTTATTTGATGTTGTTGTTGTTGTTGTTTATTTGACGTTGGTGTTGTTGTTGTTTATTTGACGTTGTTGTTGTTGTTGTTATTTATTTGACGTTGTTGTTGTTGTTGTTATTGTTTATTTGACGTTGTTGTTGTTGTTGTTGTTTATTTGACGTTGTTATTGTTGTTGCTGTTGTTTATTTGACGTTGTTGTTGTTGTTGTTGATGTTTTTGTTGTTGTTGCTTATTTGACGTTTTGTTATTGTTGATGTTGTTGTTGTTGTTTATTTGACGTTGTTGTTGTTGTTTATTTGACGTTGTTGTTGTTGTTATTGTTGTTGTTTATTTGACGTTGTTGTTGTTGTTTATTTGATGTTGTTGTTGTTTATTTGACATTATTGTTGTTGTTGACGTTGTTGTTGTTGTTGTTTATTTGACATTGTTGTTGTTGTTTATTTGAAGTTGTTGTTGTTGTTGTTGTTATTGTTGTTGTTTATTTGACATTGTTGTTGTTGTTGTTGTTTATTTGATGTTGTTGTTGTTGTTTATTTGACATTGTTGTTGTTTATTTGACGTTGTTGTTGTTGTTGTTTATTTGACGTTGTTGTTGTTGTTTATTCGTCGTCGTCGTTGTTGTTGTATATTTGACGGTGTTGTTGTTGTTGTTGTTTATTTGACGTTGTTGTTGTTTTTTATTTGACGCTGTTGTTGTTGTTGACATTGTTGTTGTTGTTGTTGTTGTTGTTTATTTGACGTTGTTGTTGTTGTTGACATAATTGTTGTTGTTGTTGTTGTTTATTTCACGTTGTTGATGTTGTTGATGTTGTTCTTTATTTGACGTTTTAGTTGTTATTTATTTGACGTTATTGTTGTTGCTGACATTGTTGTTGTTGTTGTTGTTTATTTGATGTTGTTGTTGTTGTTTATTTCACATTGTTGTTGTTGTTGACGTTGTTGTTGTTGTTTATTTGACGTTGTTGTTGTTTATTTGACGTTGTTGTTGTTGACATTGTTGTTGTTGTTGGTTTTTATTTGACGTTGTTTTTGTTGTTGTTTATTTGGCGTTGTTGTTGTTGTTTATTTGACATTGTTGTTGTTGTTTTTTATTCGACGTAGTATTTGTTGTTGACGTTGTTGTTGTTGTTTATTTGACGTTGTTTTAGATGTTGTTGTTTTTTTAACGTTGTTGTTATTGTTGTTTAGTTAATGTTGTTTTAGATGTTGTTGTTTATTTGACGGTGTTGTTGTTTATTTGACATTGTTGTTGTTGTTGACGTTGTTGTTGTTGTTGTTGTTGTTTATTTGAATTGTTGTTGTTGTTGTTGACGTTGTTGGTGTTGTTGTTTATTTGACGTTGTTGTTGTTGTTGTTGTTTATTTGACGTTGTTTTAGTTGTTGTTGTTTATTTGACGTTGTTGTTGTTGTTTATTTGACGTTTTTGTTTTTGACATTGTTGTTGTTGTTGTTTATATGACGTTGTTGTTGTTGTTGTTGTTTATTTGACATAGTTGTTGTTGTTGTTGTTGTTTATTTGACGTTTTTGTTGTTGATGATGTTGTTGTTGTTGTTTATTTAACGTTGTTGTTATTGTTTATTTGACGTTGTTGTTGTTGTTGTTGTTGTTATTGTTGTTGTTTATTTGACGTTGTTATTGTTGTTGTTGTTTATTTGATGTTGTTGTTGTTGTTTATTTGACGTTGGTGTTGTTGTTGTTTATTTGACGTTGTTGTTGTTGTTGTTATTTATTTGACGTTGTTGTTGTCGTTGTTATTGTTTATTTGACGTTGTTGTTGTTGTTTATTTGACGTTGTTATTGTTGTTGCTGTTGTTTATTTGACGTTGTTGTTGTTGTTGACGTTTTTATTGTTGTTGCTTATTTGACGTTTTGTTGTTGTTGATGTTGTTGTTGTTGTTTATTTGACGTTGTTGTTGTTGTTGTTGTTGTTTATTTGACGTTGTTGTTGTTGTTATTGTTGTTGTTTATTTGACGTTGTTGTTGTTGTTTATTTGATGTTGTTGTTGTTTATTTGATGTTGTTGTTGTTTATTTGACATTATTGTTGTTGTTGACGTTGTTGTTGTTGTTTATTTGACATTGTTGTTGTTGTTTATTTGACGTTGTTTTGTTGTTGTTTATTTAACGTAGTTGTTGTTGTTGACGTTGTTGTTGTTGTTGTTGTTTTGTTGTTTATTTGACGTTGTTGTTGTTGTTTATTTGAAGTTGTTGTTGTTGTTATTGTTGTTGTTTATTTGACGTTGTTGTTGTTGTTGTTGTTTATTTGATGTTGTTGTTGTTGTTTATTTGACATTGTTGTTGTTTATTTGACGTTGTTGTTGTTGTTTATTTGACGTTGTTGTTGTTGTTTATTGGTCGTTGTTGTTGTTGTATATTTGACGGTGTTGTTGTTGTTGTTGTTGTTTATTTGACGTTGTTGTTGTTGTTTATTTGACGTTGTTGTTGTTGTTACATTGTTGTTGTTGTTGTTGTTTATTTGACGTTGTTGTTGTTGTTGACATAATTGTTGTTGTTGTTGTTGTTTATTTCACGTTGTTGATGTTGTTGTTTATTTGACATTGTAGTTGTTGTTTATTTGACGTTATTGTTGTTGCTGACATTGTTGTTGTTGTTGTTTATTTGATGTTGTTGTTGTTTTTTATTTGACATTGTTGTTGTTGTTGACGTTGTTGTTGTTGTTTATTTGACGTTGTTGTTGTTTATTTGACGTTGTTGTTGTTGACATTGTTGTTGTTGTTGTTTATTTGACGTTGTTTTGGTTGTTGTTTATTTGGCGTTGTTGTTGTTGTTTATTTGACATTGTTGTTGTTGTTGTTGTTTATTTGACGTAGTATTTGTTGTTGACGTTGTTGTTGTTGTTGTTGTTTATTTGACGTTTTTGTTGTTCTTGATATTGTTGTTGTTGTTGTTTATTTGACGTTGTTGTTGTTGTTGTTTATTTGACATTGTTGTTGTTGTTGTTGTTGTTCATTTGACGTTGTTGTTGTTGTTGTTGTTTATTTGACGTTGTTGTTGTTATTGATGTTGTTTATTTGACGTTGTTGTTGTTGTTTATTTAATGTTGTTGTTGTTCTTGTTTATTTGACATTGTTGTTGTTGTTGACGTTGTTGTTGTTGTTGTTTATTTGACATTGTTGTTGTTGTTGTTGTTGTTGACGTTGTTGGTGTTGTTGTTTATTTGACGTTGTTGTTGTTGTTGTTGTTTATTTGACGTTGTTTTAGATGTTGTTGTTTATTTGACGTTGTTGTTGTTGTTGTTTATTTAACGTTGTTTTAGATGTTATTGTTTATTTTACGGTGTTGTTGTTTATTTGACATTGTTGTTGTTGTTGACGTTGTTGTTGTTGTTGTTTATTTAACATTGTTGTTGTTGTTGTTGTTGACGTTGTTGGTGTTGTTGTTTATTTGACATTGTTGTTGTTGTTGTTGTTTATTTGACGTTGTTTTAGTTATTGTTGTTTATTTGACGTTGTTGTTGTTGTTTATTTGACGTTTTTGTTTTTGACATTGTTGTTGTTGTTTATATGACGTTGTTGTTGTTTATTTGACATAGTTGTTATTGTTGACGTTGTTGTTGTTGTTGTTGTTGTTTATTTGACGTTTTTGTTGTTGATGATGTTGTTGTTGTTTATTTGACGTTGTTGTTTTGGTTTATTTGACGTTGTTGTTGTTGTTTATTTGACGTTGTTGTTGTTATTGTTGTTGTTTATTTGACGTTGTTGTTGTTGTTGTTGTTTATTTGATGTTGTTGTTGTTGTTTATTTGACGTTGGTGTTGTTGTTGTTGTTTATTTGACGTTGTTATTGTTGTTTACTTGACGTTGTTTTTGTTATTTGACGTTGTTGTTGTTGTTGTTGTATTTGTTGTTGTTGTTGTTGTTGCTTATTTGACGTTGTTGTTATTGTTGTTGTTTATTTGACGTTGTTGTTGTTGTTTATTTGACGTTGTTGTTGTTGTTGTTTATTTGATGTTGTTGTTGTTGTTTATTTGACATTGTTGTTGTTGACGTTGTTGTTGTTGTTATTGTTGTTGTTGTTTATTTGACGTTGTTATTGTTGTTGCTGTTGTTTATTTGACATTGTTGTTGTCGTTGTTGTTGTTGTTGTTTATTTGACGTTGTTGTTATTGTTGTTGTTGTTTATTTGACGTTGTTGTTGTTGTTATTTATTTGACGTTGTTGTTGTTGTTTATTTGACGTTGTTGTTGTTGTTGTTTATTTGACGTTATTGTTGTTGTTGTTTATTTGACGTTGTTGTTGTTGTTGTTGTTTATTTGACAGTGTCGTTGTTGTTCTTGACGTTGTTGTTGTTGTTTATTTGACATTGTGGTTTTTGTTGTTGGTGTTGTTGTTTATTTGACGTTGTTGTTGTTGTTGTTGTTTATTTGACGTTGTTTTAGTTGTTGTTGTTTATTTGGCGTTGTTGTTGTTTATTTGACATTGTTGTTGTTGACATTGTTGTTGTTGTTGTTTATTTGACGTAGTTGTTGTTGTTGACGTTTTTGTTGTTGTTGCTTATTTGACGTTTTGTTGTTGTTGATGTTGTTGTTGTTGTTTATTTGACGTTGTTGTTGTTGTTGTTTATTTGACGTTGTTGTTGTTATTGTTGTTGTTTATTTGACGTTGTTGTTGTTGTTGTTTATTTGATGTTGTTGTTGTTTATTTGACATTATTGTTGTTGTTGACGTTGTTGTTGTTGTTGTTGTTTATTTGACATTGTTATTGTTGTTTATTTGACGTTGTTGTTGTTTATTTGACGTAGTTGTTGTTGTTGACGTTGTTGTTGTTGTTGTTGTTGTTTATTTGACGTTGTTGTTGTTGTTGTTGTTTATTTGAAGTTGTTGTTGTTGTTATTGTTGTTGTTTATTTGACGTTGTTGTTGTTGTTGTTTATTTGAAGTTGTTGTTGTTGTTGTTTATTTGACATTGTTGTTGTTTATTTGACGTTGTTGTTGTTGTTTATTTGACGTTGTTGTTGTTGTTTATTGGACGTTGTTGTTGTTGTATATTTGACGGTGTTGTTGTTGTTGTTGTTTATTTGACGTTGTTGTTGTTGTTTATTTGACGTTGTTGTTGTTGTTGACGTTGTTGTTGTTGTTGTTTATTTGACGTTGTTGTTGTTGACATAGTTGTTGTTGTTGTTTATTTCACGTTGTTGATGTTGTTGATGTTGTTGTTTATTTGATGTTTTTGTTGTTGCTGACATTGTTGTTGTTGTTGTTTATTTGATGTTGTTGTTGTTGTTTATTTGACATTGTTGTTGTTGTTGACGTTGTTGTTGTTGTTGTTTATTTGACATTGTTGTTGTTGTTGTTGTTGTTGACGTTGTTGGTTTTGTTGTTTATTTGACGTTGTTGTTGTTGTTTATTAGACGTTGTTTTAGTTGTTGTTGTTTATTTGGCGTTGTTGTTGTTGTTGTTGTTAATTTGACGTTGTTATTGTTGACATTGTTGTTGTTGTTGTTGTTGTTGTTTATTTGACGTAGTTGTTGTTGTTGACGTTGATGTTATTGTTTATTTGACGTTGTTGTTGTTATTGTTGTTTATTTGACGTTGTTATTGTTGTTGCTGTTGTTTATTTGACGTTGTTGTTGTTGTTGACGTTTTTGTTGTTGTTGCTTATTTGACGTTTTGTTGTTGTTGATGTTGTTGTTGTTGTTTATTTGACGTTGTTGTTGTTGTTGTTTATTTGACGTTGTTGTTGTTGTTATTGTTGTTGTTTATTTGACGTTGTTGTTGTTGTTTATTTGATGTTGTTGTTGTTTATTTGACATTATTGTTGTTGTTGACGTTGTTGTTGTTGTTGTTTATTTGACATTGTTGTTGTTGTTTATTTGACGTTGTTGTTGTTTATTTGACGTAGTTGTTGTTGTTGACGTTGTTGTTGTTGTTGTTTTGTTGTTTATTTGACGTTGTTGTTGTTGTTGTTTATTTGAAGTTGTTGTTGTTGTTGTTATTGTTGTTGTTTATTTGACGTTGTTGTTGTTGTTGTTTATTTGATGTTGTTGTTGTTGTTTATTTGACATTGTTGTTGTTTATTTGACGTTGTTGTTGTTGTTTATTTGACGTTGTTGTTATTGTTTATTGGTCGTCGTCGTTGTTGTTGTATATTTGACGGTGTTGTTGTTGTTGTTGTTTATTTGACGTTGTTGTTGTTGTTTATTTGACGCTGTTGTTGTTGTTGACATTGTTGTTGTTGTTGTTGTTTATTTGACGTTGTTGTTGTTGTTGACATAATTGTTGTTGTTGTTGTTTATTTCACGTTGTTGATGTTGTTGATGTTGTTGTTTATTTGACGTTGTAGTTGTTGTTTATTTGACGTTATTGTTGTTGCTGACATTGTTGTTGTTGTTGTTGTTGTTTATTTGATGTTGTTGTTGTTGTTTATTTGACAATGTTGTTGTTGACGTTGATGTTGTTGTTTATTTGATGTTGTTGTTGTTTATTTGACGTTGTTGTTGTTGACATTGTTGTTGTTGTTGTTGTTTATTTAACGTTGTTTTTGTTGTTGTTTATTTGGCGTTGTTGTTGTTGTTTATTTTACATTGTTGTTGTTGTTGTTTATTTGACGTAGTATTTGTTGTTGACGTTGTTGTTGTTGTTGTTGTTTATTTGACGTTGTTTTAGATGTTGTTGTTTATTTGACGTTGTTGTTATTGTTGTTTAGTTAATGTTGTTTTAGATGTTGTTGTTTATTTGACGGTGTTGTTGTTTATTTGACATTGTTGTTGTTGTTGACGTTGTTGTTGTTGTTGTTGTTTATTTGAATTGTTGTTGTTGTTGACGTTGTTGGTGTTGTTGTTTATTTGACGTTGTTGTTATTGTAGTTGTTGTTGTTTATTTGACGTTGTTTTAGTTGTTGCTGTTTATTTGACATAGTTGTTGTTGTTTATTTGACGTTTTTGTTTTTGACATTGTTGTTGTTGTTGTTTATATGACGTTGTTGTTGTTGTTGTTGTTGTTTATTTGACATAGTTGTTGTTGTTGACGTTGTTGTTGTTGTTGTTGTTTATTTGACGTTTTTGTTGTTGATGATGTTGTTGTTGTTGTTTATTTGACGTTGTTGTTATTGTTTATTTGACGTTGTTGTTGTTGTTGTTATTGTTGTTGTTTATTTGACGTTGTTATTGTTGTTGTTGTTTATTTGATGTTGTTGTTGTTGTTGTTTATTTGACGTTGGTGTTGTTGTTGTTTATTTGACGTTGTTGTTGTTGTTGTTATTTATTTGACGTTGTTGTTGTTGTTGTTATTGTTTATTTGACGTTGTTGTTGTTGTTGTTTATTTGACGTTGTTATTGTTGTTGCTGTTGTTTATTTGACGTTGTTGTTGTTGTTGTTGACGTTTTTGTTGTTGTTGCTTATTTGACGTTTTGTTGTTGTTGATGTTGTTGTTGTTGTTTATTTGACGTTGTTGTTGTTGTTTATTTGACGTTGTTGTTGTTGTTATTGTTGTTGTTTATTTGACGTTGTTGTTGTTGTTTATTTGATGTTGTTGTTGTTTATTTGACATTATTGTTGTTGTTGACGTTGTTGTTGTTGTTGTTTATTTGACATTGTTGTTGTTGTTTATTTGACGTTGTTGTTGTTGTTTATTTGACGTAGTTGTTGTTGTTGACGTTGTTGTTGTTGTTGTTGTTTTGTTGTTTATTTGACGTTGTTGTCGTTGTTGTTTATTTGAAGTTGTTGTTGTTGTTGTTGTTATTGTTGTTGTTTATTTGACATTGTTGTTGTTGTTGTTTATTTGATGTTGTTGTTGTTGTTTATTTGACATTGTTGTTGTTTATTTGACGTTGTTGTTGTTGTTTATTTGACGTTGTTGTTGTTGTTTATTCGTCGTCGTCGTTGTTGTTGTATATTTGACGGTGTTGTTGTTGTTGTTGTTTATTTGACGTTGTTGTTGTTTTTTATTTGACGCTGTTGTTGTTGTTGACATTGTTGTTGTTGTTGTTGTTGTTTATTTGACGTTGTTGTTGTTGTTGACATAATTGTTGTTGTTGTTGTTGTTTATTTCACGTTGTTGATGTTGTTGTTTATTTGACATTGTAGTTGTTGTTTATTTGACGTTATTGTTGTTGCTGACATTGTTGTTGTTGTTGTTTATTTGATGTTGTTGTTGTTTTTTATTTGACATTGTTGTTGTTGTTGACGTTGTTGTTGTTGTTTATTTGACGTTGTTGTTGTTTATTTGACGTTGTTGTTGTTGACATTGTTGTTGTTGTTGTTTATTTGACGTTGTTTTGGTTGTTGTTTATTTGGCGTTGTTGTTGTTGTTTATTTGACATTGTTGTTGTTGTTGTTGTTTATTTGACGTAGTATTTGTTGTTGACGTTGTTGTTGTTGTTGTTGTTTATTTGACGTTTTTGTTGTTCTTGATATTGTTGTTGTTGTTGTTTATTTGACGTTGTTGTTGTTGTTGTTTATTTGACATTGTTGTTGTTGTTGTTGTTGTTCATTTGACGTTGTTGTTGTTGTTGTTGTTTATTTGACGTTGTTGTTGTTATTGATGTTGTTTATTTGACGTTGTTGTTGTTGTTTATTTAATGTTGTTGTTGTTCTTGTTTATTTGACATTGTTGTTGTTGTTGACGTTGTTGTTGTTGTTGTTTATTTGACATTGTTGTTGTTGTTGTTGTTGTTGACGTTGTTGGTGTTGTTGTTTATTTGACGTTGTTGTTGTTGTTGTTGTTTATTTGACGTTGTTTTAGATGTTGTTGTTTATTTGACGTTGTTGTTGTTGTTGTTTATTTAACGTTGTTTTAGATGTTATTGTTTATTTTACGGTGTTGTTGTTTATTTGACATTGTTGTTGTTGTTGACGTTGTTGTTGTTGTTGTTTATTTAACATTGTTGTTGTTGTTGTTGTTGACGTTGTTGGTGTTGTTGTTTATTTGACATTGTTGTTGTTGTTGTTGTTTATTTGACGTTGTTTTAGTTATTGTTGTTTATTTGACGTTGTTGTTGTTGTTTATTTGACGTTTTTGTTTTTGACATTGTTGTTGTTGTTTATATGACGTTGTTGTTGTTTATTTGACATAGTTGTTATTGTTGACGTTGTTGTTGTTGTTGTTGTTGTTTATTTGACGTTTTTGTTGTTGATGATGTTGTTGTTGTTTATTTGACGTTGTTGTTTTGGTTTATTTGACGTTGTTGTTGTTGTTTATTTGACGTTGTTGTTGTTATTGTTGTTGTTTATTTGACGTTGTTGTTGTTGTTGTTGTTTATTTGATGTTGTTGTTGTTGTTTATTTGACGTTGGTGTTGTTGTTGTTGTTTATTTGACGTTGTTATTGTTGTTTACTTGACGTTGTTTTTGTTATTTGACGTTGTTGTTGTTGTTGTTGTATTTGTTGTTGTTGTTGTTGTTGTTGCTTATTTGACGTTGTTGTTATTGTTGTTGTTTATTTGACGTTGTTGTTGTTGTTTATTTGACGTTGTTGTTGTTGTTGTTTATTTGATGTTGTTGTTGTTGTTTATTTGACATTGTTGTTGTTGACGTTGTTGTTGTTGTTATTGTTGTTGTTGTTTATTTGACGTTGTTATTGTTGTTGCTGTTGTTTATTTGACATTGTTGTTGTCGTTGTTGTTGTTGTTGTTTATTTGACGTTGTTGTTATTGTTGTTGTTGTTTATTTGACGTTGTTGTTGTTGTTATTTATTTGACGTTGTTGTTGTTGTTTATTTGACGTTGTTGTTGTTGTTGTTTATTTGACGTTATTGTTGTTGTTGTTTATTTGACGTTGTTGTTGTTGTTGTTGTTTATTTGACAGTGTCGTTGTTGTTCTTGACGTTGTTGTTGTTGTTTATTTGACATTGTGGTTTTTGTTGTTGGTGTTGTTGTTTATTTGACGTTGTTGTTGTTGTTGTTGTTTATTTGACGTTGTTTTAGTTGTTGTTGTTTATTTGGCGTTGTTGTTGTTTATTTGACATTGTTGTTGTTGACATTGTTGTTGTTGTTGTTTATTTGACGTAGTTGTTGTTGTTGACGTTTTTGTTGTTGTTGCTTATTTGACGTTTTGTTGTTGTTGATGTTGTTGTTGTTGTTTATTTGACGTTGTTGTTGTTGTTGTTTATTTGACGTTGTTGTTGTTATTGTTGTTGTTTATTTGACGTTGTTGTTGTTGTTGTTTATTTGATGTTGTTGTTGTTTATTTGACATTATTGTTGTTGTTGACGTTGTTGTTGTTGTTGTTGTTTATTTGACATTGTTATTGTTGTTTATTTGACGTTGTTGTTGTTTATTTGACGTAGTTGTTGTTGTTGACGTTGTTGTTGTTGTTGTTGTTGTTTATTTGACGTTGTTGTTGTTGTTGTTGTTTATTTGAAGTTGTTGTTGTTGTTATTGTTGTTGTTTATTTGACGTTGTTGTTGTTGTTGTTTATTTGAAGTTGTTGTTGTTGTTGTTTATTTGACATTGTTGTTGTTTATTTGACGTTGTTGTTGTTGTTTATTTGACGTTGTTGTTGTTGTTTATTGGACGTTGTTGTTGTTGTATATTTGACGGTGTTGTTGTTGTTGTTGTTTATTTGACGTTGTTGTTGTTGTTTATTTGACGTTGTTGTTGTTGTTGACGTTGTTGTTGTTGTTGTTTATTTGACGTTGTTGTTGTTGACATAGTTGTTGTTGTTGTTTATTTCACGTTGTTGATGTTGTTGATGTTGTTGTTTATTTGATGTTTTTGTTGTTGCTGACATTGTTGTTGTTGTTGTTTATTTGATGTTGTTGTTGTTGTTTATTTGACATTGTTGTTGTTGTTGACGTTGTTGTTGTTGTTGTTTATTTGACATTGTTGTTGTTGTTGTTGTTGTTGACGTTGTTGGTTTTGTTGTTTATTTGACGTTGTTGTTGTTGTTTATTAGACGTTGTTTTAGTTGTTGTTGTTTATTTGGCGTTGTTGTTGTTGTTGTTGTTAATTTGACGTTGTTATTGTTGACATTGTTGTTGTTGTTGTTGTTGTTGTTTATTTGACGTAGTTGTTGTTGTTGACGTTGATGTTATTGTTTATTTGACGTTGTTGTTGTTATTGTTGTTTATTTGACGTTGTTATTGTTGTTGCTGTTGTTTATTTGACGTTGTTGTTGTTGTTGACGTTTTTGTTGTTGTTGCTTATTTGACGTTTTGTTGTTGTTGATGTTGTTGTTGTTGTTTATTTGACGTTGTTGTTGTTGTTGTTTATTTGACGTTGTTGTTGTTGTTATTGTTGTTGTTTATTTGACGTTGTTGTTGTTGTTTATTTGATGTTGTTGTTGTTTATTTGACATTATTGTTGTTGTTGACGTTGTTGTTGTTGTTGTTTATTTGACATTGTTGTTGTTGTTTATTTGACGTTGTTGTTGTTTATTTGACGTAGTTGTTGTTGTTGACGTTGTTGTTGTTGTTGTTTTGTTGTTTATTTGACGTTGTTGTTGTTGTTGTTTATTTGAAGTTGTTGTTGTTGTTGTTATTGTTGTTGTTTATTTGACGTTGTTGTTGTTGTTGTTTATTTGATGTTGTTGTTGTTGTTTATTTGACATTGTTGTTGTTTATTTGACGTTGTTGTTGTTGTTTATTTGACGTTGTTGTTATTGTTTATTGGTCGTCGTCGTTGTTGTTGTATATTTGACGGTGTTGTTGTTGTTGTTGTTTATTTGACGTTGTTGTTGTTGTTTATTTGACGCTGTTGTTGTTGTTGACATTGTTGTTGTTGTTGTTGTTTATTTGACGTTGTTGTTGTTGTTGACATAATTGTTGTTGTTGTTGTTTATTTCACGTTGTTGATGTTGTTGATGTTGTTGTTTATTTGACGTTGTAGTTGTTGTTTATTTGACGTTATTGTTGTTGCTGACATTGTTGTTGTTGTTGTTGTTGTTTATTTGATGTTGTTGTTGTTGTTTATTTGACAATGTTGTTGTTGACGTTGATGTTGTTGTTTATTTGATGTTGTTGTTGTTTATTTGACGTTGTTGTTGTTGACATTGTTGTTGTTGTTGTTGTTTATTTAACGTTGTTTTTGTTGTTGTTTATTTGGCGTTGTTGTTGTTGTTTATTTTACATTGTTGTTGTTGTTGTTTATTTGACGTAGTATTTGTTGTTGACGTTGTTGTTGTTGTTGTTGTTTATTTGACGTTGTTTTAGATGTTGTTGTTTATTTGACGTTGTTGTTATTGTTGTTTAGTTAATGTTGTTTTAGATGTTGTTGTTTATTTGACGGTGTTGTTGTTTATTTGACATTGTTGTTGTTGTTGACGTTGTTGTTGTTGTTGTTGTTTATTTGAATTGTTGTTGTTGTTGACGTTGTTGGTGTTGTTGTTTATTTGACGTTGTTGTTATTGTAGTTGTTGTTGTTTATTTGACGTTGTTTTAGTTGTTGCTGTTTATTTGACATAGTTGTTGTTGTTTATTTGACGTTTTTGTTTTTGACATTGTTGTTGTTGTTGTTTATATGACGTTGTTGTTGTTGTTGTTGTTGTTTATTTGACATAGTTGTTGTTGTTGACGTTGTTGTTGTTGTTGTTGTTTATTTGACGTTTTTGTTGTTGATGATGTTGTTGTTGTTGTTTATTTGACGTTGTTGTTATTGTTTATTTGACGTTGTTGTTGTTGTTGTTATTGTTGTTGTTTATTTGACGTTGTTATTGTTGTTGTTGTTTATTTGATGTTGTTGTTGTTGTTGTTTATTTGACGTTGGTGTTGTTGTTGTTTATTTGACGTTGTTGTTGTTGTTGTTATTTATTTGACGTTGTTGTTGTTGTTGTTATTGTTTATTTGACGTTGTTGTTGTTGTTGTTTATTTGACGTTGTTATTGTTGTTGCTGTTGTTTATTTGACGTTGTTGTTGTTGTTGTTGACGTTTTTGTTGTTGTTGCTTATTTGACGTTTTGTTGTTGTTGATGTTGTTGTTGTTGTTTATTTGACGTTGTTGTTGTTGTTTATTTGACGTTGTTGTTGTTGTTATTGTTGTTGTTTATTTGACGTTGTTGTTGTTGTTTATTTGATGTTGTTGTTGTTTATTTGACATTATTGTTGTTGTTGACGTTGTTGTTGTTGTTGTTGTTTATTTGACATTGTTGTTGTTGTTTATTTGACGTTGTTGTTGTTGTTTATTTGACGTAGTTGTTGTTGTTGACGTTGTTGTTGTTGTTGTTGTTTTGTTGTTTATTTGACGTTGTTGTCGTTGTTGTTTATTTGAAGTTGTTGTTGTTGTTGTTGTTATTGTTGTTGTTTATTTGACATTGTTGTTGTTGTTGTTTATTTGATGTTGTTGTTGTTGTTTATTTGACATTGTTGTTGTTTATTTGACATTGTTGTTGTTGTTTATTTGACGTTGTTGTTGTTGTTTATTCGTCGTCGTCGTTGTTGTTGTATATTTGACGGTGTTGTTGTTGTTGTTGTTTATTTGACGTTGTTGTTGTTTTTTATTTGACGCTGTTGTTGTTGTTGACATTGTTGTTGTTGTTGTTGTTGTTTATTTGACGTTGTTGTTGTTGTTGACATAATTGTTGTTGTTGTTGTTGTTTATTTCACGTTGTTGATGTTGTTGATGTTGTTCTTTATTTGACGTTGTAGTTGTTATTTATTTGACGTTATTGTTGTTGCTGACATTGTTGTTGTTGTTGTTTATTTGATGTTGTTGTTGTTGTTTATTTCACATTGTTGTTGTTGTTGACGTTGTTGTTGTTGTTTATTTGACGTTGTTGTTGTTTATTTGACGTTGTTGTTGTTGACATTGTTGTTGTTGTTTGTTTTTATTTGACGTTGTTTTTGTTGTTGTTTATTTGGCGTTGTTGTTGTTGTTTATTTGACATTGTTGTTGTTGTTTTTTATTTGACGTAGTATTTGTTGTTGACGTTGTTGTTGTTGTTGTTGTTTATTTGACGTTGTTTTAGATGTTGTTGTTTTTTTAACGTTGTTGTTATTGTTGTTTAGTTAATGTTGTTTTAGATGTTGTTGTTTATTTGACGGTGTTGTTGTTTATTTGACATTGTTGTTGTTGTTGACGTTGTTGTTGTTGTTGTTGTTTATTTGAATTGTTGTTGTTGTTGTTGACGTTGTTGGTGTTGTTGTTTATTTGACGTTGTTGTTGTTGTTGTTTATTTGACGTTGTTTTAGTTGTTGTTGTTTATTTGACGTTGTTGTTGTTGTTTATTTGACGTTTTTGTTTTTGACATTGTTGTTGTTGTTGTTGTTTATATGACGTTGTTGTTGTTGTTGTTGTTGTTTATTTGACATAGTTGTTGTTGTTGTTGTTGTTTATTTGACGTTTTTGTTGTTGATGATGTTGTTGTTGTTGTTTATTTAACGTTGTTGTTATTGTTTATTTGACGTTGTTGTTGTTGTTGTTTATTTGACGTTGTTATTGTTATTGTTGTTGTTTATTTGACGTTGTTATTGTTGTTGTTGTTTATTTGATGTTGTTGTTGTTTATTTGACGTTGGTGTTGTTGTTGTTTATTTGACGTTGTTGTTGTTGTTATTTATTTGACGTTGTTGTTGTTGTTGTTATTGTTTATTTGACGTTGTTGTTGTTGTTGTTGTTGTTTATTTGACGTTGTTATTGTTGTTGCTGTTGTTTATTTGACGTTGTTGTTGTTGTTGACGTTTTTATTGTTGTTGCTTATTTGACGTTTTGTTGTTGTTGATGTTGTTGTTGTTGTTTATTTGACGTTGTTGTTGTTGTTGTTGTTTATTTGACGTTGTTGTTGTTGTTGTTATTGTTGTTGTTTATTTGACGTTGTTGTTGTTGTTTATTTGATGTTGTTGTTGTTTATTTGATGTTGTTGTTGTTTATTTGACATTATTGTTGTTGTTGACGTTGTTGTTGTTGTTGTTTATTTGACATTGTTGTTGTTGTTTATTTGACGTTGTTGTTGTTGTTGTTTATTTGACGTAGTTGTTGTTGTTGACGTTGTTGTTGTTGTTGTTGTTGTTGTTTATTTGACGTTGTTGTTGTTGTTGTTTATTTGAAGTTGTTGTTGTTTATTTGACGTTGTTGTTGTTTTTTATTTGACGTTGTTTTAGTTGTTGTTGTTTATTTGACGTTGTTATTGTTGTTGTTTATTTGACGTTTTTGTTTTTGACATTGTTGTTGTTGTTGTTTATATGACGTTGTTGTTGTTGTTGTTGTTTATTTGACAAAGTTGTTGTTGTTGACGTTGTTGTTGTTGTTGTTTATTTGACGTTTTTGTTGTTGATGATGTTGTTGTTGTTGTTTATTTGACTTTGTTGTTATTGTTTATTTGACGTTGTTGTTGTTGTTTATTTGACGTTGTTGTTGTTGTTATTGTTGTTGTTTATTTGACGTTGTTATTGTTGTTGTTGTTTATTTGATGTTGTTGTTGTTGTTTATTTGACGTTGGTGTTGTTGTTGTTTATTTGACGTTGTTGTTGTTGTTGTTATTTATTTGACGTTGTTGTTGTTGTTATTGTTTATTTGACGTTGTTGTTGTTATTGTTGTTTATTTGACGTTGTTATTATTGTTGCTGTTGTTTATTTGACGTTGTTGTTGTTGTTGACGTTTTTGTTGTTGTTGCTTATTTGACGTTTTGTTGTTGTTGATGTTGTTGTTGTTGTTTATTTGACGTTGTTGTTGTTGTTGTTTATTTGACGTTGTTGTTGTTGTTATTGTTGTTGTTTATTTGACGTTGTTGTTGTTGTTTATTTGATGTTGTTGTTGTTTATTTGACATTATTGTTGTTGTTGACGTTGTTGTTGTTGTTGTTGTTTATTTGACATTGTTGTTGTTGTTTATTTGACGTTGTTGTTGTTTATTTGACGTAGTTGTTGTTGTTGACGTTGTTGTTGTTGTTGTTGTTTTGTTGTTTATTTGACGTTGTTGTTGTTGTTGTTTATTTGAAGTTGTTGTTGTTGTTGTTATTGTTGTTGTTTATTTGACGTTGTTGTTGTTGTTGTTTATTTGATGTTGTTGTTGTTGTTTATTTGACATTTTTTTGTTTATTTGACGTTGTTGTTGTTGTTTATTTGACGTTGTTGTTATTGTTTATTGGTCGTCGTCGTTGTTGTTGTATATTTGACGGTGTTGTTGTTGTTGTTGTTTATTTGACGTTGTTGTTGTTGTTTATTTGACGCTGTTGTTGTTGTTGACATTGTTGTTGTTGTTGTTGTTTATTTGACGTTGTTGTTGTTGTTGACATAATTGTTGTTGTTGTTGTTTATTTCACGTTGTTGATGTTGTTGATGTTGTTGTTTATTTGACGTTGTAGTTGTTGTTTATTTGACGTTATTGTTGTTGCTGACATTGTTGTTGTTGTTGTTGTTGTTTATTTGATGTTGTTGTTGTTGTTTATTTGACATTGTTGTTGTTGTTGACGTTGTTGTTGTTGTTTATTTGATGTTGTTGTTGTTTATTTGACGTTGTTGTTGTTGACATTGTTGTTGTTGTTGTTGTTTATTTAACGTTGTTTTTGTTGTTGTTTATTTGGCGTTGTTGTTGTTGTTTATTTTACATTGTTGTTGTTGTTGTTTATTTGACGTAGTATTTGTTGTTGACGTTGTTGTTGTTGTTGTTGTTTATTTGACGTTGTTTTAGATGTTGTTGTTTATTTGACGTTGTTGTTATTGTTGTTTAGTTAATGTTGTTTTAGATGTTGTTGTTTATTTGACGGTGTTGTTGTTTATTTGACATTGTTGTTGTTGTTGACGTTGTTGTTGTTGTTGTTTATTTGAATTGTTGTTGTTGTTGACGTTGTTGGTGTTGTTGTTTATTTGACGTTGTTGTTATTGTAGTTGTTGTTGTTTATTTGACGTTGTTTTAGTTGTTGTTGTTTATTTGACATAGTTGTTGTTGTTTATTTGACGTTTTTGTTTTTGACATTGTTGTTGTTGTTGTTTATATGACGTTGTTGTTGTTGTTGTTGTTGTTGTTTATTTGACATAGTTGTTGTTGTTGACGTTGTTGTTGTTGTTGTTGTTGTTTATTTGACGTTTTTGTTGTTGATGATGTTGTTGTTGTTGTTTATTTGACGTTGTTGTTATTGTTTATTTGACGTTGTTGTTGTTGTTGTTATTGTTGTTGTTTATTTGACGTTGTTATTGTTGTTGTTGTTTATTTGATGTTGTTGTTGTTGTTGTTTATTTGACGTTGGTGTTGTTGTTGTTTATTTGACGTTGTTGTTGTTGTTGTTATTTATTTGACGTTGTTGTTGTTGTTGTTATTGTTTATTTGACGTTGTTGTTGTTGTTGTTGTTTATTTGACGTTGTTATTGTTGTTGCTGTTGTTTATTTGACGTTGTTGTTGTTGTTGATGTTTTTGTTGTTGTTGCTTATTTGACGTTTTGTTGTTGTTGATGTTGTTGTTGTTGTTTATTTGACGTTGTTGTTGTTGTTTATTTGACGTTGTTGTTGTTGTTATTGTTGTTGTTTATTTGACGTTGTTGTTGTTGTTTATTTGATGTTGTTGTTGTTTATTTGACATTATTGTTGTTGTTGACGTTGTTGTTGTTGTTGTTTATTTGACATTGTTGTTGTTGTTTATTTGAAGTTGTTGTTGTTGTTGTTGTTGTTGTTGTTTATTTGACATTGTTGTTGTTGTTGTTGTTTATTTGATGTTGTTGTTGTTGTTTATTTGACATTGTTGTTGTTTATTTGACGTTGTTGTTGTTGTTGTTTATTTGACGTTGTTGTTGTTGTTTATTCGTCGTCGTCGTTGTTGTTGTATATTTGACGGTGTTGTTGTTGTTGTTGTTGTTTATTTGACGTTGTTGTTGTTTTTTATTTGACGCTGTTGTTGTTGTTGACATTGTTGTTGTTGTTGTTGTTGTTTATTTGACGTTGTTGTTGTTGTTGACATAATTGTTGTTGTTGTTGTTGTTTATTTCACGTTGTTGATGTTGTTGATGTTGTTCTTTATTTGACGTTTTAGTTGTTATTTATTTGACGTTATTGTTGTTGCTGACATTGTTGTTGTTGTTGTTGTTTATTTGATGTTGTTGTTGTTGTTTATTTCACATTGTTGTTGTTGTTGACGTTGTTGTTGTTGTTTATTTGACGTTGTTGTTGTTTATTTGACGTTGTTGTTGTTGACATTGTTGTTGTTGTTGGTTTTTATTTGACGTTGTTTTTGTTGTTGTTTATTTGGCGTTGTTGTTGTTGTTTATTTGACATTGTTGTTGTTGTTTTTTATTTGACGTAGTATTTGTTGTTGACGTTGTTGTTGTTGTTTATTTGACGTTGTTTTAGATGTTGTTGTTTTTTTAACGTTGTTGTTATTGTTGTTTAGTTAATGTTGTTTTAGATGTTGTTGTTTATTTGACGGTGTTGTTGTTTATTTGACATTGTTGTTGTTGTTGACGTTGTTGTTGTTGTTGTTGTTTATTTGAATTGTTGTTGTTGTTGTTGACGTTGTTGGTGTTGTTGTTTATTTGACGTTGTTGTTGTTGTTGTTGTTTATTTGACGTTGTTTTAGTTGTTGTTGTTTATTTGACGTTGTTGTTGTTGTTTATTTGACGTTTTTGTTTTTGACATTGTTGTTGTTGTTGTTTATATGACGTTGTTGTTGTTGTTGTTGTTTATTTGACATAGTTGTTGTTGTTGTTGTTGTTTATTTGACGTTTTTGTTGTTGATGATGTTGTTGTTGTTGTTTATTTAACGTTGTTGTTATTGTTTATTTGACGTTGTTGTTGTTGTTGTTGTTATTGTTGTTGTTTATTTGACGTTGTTATTGTTGTTGTTGTTTATTTGATGTTGTTGTTGTTGTTTATTTGACGTTGGTGTTGTTGTTGTTTATTTGACGTTGTTGTTGTTGTTGTTATTTATTTGACGTTGTTGTTGTTGTTGTTATTGTTTATTTGACGTTGTTGTTGTTGTTTATTTGACGTTGTTATTGTTGTTGCTGTTGTTTATTTGACGTTGTTGTTGTTGTTGACGTTTTTATTGTTGTTGCTTATTTGACGTTTTGTTGTTGTTGATGTTGTTGTTGTTGTTTATTTGACGTTGTTGTTGTTGTTGTTGTTGTTGTTTATTTGACGTTGTTGTTGTTGTTATTGTTGTTGTTTATTTGACGTTGTTGTTGTTGTTTATTTGATGTTGTTGTTGTTTATTTGATGTTGTTGTTGTTTATTTGACATTATTGTTGTTGTTGACGTTGTTGTTGTTGTTTATTTGACATTGTTGTTGTTGTTTATTTGACGTTGTTTTGTTGTTGTTTATTTAACGTAGTTGTTGTTGTTGACGTTGTTGTTGTTGTTGTTGTTTTGTTGTTTATTTGACGTTGTTGTTGTTGTTTATTTGAAGTTGTTGTTGTTGTTATTGTTGTTGTTTATTTGACGTTGTTGTTGTTGTTGTTGTTTATTTGATGTTGTTGTTGTTGTTTATTTGACATTGTTGTTGTTTATTTGACGTTGTTGTTGTTGTTTATTTGACGTTGTTGTTGTTGTTTATTGGTCGTTGTTGTTGTTGTATATTTGACGGTGTTGTTGTTGTTGTTGTTGTTTATTTGACGTTGTTGTTGTTGTTTATTTGACGTTGTTGTTGTTGTTACATTGTTGTTGTTGTTGTTTATTTGACGTTGTTGTTGTTGTTGACATAATTGTTGTTGTTGTTGTTGTTTATTTCACGTTGTTGATGTTGTTGTTTATTTGACATTGTAGTTGTTGTTTATTTGACGTTATTGTTGTTGCTGACATTGTTGTTGTTGTTGTTTATTTGATGTTGTTGTTGTTTTTTATTTGACATTGTTGTTGTTGTTGACGTTGTTGTTGTTGTTTATTTGACGTTGTTGTTGTTTATTTGACGTTGTTGTTGTTGACATTGTTGTTGTTGTTGTTTATTTGACGTTGTTTTGGTTGTTGTTTATTTGGCGTTGTTGTTGTTGTTTATTTGACATTGTTGTTGTTGTTGTTGTTTATTTGACGTAGTATTTGTTGTTGACGTTGTTGTTGTTGTTGTTGTTTATTTGACGTTTTTGTTGTTCTTGATATTGTTGTTGTTGTTGTTGTTTATTTGACGTTGTTGTTGTTGTTGTTTATTTGACATTGTTGTTGTTGTTGTTGTTGTTCATTTGACGTTGTTGTTGTTGTTGTTGTTTATTTGACGTTGTTGTTGTTATTGATGTTGTTTATTTGACGTTGTTGTTGTTGTTTATTTAATGTTGTTGTTGTTCTTGTTTATTTGACATTGTTGTTGTTGTTGACGTTGTTGTTGTTGTTGTTTATTTGACATTGTTGTTGTTGTTGTTGTTGTTGACGTTGTTGGTGTTGTTGTTTATTTGACGTTGTTGTTGTTGTTGTTGTTTATTTG
This sequence comes from Vicia faba, assembly GCA_948472305.1. NCBI lineage: Eukaryota > Viridiplantae > Streptophyta > Magnoliopsida > Fabales > Fabaceae > Vicia > Vicia faba. Next base: position 315,543,402 of record OX451737.1, read on the forward strand.
ACGTTGTTTTAGATGTTGTTGTTTATTTGACGTTGTTGTTGTTGTTGTTTATTTAACGTTGTTTTAGATGTTATTGTTTATTTTACGGTGTTGTTGTTTATTTGACATTGTTGTTGTTGTTGACGTTGTTGTTGTTGTTGTTTATTTAACATTGTTGTTGTTGTTGTTGTTGACGTTGTTGGTGTTGTTGTTTATTTGACATTGTTGTTGTTGTTGTTGTTTATTTGACGTTGTTTTAGTTATTGTTGTTTATTTGACGTTGTTGTTGTTGTTTATTTGACGTTTTTGTTTTTGACATTGTTGTTGTTGTTTATATGACGTTGTTGTTGTTTATTTGACATAGTTGTTATTGTTGACGTTGTTGTTGTTGTTGTTGTTGTTTATTTGACGTTTTTGTTGTTGATGATGTTGTTGTTGTTTATTTGACGTTGTTGTTTTGGTTTATTTGACGTTGTTGTTGTTGTTTATTTGACGTTGTTGTTGTTATTGTTGTTATTTATTTGACGTTGTTGTTGTTGTTGTTGTTTATTTGATGTTGTTGTTGTTGTTTATTTGACGTTGGTGTTGTTGTTGTTGTTTATTTGACGTTGTTATTGTTGTTTACTTGACGTTGTTTTTGTTATTTGACGTTGTTGTTGTTGTTGTTGTATTTGTTGTTGTTGTTGTTGTTGCTTATTTGACGTTGTTGTTATTGTTGTTGTTTATTTGACGTTGTTGTTGTTTATTTGACGTTGTTGTTGTTGTTGTTTATTTGATGTTGTTGTTGTTGTTTATTTGACATTGTTGTTGTTGACGTTGTTGTTGTTGTTATTGTTGTTGTTGTTTATTTGACGTTGTTATTGTTGTTGCTGTTGTTTATTTGACATTGTTGTTGTCGTTGTTGTTGTTGTTGTTTATTTGACGTTGTTGTTATTGTTGTTGTTGTTTATTTGACGTTGTTGTTGTTGTTATTTATTTGACGTTGTTGTTGTTGTTTATTTGACGTTGTTGTTGTTGTTGTTTATTTGACGTTGTTGTTGTTGTTGTTTATTTGACGTTGTTGTTGTTGTTGTTGTTTATTTGACAGTGTCGTTGTTGTTCTTGACGTTGTTGTTGTTGTTTATTTGACATTGTGGTTTTTGTTGTTGGTGTTGTTGTTTATTTGACGTTGTTGTTGTTGTTGTTGTTTATTTGACGTTGTTTTAGTTGTTGTTGTTTATTTGGCGTTGTTGTTGTTTATTTGACATTGTTGTTGTTGACATTGTTGTTGTTGTTGTTTATTTGACGTAGTTGTTGTTGTTGACGTTTTTGTTGTTGTTGCTTATTTGACGTTTTGTTGTTGTTGATGTTGTTGTTGTTGTTTATTTGACGTTGTTGTTGTTGTTGTTTATTTGACGTTGTTGTTGTTATTGTTGTTGTTTATTTGACGTTGTTGTTGTTGTTGTTTATTTGATGTTGTTGTTGTTTATTTGACATTATTGTTGTTGTTGACGTTGTTGTTGTTGTTGTTGTTTATTTGACATTGTTATTGTTGTTTATTTGACGTTGTTGTTGTTTATTTGACGTAGTTGTTGTTGTTGACGTTGTTGTTGTTGTTGTTGTTGTTTATTTGACGTTGTTGTTGTTGTTGTTTATTTGAAGTTGTTGTTGTTGTTATTGTTGTTGTTTATTTGACGTTGTTGTTGTTGTTGTTTATTTGAAGTTGTTGTTGTTGTTGTTTATTTGACATTGTTGTTGTTTATTTGACGTTGTTGTTGTTGTTTATTTGACGTTGTTGTTGTTGTTTATTGGACGTTGTTGTTGTTGTATATTTGACGGTGTTGTTGTTGTTGTTGTTTATTTGACGTTGTTGTTGTTGTTTATTTGACGTTGTTGTTGTTGTTGACGTTGTTGTTGTTGTTGTTTATTTGACGTTGTTGTTGTTGACATAGTTGTTGTTGTTGTTTATTTCACGTTGTTGATGTTGTTGATGTTGTTGTTTATTTGACGTTTTTGTTGTTGCTGACATTGTTGTTGTTGTTGTTTATTTGATGTTGTTGTTGTTGTTTATTTGACATTGTTGTTGTTGTTGACGTTGTTGTTGTTGTTGTTTATTTGACATTGTTGTTGTTGTTGTTGTTGACGTTGTTGGTTTTGTTGTTTATTTGACGTTGTTGTTGTTGTTTATTAGACGTTGTTTTAGTTGTTGTTGTTTATTTGGCGTTGTTGTTGTTGTTGTTGTTAATTTGACGTTGTTATTGTTGACATTGTTGTTGTTGTTGTTGTTGTTGTTTATTTGACGTAGTTGTTGTTGTTGACGTTGATGTTATTGTTTATTTGACGTTGTTGTTGTTATTGTTGTTTATTTGACGTTGTTATTGTTGTTGCTGTTGTTTATTTGACGTTGTTGTTGTTGACGTTTTTGTTGTTGTTGCTTATTTGACGTTTTGTTGTTGTTGATGTTGTTGTTGTTGTTTATTTGACGTTGTTGTTGTTGTTGTTTATTTGACGTTGTTGTTGTTGTTATTGTTGTTGTTTATTTGACGTTGTTGTTGTTGTTTATTTGATGTTGTTGTTGTTTATTTGACATTATTGTTGTTGTTGACGTTGTTGTTGTTGTTGTTTATTTGACATTGTTGTTGTTGTTTATTTGACGTTGTTGTTGTTTATTTGACGTAGTTGTTGTTGTTGACGTTGTTGTTGTTGTTGTTTTGTTGTTTATTTGACGTTGTTGTTGTTGTTGTTTATTTGAAGTTGTTGTTGTTGTTATTGTTGTTGTTTATTTGACGTTGTTGTTGTTGTTGTTTATTTGATGTTGTTGTTGTTGTTTATTTGACATTGTTGTTGTTTATTTGACGTTGTTGTTGTTGTTTATTTGACGTTGTTGTTATTGTTTATTGGTCGTCGTCGTTGTTGTTGTATATTTGACGGTGTTGTTGTTGTTGTTGTTTATTTGACGTTGTTGTTGTTGTTTATTTGACGCTGTTGTTGTTGTTGTTGACATTGTTGTTGTTGTTGTGGTTTATTTGACGTTGTTGTTGTTGTTGACATAATTGTTGTTGTTGTTGTTTATTTCACGTTGTTGATGTTGTTGATGTTGTTGTTTATTTGACGTTGTAGTTGTTGTTTATTTGACGTTATTGTTGTTGCTGACATTGTTGACGTTGTTGTTGTTGTTGTTTATTTGATGTTGTTGTTGTTGTTTATTTGACATTGTTGTTGTTGACGTTGTTGTTGTTGTTATTGTTGTTGTTGTTTATTTGACGTTGTTATTGTTGTTGCTGTTGTTTATTTGACATTGTTGTTGTCGTTGTTGTTGTTGTTTATTTGACGTTGTTGTTATTGTTGTTGTTGTTTATTTGACGTTGTTGTTGTTGTTATTTATTTGACGTTGTTGTTGTTGTTTATTTGACGTTGTTGTTGTTGTTGTTTATTTGACGTTGTTGTTGTTGTTGTTTATTTGACGTTGTTGTTGTTGTTGTTGTTTATTTGACAGTGTCGTTGTTGTTCTTGACGTTGTTGTTGTTGTTTATTTGACATTGTGGTTTTTGTTGTTGGTGTTGTTGTTTATTTGACGTTGTTGTTGTTGTTGTTGTTTATTTGACGTTGTTTTAGTTGTTGTTGTTTATTTGGCGTTGTTGTTGTTTATTTGACATTGTTGTTGTTGACATTGTTGTTGTTGTTGTTTATTTGACGTAGTTGTTGTTGTTGACGTTTTTGTTGTTGTTGCTTATTTGACGTTTTGTTGTTGTTGATGTTGTTGTTGTTGTTTATTTGACGTTGTTGTTGTTGTTGTTTATTTGACGTTGTTGTTGTTATTGTTGTTGTTTATTTGACGTTGTTGTTGTTGTTGTTTATTTGATGTTGTTGTTGTTTATTTGACATTATTGTTGTTGTTGACGTTGTTGTTGTTGTTGTTGTTTATTTGACATTGTTATTGTTGTTTATTTGACGTTGTTGTTGTTTATTTGACGTAGTTGTTGTTGTTGACGTTGTTGTTGTTGTTGTTGTTTATTTGACGTTGTTGTTGTTGTTGTTGTTTATTTGAAGTTGTTGTTGTTGTTATTGTTGTTGTTTATTTGACGTTGTTGTTGTTGTTGTTTATTTGAAGTTGTTGTTGTTGTTGTTTATTTGACATTGTTGTTGTTTATTTGACGTTGTTGTTGTTGTTTATTTGACGTTGTTGTTGTTGTTTATTGGACGTTGTTGTTGTTGTATATTTGACGGTGTTGTTGTTGTTGTTGTTTATTTGACGTTGTTGTTGTTGTTTATTTGACGTTGTTGTTGTTGTTGACGTTGTTGTTGTTGTTGTTTATTTGACGTTGTTGTTGTTGACATAGTTGTTGTTGTTGTTTATTTCACGTTGTTGATGTTGTTGATGTTGTTGTTTATTTGACGTTTTTGTTGTTGCTGACATTGTTGTTGTTGTTGTTTATTTGATGTTGTTGTTGTTGTTTATTTGACATTGTTGTTGTTGTTGACGTTGTTGTTGTTGTTGTTTATTTGACATTGTTGTTGTTGTTGTTGTTGTTGACGTTGTTGGTTTTGTTGTTTATTTGACGTTGTTGTTGTTGTTTATTAGACGTTGTTTTAGTTGTTGTTGTTTATTTGGCGTTGTTGTTGTTGTTGTTGTTAATTTGACGTTGTTATTGTTGACATTGTTGTTGTTGTTGTTGTTGTTGTTTATTTGACGTAGTTGTTGTTGTTGACGTTGATGTTATTGTTTATTTGACGTTGTTGTTGTTATTGTTGTTTATTTGACGTTGTTATTGTTGTTGCTGTTGTTTATTTGACGTTGTTGTTGTTGTTGACGTTTTTGTTGTTGTTGCTTATTTGACGTTTTGTTGTTGTTGATGTTGTTGTTGTTGTTTATTTGACGTTGTTGTTGTTGTTGTTTATTTGACGTTGTTGTTGTTGTTATTGTTGTTGTTTATTTGACGTTGTTGTTGTTGTTTATTTGATGTTGTTGTTGTTTATTTGACATTATTGTTGTTGTTGACGTTGTTGTTGTTGTTGTTTATTTGACATTGTTGTTGTTGTTTATTTGACGTTGTTGTTGTTTATTTGACGTAGTTGTTGTTGTTGACGTTGTTGTTGTTGTTGTTTTGTTGTTTATTTGACGTTGTTGTTGTTGTTGTTTATTTGAAGTTGTTGTTGTTGTTATTGTTGTTGTTTATTTGACGTTGTTGTTGTTGTTGTTTATTTGATGTTGTTGGTGTTGTTTATTTGACATTGTTGTTGTTTATTTGACGTTGTTGTTGTTGTTTATTTGACGTTGTTGTTATTGTTTATTGGTCGTCGTCGTTGTTGTTGTATATTTGACGGTGTTGTTGTTGTTGTTGTTTATTTGACGTTGTTGTTGTTGTTTATTTGACGCTGTTGTTGTTGTTGTTGACATTGTTGTTGTTGTTGTTGTTGTTTATTTGACGTTGTTGTTGTTGTTGACATAATTGTTGTTGTTGTTGTTTATTTCACGTTGTTGATGTTGTTGATGTTGTTGTTTATTTGACGTTGTAGTTGTTGTTTATTTGACGTTATTGTTGTTGCTGACATTGTTGACGTTGTTGTTGTTGTTGTTTATTTGATGTTGTTGTTGTTGTTTATTTGACATTGTTGTTGTTGACGTTGTTGTTGTTGTTATTGTTGTTGTTGTTTATTTGACGTTGTTATTGTTGTTGCTGTTGTTTATTTGACATTGTTGTTGTCGTTGTTGTTGTTGTTGTTTATTTGACGTTGTTGTTATTGTTGTTGTTGTTTATTTGACGTTGTTGTTGTTGTTATTTATTTGACGTTGTTGTTGTTGTTTATTTGACGTTGTTGTTGTTGTTGTTTATTTGACGTTGTTGTTGTTGTTGTTTATTTGACGTTGTTGTTGTTGTTGTTGTTTATTTGACAGTGTCGTTGTTGTTCTTGACGTTGTTGTTGTTGTTTATTTGACATTGTGGTTTTTGTTGTTGGTGTTGTTGTTTATTTGACGTTGTTGTTGTTGTTGTTGTTTATTTGACGTTGTTTTAGTTGTTGTTGTTTATTTGGCGTTGTTGTTGTTTATTTGACATTGTTGTTGTTGACATTGTTGTTGTTGTTGTTTATTTGACGTAGTTGTTGTTGTTGACGTTTTTGTTGTTGTTGCTTATTTGACGTTTTGTTGTTGTTGATGTTGTTGTTGTTGTTTATTTGACGTTGTTGTTGTTGTTGTTTATTTGACGTTGTTGTTGTTATTGTTGTTGTTTATTTGACGTTGTTGTTGTTGTTGTTTATTTGATGTTGTTGTTGTTTATTTGACATTATTGTTGTTGTTGACGTTGTTGTTGTTGTTGTTGTTTATTTGACATTGTTATTGTTGTTTATTTGACGTTGTTGTTGTTTATTTGACGTAGTTGTTGTTGTTGACGTTGTTGTTGTTGTTGTTGTTGTTTATTTGACGTTGTTGTTGTTGTTGTTGTTTATTTGAAGTTGTTGTTGTTGTTATTGTTGTTGTTTATTTGACGTTGTTGTTGTTGTTGTTTATTTGAAGTTGTTGTTGTTGTTGTTTATTTGACATTGTTGTTGTTTATTTGACGTTGTTGTTGTTGTTTATTTGACGTTGTTGTTGTTGTTTATTGGACGTTGTTGTTGTTGTATATTTGACGGTGTTGTTGTTGTTGTTGTTTATTTGACGTTGTTGTTGTTGTTTATTTGACGTTGTTGTTGTTGTTGACGTTGTTGTTGTTGTTGTTTATTTGACGTTGTTGTTGTTGACATAGTTGTTGTTGTTGTTTATTTCACGTTGTTGATGTTGTTGATGTTGTTGTTTATTTGACGTTTTTGTTGTTGCTGACATTGTTGTTGTTGTTGTTTATTTGATGTTGTTGTTGTTGTTTATTTGACATTGTTGTTGTTGTTGACGTTGTTGTTGTTGTTGTTGTTTATTTGACATTGTTGTTGTTGTTGTTGTTGTTGACGTTGTTGGTTTTGTTGTTTATTTGACGTTGTTGTTGTTGTTTATTAGACGTTGTTTTAGTTGTTGTTGTTTATTTGGCGTTGTTGTTGTTGTTGTTGTTAATTTGACGTTGTTATTGTTGACATTGTTGTTGTTGTTGTTGTTGTTGTTTATTTGACGTAGTTGTTGTTGTTGACGTTGATGTTATTGTTTATTTGACGTTGTTGTTGTTATTGTTTTTTATTTGACGTTGTTATTGTTGTTGCTGTTGTTTATTTGACGTTGTTGTTGTTGTTGACGTTTTTGTTGTTGTTGCTTATTTGACGTTTTGTTGTTGTTGATGTTGTTGTTGTTGTTTATTTGACGTTGTTGTTGTTGTTGTTTATTTGACGTTGTTGTTGTTGTTATTGTTGTTGTTTATTTGACGTTGTTGTTGTTGTTTATTTGATGTTGTTGTTGTTTATTTGACATTATTGTTGTTGTTGACGTTGTTGTTGTTGTTGTTTATTTGACATTGTTGTTGTTGTTTATTTGACGTTGTTGTTGTTTATTTGACGTAGTTGTTGTTGTTGACGTTGTTGTTGTTGTTGTTTTGTTGTTTATTTGACGTTGTTGTTGTTGTTGTTTATTTGAAGTTGTTGTTGTTGTTGTTATTGTTGTTGTTTATTTGACGTTGTTGTTGTTGTTGTTTATTTGATGTTGTTGTTGTTGTTTATTTGACATTGTTGTTGTTTATTTGACGTTGTTGTTGTTGTTTATTTGACGTTGTTGTTATTGTTTATTGGTCGTCGTCGTTGTTGTTGTATATTTGACGGTGTTGTTGTTGTTGTTGTTTATTTGACGTTGTTGTTGTTGTTTATTTGACGCTGTTGTTGTTGTTGTTGACATTGTTGTTGTTGTTGTTGTTTATTTGACGTTGTTGTTGTTGTTGACATAATTGTTGTTGTTGTTGTTTATTTCACGTTGTTGATGTTGTTGATGTTGTTGTTTATTTGACGTTGTAGTTGTTGTTTATTTGACGTTATTGTTGTTGCTGACATTGTTGTTGTTGTTGTTGTTGTTGTTTATTTGATGTTGTTGTTGTTGTTTATTTGACAATGTTGTTGTTGACGTTGATGTTGTTGTTTATTTGATGTTGTTGTTGTTTATTTGACGTTGTTGTTGTTGACATTGTTGTTGTTGTTGTTGTTTATTTAACGTTGTTTTTGTTGTTGTTTATTTGGCGTTGTTGTTGTTGTTTATTTTACATTGTTGTTGTTGTTGTTTATTTGACGTAGTATTTGTTGTTGACGTTGTTGTTGTTGTTGTTGTTTATTTGACGTTGTTTTAGATGTTGTTGTTTATTTGACGTTGTTGTTATTGTTGTTTAGTTAATGTTGTTTTAGATGTTGTTGTTTATTTGACGGTGTTGTTGTTTATTTGACATTGTTGTTGTTGTTGACGTTGTTGTTGTTGTTGTTGTTTATTTGAATTGTTGTTGTTGTTGACGTTGTTGGTGTTGTTGTTTATTTGACGTTGTTGTTATTGTAGTTGTTGTTGTTTATTTGACGTTGTTTTAGTTGTTGCTGTTTATTTGACATAGTTGTTGTTGTTTATTTGACGTTTTTGTTTTTGACATTGTTGTTGTTGTTGTTTATATGACGTTGTTGTTGTTGTTGTTGTTGTTTATTTGACATAGTTGTTGTTGTTGACGTTGTTGTTGTTGTTGTTGTTTATTTGACGTTTTTGTTGTTGATGATGTTGTTGTTGTTGTTTATTTGACGTTGTTGTTATTGTTTATTTGACGTTGTTGTTGTTGTTGTTATTGTTGTTGTTTATTTGACGTTGTTATTGTTGTTGTTGTTTATTTGATGTTGTTGTTGTTGTTGTTTATTTGACGTTGGTGTTGTTGTTGTTTATTTGACGTTGTTGTTGTTGTTGTTATTTATTTGACGTTGTTGTTGTTGTTGTTATTGTTTATTTGACGTTGTTGTTGTTGTTGTTTATTTGACGTTGTTATTGTTGTTGCTGTTGTTTATTTGACGTTGTTGTTGTTGTTGTTGACGTTTTTGTTGTTGTTGCTTATTTGACGTTTTGTTGTTGTTGATGTTGTTGTTGTTGTTTATTTGACGTTGTTGTTGTTGTTTATTTGACGTTGTTGTTGTTGTTATTGTTGTTGTTTATTTGACGTTGTTGTTGTTGTTTATTTGATGTTGTTGTTGTTTATTTGACATTATTGTTGTTGTTGACGTTGTTGTTGTTGTTGTTTATTTGACATTGTTGTTGTTGTTTATTTGACGTTGTTGTTGTTGTTTATTTGACGTAGTTGTTGTTGTTGACGTTGTTGTTGTTGTTGTTGTTGTTTTGTTGTTTATTTGACGTTGTTGTCGTTGTTGTTTATTTGAAGTTGTTGTTGTTGTTGTTATTGTTGTTGTTTATTTGACATTGTTGTTGTTGTTGTTTATTTGATGTTGTTGTTGTTGTTTATTTGACATTGTTGTTGTTTATTTGACGTTGTTGTTGTTGTTTATTTGACGTTGTTGTTGTTGTTTATTCGTCGTCGTCATTGTTGTTGTATATTTGACGGTGTTGTTGTTGTTGTTGTTTATTTGACGTTGTTGTTGTTTTTTATTTGACGCTGTTGTTGTTGTTGACATTGTTGTTGTTGTTGTTGTTGTTTATTTGACGTTGTTGTTGTTGTTGACATAATTGTTGTTGTTGTTGTTGTTTATTTCACGTTGTTGATGTTGTTGATGTTGTTCTTTATTTGACGTTGTAGTTGTTATTTATTTGACGTTATTGTTGTTGCTGACATTGTTGTTGTTGTTGTTTATTTGATGTTGTTGTTGTTGTTTATTTCACATTGTTGTTGTTGTTGACGTTGTTGTTGTTGTTTATTTGACGTTGTTGTTGTTTATTTGACGTTGTTGTTGTTGACATTGTTGTTGTTGTTTGTTTTTATTTGACGTTGTTTTTGTTGTTGTTTATTTGGCGTTGTTGTTGTTGTTTATTTGACATTGTTGTTGTTGTTTTTTATTTGACGTAGTATTTGTTGTTGACGTTGTTGTTGTTGTTGTTGTTTATTTGACGTTGTTTTAGATGTTGTTGTTTTTTTAACGTTGTTGTTATTGTTGTTTAGTTAATGTTGTTTTAGATGTTGTTGTTTATTTGACGGTGTTGTTGTTTATTTGACATTGTTGTTGTTGTTGACGTTGTTGTTGTTGTTGTTGTTTATTTGAATTGTTGTTGTTGTTGTTGACGTTGTTGGTGTTGTTGTTTATTTGACGTTGTTGTTGTTGACATAGTTGTTGTTGTTGTTTATTTCACGTTGTTGATGTTGTTGATGTTGTTGTTTATTTGACGTTTTTGTTGTTGCTGACATTGTTGTTGTTGTTGTTTATTTGATGTTGTTGTTGTTGTTTATTTGACATTGTTGTTGTTGTTGACGTTGTTGTTGTTGTTGTTGTTTATTTGACATTGTTGTTGTTGTTGTTGTTGTTGACGTTGTTGGTTTTGTTGTTTATTTGACGTTGTTGTTGTTGTTTATTAGACGTTGTTTTAGTTGTTGTTGTTTATTTGGCGTTGTTGTTGTTGTTGTTGTTAATTTGACGTTGTTATTGTTGACATTGTTGTTGTTGTTGTTGTTGTTGTTTATTTGACGTAGTTGTTGTTGTTGACGTTGATGTTATTGTTTATTTGACGTTGTTGTTGTTATTGTTTTTTATTTGACGTTGTTATTGTTGTTGCTGTTGTTTATTTGACGTTGTTGTTGTTGTTGACGTTTTTGTTGTTGTTGCTTATTTGACGTTTTGTTGTTGTTGATGTTGTTGTTGTTGTTTATTTGACGTTGTTGTTGTTGTTGTTTATTTGACGTTGTTGTTGTTGTTATTGTTGTTGTTTATTTGACGTTGTTGTTGTTGTTTATTTGATGTTGTTGTTGTTTATTTGACATTATTGTTGTTGTTGACGTTGTTGTTGTTGTTGTTTATTTGACATTGTTGTTGTTGTTTATTTGACGTTGTTGTTGTTTATTTGACGTAGTTGTTGTTGTTGACGTTGTTGTTGTTGTTGTTTTGTTGTTTATTTGACGTTGTTGTTGTTGTTGTTTATTTGAAGTTGTTGTTGTTGTTGTTATTGTTGTTGTTTATTTGACGTTGTTGTTGTTGTTGTTTATTTGATGTTGTTGTTGTTGTTTATTTGACATTGTTGTTGTTTATTTGACGTTGTTGTTGTTGTTTATTTGACGTTGTTGTTATTGTTTATTGGTCGTCGTCGTTGTTGTTGTATATTTGACGGTGTTGTTGTTGTTGTTGTTTATTTGACGTTGTTGTTGTTGTTTATTTGACGCTGTTGTTGTTGTTGTTGACATTGTTGTTGTTGTTGTTGTTTATTTGACGTTGTTGTTGTTGTTGACATAATTGTTGTTGTTGTTGTTTATTTCACGTTGTTGATGTTGTTGATGTTGTTGTTTATTTGACGTTGTAGTTGTTGTTTATTTGACGTTATTGTTGTTGCTGACATTGTTGTTGTTGTTGTTGTTGTTGTTTATTTGATGTTGTTGTTGTTGTTTATTTGACAATGTTGTTGTTGACGTTGATGTTGTTGTTTATTTGATGTTGTTGTTGTTTATTTGACGTTGTTGTTGTTGACATTGTTGTTGTTGTTGTTGTTTATTTAACGTTGTTTTTGTTGTTGTTTATTTGGCGTTGTTGTTGTTGTTTATTTTACATTGTTGTTGTTGTTGTTTATTTGACGTAGTATTTGTTGTTGACGTTGTTGTTGTTGTTGTTGTTTATTTGACGTTGTTTTAGATGTTGTTGTTTATTTGACGTTGTTGTTATTGTTGTTTAGTTAATGTTGTTTTAGATGTTGTTGTTTATTTGACGGTGTTGTTGTTTATTTGACATTGTTGTTGTTGTTGACGTTGTTGTTGTTGTTGTTGTTTATTTGAATTGTTGTTGTTGTTGACGTTGTTGGTGTTGTTGTTTATTTGACGTTGTTGTTATTGTAGTTGTTGTTGTTTATTTGACGTTGTTTTAGTTGTTGCTGTTTATTTGACATAGTTGTTGTTGTTTATTTGACGTTTTTGTTTTTGACATTGTTGTTGTTGTTGTTTATATGACGTTGTTGTTGTTGTTGTTGTTGTTTATTTGACATAGTTGTTGTTGTTGACGTTGTTGTTGTTGTTGTTGTTTATTTGACGTTTTTGTTGTTGATGATGTTGTTGTTGTTGTTTATTTGACGTTGTTGTTATTGTTTATTTGACGTTGTTGTTGTTGTTGTTATTGTTGTTGTTTATTTGACGTTGTTATTGTTGTTGTTGTTTATTTGATGTTGTTGTTGTTGTTGTTTATTTGACGTTGGTGTTGTTGTTGTTTATTTGACGTTGTTGTTGTTGTTGTTATTTATTTGACGTTGTTGTTGTTGTTGTTATTGTTTATTTGACGTTGTTGTTGTTGTTGTTTATTTGACGTTGTTATTGTTGTTGCTGTTGTTTATTTGACGTTGTTGTTGTTGTTGTTGACGTTTTTGTTGTTGTTGCTTATTTGACGTTTTGTTGTTGTTGATGTTGTTGTTGTTGTTTATTTGACGTTGTTGTTGTTGTTTATTTGACGTTGTTGTTGTTGTTATTGTTGTTGTTTATTTGACGTTGTTGTTGTTGTTTATTTGATGTTGTTGTTGTTTATTTGACATTATTGTTGTTGTTGACGTTGTTGTTGTTGTTGTTTATTTGACATTGTTGTTGTTGTTTATTTGACGTTGTTGTTGTTGTTTATTTGACGTAGTTGTTGTTGTTGACGTTGTTGTTGTTGTTGTTGTTGTTTTGTTGTTTATTTGACGTTGTTGTCGTTGTTGTTTATTTGAAGTTGTTGTTGTTGTTGTTATTGTTGTTGTTTATTTGACATTGTTGTTGTTGTTGTTTATTTGATGTTGTTGTTGTTGTTTATTTGACATTGTTGTTGTTTATTTGACGTTGTTGTTGTTGTTTATTTGACGTTGTTGTTGTTGTTTATTCGTCGTCGTCATTGTTGTTGTATATTTGACGGTGTTGTTGTTGTTGTTGTTTATTTGACGTTGTTGTTGTTTTTTATTTGACGCTGTTGTTGTTGTTGACATTGTTGTTGTTGTTGTTGTTGTTTATTTGACGTTGTTGTTGTTGTTGACATAATTGTTGTTGTTGTTGTTGTTTATTTCACGTTGTTGATGTTGTTGATGTTGTTCTTTATTTGACGTTGTAGTTGTTATTTATTTGACGTTATTGTTGTTGCTGACATTGTTGTTGTTGTTGTTTATTTGATGTTGTTGTTGTTGTTTATTTCACATTGTTGTTGTTGTTGACGTTGTTGTTGTTGTTTATTTGACGTTGTTGTTGTTTATTTGACGTTGTTGTTGTTGACATTGTTGTTGTTGTTTGTTTTTATTTGACGTTGTTTTTGTTGTTGTTTATTTGGCGTTGTTGTTGTTGTTTATTTGACATTGTTGTTGTTGTTTTTTATTTGACGTAGTATTTGTTGTTGACGTTGTTGTTGTTGTTGTTGTTTATTTGACGTTGTTTTAGATGTTGTTGTTTTTTTAACGTTGTTGTTATTGTTGTTTAGTTAATGTTGTTTTAGATGTTGTTGTTTATTTGACGGTGTTGTTGTTTATTTGACATTGTTGTTGTTGTTGACGTTGTTGTTGTTGTTGTTGTTTATTTGAATTGTTGTTGTTGTTGTTGACGTTGTTGGTGTTGTTGTTTATTTGACGTTGTTGTTGTTGTTGTTTATTTGACGTTGTTTTAGTTGTTGTTGTTTATTTGACGTTGTTGTTGTTGTTTATTTGACGTTTTTGTTTTTGACATTGTTGTTGTTGTTGTTGTTTATATGACGTTGTTGTTGTTGTTGTTGTTGTTTATTTGACATAGTTGTTGTTGTTGTTGTTGTTTATTTGACGTTTTTGTTGTTGATGATGTTGTTGTTGTTGTTTATTTAACGTTGTTGTTATTGTTTATTTGACGTTGTTGTTGTTGTTGTTTATTTGACGTTGTTATTGTTATTGTTGTTGTTTATTTGACGTTGTTATTGTTGTTGTTGTTTATTTGATGTTGTTGTTGTTTATTTGACGTTGGTGTTGTTGTTGTTTATTTGACGTTGTTGTTGTTGTTATTTATTTGACGTTGTTGTTGTTGTTGTTATTGTTTATTTGACGTTGTTGTTGTTGTTGTTGTTGTTTATTTGACGTTGTTATTGTTGTTGCTGTTGTTTATTTGACGTTGTTGTTGTTGTTGACGTTTTTATTGTTGTTGCTTATTTGACGTTTTGTTGTTGTTGATGTTGTTGTTGTTGTTTATTTGACGTTGTTGTTGTTGTTGTTGTTTATTTGACGTTGTTGTTGTTGTTGTTATTGTTGTTGTTTATTTGACGTTGTTGTTGTTGTTTATTTGATGTTGTTGTTGTTTATTTGATGTTGTTGTTGTTTATTTGACATTATTGTTGTTGTTGACGTTGTTGTTGTTGTTGTTTATTTGACATTGTTGTTGTTGTTTATTTGACGTTGTTGTTGTTGTTGTTTATTTGACGTAGTTGTTGTTGTTGACGTTGTTGTTGTTGTTGTTGTTGTTGTTGTTGTTTATTTGACGTTGTTGTTGTTGTTGTTTATTTGAAGTTGTTGTTGTTGTTATTGTTGTTGTTTATTTGACGTTGTTGTTGTTGTTGTTGTTTATTTGATGTTGTTGTTGTTGTTTATTTGACATTGTTGTTGTTTATTTGACGTTGTTGTTGTTGTTTATTTAACGTTGTTGTTGTTGTTTATTGGTCGTTGTTGTTGTTGTATATTTGACGGTGTTGTTGTTGTTGTTGTTGTTTATTTGACGTTGTTGTTGTTGTTTATTTGACGTTGTTGTTGTTGTTGCATTGTTGTTGTTGTTGTTGTTTATTTGACGTTGTTGTTGTTGTTGACATAATTGTTGTTGTTGTTGTTGTTTATTTCACGTTGTTGATGTTGTTGTTTATTTGACATTGTAGTTGTTGTTTATTTGACGTTATTGTTGTTGCTGACATTGTTGTTGTTGTTGTTTATTTGATGTTGTTGTTGTTTTTTATTTGACATTGTTGTTGTTGTTGACGTTGTTGTTGTTGTTTATTTGACGTTGTTGTTGTTTATTTGACGTTGTTGTTGTTGTTTATTTGACGTTGTTGTTATTGTTTATTGGTCGTCGTCGTTGTTGTTGTATATTTGACGGTGTTGTTGTTGTTGTTTATTTGACGTTGTTGTTGTTGTTTATTTGACGCTGTTGTTGTTGTTGACATTGTTGTTGTTGTTGTTGTTTATTTGACGTTGTTGTTGTTGTTGACATAATTGTTGTTGTTGTTGTTTATTTCACGTTGTTGATGTTGTTGATGTTGTTGTTTATTTGACGTTGTAGTTGTTGTTTATTTGACGTTATTGTTGTTGCTGACATTGTTGTTGTTGTTGTTGTTGTTTATTTGATGTTGTTGTTGTTGTTTATTTGACATTGTTGTTGTTGACGTTGATGTTGTTGTTTATTTGATGTTGTTGTTGTTTATTTGACGTTGTTGTTGTTGACATTGTTGTTGTTGTTGTTGTTTATTTAACGTTGTTTTTGTTGTTGTTTATTTGGCGTTGTTGTTGTTGTTTATTTTACATTGTTGTTGTTGTTGTTTATTTGACGTAGTATTTGTTGTTGACGTTGTTGTTGTTGTTGTTTATTTGACGTTGTTTTAGATGTTGTTGTTTATTTGACGTTGTTGTTATTGTTGTTTAGTTAATGTTGTTTTAGATGTTGTTGTTTATTTGACGGTGTTGTTGTTTATTTGACATTGTTGTTGTTGTTGACGTTGTTGTTGTTGTTGTTGTTTATTTGAATTGTTGTTGTTGTTGACGTTGTTGGTGTTGTTGTTTATTTGACGTTGTTGTTATTGTAGTTGTTGTTGTTTATTTGACGTTGTTTTAGTTGTTGTTGTTTATTTGACATAGTTGTTGTTGTTTATTTGACGTTTTTGTTTTTGACATTGTTGTTGTTGTTGTTTATATGACGTTGTTGTTGTTGTTGTTGTTGTTGTTTATTTGACATAGTTGTTGTTGTTGACGTTGTTGTTGTTGTTGTTGTTGTTTATTTGACGTTTTTGTTGTTGATGATGTTGTTGTTGTTGTTTATTTGACGTTGTTGTTATTGTTTATTTGACGTTGTTGTTGTTGTTGTTATTGTTGTTGTTTATTTGACGTTGTTATTGTTGTTGTTGTTTATTTGATGTTGTTGTTGTTGTTGTTTATTTGACGTTGGTGTTGTTGTTGTTTATTTGACGTTGTTGTTGTTGTTGTTATTTATTTGACGTTGTTGTTGTTGTTGTTATTGTTTATTTGACGTTGTTGTTGTTGTTGTTTATTTGACGTTGTTATTGTTGTTGCTGTTGTTTATTTGACGTTGTTGTTGTTGTTGTTGACGTTTTTGTTGTTGTTGCTTATTTGACGTTTTGTTGTTGTTGATGTTGTTGTTGTTGTTTATTTGACGTTGTTGTTGTTGTTTATTTGACGTTGTTGTTGTTGTTATTGTTGTTGTTTATTTGACGTTGTTGTTGTTGTTTATTTGATGTTGTTGTTGTTTATTTGACATTATTGTTGTTGTTGACGTTGTTGTTGTTGTTGTTTATTTGACATTGTTGTTGTTGTTTATTTGACGTTGTGGTTGTTGTTTATTTGACGTAGTTGTTGTTGTTGACGTTGTTGTTGTTGTTGTTGTTTTGTTGTTTATTTGACGTTGTTGTCGTTGTTGTTTATTTGAAGTTGTTGTTGTTGTTGTTATTGTTGTTGTTTATTTGACATTGTTGTTGTTGTTGTTTATTTGATGTTGTTGTTGTTGTTTATTTGACATTGTTGTTGTTTATTTGACGTTGTTGTTGTTGTTTATTTGACGTTGTTGTTGTTGTTTATTCGTCGTCGTCGTTGTTGTTGTATATTTGACGGTGTTGTTGTTGTTGTTGTTGTTTATTTGACGTTGTTGTTGTTTTTTATTTGACGCTGTTGTTGTTGTTGACATTGTTGTTGTTGTTGTTGTTTATTTGACGTTGTTGTTGTTGTTGACATAATTGTTGTTGTTGTTGTTGTTTATTTCACGTTGTTGATGTTGTTGATGTTGTTCTTTATTTGACGTTGTAGTTGTTATTTATTTGACGTTATTGTTGTTGCTGACATTGTTGTTGTTGTTTATTTGATGTTGTTGTTGTTGTTTATTTCACATTGTTGTTGTTGTTGACGTTGTTGTTGTTGTTTATTTGACGTTGTTGTTGTTTATTTGACGTTGTTGTTGTTGACATTGTTGTTGTTGTTGGTTTTTATTTGACGTTGTTTTTGTTGTTGTTTATTTGGCGTTGTTGTTGTTGTTTATTTGACATTGTTGTTGTTGTTTTTTATTTGACGTAGTATTTGTTGTTGACGTTGTTGTTGTTGTTGTTGTTTATTTGACGTTGTTTTAGATGTTGTTGTTTTTTTAACGTTGTTGTTATTGTTGTTTAGTTAATGTTGTTTTAGATGTTGTTGTTTATTTGACGGTGTTGTTGTTTATTTGACATTGTTGTTGTTGTTGACGTTGTTGTTGTTGTTGTTTATTTGAATTGTTGTTGTTGTTGTTGACGTTGTTGGTGTTGTTGTTTATTTGACGTTGTTGTTGTTGTTGTTGTTTATTTGACGTTGTTTTAGTTGTTGTTGTTTATTTGACGTTGTTGTTGTTGTTTATTTGACGTTTTTGTTTTTGACATTGTTGTTGTTGTTGTTGTTTATATGACGTTGTTGTTGTTGTTGTTGTTTATTTGACATAGTTGTTGTTGTTGTTGTTGTTTATTTGACGTTTTTGTTGTTGATGATGTTGTTGTTGTTGTTTATTTAACGTTGTTGTTATTGTTTATTTGACGTTGTTGTTGTTGTTGTTTATTTGACGTTGTTGTTGTTATTGTTGTTGTTTATTTGACGTTGTTATTGTTGTTGTTGTTTATTTGATGTTGTTGTTGTTGTTTATTTGACGTTGGTGTTGTTGTTGTTTATTTGACGTTGTTGTTGTTGTTGTTATTTATTTGACGTTGTTGTTGTTGTTGTTATTGTTTATTTGACGTTGTTGTTGTTGTTGTTGTTTATTTGACGTTGTTATTGTTGTTGCTGTTGTTTATTTGACGTTGTTGTTGTTGTTGACGTTTTTATTGTTGTTGCTTATTTGACGTTTTGTTGTTGTTGATGTTGTTGTTGTTGTTTATTTGACGTTGTTGTTGTTGTTGTTGTTGTTTATTTAACGTTGTTGTTGTTGTTGTTATTGTTGTTGTTTATTTGACGTTGTTGTTGTTGTTTATTTGATGTTGTTGTTGTTTATTTGATGTTGTTGTTGTTTATTTGACATTATTGTTGTTGTTGACGTTGTTGTTGTTGTTGTTGTTGTTGTTTATTTGACATTGTTGTTGTTGTTTATTTGACGTTGTTGTTGTTGTTGTTTATTTGACGTAGTTGTTGTTGTTGACGTTGTTGTTGTTGTTGTTGTTGTTGTTGTTGTTGTTTATTTGACGTTGTTGTTGTTGTTTATTTGAAGTTGTTGTTGTTGTTATTGTTGTTGTTTATTTGACGTTGTTGTTGTTGTTGTTGTTTATTTGATGTTGTTGTTGTTGTTTATTTGACATTGTTGTTGTTTATTTGACGTTGTTGTTGTTGTTTATTTGACGTTGTTGTTGTTGTTTATTGGTCGTTGTTGTTGTTGTATATTTGACGGTGTTGTTGTTGTTGTTGTTTATTTGACGTTGTTGTTGTTGTTTATTTGACGTTGTTGTTGTTGTTGCATTGTTGTTGTTGTTGTTGTTTATTTGACGTTGTTGTTGTTGTTGACATAATTGTTGTTGTTGTTGTTGTTTATTTCACGTTGTTGATGTTGTTGTTTATTTGACATTGTAGTTGTTGTTTATTTGACGTTATTGTTGTTGCTGACATTGTTGTTGTTGTTGTTTATTTGATGTTGTTGTTGTTTTTTATTTGACATTGTTGTTGTTGTTGACGTTGTTGTTGTTGTTTATTTGACGTTGTTGTTGTTTATTTGACGTTGTTGTTGTTGACATTGTTGTTGTTGTTGTTGTTTATTTGACGTTGTTTTGGTTGTTGTTTATTTGGCGTTGTTGTTGTTGTTTATTTGACATTGTTGTTGTTGTTGTTGTTGTTTATTTGACGTAGTATTTGTTGTTGACGTTGTTGTTGTTGTTGTTGTTGTTTATTTGACGTTTTTGTTGTTCTTGATATTGTTGTTGTTGTTGTTTATTTGACGTTGTTGTTGTTGTTGTTTATTTGACATTGTTGTTGTTGTTGTTGTTGTTCATTTGACGTTGTTGTTGTTGTTGTTTATTTGACGTTGTTGTTGTTATTGATGTTGTTTATTTGACGTTGTTGTTGTTGTTTATTTAATGTTGTTGTTGTACTTGTTTATTTGACATTGTTGTTGTTGTTGACGTTGTTGTTGTTGTTGTTTATTTGACATTGTTGTTGTTGTTGTTGTTGACGTTGTTGGTGTTGTTGTTTATTTGACGTTGTTGTTGTTGTTGTTGTTGTTTATTTGACATTGTTTTAGATGTTGTTGTTTATTTGACGTTGTTGTTGTTGTTGTTTATTTAACGTTGTTTTAGATGTTATTATTTATTTTACGGTGTTGTTGTTTATTTGACATTGTTGTTGTTGTTGACGTTGTTGTTGTTGTTGTTTATTTAACATTGTTGTTGTTGTTGTTGTTGTTGACGTTGTTGGTGTTGTTGTTTATTTGACATTGTTGTTGTTGTTTATTTGACGTTTTTGTTTTTGACATTGTTGTTGTTGTTGTTTATATGACGTTGTTGTTGTTGTTTATTTGACATAGTTGTTATTGTTGACGTTGTTGTTGTTGTTGTTGTTGTTTATTTGACGTTTTTGTTGTTGATGATGTTGTTGTTGTTTATTTGACGTTGTTGTTTTGGTTTATTTGACGTTGTTGTTGTTGTTTATTTGACGTTGTTGTTGGTATTGTTGTTGTTTATTTGACGTTGTTGTTGTTGTTGTTGTTTATTTGATGTTGTTGTTGTTGTTTATTTGACATTGGTGTTGTTGTTGTTTATTTGACGTTGTTATTGTTGTTTACTTGACGTTGTTTTTGTTATTTGACGTTGTTGTTGTTGTTGTATTTGTTGTTGTTGTTGTTGTTGCTTATTTGACGTTGTTGTTATTGTTGTTGTTTATTTGACGTTGTTGTTGTTGTTTATTTGACGTTGTTGTTGTTGTTGTTTATTTGATGTTGTTGTTGTTGTTTATTTGACATTGTTGTTGTTGACGTTGTTGTTGTTGTTATTGTTGTTGTTGTTTATTTGACGTTGTTATTGTTGTTGCTGTTGTTTATTTGACATTGTTGTTGTCGTTGTTGTTGTTGTTGTTTATTTGACGTTGTTGTTATTGTTGTTGTTGTTTATTTGACGTTGTTGTTGTTGTTATTTATTTGACGTTGTTGTTGTTGTTGTTTATTTGACGTTGTTGTTGTTGTTGTTTATTTGACGTTGTTGTTGTTGTTGTTTATTTGACGTTGTTGTTGTTGTTGTTGTTGTTATTTATTTGACAGTGTCGTTGTTGTTCTTGACGTTGTTGTTGTTGTTTATTTGACATTGTTGTTTTTGTTGTTGGTGTTGTTGTTTATTTGACATTGTTGTTGTTGTTGTTTATTTGACGTTGTTTTAGTTGTTGTTGTTTATTTGGCGTTGTTGTTGTTTATTTGACATTGTTGTGTTGACATTGTTGTTGTTGTTGTTTATTTGACGTAGTTGTTGTTGTTGACGTTTTTGTTGTTGTTGCTTATTTGACGTTTTGTTGTTGTTGATGTTGTTGTTGTTGTTTATTTGACGTTGTTGTTGTTGTTGTTGTTTATTTGACGTTGTTGTTGTTATTGTTGTTGTTTATTTGACGTTGTTGTTGTTGTTGTTTATTTGATGTTGTTGTTGTTTATTTGACATTATTGTTGTTGTTGACGTTGTTGTTGTTGTTGTTGTTTATTTGACATTGTTATTGTTGTTTATTTGACGTTGTTGTTGTTTATTTGACGTAGTTGTTGTTGTTGACGTTGTTGTTGTTGTTGTTGTTGTTTATTTGACGTTGTTGTTGTTGTTGTTGTTTATTTGAAGTTGTTGTTGTTGTTATTGTTGTTGTTTATTTGACGTTGTTGTTGTTGTTGTTTATTTGAAGTTGTTGTTGTTGTTGTTTATTTGACATTGTTGTTGTTTATTTGACGTTGTTGTTGTTGTTTATTTGACGTTGTTGTTGTTGTTTATTGGACGTTGTTGTTGTTGTATATTTGACGGTGTTGTTGTTGTTGTTGTTTATTTGACGTTGTTGTTGTTGTTGACGTTGTTGTTGTTGTTGTTTATTTGACGTTGTTGTTGTTGACATAGTTGTTGTTGTTGTTTATTTCACGTTGTTGATGTTGTTGATGTTGTTGTTTATTTGACGTTGTAGTTGTTGTTTATTTGACGTTTTTGTTGTTGCTGACATTGTTGTTGTTGTTGTTTATTTGATGTTGTTGTTGTTGTTTATTTGACATTGTTGTTGTTGTTGACGTTGTTGTTGTTGTTGTTTATTTGACATTGTTGTTGTTGTTGTTGTTGACGTTGTTGGTTTTGTTGTTTATTTGACGTTGTTGTTGTTGTTTATTAGACGTTGTTTTAGTTGTTGTTGTTTATTTGGCGTTGTTGTTGTTGTTGTTGTTTATTTGACGTTGTTATTGTTGACATTGTTGTTGTTGTTGTTGTTGTTTATTTGACGTAGTTGTTGTTGTTGACGTTGATGTTATTGTTGTTGTTTATTTGACGTTTTTGTTGTTGTTGATGTTGTTGTTGTTGTTGTTTATTTGACGTTGTTGTTATTGTTGTTTATTTGACGTTGTTGTTGTTGTTGTTTATATGACGTTGTTGTTGTTATTGTTGTTGTTTACTTGACGTTGTTGTTGTTGTTTATTTGATGTTGTTGTTGTTGTTTATTTGACATTGTTGTTGTTGTTGACGTTGTTGTTGTTGTTGTTTATTTGACATTGTTGTTGTTGTTGTTGACGTTGTTGGTGTTGTTGTTTATTTGACGTTGTTGTTGTTGTTGTTGTTTATTTGATGTTGTTTTAGTTGTTGTTGTTTATTTGACGTTGTTGTTGTTGTTTATTTGATGTTGTTGTTGTTGACATTGTTGTTACTGTAGTTTATTTGACGTTGTTTTTGTTGTTGTTGTTTATTTGGCATTGTTGTTGTTGTTGTTTATTTGATATTGTTGTTGTTGACATTGTTGTTGTTGTGTATTTGACGTAGTTTTTGTTGTTGACGTTGTTGTTGTTGTTGTTGTTTATTTGACGTTTTTGTTAGTCTTGATGTTGTTGTTGCTGTTGTTTATTTGACGTTGTTGTTGTTGTTTATTTGACGTTGTTGTTGTTGTTGTTGTTCATTTGACGTTGTTGTTGTTGTTGTTGTTTATTTGACGTTGTTGTTGTTATTGATGTTGTTTATTTGACGTTGTTGTTGTTGTTGTTTATTTAATGTTGTTGTTGTTGTTCATTTGACATTGTTGTTGTTGTTGTTGTTTATTTAATGTTGTTGTTGTTGTTTATTTAACATTGTTGTTGTTGTTGACGTTGTTGTTGTTGTTGTTTATTTGACATTGTTGTTGTTGTTGTTGACGTTGTTGGTGTTGTTGTTTATTTGACGTTGTTGTTGTTGTTGTTGTTGTTGTTTATTTGACATTGTTTTAGATGTTGTTGTTTATTTGACGTTGTTGTTGTTGTTGTTTATTTGACGTTGTTGTTGTTGTTTATTGGATGTTGTTGTTGTTGTATATTTGACGGTGTTGTTGTTGTTGTTTATTTGACGTTGTTGTTGTTGTTGTTTATTTGACGTTGTTGTTATTGTTGACGTTGTTGTTGTTGTTAATTTGACGTTGTTGTTGTTGTTGACATAGTTGTTGTTGTTGTTGTTTATTTCACGTTGTTGATGTTGTTGATGTTGTTGTTTATTTGACGTTGTAGTTGTTGTTTATTTGACGTTGTTGTTGTTGTTGACATTGTTGTTGTTGTTGTTTATTTGATGTTGTTGTTGTTGTTTATTTGACATTGTTGTTGTTGTTGACGTTGTTGTTGTTGTTGTTTATTTGACATTGTTGTTGTTGTTGTTGTTTATTTGACATTGTTGTTGTTGTTGTTGACGTTGTTAGTTTTGTTGTTTATTTGACGTTGTTGTTGTTGTTGTTGTTTATTAGACGTTGTTTTAGTTGTTGTTGTTGTTTATTTGACGTTGTTGTTGTTGTTGTTGTTTATTTGACGTTGTTGTTGTTGACATTGTTGTTGTTGTTGTTTATTTGACGTAGTTGTTGTTGACGTTGTTGTTGTTGTTGCTTATTTGACATTTTTGTTGTTGTTGATGTTGTTGTTGTTGTTGTTTATTTGACGTTGTTGTTGTTATTGTTGTTGTTTATTTGACGTTGTTGTTGTTGTTGTTTATTTGATGTTGTTGTTGACGTTGTTGTTGTTGTTGTTGTTGTTGTTTATTTGACATTGTTGTTGTTGTTTATTTGACGTTGTTGTTGTTGTTTATTTGACGTAGTTGTTGTTGTTGACGTTGTTGTTGTTGTTGTTGTTGTTTATTTGACGTTGTTGTTGTTGTTGTTTATTTGACATTGTTGTTGTTGTTATTGTTGTTGTTTATTTGACGTTGTTGTTGTTGTTGTTGTTTATTTGATGTTGTTATTGTTGTTGTTGTTTATTTGACATTGTTGTTGTTTATTTGACGTTGTTGTTGTTGTTGTTTATTTGACGTTGTTGTTGTTGTTTATTGGACGTTGTTGTTGTTGTTGTTGTTGTTGTATATTTGACGGTGTTGTTGTTGTTGTTTTTTTGACGTTGTTGTTGTTGTTTATTTGACGTTGTTGTTGTTGTTGACGTTGTTGTTGTTGTTGTTTATTTGACGTTGTTGTTGTTGACATAGTTGTTGTTGTTGTTGTTTATTTCACGTTGTTGATGTTGT
Source organism: Vicia faba (assembly GCA_948472305.1). Taxonomy (NCBI): domain Eukaryota; kingdom Viridiplantae; phylum Streptophyta; class Magnoliopsida; order Fabales; family Fabaceae; genus Vicia; species Vicia faba. The sequence continues at coordinate 315,567,285 of OX451737.1, forward strand.
TGATGTTGTTGTTTATTTGACGTTGTAGTTGTTGTTTATTTGACGTTGTTGTTGTTGTTGACATTGTTGTTGTTGTTGTTGTTTATTTGATGTTGTTGTTGTTGTTTATTTGACATTGTTGTTGTTGTTGACGTTGTTGTTGTTGTTGTTTATTTGACATTGTTGTTGTTGTTGTTGACGTTGTTGGTTTTGTTGTTTATTTGACGTTGTTGTTGTTGTTTATTGGACGTTGTTTTAGTTGTTGTTGTTTATTTGACGTTGTTGTTGTTGTTTATTTGACGTTGTTATTGTTGACATTGTTGTTGTTGTTGTTTATTTGACGTAGTTGTTGTTGTTGACGTTGTTGTTGTTGTTGTTGTTTATTTGACGTTTTTGTTGTTGTTGATGTATTTGTTTTTGTTGTTTATTTGACGTTGTTGTTATTGTTGTTTATTTGACGTTGTTGTTGTTGTTGTTGTTGTTTATATGACGTTGTTGTTGTTATTGTTGTTGTTTATTTGACGTTGTTGTTGTTGTTTATTTGATGTTGTTGTTGTTGTTTATTTGACATTGTTGTTGTTGTTGACGTTGTTGTTGTTGTTGTTTATTTGACATTGTTGTTGTTGTTGTTGTTGACGTTGTTGGTGTTGTTGTTTATTTGACGTTGTTGTTGTTGTTTATTTGATGTTGTTTTAGTTGTTGTTGTTTATTTGACGTTGTTGTTGTTGTTTATTTGACGTTGTTGTTGTTGTTGTTGTTTATTTGACAGTGTTGTTGTTGACATTGTTACTGTTGTTGTTGTTTATTTGACGTTGTTTTTGTTGTTGTTGTTTATTTGGCGTTGTTGTTGTTGTTGTTGTTGTTTATTTGACATTGTTGTTGTTGACATTGTTGTTGTTGTTTATTTGACGTAGTTTTTGTTGTTGACGTTGTTGTTGTTGTTGTTTATTTGACGTTTTTGTTGTTCTTGATGTTGTTATTGTTGTTGTTTGTTTGACGTTGTTGTTGTGGTTGTTGTTGTTGTGTATTTGACGTTGTTGTTGTTGTTGTTCATTTGACGTTGTTGTTGTTGTTGTTTATTTGACGTTGTTGTTGTTATTGATGTTGTTTATTTGACGTTGTTGTTGTTGTTGTTTATTTAATGTTGTTGTTGTTGTTGTTTATTTGACATTGTTGTTGTTGTTGACGTTGTTGTTGTTGTTGTTGTTGTTGTTGTTTATTTGACATTGTTGTTGTTGTTGTTGACGTTGTTGGTGTTGTTGTTTATTTGACGTTGTTGTTGTTGTTGTTTATTTGACGTTGTTTTAGATGTTGTTGTTTATTTGACGTTGTTGTTATTGTTGTTTAGTTAATGTTGTTTTAGATGTTGTTGTTTATTTGACGGTGTTGTTGTTTATTTGACATTGTTGTTGTTGTTGACGTTGTTGTTGTTGTTGTTTATTTGAATTGTTGTTGTTGTTGTTGACGTTGTTGGTGTTGTTGTTTATTTGACGTTGTTGTTGTTGTTGTTTATTTGACGTTGTTTTAGTTGTTGTTGTTTATTTGACGTTGTTGTTGTTGTTTATTTGACGTTTTTGTTTTTGACATTATTGTTGTTGTTGTTGTTTATATGACGTTGTTGTTGTTGTTGTTGTTTATTTGACATAGTTGTTGTTGTTGACGTTGTTGTTGTTGTTTATTTGACGTTTTTGTTGTTGATGATGTTGTTGTTGTTGTTGTTTATTTGACGTTGTTGTTATTGTTTATTTGACGTTGTTTTGTTGTTGTTGTTGTTATTGTTGTTGTTTATTTGACGTTGTTATTGTTGTTGTTGTTTATTTGATGTTGTTGTTGTTGTTTATTTGACGTTGTTGTTGTTGTTTATTTGACGTTGTTGTTGTTGTTGTTGTTATTTATTTGACGTTGTTGTTGTTGTTATTGTTTATTTGACGTTGTTGTTGTTGTTATTTATTTGACGTTGTTTTTGTTATTTGACGTTGTTGTTGTTGTTGTTGTTGTATTTGTTGTTGTTGTTGTTGCTTATTTGACGTTGTTGTATTTGTTGTTGTTTATTTGACGTTGTTGCTGTTGTTTATTTGACGTTGTTGTTGTTGTTGTTTATTTGATGTTGTTGTTGTTGTTTATTTGACGTTGTTGTTGTTGACGTTATTGTTGTTGTTGTTGTTTATTTGACGTTGTTATTGTTGGTGTTGTTGTTTATTTGACGTTGTTGTTGTCGTTGTTGTTGTTTATTTAACGTTGTTGTTGTTGTTTATTTGACGTTGTTGTTATTTATTTGACGTTGTTGTTGTTGTTGTTTATTTGACGTTGTTGTTGTTATTTATTTGACGTTGTTGTTGTTGTTTATTTGACATTGTTATTGTTGTTGTTGTTGACGTTGTTGTTGTTGTTTATTTGACATTGTTGTTGTTGTTGGTGTTGTTGTTTATTTGACGTTGTTGTTGTTGTTGTTGTTGTTGTTGTTGTTTATTTGACGTTGTTTTAGTTGTTGTTGTTTATTTGGCGTTGTTGTTTATTTGACATTGTTGTTGTTGACATTGTTGTTGTTGTTGTTTATTTGACGTAGTTGTTGTTGTTGACGTTGTTGTTGTTGTTGCTTATTTGACGTTTTTGTTGTTGTTGATGTTGTTGTTGTTGTTTATTTGACGTTGTTGTTGTTGTTGTTTATTTGATGTTGTTGTTGTTGTTGTTATTGTTGTTGTTTATTTGACGTTGTTGTTGTTGTTGTTGTTTATTTGATGTTGTTGTTGTTGTTTAATTGACATTGTTGTTGTTTATTTGACGTTGTTGTTGTTATTTATTTGACTTTGTTGTTGTTGTTTATTGGACGTTGTTGTTGTTGTATATTTGACGGTGTTGTTGTTGTTGTTGTTTATTTGACGTTGTTGTTGTTGTTGTTGTTGTTGTTTATTTGACGTTGTTGTTATTGTTGACGTTGTTGTTGTTGTTGTTGTTGTTTATTTGACGTTGTTGTTGTTATTGTTGATGTTGTTGTTTATTTGACGTTGTAGTTGTTGTTTATTTGACGTTGTTGTTTATTTGACGTTGTTGTTGTTGACATTGTTGTTGTTGTTGTTTATTTGATGTTGTTGTTGTTGTTTATTTGACATTGTTGTTGTTGTTGACGTTGTTGTTGTTGTTGTTTATTTGACATTGTTGTTGTTGTTATTGTTTATTTGACGTTGTTGTTGTTGTTGTTTATTTGACGTTGTTGTTGTTGTTTATTTGACGTTGTTGTTGTTGTTATTGTTTATTTGACGTTGTTGTTGTTGTTGTTTATTTGACATTGTTGTTGTTGTTATTGTTGTTGTTTATTTGACGTTGTTGTTGTTGTTGTTTATTTGATGTTGTTATTGTTGTTGTTGTTTATTTGACATTGTTGTTGTTTATTTGACGTTGTTGTTGTTGTTGTTTATTTGACGTTGTTGTTGTTGTTTATTGGACGTTGTTGTTGTTGTTGTTGTATATTTGACGGTACTGTTGTTGTTGTTTATTTGACGTTGTTGTTGTTTATTTGACGTTGTTGTTGTTGTTGACGTTGTTGTTGTTGTTGTTTATTTGACGTTGTTGTTGTTGTTGACATAGTTGTTGTTGTTGTTGTTGTTGTTTATTTCACGTTGTTGATGTTGTTGATGTTGTTGTTTATTTGACGTTGTAGTTGTTGTTTATTTGACGTTGTTGTTGTTGTTGACATTGTTGTTGTTGTTGTTTATTTGATGTTGTTGTTGTTGTTTATTTGACATTGTTGTTGTTGTTGACGTTGTTGTTGTTGTTTATTTGACATTGTTGTTGTTGTTGTTGACGTTGTTGGTTTTGTTGTTTATTTGACGTTGTTGTTGTTGTTTATTGGACGTTGTTTTAGTTGTTGTTGTTTATTTGACGTTGTTGTTGTTGTTTATTTGACGTTGTTATTGTTGACATTGTTGTTGTTGTTGTTTATTTGACGTAGTTGTTGTTGTTGACGTTGTTGTTGTTGTTGTTGTTTATTTGACGTTTTTGTTGTTGTTGATGTATTTGTTTTTGTTGTTTATTTGACGTTGTTGTTATTGTTGTTTATTTGACGTTGTTGTTGTTGTTGTTTATATGATGTTGTTGTTGTTATTGTTGTTGTTTATTTGACGTTGTTGTTGTTGTTTATTTGATGTTGTTGTTGTTGTTTATTTGACATTGTTGTTGTTGTTGACGTTGTTGTTGTTGTTGTTGTTGTTTATTTGACATTGTTGTTGTTGTTGTTGTTGTTGACGTTGTTGGTGTTGTTGTTTATTTGACGTTGTTGTTGTTGTTTATTTGATGTTGTTTTAGTTGTTGTTGTTTATTTGACGTTGTTGTTGTTGTTTATTTGACGTTGTTGTTGTTGTTGTTGTTTATTTGACAGTGTTGTTGTTGACATTGTTACTGTTGTTGTTGTTTATTTGACGTTGTTTTTGTTGTTGTTGTTTATTTGGCGTTGTTGTTGTTGTTGTTTATTTGACATTGTTGTTGTTGACATTGTTGTTGTTGTTTATTTGACGTAGTTTTTGTTGTTGACGTTGTTGTTGTTGACGTTGTTGTTGTTGTTGTTTATTTGACGTTTTTGTTGTTCTTGATGTTGTTATTGTTGTTGTTTATTTGACGTTGTTGTTGTGGTTGTTGTTGTTGTTTATTTGACGTTGTTGTTGTTGTTGTTGTTCATTTGACGTTGTTGTTGTTGTTGTTTATTTGACGTTGTTGTTGTTATTGATGTTGTTTATTTGACGTTGTTGTTGTTGTTGTTGTTTATTTAATGTTGTTGTTGTTGTTGTTTATTTGACATTGTTGTTGTTGTTGACGTTGTTGTTGTTGTTGTTTATTTGACATTGTTGTTGTTGTTGTTGACGTTGTTGGTGTTGTTGTTTATTTGACGTTGTTGTTGTTGTTGTTTATTTGACGTTGTTTTAGATGTTGTTGTTTATTTGACGTTGTTGTTATTGTTGTTTAGTTAATGTTGTTTTAGATGTTGTTGTTTATTTGACGGTGTTGTTGTTTATTTGACATTGTTGTTGTTGTTGACGTTGTTGTTGTTGTTGTTTATTTGAATTGTTGTTGTTGTTGTTGACGTTGTTGGTGTTGTTGTTTATTCGACGTTGTTGTTGTTGTTGTTGTTTATTTGACGTTGTTTTAGTTGTTGTTGTTTATTTGACGTTGTTGTTGTTGTTTATTTGACGTTTTTGTTTTTGACATTATTGTTGTTGTTGTTGTTTATATGACGTTGTTGTTGTTGTTGTTGTTTATTTGACATAGTTGTTGTTGTTGACGTTGTTGTTGTTGTTGTTTATTTGACGTTTTTGTTGTTGATGATGTTGTTGTTGTTGTTGTTTATTTGACGTTGTTGTTATTGTTTATTTGACGTTGTTTTGTTGTTGTTTATTTGACGTTGTTGTTGTTGTTATTGTTGTTGTTTATTTGACGTTGTTATTGTTGTTGTTGTTTATTTGATGTTGTTGTTGTTGTTTATTTGACGTTGTTGTTGTTGTTTATTTGACGTTGTTGTTGTTGTTGTTATTTATTTGACATTGTTGTTGTTGTTATTGTTTATTTGACGTTGTTGTTGTTGTTATTTATTTGACGTTGTTTTTGTTATTTGACGTTGTTGTTGTTGTATTTGTTGTTGTTGTTGTTGCTTATTTGACGTTGTTGTATTTGTTGTTGTTTATTTGACGTTGTTGCTGTTGTTTATTTGACGTTGTTGTTGTTGTTTATTTGATGTTGTTGTTGTTGTTTATTTGACGTTGTTGTTGTTGACGTTATTGTTGTTGTTGTTGTTTATTTGACGTTGTTATTGTTGTTGCTGTTGTTTATTTGACGTTGTTGTTGTCGTTGTTGTTGTTTATTTAACGTTGTTGTTGTTGTTTATTTGACGTTGTTGTTATTTATTTGACGTTGTTGTTGTTGTTGTTTATTTGACGTTGTTGTTGTTATTTATTTGACGTTGTTGTTGTTGTTGTTTATTTGACATTGTTGTTGTTGTTGTTGTTGACGTTGTTGTTGTTGTTTATTTGACATTGTTGTTGTTGTTGGTGTTGTTGTTTATTTGACGTTGTTGTTGTTGTTTATTTGACATTGTTGTTGTTGTTGGTGTTGTTGTTTATTTGACGTTGTTGTTGTTGTTGTTGTTGTTGTTGTTTATTTGACGTTGTTTTAGTTGTTGTTGTTTATTTGGCGTTGTTGTTGTTTATTTGACATTGTTGTTGTTGACATTGTTGTTGTTGTTGTTTATTTGACGTAGTTGTTGTTGTTGACGTTGTTGTTGTTGTTGCTTATTTGACGTTTTTGTTGTTGTTGATGTTGTTGTTGTTGTTTATTTGACGTTGTTGTTGTTGTTGTTGTTGTTTATTTGATGTTGTTGTTGTTGTTGTTATTGTTGTTGTTTATTTGACGTTGTTGTTGTTGTTGTTTATTTGATGTTGTTGTTGTTGTTGTTTAATTGACATTGTTGTTGTTTATTTGACGTTGTTGTTGTTATTTATTTGACTTTGTTGTTGTTGTTTATTGGACGTTGTTGTTGTTGTATATTTGACGGTGTTGTTGTTGTTGTTGTTTATTTGACGTTGTTGTTGTTGTTTATTTGACGTTGTTGTTATTGTTGACGTTGTTGTTGTTGTTGTTGTTGTTTATTTGACGTTGTTGTTGTTATTGTTGATGTTGTTATTTATTTGACGTTGTAGTTGTTGTTTATTTGACGTTGTTGTTGTTGACATTGTTGTTGTTGTTGTTTATTTGATGTTGTTGTTGTTGTTTATTTGACATTGTTGTTGTTGTTGACGTTGTTGTTGTTGTTGTTTATTTGACATTGTTGTTGTTGTTATTGTTTATTTGACGTTGTTGTTGTTGTTGTTGTTGTTTATTTGACGTTGTTATTGTTGTTTATTTGACGTTGTTGTTGTTGTTATTGTTTATTTGACGTTGTTGTTGTTGTTGTTTATTTGACGTTGTTATTGTTGTTTATTTGACGTTGTTTTTGTTATTTGACGTTGTTGTTGTTGTTGTTGTTGTATTTGTTGTTGTTGTTGTTGTTGCTTATTTGACGTTGTTGTTATTGTTGTTGTTTATTTGACGTTGTTGTTGTTGTTTATTTGACGTTGTTGTTGTTGTTGTTTATTTGATGTTGTTGTTGTTGTTTATTTGACATTGTGGTTGTTGACGTTGTTGTTGTTGTTGTTGTTGTTTATTTGACGTTGTTATTGTTGTTGCTGTTTTTTATTTAACATTGTTGTTGTCGTTGTTGTTTTTTATTTGACGTTGTTGTTGTTGTTGTTTATTTGACGTTGTTGTTGTTGTTATTTATTTGACGTTGTTGTTGTTGTTTATTTGACGTTGTTGTTGTTGTTTATTTGACGTTGTTGTTGTTGTTGTTTATTTGACGTTGTTGTTGTTGTTGGTTTTTATTTGACAGTGTTGTTGTTGTTCTTGACGTTGTTGTTGTTGTTGTTTATTTGACATTGTTGTTGTTGTTGTTGGTGTTGTTGTTTATTTGACGTTGTTGTTGTTGTTGTTGTTTATTTGACGTTGTTTTAGTTGTTGTTGTTTATTTGGCGTTGTTGTTGTTTATTTGACATTGTTGTTGTTGACATTGTTGTTGTTGTTGTTTATATGACGTAGTTGTTGTTGTTGACGTTTTTGTTATTGTTGCTTATTTGACGTTTTGTTGTTGTTGATGTTGTTGTTGTTGTTGTTGTTTATTTGACGTTGTTGTTGTTGTTGTTTATTTGACGTTGTTGTTGTTATTGTTGTTGTTTATTTGACGTTGTTGTTGTTGTTGTTGTTTATTTGATGTTGTTGTTGTTTATTTGAAATTATTGTTGTTGTTGACGTTGTTGTTGTTGTTGTTTATTTGACATTGTTGTTGTTGTTTATTTGACGTTGTTGTTGTTGTTTATTTGACGTAGTTGTTGTTGTTGACGTCGTTGTTGTTGTTGTTTATTTGACGTTGTTGTTGTTGTTGTTTATTTGAAGTTGTTGTTGTTGTTATTGTTGTTGTTTATTGGACGTTGTTGTTGTTGTTGTATATTTGACGGTGTTGTTGTTGTTGTTGTTTATTTGACGTTGTTGTTGTTGTTGTTTATTTGACGTTGTTGTTGTTGTTGACGTTGTTGTTGTTGTTGTTGTTGTTTATTTGACGTTGTTGTTGTTGACATAGTTGTTGTTGTTGTTGTTGTTTATTTCACGTTGTTGATGTTGTTGATGTTGTTGTTTATTTGACGTTGAAGTTGTTGTTTATTTGACGTTATTGTTGTTGCTGACATTGTTGTTGTTGTTGTTTATTTGATGTTGTTGTTGTTTATTTGACATTGTTGTTGTTGTTGACGTTGTTGTTGTTGTTTATTTGACATTGTTGTTGTTGTTATTGTTGTTGTTGACGTTGTTGGTTTTGTTGTTTATTTGACGTTGTTGTTGTTGTTTATTAGACGTTGTTTTAGTTGTTGTTGTTTATTTGGCGTTGTTGTTGTTGTTTATTTGACGTTGTTATTGTTGACATTGTTGTTGTTGTTGTTGTTTATTTGACGTAGTTGTTGTTGTTGACGTTGTTGTTGTTGTTTATTTGACGTTTTTGTTGTTGTTGATGTTGTTGTTGTTGTTGTTGTTGTTTATTTGACGTTGTTGTTATTGTTGTTTATTTGACGTTGTTGTTGTTGTTGTTTATATGACGTTGTTGTTGTTATTGTTGTTGTTTACTTGACGTTGTTGTTGTTGTTTATTTGACGTTTTTGTTGTTGACATTGTTATTGTTGTTGTTTATTTGACGTTGTTTTTATTGTTGTTGTTTATTTGGCATTGTTGTTGTTGTTGTTTATTTGATATTGTTGTTGTTGACATTGTTGTTGTTGTGTATTTGACGTAGTTTTTGTTGTTGACGTTGTTGTTGTTGTTGTTGTTTATTTGACGTTTTTGTTGTTCTTGATGTTGTTGTTGCTGTTGTTTATTTGACGTTGTTGTTGTTGTTGTTTATTTGACGTTGTTGTTGTTGTTGTTCATTTGACGTTGTTGTTGTTGTTTATTTGACGTTGTTGTTGTTATTGATGTTGTTTATTTGACGTTGTTGTTGTTGTTGTTTATTTAATGTTGTTGTTGTTGTTCATTTGACATTGTTGTTGTTGTTGTTGTTTATTTAACGTTGTTGTTGTTGTTTATTTGACATTATTGTTGTTGTTGACGTTGTTGTTGTTGTTGTTTATTTGACATTGTTGTTGTTGTTGTTGTTGACGTTGTTGGTGTTGTTGTTTATTTGACGTTGTTGTTGTTGTTGTTGTTGTTTATTTGACATTGTTTTAGATGTTGTTGTTTATTTGACGTTGTTGTTGTTGTTTATTTGACGTTGTTGTTATTGTTTATTGGACGCTGTTGTTGTTGTTGTTGTATATTTGACGGTGTTGTTGTTGTTGTTTATTTGACGTTATTGTTGTTTATTTGACGTTGTTGTTGTTGTTGACGTTGTTGTTGTTGTTGTTGTTTATTTGACGTTGTTGTTGTTGTTGACATAGTTGTTGTTGTTGTTGTTTATTTCACGTTGTTGATGTTGTTGTTTATTTGACGTTGTAGTTGTTGTTTATTTGACGTTGTTGTTGTTGACATTGTTGTTGTTGTTGTTTATTTGATGTTGTTGTTGTTGTTTATTTGACATTGTTGTTGTTGTTGACGTTGTTGTTGTTGTTGTTTATTTGACATTGTTGTTGTTGTTGTTGACGTTGTTGGTTTTGTTGTTTTTTTAACGTTGTTGTTGTTGTTGTTTATTGGACGTTGTTTTAGTTGTTGTTGTTTATTTGACGTTGTTGTTGTTGTTTATTTGACGTTGTTATTGTTGACATTGTTGTTGTTGTTGTTTATTTGACGTAGTTGTTGTTGTTGACGTTGTTGTTGTTGTTGTTTATTTGACATTTTTGTTGTTGTTGATGTATTTGTTTTTGTTGTTTATTTGACGTTGTTGTTATTGTTGTTTATTTGACGTTGTTGTTGTTGTTTATATGACGTTGTTGTTGTTATTGTTGTTGTTTATTTGACGTTGTTGTTGTTGTTTATTTGATGTTGTTGTTGTTGTTTATTTGACATTGTTGTTGTTGTTGACGTTGTTGTTGTTGTTGTTGTTTATTTGACATTGTTGTTGTTGTTGTTGTTGACGTTGTTGGTGTTGTTGTTTATTTGACGTTGTTGTTGTTGTTTATTTGATGTTGTTTTAGTTGTTGTTGTTTATTTGACGTTGTTGTTGTTGTTTATTTGACGTTGTTGTTGTTGTTGTTGTTTATTTGACAGTGTTGTTGTTGACATTGTTGTTGTTGTTGTTTATTTGACGTTGTTTTCGTTGTTGTTGTTTATTTGGCGTTGTTGTTGTTGTTGTTTATTTGACATTGTTGTTGTTGACATTGTTGTTGTTGTTTATTTGACGTAGTTTTTGTTGACGTTGTTGTTGTTGTTGTTGTTGTTGTTGTTTATTTGACGTTTTTGTTGTTCTTGATGTTGTTATTGTTGTTGTTTATTTGACGTTGTTGTTGTTGTTGTTTATTTGACGTTGTTGTTGTTGTTGTTCATTTGACGTTGTTGTTGTTGTTGTTTATTTGACGTTGTTGTTGTTATTGATGTTGTTTATTTGACGTTGTTGTTGTTGTTGTTTATTTAATGTTGTTGTTGTTGTTGTTGTTTATTTGACATTGTTGTTGTTGTTGACGTTGTTGTTGTTGTTGTTGTTTATTTGACATTGTTGTTGTTGTTGTTGTTGACGTTGTTGGTGTTGTTGTTTATTTGACGTTGTTGTTGTTGTTGTTGTTGTTTATTTGACGTTGTTTTAGATGTTGTTGTTTATTTGACGTTGTTGTTATTGTTGTTTAGTTAATGTTGTTTTAGATGTTGTTGTTTATTTGACGGTGTTGTTGTTTATTTGACATTGTTGTTGTTGTTGACGTTGTTGTTGTTGTTGTTGTTGTTTATTTGAATTGTTGTTGTTGTTGTTGACGTTGTTGGTGTTGTTGTTTATTTGACGTTGTTGTTGTTGTTGTTGTTGTTTATTTGACGTTGTTTTAGTTGTTGTTGTTTATTTGACGTTGTTGTTGTTGTTTATTTGACGTTTTTGTTTTTGACATTATTGTTGTTGTTGTTTAAATGACGTTGTTGTTGTTGTTGTTTATTTGACATAGTTGTTGTTGTTGACGTTGTTGTTGTTGTTGTTGTTGTTTATTTGACGTTTTTGTTGTTGATGTTGTTGTTGTTGTTGTTTATTTGACGTTGTTGTTATTGTTTATTTGACGTTGTTGTTGTTGTTGTTTATTTGACGTTGTTGTTGTTGTTGTTATTGTTGTTGATTATTTGACGTTGTTATTGTTGTTGTTGTTTATTTGATGTTGTTGTTGTTGTTTATTTGACGTTGGTGTTGTTGTTGTTTATTTGACGTTGTTGTTGTTGTTGTTATTTATTTGACGTTGTTGTTGTTGTTATTGTTTATTTGACGTTGTTGTTGTTGTTGTTGTTTATTTGACGTTGTTATTGTTGTTTATTTGACGTTGTTTTTGTTATTTGACGTTGTTGTTGTTGTTGTTGTATTTGTTGTTGTTGTTGTTGCTTATTTGACGTTGTTGTATTTGTTGTTGTTTATTTGACGTTGTTGCTGTTGTTTATTTGACGTTGTTGTTGTTGTTGTTTATTTGATGTTGTTGTTGTTGTTTATTTGACGTTGTTGTTGTTGACGTTATTGTTGTTGTTGTTGTTGTTTATTTGACGTTGTTATTGTTGTTGCTGTTGTTTATTTGACGTTGTTGTTGTCGTTGTTGTTGTTTATTTGACGTTGTTGTTGTTGTTGTTTATTTGACGTTGTTGTTATTTATTTGACGTTGTTGTTGTTGTTGTTTATTTGACGTTGTTGTTGTTGTTTATTTGACGTTGTTATTGTTGTTTATTTGACGTTGTTGTTGTTGTTGTTGTTTGTTTGACATTGTTGTTGTTGTTGTTGACGTTGTTGTTGTTGTTTATTTGACATTGTTGTTGTTGTTGTTGGTGTTGTTGTTTATTTGACGTTGTTGTTGTTGTTGTTGTTGTTGTTGTTTATTTGACGTTGTTTTAGTTGTTGTTGTTTATTTGGCGTTGTTGTTGTTTATTTGACATTGTTGTTGTTGACATTGTTGTTGTTGTTGTTGTTTATTTGACGTAGTTGTTGTTGTTGACGTTGTTGTTGTTGTTGCTTATTTGACGTTTTTGTTGTTGTTGATGTCGTTGTTGTTGTTTATTTGACGTTGTTGTTGTTGTTGTTTATTTGACGTTGTTGTTGTTGTTGTTATTGTTGTTGTTTATTTGACGTTGTTGTTGTTTATTTGATGTTATTGTTGTTGTTGTTTATTTGACATTGTTGTTGTTGTTGACGTTGTTGTTGTTGTTGACGTTGTTGTTGTTGTTTATTTGACATTGTTGTTGTTGTTTATTTGACGTTGTTGTTGTTGTTTATTTGACGTAGTTGTTGTTGTTGACGTTGTTGTTGTTGTTGTTGTTTATTTGATGTTGTTGTTGTTGTTATTGTTGTTGTTTATTTGACGTTGTTGTTGTTGTTGTTTATTTGATGTTGTTGTTGTTGTTTAATTGACATTGTTGTTGTTTATTTGACGTTGTTGTTGTTATTTATTTGACTTTGTTGTTGTTGTTTATTGGACGTTGTTGTTGTTGTATATTTGACGGTGTTGTTGTTGTTGTTTATTTGACGTTGTTGTTGTTGTTGTTTATTTGACGTTGTTGTTATTGTTGACGTTGTTGTTGTTGTTGTTTATTTGACGTTGTTGTTGTTGTTGACATAGTTGTTGTTGTTGTTGTTTATTTCATGTTGTTGATGTTGTTGATGTTGTTGTTTATTTGACGTTGTTGTTGTTGACATTGTTGTTGTTGTTCTTTATTTGATGTTGTTGTTGTTGTTGTTTATTTGACATTGTTGTTGTTGTTGACGTTGTTGTTGTTGTTGTTTATTTGAAGTTGTTGTTGTTGTTATTGTTGTTGTTTATTGGACGTTGTTGTTGTTGTTGTATATTTGACGGTGTTGTTGTTGTTGTTGTTTATTTGACGTTGTTGTTGTTGTTGTTTATTTGACGTTGTTGTTGTTGTTGACGTTGTTGTTGTTGTTGTTGTTGTTTATTTGACGTTGTTGTTGTTGACATAGTTGTTGTTGTTGTTGTTGTTTATTTCACGTTGTTGATGTTGTTGATGTTGTTGTTTATTTGACGTTGAAGTTGTTGTTTATTTGACGTTATTGTTGTTGCTGACATTGTTGTTGTTGTTGTTTATTTGATGTTGTTGTTGTTTATTTGACATTGTTGTTGTTGTTGACGTTGTTGTTGTTGTTTATTTGACATTGTTGTTGTTGTTATTGTTGTTGTTGACGTTGTTGGTTTTGTTGTTTATTTGACGTTGTTGTTGTTGTTTATTAGACGTTGTTTTAGTTGTTGTTGTTTATTTGGCGTTGTTGTTGTTGTTTATTTGACGTTGTTATTGTTGACATTGTTGTTGTTGTTGTTGTTTATTTGACGTAGTTGTTGTTGTTGACGTTGTTGTTGTTGTTTATTTGACGTTTTTGTTGTTGTTGATGTTGTTGTTGTTGTTGTTGTTGTTTATTTGACGTTGTTGTTATTGTTGTTTATTTGACGTTGTTGTTGTTGTTGTTTATATGACGTTGTTGTTGTTATTGTTGTTGTTTACTTGACGTTGTTGTTGTTGTTTATTTGACGTTTTTGTTGTTGACATTGTTATTGTTGTTGTTTATTTGACGTTGTTTTTATTGTTGTTGTTTATTTGGCATTGTTGTTGTTGTTGTTTATTTGATATTGTTGTTGTTGACATTGTTGTTGTTGTGTATTTGACGTAGTTTTTGTTGTTGACGTTGTTGTTGTTGTTGTTGTTTATTTGACGTTTTTGTTGTTCTTGATGTTGTTGTTGCTGTTGTTTATTTGACGTTGTTGTTGTTGTTGTTTATTTGACGTTGTTGTTGTTGTTGTTCATTTGACGTTGTTGTTGTTGTTTATTTGACGTTGTTGTTGTTATTGATGTTGTTTATTTGACGTTGTTGTTGTTGTTGTTTATTTAATGTTGTTGTTGTTGTTCATTTGACATTGTTGTTGTTGTTGTTGTTTATTTAACGTTGTTGTTGTTGTTTATTTGACATTATTGTTGTTGTTGACGTTGTTGTTGTTGTTGTTTATTTGACATTGTTGTTGTTGTTGTTGTTGACGTTGTTGGTGTTGTTGTTTATTTGACGTTGTTGTTGTTGTTGTTGTTGTTTATTTGACATTGTTTTAGATGTTGTTGTTTATTTGACGTTGTTGTTGTTGTTTATTTGACGTTGTTGTTATTGTTTATTGGACGCTGTTGTTGTTGTTGTTGTATATTTGACGGTGTTGTTGTTGTTGTTTATTTGACGTTATTGTTGTTTATTTGACGTTGTTGTTGTTGTTGACGTTGTTGTTGTTGTTGTTGTTGTTTATTTGACGTTGTTGTTGTTGTTGACATAGTTGTTGTTGTTGTTGTTTATTTCACGTTGTTGATGTTGTTGTTTATTTGACGTTGTAGTTGTTGTTTATTTGACGTTGTTGTTGTTGACATTGTTGTTGTTGTTGTTTATTTGATGTTGTTGTTGTTGTTTATTTGACATTGTTGTTGTTGTTGACGTTGTTGTTGTTGTTGTTTATTTGACATTGTTGTTGTTGTTGTTGACGTTGTTGGTTTTGTTGTTTTTTTAACGTTGTTGTTGTTGTTGTTTATTGGACGTTGTTTTAGTTGTTGTTGTTTATTTGACGTTGTTGTTGTTGTTTATTTGACGTTGTTATTGTTGACATTGTTGTTGTTGTTGTTTATTTGACGTAGTTGTTGTTGTTGACGTTGTTGTTGTTGTTGTTTATTTGACATTTTTGTTGTTGTTGATGTATTTGTTTTTGTTGTTTATTTGACGTTGTTGTTATTGTTGTTTATTTGACGTTGTTGTTGTTGTTTATATGACGTTGTTGTTGTTATTGTTGTTGTTTATTTGACGTTGTTGTTGTTGTTTATTTGATGTTGTTGTTGTTGTTTATTTGACATTGTTGTTGTTGTTGACGTTGTTGTTGTTGTTGTTGTTTATTTGACATTGTTGTTGTTGTTGTTGTTGACGTTGTTGGTGTTGTTGTTTATTTGACGTTGTTGTTGTTGTTTATTTGATGTTGTTTTAGTTGTTGTTGTTTATTTGACGTTGTTGTTGTTGTTTATTTGACGTTGTTGTTGTTGTTGTTGTTTATTTGACAGTGTTGTTGTTGACATTGTTGTTGTTGTTGTTTATTTGACGTTGTTTTCGTTGTTGTTGTTTATTTGGCGTTGTTGTTGTTGTTGTTTATTTGACATTGTTGTTGTTGACATTGTTGTTGTTGTTTATTTGACGTAGTTTTTGTTGACGTTGTTGTTGTTGTTGTTGTTGTTGTTTATTTGACGTTTTTGTTGTTCTTGATGTTGTTATTGTTGTTGTTTATTTGACGTTGTTGTTGTTGTTGTTTATTTGACGTTGTTGTTGTTGTTGTTGTTCATTTGACGTTGTTGTTGTTGTTGTTTATTTGACGTTGTTGTTGTTATTGATGTTGTTTATTTGACGTTGTTGTTGTTGTTGTTTATTTAATGTTGTTGTTGTTGTTGTTGTTTATTTGACATTGTTGTTGTTGTTGACGTTGTTGTTGTTGTTGTTGTTTATTTGACATTGTTGTTGTTGTTGTTGTTGACGTTGTTGGTGTTGTTGTTTATTTGACGTTGTTGTTGTTGTTGTTGTTGTTTATTTGACGTTGTTTTAGATGTTGTTGTTTATTTGACGTTGTTGTTATTGTTGTTTAGTTAATGTTGTTTTAGATGTTGTTGTTTATTTGACGGTGTTGTTGTTTATTTGACATTGTTGTTGTTGTTGACGTTGTTGTTGTTGTTGTTGTTGTTTATTTGAATTGTTGTTGTTGTTGTTGACGTTGTTGGTGTTGTTGTTTATTTGACGTTGTTGTTGTTGTTGTTGTTGTTTATTTGACGTTGTTTTAGTTGTTGTTGTTTATTTGACGTTGTTGTTGTTGTTTATTTGACGTTTTTGTTTTTGACATTATTGTTGTTGTTGTTTAAATGACGTTGTTGTTGTTGTTGTTTATTTGACATAGTTGTTGTTGTTGACGTTGTTGTTGTTGTTGTTGTTTATTTGACGTTTTTGTTGTTGATGTTGTTGTTGTTGTTGTTTATTTGACGTTGTTGTTATTGTTTATTTGACGTTGTTGTTGTTGTTGTTTATTTGACGTTGTTGTTGTTGTTGTTATTGTTGTTGATTATTTGACGTTGTTATTGTTGTTGTTGTTTATTTGATGTTGTTGTTGTTGTTTATTTGACGTTGGTGTTGTTGTTGTTTATTTGACGTTGTTGTTGTTGTTGTTATTTATTTGACGTTGTTGTTGTTGTTATTGTTTATTTGACGTTGTTGTTGTTGTTGTTGTTTATTTGACGTTGTTATTGTTGTTTATTTGACGTTGTTTTTGTTATTTGACGTTGTTGTTGTTGTTGTTGTATTTGTTGTTGTTGTTGTTGCTTATTTGACGTTGTTGTATTTGTTGTTGTTTATTTGACGTTGTTGCTGTTGTTTATTTGACGTTGTTGTTGTTGTTGTTTATTTGATGTTGTTGTTGTTGTTTATTTGACGTTGTTGTTGTTGACGTTATTGTTGTTGTTGTTGTTGTTTATTTGACGTTGTTATTGTTGTTGCTGTTGTTTATTTGACGTTGTTGTTGTCGTTGTTGTTGTTTATTTGACGTTGTTGTTGTTGTTGTTTATTTGACGTTGTTGTTATTTATTTGACGTTGTTGTTGTTGTTGTTTATTTGACGTTGTTGTTGTTGTTTATTTGACGTTGTTATTGTTGTTTATTTGACGTTGTTGTTGTTGTTGTTGTTTGTTTGACATTGTTGTTGTTGTTGTTGACGTTGTTGTTGTTGTTTATTTGACATTGTTGTTGTTGTTGTTGGTGTTGTTGTTTATTTGACGTTGTTGTTGTTGTTGTTGTTGTTGTTGTTGTTTATTTGACGTTGTTTTAGTTGTTGTTGTTTATTTGGCGTTGTTGTTGTTTATTTGACATTGTTGTTGTTGACATTGTTGTTGTTGTTGTTGTTTATTTGACGTAGTTGTTGTTGTTGACGTTGTTGTTGTTGTTGCTTATTTGACGTTTTTGTTGTTGTTGATGTCGTTGTTGTTGTTTATTTGACGTTGTTGTTGTTGTTGTTTATTTGACGTTGTTGTTGTTGTTGTTATTGTTGTTGTTTATTTGACGTTGTTGTTGTTTATTTGATGTTATTGTTGTTGTTGTTTATTTGACATTGTTGTTGTTGTTGACGTTGTTGTTGTTGTTGACGTTGTTGTTGTTGTTTATTTGACATTGTTGTTGTTGTTTATTTGACGTTGTTGTTGTTGTTTATTTGACGTAGTTGTTGTTGTTGACGTTGTTGTTGTTGTTGTTGTTTATTTGATGTTGTTGTTGTTGTTATTGTTGTTGTTTATTTGACGTTGTTGTTGTTGTTGTTTATTTGATGTTGTTGTTGTTGTTTAATTGACATTGTTGTTGTTTATTTGACGTTGTTGTTGTTATTTATTTGACTTTGTTGTTGTTGTTTATTGGACGTTGTTGTTGTTGTATATTTGACGGTGTTGTTGTTGTTGTTTATTTGACGTTGTTGTTGTTGTTGTTTATTTGACGTTGTTGTTATTGTTGACGTTGTTGTTGTTGTTGTTTATTTGACGTTGTTGTTGTTGTTGACATAGTTGTTGTTGTTGTTGTTTATTTCATGTTGTTGATGTTGTTGATGTTGTTGTTTATTTGACGTTGTTGTTGTTGACATTGTTGTTGTTGTTCTTTATTTGATGTTGTTGTTGTTGTTGTTTATTTGACATTGTTGTTGTTGTTGACGTTGTTGTTGTTGTTGTTTATTTGACATTGTTGTTGTTGTTGTTATTGTTTATTTGACGTTGTAGTTGTTGTTGTTTATTTGACGTTGTTATTGTTGTTTATTTGACGTTGTTGTTGTTGTTATTGTTTATTTGACGTTGTTGTTATTGTTGTTTATTTGACGTTGTTATTGTTGTTTATTTGACGTTGTTTTTGTTATTTGACGTTGTTGTTGTTGTATTTGTTGTTGTTGTTGTTGCTTATTTGACGTTGTTGTTATTGTTGTTGTTTATTTGACATTGTTGTTGTTGTTTATTTGACGTTGTTGTTGTTGTTGTTTATTTGATGTTGTTGTTGTTGTTGTTTATTTGACATTGTTGTTGTTGACGTTGTTGTTGTTGTTGTTGTTTATTTGACGTTGTTATTGTTGTTGCTGTTGTTTATTTAACATTGTTGTTGTCGTTGTTGTTGTTTATTTGACGTTGTTGTTGTTGTTGTTTATTTGACATTGTTGTTGTTGTTATTTATTTGACGTTGTTGTTGTTGTTTATTTGACGTTGTTGTTGTTGTTTATTTGACGTTGTTGTTGTTGTTGTTTATTTGACGTTGTTGTTGTTGTTGTTTATTTGACAGTGTTGTTGTTGTTCTTGACGTTGTTGTTGTTGTTTATTTGACATTGTTGTTGTTGTTGTTGTTGTTTATTTGACGTTGTTGTTGTTGTTGTTGTTGTTTAATTGACGTTGTTTTAGTTGTTGTTGTTTATTTGGCGTTGTTGTTGTTTATTTGACATTGTTGTTGTTGACATTGTTGTTGTTGTTGTTTATTTGACGTAGTTGTTGTTGACGTTTTTGTTGTTGTTGCTTATTTGACATTTTGTTGTTGTTGATGTTGTTGTTGTTGTTGTTTATTTGACGTTGTTGTTGTTGTTGTTATTTATTTGACGTTGTTGTTGTTGTTGTTATTGTTGTTGTTTATTTGACGTTGTTGTTGTTGTTTTTTATTTGATGTTGTTGTTGTTGTTTATTTGACATTATTGTTGTTGTTGACGTTGTTGTTGTTGTTGTTGTTTATTTGACATTGTTGTTGTTGTTTATTTGACGTTGTTGTTGTTTATTTGACGTAGTTGTTGTTGTTGACGTTGTTGTTGTTGTTGTTGTTTATTTGACGTTGTTGTTGTTGTTGTTTATTTGAAGTTGTTGTTGTTATTGTTGTTGTTTATTTGACGTTGTTGTTGTTGTTGTTGTTGTTTATTTGATGTTGTTGTTGTTTATTTGACATTGTTGTTGTTTATTTGACGTTGTTGTTGTTGTTTATTTGACGTTGTTGTTGTTTATTGGACGTTGTTGTTGTTGTTGTTGTTGTATATTTGACGGTGTTGTTGTTGTTGTTGTTTATTTGACGTTGTTGTTGTTGTTGTTTATTGGACGTTGTTGTTGTTGTTGACGTTGTTGTTGTTGTAGTTATTTATTTGACGTTGTTGTTGTTGACATAGTTGTTGTTGTTGTTGTTTATTTCACGTTGTTGATGTTGTTGATGCTGTTGTTTATTTGACGTTGTAGTTGTTGTTTATATGACGTTATTGTTGTTGCTGACATTGTTGTTGTTGTTGTTTATTTGATGTTGTTGTTGTTGTTTATTTGACATTGTTGTTGTTGTTGACGTTGTTGTTGTTGTTGTTTATTTGACATTGTTGTTGTTGTTGTTGTTGTTGACGTTGTTGGTTTTGTTTTTTATTTGACGTTGTTGTTGTTGTTTATTAGACGTTGTTTTAGTTATTGTTGTTTATTTGGCGTTGTTGTTGTTGTTTATTTGACGTTGTTATTGTTGACATTGTTGTTGTTGTTGTTGTTTATTTGACGTAGTTGTTGTTGTTGACGTTGTTGTTGTTGTTGTTTATTTGACGTTTTTGTTGTTGTTGATGTTGTTGTTGTTGTTGTTGTTTATTTAACGTTGTTGTTATTGTTGTTTATTTGACGTTGTTGTTGTTGTTTATATGACGTTGTTGTTGTTATTGTTGTTGTTTACTTGACGTTGTTGTTGTTGTTTATTTGATGTTGTTGTTGTTGTTTATTTGACATTGTTGTTGTTGTTGACGTTGTTGTTGTTGTTTATTTGACATTGTTGTTGTTGTTGTT
Source organism: Vicia faba (assembly GCA_948472305.1). Taxonomy (NCBI): domain Eukaryota; kingdom Viridiplantae; phylum Streptophyta; class Magnoliopsida; order Fabales; family Fabaceae; genus Vicia; species Vicia faba. The sequence goes on from OX451737.1 coordinate 315,587,291, forward strand.
GTTAACGTTGTTGGTGTTGTTGTTTATTTGATGTTGTTGTTGTTGTTGCTTATTTGATGTTGTTTTAGTTGTTGTTGTTTATTTGACGTTGTTGTTGTTGTTTATATGACGTTGTTGTTGTTGACATTGTTGTTGTTGATGTTTATTTGACGTTGTTTTTGTTGTTGTTGTTTATTTGGCATTGTTGTTGTTGTTGTTTATTTGACATTGTTGTTGTTGACATTGTTGTTGTTGTGTATTTGACGTAGTTTTTGTTGTTGACGTTGTTGTTGTTGTTTATTTGACGTTTTTGTTGTTCTTGATGTTGTTGTTGTTGTTTATTTGACGTTGTTGTTGTTGTTATTGTTTATTTGACGTTGTTGTTGTTGTTGTTGTTCATTTGACGTTGTTGTTGTTGTTGTTGTTTATTTGACGTTGTTGTTGTTATTGATGTTGTTTATTTGACGTTGTTGTTGTTGTTGTTTATTTAATGTTGTTGTTGTTGTTGTTTATTTGACATTGTTGTTGTTGTTGTTGTTTATTTAATGTTGTTGTTGTTGTTTATTTGACATTGTTGTTGTTGTTGACGTTGTTGTTGTTGTTGTTGTTTATTTGACATTGTTGTTGTTGTTGTTGTTGTTGACGTTGTTGGTGTTGTTGTTTATTTGACGTTGTTGTTGTTGTTGTTGTTTATTTGACATTGTTTTAGATGTTGTTGTTTATTTGACGTTGTTGTTGTTTATTTGACGTTGTTGTTGTTGTTTATTGGACGTTGCTGTTGTTGTTGTATATTTGACGGTGTTGTTGTTGTTGTTGTTTATTTGACGTTGTTGTTGTTGTTGTTTATTTGACATTGTTGTTATTGTTGACGTTGTTGTTGTTGTTTATTTGACGTTGTTGTTGTTGTTGACATAGTTGTTGTTGTTGTTGTTTATTTCACGTTGTTGATGTTGTTGATGTTGTTGTTTATTTGACGTTGTAGTTGTTGTTTATTTGACGTTGTTGTTGTTGTTGACATTGTTGTTGTTGTTGTTGTTTATTTGATGTTGTTGTTGTTGTTTATTTGACATTGTTGTTGTTGTTGACGTTGTTGTTGTTGTTGTTGTTTATTTGACATTGTTGTTGTTGTTGACGTTGTTAGTTTTGTTGTTTATTTGACGTTGTTGTTGTTGTTTATTAGACGTTGTTTTAGTTGTTGTTGTTTATTTGACGTTGTTGTTGTTGTTGTTTATTTTACGTTGTTGTTGTTGACATTGTTGTTGTTGTTGTTGTTGTTTATTTGACGTAGTTGTTGTTGTTGACGTTGTTGTTGTTGTTGCTTATTTGACATTTTTGTTGTTGTTGATGTTGTTGTTGTTTATTTGACGTTGTTGTTTATTTGACGTTGTTGTTGTTGTTATTGTTGTTGTTTATTTTACGTTGTTGTTGTTGTTTATTTGATGTTGTTGTTGTTTATTTGACATTGTTGTTGTTGTTGATGTTGTTGTTGTTTATTTGACATTGTTGTTGTTGTTTATTTGACGTTGTTGTTGTTGTTTATTTGACGTAGTTGTTGTTGTTGACGTTGTTGTTGTTGTTGTTGTTTATTTGACGTTGTTGTTGTTGTTTATTTGACATTGTTGTTGTTGTTATTGTTGTTGTTTATTTGACATTGTTGTTGTTGTTATTGTTGTTGTTTATTTGACGTTGTTGTTGTTGTTGTTTATTTGATGTTGTTGTTGTTGTTGTTGTTGTTGTTTATTAGACATTGTTGTTGTTTATTTGACGTTGTTGTTGTTGTTTATTTGACGTTGTTGTTGTTGTTTATTGGACGTTGTTGTTGTTGTTGTATATTTGACGGTGTTGTTGTTGTTGTTTATTTGACGTTGTTGTTGTTTATTTGACGTTGTTGTTGTTGTTGACGTTGTTGTTGTTGTTGTTGTTTATTTGACGTTGTTGTTGTTGTTGACATAGTTGTTGTTGTTGTTGTTTATTTCACGTTGTTGATGTTGTTGTTGTTGTTGTTTATTTGACGTTGTAGTTGTTGTTTATTTGACGTTGTTGTTGTTGACATTGTTGTTGTTGTTGTTGTTTATTTGATGTTTTGTTGTTGTTTATTTGACATTGTTGTTGTTGTTGACGTTGTTGTTGTTGTTGTTGTTTATTTGACATTGTTGTTGTTGTTGTTGACGATGTTGGTTTTGTTGTTTATTTGACGTTGTTGTTGTTGTTTATTGGACGTTGTTTTAGTTGTTGTTGTTTATTTGACGTTGTTGTTGTTGTTTATTTGACGTTGTTATTGTTGACATTGTTGTTGTTGTTGTTTATTTGACGTAGTTGTTGTTGTTGACATTGTTGTTGTTGTTGTTGTTTATTTGACGTTTTTGTTGTTGTTGATGTATTTGTTGTTGTTGTTTATTTGACGTTGTTGTTATTGTTGTTTATTTGACGTTGTTGTTGTTGTTGTTTATTTGACGTTGTTGTTGTTTTTTATTTAATGTTGTTGTTGTTGTTTATTTGACATTGTTGTTGTTGTTGACGTTGTTGTTGTTGTTGTTGTTTATTTGACATTGTTGTTGTTGTTGTTGTTGACGTTGTTGGTGTTGTTGTTTATTTGACGTTGTTGTTGTTGTTGTTTATTTGATGTTGTTTTAGTTGTTGTTGTTTATTTGACGTTGTTGTTGTTGTTTATTTGACGCTGTTGTTGTTGTTGTTTATATGACGTTGTTGTTGTTGACATTGTTGTTGTTGTTGTTTATTTGACGTTGTTTTTGTTGTTGTTGTTGTTGTTTATTTGGCGTTGTTGTTGTTGTTGTTTATTTGACATTGTTGTTGTTGACATTGTTGTTGTTGTTTATTTGACGTAGTTTTTGTTGTTGACGTTGTTGTTGTTGTTGTTGTTGTTTATTTGACGTTTTTGTTGTTCTTGATGTTGTTATTGTTGTTGTTTATTTGACGTTGTTGTTGTTGTTGTTTATTTGACGTTGTTGTTGTTGTTGTTCATTTGACGTTGTTGTTGTTGTTTATTTGACGTTGTTGTTGTTATTGATGTTGTTTATTTGACGTTGTTGTTGTTGTTTATTTAATGTTGTTGTTGTTGTTTATTTGACATTGTTGTTGTTGTTGACGTTGTTGTTGTTGTTGTTTATTTGACATTGTTGTTGTTGTTGTTGTTGACGTTGTTGGTGTTGTTGTTTATTTGACGTTGTTGTTGTTGTTGTTGTTGTTTATTTGAATTGTTGTTGTTGTTGTTGACGTTGTTGGTGTTGTTGTTTATTTGACGTTGTTGTTGTTGTTGTTGTTGTTGTTTATTTGACGTTGTTTTAGTTGTTGTTGTTTATTTGACGTTGTTGTTGTTGTTTATTTGACGTTTTTGTTTTTGACATTGTTGTTGTTGTTTATATGACGTTGTTGTTGTTGTTGTTTATTTGACATAGTTGTTGTTGTTGACGTTGTTGTTGTTGTTGTTGTTTATTTGACGTTTTTGTTGTTGATGTTGTTGTTGTTGTTTATTTGACGTTGTTGTTATTGTTTATTTGACGTTGTTGTTGTTGTTGTTTATTTGACGTTCTTGTTGTTGTTATTGTTGTTGTTTATTTGACGTTGTTATTGTTGTTGTTGTTTATTTGATGTTGTTGTTGTTTATTTGACGTTGGTGTTGTTGTTGTTTATTTGACGTTGTTGTTGTTGTTATTTATTTGACGTTGTTGTTGTTGTTATTGTTTATTTGACGTTGTTGTTGTTGTTGTTTATTTGACGTTGTTATTGTTGTTTATTTGACGTTGTTTTTGTTATTTGACGTTGTTGTTGTTGTTGTATTTGTTGTTGTTGTTGTTGTTGCTTATTTGACGTTGTTGTATTTGTTGTTGTTTATTAGACGTTGTTGCTATTGTTTATTTGACGTTGTTGTTGTTGTTGTTTATTTGATGTTGTTGTTGTTGTTTATTTGACGTTGTTGTTGTTGACGTTATTGTTGTTGTTGTTGTTGTTATTTATTTGACGTTGTTATTGTTGTTGCTGTTGTTTATTTGACGTTGTTGTTGTCGTTGTTGTTGTTTATTTGACGTTGTTGTTGTTGTTGTTTATTTGACGTTGTTGTTATTTATTTGACGTTGTTGTTGTTGTTGTTGTTTATTTGACGTTGTTGTTGTTGTTTATTTGACGTTGTTGTTGTTGTTTATTTGACGTTGTTGTTGTTGTTGTTTATTTGACGTTGTTGTTGTTGTTTATTTGACATTGTTGTTGTTGTTGACGTTGTTGTTGTTGTTGTTGTTGTTTATTTGACATTGTTGTTGTTGTTGTTGGTGTTGTTGTTTATTTGACGTTGTTGTTGTTGTTGTTGTTTATTTGACGTTGTTTTAGTTGTTGTTGTTTATTTGGCGTTGTTGTTGTTTATTTGACATTGTTGTTGTTGACATTGTTGTTGTTGTTATTTATTTGACGTAGTTGTTGTTGTTGACGTTGTTGTTGTTGTTGCTTATTTGACGTTTTTGTTGTTGTTGATGTTATTGTTGTTGTTTATTTGACGTTGTTGTTGTTGTTGTTGTTGTTGTTTATTTGACGTTGTTGTTGTTGTTGTTATTGTTGTTGTTTATTTGACGTTGTTGTTGTTTATTTGATGTTGTTGTTGTTGTTGTTTATTTGACATTGTTGTTGTTGTTGACGTTGTTGTTGTTGTTTATTTGACGTAGTTGTTGTTGTTGACGTTGTTGTAGTTGTTGTTTATTTGACGTTGTTGTTGTTGTTGTTTATTTGATGTTGTTGTTGTTGTTATTGTTGTTGTTTATTTGACGTTGTTGTTGTTGTTGTTATTTATTTGATGTTGTTGTTGTTGTTTAATTGACATTGTTGTTGTTTATTTGACGTTGTTGTTGTTGTTTATTTGACTTTGTTGTTGTTGTTTATTGGACGTTGTTGTTGTTGTATATTTGACGGTGTTGTTGTTGTTGTTGTTTATTTGACGTTGTTGTTGTTGTTGTTGTTTATTTGACGTTGTTGTTATTGTTGACGTTGTTGTTGTTGTTGTTGTTTATTTGACGTTGTTGTTGTTGTTGACATAGTTGTTGTTGTTGTTGTTGTTTATTTCATGTTGTTGATGTTGTTGATGTTGTTGTTTATTTGACGTTGTAGTTGTTGTTTATTTGACGTTGTTGTTGTTGTTGACATTGTTGTTGTTGTTGTTGTTGTTGTTTATTTGATGTTGTTATTGTTGTTTATTTGACATTGTTGTTGTTGTTGACGTTGTTGTTGTTGTTGTTGTTTATTTGACATTGTTGTTGTTGTTGTTGTTGACGTTGTTGGTTTTGTTTTTTATTTGACGTTGTTGTTGTTTATTAGACGTTGTTTTAGTTGTTGTTGTTTATTTGACGTTGTTGTTGTTGTTGTTTATTTGACGTTGTTGTTGACATTGTTGTTGTTGTTGTTTATTTGACGTAGTTGTTGTTGTTGACGTTGTTGTTGTTGTTTATTTGACGTTTTTGTTGTTGTTGATGTATTTGTTATTGTTGTTTATTTGACGTTGTTGTTATTGTTGTTTATTTGACGTTGTTGTTGTTGTTGTTTATATGACGTTGTTGTTGTTATTGTTGTTGTTTATCTGACGTTGTTGTTGTTGTTTATTTAATGTTGTTGTTGTTGTTTATTTGACATTGTTGTTGTTGTTGACGTTGTTGTTGTTGTTGTTGTTTATTTGACATTGTTGTTGTTGTTGTTGTTGACGTTGTTGGTGTTGTTGTTTATTTGACCTTTTTGTTGTTGTTGATGTTGTTGTTGTTGTTGTTGTTTATTTGACGTTGTTGTTATTGTTGTTTATTTGACGTTGTTGTTGTTGTTGTTTATATGACGTTGTTGTTGCTATTGTTGTTGTTTATTTGACGTTGTTGTTGTTGTTTATTTGATGTTGTTGTTGTTGTTGTTTATTTGACATTGTTGTTGTTGTTGACGTTGTTGTTGTTGTTGTTTATTTGACATTGTTGTTGTTGTTGTTGACGTTGTTGGTGTTGTTGTTTATTTGACGTTGTTGTTGTTGTTGTTGTTTATTTGATGTTGTTGTTGTTGTTTATTTGATGTTGTTGTTGTTGTTGTTTATTTGACGTTGTTGTTGTTGTTGTTTATTTAACGTTGTTGTTGTTGACATTGTTGTTGTTGTTGTTTATTTGACGTTATGTTTGTTGTTGTTGTTGTTTATTTGGCGTTGTTGTTGTTTATTTGACATTGTTGTTGTTGAAATTGTTGTTGTTGTTTATTTGACGTAGTTTTTGTTGTTGACGTTGTTGTTGTTGTTGTTGTTTATTTGACGTTTTTGTTGTTCTTGATGTTGTTATTGTTGTTGTTTACTTGACGTTGTTGTTGTTGTTGTTGTTGGTTATTTGACGTTGTTGTTGTTGTTGTTCATTTGACGTTGTTGTTGTTGTTGTTGTTGTTTATTTGTCGTTGTTGTTGTTATTGATGTTGTTTATTTGACGTTGTTGTTGTTGTTTATTTAATGTTGTTGTTGTTGTTTATTTGACATTGTTGTTGTTGTTGACGTTGTTGTTGTTGTTGTTTATTTGACATTGTTGTTGTTGTTGTTGTTGACGTTGTTGGTGTTGTTGTTTATTTGACGTTGTTGTTGTTGACGTTGTTGGTGTTGTTGTTTATTTGACGTTGTTGTTGTTGTTGTTTATTTGACGTTGTTTTAGATATTTTTGTTTATTTGACGTTGTTGTTATTGTTGTTTAGTTAATGTTGTTTTAGATGTTGTTATTTATTTGACGGTGTTGTTGTTTATTTGACATTGTTGTTGTTGTTGACGTTGTTGTTGTTGTTGTTTATTTGAATTGTTGTTGTTGTTGTTGTTGTTGTTGTTGACGTTGTTGGTGTTGTTGTTTATTTGACGTTGTTGTTGTTGTTGTTGTTTATTTGACGTTGTTTTAGTTGTTGTTGTTTATTTGACGTTGTTGTTGTTGTTTATTTGACGTTTTTGTTTTTGACATTGTTGTTGTTGTTGTTTATATGACGTTGTTGTTGTTGTTGTTGTTTATTTGACATAGTTGTTGTTGTTGACGTTGTTGTTGTTGTTGTTTATTTGACGTTTTTGTTGTTGATGATGTTGTTGTTGTTGTTGTTGTTTATTTGACGTTGTTGTTATTGTTTATTTGACGTTGTTGTTGTTGTTTATTTGACGTTGTTGCTGTTGTTATTGTTGTTGTTTATTTGACGTTGTTATTGTTGTTGTTGTTTATTTGATGTTGTTGTTGTTGTTTATTTGACGTTGGTGTTGTTGTTGTTTATTTGACGTTGTTGTTGTTGTTATTTATTTGACGTTGTTGTTGTTGTTATTGTTTATTTGACGTTGTTGTTGTTGTTGTTGTTGTTTATTTGACGTTGTTATTGTTGTTTATTTGACGTTGTTTTTGTTATTTGACGTTGTTGTTGTTGTTGTTGTTGTTGTTGTTGTTGTTGTTGTTGTTGTATTTGTTGTTGTTGTTGTTGCTTATTTGACGTTGTTGTATTTGTTGTTGTTTATTTGACGTTGTAGCTGTTGTTTATTTGACGTTGTTGTTGATGTTGTTTATTTGATGTTGTTGTTGTTTATTTGACGTTGTTGTTGTTGACGTTGTTGTTGTTGTTGTTTATTTGACGTTGTTATTGTTGTTGTTGTTGTTTATTTGACGTTGTTGTTGTTGTTGTTTATTTGACGTTGTTGTTGTTGTTGTTTATTTGACGTTGTTGTTATTTATTTGACGTTGTTGTTGTTGTTGTTTATTTGACGTTGTTGTTGTTGTTTATTTGACGTTGTTGTTGTTATTTATTTGACGTTGTTGTTGTTGTTTATTTGACATTGTTGTTGTTGTTGTTTATTTGACATTGTTGTTGTTGTTGTTGGTGTTGTTGTTTATTTGGCGTTGTTGTTGTCGTTGTTGTTGTTTATTTGACGTTGTTTTAGTTGTTGTTGTTTATTTGGCGTTGTTGTTGTTTATTTGACATTGTTGTTGTTGACATTGTTGTTGTTGTTGTTTATTTGACGTAGTTGTTGTTGTTGACGTTGTTGTTGTTGTTGTTGTTGCTTATTTGACATTTTTCTTGTTGTTGATGTTGTTGTTGTTGTTTATTTGACGTTGTTGTTGTTGTTGTTGTTGTTTATTTGACGTTGTTGTTGTTGTTGTTATTGTTGTTGTTTATTTGACGTTGTTGTTGTTTATTTGATGTTGTTGTTGTTGTTGTTTATTTGACATTGTTGTTGTTGTTGACGTTGTTGTTGTTGTTTATTTGACATTGTTGTTGTTGTTTATTTGACGTTGTTGTTGTTTATTTGACGTAGTTGTTGTTGTTGACGTTGTTGTTGTTGTTGTTGTTGTTTATTTGACGTTGTTGTTGTTGTTTATTTGATGTTGTTGTTGTTATTGTTGTTGTTTATTTGACGTTGTTGTTGTTGTTGTTGTTTATTTGATGTTGTTGTTGTTGTTTAATTGACATTGTTGTTGTTTATTTGACGTTGTTGTTGTTGTTTATTTGACGTTGTTGTTGTTGTTTATTGGACGTTGTTGTTGTTGTTGTATATTTGACGGTGTTGTTGTTGTTGTTGTTTATTTGACGTTGTTGTTGTTGTTGTTTATTTGACGTTGTTGTTATTGTTGACGTTGTTGTTGTTGTTGTTGTTTATTTGACGTTGTTGTTGTTGTTGACATAGTTGTTGTTGTTGTTGTTTATTTCATGTTGTTGATGTTGTTGATGTTGTTGTTTATTTGACGTTGTAGTTATTGTTTATTTGACGTTGTTGTTGTTGTTGACATTGTTGTTGTTGTTGTTGTTGTTTATTTGATGTTGTTGTTGTTGTTTATTTGACATTGTTGTTGTTGTTGACGTTGTTGTTGTTGTTGTTGTTTATTTGACATTGTTGTTGTTGTTGTTGACGTTGTTGGTTTTGTTGTTTATTTGACGTTGTTGTTGTTGTTTATTAGACGTTGTTTTAGTTGTTGTTGTTTATTTGACGTTGTTGTTGTTGTTTATTTGACGTTGTTGTTGTTTATTTGACGTAGTTGTTGTTGTTGACGTTGTTGTTGTTGTTGTTGTTTATTTGACGTTTTTGTTGTTGTTGATGTTGTTGTCGTTGTTGTTTATTTGACGTTGTTGTTATTGTTGTTTATTTGACATTGTTGTTGTTGTTGTTTATATGACGTTGTTGTTGTTATTGTTGTTGTTTATTTGACGTTGTTGTTGTTGTTTATTTGATGTTGTTGTTGTTGTTGTTTATTTGACATTGTTGTTGTTGTTGACGTTGTTGTTGTTGTTGTTGTTTATTTGACATTGTTGTTGTTGTTGTTGACGTTGTTGGTGTTGTTGTTTACTTGACGTTGTTGTTGTTGTTTATTTGATGTTGTTTTAGTTGTTGTTGTTTATTTGACGTTGTTGTTGTTGTTTATTTGACGTTGTTGTTGTTGTTTATTTGACGTTGTTGTTGTTGTTTATTTGGCGTTGTTGTTGTTGTTGTTTATTTGACATTGTTGTTGTTGACATTGTTGTTGTTGTTTATTTGACGTAGTTTTTGTTGTTGACGTTGTTGTTGTTGTTGTTGTTTATTTGACGTTTTTGTTGTTCTTGATGTTGTTATTGTTGTTATTTATTTGACGTTGTTGTTGTTATTGTTGTTGTTGTTGTTTATTTGACGTTGTTGTTGTTGTTGTTGATTTGACGTTGTTGTTGTTGTTGTTTAGTTGACGTTGTTGTTGTTGTTTATTTGACGTTGTTTTAGATGTTGTTGTTTATTTGACGTTGTTGTTATTGTTGTTTAGTTAATGTTGTTTTAGATGTTGTTGTTTATTTGACGGTGTTGTTGTTTATTTGACATTGTTGTTGTTGTTGACGTTGTTGTTGTTGTTGTTGTTTATTTGAATTGTTGTTGTTGTTGTTGACGTTGTTGGTGTTGTTGTTTATTTGACTTTGTTGTTGTTGTTGTTTATTTGACGTTGTTTTAGTTGTTGTTGTTTATTTGACGTTGTTATTGTTGTTTATTTGACGTTTTTGTTTTTGACATTGTTGTTGTTGTTGTTGTTTATATGACGTTGTTGTTGTTGTTGTTTATTTGACATAGTTGTTGTTGTTGACGTTGTTGTTGTTGTTGTTTATTTGACGTTTTTGTTGTTGATGATGTTGTTGTTGTTGTTGTTGTTGTTTATTTGACGTTGTTGTTATTGTTTATTTGACGTTGTTGTTGTTGTTGTTTATTTGACGTTGTTGCTGTTGTTATTGTTAATGTTTATTTGACGTTGTTATTGTTGTTGTTGTTTATTTGATGTTGTTGTTGTTGTTTATTTGACGTTGATGTTGTTGTTGTTTATTTGACGTTGTTGTTGTTGTTATTTATTTGACGTTGTTGTTGTTATTGTTTATTTGACGTTGTAGTTATTGTTGTTGTTTATTTGACGTTGTTGTTGTTGTTGTTGTTTATTTGACGTTGTTGTTGTTGTTGTTGTTTATTTGAAGTTGTTGTTGTTGTTATTGTTGTTGTTTATTTGATATTTGACATTGTTGTTGTTTATTTGACGTTGTTGTTGTTGTTTATTTGACGTTGTTGTTGTTGTTTATTGGACGTTGTTGTTGTTGTATATTTGACGGTGTTGTTGTTGTTGTTTATTTGACGTTGTTGTTGTTGTTTATTTGACGTTGTTGTTGTTGTTGACGTTGTTGTTGTTGTTGTTGTTTATTTGACGTTGTTGTTGTTGTTGACATAGTTGTTGTTGTTGTTTATTTCACGTTGTTGATGTTGTTGATGTTGTTGTTTATTTGACGTTGTAGTTGTTGTTTATTTGACGTTATTGTTGTTGCTGACATTGTTGTTGTTGTTGTTTATTTGATGTTGTTGTTGTTGTTTATTTGACATTGTTGTTGTTGTTGACGTTGTTGTTGTTGTTGTTTATTTGACATTGTTGTTGTTGTTGTTGTTGTTGTTGACGTTGTTGGTTTTGTTGTTTATTTGACGTTGTTGTTGTTGCTTATTAGACGTTGTTTTAGTTGTTGTTGTTTATTTGGCGTTGTTGTTGTTGTTGTTTATTTGACGTTGTTATTGTTGACATTGTTGTTGTTGTTGTTGTTTATTTGACGTAGTTGTTGTTGTTGACGTTGATGTTATTGTTGTTGTTTACTTGACGTTGTTGTTGTTGATTTGATGTTGTTGTTGTTGTTTATTTGACATTGTTGTTGTTGTTGACGTTGTTGTTGTTGTTGTTGTTTATTTGACATTGTTGTTGTTGTTGTTGTTGACGTTGTTGGTGTTGTTGTTTATTTGACCTTTTTGTTGTTGTTGATGTTGTTGTTGTTGTTGTTGTTTATTTGACGTTGTTGTTATTGTTGTTTATTTGACGTTGTTGTTGTTGTTGTTTATATGACGTTGTTGTTGCTATTGTTGTTGTTTATTTGACGTTGTTGTTGTTGTTTATTTGATGTTGTTGTTGTTGTTGTTTATTTGACATTGTTGTTGTTGTTGACGTTGTTGTTGTTGTTGTTTATTTGACATTGTTGTTGTTGTTGTTGACGTTGTTGGTGTTGTTGTTTATTTGACGTTGTTGTTGTTGTTGTTTATTTGATGTTGTTGTTGTTGTTTATTTGATGTTGTTGTTGTTGTTGTTTATTTGACGTTGTTGTTGTTGTTGTTTATTTAACGTTGTTGTTGTTGACATTGTTGTTGTTGTTGTTTATTTGACGTTATGTTTGTTGTTGTTGTTGTTTATTTGGCGTTGTTGTTGTTTATTTGACATTGTTGTTGTTGAAATTGTTGTTGTTGTTTATTTGACGTAGTTTTTGTTGTTGACGTTGTTGTTGTTGTTGTTGTTTATTTGACGTTTTTGTTGTTCTTGATGTTGTTATTGTTGTTGTTTACTTGACGTTGTTGTTGTTGTTGTTGTTGTTGGTTATTTGACGTTGTTGTTGTTGTTGTTCATTTGACGTTGTTGTTGTTGTTGTTGTTGTTTATTTGTCGTTGTTGTTGTTATTGATGTTGTTTATTTGACGTTGTTGTTGTTGTTTATTTAATGTTGTTGTTGTTGTTTATTTGACATTGTTGTTGTTGTTGACGTTGTTGTTGTTGTTGTTTATTTGACATTGTTGTTGTTGTTGTTGTTGACGTTGTTGGTGTTGTTGTTTATTTGACGTTGTTGTTGTTGACGTTGTTGGTGTTGTTGTTTATTTGACGTTGTTGTTGTTGTTGTTTATTTGACGTTGTTTTAGATATTTTTGTTTATTTGACGTTGTTGTTATTGTTGTTTAGTTAATGTTGTTTTAGATGTTGTTATTTATTTGACGGTGTTGTTGTTTATTTGACATTGTTGTTGTTGTTGACGTTGTTGTTGTTGTTGTTTATTTGAATTGTTGTTGTTGTTGTTGTTGTTGTTGTTGACGTTGTTGGTGTTGTTGTTTATTTGACGTTGTTGTTGTTGTTGTTGTTTATTTGACGTTGTTTTAGTTGTTGTTGTTTATTTGACGTTGTTGTTGTTGTTTATTTGACGTTTTTGTTTTTGACATTGTTGTTGTTGTTGTTTATATGACGTTGTTGTTGTTGTTGTTGTTTATTTGACATAGTTGTTGTTGTTGACGTTGTTGTTGTTGTTGTTTATTTGACGTTTTTGTTGTTGATGATGTTGTTGTTGTTGTTGTTGTTTATTTGACGTTGTTGTTATTGTTTATTTGACGTTGTTGTTGTTGTTTATTTGACGTTGTTGCTGTTGTTATTGTTGTTGTTTATTTGACGTTGTTATTGTTGTTGTTGTTTATTTGATGTTGTTGTTGTTGTTTATTTGACGTTGGTGTTGTTGTTGTTTATTTGACGTTGTTGTTGTTGTTATTTATTTGACGTTGTTGTTGTTGTTATTGTTTATTTGACGTTGTTGTTGTTGTTGTTGTTGTTTATTTGACGTTGTTATTGTTGTTTATTTGACGTTGTTTTTGTTATTTGACGTTGTTGTTGTTGTTGTTGTTGTTGTTGTTGTTGTTGTTGTTGTATTTGTTGTTGTTGTTGTTGCTTATTTGACGTTGTTGTATTTGTTGTTGTTTATTTGACGTTGTAGCTGTTGTTTATTTGACGTTGTTGTTGATGTTGTTTATTTGATGTTGTTGTTGTTTATTTGACGTTGTTGTTGTTGACGTTGTTGTTGTTGTTGTTTATTTGACGTTGTTATTGTTGTTGTTGTTGTTTATTTGACGTTGTTGTTGTTGTTGTTTATTTGACGTTGTTGTTGTTGTTGTTTATTTGACGTTGTTGTTATTTATTTGACGTTGTTGTTGTTGTTGTTTATTTGACGTTGTTGTTGTTGTTTATTTGACGTTGTTGTTGTTATTTATTTGACGTTGTTGTTGTTGTTTATTTGACATTGTTGTTGTTGTTGTTTATTTGACATTGTTGTTGTTGTTGTTGGTGTTGTTGTTTATTTGGCGTTGTTGTTGTCGTTGTTGTTGTTTATTTGACGTTGTTTTAGTTGTTGTTGTTTATTTGGCGTTGTTGTTGTTTATTTGACATTGTTGTTGTTGACATTGTTGTTGTTGTTGTTTATTTGACGTAGTTGTTGTTGTTGACGTTGTTGTTGTTGTTGTTGTTGCTTATTTGACATTTTTCTTGTTGTTGATGTTGTTGTTGTTGTTTATTTGACGTTGTTGTTGTTGTTGTTGTTGTTTATTTGACGTTGTTGTTGTTGTTGTTATTGTTGTTGTTTATTTGACGTTGTTGTTGTTTATTTGATGTTGTTGTTGTTGTTGTTTATTTGACATTGTTGTTGTTGTTGACGTTGTTGTTGTTGTTTATTTGACATTGTTGTTGTTGTTTATTTGACGTTGTTGTTGTTTATTTGACGTAGTTGTTGTTGTTGACGTTGTTGTTGTTGTTGTTGTTGTTTATTTGACGTTGTTGTTGTTGTTTATTTGATGTTGTTGTTGTTATTGTTGTTGTTTATTTGACGTTGTTGTTGTTGTTGTTGTTTATTTGATGTTGTTGTTGTTGTTTAATTGACATTGTTGTTGTTTATTTGACGTTGTTGTTGTTGTTTATTTGACGTTGTTGTTGTTGTTTATTGGACGTTGTTGTTGTTGTTGTATATTTGACGGTGTTGTTGTTGTTGTTGTTTATTTGACGTTGTTGTTGTTGTTGTTTATTTGACGTTGTTGTTATTGTTGACGTTGTTGTTGTTGTTGTTGTTTATTTGACGTTGTTGTTGTTGTTGACATAGTTGTTGTTGTTGTTGTTTATTTCATGTTGTTGATGTTGTTGATGTTGTTGTTTATTTGACGTTGTAGTTATTGTTTATTTGACGTTGTTGTTGTTGTTGACATTGTTGTTGTTGTTGTTGTTGTTTATTTGATGTTGTTGTTGTTGTTTATTTGACATTGTTGTTGTTGTTGACGTTGTTGTTGTTGTTGTTGTTTATTTGACATTGTTGTTGTTGTTGTTGACGTTGTTGGTTTTGTTGTTTATTTGACGTTGTTGTTGTTGTTTATTAGACGTTGTTTTAGTTGTTGTTGTTTATTTGACGTTGTTGTTGTTGTTTATTTGACGTTGTTGTTGTTTATTTGACGTAGTTGTTGTTGTTGACGTTGTTGTTGTTGTTGTTGTTTATTTGACGTTTTTGTTGTTGTTGATGTTGTTGTCGTTGTTGTTTATTTGACGTTGTTGTTATTGTTGTTTATTTGACATTGTTGTTGTTGTTGTTTATATGACGTTGTTGTTGTTATTGTTGTTGTTTATTTGACGTTGTTGTTGTTGTTTATTTGATGTTGTTGTTGTTGTTGTTTATTTGACATTGTTGTTGTTGTTGACGTTGTTGTTGTTGTTGTTTATTTGACATTGTTGTTGTTGTTGTTGACGTTGTTGGTGTTGTTGTTTACTTGACGTTGTTGTTGTTGTTTATTTGATGTTGTTTTAGTTGTTGTTGTTTATTTGACGTTGTTGTTGTTGTTTATTTGACGTTGTTGTTGTTGTTTATTTGACGTTGTTGTTGTTGTTTATTTGGCGTTGTTGTTGTTGTTGTTTATTTGACATTGTTGTTGTTGACATTGTTGTTGTTGTTTATTTGACGTAGTTTTTGTTGTTGACGTTGTTGTTGTTGTTGTTGTTTATTTGACGTTTTTGTTGTTCTTGATGTTGTTATTGTTGTTATTTATTTGACGTTGTTGTTGTTATTGTTGTTGTTGTTGTTTATTTGACGTTGTTGTTGTTGTTGTTGATTTGACGTTGTTGTTGTTGTTGTTTAGTTGACGTTGTTGTTGTTGTTTATTTGACGTTGTTTTAGATGTTGTTGTTTATTTGACGTTGTTGTTATTGTTGTTTAGTTAATGTTGTTTTAGATGTTGTTGTTTATTTGACGGTGTTGTTGTTTATTTGACATTGTTGTTGTTGTTGACGTTGTTGTTGTTGTTGTTGTTGTTTATTTGAATTGTTGTTGTTGTTGTTGACGTTGTTGGTGTTGTTGTTTATTTGACTTTGTTGTTGTTGTTGTTTATTTGACGTTGTTTTAGTTGTTGTTGTTTATTTGACGTTGTTATTGTTGTTTATTTGACGTTTTTGTTTTTGACATTGTTGTTGTTGTTGTTGTTTATATGACGTTGTTGTTGTTGTTGTTTATTTGACATAGTTGTTGTTGTTGACGTTGTTGTTGTTGTTGTTTATTTGACGTTTTTGTTGTTGATGATGTTGTTGTTGTTGTTGTTGTTGTTTATTTGACGTTGTTGTTATTGTTTATTTGACGTTGTTGTTGTTGTTGTTTATTTGACGTTGTTGCTGTTGTTATTGTTAATGTTTATTTGACGTTGTTATTGTTGTTGTTGTTTATTTGATGTTGTTGTTGTTGTTTATTTGACGTTGATGTTGTTGTTGTTTATTTGACGTTGTTGTTGTTGTTATTTATTTGACGTTGTTGTTGTTATTGTTTATTTGACGTTGTAGTTATTGTTGTTGTTTATTTGACGTTGTTGTTGTTGTTGTTGTTTATTTGACGTTGTTGTTGTTGTTGTTGTTTATTTGAAGTTGTTGTTGTTGTTATTGTTGTTGTTTATTTGACGTTGTTGTTGTTGTTGTTTATTTGATGTTGTTGTTGTTGTTTATTTGACATTGTTGTTGTTTATTTGACGTTGTTGTTGTTGTTTATTTGACGTTGTTGTTGTTGTTTATTGGACGTTGTTGTTGTTGTATATTTGACGGTGTTGTTGTTGTTGTTTATTTGACGTTGTTGTTGTTGTTTATTTGACGTTGTTGTTGTTGTTGACGTTGTTGTTGTTGTTGTTGTTTATTTGACGTTGTTGTTGTTGTTGACATAGTTGTTGTTGTTGTTTATTTCACGTTGTTGATGTTGTTGATGTTGTTGTTTATTTGACGTTGTAGTTGTTGTTTATTTGACGTTATTGTTGTTGCTGACATTGTTGTTGTTGTTGTTTATTTGATGTTGTTGTTGTTGTTTATTTGACATTGTTGTTGTTGTTGACGTTGTTGTTGTTGTTGTTTATTTGACATTGTTGTTGTTGTTGTTGTTGTTGTTGACGTTGTTGGTTTTGTTGTTTATTTGACGTTGTTGTTGTTGCTTATTAGACGTTGTTTTAGTTGTTGTTGTTTATTTGGCGTTGTTGTTGTTGTTGTTTATTTGACGTTGTTATTGTTGACATTGTTGTTGTTGTTGTTGTTTATTTGACGTAGTTGTTGTTGTTGACGTTGATGTTATTGTTGTTGTTTACTTGACGTTGTTGTTGTTGATTTGATGTTGTTGTTGTTGTTTATTTGACATTGTTGTTGTTGTTGACGTTGTTGTTGTTGTTGTTTATTTGACATTGTTGTTGTTGTTGTTGTTGACGTTGTTGGTGTTGTTGTTTATTTGACGTTGTTGTTGTTGTTGTTGTTTATTTGATGTTGTTTTAGTTGTTGTTGTTTATTTGACGTTGTTGTTGTTGTTTATTTGATGTTGTTGTTGTTGACATTGTTGTTACTGTAGTTTATTTGACGTTGTTTTTGTTGTTGTTGTTTATTTGGCATTGTTGTTGTTGTTGTTTATTTGATATTGTTGTTGTTGACATTGTTGTTGTTGTGTATTTGACGTAGTTTTTGTTGTTGACGTTGTTGTTGTTGTTGTTTATTTGACGTTTTTGTTAGTCTTGATGTTGTTGTTGCTGTTGTTTATTTGACGTTGTTGTTGTTGTTTATTTGACGTTGTTGTTGTTGTTGTTGTTCATTTGACATTGTTGTTGTTGTTGTTTATTTGACGTTGTTGTTGTTATTGATGTTGTTTATTTGACGTTGTTGTTGTTGTTGTTTATTTAATGTTGTTGTTGTTGTTCATTTGACATTGTTGTTGTTGTTGTTGTTGTTTATTTAATGTTGTTGTTGTTGTTTATTTGACATTGTTGTTGTTGTTGACGTTGTTGTTGTTGTTGTTTATTTGACATTGTTGTTGTTGTTGTTGTTGACGTTGTTGGTGTTGTTGTTTATTTGACGTTGTTGTTGTTTATTTGACATTGTTTTAGATGTTGTTGTTTATTTGACGTTGTCGTTGTTGTTTATTTGACGTTGTTGTTGTTGTTTATTGGATGTTGTTGTTGTTGTTGTATATTTGACGGTGTTGTTGTTGTTGTTTATTTGACGTTGTTGTTGTTGTTGTTTATTTGACGTTGTTGTTATTGTTGACGTTGTTGTTGTTGTTTATTTGACGTTGTTGTTGTTGTTGACATAGTTGTTGTTGTTGTTGTTGTTTATTTCACGTTGTTGATGTTGTTGATGTTGTTGTTTATTTGACGTTGTAGTTGTTGTTTATTTGACGTTGTTGTTGTTGTTGACATTGTTATTGTTGTTGTTTATTTGATGTTCTTGTTGTTGTTTATTTGACATTGTTGTTGTTGTTGACGTTGTTGTTGTTGTTGTTGTTTATTTGACATTGTTGTTGTTGTTGTTGACGTTGTTAGTTTTGTTGTTTATTTGACGTTGTTGTTGTTGTTTATTAGACGTTGTTTTAGTTGTTGTTGTTGTTTATTTGACGTTGTTGTTGTTGTTTATTTGACGTTGTTGTTGTTGACATTGTTGTTGTTGTTGTTTATTTGACGTAGTTGTTGTTGACGTTGTTGTTGTTGTTGTTTATTTGACGTTGTTGTTGTTGTTTATTTGACGTTGTTGTTGTTGTTATTGTTGTTGTTTATTTGACGTTGTTGTTGTTGTTGTTGTTGTTTATTTGATGTTGTTGTTGACGTTGTTGTTGTTGTTGTTGTTGTTTATTTGACATTGTTGTTGTTGTTTATTTGACGTTGTTGTTGTTGTTTATTTGACGTAGTTGTTGTTGTTGACGTTGTTGTTGTTGTTGTTGTTGTTTATTTGACGTTGTTGTTGTTATTGTTGTTTATTTGACATTGTTGTTGTTGTTATTGTTGTTATTGTTGTTGTTTATTTGATGTTGTTATTGTTGTTGTTGTTTATTTGACATTGTTGTTGTTTATTTGACGTTGTTGTTGTTGTTGTTGTTTATTTGACGTTGTTGTTGTTGTTTATTGGACGTTGTTGTTGTTGTTGTTGTATATTTGACGGTGTTGTTGTTGTTGTTTATTTGACGTTGTTGTTGTTTATTTGACGTTGTTGTTGTTGTTGACGTTGTTGTTGTTGTTGTTTATTTGACGTTGTTGTTGTTGTTGACATAGTTGTTGTTGTTGTTGTTTATTTCACGTTGTTGATGTTGTTGATGTTGTTGTTTATTTGACGTTGTAGTTGTTGTTTATTTGACGTTGTTGTTGTTGTTGACATTGTTGTTGTTGTTGTTGTTTATTTGATGTTGTTGTTGTTGTTTATTTGACATTGTTGTTGTTGTTGACGTTGTTGTTGTTGTTGTTTATTTGACATTTTTGTTGTTGTTGTTGACGTTGTTGGTTTTGTTGTTTATTTGACGTTGTTGTTGTTGTTTATTGGACGTTGTTTTAGTTGTTGTTGTTTATTTGACGTTGTTGTTGTTGTTTATTTGACGTTGTTATTGTTGACATTGTTGTTGTTGTTGTTTATTTGACGTAGTTGTTGTTGTTGACGTTGTTGTTGTTGTTGTTGTTTATTTGACGTTTTTGTTGTTGTTGATGTATTTGTTTTTGTTGTTTATTTGACGTTGTTGTTATTGTTGTTTATTTGACGTTGTTGTTGTTGTTGTTTATATGACGTTGTTGTTGTTGTTATTGTTGTTGTTTATTTGACGTTGTTGTTGTTGTTTATTTGATGTTGTTGTTGTTGTTTATTTGACATTGTTGTTGTTGTTGACGTTGTTGTTGTTGTTGTTGTTGTTTATTTGACATTGTTGTTGTTGTTGTTGTTGTTGACGTTGTTGGTGTTGTTGTTTATTTGACGTTGTTGTTGTTGTTTATTTGATGTTGTTTTAGTTGTTGTTGTTTATTTGACGTTGTTGTTGTTGTTTTTGTTTATTTGACAGTGTTGTTGTTGACATTGTTACTGTTGTTGTTGTTTATTTGACGTTGTTTTTGTTGTTGTTGTTTATTTGGCGTTGTTGTTGTTGTTTATTTGACATTGTTGTTGTTGACATTGTTGTTGTTGTTTATTTGACGTAGTTTTTGTTGTTGACGTTGTTGTTGTTGTTGTTGTTGTTGTTTATTTGACGTTTTTGTTGTTCTTGATGTTGTTATTGTTGTTGTTTATTTGACGTTGTTGTTGTTGTTGTTGTTGTTTATTTGACGTTGTTGTTGTTGTTGTTCATTTGACGTTGTTGTTGTTGTTGTTTATTTGACGTTGTTGTTATTGATGTTGTTTATTTGACGTTGTTGTTGTTGTTGTTTATTTAATGTTGTTGTTGTTGTTGTTGTTTATTTGACATTGTTGTTGTTGTTGACGTTGTTGTTGTTGTTGTTTATTTGATATTGTTGTTGTTGTTGTTGACGTTGTTGGTGTTGTTGTTTATTTGACGTTGTTGTTGTTGTTGTTTATTTGACGTTGTTTTAGATGTTGTTGTTTATTTGACGTTGTTGTTATTGTTGTTTAGTTAATGTTGTTTTAGATGTTGTTGTTTATTTGACGGTGTTGTTGTTTATTTGACATTGTTGTTGTTGTTGACGTTGTTGTTGTTGTTGTTGTTGTTTATTTGAATTGTTGTTGTTGTTGTTGACGTTGTTGGTGTTGTTGTTTATTTGACGTTGTTGTTGTTGTTGTTTATTTGACGTTGTTTTAGTTGTTGTTGTTTATTTGACGTTGTTGTTGTTGTTGTTTATTTGACGTTTTTGTTTTTGACATTATTGTTGTTGTTGTTGTTTATATGACGTTGTTGTTGTTGTCGTTGTTTATTTGACATAGTTGTTGTTATTGACGTTGTTGTTGTTGTTGTTTATTTGACGTTTTTGTTGTTGATGATGTTGTTGTTGTTGTTTATTTGACGTTGTTGTTATTGTTTATTTGACGTTGTTTTGTTGTTGTTTATTTGACGTTGTTGTTGTTGTTATTGTTGTTGTTTATTTGACGTTGCTATTGTTGTTGTTGTTTATTTGATGTTGTTGTTGTTGTTGTTTATTTGACGTTGTTGTTGTTGTTGTTTATTTGACGTTGTTGTTGTTGTTGTTGTTATTTATTTGACGTTGTTGTTGTTGTTATTGTTTATTTGACGTTGTTGTTATTGTTATTTATTTGACGTTGTTTTTGTTATTTGACGTTGTTGTTGTTGTTGTTGTTGTATTTGTTGTTGTTGTTGTTGCTTATTTGACGTTGTTGTATTTGTTGTTGTTTATTTGACGTTGTTGCTGTTGTTTATTTGACGTTGTTGTTGTTGTTTATTTGATGTTGTTGTTGTTGTTTATTTGACGTTGTTGTTGTTGACGTTATTGTTGTTGTTGTTGTTGTTTATTTGACGTTGTTATTGTTGTTGCTGTTGTTTATTTGACGTTGTTGTTGTCGTTGTTGTTGTTTATTTAACGTTGTTGTTGTTGTTTATTTGACGTTGTTGTTATTTATTTGTTGTCGTTGTTGTTGTTGTTGCTTATTTGACGTTGTTGTATTTGTTGTTGTTTATTTGACGTTGTTGCTGTTGTTTATTTGACGTTGTTGTTGTTGTTTATTTGATGTTGTTGTTGTTGTTTATTTGACGTTGTTGTTGTTGACGTTATTGTTGTTGTTGTTGTTGTTTATTTGACGTTGTTATTGTTGTTGCTGTTGTTTATTTGACTTTGTTGTTGTCGTTGTTGTTGTTTATTTAACGTTGTTGTTGTTGTTTATTTGACGTTGTTGTTATTTATTTGACGTTGTTGTTGTTGTTGTTTATTTGACGTTGTTGTTGTTGTTTATTTGACGTTGTTGTTGTTGTTGTTGTTTATTTGACATTGTTGTTGTTGTTGTTGTTGTTGACGTTGTTGTTGTTGTTTATTTGACATTGTTGTTGTTGTTGGTGTTGTTGTTTATTTGACGTTGTTGTTGTTGTTGTTGTTGTTGTTTTTTATTTGACGTTGTTTTAGTTGTTGTTATTTATTTGGCGTTGTTGTTGTTTATTTGACATTGTTGTTGTTGACATTGTTGTTGTTGTTGTTTATTTGACGTAGTTGTTGTTGTTGACATTTTTGTTGTTGTTGATGTTGTTGTTGTTGTTTATTTGACGTTGTTGTTGTTGTTGTTGTTTATTTGACGTTGTTGTTGTTGTTGTTGTTATTGTTGTTGTTTATTTGACGTTGTTGTTGTTTATTTGATGTTATTGTTGTTGTTGTTTATTTGACATTGTTGTTGTTGTTGACGTTGTTGTTGTTGTTTATTTGACATTGTTGTTGTTGTTTATTTGACGTTGTTGTTGTTGTTTATTTGACGTAGTTGTTGTTGTTGACGTTGTTGTTGTTGTTGTTGTTTATTTGACGTTGTTGTTGTTGTTGTTTATTTGATGTTGTTGTTGTTGTTATTGTTGTTGTTTATTTGACGTTGTTGTTGTTGTTGTTGTTGTTTATTTGATGTTGTTGTTGTTGTTTAATTGACATTGTTGTTGTTTATTTGACGTTGTTGTTGTTATTTATTTGACTTTGTTGTTGTTGTTTATTGGACGTTGTTGTTGTTGTATATTTGACGGTGTTGTTGTTGTTTATTTGACGTTGTTGTTGTTGTTGTTGTTTATTTGACGTTGTTGTTATTGTTGACGTTGTTGTTGTTGTTGTTTATTTGACGTTGTTGTTGTTATTGTTGATGTTGTTGTTTATTTGACGTTGTAGTTGTTGTTTATTTGACGTTGTTGTTGTTGACATTGTTGTTGTTGTTGTTTATTTGATGTTGTTGTTGTTGTTTATTTGACATTGTTGTTGTTGTTGACGTTGTTGTTGTTGTTGTTTATTTGACATTGTTGTTGTTGTTATTGTTTATTTGACGTTGTTGTTGTTGTTGTTGTTTATTTGACGTTGTTATTGTTGTTTATTTGACGTTGTTGTTGTTGTCATTGTTTATTTGACGTTGTTGTTGTTGTTGTTTATTTGACGTTGTTATTGTTGTTTATTTGACGTTGTTTTTGTTATTTGACGTTGTTGTTGTTTTTGTTGTTGTATTTGTTGTTGTTGTTGTTGTTGCTTATTTGACGTTGTTGTTATTGTTGTTGTTTATTTGACGTTGTTGTTGTTGTTGTTTATTTGACGTTGTTGTTGTTGTTGTTGTTTATTTGATGTTGTTGTTGTTGTTTATTTGACATTGTTGTTGTTGACGTTGTTGTTGTTGTTGTTTATTTGACGTTGTTATTGTTGTTGCTGTTTTTTATTTAACATTGTTGTTGTCGTTGTTGTTGTTTATTTGACGTTGTTGTTATTGTTGTTGTTGTTTATTTGACGTTGTTGTTGTTGTTATTTATTTGACGTTGTTGTTGTTGTTTATTTGACGTTGTTGTTGTTGTTTATTTGACGTTGTTGTTGTTGTTGTTGTTTATTTGACGTTGTTGTTGTTGTTTATTTGACAGTGTTGTTGTTGTTCTTGACGTTGTTGTTGTTGTTGTTTATTTGACATTGTTGTTGTTGTTGGTGTTGTTGTTTATTTGACGTTGTTGTTGTTGTTGTTTATTTGACGTTGTTTTAGTTGTTGTTGTTTATTTGGCGTTGTTGTTGTTTATTTGACATTGTTGTTGTTGACATTGTTGTTGTTGTTGTTTATTTGACGTAGTTGTTGTTGTTGACGTTTTTGTTATTGTTGCTTATTTGACGTTTTGTTGTTGTTGATGTTGTTGTTGTTGTTGTTGTTGTTGTTTATTTGACGTTGTTGTTGTTGTTGTTGTTTATTTGACGTTGTTGTTGTTATTGTTGTTGTTTATTTGACGTTGTTGTTGTTGTTGTTGTTTATTTGATGTTGTTGTTGTTTATTTGAAATTATTGTTGTTGTTGACGTTGTTGTTGTTGTTTATTTGACATTGTTGTTGTTGTTTATTTAACGTTGTTGTTGTTGTTTATTTGACGTAGTTGTTGTTGTTGACGTCGTTGTTGTTGTTGTTGTTGTTTATTTGACGTTGTTGTTGTTGTTGTTTATTTGAAGTTGTTGTTGTTGTTATTGTTGTTGTTTATTGGACGTTGTTGTTGTTGTTGTATATTTGACGGTGTTGTTGTTGTTGTTGTTTATTTGACGTTGTTGTTGTTGTTTATTTGACGTTGTTGTTGTTGTTGACGTTGTTGTTGTTGTTGTTTATTTGACGTTGTTGTTGTTGACATAGTTGTTGTTGTTGTTGTTGTTTATTTCACGTTGTTGATGTTGTTGATGTTGTTGTTTATTTGACGTTGTAGTTGTTGTTTATTTGACGTTATTGTTGTTGCTGACATTGTTGTTGTTGTTGTTTATTTGATGTTGTTGTTGTTTATTTGACATTGTTGTTGTTGTTGACGTTGTTGTTGTTGTTTATTTGACATTGTTGTTGTTGTTATTGTTGTTGTTGACGTTGTTGGTTTTGTTGTTTATTTGACGTTGTTGTTGTTGTTTATTAGACGTTGTTTTAGTTGTTGTTGTTTATTTGGCGTTGTTGTTGTTGTTTATTTGACGTTGTTATTGTTGACATTGTTGTTGTTGTTGTTGTTTATTTGACGTAGTTGTTGTTGTTGACGTTGTTGTTGTTGTTGTTTATTTGACGTTTTTGTTGTTGTTGATGTTGTTGTTGTTGTTGTTGTTGTTTATTTGACGTTGTTGTTATTGTTGTTTATTTGACGTTGTTGTTGTTGTTGTTTATATGACGTTGTTGTTGTTATTGTTGTTGTTTACTTGACGTTGTTGTTGTTGTTTATTTGACGTTTTTGTTGTTGACATTGTTGTTGTTGTTGTTTATTTGACGTTGTTTTTATTGTTGTTGTTTATTTGGCATTGTTGTTGTTGTTGTTTATTTGATATTGTTGTTGTTGACATTGTTGTTGTTGTGTATTTGACGTAGTTTTTGTTGTTGACGTTGTTGTTGTTGTTGTTTATTTGACGTTTTTGTTGTTCTTGAAGTTGTTGTTGCTGTTGTTTATTTGACGTTGTTGTTGTTGTTGTTGTTGTTTATTTGACGTTGTTGTTGTTGTTGTTCATTTGACGTTGTTGTTGTTGTTGTTGTTGTTTATTTGACGTTGTTGTTGTTATTGATGTTGTTTATTTGACGTTGTTATTGTTGTTGTTTATTTAATGTTGTTGTTGTTGTTCATTTGACATTGTTGTTGTTGTTGTTTATTTAATGTTGTTGTTGTTGTTTATTTGACATTATTGTTGTTGTTGACGTTGTTGTTGTTGTTGTTGTTTATTTGACATTGTTGTTGTTGTTGTTGACGTTGTTGGTGTTGTTGTTTATTTGACGTTGTTGTTGTTGTTGTTGTTTATTTGACATTGTTTTAGATGTTGTTGTTTATTTGACGTTGTTGTTGTTGTTTATTTGACGTTGTTGTTGTTGTTTATTGGACGTTGTTGTTGTATATTTGACGGTGTTGTTGTTGTTGTTTATTTGACGTTGTTGTTGTTTATTTGACGTTGTTGTTGTTGTTGACGTTGTTGTTGTTGTTGTTGTTTATTTGATGTTGTTGTTGTTGTTGACATAGTTGTTGTTGTTGTTGTTTATTTCATGTTGTTGATGTTGTTGTTTATTTGACGTTGTAGTTGTTGTTTATTTGACGTTGTTGTTGTTGTTGACATTGTTGTTGTTGTTGTTTATTTGATGTTGTTGTTGTTGTTTGTTTGACACTGTTGTTGTTGTTGACGTTGTTGTTGTTGTTGTTTATTTGACATTGTTGTTGTTGTTGTTGACGTTGTTGGTTTTGTTGTTTTTTTAACGTTGTTGTTGTTGTTGTTTATTGGACGTTGTTTTAGTTGTTCTTGTTTATTTGACGTTGTTGTTGTTGTTTATTTGACGTTGTTATTGTTGACATTGTTGTTGTTGTTGTTGTTTATTTGACGTAGTTGTTGTTGTTGACGTTGTTGTTGTTGTTGTTGTTTATTTGACGTTTTTGTTGTTGTTGATGTATTTGTTTTTGTTGTTTATTTGACGTTGTTGTTATTGTTGTTTATTTGACGTTGTTGTTGTTGTTTATATGACGTTGTTGTTGTTATTGTTGTTATTTATTTGACGTTGTTGTTGTTGTTTATTTGATGTTGTTGTTGTTGTTTATTTGACATTGTTGTTGTTGTTGACGTTGTTGTTGTTGTTGTTGTTGTTGTTTATTTGACATTGTTGTTGTTGTTGTTGACGTTGTTGGTGTTGTTGTTTATTTGACGTTGTTGTTGTTGTTTATTTGAGGTTGTTTTAGTTGTTGTTGTTTATTTGACGTTGTTGTTGTTGTTTATTTGACGTTGTTGTTGTTGTTGTTGTTTATTTGACAGTGTTGTTGTTGACATTGTTGTTGTTGTTGTTTATTTGACGTTGTTTTTGTTGTTGTTGTTTATTTGGCGTTGTTGTTGTTGTTTATTTGACATTGTTGTTGTTGACATTGTTGTTGTTGGTTATTTGACGTAGTTTTTGTTGTTGACGTTGTTGTTGTTGTTGTTGTTGTTTATTTGACGTTTTTGTTGTTCTTGATGTTGTTATTGTTGTTGTTTATTTGACGTTGTTGTTGTTGTTGTTTATTTGACGTTGTTGTTGTTGTTGTTCATTTGACGTTGTTGTTGTTGTTGTTGTTTATTTGACGTTGTTGTTGTTATTGATGTTGTTTATTTAACGTTGTTGTTGTTTATTTAATGTTGTTGTTGTTGTTGTTGTTTATTTGACATTGTTGTTGTTGTTGACGTTGTTGTTGTTGTTGTTTATTTGACATTGTTGTTGTTGTTGTTGTTGACGTTGTTGGTGTTGTTGTTTATTTGACGTTGTTGTTGTTGTTGTTGTTGTTGTTTATTTGACGTTGTTTTAGATGTTGTTGTTTATTTGACGTTGTTGTTATTGTTGTTTAGTTAATGTTGTTTTAGATGTTGTTGTTTATTTGACGGTGTTGTTGTTTATTTGACATTGTTGTTGTTGTTGACGTTGTTGTTGTTGTTGTTGTTTATTTGAATTGTTGTTGTTGTTGTTGACGTTGTTGGTGTTGTTGTTTATTTGACGTTGTTGTTGTTGTTGTTTATTTGACGTTGTTTTAGTTGTTGTTGTTTATTTGACGTTGTTGTTGTTGTTTATTTGACGTTTTTGTTTTTGACATTATTGTTGTTGTTGTTTAAATGACGTTGTTGTTGTTGTTGTTTATTTGACATAGTTGTTGTTGTTGACGTTGTTGTTGTTGTTGTTGTTTATTTGACGTTTTTGTTGTTGATGATGTTGTTGTTGTTGTTTATTTGACGTTGTTGTTATTGTTTATTTGACGTTGTTGTTGTTGTTGTTGTTTATTTGACGTTGTTGTTGTTGTTGTTATTGTTGTTGTTTATTTGACGTTGTTATTGTTGTTGTTGTTTATTTGATGTTGTTGTTGTTGTTTATTTGACGTTGGTGTTGTTGTTGTTTATTTGACGTTGTTGTTGTTGTTGTTGTTATTTATTTGACGTTGTTGTTGTTGTTATTGTTTATTTGACGTTGTTGTTATTGTTGTTGTTGTTTATTTGACGTTGTTATTGTTGTTTATTTGACGTTGTTTTTGTTATTTGACGTTGTTGTTGTTGTTGTATTTGTTGTTGTTGTTGTTGCTTATTTGACGTTGTTGTATTTGTTGTTGTTTATTTGACGTTGTTGCTGTTGTTTATTTGACGTTGTTGTTGTTGTTGTTGTTTATTTGATGTTGTTGTTGTTGTTTATTTGACGTTGTTGTTGTTGACGTTATTGTTGTTGTTGTTGTTGTTGTTTATTTGACGTTGTTATTGTTGTTGCTGTTGTTTATTTGACGTTGTTGTTGTCGTTGTTGTTGTTTATTTGACGTTGTTGTTGTTGTTGTTTATTTGACGTTGTTGTTATTTATTTGACGTTGTTGTTGTTGTTGTTTATTTGACGTTGTTGTTGTTGTTTATTTGACGTTGTTATTGTTGTTTATTTGACGTTGTTGTTGTTGTTGTTGTTTGTTTGACATTGTTGTTGTTGTTGTTGACGTTGTTGTTGTTGTTTATTTGACATTGTTGTTGTTGTTGTTGGTGTTGTTGTTTATTTGACGTTGTTGTTGTTGTTGTTGTTGTTGTTTATTTGACGTTGTTTTAGTTGTTGTTGTTTATTTGGCGTTGTTGTTGTTTATTTGACATTGTTGTTGTTGACATTGTTGTTGTTGTTGTTGTTTATTTGACGTAGTTGTTGTTGTTGACGTTGTTGTTGTTGTTGCTTATTTGACGTTTTTGTTGTTGTTGATGTTGTTGTTGTTGTTTATTTGACGTTGTTGTTGTTGTTGTTTATTTGACGTTGTTGTTGTTGTTGTTATTGTTGTTGTTTATTTGACGTTGTTGTTGTTTATTTGATGTTATTGTTATTGTTGTTTATTTGACATTGTTGTTGTTGTTGACGTTGTTATTGTTGTTGACGTTGTTGTTGTTGTTTATTTGACATTGTTGTTGTTGTTTATTTGACGTTGTTGTTGTTGTTTATTTGACGTAGTTGTTGTTGTTGACGTTGTTGTTGTTGTTGTTTATTTGACGTTGTTATTGTTGTTGTTTATTTGATGTTGTTGTTGTTATTGTTGTTGTTTATTTGACGTTGTTGTTGTTGTTGTTGTTTATTTGATGTTGTTGTTGTTGTTTAATTGACATTGTTGTTGTTTATTTGACGTTGTTGTTGTTATTTATTTGACTTTGTTGTTGTTGTTTATTGGACGTTGTTGTTGTTGTATATTTGACGGTGTTGTTGTTGTTGTTTATTTGACGTTGTTGTTGTTGTTGTTGTTTATTTGACGTTGTTGTTATTGTTGACGTTGTTGTTGTTGTTGTTTATTTGACGTTGTTGTTGTTGTTGACATAGTTGTTGTTGTTGTTGTTTATTTCATGTTGTTGATGTTGTTGATGTTGTTGTTTATTTGACGTTGTAGTTGTTGTTTATTTGACGTTGTTGTTGTTGACATTGTTGTTGTTGTTGTTTATTTGATGTTGTTGTTGTTGTTGTTTATTTGACATTGTTGTTGTTGTTGTTGACGTTGTTGTTGTTGTTGTTTATTTGACATTGTTGTTGTTGTTGTTATTGTTTATTTGACGTTGTAGTTGTTGTTGTTTATTTGACGTTGTTATTGTTGTTTATTTGACGTTGTTGTTGTTGTTATTGTTTATTTGACGTTGTTGTTGTTGTTGTTTATTTGACGTTGTTATTGTTGTTTATTTGACGTTGTTTTTGTTATTTGACGTTGTTGTTGTTGTATTTGTTGTTGTTGCTTATTTGACGTTGTTGTTATTGTTGTTGTTTATTTGACATTGTTGTTGTTGTTTATTTGACGTTGTTGTTGTTGTTGTTGTTTATTTGATGTTGTTGTTGTTGTTTATTTGACATTGTTGTTGTTGACGTTGTTGTTGTTGTTGTTGTTTATTTGACGTTGTTATTGTTGTTGCTGTTGTTTATTTAACATTGTTTTTGTCGTTGTTGTTGTTTATTTGACGTTGTTGTTTTTGTTGTTGTTGTTTATTTGACATTGTTGTTGTTGTTATTTATTTGACGTTGTTGTTGTTGTTTATTTGACGTTGTTGTTGTTGTTTATTTGACGTTGTTGTTGTTGTTGTTGTTTATTTGACGTTGTTGTTGTTGTTGTTTATTTGACAGTGTTGTTGTTGTTCTTGACGTTGTTGTTGTTGTTTATTTGACATTGTTGTTGTTGTTGTTGTTGGTGTTGTTGTTTATTTGACGTTGTTGTTGTTGTTGTTGTTGTTTAATTGACGTTGTTTTAGTTGTTGTTGTTTATTTGGCGTTGTTGTTGTTTATTTGACATTGTTGTTGTTGTTGTTTATTTGACGTAGTTGTTGTTGTTGACGTTTTTGTTGTTGTTGCTTATTTGACGTTTTGTTGTTGTTGATGTTGTTGTTGTTGTTTATTTGACGTTGTTGTTGTTGTTATTTATTTGACGTTGTTGTTGTTGTTGTTATTGTTGTTGTTTATTTGACGTTGTTGTTGTTGTTGTTTATTTGATGTTGTTGTTGTTTATTTGACATTATTGTTGTTGTTGACGTTGTTGTTGTTGTTGTTTATTTGACATTGTTGTTGTTGTTTATTTGACGTTGTTGTTGTTGTTTATTTGACGTAGTTGTTGTTGTTGACGTCGTTGTTGTTGTTGTTGTTTATTTGACGTTGTTGTTGTTGTTGTTTATTTGAAGTTGTTGTTGTTGTTATTGTTGTTGTTTATTTGACGTTGTTGTTGTTGTTGTTTATTTGATGTTGTTGTTGTTTATTTGACATTGTTGTTGTTTATTTGACGTTGTTGTTGTTGTTTATTTGACGTTGTTGTTGTTGTTTATTGGACGTTGTTGTTGTTGTTGTTGTTGTATATTTGACGGTGTTGTTGTTGTTGTTGTTGTTGTTTATTTGACGTTGTTGTTGTTGTTTATTGGACGTTGTTGTTGTTGTTGACGTTGTTGTTGTTGTTGTTATTTATTTGACGTTGTTGTTGTTGTTGTTTATTTCACGTTGTTGATGTTGTTGATGCTGTTGTTTATTTGACGTTGTAGTTGTTGTTTATATGACGTTATTGTTGTTGCTGACATTGTTGTTGTTGTTGTTTATTTGATGTTGTTGTTGTTGTTTATTTGACATTGTTGTTGTTGTTGACGTTGTTGTTGTTGTTGTTTATTTGACATTGTTGTTGTTGTTGTTGTTGTTGACGTTGTTGGTTTTGTTTTTTATTTGACTTTGTTGTTGTTGTTTATTAGACGTTGTTTTAGTTATTGTTGTTTATTTGGCGTTGTTGTTGTTGTTTATTTGACGTTGTTATTGTTGACATTGTTGTTGTTGTTGTTGTTTATTTGACGTAGTTGTTGTTGTTGACGTTGTTGTTGTTGTTGTTTATTTGACGTTTTTGTTGTTGTTGATGTTGTTGTTGTTGTTTATTTAACGTTGTTGTTATTGTTGTTTATTTGACGTTGTTGTTGTTGTTTATATGACGCTGTTGTTGTTATTGTTGTTGTTTACTTGACGTTGTTGTTGTTGTTTATTTGATGTTGTTGTTGTTGTTTATTTGACATTGTTGTTGTTGTTGACGTTGTTGTTGTTGTTTATTTGACATTGTTGTTGTTGTTGTTAACGTTGTTGGTGTTGTTGTTTATTTGATGTTGGTGTTGTTGTTGTTTATTTGATGTTGTTTTAGTTGTTGTTGTTTATTTGACGTTGTTGTTGTTGTTTATATGACGTTGTTGTTGTTGACATTGTTGTTGTTGTTGTTTATTTGACGTTGTTTTTGTTGTTGTTGTTTATTTGGCATTGTTGTTGTTGTTGTTTATTTGACATTGTTGTTGTTGACATTGTTGTTGTTGTGTATTTGACGTAGTTTTTGTTGTTGACGTTGTTGTTGTTGTTGTTTATTTGACGTTTTTGTTGTTCTTGATGTTGTTGTTGTTGTTTATTTGACGTTGTTGTTGTTGTTGTTTATTTGACGTTGTTGTTGTTGTTGTTGTTGTTCATTTGACGTTGTTGTTGTTGTTGTTTATTTGACGTTGTTGTTGTTATTGATGTTGTTTATTTGACGTTGTTGTTGTTGTTGTTTATTTAATGTTGTTGTTGTTGTTGTTGTTTATTTGACATTGTTGTTGTTGTTGTTGTTTATTTAATGTTGTTGTTGTTGTTTATTTGACATTGTTGTTGTTGTTGACGTTGTTGTTGTTGTTTATTTGACATTGTTGTTGTTGTTGTTGTTGTTGACGTTGTTGGTGTTGTTGTTTATTTGACGTTGTTGTTGTTGTTGTTGTTTATTTGACATTGTTTTAGATGTTGTTGTTTATTTGACGTTGTTGTTGTTGTTTATTTGAGGTTGTTGTTGTTGTTTATTGGACGTTGTTGTTGTTGTTGTATATTTGACGGTGTTGTTGTTGTTGTTGTTTATTTGACGTTGTTGTTGTTGTTGTTTATTTGACATTGTTGTTATTGTTGACGTTGTTGTTGTTGTTGTTTATTTGATGTTGTTGTTGTTGTTGACATTGTTGTTGTTGTTGTTTATTTGATGTTGTTGTTGTTGTTTATTTGACATTGTTGTTGTTGTTGACGTTGTTGTTGTTGTTTATTTGACATTGTTGTTGTTGTTGACGTTGTTGTTGTTGTTGTTGTTTATTTGACATTGTTGTTGTTGTTGACGTTGTTAGTTTTGTTGTTTATTTGACGTTGTTGTTGTTGTTTATTAGACGTTGTTTTAGTTGTTGTTGTTTATTTGACGTTGTTGTTGTTGTTGTTTATTTGACGTTGTTGTTGTTGACATTGTTGTTGTTGTTGTTGTTGTTGTTGTTGTTTATTTGACGTAGTTGTTGTTGTTGACGTTGTTGTTGTTGTTGCTTATTTGACATTTTTGTTGTTGATGATGTTGTTGTTGTTTATTTGACGTTGTTGTTGTTGTTTATTTGACGTTGTTGTTGTTGTTATTGTTGTTGTTTATTTGACGTTGTTGTTGTTTATTTGATGTTGTTGTTGTTTATTTGACATTGTTGTTTATTTGACGTTGTTGTTGTTGTTGTTTATTTGACATTGTTGTTGTTGTTGTTGACGTTGTTGGTTTTGTTGTTTTTTTAACGTTGTTGTTGTTGTTGTTTATTGGACGTTGTTTTAGTTGTTGTTGTTTATTTGACGTTGTTGTTGTTGTTTATTTGACGTTGTTATTGTTGACATTGTTGTTGTTGTTGTTTATTTGACGTAGTTGTTGTTGTTGACGTTGTTGTTATTGTTGTTGTTTATTTGACGTTTTTGTTGTTGTTGATGTATTTGTTTTTGTTGTTTATTTGACGTTGTTGTTATTGTTGTTTATTTGACGTTGTTGTTGTTGTTGTTTATATGACGTTGTTGTTGTTATTGTTGTTGTTTATTTGACGTTGTTGTTGTTGTTTATTTGATGTTGTTGTTGTTTATTTAACATTGTTGTTGTTGTTGACGTTGTTGTTGTTGTTGTTGTTGTTGTTGTTTATTTGACATTGTTGTTGTTGTTGTTGACGTTGTTGGTGTTGTTGTTTATTTGACGTTGTTGTTGTTGTTTATTTGAGGTTGTTTTAGTTGTTGTTGTTTATTTGACGTTGTTGTTGTTGTTTATTTGACGTTGTTGTTGTTGTTGTTGTTTATTTGACAGTGTTGTTGTTGACATTGTTGTTGTTGTTGTTTATTTGACGTTGTTTTTGTTGTTGTTGTTTATTTGGCGTTGTTGTTGTTGTTTATTTGACATTGTTGTTGTTGACATTGTTGTTGTTGTTTATTTGACGTAGTTTTTGTTGTTGACGTTGTTGTTGTTGTTGTTGTTTATTTGACGTTTTTGTTGTTCTTGATGTTGTTATTGTTGTTGTTTATTTGACGTTGTTGTTGTTGTTGTTGTTTATTTGACGTTGTTGTTGTTGTTGTTCATTTGACGTTGTTGTTGTTGTTGTTTATTTGACGTTGTTGTTGTTATTGATGTTGTTTATTTGACGTTGTTGTTGTTGTTGTTTATTTAATGTTGTTGTTGTTGTTGTTTATTTGACATTGTTGTTGTTGTTGACGTTGTTGTTGTTGTTGTTGTTTATTTGACATTGTTGTTGTTGTTGTTGACGTTGTTGGTGTTGTTGTTTATTTGACGTTGTTGTTGTTGTTGTTGTTGTTGTTTATTTGACGTTGTTTTAGATGTTGTTGTTTATTTGACGTTGTTGTTATTGTTGTTTAGTTAATGTTGTTTTAGATGTTGTTGTTTATTTGACGGTGTTGTTGTTTATTTGACATTGTTGTTGTTGTTGACGTTGTTG
The DNA here is from genome assembly GCA_948472305.1 of Vicia faba. Lineage (NCBI taxonomy): Eukaryota > Viridiplantae > Streptophyta > Magnoliopsida > Fabales > Fabaceae > Vicia > Vicia faba. Next base: position 315,620,442 of record OX451737.1, read on the forward strand.
TTGTTGTTGTTGTTTATTTGAATTGTTGTTGTTGTTGTTGACGTTGTTGGTGTTGTTGTTTATTTGACGTTGTTGTTGTTGTTGTTGTTTATTTGACGTTGTTTTAGTTGTTGTTGTTTATTTGACGTTGTTGTTGTTGTTTATTTGACGTTTTTGTTTTTGACATTATTGTTGTTTTTGTTTAAATGACGTTGTTGTTGTTGTTGTTGTTTATTTGACATAGTTGTTGTTGTTGACGTTGTTGTTGTTGTTGTTGTTTATTTGACGTTTTTGTTGTTGATGATGTTGTTGTTGTTGTTTATTTGACGTTGTTGTTATTGTTTATTTGACGTTGTTGTTGTTGTTGTTGTTTATTTGACGTTGTTGTTGTTGTTGTTGTTATTGTTGTTGTTTATTTGACGTTGTTATTGTTGTTGTTGTTTATTTGATGTTGTTGTTGTTGTTTATTTGACGTTGGTGTTGTTGTTGTTTATTTGACGTTGTTGTTGTTGTTGTTGTTATTTATTTGACGTTGTTGTTGTTGTTATTGTTTATTTGACGTTGTTGTTGTTGTTGTTGTTGTTTATTTGACGTTGTTATTGTTGTTTATTTGACGTTGTTTTTGTTATTTGACGTTGTTGTTGTTGTATTTGTTGTTGTTGTTGTTGCTTATTTGACGTTGTTGTATTTGTTGTTGTTTATTTGACGTTGTTGCTGTTGTTTATTTGACGTTGTTGTTGTTGTTGTTTATTTGATGTTGTTGTTGTTGTTTATTTGACGTTGTTGTTGTTGACGTTATTGTTGTTGTTTATTTGACGTTGTTATTGTTGTTGCTGTTGTTTATTTGACGTTGTTGTTGTCGTTGTTGTTGTTTATTTGACGTTGTTGTTGTTGTTGTTTATTTGACGTTGTTGTTATTTATTTGACGTTGTTGTTGTTGTTGTTGTTTATTTGACGTTGTTGTTGTTGTTTATTTGACGTTGTTATTGTTGTTTATTTGACGTTGTTGTTGTTGTTGTTGTTTGTTTGACATTGTTGTTGTTGTTGTTGACGTTGTTGTTGTTGTTTATTTGACATTGTTGTTGTTGTTGTTGGTGTTGTTGTTTATTTGACGTTGTTGTTGTTGTTGTTGTTGTTGTTGTTTATTTGACGTTGTTTTAGTTGTTGTTGTTTATTTGGCGTTGTTGTTGTTTATTTGACATTGTTGTTGTTGACATTGTTGTTGTTGTTGTTGTTTATTTGACGTAGTTGTTGTTGTTGACGTTGTTGTTGTTGTTGCTTATTTGACGTTTTTGTTGTTGTTGATGTTGTTGTTGTTGTTTATTTGACGTTGTTGTTGTTGTTGTTTATTTGACGTTGTTGTTGTTGTTGTTATTGTTGTTGTTTATTTGACGTTGTTGTTGTTTATTTGATGTTATTGTTATTGTTGTTTATTTGACATTGTTGTTGTTGTTGACGTTGTTGTTGTTGTTGACGTTGTTGTTGTTGTTTATTTGACATTGTTGTTGTTGTTTATTTGACGTTGTTGTTGTTGTTTATTTGACGTAGTTGTTGTTGTTGACGTTGTTGTTGTTGTTGTTTATTTGACGTTGTTATTGTTGTTGTTTATTTGATGTTGTTGTTGTTATTGTTGTTGTTTATTTGACGTTGTTGTTGTTGTTGTTGTTTATTTGATGTTGTTGTTGTTGTTTAATTGACATTGTTGTTGTTTATTTGACGTTGTTGTTGTTATTTATTTGACTTTGTTGTTGTTGTTTATTGGACGTTGTTGTTGTTGTATATTTGACGGTGTTGTTGTTGTTGTTTATTTGACGTTGTTGTTGTTGTTGTTGTTTATTTGACGTTGTTGTTATTGTTGACGTTGTTGTTGTTGTTGTTGTTTATTTGACGTTGTTGTTGTTGTTGACATAGTTGTTGTTGTTGTTGTTTATTTCATGTTGTTGATGTTGTTGATGTTGTTGTTTATTTGACGTTGTAGTTGTTGTTTATTTGACGTTGTTGTTGTTGACATTGTTGTTGTTGTTGTTTATTTGATGTTGTTGTTGTTGTTGTTTATTTGACATTGTTGTTGTTGTTGACGTTGTTGTTGTTGTTGTTGTTGTTTATTTGACATTGTTGTTGTTGTTGTTATTGTTTATTTGACGTTGTAGTTGTTGTTGTTTATTTGACGTTGTTATTGTTGTTTATTTGACGTTGTTGTTGTTGTTATTGTTTATTTGACGTTGTTGTTGTTGTTGTTTATTTGACGTTGTTATTGTTGTTTATTTGACGTTGTTTTTGTTATTTGACGTTGTTGTTGTTGTTGTATTTGTTGTTGTTGCTTATTTGACGTTGTTGTTATTGTTGTTGTTTATTTGACATTGTTGTTGTTGTTTATTTGACGTTGTTGTTGTTGTTGTTTATTTGATGTTGTTGTTGTTGTTTATTTGACATTGTTGTTGTTGACGTTGTTGTTGTTGTTGTTGTTTATTTGACGTTGTTATTGTTGTTGCTGTTGTTTATTTAACATTGTTGTTGTCGTTGTTGTTGTTTATTTGACGTTGTTGTTTTTGTTGTTGTTGTTTATTTGACATTGTTGTTGTTGTTATTTATTTGACGTTGTTGTTGTTGTTTATTTGACGTTGTTGTTGTTGTTTATTTGACATTGTTGTTGTTGTTGTTGTTTATTTGACGTTGTTGTTGTTGTTTATTTGACAGTGTTGTTGTTGTTCTTGACGTTGTTGTTGTTGTTTATTTGACATTGTTGTTGTTGTTGTTGTTGGTGTTGTTGTTTATTTGACATTGTTGTTGTTGTTGTTTATTTGACGTAGTTGTTGTTGTTGACGTTTTTGTTGTTGTTGCTTATTTGACGTTTTGTTGTTGTTGATGTTGTTGTTGTTGTTGTTTATTTGACGTTGTTGTTGTTGTTGTTATTTATTTGACGTTGTTGTTGTTGTTGTTATTGTTGTTGTTTATTTGACGTTGTTGTTGTTGTTGTTTATTTGATGTTGTTGTTGTTTATTTGACATTATTGTTGTTGTTGACGTTGTTGTTGTTGTTGTTTATTTGACATTGTTGTTGTTGTTTATTTGACGTTGTTGTTGTTGTTTATTTGACGTAGTTGTTGTTGTTGACGTCGTCGTTGTTGTTGTTGTTTATTTGACGTTGTTGTTGTTGTTGTTTATTTGAAGTTGTTGTTGTTGTTATTGTTGTTGTTTATTTGACGTTGTTGTTGTTGTTGTTTATTTGATGTTGTTGTTGTTTATTTGACATTGTTGTTGTTTATTTGACGTTGTTGTTGTTGTTTATTTGACGTTGTTGTTGTTGTTGTTTATTGGACGTTGTTGTTGTTGTTGTTGTTGTTGTTGTATATTTGACGGTGTTGTTGTTGTTGTTGTTGTTGTTTATTTGACGTTGTTGTTGTTGTTTATTGGACGTTGTTGTTGTTGTTGACGTTGTTGTTGTTGTTGTTATTTATTTGACGTTGTTGTTGTTGACATAGTTGTTGTTGTTGTTTATTTCACGTTGTTGATGTTGTTGATGCTGTTGTTTATTTGACGTTGTAGTTGTTGTTTATATGACGTTATTGTTGTTGTTGACATTGTTGTTGTTGTTATTTATTTGATGTTGTTGTTGTTGTTTATTTGACATTGTTGTTGTTGTTGACGTTGTTGTTGTTGTTGTTTATTTGACATTGTTGTTGTTGTTGTTGTTGTTGACGTTGTTGGTTTTGTTTTTTATTTGACTTTGTTGTTGTTGTTTATTAGACGTTGTTTTAGTTATTGTTGTTTATTTGGCGTTGTTGTTGTTGTTTATTTGACGTTGTTATTGTTGACATTGTTGTTGTTGTTGTTGTTTATTTGACGTAGTTGTTGTTGTTGACGTTGTTGTTGTTGTTGTTTATTTGACGTTTTTGTTGTTGTTGATGTTGTTGTTGTTGTTTATTTAACGTTGTTGTTATTGTTGTTTATTTGACGTTGTTGTTGTTGTTTATATGACGCTGTTGTTGTTATTGTTGTTGTTTACTTGACGTTGTTGTTGTTGTTTATTTGATGTTGTTGTTGTTGTTTATTTGACATTGTTGTTGTTGTTGACGTTGTTGTTGTTGTTTATTTGACATTGTTGTTGTTGTTGTTGTTAACGTTGTTGGTGTTGTTGTTTATTTGATGTTGTTGTTGTTGTTGTTTATTTGATGTTGTTTTAGTTGTTGTTGTTTATTTGACGTTGTTGTTGTTGTTTATATGACGTTGTTGTTGTTGACATTGTTGTTGTTGTTGTTTATTTGACGTTGTTTTTGTTGTTGTTGTTTATTTGGCATTGTTGTTGTTGTTGTTTATTTGACATTGTTGTTGTTGACATTGTTGTTGTTGTGTATTTGACGTAGTTTTTGTTGTTGACGTTGTTGTTGTTGTTGTTTATTTGACGTTTTTGTTGTTCTTGATGTTGTTGTTGTTGTTTATTTGACGTTGTTGTTGTTGTTGTTTATTTGACGTTGTTGTTGTTGTTGTTGTTCATTTGACGTTGTTGTTGTTGTTGTTTATTTGACGTTGTTGTTGTTATTGATGTTGTTTATTTGACGTTGTTGTTGTTGTTGTTGTTGTTTATTTAATGTTGTTGTTGTTGTTGTTTATTTGACATTGTTGTTGTTGTTGTTGTTTATTTAATGTTGTTGTTGTTGTTTATTTGACATTGTTGTTGTTGTTGACGTTGTTGTTGTTGTTGTTGTTTATTTGACATTGTTGTTGTTGTTGTTGTTGTTGACGTTGTTGGTGTTGTTGTTTATTTGACGTTGTTGTTGTTGTTGTTTATTTGACATTGTTTTAGATGTTGTTGTTTATTTGACGTTGTTGTTGTTGTTTATTTGACGTTGTTGTTGTTGTTTATTGGACGTTGTTGTTGTTGTTGTATATTTGACGGTGTTGTTGTTGTTGTTGTTTATTTGACGTTGTTGTTGTTGTTGTTTATTTGACATTGTTGTTATTGTTGACGTTGTTGTTGTTGTTGTTTATTTGATGTTGTTGTTGTTGACATTGTTGTTGTTGTTGTTTATTTGATGTTGTTGTTGTTGTTTATTTGACATTGTTGTTGTTGTTGACGTTGTTGTTGTTGTTTATTTGACATTGTTGTTGTTGTTGACGTTGTTGTTGTTGTTGTTGTTTATTTGACATTGTTGTTGTTGTTGACGTTGTTAGTTTTGTTGTTTATTTGACGTTGTTGTTGTTGTTTATTAGACGTTGTTTTAGTTGTTGTTGTTTATTTGACGTTGTTGTTGTTGTTGTTGTTTATTTGACGTTGTTGTTGTTGACATTGTTGTTGTTGTTGTTGTTGTTGTTGTTGTTGTTTATTTGACGTAGTTGTTGTTGTTGACGTTGTTGTTGTTGTTGCTTATTTGACATTTTTGTTGTTGATGATGTTGTTGTTGTTTATTTGACGTTGTTGTTGTTGTTTATTTGACGTTGTTGTTGTTGTTATTGTTGTTGTTTATTTGACGTTGTTGTTGTTTATTTGATGTTGTTGTTGTTTATTTGACATTGTTGTTGTTGTTGTTTATTTGACGTTGTTGTTGTTGTTTATTTGACGTAGTTGTTGTTGTTGACGTTGTTGTTGTTGTTGTTGTTTATTTGACGTTGTTGTTGTTGTTTATTTGACATTGTTGTTGTTGTTATTGTTGTTGTTTATTTGACGTTGTTGTTGTTGTTGTTTATTTGATGTTGTTGTTGTTGTTGTTGTTTATTTGACATTGTTGTTGTTTATTTGACGTTGTTGTTGTTGTTTATTTGACGTTGTTGTTGTTGTTTATTGGACGTTGTTGTTGTTGTATATTTGACGGTGTTGTTGTTGTTGTTTATTTGACGTTGTTGTTGTTTATTTGACGTTGTTGTTGTTGTTGTTGTTGTTGTTTATTTGACGTTGTTGTTGTTGTTGACATAGTTGTTGTTGTTGTTGTTTATTTCACGTTGTTGATGTTGTTGTTGTTGTTGTTTATTTGACGTTGTAGTTGTTGTTTATTTGACGTTGTTGTTGTTGACATTGTTGTTGTTGTTGTTGTTTATTTGATGTTGTTGTTGTTGTTGTTTATTTGACATTGTTGTTGTTGTTGACGTTGTTGTTGTTGTTTATTTGACATTGTTGTTGTTGTTGTTGACGTTGTTGGTTTTGTTGTTTATTTGACGTTGTTGTTGTTGTTTATTGGACGTTGTTTTAGTTATTGTTGTTTATTTGACGTTGTTGTTGTTGTTTATTTGACGTTGTTATTGTTGACATTGTTGTTGTTGTTGTTTATTTGACGTAGTTGTTGTTGTTGACGTTGTTGTTGTTGTTTATTTGACGTTTTTGTTGTTGTTGATGTATTTGTTGTTGTTGTTTATTTGACGTTGTTGTTATTGTTGTTTATTTGACGTTGTTGTTGTTGTTGTTTATATGACGTTGTTGTTGTTATTGTTGTTGTTTATTTGACGTTGTTGTTGTTGTTTATTTAATGTTGTTGTTGTTGTTTATTTGACATTGTTGTTGTTGTTGACGTTGTTGTTGTTGTTGTTGTTTATTTGACATTGTTGTTGTTGTTGTTGTTGACGTTGTTGTTGTTGTTGTTTATTTGACGTTGTTGTTGTTGTTGTTTATTTGACGCTGTTGTTGTTGTTGTTGTTGTTTATATGACGTTGTTGTTGTTGACATGGTTGTTGTTGTTGTTTATTTGACGTTGTTTTTGTTGTTGTTGTTTATTTGGCGTTGTTGTTGTTGTTGTTGTTGTTGTTGTTTATTTGACATTGTTGTTGTTGACATTGTTGTTGTTGTTTATTTGACGTAGTTTTTGTTGTTGACGTTGTTGTTGTTGTTGTTGTTGTTTATTTGACGTTTTTGTTGTTCTTGATGTTGTTATTGTTGTTGTTTATTTGACGTTGTTGTTGTTGTTGTTTATTTGACGTTGTTGTTGTTGTTGTTCATTTGAGGTTGTTGTTGTTGTTGTTTATTTGACGTTGTTGTTGTTATTGATGTTGTTTATTTGACGTTGTTGTTGTTGATGTTGTTGTTGTTTATTTAATGTTGTTGTTGTTGTTTATTTGACATTGTTGTTGTTGTTGACGTTGTTGTTGTTGTTGTTGTTTATTTGACATTGTTGTTGTTGTTGTTGTTGACGTTGTTGGTGTTGTTGTTTATTTGACGTTGTTGTTGTTGTTGTTGTTGTTTATTTGAATTGTTGTTGTTGTTGTTGACGTTGTTGGTGTTGTTGTTTATTTGACGTTGTTGTTGTTGTTGTTGTTGTTGTTGTTGTTTATTTGACGTTGTTTTAGTTGTTGTTGTTTATTTGACGTTGTTGTTGTTGTTTATTTGACGTTTTTGTTTTTGACATTGTTGTTGTTGTTGTTGTTTATATGACTTTGTTGTTGTTGTTGTTTATTTGACATAGTTGTTGTTGTTGACGTTGTTGTTGTTGTTGTTGTTTATTTGACGTTTTTGTTGTTGATGATGTTGTTGTTGTTGTTTATTTGACGTTGTTGTTATTGTTTATTTGACGTTGTTGTTGTTGTTGTTATTGTTGTTGTTTATTTGACGTTGTTATTGTTGTTGTTGTTTATTTGATGTTGTTGTTGTTGTTTATTTGACGTTGGTGTTGTTGTTGTTTATTTGACGTTGTTGTTGTTGTTATTTATTTGACGTTGTTGTTGTTGTTATTGTTTATTTGACGTTGTTGTTGTTGTTGTTTATTTGACGTTGTTATTGTTGTTTATTTGACGTTGTTTTTGTTATTTGACGTTGTTGTTGTTGTATTTGTTGTTGTTGTTGTTGCTTATTTGACGTTGTTGTATTTGTTGTTGTTTATTTGACGTTGTTGCTGTTGTTTATTTGACGTTGTTGTTGTTGTTGTTGTTTATTTGATGTTGTTGTTGTTGTTTATTTGACGTTGTTGTTGTTGACGTTATTGTTGTTGTTGTTGTTGTTGTTTATTTGACGTTGTTATTGTTGTTGCTGTTGTTTATTTGACGTTGTTGTTGTCGTTGTTGTTGTTTATTTGACGTTGTTGTTGTTGTTGTTTATTTGACGTTGTTGTTATTTATTTGACGTTGTTGTTGTTGTTGTATATTTGACGTTGTTGTTGTTGTTTATTTGACGTTGTTGTTGTTTACGTTGTTGTTGTTGTTGTTGTTTATTTGACATTGTTGTTGTTGTTGTTGTTGACGTTGTTGGTGTTGTTGTTTATTTGACGTTGTTGTTGTTGTTGTTGTTTATTTGACATTGTTTTAGATGTTGTTGTTTATTTGACGTTGTTGTTGTTGTTTATTTGACGTTGTTGTTGTTGTTTATTGGACGTTGTTGTTGTTGTTGTATATTTGACGGTGTTGTTGTTGTTGTTGTTTATTTGACGTTGTTGTTGTTGTTGTTTATTTGACATTGTTGTTATTGTTGACGTTGTTGTTGTTGTTTATTTGACGTTGTTGTTGTTGTTGACATAGTTGTTGTTGTTGTTGTTTATTTCACGTTGTTGATGTTGTTGATGTTGTTGTTTATTTGACGTTGTAGTTGTTGTTTATTTGACGTTGTTGTTGTTGTTGACATTGTTGTTGTTGTTGTTGTTTATTTGATGTTGTTGTTGTTGTTTATTTGACATTGTTGTTGTTGTTGACGTTGTTGTTGTTGTTTATTTGACATTGTTGTTGTTGTTGACGTTGTTGTTGTTGTTGTTGTTTATTTGACATTGTTGTTGTTGTTGACGTTGTTAGTTTTGTTGTTTATTTGACGTTGTTGTTGTTGTTTATTAGACGTTGTTTTAGTTGTTGTTGTTTATTTGACGTTGTTGTTGTTGTTGTTGTTTATTTGACGTTGTTGTTGTTGACATTGTTGTTGTTGTTGTTGTTGTTTATTTGACGTAGTTGTTGTTGTTGACGTTGTTGTTGTTGTTGCTTATTTGACATTTTTGTTGTTGATGATGTTGTTGTTGTTTATTTGACGTTGTTGTTGTTGTTTATTTGACGTTGTTGTTGTTGTTGTTGTTATTGTTGTTGTTTATTTGACGTTGTTGTTGTTTATTTGATGTTGTTGTTGTTTATTTGACATTGTTGTTGTTGTTGACGTTGTTGTTGTTGTTGTTTATTTGACATTGTTGTTGTTGTTTATTTGACGTTGTTGTTGTTGTTTATTTGACGTAGTTGTTGTTGTTGACGTTGTTGTTGTTGTTGTTGTTGTTTATTTGACGTTGTTGTTGTTGTTTATTTGACATTGTTGTTGTTGTTATTGTTGTTGTTTATTTGACGTTGTTGTTGTTGTTGTTTATTTGATGTTGTTGTTGTTGTTGTTTATTTGACATTGTTGTTGTTTATTTGACGTTGTTGTTGTTGTTTATTTGACGTTGTTGTTGTTGTTTATTGGACGTTGTTGTTGTTGTTGTATATTTGACGGTGTTGTTGTTGTTGTTTATTTGACGTTGTTTTAGTTGTTGTTGTTTATTTGACGTTGTTGTTGTTGTTTATTTGACGTTGTTATTGTTGACATTGTTGTTGTTGTTGTTTATTTGACGTAGTTGTTGTTGTTGACGTTGTTGTTGTTGTTGTTTATTTGACGTTTTTGTTGTTGTTGATGTATTTGTTGTTGTTGTTTATTTGACATTGTTGTTATTGTTGTTTATTTGACGTTGTTGTTGTTGTTTATATGACGTTGTTGTTGTTATTGTTGTTGTTTATTTGACGTTGTTGTTGTTGTTTATTTAATGTTGTTGTTGTTGTTTATTTGACATTGTTGTTGTTGTTGACGTTGTTGTTGTTGTTGTTGTTTATTTGACATTGTTGTTGTTGTTGACGTTGTTGTTGTTGTTGTTGTTTATTTGACATTGTTGTTGTTGTTGTTGTTGTTGACGTTGTTGGTGTTGTTGTTTATTTGACGTTGTTGTTGTTGTTGTTGTTTATTTGATGTTGTTTTAGTTGTTGTTGTTTATTTGACGTTGTTGTTGTTTATTTGAATTGTTGTTGTTGTTGTTGACGTTGTTGGTGTTGTTGTTTATTTGACGTTGTTGTTGTTGTTGTTGTTGTTGTTGTTTATTTGACGTTGTTTTAGTTGTTGTTGTTTATTTGACGTTGTTGTTGTTGTTTATTTGATGTATTTGTTTTTGACATTGTTGTTGTTGTTGTTGTTTATATGACATTGTTGTTGTTGTTGTTTATTTGACATAGTTGTTTTTGTTGACGTTGTTGTTGTTGTTGTTGTTTATTTGACGTTTTTGTTGTTGATGATGTTGTTGTTGTTGTTTATTTGACGTTGTTGTTATTGTTTATTTGACGTTGTTGTTGTTGTTTATTTGACGTTGTTGTTGTTGTTTATTTGATGTTGTTGTTGTTGTTGTTTATTTGACGTTGGTGTTGTTGTTGTTTATTTGACGTTGTTGTTGTTGTTATTTATTTGACGTTGTTGTTGTTGTTATTGTTTATTTGACGTTGTTGTTGTTGTTGTTTATTTGACGTTGTTATTGTTGTTTATTTGACGTTGTTTTTGTTATTTGACGTTGTTGTTGTTGTATTTGTTGTCGTTGTTGTTGTTTATTTGACGTTGTTGTTGTTGTTGTTTATTTGACGTTGTTGTTATTTATTTGACGTTGTTGTTGTTGTTGTATATTTGACGTTGTTGTTGTTGTTTATTTGACGTTGTTGTTGTTGTTTACGTTGTTGTTGTTGTTGTTGTTTATTTGACATTGTTGTTGTTGTTGTTGTTGACGTTGTTGGTGTTGTTGTTTATTTGACGTTGTTGTTGTTGTTGTTGTTTATTTGACATTGTTTTAGATGTTGTTGTTTATTTGACGTTGTTGTTGTTGTTTATTTGACGTTGTTGTTGTTGTTTATTGGACGTTGTTGTTGTTGTTGTATATTTGACGGTGTTGTTGTTGTTGTTGTTTATTTGACGTTGTTGTTGTTGTTGTTTATTTGACATTGTTGTTATTGTTGACGTTGTTGTTGTTGTTTATTTGACGTTGTTGTTGTTGTTGACATAGTTGTTGTTGTTGTTGTTTATTTCACGTTGTTGATGTTGTTGATGTTGTTGTTTATTTGACGTTGTAGTTGTTGTTTATTTGACGTTGTTGTTGTTGTTGACATTGTTGTTGTTGTTGTTTATTTGATGTTGTTGTTGTTGTTTATTTGACATTGTTGTTGTTGTTGACGTTGTTGTTGTTGTTTATTTGACATTGTTGTTGTTGTTGACGTTGTTGTTGTTGTTGTTGTTTATTTGACATTGTTGTTGTTGTTGACGTTGTTAGTTTTGTTGTTTATTTGACGTTGTTGTTGTTGTTTATTAGACGTTGTTTTAGTTGTTGTTGTTTATTTGACGTTGTTGTTGTTGTTGTTGTTTATTTGACGTTGTTGTTGTTGACATTGTTGTTGTTGTTGTTGTTGTTTATTTGACGTAGTTGTTGTTGTTGACGTTGTTGTTGTTGTTGCTTATTTGACATTTTTGTTGTTGATGATGTTGTTGTTGTTTATTTGACGTTGTTGTTGTTGTTTATTTGACGTTGTTGTTGTTGTTATTGTTGTTGTTTATTTGACGTTGTTGTTGTTTATTTGATGTTGTTGTTGTTTATTTGACATTGTTGTTGTTGTTGACGTTGTTGTTGTTGTTGTTTATTTGACATTGTTGTTGTTGTTTATTTGACGTTGTTGTTGTTGTTTATTTGACGTAGTTGTTGTTGTTGACGTTGTTGTTGTTGTTGTTGTTGTTTATTTGACGTTGTTGTTGTTGTTTATTTGACATTGTTGTTGTTGTTATTGTTGTTGTTTATTTGACGTTGTTGTTGTTGTTGTTTATTTGATGTTGTTGTTGTTGTTGTTTATTTGACATTGTTGTTGTTTATTTGACGTTGTTGTTGTTGTTTATTTGACGTTGTTGTTGTTGTTTATTGGACGTTGTTGTTGTTGTTGTATATTTGACGGTGTTGTTGTTGTTGTTTATTTGACGTTGTTTTAGTTGTTGTTGTTTATTTGACGTTGTTGTTGTTGTTTATTTGACGTTGTTATTGTTGACATTGTTGTTGTTGTTGTTTATTTGACGTAGTTGTTGTTGTTGACGTTGTTGTTGTTGTTGTTTATTTGACGTTTTTGTTGTTGTTGATGTATTTGTTGTTGTTGTTTATTTGACGTTGTTGTTATTGTTGTTTATTTGACGTTGTTGTTGTTGTTTATATGACGTTGTTGTTGTTATTGTTGTTGTTTATTTGACGTTGTTGTTGTTGTTTATTTAATGTTGTTGTTGTTGTTTATTTGACATTGTTGTTGTTGTTGACGTTGTTGTTGTTGTTGTTGTTTATTTGACATTGTTGTTGTTGTTGACGTTGTTGTTGTTGTTGTTGTTTATTTGACATTGTTGTTGTTGTTGTTGTTGACGTTGTTGGTGTTGTTGTTTATTTGACGTTGTTGTTGTTGTTGTTGTTTATTTGATGTTGTTTTAGTTGTTGTTGTTTATTTGACGTTGTTGTTGTTGTTTATTTGACGCTGTTGTTGTTGTTGTTGTTGTTTATATGACGTTGTTGTTGTTGACATTGTTGTTGTTGTTGTTGTTTATTTGACGTTGTTTTTGTTGTTGTTGTTGTTTATTTGGCGTTGTTGTTGTTGTTGTTTATTTGACATTGTTGTTGTTGACATTGTTGTTGTTGTTTATTTGACGTAGTTTTTGTTGTTGACGTTGTTGTTGTTGTTGTTGTTGTTTATTTGACGTTTTTGTTGTTCTTGATGTTGTTATTGTTGTTGTTTATTTGACGTTGTTGTTGTTGTTTATTTGACGTTGTTGTTGTTGTTGTTCATTTGACGTTGTTGTTGTTGTTTATTTGACGTTGTTGTTGTTATTGATGTTGTTTATTTGACGTTGTTGTTGTTGTTGTTGTTTATTTAATTGACATTGTTGTTGTAGTTGTTGTTGACGTTGTTGGTGTTGTTGTTTATTTGACGTTGTTGTTGTTGTTGTTGTTGTTTATTTGAATTGTTGTTGTTGTTGTTGACGTTGTTGGTGTTGTTGTTTATTTGACGTTGTTGTTGTTGTTGTTGTTGTTGTTGTTGTTTATTTGACGTTGTTTTAGTTGTTGTTGTTTATTTGACGTTGTTGTTGTTGTTTATTTGACGTTTTTGTTTTTGACATTGTTGTTGTTGTTGTTGTTTATATGACGTTGTTGTTGTTGTTGTTGTTTATTTGACATAGTTGTTGTTGTTGACGTTGTTGTTGTTGTTGTTGTTTATTTGACGTTTTTGTTGTTGATGATGTTGTTGTTGTTGTTTATTTGACGTTGTTGTTATTGTTTATTTGACGTTGTTGTTGTTGTTTATTTGACGTTGTTGTTGTTGTTTATTTGATGTTGTTGTTGTTGTTGTTTATTTGACGTTGGTGTTGTTGTTGTTTATTTGACGTTGTTGTTGTTATTTATTTGACGTTGTTGTTGTTGTTATTGTTTATTTGACGTTGTTGTTGTTGTTTATTTGACGTTGTTATTGTTGTTTATTTGACGTTGTTTTTGTTATTTGACGTTGTTGTTGTTGTATTTGTTGTTGTTGTTGTTGCTTATTTGACGTTGTTGTATTTGTTGTTGTTTATTTGACGTTGTTGCTGTTGTTTATTTGACGTTGTTGTTGTTGTTGTTGTTTATTTGATGTTGTTGTTGTTGTTTATTTGACGTTGTTGTTGTTGACGTTATTGTTGTTGTTGTTGTTTATTTGACGTTGTTATTGTTGTTGCTGTTGTTTATTTGACGTTGTTGTTGTCGTTGTTGTTGTTTATTTGACGTTGTTGTTGTTGTTGTTTATTTGACGTTGTTGTTATTTATTTGACGTTGTTGTTGTTGTTGTTTATTTGACGTTGTTGTTGTTGTTTATTTGACGTTGTTGTTGTTGTTGTTTATTTGACGTTGTTGTTGTTGTTGTTTATTTGACATTGTTGTTGTTGACGTTGTTGTTACTGTTGTTTATTTGACATTGTTGTTGTTGTTGTTGTTGGTGTTGTTGTTTATTTGACGTTGTTGTTGTTGTTGTTTATTTGACGTTGTTTTAGTTGTTGTTGTTTATTTGGCGTTGTTGTTGTTTATTTGACATTGTTGTTGTTGACATTGTCGTTGTTGTTGTTTATTTGACGTAGTTGTTGTTGTTGACGTTGTTGTTGTTGTTGCTTATTTGACGTTTTTGTTGTTGTTGATGTTGTTGTTGTTGTTTATTTGACGTTGTTGTTGTTGTTATTTATTTGACGTTGTTGTTGTTGTTATTGTTGTTGTTTATTTGACGTTGTTGTTGTTTATTTGATGTTGTTGTTGTTGTTGTTTATTTGACATTGTTGTTGTTGTTGACATTGTTGTTGTTGTTTATTTGACGTAGTTGTTGTTGTTGACGTTGTTGTAGTTGTTGTTTATTTGACATTGTTGTTGTTGTTGTTTATTTGATGTTGTTGTTGTTGTTGTTGTTATTGTTGTTGTTTATTTGACGTTGTTGTTGTTGTTGTTGTTGTTTATTTGATGTTGTTGTTGTTGTTTAATTGACATTGTTGTTGTTTATTTGACGTTGTTGTTGTTGTTGTTTATTTGACTTTGTTGTTGTTGTTTATTGGACGTTGTTGTTGTTGTTGTTGTATATTTGACGGTGTTGTTGTTGTTGTTTATTTGACGTTGTTGTTGTTGTTATTGTTGACGTTGTTGTTGTTGTTTATTTGACGTTGTTGTTGTTGTTGACATAGTTGTTGTTGTTGTTGTTGTTTATTTCATGTTGTTGATATTGTTGATGTTGTTGTTTATTTGACGTTGTAGTTATTGTTTATTTGACGTTGTTGTTGTTGTTGACATTGTTGTTGTTGTTGTTGTTGTTGTTTATTTGATGTTGTTGTTGTTGTTTATTTGACATTGTTGTTGTTGTTGACGTTGTTGTTGTTGTTGTTTATTTGACATTGTTGTTGTTGTTGTTGTTGACGTTGTTGGTTTTGTTTTTTATTTGACGTTGTTGTTGTTTATTAGACGTTGTTTTAGTTGTTGTTGTTTATTTGACGTTGTTGTTGTTGTTGTTTATTTGACGTTGTTGTTGACATTGTTGTTGTTGTTGTTTATTTGACGTAGTTGTTGTTGTTGACGTTGTTGTTGTTGTTGTTGTTGTTTATTTGACGTTTTTGTTGTTGTTGTTTATTAGACATTGTTTTAGTTGTTGTTGTTTATTTGACGTTGTTGTTGTTGTTGTTTATTTGACGTTGTTGTTGTTGACATTGTTGTTGTTGTTGTTGTTGTTTATTTGACGTAGTTGTTGTTGTTGTTGACGTTGTTGTTGTTGTTGCTTATTTGACATTTTTGTTGTTGTTGATGTTGTTGTTGTTTATTTGACGTTGTTGTTGTTGTTTATTTGACGTTGTTGTTGTTGTTATTGTTGTTGTTTATTTGACGTTGTTGTTGTTGTTTATTTGATGTTGTTGTTGTTTATTTGACATTGTTGTTGTTGTTGACGTTGTTGTTGTTGTTGTTGTTTATTTGACATTGTTGTTGTTGTTTATTTGACGTTGTTGTTGTTGTTTATTTGACGTAGTTGTTGTTGTTGACGTTGTTGTTGTTGTTGTTGTTGTTTATTTGACGTTGTTGTTGTTGTTTATTTGACATTGTTGTTGTTGTTATTGTTGTTGTTTATTTGACGTTGTTGTTGTTGTTGTTTATTTGATGTTGTTGTTGTTGTTGTTGTTGTTGTTTATTTGACATTGTTGTTGTTTATTTGACGTTGTTGTTGTTGTTGTTTATTTGACGTTGTTGTTGTTGTTTATTGGACGTTGTTGTTGTTGTTGTATATTTGACGGTGTTGTTGTTGTTGTTTATTTGACGTTGTTGTTGTTTATTTGACGTTGTTGTTGTTGTTGACGTTGTTGTTGTTGTTGTTGTTGTTTATTTGACGTTGTTGTTGTTGTTGACATATTTGTTGTTGTTGTTGTTTATTTCACGTTGTTGATGTTGTTGTTGTTGTTGTTGTTTATTTGACGTTGTAGTTGTTGTTTATTTGACGTTGTTGTTGTTGACATTGTTGTTGTTGTTGTTGTTTATTTGATGTTGTTGTTGTTGTTTATTTGACATTGTTGTTGTTGTTGACGTTGTTGTTGTTGTTGTTTATTTCACATTGTTGTTGTTGTTGTTGACGTTGTTGGTTTTATTGTTTATTTAACGTTGTTGTTGTTGTTTATTGGACGTTGTTTTAGTTGTTGTTTTTTATTTGACGTTGTTGTTGTTGTTTATTTGACGTTGTTATTGTTGACATTGTTGTTGTTGTTGTTTATTTGACGTAGTTGTTGTTGTTGACGTTGTTGTTGTTGTTGTTTATTTGACGTTTTTGTTGTTGTTGATGTATTTGTTGTTGTTGTTTATTTGACGTTGTTGTTATTGTTGTTTATTTGACGTTGTTGTTGTTGTTGTTGTTTATATGACGTTGTTGTTGTTATTGTTGTTGTTTATTTGACGTTGTTGTTGTTGTTTATTTAATGTTGTTGTTGTTGTTTATTTGACATTGTTGTTGTTGTTGACGTTGTTGTTGTTGTTGTTGTTTATTTGACATTGTTGTTGTTGTTGTTGTTGACGTTGTTGGTGTTGTTGTTTATTTGACGTTGTTGTTGTTGTTGTTTATTTGATGTTGTTTTAGTTGTTGTTGTTTATTTGACGTTGTTGTTGTTGTTTATTTGACGCTGTTGTTGTTGTTGTTTATATGACGTTGTTGTTGTTGACATTGTTGTTGTTGTTGTTTATTTGACGTTGTTTTTGTTGTTGTTGTTGTTTATTTGGCGTTGTTGTTGTTGTTGTTGTTTATTTGACATTGTTGTTGTTGTTTATTTGACGTAGTTTTTGTTATTGACGTTGTTGTTGTTGTTGTTGTTGTTTATTTGACGTTTTTGTTGTTCTTGATGTTGTTATTGTTGTTGTTTATTTGACGTTGTTGTTGTTGTTGTTATTGTTTATTTGACGTTGTTGTTGTTGTTGTTCATTTGACGTTGTTGTTGTTGTTATTTATTTGACGTTGTTGTTGTTATTGATATTGTTTATTTGACGTTGTTGTTGTTGTTGTTGTTTATTTAATGTTGTTGTTGTTGTTTATTTGACATTGTTGTTGTTGTTGACGTTGTTGTTGTTGTTGTTTATTTGACATTGTTGTTGTTGTTGTTGTTGACGTTGTTGGTGTTGTTGTTTTTTTGACGTTGTTGTTGTTGTTGTTGTTGTTTATTTGAATTGTTGTTGTTGTTGTTGACGTTGTTGGTGTTGTTGTTTATTTGACGTTGTTGTTGTTGTTGTTGTTGTTGTTTATTTGATGTTGTTTTAGTTGTTGTTGTTTATTTGACGTTGTTGTTGTTGTTTATTTGACGTTTTTGTTTTTGACATTGTTGTTGTTGTTGTTTATATGACGTTGTTGTTGTTGTTGTTTATTTGACATAGTTGTTGTTGTTGACGTTGTTGTTGTTGTTGTTTATTTGACGTTTTTGTTGTTGATGATGTTGTTGTTGTTGTTTATTTGACGTTATTGTTATTGTTTATTTGACGTTGTTGTTGTTGTTGTTGTTTATTTGACGTTGTTGTTGTTGTTGTTGTTATTGTTGTTGTTTATTTGACGTTGTTATTGTTGTTGTTGTTTATTTGATGTTGTTGTTGTTGTTTATTTGACGTTGGTGTTGTTGTTGTTTATTTGACGTTGTTGTTGTTGTTATTTATTTGACGTTGTTGTTGTTGTTATTGTTTATTTGACGTTGTTGTTGTTGTTGTTTATTTGACGTTGTTATTGTTGTTTATTTGACGTTGTTTTTGTTATTTGACGTTGTTGTTGTTGTTGTTGTATTTGTTGTTGTTGTTGTTGCTTATTTGACGTTGTTGTATTTGTTGTTGTTTATTTGACGTTGTTGCTGTTGTTTATTTGACGTTGTTGTTGTTGTTGTTGTTGTTGTTGTTTATTTGATGTTGTTGTTGTTGTTTATTTGACGTTGTTGTTGTTGACGTTATTGTTGTTGTTGTTGTTGTTTATTTGACGTTGTTATTGTTGTTGCTGTTGTTTATTTGACGTTGTTGTTGTCGTTGTTGTTGTTTATTTGACGTTGTTGTTGTTGTTGTTTATTTGACGTTGTTGTTATTTATTTGACGTTGTTGTTGTTGTTGTTTATTTGACGTTGTTGTTGTTGTTTATTTGACGTTGTTGTTGTTGTTTATTTGACGTTGTTGTTGTTGTTGTTTATTTGACATTGTTGTTGTTGTTGACGTTGTTGTTGTTGTTGTTTATTTGACATTGTTGTTGTTGTTGTTGTTTATTTGACGTTGTTGTTGTTGTTGTTGTTTATTTGACGTTGTTGTTGTTTATTTGACGTTGTTGTTATTTATTTGACGTTGTTGTTGTTGTTGTTTATTTGACGTTGTTGTTGTTGTTTATTTGACGTTGTTGTTGTTGTTGTTGTTTATTTGACATTGTTGTTGTTGTTGACGTTGTTGTTGTTGTTGTTTATTTGACATTGTTGTTGTTGTTGTTGTTTATTTGAAGTTGTTGTTGTCGTTGTTGTTGTTTATTTGACGTTGTTGTTGTTGTTATTTATTTGACGTTGTTGTTGTTGTTGTTTATTTGACGTTGTTGTTGTTGTTTATTTGACGTTGTTGTTGTTGTTTATTTGACGTTGTTGTTGTTGTTGTTTATTTGACATTGTTGTTGTTGTTGACGTTGTTGTTGTTGTTGTTTATTTGACATTGTTGTTGTTGTTGTTGTTTATTTGACGTTGTTGTTGTTGTTGTTGTTGTTTATTTGACGTTGTTTTAGTTGTTGTTGTTTATTTGGCGTTGTTGTTGTTGTTGACATTGTTGTTGTTGTTGTTTATTTGACGTAGTTGTTGTTGTTGACGTTGTTGTTGTTGTTGTTGCTTATTTGACGTTTTTGTTGTTGTTGATGTTGTTGTTGTTGTTTATTTGACGTTGTTGTTGTTGTTGTTGTTTATTTGACGTTGTTGTTGTTGTTATTGTTGTTGTTTATTTGACGTTGTTGTTGTTTATTTGATGTTGTTGTTGTTGTTGTTTATTTGACATTGTTGTTGTTGTTGACGTTGTTGTTGTTGTTTATTTGACGTAGTTGTTGTTGTTGACGTTGTTGTAGTTGTTGTTTATTTGACGTTGTTGTTGTTGTTGTTTATTTGATGTTGTTGTTGTTGTTATTGTTGTTGTTTATTTGACGTTGTTGTTGTTGTTGTTGTTGTTTATTTGATGTTGTTGTTGTTGTTTAATTGACATTGTTGTTGTTTATTTGACGTTGTTGTTGTTGTTTATTTGACTTTGTTGTTGTTGTTTATTGGACGTTGTTGTTGTTGTTGTATATTTGACGGTGTTGTTATTGTTGTTGTTGTTGTTGTTTATTTGACGTTGTTGTTGTTGTTGTTTATTTGACGTTGTTGTTATTGTTGACGTTGTTGTTGTTGTTGTTTATTTGACGTTATTGTTGTTGTTGACATCGTTGTTGTTGTTGTTGTTGTTTATTTCATGTTGTTGATGTTGTTGATGTTGTTGTTTATTTGACGTTGTAGTTTTTGTTTATTTGACGTTGTTGTTGTTGTTGACATTGTTGTTGTTGTTGTTGTTGTTGTTTATTTGATGTTGTTGTTGTTGTTTATTTGACATTGTTGTTGTTGTTGACGTTGTTGTTGTTGTTGTTGTTTATTTGACATTGTTGTTGTTGTTGTTGACGTTGTTGGTTTTGTTTTTTATTTGACGTTGTTGTTGTTTATTAGACGTTGTTTTAGTTGTTGTTGTTTATTTGACGTTGTTGTTGTTGTTGTTGTTTATTTGACGTTGTTGTTGACATTGTTGTTGTTGTTGTTTATTTGACGTAGTTGTTGTTGTTGACGTTGTTGTTGTTGTTGTTGTTGTTTATTTGACGTTTTTGTTGTTGTTGATGTATTTGTTGTTGTAGTTTATTTGACGTTGTTGTTATTGTTGTTTATTTGACGTTGTTGTTGTTGTTGTTTATATGACGTTGTTGTTGTTATTGTTGTTGTTTATTTGACGTTGTTGTTGTTTATTTAATGTTGTTGTTGTTGTTTATTTGACATTGTTGTTGTTGTTGACGTTGTTGTTGTTGTTGTTGTTTATTTGACATTGTTGTTGTTGTTGTTGTTGACGTTGTTGGTGTTGTTGTTTATTTGACCTTTTTGTTGTTGTTGATGTTGTTGTTGTTGTTGTTGTTGTTGTTGTTTATTTGACGTTGTTGTTATTGTTGTTTATTTGACGTTGTTGTTGTTGTTGTTGTTTATATGACGTTGTTGTTGCTATTGTTGTTGTTTATTTGACGTTGTTGTTGTTGTTTATTTGATGTTGTTGTTGTTGTTGTTGTTTATTTGACATTGTTGTTGTTGTTGACGTTGTTGTTGTTGTTGTTTATTTGACATTGTTGTTGTTGTTGTTGACGTTGTTGGTGTTGTTGTTTATTTGACGTTGTTGTTGTTGTTTATTTGATGTTGTTTTAGTTGTTGTTGTTTATTTGACGTTGTTGTTGTTGTTTATTTGACGTTGTTGTTGTTGTTGTTGTTGTTGTTTATTTAACGTTGTTGTTGTTGACATTGTTGTTGTTGTTGTTGTTTATTTGACGTTATTTTTGTTGTTGTTGTTGTTTATTTGGCGTTGTTGTTGTTTATTTGACATTGTTGTTGTTGAAATTGTTGTTGTTGTTTATTTGACGTAGTTTTTGTTGTTGACGTTGTTGTTGTTGTTGTTTATTTGACGTTTTTGTTGTTCTTGATGTTGTTATTGTTGTTGTTTATTTGACGTTGTTGTTGTTGTTGTTGTTGGTTATTTGACGTTGTTGTTGTTGTTGTTCATTTGACGTTGTTGTTGTTGTTGTTTATTTGTCGTTGTTGTTGTTATTGATGTTGTTTATTTGACGTTGTTGTTGTTGTTGTTTATTTAATGTTGTTGTTGTTGTTTATTTGACATTGTTGTTGTTGTTGACGTTGTTGTTGTTGTTGTTTATTTGACATTGTTGTTGTTGTTGTTGTTGTTGACGTTGTTGGTGTTGTTGTTTATTTGACGTTGTTGTTGTTGTTGTTGACGTTGTTGGTGTTGTTGTTTATTTGACGTTGTTGTTGTTGTTGTTTATTTGACGTTGTTTTAGATGTTGTTGTTTATTTGACGTTGTTGTTATTGTTGTTTAGTTAATGTTGTTTTAGATGTTGTTGTTTATTTGACGGTGTTGTTGTTTATTTGACATTGTTGTTGTTGTTGACGTTGTTGTTGTTGTTTATTTGAATTGTTGTTGTTGTTGTTGTTGTTGACGTTGTTGGTGTTGTTGTTTATTTGACGTTGTTGTTGTTGTTGTTTATTTGACGTTGTTTTAGTTGTTGTTGTTTATTTGACGTTGTTGTTGTTGTTTATTTGACGTTTTTGTTTTTGACATTGTTGTTGTTGTTGTTTATATGACGTTGTTGTTGTTGTTGTTGTTGTTTATTTGACATAGTTGTTGTTGTTGACGTTGTTGTTGTTGTTGTTGTTGTTTATTTGACGTTTTTGTTGTTGATGATGTTGTTGTTGTTGTTGTTGTTGTTTATTTGACGTTGTTGTTATTGTTTATTTGACGTTGTTGTTGTTGTTTATTTGACGTTGTTGCTGTTGTTATTGTTGTTGTTTATTTGACGTTGTTATTGTTGTTGTTGTTTATTTGATGTTGTTGTTGTTGTTTATTTGACGTTGGTGTTGTTGTTGTTTATTTGACGTTGTTGTTGTTGTTATTTATTTGACGTTGTTGTTGTTGTTATTGTTTATTTGACGTTGTTGTTGTTGTTGTTGTTTATTTGACGTTGTTATTGTTGTTTATTTGACGTTGTTTTTGTTATTTGACGTTGTTGTTGTTGTTGTTGTTGTATTTGTTGTTGTTGTTGTTGTTGCTTATTTGACGTTGTTGTATTTGTTGTTGTTTATTTGACGTTGTAGCTGTTGTTTATTTGACGTTGTTGTTGATGTTGTTTATTTGATGTTGTTGTTGTTTATTTGACGTTGTTGTTGTTGACGTTGTTGTTGTTGTTGTTTATTTGACGTTGTTATTGTTGTTGCTGTTGTTTATTTGACGTTGTTGTTGTTGTTGTTGTTTATTTGACGTTGTTGTTGTTGTTGTTGTTTATTTGACGTTGTTATTGTTGTTGCTGTTGTTTATTTGACGTTGTTGTTGTTGTTGTTGTTTATTTGACGTTGTTGTTGTTGTTGTTGTTTATTTGACGTTGTTGTTATTTATTTGACGTTGTTGTTGTTGTTGTTTATTTGACGTTGTTGTTGTTGTTTATTTGACGTTGTTGTTGTTATTTATTTGACGTTGTTGTTGTTGTTTATTTGACATTGTTGTTGTTGTTGTTTATTTGACATTGTTGTTGTTGTTGTTGGTGTTGTTGTTTATTTGGCGTTGTTGTTGTTGTTGTTGTTGTTGTTGTTTATTTGACGTTGTTTTAGTTGTTGTTGTTTATTTGGCGTTGTTGTTGTTTATTTGACATTGTTGTTGTTGACATTGTTGTTGTTGTTGTTTATTTGACGTAGTTGTTGTTGTTGACGTTGTTGTTGTTGTTGTTGCTTATTTGACGTTTTTCTTGTTGTTGATGTTGTTGTTGTTGTTTATTTGACGTTGTTGTTGTTGTTGTTGTTGTTTATTTGACGTTGTTGTTGTTGTTGTTATTGTTGTTGTTTATTTGACGTTGTTGTTGTTTATTTGATGTTGTTGTTGTTGTTGTTTATTTGACATTGTTGTTGTTGTTGACGTTGTTGTTGTTGTTTATTTGACATTGTTGTTGTTGTTTATTTGACGTTGTTGTTGTTTATTTGACGTAGTTGTTGTTGTTGACGTTGTTGTTGTTGTTGTTGTTGTTGTTTATTTGACGTTGTTGTTGTTTATTTGATGTTGTTGTTGTTATTGTTGTTGTTTATTTGACGTTGTTGTTGTTGTTTATTTGATGTTGTTGTTGTTGTTTAATTGACATTGTTGTTGTTTATTTGACGTTGTTGTTGTTGTTTATTTGACGTTGTTGTTGTTGTTTATTGGACGTTGTTGTTGTTGTTGTTGTATATTTGATGGTTTTGTTGTTGTTGTTGTTTATTTGACGTTGTTGTTGTTGTTTATTTGACGTTGTTGTTATTGTTGACGTTGTTGTTGTTGTTGTTGTTTATTTGACGTTGTTGTTGTTGTTGACATAGTTGTTGTTGTTGTTGTTTATTTCATGTTGTTGATGTTGTTGATGTTGTTGTTTATTTGACGTTGTAGTTGTTGTTTATTTGACGTTGTTGTTGTTGACATTGTTGTTGTTGTTGTTTATTTGATGTTGTTGTTGTTGTTTATTTGACATTGTTGTTGTTGTTGACGTTGTTGTTGTTGTTGTTGTTGTTGTTGTTTATTTGACATTGTTGTTGTTGTTGTTGACGTTGTTGGTTTTGTTGTTTATTTGACGTTGTTGTTGTTGTTTATTAGACGTTGTTTTAGTTGTTGTTGTTTATTTGACGTTGTTGTTGTTGTTTATTTGACGTTGTTGTTGTTTATTTGACGTAGTTGTTGTTGTTGACGTTGTTGTTGTTTTTGTTGTTGTTTATTTGACGTTTTTGTTGTTGTTGATGTTGTTGTTGTTGTTGTTTATTTGACGTTGTTGTTATTGTTGTTTATTTGACATTGTTGTTGTTGTTGTTGTTTATATGACGTTGTTGTTGTTATTGTTGTTGTTTATTTGACGTTGTTGTTGTTGTTTATTTGATGTTGTTGTTGTTGTTTATTTGACATTGTTGTTGTTGTTGTTGTTGTTTATTTGACATTGTTGTTGTTGTTGTTGACGTTGTTGGTGTTGTTGTTTACTTGACGTTGTTGTTGATTATTTGATGTTGTTTTAGTTGTTGTTGTTTATTTGACGTTGTTGTTGTTGTTTATTTGACGTTGTTTTTGTTGTTTATTTGACGATGTTGTTGTTGTTTATTTGGCGTTGTTGTTGTTGTTGTTTATTTGACATTGTTGTTGTTGACATTGTTGTTGTTGTTTATTTGACGTAGTTTTTGTTGTTGACGTTGTTGTTGTTGTTGTTGTTTATTTGACGTTTTTGTTGTTCTTGATGTTGTTATTGTTGTTGTTTATTTGACGTTGTTGTTGTTATTGTTGTTGTTGTTTATTTGACGTTGTTGTTGTTGTTGTTGATTTGACGTTGTTGTTGTTGTTGTTGTTTATTTGTCGTTGTTGTTGTTATTGATGTTGTTTATTTGACGTTCTTGTTGTTGTTTATTTAATGTTGTTGTTGTTGTTTATTTGACATTGTTGTTGTTGTTGACGTTGTTGTTGTTGTTGTTGTTGTTGTTTATTTGACATTGTTGTTGTTGTTGTTGTTGTTGACGTAGTTGGTGTTGTTGTTTATTTGACGTTGTTGTTGTTGTTGTTGTTTATTTGACGTTGTTTTAGATGTTGTTGTTTATTTGACGTTGTTGTTATTGTTGTTTAGTTAATGTTGTTTTAGATGTTGTTGTTTATTTGACGGTGTTGTTGTTTATTTGACATTGTTGTTGTTGTTGACGTTGTTGTTGTTGTTGTTGTTGTTGTTGTTGTTTATTTGAATTGTTGTTGTTGTTGTTGACGTTGTTGGTGTTGTTGTTTATTTGACGTTGTTGTTGTTGTTGTTTATTTGACGTTGTTTTAGTTGTTGTTGTTTATTTGACGTTGTTATTGTTGTTTATTTGACGTTTTTGTTTTTGACATTGTTGTTGTTGTTGTTTATATGACGTTGTTGTTGTTGTTGTTGTTTATTTGACATAGTTGTTGTTGTTGACGTTGTTGTTGTTGTTGTTTATTTGACGTTTTTGTTGTTGATGATGTTGTTGTTGTTGTTGTTTATTTGACGTTGTTGTTATTGTTTATTTGACGTTGTTGTTGTTGTTGTTTATTTGACGTTGTTGCTGTTGTTATTGTTAATGTTTATTTGACGTTGTTATTGTTGTTGTTGTTTATTTGATGTTGTTGTTGTTGTTTATTTGACGTTGATGTTGTTGTTGTTTATTTGACGTTGTTGTTGTTGTTATTTATTTGACGTTGTTGTTGTTATTGTTTATTTGACGTTGTTTTTGTTATTTGACGTTGTTGTTGTTGTTGCTTATTTGATGTTGTTGTTGTTTATTTGACGTTGTTGTTGTTGACGTTGTTGTTGTTGTTGTTTATTTGACGTTGTTATTGTTGTTGCTGTTGTTTATTTGACGTTGTTGTTGTCGTTGTTGTTGTTTATTTGACGTTGTTGTTGTTGTTGTTGTTTATTTGACGTTGTTGTTATTTATTTGACGTTGTTGTTGTTGTTCTTTATTTGACGTTGTTGTTGTTGTTGTTTATTTGACGTTGTTGTTGTTATTTATTTGACGTTGTTGTTGTTATTTATTTGACATTGTTGTTGTTGTTGTTGACGTTGTTGTTGTTGTTTATTTGACATTGTTGTTGTTGTTGTTGGTGTTGTTGTTTATTTGGCGTTGTTGTTGTTGTTGTTGTTGTTGTTGTTGTTTATTTGACGTTGTTTTAGTTGTTGTTGTTTATTTGGCGTTGTTGTTGTTTATTTGATATTGTTGTTGTTGACATTGTTGTTGTTGTTGTTTATTTGACGTAGTTGTTGTTGTTGACGTTGTTGTTGTTGTTGCTTATTTGACGTTTTTGTTGTTGTTGATGTTGTTGTTGTTGTTTATTTGACGTTGTTGTTGTTGTTGTTGTTTATTTGACGTTGTTGTTGTTGTTGTTGTTGTTATTGTTGTTGTTTATTTGACGTTGTTGTTGTTTATTTGATGTTGTTGTTGTTGTTGTTTATTTGACGTTGTTGTTGTTATTGACGTTGTTGTTGTTGTTTATTTGACATTGTTGTTGTTGTTAATTTGACGTTGTTGTTGTTGTTTATTTGACGTAGTTGTTGTTGTTGACGTTGTTGTTGTTGTTGTTGTTTATTTGACGTTGTTGTTGTTGTTTATTTGATGTTGTTGTTGTTGTTGTTTATTTGACGTTGTTGTTGTTGTTGTTTATTTGATGTTGTTGTTGTTGTTTAATTGACATTGTTGTTGTTTATTTGACGTTGTTGTTGTTTATTTGACATTGTTGTTGTTGTTTATTGGACGTTGTTGTTGTTGTTGTATATTTGACGGTGTTGTTGTTTTTGTTGTTTATTTGACGTTGTTGTTGTTGTTGTTTATTAGACGTTGTTGTTATTGTTGACGTTGTTGTTGTTGTTGTTTATTTGACGTTGTTGTTGTTGTTGTTGACATAGTTGTTGTTATTGTTGTTTATTTCATGTTGTTGATGTTGTTGATGTTGTTGTTTATTTGACGTTGTAGTTGTTGTTTATTTGACGTTGTTGTTGTTGTTGACATTGTTGTTGTTGTTTATTTGATGTTGTTGTTGTTGTTTATTTGACATTGTTGTTGTTGTTGACGTTGTTGTTGTTGTTGTTTATTTGACATTGTTGTTGTTGTTGTTGACGTTATTGGTTTTGTTGTTTATTTGACGTTGTTGTTGTTGTTGTTTATTAGACGTTGTTTTAGTTGTTGTTGTTTATTTGACGTTGTTGTTGTTGTTTATTTGACGTTGTTGTTGACATTGTTGTTGTTGTTGTTGTTTATTTGACGTAGTTGTTGTTGTTGACGTTGTTGTTGTTGTTGTTGTTGTTTATTTGACGTTTTTGTTATTGTTGATGTTGTTGTTGTTGTTGTTTATTTGACGTTGTTGTTATTGTTGTTTATTTGACGTTGTTGTTGTTGTTGTTTATATGACATTGTTGTTGTTATTGTTGTTGTTTATTTGACGTTGTTGTTGTTGTTTATTTGATGTTGTTGTTGTTGTTTATTTGACATTGTTGTTGTTGTTGACGTTGTTGTTGTTGTTTATTTGACATTGTTGTTGTTGTTGACGTTGTTGGTGTTATTGTTTATTTGACGTTGTTGTTGTTGTTGTTGTTGTTTATTTGACGTTGTTTTAGTTGTTGTTGTTATTTATTTGGCGTTGTTGTTGTTTATTTGACGTTGTTGTTGTTGACATTGTTGTTGTTGTTGTTTATTTGACGTTGTTGTTATTTATTTGACGTTGTTGTTGTTGTTGTTTATTTGACGTTGTTGTTGTTGTTGTTTATTTGACGTTGTTGTTGTTATTTATTTGACGTTGTTGTTGTTGTTTATTTGACATTGTTGTTGTTGTTGACGTTGTTGTTGTTGTTTATTTGACATTGTTGTTGTTGTTGTTGGTGTTGTTGTTTATTTGGCGTTGTTGTTGTTGTTGTTGTTGTTGTTGTTGTTTATTTGACGTTGTTTTAGTTGTTGTTGTTTATTTGGCGTTGTTGTTGTTTATTTGATAATGTTGTTGTTGACATTGTTGTTGTTGTTGTTGACGTTGTTGTTGTTGTTGCTTATTTGACGTTTTTGTTGTTGTTGATGTTGTTGTTGTTGTTTATTTGACGTTGTTGTCGTTGTTGTTGTTTATTTGACGTTGTTGTTGTTGTTGTTGTTATTGTTGTTGTTTATTTGACGTTGTTGTTGTTTATTTGATGTTGTTGCTGTTGTTGTTTATTTGACGTTGTTGTTGTTATTGACGTTGTTGTTGTTGTTTATTTGACATTGTTGTTGTTGTTAATTTGACGTTGTTGTTGTTGTTTATTTGACGTAGTTGTTGTTGTTGACGTTGTTGTTGTTGTTGTTTATTTGACGTTGTTGTTGTTGTTTATTTGATGTTGTTGTTGTTGTTGTTTATTTGACGTTGTTGTTGTTGTTGTTGTTTATTTGATGTTGTTGTTGTTGTTTAATTGACATTGTTGTTGTTTATTT
Organism: Vicia faba; assembly: GCA_948472305.1. Classification (NCBI taxonomy): domain Eukaryota; kingdom Viridiplantae; phylum Streptophyta; class Magnoliopsida; order Fabales; family Fabaceae; genus Vicia; species Vicia faba. Next base: position 315,648,154 of record OX451737.1, read on the forward strand.
GACGTTGTTGTTGTTGTTTATTTGACGTTGTTGTTGTTGTTTATTGGACGTTGTTGTTGTTGTTGTATATTTGACGGTGTTGTTGTTGTTGTTGTTTATTTGACGTTGTTGTTGTTGTTGTTTATTAGACGTTGTTGTTATTGTTGACGTTGTTGTTGTTGTTGTTGTTGTTTATTTGACGTTGTTGTTGTTGTTGACATAGTTGTTGTTGTTGTTGTTTATTTCATGTTGTTGATGTTGTTGATGTTGTTGTTTATTTGACGTTGTAGTTGTTGTTTATTTGACGTTGTTGTTGTTGTTGTTGACATTGTTGTTGTTGTTGTTTATTTGATGTTGTTGTTGTTGTTTATTTGACATTGTTGTTGTTGTTGACGTTGTTGTTGTTGTTGTTGTTTATTTGATATTGTTGTTGTTGTTGACGTTGTTGGTTTTGTTGTTTATTTGACGTTGTTGTTGTTGTTTATTAGATGTTGTTTTAGTTGTTGTTGTTTATTTGACGTTGTTGTTGTTGTTTATTTGACGTTGTTGTTGACATTGTTGTTGTTGTTGTTTATTTGACGTAGTTGTTGTTGTTGACGTTGTTGTTGTTGTTGTTGTTTATTTGACGTTTGTGTTATTGTTGATGTTGTTGTTGTTGTTGGTTATTTGACGTTGTTGTTATTGTTGTTTATTTGACGTTGTTGTTGTTGTTGTTTATATGACATTGTTGTTGTTATTGTTGTTGTTTATTTGACGTTGTTGTTGTTATTTATTTGATGTTGTTGTTGTTGTTTATTTGACATTGTTGTTGTTGTTGACGTTGTTGTTGTTGTTGTTTATTTGACATTGTTGTTGTTGTTGTTGACGTTGTTGGTGTTGTTGTTTATTTGACGTTGTTGTTGTTGTTTATTTGACGTTGTTGTTGTTGTTGTTTATTTGATGTTGTTGTTGTTGTTTATTTGACGTTGGTGTTGTTGTTGTTTATATGACGTTGTTGTTGTTGTTGTTATTTATTTGACGTTGTTGTTGTTGTTATTGTTTATTTGACGTTGTTGTTGTTGTTTATGTTTATTTGACATTGTTATTGTTGTTTATTTGACGTTGTTGTTGTTGTATTTGTTGTTGTTTATGTTGCTTATTTGACGTTGTTGTTATTGTTGTTGTTTATTTGACGTTGTTGTTGTTTATTTGACGTTGTTGTTGTTGTTTATTTGATATTGTTGTTGTTGTTTATTTGACGTTGTTGTTGTTGACGTTGTTGTTGTTGTTTTTTATTTGACGTTGTTATTGTTGTTGCTGTTGTTTATTTGACGTTGTTGTTGTCGTTGTTGTTGTTTATTTGACATTGTTGTTGTTGTTGTTATTTATTTGACGTTATTGTTGTTGTTGTTGTTTATTTGACGTTGTTGTTGTTGTTGTTGTTGTTTATTTGACGTTGTTGTTGTTGTTTATTTGACGTTGTTGTTGTTGTTGTTTATTTGACATTGTTGTTGTTGTTGTTGTTGACGTTGTTGTTGTTATTTATTTGACATTGTTGTTGTTGTTGTTGTTGGTGTTGTTGTTTATTTGACGTTGTTGTTGTTGTTGTGGTTTATTTGACGTTGTTTTGGTTGTTGTTGTTTATTTGGCATTGTTGTTGTTTATTTGACATTGTTGTTGTTGTTGTTTATTTGACGTAGTTGTTGTTGTTGACGTTGTTGTTGTTGTTGCTTATTTGACGTTTTTGTTGTTGTTGTTGTTGATGTTGTTGTTGTTGTTTATTTGACGTTGTTGTTGTTATTGTTTATTTGACGTTGTTGTTGTTAGTGTTGTTGTTTATTTGACGTTCTTGTTGTTTTTGTTTATTTGATGTTGTTGTTGTTGTTGTTGTTGTTTATTTGACATTGTTGTTGTTGTTGACGTTGTTGTTGTTGTTGTTTATTTGACATTGTTGTTGTTGTTTATTTGAGGTTTTTGTTGTTGTTTATTTGACGTAGTTGTTGTTGTTGACGTTGTTGTTGTTGTTTATTTGACGTTGTTGTTTTTATTTTTTATTTGATGTTGTTGTTGTTATTGTTGTTGTTTATTTGACGTTGTTGTTGTTGTTTATTTGATGTTGTTGTTGTTGTTTATTTGACATTGTTGTTGTTTATTTGACGTTGTTGTTGTTGTTTATTTGACGTTGTTGTTGTTGTTTATTGGACGTTGTTGTTGTTGTATATTTGACGGTGTTGTTGTTGTTGTTTATTTGACATTGTTGTTGTTGTTTTTTATTTGACGTTGTTGTTATTGTTGACGTTGTTGTTATTGTTTATTTGACGTTGTTGTTGTTGTTGACATAGTTGTTGTTGTTGTTGTTTATTTCACGTTGTTGATGTTGTTGATGTTGTTGTTTATTTGACGTTGTAGTTGTTGTTTATTTGACGTTGTTGTTGTTGACATTGTTGTTGTTGTTTATTTGATGTTGTTGTTGTTGTTTATTTGACATTGTTGTTGTTGTTGACGTTGTTGTTGTTGTTGTTGTTGTTGTTGTTTATTTGACATTGTTGTTGGTTTTGTTGACGTTGTTAGTTTTGTTGTTTATTTGACGTTGTTGTTGTTGTTGTTTATTAGACGTTGTTTTAGTTGTTGTTGTTTATTTGATGTTATTGTTGTTGTTGTTTATTTGACGTTGTTGTTGTTGACATTGTTGTTGTTGTTGTTGTTTATTTGACGTAGTTGTTGTTGTTGACGTTGTTGTTGTTGTTGTTGCTTATTTGACATTTTTGTTGTTGTTGATGTTGTTGTTGTTGTTTATTTGACGTTGTTGTTGTTGTTGTTTATTTGACGTTGTTGTTGTTGTTATTTATGTTGTTTATTTGACGTTGTTGTTGTTGTTGTTTATTTGACATTGTTGTTGTTGTTGTTGACGTTGTTGTTGTTGTTGTTTATTTGACATTGTTGTTGTTGTTTATTTGACGTTGTTGTTGTTGTTTATTTGACGTAGTTGTTGTTGTTGACGTTGTTGTTGTTGTTGTTGTTTATTTGACGTTGTTGTTGTTGTTGTTGTTGTTTATTTGACATTGTTGTTGTTGTTATTGTTGTTGTTTATTTGACGTTGTTGTTGTTGTTGTTTATTTGATGTTGTTGTTGTTGTTTATTTGACATTGTTGTTGTTTATTTGACGTTGTTGTTGTTGTTTATTTGACGTTGTTGTTGTTGTTGTTTATTTGACGTTGTTGTTGTTATTTATTTGACGTTGTTGTTGTTGTTTATTTGACATTGTTGTTGTTGTTGTTGACGTTGTTGTTGTTGTTTATTTGACATTGTTGTTGTTGTTGTTGGTGTTGTTGTTTATTTGGCGTTGTTGTTGTTGTTGTTGTTGTTGTTTATTTGACGTTGTTTTAGTTGTTGTTGTTTATTTGGCGTTGTTGTGGTTTATTTGATATTGTTGTTGTTGACATTGTTGTTGTTGTTGTTGTTTATTTGACGTAGTTGTTGTTGTTGACGTTGTTGTTGTTGTTGCTTATTTGACGTTTTTGTTGTTGTTGATGTTGTTGTTGTTGTTTATTTGACGTTGTTGTTGTTGTTGTTGTTGTTTATTTGACGTTGTTGTTGTTGTTATTGTTGTTGTTTATTTGACGTTGTTGTTGTTTATTTGATGTTGTTGTTGTTGTTGTTGTTTATTTGACGTTGTTGTTCTTAATGACGTTGTTGTTGTTGTTTATTTGACATTGTTGTTGTTGTTAATTTGACGTTGTTGTTGTTGTTTATTTGACGTAGTTGTTGTTGTTGACGTTGTTGTTGTTGTTGTTTATTTGACGTTGTTGTTGTTGTTGTTTATTTGATGTTGTTGTTGTTGTTGTTTATTTGACGTTGTTGTTGTTGTTGTTGTTTATTTGATGTTGTTGTTGTTGTTTAATTGACATTGTTGTTGTTTATTTGACGTTGTTGTTGTTGTTTATTTGACGTTGTTGTTGTTGTTTATTCGACGTTGTTGTTGTTGTATATTTGACGGTGTTGTTGTTGTTGTTGTTTATTTGACGTTGTTGTTGTTGTTGTTGTTTATTAGACGTTGTTGTTATTGTTGACGTTGTTGTTGTTGTTGTTGTTTATTTGACGTTGTTGTTGTTGTTGACATAGTTGTTGTTGTTGTTGTTTATTTCATGTTGTTGATGTTGTTGATGTTGTTGTTTATTTGACGTAGTTGTTGTTGTTGATGTTGTTGTTGTTGTTGCTTATTTGACGTTTTTGTTGTTGTTGATGTTGTTGTTGTTGTTGTTGTTGTTTATTTGACGTTGTTGTTGTTGTTGTTGTTGTTGTTTATTTGACGTTGTTGTTGTTGTTGTTGTTGTTGTTATTGTTGTTGTTTATTTGACGTTGTTGTTGTTTATTTGATGTTGTTGTTGTTGTTGTTGTTTATTTGACATTGTTGTTGTTATTGACGTTGTTGATGTTGTTTATTTGACATTGTTGTTGTTGTTAATTTGACATTGTTGTTGTTGTTTATTTGACGTAGTTGTTGTTGTTGACGTTGTTGTTGTTGTTGTTTATTTGACGTAGTTGTTGTTGTTGACGTTGTTGTTGTTGTTGTTTATTTGACGTTGTTGTTGTTGTTTATTTGATGTTGTTGTTGTTGTTGTTGTTTATTTGACGTTGTTGTTGTTGTTGTTGTTTATTTGATGTTGTTGTTGTTGTTTAATTGACATTGTTGTTGTTTATTTGACGTTGTTGTTGTTGTTGTTGTTTATTTGACGTTGTTGTTGTTGTTTATTGGACGTTGTTGTTGTTGTATATTTGACGGTGTTGTTGTTGTTGTTTATTTGACGTTGTTGTTGTTGTTGTTTATTAGACGTTGTTGTTATTGTTGACGTTGTTGTTATTGTTGTTTATTTGACGTTGTTGTTGTTGTTGACATAGTTGTTGTTGTTGTTGTTTATTTCATGTTGTTGATGTTGTTGATGTTGTTGTTTATTTGACGTTGGTGTTGTTGTTGACATTGTTCTTGTTGTTGTTTATTTGATGTTGTTGTTGTTGTTGTTTATTTGACATTGTTGTTGTTGTTGACGTTGTTGTTGTTTATTTGACATTGTTGTTGTTGTTGTTGACGTTGTTGGTTTTGTTGTTTATTTGACGTTGTTGTTGTTGTTTATTAGACGTTGTTTTAGTTGTTGTTGTTTATTTGACGTTGTTGTTGTTGTTTATTTGACGTTGTTGTTGACATTGTTGTTGTTGTTGTTTATTTGACGTAGTTGTTGTTGTTGACGTTGTTGTTGTTGTTGTTGTTTATTTGACGTTTTTGTTGTTGTTGATGTTGTTGTTGTTGTTGTTGTTTATTTGACGTTGTTGTTATTGTTGTTTATTTGACGTTGTTGTTGTTGTTGTTGTTTATATGACGTTGTTGTTGTTATTGTTGTTGTTTATTTGACGTTGTTGTTGTTGTTTATTTGATGTTGTTGTTGTTGTTGTTTATTTGACATTGTTGTTGTTGTTGACGTTGTTGTTGTTGTTTATTTGACATTGTTGTTGTTGTTGTTGACGTTGTTGGTGTTGTTGTTTATTTGACGTTGTTGTTGTTGTTTATTTGACGTTGTTGTTGTTGTTGTTGTTGTTATTGTTGTTGTTTATTTGACGTTGTTGTTGTTTATTTGATGTTGTTGTTGTTGTTGTTGTTTATTTGACATTGTTGTTGTTATTGACGTTGTTGATGTTGTTTATTTGACATTGTTGTTGTTGTTAATTTGACATTGTTGTTGTTGTTTATTTGACGTAGTTGTTGTTGTTGACGTTGTTGTTGTTGTTGTTTATTAGACGTAGTTGTTGTTGTTGACGTTGTTGTTGTTGTTGTTTATTTGACGTTGTTGTTGTTGTTTATTTGATGTTGTTGTTGTTGTTGTTGTTTATTTGACGTTGTTGTTGTTGTTGTTGTTTATTTGATGTTGTTGTTGTTGTTTAATTGACATTGTTGTTGTTTATTTGACGTTGTTGTTGTTGTTGTTGTTTATTTGACGTTGTTGTTGTTGTTTATTGGACGTTGTTGTTGTTGTATATTTGACGGTGTTGTTGTTGTTGTTTATTTGACGTTGTTGTTGTTGTTGTTTATTAGACGTTGTTGTTATTGTTGACGTTGTTGTTATTGTTGTTTATTTGACGTTGTTGTTGTTGTTGACATAGTTGTTGTTGTTGTTGTTTATTTCATGTTGTTGATGTTGTTGATGTTGTTGTTTATTTGACGTTGTTGTTGTTGTTGACATTGTTCTTGTTGTTGTTTATTTGATGTTGTTGTTGTTGTTTATTTGACATTGTTGTTGTTGTTGACGTTGTTGTTGTTTATTTGACATTGTTGTTGTTGTTGTTGACGTTGTTGGTTTTGTTGTTTATTTGACGTTGTTGTTGTTGTTGTTTATTAGACGTTGTTTTAGTTGTTGTTGTTTATTTGACGTTGTTGTTGTTGTTGTTTATTTGACGTTGTTGTTGACATTGTTGTTGTTGTTGTTTATTTGACGTAGTTGTTGTTGTTGACGTTGTTGTTGTTGTTGTTGTTGTTGTTGTTTATTTGACATTGTTGTTGTTGTTGACGTTGTTGTTGTTGTTTATTTGACATTGTTGTTGTTGTTGTTGACGTTGTTGGTGTTGTTGTTTATTTGACGTTGTTGTTGTTGTTTATTTGACGTTGTTGTTGTTGTTGTTGTTTATTTGATGTTGTTGTTGTTGTTTATTTGACGTTGGTGTTGTTGTTGTTTATTTGACGTTGTTGTTGTTGTTGTTATTTATTTGACGTTGTTGTTGTTGTTATTGTTTATTTGACGTTGTTGTTGTTGTTTATGTTTATTTGACGTTGTTATTGTTGTTTATTTGACGTTGTTGTTGTTGTATTTGTTGTTGTTGTTGTTGCTTATTTGACGTTGTTGTTATTGTTGTTGTTTATTTGACGTTGTTGTTGTTTATTTGACGTTGTTGTTATTTATTTGACGTTGTTGTTGTTGTTGTTTATTTGATATTGTTGTTGTTGTTTATTTGACGTTGTTGTTGTTGACGTTGTTGTTGTTGTTGTTTATTTGACGTTGTTATTGTTGTTGCTGTTGTTTATTTGACGTTGTTGTTGTCGTTGTTGTTGTTTATTTGACGTTGTTGTTGTTGTTGTTGTTGTTTATTTGACGTTGTTGTTATTTATTTGACGTTGTTGTTGTTGTTGTTTATTTGACGTTGTTGTTGTTGTTGTTGTTTATTTGACGTTGTTGTTGTTGTTTATTTGACGTTGTTGTTGTTGTTGTTTATTTGACATTGTTGTTGTTGTTGTTGTTGACGTTGTTGTTGTTGTTTATTTGACATTGTTGTTGTTGTTGGTGGTGTTGTTGTTTATTTGACGTTGTTGTTGTTGTTGTGGTTTATTTGACGTTGTTTTGGTTGTTGTTGTTTATTTGGCATTGTTGTTGTTTATTTGACATTGTTGTTGTTGTTGTTGTTTATTTGACGTAGTTGTTGTTGTTGACGTTGTTGTTGTTGTTGCTTATTTGACGTTTTTGTTGTTGTTGTTGTTGATGTTGTTGTTGTTGTTTATTTGACGTTGTTGTTGTTATTGTTTATTTGACGTTGTTGTTGTTGTTAGTGTTGTTGTTTATTTGACGTTGTTGTTGTTTTTGTTTATTTGATGTTGTTGTTGTTGTTGTTTATTTGACATTGTTGTTGTTGTTGACGTTGTTGTTGTTGTTGTTTATTTGACATTGTTGTTGTTGTTTATTTGAGGTTTTTGTTGTTGTTTATTTGACGTAGTTGTTGTTGTTGACGTTGTTGTTGTTGTTTATTTGACGTTGTTGTTTTTATTGTTTATTTGATGTTGTTGTTGTTATTGTTGTTGTTTATTTGACGTTGTTGTTGTTGTTGTTGGTTTTTATTTGATGTTGTTGTTGTTGTTTATTTGACATTGTTGTTGTTTATTTGACGTTGTTGTTGTTGTTTATTTGACGTTGTTGTTGTTGTTTATTGGACGTTGTTGTTGTTGTATATTTGATGGTGTTGTTGTTGTTGTTGTTTATTTGACGTTGTTGTTGTTGTTTTTTATTTGACGTTGTTGTTATTGTTGACGTTGTTGTTGTTGTTTATTTGACGTTGTTGTTGTTGTTGACATAGTTGTTGTTGTTGTTGTTTATTTCACGTTGTTGATGTTGTTGATGTTGTTGTTTATTTGACGTTGTAGTTGTTGTTTATTTGACGTTGTTGTTGTTGTTGACATTGTTGTTGTTGTTGTTTATTTGATGTTGTTGTTGTTGTTTATTTGACATTGTTGTTGTTGTTGACGTTGTTGTTGTTGTTGTTGTTGTTTATTTGACATTGTTGTTGTTGTTGTTGACTGTTGTACCCCAAAATTTGCCCTCCCATATTCTCTAAGAAATTGCCAAGACAAGCTACAAAATTCCCCAAGGGTTGCACAGTGCAAAGGTCTCCTACACAGTCAAGATTAGGGTTTGTGCTCTGATCAAGGAAATGAAGTTTTCAAAGGCCCAATCAAGTCTCACATGCCTACAAAGATGGTCAAGCATCCTCATATCAAGTTTCAAGGCATTCAGCTCAAAATTGCACAGTCAAAACCCTAAATTGCACTACAGTCAACTGTAGGGGCAAAATGGTCATTTGACAGTCCAAAGTTCAAATTTTTGGTCAACATATCATTTTGAAGCCACAAACATCATTTGATCAAAGCTTGATCATGATTCTCAAAATTTGGCTCAGAAATCATCAAGATGCAAAAGTTACTATATTTGGACAGCTGAAAAAGTCAACTGAAATTGACCAGGGCATAACTTTCACATGGATTATCAGAAAAATTCCATCCAAAGCTCATTTTGAAGAGAAAGACATTTCCTACACCTCATCTTCATACTTCAAGTCCAAGAAATGCTCTCACAAAAAGTTATCAATTTCAACATTATAGGTCATTTTCAAAAGTCAACAAAAAGGGACTTTAAGTCAAAGGCCATAACTTGAGATTGGTAAATCAAAATGACATGGGACCAAAGGCATTGGTTAGAGGACTCAAAGACCTTTCCAAAATGTCCAAGAACATGAGAAAAGCTTAAAAATTGAGCAAGTTATGCCTTGTGGAAGTTGGGAAATTTTTGGATATTTTGAAAAGTCAACTTTGATCCAAATGACCTAAAAATGATAATGGGCCCATTTTTCTTCCATGATTCATCATTCTAAGCATATGCACGACCACTTGGCCCAAAGGGAAGTATTTTCTCATTTTTTATTTATTTATTTGAATTTTTATTTATATTAATTCAATTAAATCAATTAAATATGTGAAAAATATCTAAATGAACCAAACAAATCTTTTTGTACACATTTCAGCTTCAATATTTCGTGCACATCCCAACATGGAAAGATTTGGTTTAATTTGAGCATGATTGAACAAAGAACACATGAAAAAAAGATATGGAAGATCCTTAAGAAATCAAATATTGAAAACCATTATTGCCATGGATTTGATTGAAATTTCTTAACCTAATTTCTTCACTACAAATGCCTGAAGAGAACCCTAATGCCCAAAGACTAAAAGCTGCGCTGTAGAACACATTGTAAACTTGGAATTTTCACTAAAAAACTCAAAACTGAAAACAGCTTTCCAGGTTGATTCAAGGCACAAAACCTATTCCAAAAGCTTCCTTGGCAATCCCTGAACGTATTCCAATCAAAAGCATCAAAGATAGTCCCTTGAAATGCTGTACAGAAGTCACTCTTTTGCCATTTTTTTTCCATTATCGTGATTTGCATTCTAGACACTTTCATAGCATTCTAATCATGGATTTGTATTCCTTATGATGTCCTGAAACTAACCAATGCCTTTAATTTGATTATTATGATGTGTATGCAATTTCGCCATTGTTGCTTTTCTAGGGTTTACGAAGCTCAAAATTAGGGATTCTTAAAAGGAGTAAAATTAGCCCTCAAGACCACCATGGTTGCATTCAGCAAGCTTGGACGAAGAAGACTCAATATTCGCGCTCAATTTATGGAGCCCTGAGACCTAATCGCTATTTTTCCAAAAGCCTTCTAATGAAACGCATGAAAAAGCGTTGCCTTTGTGTTTTGTTTTGCAGGGACGATGAAGAGGATGATGCGTTGGCAAAACATGATTAGCCAGTTTGAATTTTCGCGCGTTTCCAAGCACTAACCGTCGTTTTCTCTTTTATTGATTGTTGTTTATTATTATATCAAATACGTTAAAGCGCTCCAGTGGCAGGTGTATCCCTTTGCAATGTCCAAGACCTGGGTTCGAGTCCCAGGTCTTCAATATTCCCATTTATTTTTCTTCAATTCAAACTCCCGTGCAGCGTCAGTATGGAGGATGCATCGTATGCCTCAAAATCCAAAGGTCCACGCGTCCAGCAAATTCAAATCAAGGGCAGGGATTCAAAGAGCATGCTATGCCCAGGTCAACGCGCTGGCACACAAACTGAAAAGGTCAAATGGACCAAAGCTTAATGGGCCAGCATTCTAAGGCCTATACCTCACAATTGGGACTGAAACCCCCTAGTTTGCAATTTCATTACATTTTATTTTTTTCAATTTATTGTTTTATTTTTGCTTTATTGTTTTAATCAAATTAATTAATTTTCTTTTTTTACAAAATATAAAAACATCATAAAAAACAGAAAAGGCAAAAAATATAATAACTTTTATTTCCAATATTATTTTCATAAAAATGCATGTAAATAAATTTAGTAAAATAGGTTTTAACTTTAATTCTTTTTAATAACCAAAAATCCAAAAAAACATAGAATTTAGGTTTAATAAATTTTATTCCTTTCAATTTTTCTTTTTTTCATAATAATAATATTACTTATTTTATTTTCATAATTAAATTGTACATAAAAGAATTTAGGTTTAATTTAGGTTATATTTTAATATTTTCATAACAAACTTAAAAACCATTAGAATTAGGGTTAGTTAATTTTAATTAATTCTTTTTTCTATTAAATCTTAAAAAACATAAAAATACCCAAAAATAATTTCTTTTAATTTTTAATTTTAATTCCTCATTAATTTAATCTTTTTTTGTTTTGTTAATTAAATTCATTAACTTTAATTCTTTGCAAAAGGGTCCAACGCCCTCGTTCGTAATTTATTTAATTCGCGTATTTATTTTCTTTCGTTTAAATGATTATGTACTTCTCCCAAAGCGTTGTAACATTAACTTTTCGCACTTTTATTTGCTTTATTTATTTTTCTGTCAAATCGGGTCCGGTTTAATATTGGCGATGTGGACCCGCGCCATTTGTAATAGCTTTAGATTTACTTTCCCGCAAACTTTTAACTGTTAAACAAAGCATGCAAGAATGAATGGCCTAAAATAAAAACAAACGCTTAGATCACTTTGACATGACAAGACAAAAATAAACGAATCTGACACACAAATCACACACCACCCCTAGGGTACGCCTCACTGTTGCCTTGCCTCGAAAGGTGATCGTCGAGTAGAGGATGTCTTAGTAAGTCCTCATGATCCGGGAACCTGGCATGAGGGTAGCTTCTAAGGTGTCTTCCCATTGCTCCGGTGATCACCATGTCCCTAAAAATCGAATTGACCCGAACACCTCCAACGGTGGTGCTACCTACCTCTCAATGGTGGGATGGCACTACTTTAAAGGACATTTACACAGACGAATTCCTTAGGGTAGGTAGGTTCTCAAGGATACTTGCTCTCTTCAAAACAAACAAACAATCTTTTCACACCGACACTTTTCAAAAGCTTTCAAAGCAATTTTTCAAACACTCTGACGCATGAGTCGATCTGAAATTTTCAAAGAAACTTTTTTAAAAACCCACATTGAAAAGCAAACAAACCTTTTGAAAACACAAATGAGCAAGTATCTAAGAGCCCATGGATAACCATGGATAGAAAGGGTGCTAACACCTTCCCTTTCTATAATCTACCTCCCGAACCGAGAGCAATCTCTTTAAGGAATTTTTCTGTGCTTTTGTCCTTTCCATTTGGAGAAAATAAAAGACGGTGGTGACTCTTGCTTACCGCGACATTTCGCGAACCAGCGTTAAACAGTCAGTTCCAGATCCACCGATCACAGAACTGGCGACTCTGCTGGGGATTATTATAAAGTGAGGTGTACCTTAGGGTTAGTTCATAAATGTGTTTTCAATTGTATTGCTTTGCTTGCTTTAAATTGTGGGTTGCTTGGGAGTTCTATAGATCCTAACCCGGATCTGGGGGATACCTTATTAGAAAGTAGCAACAAGACTGTGAGGGAACTGTGCGGGGTATACCGACATGGTTGAAACAGTCTGCTACGTTGATGTGGCACTTTGGTGTGTACCGGTAACCCTTGAGTTCAGTCAAGGAGAGTACGGGGCCTCCGCGTGGTGTCGTGAAGCATCAACAGACCTTAGGAACCTTAATTGAACTATCTTGGCCTCTTTAGGGTAGTGAGATAACTGACTTTGGTGCAGTCCGAGGTTGGTTGATACTCGATACTACACTCAATTGAGGGTTGCTTTCCTGGAATATTTCGGTCGCCAGTTCAGTGGCTAAATCGAAACGATGAACAATGAAAGCAGTCCCGTGATATTGGGACCCTTAGAACCCGGTTACTTCTAATAGGACAGGTTGAGCCCACCAACTTCAAGAGGGTAATACCCAAACTTCATGCTGGCCTAAACTCTAAGGGCTCTTTTGTGTGACTTGTGTGCCTTCGTACTTGACTACTTGCATGCGTGTTATCTGACACATGAGCCACTTGCAGGTTTTGTTTATAGTCCTTGACTGGGACTCATAACAGGGTTTACCAAATTTCTTGCAGGTTTTGTTTATAGTCCTTAACTGGGACTCATAACAGGGTTTACTAGATCTCTTGCAGGTTTTGTTTATAGTCCTTAATTGGGACTCATAACAAAGTATACTGAATTTCTTGCAGGGTTTGTTTATAGTCCTTAATTGGGACTCATGACATGGTTTACCTACATCACCCCATGCATAGCATGACATCATACCATTGCATACATCTTAACCCATTTCAAGGATCTCAAGGGCTTGTGATGCAGGTCATGATGAACAATTATCCCAGCAAGGGGCAAAGAGGATTTATTTTCCTCTAGCCAAGGTTGTCAGGGGCTATGACCCACTGGATATGGTGAGCCTTTGACCCTTGAAGAAGGGCTCTCTACAACAGGAAGTTCCTTCAATCAAGTTGCCAGTTTCCAACTCTAACAAGTTTCTCTGTTTACCCTGCGAGGTCCTTGAAATCATTGCACGCATGTCATACATCTCATTGCATTACAGGTGTCCCCTTGACAGGTTGCTTACCCTTCTTCGCTGTTTATTTCAGCCGATCGTCATGAATCCTGAATCATCAGCCGAGCAGACTATCAAGGCCCTCCAGGCTCAGAATGCCCAGTTCCAAGGACTGATCATGAACTTGACCCAGGGGCAACAAGATCTGAAGGCCCTGCTCTTGAAGAAAGAAAAGAAGAAGAGGAGGACTGTTTTGTTCAGCCCTAGACGCAGATCTGGGAATGCACCGCAGATTGAAACTGAGAGGACAACTCCATCTGTGAGGGAAGGTAGTCATCAGGGGGAAAGGGTTCCCAGTCCAGTGGTCTCTGATAACGAGACAGATTGCAACGACGAACAATACCCTCCTGCCGAAGACAAGTACAAACAGTTGGAGGATAGGCTGAACGCTATGGAGATCCAACAGGTACCTGGGCTGGATCTTGGAGATCTGGGTTTGTCAACTGGTGTGATTATTCCTCGGAAGTTCAAAGCACCATCCTTTACCAAGTATGACGGGGCGTCCTGTCCCAAGTTACATCTCAGGTCCTATGTTCGGAAGATTCAACCATATACTGCGGATAAGAATTTATGGATCCACTTCTTCCAGGAGAGTCTTTCAGGGACTCATCTCGAATGGTTCTATCAGCTAGATGGGACCAAGGTTCGTAACTGGGAGGAGTTGGCTACTGCTTTCTACAAGCAGTATCAGTATAATGCCGACCTTGCCCCTACGCGTACCCAACTCCAGGGTATGTCGTTAGGATCAAGTGAAGGTTTTAAAGAATATGCGCAGAAATGGAGGGATCTTGCTGGAAGGGTACAACCACCTCTGACTGATCGGGAACTTGTCGATATGTTCTTGGGGACCCTGTCTGGTCCGTTCTACAACCACCTAATTGGGAATTCGTCTGCTGGATTCACAGATCTTATCTTGACTGGAGAGCGAATAGAGGCTGGTATCCGGTCTGGGAAAATTCAAGAGGCTGCACCTTCTGATAAAAAACCTCATCATGGAAAGAAAGAATCCAATGCTGTGCACGGTAAAAAGAGCCGTCATGAGGTAGGGGCAATCCAGATCTCCAATCCTGGACCTGCTCAACAAGGACAGGGGCAGCAGCGCAAGGAGAAACGACAGTATACCAAACTCAACATGTCGCTGGATCAAGCACTACAACAAATGTTGAAGGCAGGGCTGATCACCTTAAGGGCTCCCCTTCGGAATCCGAACACTTCGGCTCCTAACTATCATCCCAACGATAGGTGCGCATATCATTCTGATAGCCCGGGGCATACTACGGACAATTGCTGGCCTCTCAAAAACAAGATTCAAGACATGATCGACGCTGGAGAGATTCAGTTTGAAGTACCTGAGACTCCGAACATAATCACTGCTCCTTTGCCAAATCATGGCTAGGATTGAGAAATTTTTGTTCATTCGAATGTTCAAGTTGCAATTTTCTTTTGTTCAAACATTTACTCATGTTAAACATTGTTATGTCATTAATGCATTGCACATGTCTGTTTTGAAACAATATATTCGTATTCACTAAATGCAAATTATCTTCATATTTTTTCTGATGTCAACTCTGGATCTGAAAATTCTAAGCCTCTTGAGGGAGGATGACGAAAACGATACCACGATCTACAGTATGCTTTTGAACAGACCCCGCTGATGAGGTACAGGCATTGTTTCAATTCCTAAACACTGGAGTAATAAGGAAGATAATCCCTCATCAACCCCTTTGAGCCAAAGAAGTAGGAGTTTTTCTTCTCGAA
The DNA here is from genome assembly GCA_948472305.1 of Vicia faba. Classification (NCBI taxonomy): domain Eukaryota; kingdom Viridiplantae; phylum Streptophyta; class Magnoliopsida; order Fabales; family Fabaceae; genus Vicia; species Vicia faba. Next base: position 315,663,155 of record OX451737.1, read on the forward strand.
ATTTAAAACCCTTAATCATAACCCGGGGCAGGGTAGTCTCTCAGTTGATCCAAGTGCATAACGAATGGCACCAAAGAGATCCTTACAAAACGAAGAAAGACAGTGATGGTTCCGAATAATCAATAAAGAAAGGCAGTCATTATCTCAAAAAATAAAAAACCCATTAAGTCAAAACCCATGAAGGAGACTTACAAAACTGGGGCATCCCGCTGACTGTAATTCCAAAAAGGAAACAGGTCAGGCAAAAAAAGAAAGGGATAACAGAAAATCAAAAAAAAAGAGGTCATATAAACCCTCAACAAAAAAGAAAATGACTGCCCATTCAGAATAAATCATCATTATCTGAACCATCATTGGTATATCAAAGCAAAGACTCGAACAAGGTCTAACGCACGATCAGCTGAGTCTAGGTTTGAAGAACATCACGAAGAGCGGGTGGGTACAAATAAATTTGAGCCTCTATCCCTTGTTTCTTGAACCGTGAACCAAGCCACGTTATAACCCTTAAAAGTCCTAGCTGAAGCACGGGTTAGTTCGAAAGCATACTGTTACGAAAGGTATCCTGACTCCTTAAGGCCTATGGTAAATACGGAGTTGACATCATGTTTTACAAACATTCACTTGTTTTATGAAAAAAGAATACATTTTCAAAATCTCCAAGACAGACATAGGCGTTGCATTTTTAACATAACTTTGTTTGCATATGACTTTTTGTTTGAACAGCAGGAAAATTCGCACGATGAATACCTAATGAACAAAAGCTCTTCCAATCAAGGGGCACGACATGATCATGGTCCAATCATCTGGGGCAATCCAATCAAGATTCGGAGAATCTCTCAAAAGGCCAAATAGCTTGGGGCAAATCTCTGCCTGAATCACTTGGGGCATTCCAACAATGAATCTTGCCTGATTAAACATCTTCTGGTGGCATGACAAAAACACTTCTAAACAGGGGCAACTCCCTACATTCTGAGAACATGGACATAACCGAAAAGTACTATGCAAAATCAAAGACCCGCTAGGTTGACATACCTAGGCAAAAAATAAGGGCTTCCCGGCGAACCAAAAGGGTTCGGGCAAAATGAGGGATGAAATGAAAATATCTGTACACCCGGCAAGTCGAAAACCTGAAAAGGCGGCTTGGGCAAAAATGGGTATCCCGGTGGACTGAAAACCCGAAAGGGCGGTCCAGGCAAAAGTTAGGGATCAAAGCGTACGACTATGTCCTGTCATCTTATCACCTGCCTACCAGAAGAAGGTTTGTCCATCAACGACTATCAGCACCTCACAGGTCTTCCTCTCATACCTCAGAAACAGGGGCAATAAAGAATGGTCTAAGCAATCTGATTGTTTCTGTCCCCCAAGATACCAAGGTAGGTTCAGCTAAAGAATATAACCAGTACATATTAATTCCCCAGAGAGTGATTCAGCAAGCAGTGCATTCTTCTCCAAACAGAATTATCAAATCTCAAGGAAGTTGGGTACCCTCCAGCAGATCTCAACATTCCCCAGCAGCATATATATCCTTAACAAGCATCCCCGGCAGTCTGGGTCTGAAGATTGTTCCCCGGCGGTACATCAAATATTCAAAGGAATCGCTCCCCCAGCATATCAAAACTTCCCCAGGAAAGTCCAATCCAGTTCCCCAGGAAAGTGGAATTCATATCCCCAAGCAATAGGCTTATCCCTAGTATATTCTGGAAGCTTATCCCCTCGCAGAGCACGAACGCGTTGTCCGGCTTAAAGAGTTATTTCCTTAACAGGATATAACTGGGTTATCCTCAGCCAAAAGCCACGGAAAAATCGTCGTTGACAGAATCATCTTATCCCCAGCGAAGTCTTCCAATACAACAAAGATATCCTCAGCAAGTTATCAACAATTCAGCAAAGCATCTCTATCCCCACAGAGTATTGCTTCCCAGCATGGTCGCTAGAGTATCTTTTCTCCCCGCAAAATCTTCCATTTGCCAAGTTCATTCCCCAACGGAGTTATCTTCTCCTACCGGTATTCTTGCAACTATCATCCCCAGCGGAAGCAAAAGCTATTCTTCAACATCAGCCCAGGAGTGACTTCCCGGCACCCGTCAAGGATTTATTTTCTTAGACAAAAATACATTCATAAACATCACATCGTCATGCATATGCATCATGCTACACGAATCTCATCAATTTTGAAGACATACAGTTCATGCATCATGATTTTGCATACAATTATGTTTTGCCTTTTCAGGAAAAAGATCAATACAAAAATGATTACTACCAACTATCGCAATTCTTTCTAGATATAGTTTCAGATATGATCCAGATATGGTGACGTTCTGATGCTGCTTCCAGATTTCCTTCTAGATATAGTTTCAGATATGACCCAGAGATGGTGACGTTCTGATGTTGCTTCCAGAATTCCTTCTAGATATAGTCTCAGATATGATCCAAATATGGTGACGTTCTGATACTGCTTCCAGAATTCCTTCTAGATATAGTTTCAGATATGACCCAGATATGGTGACGTTCTGACGCTGCTTCCAGATTTCCTTCTAGATATAGTTTCAGATATGACCCAGAGATGGTGACATTCTGATGCTGCTTCCAGAATTCCTTCTAGATATAGTTTCAGATATGACCCAAATATGGTGACGTTCTGACGCTGCTTCCAGAATTCCTTCTAGATATAGTCTCAGATATGATCCAAATATGGTGACGTTCTGATACTGCTTCCAGAATTCCTTCTAGATATAGTCTCAGATATGACCCAGATATGGTGACGTTCTGACGCTGCTTCCAGAGTTCCTTCTAGATATAGTTTCAGATGTAAACCAGATATGGTGACGTTCTGACGCTACTTCCAGATTTCCTTCTAGATATAGTTTCAGATATGACCCAGAGATGGTAACGTTCTGATACTGCTTCCAGAATTCCTTCTAGATATAGTCTCAGATATGACCCAGATATGGTGACGTTCTGACGCTGCTTCCAGAGTTCCTTCTAGATATAGTTTCAGATGTAAACCAGAGACGGTGACGTTCTGATACTGCTTCCAGATTTCCTTCCAGATATAGTTTCAGATGTAAGCCAGAGACGGTGACGTTCTGATACTGCTTCCAGATTTCCTTCCAGATATAGTTCAGATGTAAACCAGGTATGGCGACGTTCTGACACTTATCCAGTTGAAAACATATTTCAAGACCTTCTCTAGTCCAGCTAAATCGACTCCCAACAGATTTTCCTGATGAAGACTCAGTAGAAGTTATCCCAGATGGTCCCCTCTCCAACGGTGAGTGAGGTGGTAATTCCTTCTTCAGATGTTTCCCTCTCCGACGGTGAGTGTGAGGTGATAGTTTCTTATGGTCCCCTCTCCAACGGCGAGTGAGGTGGTAAGTCCTTTTTCAGATGTTTCCCTCTTCGACGGTGAGTGTGAGGTGATAGTCTCCTATGGTTCCCTCTCCGACGGTGAGTGAGGTGACAATTCCTTTTCCTATGATTCCCTCTCCGACGGCGAGTGAGGTGATTCCCTTTCAGATTATAATGGTCCATGGTTCTCTTCCCGATGCTGCAAAGATGGTAATTCCCGCTAAGATTTTTCTCAACAAGCGTTGTTGAAGTTAAAGTCGCCCAAGGTTCTCTTATCATTCATGCTAAGGCAGTAACCATCCCTGGTTCATTCATCGCTGTTTGAAGCTCCAGACTCAGCTCCTGTAACCAGGCAGGACATATCTATACCAAGCATCTAAAATCAGTTCCTGCAACGTGTCAGGTACTCATTTCTTCTTTTGCAGGTATGCAGGTTCTCGCTAAGGAATCTCCTACGCGATCAGCACCCAGATGGCATCTATAAGCCCATCATCCTATCCAGCAATCTCCAAATGGCATCTATAAGCCCATTCCCATCACACTGCTAATAGGTGAGCGCAAATTTCTGGGCACTCTAGTGTTCAATCATCTTCTACCCTCGGATTACGAAAGGCACGTCAGCCAATCTGCATCCTCAGGTCTAAGAAGATTGAACAGGGGCAACTGTTGTACCCCAAAATTTGCCCTCCCATATTCTCTAAGAAATTGCCAAGACAAGCTACAAAATTCCCCAAGGGTTGCACAGTGCAAAGGTCTCCTACACAGTCAAGATTAGGGTTTGTGCTCTGATCAAGGAAATGAAGTTTTCAAAGGCCCAATCAAGTCTCACATGCCTACAAAGATGGTCAAGCATCCTCATATCAAGTTTCAAGGCATTCAGCTCAAAATTGCACAGTCAAAACCCTAAATTGCACTACAGTCAACTGTAGGGGCAAAATGGTCATTTGACAGTCCAAAGTTCAAATTTTTGGTCAACATATCATTTTTAAGCCACAAAAATCATTTGATCAAAGCTTGATCATGATTCTCAAAATTTGGCTCAGAAATCATCAAGATGCAAAAGTTACTATATTTGGACAGCTGAAAAAGTCAACTGAAATTGACCAGGGCATAACTTTCACATGGATTATCAGAAAAATTCCATCCAAAGCTCATTTTGAAGAGAAAGACATTTCCTACACCTCATCTTCATACTTCAAGTCCAAGAAATGCTCTCACAAAAAGTTATCAATTTCAACATTATAGGTCATTTTCAAAAGTCAACAAAAAGGGACTTTAAGTCAAAGGCCATAACTTGAGATTGGTAAATCAAAATGACATGGGACCAAAGGCATTGGTTAGAGGACTCAAAGACCTTTCCAAAATGTCCAAGAACATGAGAAAAGCTTAAAAATTGAGCAAGTTATGCCTTGTGGAAGTTGGGAAATTTTTGGATATTTTGAAAAGTCAACTTTGATCCAAATGACCTAAAAATGATAATGGGCCCATTTTTCTTCCATGATTCATCATTCTAAGCATATGCACGACCACTTGGCCCAAAGGGAAGTATTTTCTCATTTTTTATTTATTTATTTGAATTTTTATTTATATTAATTCAATTAAATCAATTAAATATGTGAAAAATATCTAAATGAACCAAACAAATCTTTTTGTACACATTTCAGCTTCAATATTTCGTGCACATCCCAACATGGAAAGATTTGGTTTAATTTGAGCATGATTGAACAAAGAACACATGAAAAAAAGATATGGAAGATCCTTAAGAAATCAAATATTGAAAACCATTATTGCCATGGATTTGATTGAAATTTCTTAACCTAATTTCTTCACTACAAATGCCTGAAGAGAACCCTAATGCCCAAAGACTAAAAGCTGCGCTGTAGAACACATTGTAAACTTGGAATTTTCACTAAAAAACTCAAAACTGAAAACAGCTTTCCAGGTTGATTCAAGGCACAAAACCTATTCCAAAAGCTTCCTTGGCAATCCCTGAACGTATTCCAATCAAAAGCATCAAAGATAGTCCCTTGAAACGCTGTACAAAAGTCACTCTTTTGCCATTTTTTTCCATTATCGTGCTTTGCATTCTAGACACTTTCATAGCATTCTAATCATGGATTTGTATTCCTTATGATGTCCTGAAACTAACCAATGCCTTTAATTTGATTATTATGCTGTGTATGCAATTTCGCCATTGTTGCTTTTCTAGGGTTTACGAAGCTCAAAATTAGGGATTCTTAAAAGGAGTAAAATTAGCCCTCAAGACCACCATGGTTGCATTCAGCAAGCTTGGACGAAGAAGACTCAATATTCGCGCTCAATTTATGGAGCCCTGAGACCTAATCGCTATTTTTCCAAAAGCCTTCTAATGAAACGCATGAAAAAGCGTTGCCTTTGTGTTTTGTTTTGCAGGGACGATGAAGAGGATGATGCGTTGGCAAAACATGATTAGCCAGTTTGAATTTTCGCGCGTTTCCAAGCACTAACCGTCGTTTTCTCTTTTATTGATTGTTGTTTATTATTATATCAAATACGTTAAAGCGCTCCAGTGGCAGGTGTATCCCTTTGCAATGTCCAAGACCTGGGTTCGAGTCCCAGGTCTTCAATATTCCCATTTATTTTTCTTCAATTCAAACTCCTGTGCAGCGTCAGTATGGAGGATGCATCGTATGCCTCAAAATCCAAAGGTCCACGCGTCCAGCAAATTCAAATCAAGGGCAGGGATTCAAAGAGCATGCTATGCCCAAGTCAACGCGCTGGCACACAAACTGAAAAGGTCAAATGGACCAAAGCTTAATGGGCCAGCATTCTAAGGCCTATACCTCACAATTGGGACTGAAACCCCCTGGTTTGCAATTTCATTACATTTTATTTTTTTCAATTTATTGTTTTATTTTTGCTTTATTGTTTTAATCAAATTAATTAATTTTCTTTTTTTACAAAATATAAAAACATCATAAAAAACAGAAAAGGCAAAAAATATAATAACTTTTATTTCCAATATTATTTTCATAAAAATGCATGTAAATAAATTTAGTAAAATAGGTTTTAACTTTAATTCTTTTTAATAACCAAAAATCCAAAAAAACATAGAATTTAGGTTTAATAAATTTTATTCCTTTCAATTTTTCTTTTTTTCATAATAATAATATTACTTATTTTATTTTCATAATTAAATTGTACATAAAAGAATTTAGGTTTAATTTAGGTTATATTTTAATATTTTCATAACAAACTTAAAAACCATTAGAATTAGGGTTAGTTAATTTTAATTAATTCTTTTTTCTATTAAATCTTAAAAAACATAAAAATACCCAAAAATAATTTCTTTTAATTTTTAATTTTAATTCCTCATTAATTTAATCTTTTTTTGTTTTGTTAATTAAATTCATTAACTTTAATTCTTTGCAAAAGGGTCCAACGCCCTCGTTCGTAATTTATTTAATTCGCATATTTATTTTCTTTCGTTTAAATGATTATGTACTTCTCCCAAAGCGTTGTAACATTAACTTTTCGCACTTTTATTTGCTTTATTTATTTTTCTGTCAAATCGGGTCCGGTTTAATTTTGGCGATGTGGACCCGCGCCATTTGTAATAGCTTTAGATTTACTTTCCCGCAAACTTTTAACTGTTAAACAAAGCATGCAAGAATGAATGGCCTAAAATAAAAACAAACGCTTAGATCACTTTGACATGACAAGACAAAAATAAACGAATCTGACACACAAATCACACACCACCCCTAGGGTACGCCTCACTGTTGCCTTGCCTCGAAAGGTGATCGTCGAGTAGAGGATGTCTTAGTAAGTCCTCATGATCCGGGAACCTGGCATGAGGGTAGCTTCTAAGGTGTCTTCTCATTGCTCCGGTGATCACCATGTCCCTAAAAATCGAATTGACCCGAACACCTCCAACGGTGGTGCTACCTACCTCTCAATGGTGGGATGGCACTACTTTAAAGGACATTTACACAGACGAATTCCTTAGGGTAGGTAGGTTCTCAAGGATACTTGCTCTCTTCAAAACAAACAAACAATCTTTTCACACCGACACTTTTCAAAAGCTTTCAAAGCAATTTTTCAAACACTCTGACGCATGAGTCGATCTGAAATTTTCAAAGAAACTTTTTTAAAAACCCACATTGAAAAGCAAACAAACCTTTTGAAAACACAAATGAGCAAGTATCTAAGAGCCCATGGATAACCATGGATAGAAAGGGTGCTAACACCTTCCCTTTCTATAATCTACCTCCCGAACCGAGAGCAATCTCTTTAAGGAATTTTTCTGTGCTTTTGTCCTTTCCATTTGGAGAAAATAAAAGACGGTGGCGACTCTTGCTTACCGCGACATTTCGCGAACCAGCGTTAAACAGTCAGTTCCAGATCCACCGATCACATTGACGTTGTTAGTTTTGTTGTTTATTTGACGTTGTTGTTGTTGTTGTTGTTTATTAGACGTTGTTTTAGTTGTTGTTGTTTATTTGATGTTGTTGTTGTTGTTGTTTATTTGACGTTGTTGTTGTTGACATTGTTGTTGTTGTTGTTTATTTGACGTAGTTGTTGTTGTTGACGTTGTTGTTGTTGTTGCTTATTTGACATTTTTGTTGTTGTTGATGTTGTTGTTGTTGTTTATTTGACGTTGTTGTTGTTGTTTATTTGACCTTGTTGTTGTTGTTATTGTTGTTGTTTATTTGACGTTGTTGTTGTTGTTGTTTATTTGACATTGTTGTTGTTGTTGTTGACGTTGTTGTTGTTGTTGTTGTTTATTTGACATTGTTGTTGTTGTTTATTTGACGTTGTTGTTGTTGTTTATTTGACGTAGTTGTTGTTGTTGACGTTGTTGTTGTTGTTGTTGTTGTTGTTTATTTAACGTTGTTGTTGTTGTTGTTGTTTATTTGACATTGTTGTTGTTGTTATTGTTGTTGTTTATTTGACGTTGTTGTTGTTGTTGTTTATTTGATGTTGTTGTTGTTGTTGTTTATTTGACATTGTTGTTGTTTATTTGACGTTGTTGTTGTTGTTTATTTGACGTTGTTGTTGTTGTTGTTTATTTGACGTTGTTGTTGTTATTTATTTGACGTTGTTGTTGTTGTTTATTTGACATTGTTGTTGTTGTTGTTGACGTTGTTGTTGTTGTTTATTTGACATTGTTGTTGTTGTTGTTGGTGTTGTTGTTTATTTGGCGTTGTTGTTGTTGTTGTTGTTTATTTGACGTTGTTTTAGTTGTTGTTGTTTATTTGGCGTTGTTGTTGTTTATTTGATATTGTTGTTGTTGACATTGTTGTTGTTGTTGTTTATTTGACGTAGTTGTTGTTGTTGACGTTGTTGTTGTTGTTGCTTATTTGACGTTTTTGTTGTTGACATTGTTGTTGTTGTTGTTTATTTGACGTAGTTGTTGTTGTTGACGTTGTTGTTGTTGTTGCTTATTTGACGTTTTTGTTGTTGTTGATGTTGTTGTTGTTGTTGTTGTTGTTGTTTATTTGACGTTGTTGTTGTTGTTGTTATTGTTGTTGTTTATTTGACGTTGTTGTTGTTGTTTATTTGAAGTTGTTGTTGTTGTTTATTTGACGTTGATGTTGTTATTGACGTTGTTGTTGTTGTTTATTTGACATTGTTGTTGTTGTTAATTTGACGTTGTTGTTGTTGTTTATTTGACGTAGTTGTTGTTGTTGACGTTGTTGTTGTTGTTGTTTATTTGACGTTGTTGTTGTTGTTTATTTGATGTTGTTGTTGTTGTTGTTGTTTATTTGACGTTGTTGTTGTTGTTTATTTGATGTTGTTGTTGTTGTTTAATTGACATTGTTGTTGTTTATTTGACGTTGTTGTTGTTGTTTATTTGACGTTGTTGTTGTTGTTTATTGGACGTTGTTGTTGTTGTATATTTGACGGTGTTGTTGTTGTTGTTGTTTATTTGACGTTGTTGTTGTTGTTGTTTATTAGACGTTGTTGTTATTGTTGACGTTGTTGTTGTTGTTGTTTATTTGACGTTGTTGTTGTTGACATAGTTGTTGTTGTTGTTGTTTATTTCATGTTGTTGATGTTGTTGATGTTGTTGTTTATTTGACGTTGTAGTTGTTGTTTATTTGACGTTGTTGTTGTTGTTGACATTGTTGTTGTTGTTGTTGTTTATTTGATGTTGTTGTTGTTGTTTATTTGACATTGTTGTTGTTGTTGACGTTGTTGTTGTTGTTGTTTATTTGACATTGTTGTTGTTGTTGTTGACGTTGTTGGTTTTGTTGTTTATTTGACGTTGTTGTTGTGGTTGTTGTTTATTAGACGTTGTTTTAGTTGTTGTTGTTTATTTGACGTTGTTGTTGTTGTTTATTTGACGTTGTTGTTGACATTGTTGTTGTTGTTGTTTATTTGATGTAGTTGTTGTTGTTGACGTTGTTGTTGTTGTTGTTGTTGTTGTTGTTTATTTGACGTTTTTGTTGTTGTTGATGTTGTTGTTGTTGTTGTTTATTTGACGTTGTTGTTATTGTTGTTTATTTGACGTTATTATTGTTGTTGTTTATATGACGTTGTTGTTGTTATTGTTGTTGTTTATTTGACGTTGTTGTTGTTGTTTATTTGATGTTGTTGTTGTTGTTGTTGTTGTTTTTTTGACATTGTTGTTGTTGTTGACGTTGTTGTTGTTGTTTATTTGACATTGTTGTTGTTGTTGTTGACGTTGTTGGTGTTGTTGTTTATTTGACGTTGTTGTTGTTGTTTATTTGACGTTGTTGTTGTTGTTGTTGTTTATTTGATGTTGTTGTTGTTGTTTATTTGACGTTGTTGTTGTTGTTGTTTATTTGACGTTGTTGTTGTTGTTGTTATTTATTTGACGTTGTTGTTGTTGTTATTGTTTATTTGACGTTGTTGTTGTTGTTTATGTTTATTTGACGTTGTTATTGTTGTTTATTTGACGTTGTTGTTGTTGTATTTGTTGTTGTTGTTGTTGCTTATTTGACGTTGTTGTTATTGTTGTTGTTTATTTGACGTTGTTGTTGTTGTTTATTTGACGTTGTTGTTGTTGTTGTTGTTGTTTATTTGATATTGTTGTTGTTGTTTATTTGACGTTGTTGTTGTTGACGTTGTTGTTGTTGTTGTTTATTTGACGTTGTTATTGTTGTTGCTGTTGTTTATTTGACGTTGTTGTTGTCGTTGTTGTTGTTTATTTGACGTTGTTGTTGTTGTTGTTGTTGTTGTTTATTTGACGTTGTTGTTATTTATTTGACGATGTTGTTGTTGTTGTTTATTTGACGTTGTTGTTGTTGTTGTTTATTTGACGTTGTTGTTGTTGTTTATTTGACGTTGTTGTTGTTGTTTATTTGACATTGTTGTTGTTGTTGTTGACGTTGTTGTTGTTGTTGTTTATTTGACATTGTTGTTGTTGTTGTTGGTGTTGTTGTTTATTTGACGTTGTTGTTGTTGTTGTGGTTTATTTGACGTTGTTTTGGTTGTTGTTGTTTATTTGGCATTGTTGTTGTTTATTTGACATTGTTGTTGTTGTTGTTTATTTGACGTAGTTGTTGTTGTTGACGTTGTTGTTGTTGTTGTTGCTTATTTGACGTTTTTGTTGTTGTTGTTGATGTTGTTGTTGTTGTTTATTTGACGTTGTTGTTGTTATTGTTTATTTGACGTTGTTGTTGTTGTTAGTGTTGTTGTTTATTTGACGTTGTTGTTGTTTTTGTTTATTTGATGTTGTTGTTGTTGTTTATTTGACATTGTTGTTGTTGTTGACGTTGTTGTTGTTGTTGTTTATTTGACATTGTTGTTGTTGTTTATTTGAGGTTTTTGTTGTTGTTTATTTGACGTAGTTGTTGTTGTTGACGTTGTTGTTGTTGTTTATTTGTTGTTGTTGTTTTTATTGTTTATTTGATGTTGTTGTTGTTATTGTTGTTGTTTATTTGACGTTGTTGTTGTTGTTTATTTGATGTTGTTGTTGTTGTTGTTTATTTGACATTGTTGTTGTTTATTTGACGTTGTTGTTGTTGTTTATTTGACGGTGTTGTTGTTGTTGTTTATTTGACGTTGTTGTTGTTGTTGTTTATTTGACGTTGTTGTTATTGTTGACGTTGTTGTTGTTGTTGTTGTTGTTTATTTGACGTTGTTGTTGTTGTTTACATAGTTGTTGTTGTTGTTGTTGTTTATTTCATGTTGTTGATGTTGTTGATGTTGTTGTTTATTTGACGTTGTAGTTGTTGTTTATTTGACGTTGTTGTTGTTGTTGACATTGTTGTTGTTGTTGTTGTTTATTTGATGTTGTTGTTGTTGTTTATTTGACATTGTTGTTGTTGTTGACGTTGTTGTTGTTGTTGTTTATTTGACATTGTTGTTGTTGTTGTTGTTGACGTTGTTGGTTTTGTTTTTTATTTGACGTTGTTGTTGTTTATTAGACGTTGTTTTAGTTGTTGTTTTTTATTTGACGTTGTTGTTGTTGTTGTTTATTTGACGTTGTTGTTGACATTGTTGTTGTTGTTGTTTATTTGACGTAGTTGTTGTTGTTGACGTTGTTGTTGTTGTTGTTGTTTATTTGACGTTTTTGTTGTTGTTGTTGTTTATTTGACGTTGTTGTTATTGTTGTTTATTTGACGTTGTTGTTGTTGTTGTTTATATGACGTTGTTGTTGCTATTGTTGTTGTTTATTTGACGTTGTTGTTGTTGTTTATTTGATGTTGTTGTTGTTGTTGTTTATTTGACATTGTTGTTGTTGTTGACGTTGTTGTTGTTGTTGTTTATTTGACATTGTTGTTGTTGTTGTTGACGTTGATGGTGTTGTTGTTTATTTGACGTTGTTGTTGTTGTTGTTTATTTGATGTTGTTTTAGTTGTTGTTGTTTATTTGACGTTGTTGTTGTTGTTTATTGGACGTTGTTGTTGTTGTTGTTGTTTATTTGACGTTGTTGTTGTTGACATTGTTATTGTTGTTGTTTATTTGACGTTGTTTTTGTTGTTGTTGTTGTTTATTTGGCGTTGTTGTTGTTTATTTGACATTGTTGTTGTTGAAATTGTTGTTGTTGTTTATTTGACGTAGTTTTTGTTGTTGACGTTGTTGTTGTTGTTGTTGTTTATTTGACGTTTTTGTTGTTCTTGATGTTGTTATTGTTGTTGTTTATTTGACGTTGTTGTTGTTGTTGTTGTTGTTTATTTGACGTTGTTGTTGTTGTTGTTCATTTGACGTTGTTGTTGTTGTTTATTTGTCGTTGTTGTTGTTATTGATGTTGTTTATTTGACGTTGTTGTTGTTGTTGTTGTTTATTTAATGTTGTTGTTGTTGTTTATTTGACATTGTTGTTGTTGTTGACGTTGTTGTTGTTGTTGTTGTTTATTTGACATTGTTGTTGTTGTTGTTGTTGACGTTGTTGGTGTTGTTGTTTATTTGACGTTGTTGTTGTTGTTGACGTTGTTGGGGTTGTTGTTTATTTGACGTTGTTGTTGTTGTTGTTGTTTATTTGACGTTGTTTTAGATGTTGTTGTTTATTTGACGTTGTTGTTATTGTTGTTTAGTTAATGTTGTTTTAGATGTTGTTGTTTATTTGACGGTGTTGTTGTTTATTTGACATTGTTGTTGTTGTTGACGTTGTTGTTGTTGTTGTTTATTTGAATTGTTGTTGTTGTTGTTGTTGTTGACGTTGTTGGTGTTGTTGTTTATTTGACGTTGTTGTTGTTGTTTATTTGACGTTGTTTTAGTTGTTGTTGTTTATTTGACGTTGTTGTTGTTGTTTATTTGACGTTTTTGTTTTTGACATTGTTGTTGTTGTTGTTTATATGACGTTGTTGTTGTTGTTGTTGTTGTTTGTTTGACATAGTTGTTGTTGTTGACGTTGTTGTTGTTGTTGTTGTTTATTTGACGTTTTTGTTGTTGATGATGTTGTTGTTGTTGTTTATTTGACGTTGTTGTTATTGTTTATTTGACGTTGTTGTCTTTGTTGTTTATTTGACGTTGTTGACGTTGTTGCTGTTGTTATTGTTGTTGTTTATTTGACGTTGTTATTGTTGTTGTTGTTTATTTGATGTTGTTGTTGTTGTTTATTTGACGTTGGTGTTGTTGTTGTTTATTTGACGTTGTTGTTGTTGTTATTTATTTGACGTTGTTGTTGTTGTTATTGTTTATTTGACGTTGTTGTTGTTGTTGTTGTTGTTGTTTATTTGACGTTGTTATTGTTGTTTATTTGACGTTGTTTTTGTTATTTGACGTTGTTGTCGTTGTTGTATTTGTTGTTGTTGTTGTTGCTTATTTGACGTTGTTGTATTTGTTGTTGTTTATTTGACGTTGTTGCTGTTGTTTATTTGACGTTGTTGTTGATGTTGTTTATTTGATGTTGTTGTTGTTTATTTGACATTGTTGTTGTTGACGTTGTTGTTGTTGTTGTTTATTTGACATTGTTATTGTTGTTGCTGTTGTTTATTTGACGTTGTTGTTGTTGTTGTTTATTTGACGTTGTTGTTGTTGTTGTTTATTTGACGTTGTTGTTATTTATTTGACGTTGTTGTTGTTGTTGTTTATTTGACGTTGTTGTTGTTGCTTATTTGACGTTGTTGTTGTTATTTATTTGACGTTGTTGTTGTTGTTTATTTGACATTGTTGTTGTTGTTGTTGACGTTGTTGTTGTTGTTTATTTGACATTGTTGTTGTTGTTGGTGTTGTTGTTTATTTGGCGTTGTTGTTGTTGTTGTTGTTGTTGTTTATTTGACGTTGTTTTAGTTGTTGTTGTTTATTTGGCGTTGTTGTTGTTTATTTGACATTGTTGTTGTTGACATTGTTGTTGTTGTTGTTGTTTATTTGACGTAGTTGTTGTTGTTGACGTTGTTGTTGTTGTTGTTGCTTATTTAACGTTTTTCTTGTTGTTGATGTTGTTGTTGTTGTTTATTTGACGTTGTTGTTGTTGTTGTTGTTTATTTGACGTTGTTGTTGTTGTTGTTATTGTTGTTGTTTATTTGACGTTGTTGTTGTTTATTTGATGTTGTTGTTGTTGTTTATTTGACATTGTTGTTGTTGTTGACGTTGTTGTTGTTGTTGTTGTTTATTTGACATTGTTGTTGTTGTTTATTTGACGTTGTTGTTGTTGTTTATTTGACGTAGTTGTTGTTGTTGACGTTGTTGTTGTTGTTGTTTATTTGACGTTGTTGTTGTAGTTTATTTGATGTTGTTGTTGTTGTTGTTATTGTTGTTGTTTATTTGACGTTGTTGTTGTTGTTTATTTGATGTTGTTATTGTTGTTTAATTGACATTGTTGTTGTTTATTTGACGTTGTTGTTGTTGTTTATTTGACGTTGTTGTTGTTGTTTATTGGACGTTGTTGTTGTTGTTGTTGTTGTATATTTGACGGTGTTGTTGTTGTTGTTGTTTATTTGACGTTGTTGTTGTTGTTGTTTATTTGACGTTGTTGTTATTGTTGACGTTGTTGTTGTTGTTGTTGTTTATTTGACGTTGTTGTTGTTGTTGACATAGTTGTTGTTGTTGTTGTTTATTTCATGTTGTTGATGTTGTTGATGTTGTTGTTTATTTGACGTTGTAGTTGTTGTTTATTTGACGTTGTTGTTGTTGACATTGTTGTTGTTGTTGTTTATTTGATGTTGTTGTTGTTGTTTATTTGACATTGTTGTTGTTGTTGACGTTGTTGTTGTTGTTGTTGTTGTTTATTTGACATTGTTGTTGTTGTTGTTGACGTTGTTGGTTTTGTTGTTTATTTGACGTTGTTGTTGTTGTTTATTAGACGTTGTTTTAGTGGTTGTTGTTTATTTGACGTTGTTGTTGTTGTTTATTTGACGTTGTTGTTGACATTGTTGTTGTTGTTGTTTATTTGACGTAGTTGTTGTTGTTGACGTTGTTGTTGTTGTTGTTGTTTATTTGACGTTTTTGTTGTTGTTGATGTTGTTGTTGTTGTTGTTTATTTGACGTTGTTGTTATTGTTGTTTATTTGACATTGTTGTTGTTGTTGTTTATATGACGTTGTTGTTGTTATTGTTGTTGTTTATTTGACGTTGTTGTTGTTGTTTATTTGATGTTGTTGTTGTTGTTTATTTGACATTGTTGTTGTTGTTGACGTTGTTGTTGTTGTTGTTGTTTATTTGACATTGTTGTTGTTGTTGTTGACGTTGTTGGTGTTGTTGTTTATTTGACGTTGTTGTTGTTGTTTATTTGATGTTGTTTTAGTTGTTGTTGTTTATTTGACGTTGTTGTTGTTGTTTATTTGACGTTGTTGTTGTTGTTTATTTGATGTTGTTGTTGTTGTTTATTTGGCGTTGTTGTTGTTGTTGTTTATTTGACATTGTTGTTGTTGACATTGTTGTTGTTGTTTATTTGACGTAGTTTTTGTTGTTGACGTTGTTGTTGTTGTTGTTCTTTATTTGACGTTTTTGTTGTTCTTGATGTTGTTATTGTTGTTGTTTATTTGACGTTGTTGTTGTTGTTGTTGTTGTTGTTGTTGTTGTTGTTGTTTATTTGACGTTGTTGTTGTTGTTGTTGTTCAGTTGACGTTGTTGTTGTCGTTGTTTATTTGTCGTTGTTGTTGTTATTGATGTTGTTTATTTGACGTTGTTGTTGTTGTTGTTTATTTAATGTTGTTGTTGTTGTTTATTTGACATTGTTGTTGTTGTTGACGTTGTTGTTGTTGTTGTTGTTGTTGTTTATTTGACGTTGTTGTTGTTGTTGTTGACGTTGATGGTGTTGTTGTTTATTTGACGTTGTTGTTGTTGTTGTTTATTTGATGTTGTTTTAGTTGTTGTTGTTTATTTGACGTTGTTGTTGTTGTTTATTGGACGTTGTTGTTGTTGTTGTTGTTTATTTGACGTTGTTGTTGTTGACATTGTTATTGTTGTTGTTTATTTGACGTTGTTTTTGTTGTTGTTGTTGTTGTTTATTTGGCGTTGTTGTTGTTTATTTGACATTGTTGTTGTTGAAATTGTTGTTGTTGTTTATTTGACGTAGTTTTTGTTGTTGACGTTGTTGTTGTTGTTGTTGTTTATTTGACGTTTTTGTTGTTCTTGATGTTGTTATTGTTGTTGTTTATTTGACGTTGTTGTTGTTGTTGTTGTTGTTTATTTGACGTTGTTGTTGTTGTTGTTGTTCATTTGACGTTGTTGTTGTTGTTTATTTGTCGTTGTTGTTGTTATTGATGTTGTTTATTTGACGTTGTTGTTGTTGTTGTTGTTTATTTAATGTTGTTGTTGTTGTTTATTTGACATTGTTGTTGTTGTTGACGTTGTTGTTGTTGTTGTTTATTTGACATTGTTGTTGTTGTTGTTGTTGACGTTGTTGGTGTTGTTGTTTATTTGACGTTGTTGTTGTTGTTGACGTTGTTGGGGTTGTTGTTTATTTGACGTTGTTGTTGTTGTTGTTTATTTGACGTTGTTTTAGATGTTGTTGTTTATTTGACGTTGTTGTTATTGTTGTTTAGTTAATGTTGTTTTAGATGTTGTTGTTTATTTGACGGTGTTGTTGTTTATTTGACATTGTTGTTGTTGTTGACGTTGTTGTTGTTGTTGTTTATTTGAATTGTTGTTGTTGTTGTTGTTGTTGACGTTGTTGGTGTTGTTGTTTATTTGACGTTGTTGTTGTTGTTTATTTGACGTTGTTTTAGTTGTTGTTGTTTATTTGACGTTGTTGTTGTTGTTTATTTGACGTTTTTGTTTTTGACATTGTTGTTGTTGTTGTTTATATGACGTTGTTGTTGTTGTTGTTGTTGTTTGTTTGACATAGTTGTTGTTGTTGACGTTGTTGTTGTTGTTGTTGTTTATTTGACGTTTTTGTTGTTGATGATGTTGTTGTTGTTGTTTATTTGACGTTGTTGTTATTGTTTATTTGACGTTGTTGTCTTTGTTCTTTATTTGACGTTGTTGACGTTGTTGCTGTTGTTATTGTTGTTGTTTATTTGACGTTGTTATTGTTGTTGTTGTTTATTTGATGTTGTTGTTGTTGTTTATTTGACGTTGGTGTTGTTGTTGTTTATTTGACGTTGTTGTTGTTGTTATTTATTTGACGTTGTTGTTGTTGTTATTGTTTATTTGACGTTGTTGTTGTTGTTGTTGTTGTTGTTTATTTGACGTTGTTATTGTTGTTTATTTGACGTTGTTTTTGTTATTTGACGTTGTTGTCGTTGTTGTATTTGTTGTTGTTGTTGTTGCTTATTTGACGTTGTTGTATTTGTTGTTGTTTATTTGACGTTGTTGCTGTTGTTTATTTGACGTTGTTGTTGATGTTGTTTATTTGATGTTGTTGTTGTTTATTTGACATTGTTGTTGTTGACGTTGTTGTTGTTGTTGTTTATTTGACATTGTTATTGTTGTTGCTGTTGTTTATTTGACGTTGTTGTTGTTGTTGTTTATTTGACGTTGTTGTTGTTGTTGTTTATTTGACGTTGTTGTTATTTATTTGACGTTGTTGTTGTTGTTGTTTATTTGACGTTGTTGTTGTTGCTTATTTGACGTTGTTGTTGTTATTTATTTGACGTTGTTGTTGTTGTTTATTTGACATTGTTGTTGTTGTTGTTGACGTTGTTGTTGTTGTTTATTTGACATTGTTGTTGTTGTTGGTGTTGTTGTTTATTTGGCGTTGTTGTTGTTGTTGTTGTTGTTTATTTGACGTTGTTTTAGTTGTTGTTGTTTATTTGGCGTTGTTGTTGTTTATTTGACATTGTTGTTGTTGACATTGTTGTTGTTGTTGTTGTTTATTTGACGTAGTTGTTGTTGTTGACGTTGTTGTTGTTGTTGTTGCTTATTTAACGTTTTTCTTGTTGTTGATGTTGTTGTTGTTGTTTATTTGACGTTGTTGTTGTTGTTGTTGTTTATTTGACGTTGTTGTTGTTGTTGTTATTGTTGTTGTTTATTTGACGTTGTTGTTGTTTATTTGATGTTGTTGTTGTTGTTTATTTGACATTGTTGTTGTTGTTGACGTTGTTGTTGTTGTTGTTGTTTATTTGACATTGTTGTTGTTGTTTATTTGACGTTGTTGTTGTTGTTTATTTGACGTAGTTGTTGTTGTTGACGTTGTTGTTGTTGTTGTTGTTTATTTGACGTTGTTGTTGTAGTTTATTTGATGTTGTTGTTGTTGTTGTTATTGTTGTTGTTTATTTGACGTTGTTGTTGTTGTTGTTTATTTGATGTTGTTATTGTTGTTTAATTGACATTGTTGTTGTTTATTTGACGTTGTTGTTGTTGTTTATTTGACGTTGTTGTTGTTGTTTATTGGACGTTGTTGTTGTTGTTGTTGTATATTTGACGGTGTTGTTGTTGTTGTTGTTTATTTGACGTTGTTGTTGTTGTTGTTTATTTGACGTTGTTGTTATTGTTGACGTTGTTGTTGTTGTTGTTGTTTATTTGACGTTGTTGTTGTTGTTGACATAGTTGTTGTTGTTGTTGTTTATTTCATGTTGTTGATGTTGTTGATGTTGTTGTTTATTTGACGTTGTAGTTGTTGTTTATTTGACGTTGTTGTTGTTGTTGACATTGTTGTTGTTGTTGTTTATTTGATGTTGTTGTTGTTGTTTATTTGACATTGTTGTTGTTGTTGACGTTGTTGTTGTTGTTGTTGTTGTTTATTTGACATTGTTGTTGTTGTTGTTGACGTTGTTGGTTTTGTTGTTTATTTGACGTTGTTGTTGTTGTTTATTAGACGTTGTTTTAGTGGTTGTTGTTTATTTGACGTTGTTGTTGTTGTTTATTTGACGTTGTTGTTGACATTGTTGTTGTTGTTGTTTATTTGACGTAGTTGTTGTTGTTGACGTTGTTGTTGTTGTTGTTGTTTATTTGACGTTTTTGTTGTTGTTGATGTTGTTGTTGTTGTTGTTTATTTGACGTTGTTGTTATTGTTGTTTATTTGACATTGTTGTTGTTGTTGTTTATATGACGTTGTTGTTGTTATTGTTGTTGTTTATTTGACGTTGTTGTTGTTGTTTATTTGATGTTGTTGTTGTTGTTTATTTGACATTGTTGTTGTTGTTGACGTTGTTGTTGTTGTTGTTGTTGTTTATTTGACATTGTTGTTGTTGTTGTTGACGTTGTTGGTGTTGTTGTTTATTTGACGTTGTTGTTGTTGTTTATTTGATGTTGTTTTAGTTGTTGTTGTTTATTTGACGTTGTTGTTGTTGTTTATTTGACGTTGTTGTTGTTGTTTATTTGATGTTGTTGTTGTTGTTTATTTGGCGTTGTTGTTGTTGTTGTTTATTTGACATTGTTGTTGTTGACATTGTTGTTGTTGTTTATTTGACGTAGTTTTTGTTGTTGACGTTGTTGTTGTTGTTGTTCTTTATTTGACGTTTTTGTTGTTCTTGATGTTGTTATTGTTGTTGTTTATTTGACGTTGTGGTTGTTGTTGTTGTTGTTGTTTATTTGACGTTGTTGTTGTTGTTGTTCATTTGACGTTGTTGTTGTCGTTGTTTATTTGTCGTTGTTGTTGTTATTGATGTTGTTTATTTGACGTTGTTGTTGTTGTTGTTTATTTAATGTTGTTGTTGTTGTTTATTTGACATTGTTGTTGTTGTTGACGTTGTTGTTGTTGTTGTTGTTGTTGTTTATTTGACATTGTTGTTGTTCTTGTTGTTGTTGTTGACGTTGTTGTTGTTGTTGTTTATTTGACATTGTTGCTGTTGTTTATTTGACGTTGTTGTTGTTGTTGTTGTTGTTTATTTGATGTTGTTGTTGTTGTTGTTTATTTGACGTTGTTGTTGTTGACGTTATTGTTGTTGTTGTTGTTGTTTATTTGACGTTGTTATTGTTGTTGCTGTTGTTTATTTGACGTTGTTGTTGTCGTTGTTGTTGTTTATTTGACATTGTTGTTGTTGTTGTTTATTTGACGTTGTTGTTATTTATTTGACGTTGTTGTTGTTGTTTATTTGACGTTGTTGTTGTTGTTTATTTGACGTTGTTGTTGTTGTTTATTTGACGTTGTTGTTGTTGTTGTTTATTTGACATTGTTGTTGTTGTTGTTGACGTTGTTGTTGTTGTTGTTTATTTGACATTGTTGTTGTTGTTGTTGGTGTTGTTGTTTATTTGACGTTGTTGTTGTTGTTGTTGTTGTTGTTGTTGTTGTTTATTTGACGTTGTTTTAGTTGTTGTTGTTTATTTGGCGTTGTTGTTGTTTATTTGACATTGTTGTTGTTGACATTGTTGTTGTTGTTGTTTATTTGACGTAGTTGTTGTTGTTGACGTTGTTGTTGTTGTTGCTTATTTGACGTTTTTGTTTTTGTTGATGTTATTGTTGTTGTTTATTTGACGTTGTTGTTGTTGTTGTTGTTTATTTGTCGTTGTTGTTGTTGTTATTGTTGTTGTTTATTTGACGTTGTTGTTGTTTATTTGATGTTGTTGTTGTTGTTGTTTATTTGACATTGTTGTTGTTGTTGACGTTGTTATTGTTGTTTATTTGACATTGTTGTTGTTGTTTATTTGACGTTGTTGTTGTTGTTTATTTGACGTAGTTGTTGTTGTTGACGTTGTTGTAGTTGTTGTTTATTTGACGTTGTTGTTGTTGTTGTTGTTTATTTGATGTTGTTGTTGTTGTTATTGTTGTTGTTTATTTGACGTTGTTGTTGTTGTTGTTTATTTGATGTTGTTGTTGTTGTTTAATTGACATTGTTGTTGTTTATTTGACGTTGATGTTGTTGTTGTTTATTTGACTTTGTTGTTGTTGTTTATTGGACGTTGTTGTTGTTGTTGTATATTTGACGGTGTTGTTGTTGTTGTTTATTTGACGTTGTTGTTGTTGTTGTTTATTTGACGTTGTTGTTATTGTTGACGTTGTTGTTGTTGTTGTTGTTGTTGTTGTTTATTTGACGTTGTTGTTGTTGTTGACATAGTTGTTGTTGTTGTTGTTGTTGTTTATTTCATGTTGTTGATGTTGTTGATGTTGTTGTTTATTTGACGTTGTAGTTGTTGTTTATTTGACGTTGTTGTTGTTGTTGTTGACATTGTTGTTGTTGTTGTTGTTTATTTGATGTTGTTGTTGTTGTTTATTTGACATTGTTGTTGTTGTTGACGTTGTTGTTGTTGTTGTTTATTTGACATTGTTGTTGTTGTTGTTGTTGACGTTGTTGGTTTTGTTTTTTATTTGACGTTGTTGTTGTTTATTAGACGTTGTTTTAGTTGTTGTTGTTTATTTGACGTTGTTGTTGTTGTTGTTGTTTATTTGACGTTGTTGTTGACATTGTTGTTGTTGTTGTTTATTTGACGTAGTTGTTGTTGTTGACGTTGTTGTTGTTGTTGTTGTTGTTTATTTGACGTTTTTGTTGTTGTTGTTGTTTATTTGACGTTGTTGTTATTGTTGTTTATTTGACGTTGTTGTTGTTGTTGTTTATATGACGTTGTTGTTGCTATTGTTGTTGTTTATTTGACGTTGTTGTTGTTGTTTATTTGATGTTGTTGTTGTTGTTTATTTGACATTGTTGTTGTTGTTGACGTTGTTGTTGTTGTTGTTGTTTATTTGACATTGTTGTTGTTGTTGTTGACGTTGATGGTGTTGTTGTTTATTTGACGTTGTTGTTGTTGTTTATTTGATGTTGTTTTAGTTGTTGTTGTTTATTTGACGTTGTTGTTGTTGTTTATTTGACATTGTTGTTGTTGTTGTTGTTGTTTATTTGACGTTGTTGTTGTTGACATTGTTATTGTTGTTGTTTATTTGACGTTGTTTTTGTTGTTGTTGTTGTTTATTTGGCGTTGTTGTTGTTTATTTGACATTGTTGTTGTTGAAATTGTTGTTGTTGTTTATTTGACGTAGTTTTTGTTGTTGACGTTGTTGTTGTTGTTGTTGTTTATTTGACGTTTTTGTTGTTCTTAATGTTGTTATTGTTGTTGTTTATTTGACGTTGTTGTTGTTGTTGTTGTTGTTTATTTGACGTTGTTGTTGTTCATTTGACGTTGTTGTTGTTGTTTATTTGTCGTTGTTGTTGTTATTGATGTTGTTTATTTGACGTTGTTGTTGTTGTTGTTGTTTATTTAATGTTGTTGTTGTTGTTTATTTGACATTGTTGTTGTTGTTGACGTTGTTGTTGTTGTTGTTGTTTATTTGACATTGTTGTTGTTGTTGTTGTTGTTGACGTTGTTGGTGTTGTTGTTTATTTGACGTTGTTGTTGTTGTTGACGTTGTTGGGGTTGTTGTTTATTTGACGTTGTTGTTGTTGTTGTTTATTTGACGTTGTTTTAGATGTTGTTGTTTATTTGACGTTGTTGTTATTGTTGTTTTAGATGTTGTTGTTTATTTGACGGTGTTGTTGTTTAATTGACATTGTTGTTGTTGTTGACGTTGTTGTTGTTGTTGTTTATTTGAATTGTTGTTGTTGTTGTTGTTGACGTTGTTGGTGTTGTTGTTTATTTGACGTTGTTGTTGTTGTTTATTTGACGTTGTTTTAGTTGTTGTTGTTTATTTGACGTTGTTGTTGTTGTTTATTTGACGTTTTTGTTTTTGACATTGTTGTTGTTGTTGTTTATATGACGTTGTTGTTGTTGTTGTTGTTGTTGTTTGTTTGACATAGTTGTTGTTGTTGACGTTGTTGTTGTTGTTTATTTGACATTTTTGTTGTTGATGATGTTGTTGTTGTTGTTTATTTGACGTTGTTGTTATTGTTTATTTGACGTTGTTGTTGTTGTTGTTTATTTGACGTTGTTGACGTTGTTGCTGTTGTTATTGTTGTTGTTTATTTGACGTTGTTATTGTTGTTGTTGTTTATTTGATGTTGTTGTTGTTGTTTATTTGACGTTGGTGTTGTTGTTGTTTATTTGACGTTGTTGTTGTTGTTATTTATTTGACGTTGTTGTTGTTGTTATTGTTTATTTGACGTTGTTGTTGTTGTTGTTGTTTATTTGACGTTGTTATTGTTGTTTATTTGACGTTGTTTTTGTTATTTGACGTTGTTGTTGTTGTTGTATTTGTTGTTGTTGTTGTTGCTTATTTGACGTTGTTGTATTTGTTGTTGTTTATTTGACGTTGTTGCTGTTGTTTATTTGACGTTGTTGTTGATGTTGTTTATTTGATGTTGTTGTTGTTTATTTGACATTGTTGTTGTTGACGTTGTTGTTGTTGTTGTTTATTTGACGTTGTTATTGTTGTTGCTGTTGTTTATTTGACGTTGTTGTTGTTGTTGTTGTTTATTTGACGTTGTTGTTGTTGTTGTTTATTTGACGTTGTTGTTGTTGTTGTTGTTTATTTGACGTTGTTGTTGTTGTTGTTTATTTGACGTTGTTGTTATTTATTTGACGTTGTTGTTGTTGTTGTTTATTTGACGTTGTTGTTGTTGTTGTTTATTTGACGTTGTTGTTGTTATTTATTTGACGTTGTTGTTGTTGTTTATTTGACATTGTTGTTGTTGTTGTTGACGTTGTTGTTGTTGTTTATTTGGCATTGTTGTTGTTGTTGGTGTTGTTGTTTATTTGGCGTTGTTGTTGTTGTTGTTGTTTATTTGACGTTGTTTTAGTTGTTGTTGTTTATTTGGCGTTGTTGTTGTTTATTTGACATTGTTGTTGTTGACATTGTTGTTGTTGTTGTTTATTTGACGTAGTTGTTGTTGTTGACGTTGTTGTTGTTGTTGTTGCTTATTTGACGTTTTTCTTGTTGTTGATGTTGTTGTTGTTGTTTATTTGACGTTGTTGTTGTTGTTGTTATTGTTGTTGTTTATTTGACGTTGTTGTTGTTTATTTGATGTTGTTGTTGTTGTTGTTTATTTGACATTGTTGTTGTTGTTGACGTTGTTGTTGTTGTTTATTTGACATTGTTGTTGTTGTTTATTTGACGTTGTTGTTGTTGTTTATTTGACGTAGTTGTTGTTGTTGACGTTGTTGTTGTTGTTGTTTATTTGACGTTGTTGTTGTTGTTTATTTGATGTTGTTGTTGTTGTTGTTATTGTTGTTGTTTATTTGACGTTGTTGTTGTTGTTTTTGTTTATTTGATGTTGTTGTTGTTGTTTAATTGACATTGTTGTTGTTTATTTGACGTGGTTGTTGTTGTTTATTTGACGTTGTTGTTGTTGTTTATTGGACGTTGTTGTTGTTGTTGTTGTATATTTGACGGTGTTGTTGTTGTTGTTGTTTATTTGACGTTGTTGTTGTTGTTGTTTATTTGACGTTGTTGTTATTGTTGACGTTGTTGTTGTTGTTGTTGTTTATTTGACGTTGTTGTTGTTGTTGACATAGTTGTTGTTGTTGTTGTTTATTTCATGTTGTTGATGTTGTTGATGTTGTTGTTTATTTGACGTTGTAGTTGTTGTTTATTTGACGTTGTTGTTGTTGTTGACATTGTTGTTGTTGTTGTTTATTTGATGTTGTTGTTGTTGTTTATTTGACATTGTTGTTGTTGTTGACGTTGTTGTTGTTGTTGTTGTTGTTGTTTATTTGACATTGTTGTTGTTGTTGTTGACGTTGTTGGTTTTGTTGTTTATTTGACGTTGTTGTTGTTGTTTATTAGACGTTGTTTTAGTTGTTGTTGTTTATTTGACGTTGTTGTTGTTGTTTATTTGACGTTGTTGTTGACATTGTTGTTGTTGTTGTTGGCGTTGTTGTTTATTTGACGTTGTTGTTGTTGTTGACATTTGACGTAGTTGTTGTTGTTGGCGTTGTTGTTGTTGTTGTTTATTTGACGTTTTTGTTGTTGTTGATGTTGTTGTTGTTGTTGTTTATTTGACGTTGTTGTTATTGTTGTTTATTTGACATTGTTGTTGTTGTTGTTTATATGACGTTGTTGTTGTTATTGTTGTTGTTTATTTGACATTGTTGTTGTTGTTGTTGACGTTGTTGGTGTTGTTGTTTATTTGACATTGTTGTTGTTGTTTATTTGATGTTGTTTTAGTTGTTGTTGTTTATTTGACGTTGTTGTTGTTGTTTATTTGACGTTGTTGTTGTTGTTTATTTGATGTTGTTGTTGTTGTTTATTTGGCGTTGTTGTTGTTGTTGTTTATTTGACATTGTTGTTGTTGACATTGTTGTTGTTGTTTATTTGACGTAGTTTTTGTTGTTGACGTTGTTGTTGTTGTTCTTTATTTGACGTTTTTGTTGTTCTTGATGTTGTTATTGTTGTTGTTTATTTGACGTTGTTGTTGTTGTTGTTGTTGTTGTTGTTGTTTATTTGACGTTGTTGTTGTTGTTGTTGTTCATTTGACGTTGTTGTTGTCGTTATTTATTTGCCGTTGTTGTTGTTATTGATGTTGTTTATTTGACGTTGTTGTTGTTGTTGTTTATTTAATGTTGTTGTTGTTGTTTATTTGACATTGTTGTTGTTGTTGACGTTGTTGTTGTTGTTGTTGTTGTTTATTTGACATTGTTGTTGTTCTTGTTGTTGTTGTTGACGTTGTTGGTGTTGTTGTTTATTTGACGTTGTTGTTGTTGTTGTTGTTGTTTATTTGACGTTGTTTTAGATGTTGTTGTTTATTTGACGTTGTTGTTATTGTTGTTTAGTTAATGTTGTTTTAGATGTTGTTGTTTATTTGACGGTGTTGTTGTTTATTTGACATTGTTGTTGTTGTTGACATTGTTGTTGTTGTTGTTGTTTATTTGAATTGTTGTTGTTGTTGTTGACGTTGTTGGTGTTGTTGTTTATTTGACGTTGTTGTTGTTGTTGTTGTTGTTTATTTGACGTTGTTGTTGTTGTTATTGTTGTTGTTTATTTGACGTTGTTATTTTTGTTGTTGTTTATTTGATGTTGTTGTTGTTGTTGTTTATTTGACGTTGGTGTTGTTGTTGTTTATTTGACGTTGTTGTTGTTGTTATTTATTTGACGTTGTTGTTGTTGTTATTGTTTATTTGACGTTGTTGTTGTTGTTGTTGTTGTTGTTTATTTGACGTTGTTATTGTTGTTTATTTGACGTTGTTTTTGTTATTTGACGTTGTTGTTGTTGTTGTTGTATTTGTTGTTGTTGTTGTTGCTTATTTGACTTGTTGTATTTGTTGTTGTTTATTTGACGTTGTTGCTGTTGTTTATTTGACGTTGTTGTTGATGTTGTTTATTTGATGTTGTTGTTGTTTATTTGACGTTGTTGTTGTTGACGTTGTTGTTGTTTATTTGACGTTGTTATTGTTGTTGTTGTTGTTTATTTGACGTTGTTGTTGTTGTTGTTTATTTGACGTTGTTGTTGTTGTTATTTATTTGACGTTGTTGTTATTTATTTGACGTTGTTGTTGTTGTTGTTTATTTGACGTTGTTGTTGTTGTTAATTTGACGTTGTTGTTGTTATTTATTTGACGTTGTTGTTGTTGTTTATTTGACATTGTTGTTGTTGTTGTTGACGTTGTTGTTGTTGTTTATTTGACATCGTTGTTGTTGTTGGTGTTGTTGTTTATTTGGCGTTGTTGTTGTTGTTGTTGTTGTTGTTTATTTGACGTTGTTTTAGTTGTTGTTGTTTATTTGGCGTTGTTGTTGTTTATTTGACATTGTTGTTGTTGACATTGTTGTTGTTGTTGTTTATTTGACGTAGTTGTTGTTGTTGACGTTGTTGTTGTTGTTGTTGCTTATTTGACGTTTTTCTTGTTGTTGATGTTGTTGTTGTTGTTTATTTGACGTTGTTGTTGTTGTTGTTGTTGTTGTTTATTTGACGTTGTTGTTGTTGTTGTTATTGTTGTTGTTTATTTGACGTTGTTGTTATTTATTTGATGTTGTTGTTGTTGTTGTTTATTTGACATTGTTGTTGTTGTTGACGCTATTGTTGTTGTTTATTTGACATTGTTGTTGTTGTTTATTTGACGTTGTTGTTGTTGTTTATTTGACGTAGTTGTTGTTGTTGACGTTGTTGTTGTTGTTGTTTATTTGACGTTGTTGTTGTTGTTTATTTGATGTTGTTGTTGTTGTTGTTATTGTTGTTGTTTATTTGACGTTGTTGTTGTTGTTGTTGTTTATTTGATGTTGTTGTTGTTGTTGTTTAATTGACATTGTGGTTGTTTATTTGACGTTGTTGTTGTTGTTTATTTGATGTTGTTGTTGTTGTTTATTGGATGTTGTTGTTGTTTTATGTATATTTGATGGTGTTGTTGTTGTTGTTTATTTGACGTTGTTGTTGTTGTTGTTTATTTGACGTTGTTGTTATTGTTGACGTTGTTGTTGTTGTTGTTGTTTATTTGACGTTGTTGTTGTTGTTGACATAGTTGTTGTTGTTGTTGTTGTTTATTTCATGTTGTTGATGTTGTTGATGTTGTTGTTTATTTGACGTTGTAGTTGTTGTTTATTTGACGTTGTTGTTGTTGTTGACATTGTTGTTGTTGTTGTTTATTTGATGTTGTTGTTGTTGTTTATTTGACATTGTTGTTGTTGTTGACGTTGTTGTTGTTGTTGTTGTTGTTTATTTGACATTGTTGTTGTTGTTGTTGACGTTGTTGGTTTTGTTGTTTATTTGACGTTGTTGTTGTTGTTTATTAGACGTTGTTTTAGTTGTTGTTGTTTATTTGACGTTGTTGTATTTGTTTATTTGACGTTGTTGTTGACATTGTTGTTGTTGTTGTTGTTTATTTGACGTAGTTATTGTTGTTGACGTTGTTGTTGTTGTTTATTTGACGTTTTTGTTGTTGTTGATGTTGTTGTTGTTGTTGTTTATTTGACGTTGTTGTTATTGTTGTTTATTTGACATTGTTGTTGTTGTTGTTTATATGACGTTGTTGTTGTTATTGTTGTTGTTTATTTGACGTTGTTGTTGTTGTTTATTTGATGTTGTTGTTGTTGTTTATTTGACATTGTTGTTGTTGTTGACGTTGTTGTTATTGTTGTTGTTTATTTGACATTGTTGTTGTTGTTGTTGACGTTGTTGGTGTTGTTGTTTATTTGACGTTGTTGTTGTTGTTTATTTGATGTTGTTTTAGTTGTTGTTGTTTATTTGACGTTGTTGTTGTTGTTTATTTGATGTTGTTGTTGTTGTTTATTTGATGTTGTTGTTGTTGTTGTTTATTTGGCGTTGTTGTTGTTGTTGTTTATTTGACATTGTTGTTGTTGACATTGTTGTTGTTGTTTATTTGACGTTGTTTTTGTTGTTGACGTTGTTGTTGTTGTTGTTCTTTATTTGACGTTTTTGTTGTTCTTGATGTTGTTATTGTTGTTGTTTATTTGACGTTGTTGTTGTTGTTGTTGTTGTTGTTTATTTGACGTTGTTGTTGTTGTTGTTCATTTGACGTTGTTGTTGTTGTTGTTTATTTGTCGTTGTTGTTGTTATTGATGTTGTTTATTTGACGTTGTTGTTGTTGTTTATTTAATGTTGTTGTTGTTGTTTATTTAACATTGTTGTTGTTGTTGACGTTGTTGTTGTTGTTGTTTATTTGACATTGTTGTTGTTCTTGTTGTTGTTGTTGACGTTGTTGGTGTTGTTGTTTATTTGACGTTGTTGTTGTTGTTGTTTATTTGACGTTGTTTTAGATGTTGTTGTTTATTTGACGTTGTTGTTATTGTTGTTTAGTTAATGTTGTTTTAGATGTTGTTGTTTATTTGACGGTGTTGTTGTTTATTTGACATTGTTGTTGTTGTTGACATTGTTGTTGTTGTTGTTTATTTGAATTGTTGTTGTTGTTGTTGACGTTGTTGGTGTTGTTGTTTATTTGACGTTGTTGTTGTTGTTTATTTGACGTTGTTTTAGTTGTTGTTGTTTATTTGACGTTGTTATTGTTGTTTATTTGACGTTTTTGTTTTTGACATTGTTGTTGTTGTTGTTTATATGACGTTGTTGTTGTTGTTGTTGTTTATTTGACATAGTTGTTGTTGTTGACGTTGTTGTTGTTGTTGTTTATTTGACGTTTTTGTTGTTGATGATATTGTTGTTGTTGTTTATTTGACGTTGTTGTTATTGTTTATTTGACGTTGTTGTTGTTGTTGTTGTTTATTTGACGTTGTTGCTGTTGTTATTGTTGTTGTTTATTTGACGTTGTTATTGTTGTTGTTGTTTATTTGATGTTGTTGTTGTTGTTTATTTGACGTTGGTGTTGTTGTTGTTTATTTGACGTTGTTGTTGTTGTTATTTATTTGACGTTGTTGTTGTTGTTATTGTTTATTTGACGTTTTTGTTGTTGTTGTTTATTTGACGTTGTTATTGTTGTTTATTTGACGTTGTTTTTGTTATTCGACGTTGTTGTTGTTGTTGCTTATTTGACGTTGTTGTATTTGTTGTTGTTTATTTGACGTTGTTGCTGTTGTTTATTTGACGTTGTTGTTGTTGATGTTGTTTATTTGATGTTGTTGTTGTTTATTTGACGTTGTTGTTGTTGACGTTGTTGTTGTTGTTGTTTATTTGACGTTGTTGTTATTTATTTGACGTTGTTGTTGTTGTTGTTGTTTATTTGACGTTGTTGTTGTTGTTGTTTATTTGACGTTGTTGTTGTTATTTATTTGACGTTGTTGTTGTTGTTTATTTGACATTGTTGTTGTTGTTGTTGTTGACGTTGTTGTTGTTGTTTATTTGACATTGTTGTTGTTGTTGTTGGTGTTGTTGTTTATTTGGCGTTGTTGTTGTTGTTGTTGTTGTTTATTTGACGTTGTTTTAGTTGTTGTTGTTTATTTGGCGTTGTTGTTGTTTATTTGATATTGTTGTTGTTGACATTGTTGTTGTTGTTGTTTATTTGACGTAGTTGTTGTTGTTGACGTTGTTGTTGTTGTTGCTTATTTGACGTTTTTGTTGTTGTTGATGTTGTTGTTGTTGTTTATTTGACGTTGTTGTTGTTGTTGTTGTTTATTTGACGTTGTTGTTGTTGTTGTTATTGTTGTTGTTTATTTGACGTTGTTGTTGTTTATTTGATGTTGTTGTTGTTGTTGTTGTTTATTTGACGTTGTTGTTGTTTATTTGATGTTGTTGTTGTTGTTTAATTGACATTGTTGTTGTTTATTTGACGTTGTTGTTGTTGTTTATTTGACGTTGTTGTTGTTGTTTATTGGACGTTGTTGTTGTTGTTGTATATTTGACGGTGTTGTTGTTGTTGTTGTTGTTGTTTATTTGACGTTGTTGTTGTTGTTGTTTATTAGACGTTGTTGTTATTGTTGACGTTGTTGTTGTTGTTGTTTATTTGACGTTGTTGTTGTTGTTGACATAGTTGTTGTTTATTTCATGTTGTTGATGTTGTTGATGTTGTTGTTTATTTGATGTTGTAGTTGTTGTTTATTTGACGTTGTTGTTGTTGTTGACATTGTTGTTGTTGTTGTTTATTTGATGTTGTTGTTGTTGTTTATTTGACATTGTTGTTGTTGTTGACGTTGTTGTTGTTGTTGTTGTTGTGGTTTATTTGACATTGTTGTTGTTGTTGTTGACGTTGTTGGTTTTGTTGTTTATTTGACGTTGTTGTTGTTGTTTATTAGACGTTGTTTTAGTTGTTGTTGTTTATTTGACGTTGTTGTTGTTGTTTATTTGACGTTGTTGTTGACATTGTTGTTGTTGTTGTTTATTTGACGTAGTTGTTGTTGTTGACGTTGTTGTTGTTGTTGTTGTTGTTGTTGTTGTTTATTTGACGTTTTTTTTGTTGTTGATGTTGTTGTTGTTGTTGTTTATTTGACGTTGTTGTTATTGTTGTTTATTTGACGTTGTTGTTGTTGTTGTTTATATGACGTTGTTGTTATTATTGTTGTTGTTTATTTGACGTTGTTGTTGTTGTTTATTTGATGTTGTTGTTGTTGTTGTTTATTTGACATTGTTGTTGTTGTTGACGTTGTTGTTGTTGTTTATTTGACATTGTTGTTGTTGTTGACGTTGTTGGTGTATTTGTTTATTTGACGTTGTTGTTGTTGTTTATTTGACGTTGTTGTTGTTGTTTATTTGATGTTGTTGTTGTTGTTTATTTGACGTTGGTGTTGTTGTTGTTTATTTGACGTTGTTGTTGTTGTTATTTATTTGACGTTGTTGTTGTTGTTATTGTTTATTTGACGTTGTTGTTGTTGTTTATGTTTATTTGACGTTGTTATTGTTGTTTATTTGACGTTGTTGTTGTTGTATTTGTTGTTGTTGTTGTTGCTTATTTGACGTTGTTGTTATTGTTGTTGTTTATTTGACGTTGTTGTTGTTGTTTATTTGACGTTGTTATTGTTGTTGTTGTTTATTTGACGTTGTTGTTGTTGACGTTGTTGTTGTTGTTTATTTGACGTTGTTATTGTTGTTGCTGTTGTTTATTTGACGTTATTGTTGTCGTTGTTATTGTTTATTTAACGTTGTTGTTGTTGTTGTTGTTGTTTATTTGACGTTGTTGTTATTTATTTGACGTTGTTGTTGTTGTTGTTTATTTGACGTTGTTGTTGTTGTTGTTGTTGTTTATTTGACGTTGTTGTTGTTGTTTATTTGACGTTGTTGTTGTTGTTGTTTATTTGACATTGTTGTTGTTGTTGTTGTTGACGTTGTTGTTGTTGTTTATTTGACGTTGTTGTTGTTGTTGTTTATTTGACATTGTTGTTGTTGTTGTTGACGTTGTTGTTGTTGTTTATTTGACATTGTTGTTGTTGTTGTTGGTGTTGTTGTTTATTTGACGTTGTTGTTGTTATTGTAGTTTATTTGACGTTGTTTTGGTTGTTGTTGTTTATTTGGCATTGTTGTTGTTGTTTATTTGACGTTGTTGTTGTTGTTGACATTGTTGTTGTTGTTGTTTATTTGATGTTGTTGTTGTTGTTTATTTGACATTGTTGTTGTTGTTGACGTTGTTGTTGTTGTTGTTGTTGTTGTTTATTTGACATTGTTGTTGTTGTTGACGTTGTTAGTTTTGTTGTTTATTTGACGTTGTTGTTGTTGTTTATTAGACGTTGTTTTAGTTGTTGTTGTTTATTTGATGTTGTTGTTGTTGTTGTTTATTTGACGTTGTTGTTGTTGACATTGTTGTTGTTGTTGTTGTTGTTTATTTGACGTAGTTGTTGTTGTTGACGTTGTTGTTGTTGTTGCTTATTTGACATTTTTGTTGTTGTTGATGTTGTTGTTGTTGTTTATTTGACGTTGTTGTTGTTGTTTATTTGACGTTGTTGTTGTTGTTGTTATTGTTGTTGTTTATTTGACGTTGTTGTTGTTGTTGTTTATTTGACATTGTTGTTGTTGTTGTTGACGTTGTTGTTGTTGTTGTTGTTTATTTGACATTGTTGTTGTTGTTTATTTGACGTTGTTGTTGTTGTTTATTTGACGTAGTTGTTGTTGTTGACGTTGTTGTTGTTGTTGTTTATTTGACGTTGTTGTTGTTGTTGTTGTTTATTTGACATTGTTGTTGTTGTTATTGTTGTTGTTTATTTGACGTTGTTGTTGTTGTTGTTGTTTATTTGATGTTGTTGTTGTTGTTTATTTGTCATCGTTGTTGTTTATTTGACGTTGTTGTTGTTGTTTATTTGACGTTGTTGTTGTTGTTTATTGGACGTTGTTGTTGTTGTTGTTTATTTGATATTGTTGTTGTTGTTTATTTGATGTTGTTGTTGTTGACGTTGTTGTTGTTGTTGTTTATTTGACGTTGTTATTGTTGTTGCTGTTGTTTATTTGACGTTGTTGTTGTCGTTGTTGTTGTTTATTTGACGTTGTTGTTGTTGTTGTTGTTGTTTATTTGACGTTGTTGTTATTTATTTGACGTTGTTGTTATTGTTGTTTATTTGACGTTGTTGTTGTTGTTGTTTATTTGACGTTGTTGTTGTTGTTTATTTGACGTTTTTGTTGTTGTTGTTGTTTATTTGACATTGTTGTTGTTGTTGTTGACGTTGTTGTTGTTGTTTATTTGACATTGTTGTTGTTGTTGGTGTTGTTGTTTATTTGACGTTGTTGTTGTTGTGGTTTATTTAACGTTTTTTTTGTTGTTGTTGTTTATTTGGCATTGTTGTTGTTTATTTGACATTGTTGTTGTTGACATTGTTGTTGTTGTTGACGTTGTTGTTGTTGTTGCTTATTTGACGTTTTTGTTGTTGTTGTTGATGTTGTTGTTGTTGTTGTTTATTTGACGTTGTTGTTGTTATTGTTTATTTGACGTTGTTGTTGTTGTTAGTGTTGTTGTTTATTTGATGTTGTTGTTGTTGTTGTTGTTGTTGTTTATTTGACATTGTTGTTGTTGTTGACGTTGTTGTTGTTGTTGTTGTTTATTTGACATTGTTGTTGTTGTTTATTTGACGTTGTTGTGGTTGTTTATTTGACGTAGTTGTTGTTGTTGACGTTGTTGTTGTTGTTGTTTATTTGACGTTGTTGTTGTTATTGTTTATTTGATGTTGTTGTTGTTGTTATTGTTGTTGTTTATTTGACGTTGTTGTTGTTGTTGTTGTTGTTGTTTATTTGATGTTGTTGTTGTTGTTTATTTGACATTGTTGTTGTTTATTTGACGTTGTTGTTGTTGTTGTTTATTTGACGTTGTTGTTGTTGTTGTTTATTGGACGTTGTTGTTGTTGTTGTATATTTGACGGTGTTGTTGTTGTTGTTGTTGTTTATTTGACGTTGTTGTTGTTGTTGTTTATTTGACGTTGTTGTTATTGTTGACGTTGTTGTTGTTGTTTATTTGACGTTGTTGTTGTTGTTGACATAGTTGTTGTTGTTGTTGTTTATTTCACGTTGTTGATGTTGTTGATGTTGTTGTTTATTTGACGTTGTAGTTGTTGTTGATTTGACGTTGTTGTTGTTGTTGACATTGTTGTTGTTGTTGTTTATTTGATGTTGTTGTTGTTGTTTATTTGACATTGTTGTTGTTGTTGACGTTGTTGTTGTTGTTGTTGTTTATTTGACATTGTTGTTGTTGTTGTTGACGTTGTTAGTTTTGTTGTTTATTTGACGTTGTTGTTGTTGTTTATTAGACGTTGTTTTAGTTGTTGTTGTTTATTTGATGTTGTTGTTGTTGTTGTTTATTTGACGTTGTTGTTGTTGACATTGTTGTTGTTGTTGTTTATTTGACGTAGTTGTTGTTGTTGACGTTGTTGTTGTTGTTGCTTATTTGACATTTTTGTTGTTGTTGATGTTGTTGTTGTTGTTTATTTGACGTTGTTGTTGTTGTTGTTTATTTGACGTTGTTGTTGTTGTTGTTGTTGTTATTGTTGTTGTTTATTTGACGTTGTTGTTGTTGTTTATTTGACATTGTTGTTGTTGTTGTTGTTGTTGACGTTGTTGTTGTTGTTGTTGTTTATTTGACATTGTTGCTGTTGTTTATTTGACGTTGTTGTTGTTGTTGTTTATTTGATGTTGTTGTTGTTGTTGTTTATTTGACGTTGTTGTTGTTGACGTTATTGTTGTTGTTGTTGTTGTTTATTTGACGTTGTTATTGTTGTTGTTGTTGTTTATTTGACGTTGTTGTTGTCGTTGTTGTTGTTTATTTGACGTTGTTGTTGTTGTTGTTTATTTGACGTTGTTGTTATTTATTTAACGTTGTTGTTGTTGTTGTTTATTTGACGTTGTTGTTGTTGTTTATTTGACGTTGTTGTTGTTGTTTATTTGACGTTGTTGTTGTTGTTGTTTATTTGACATTGTTGTTGTTGTTGTTGACGTTGTTGTTGTTGTTGTTTATTTGACATTGTTGTTGTTGTTGTTGGTGTTGTTGTTTATTTGACGTTGTTGTTGTTATTGTTGTTGTTTATTTTACGTTGTTTTAGTTGTTGTTGTTTATTTGGCGTTGTTGTTGTTTATTTGACATTGTTGTTGTTGACATTGTTGTTGTTGTTGTTTATTTGACGTAGTTGTTGTTGTTGACGTTGTTGTTGTTGTTGCTTATTTGACGTTTTTGTTGTTGTTGATGTTGTTGTTGTTGTTTATTTGACGTTGTTGTTGTTGTTGTTTATTTGACGTTGTTGTTGTTGTTATTGTTGTTGTTTATTTGACGTTGTTGTTGTTTATTTGATGTTGTTGTTGTTGTTGTTTATTTGACATTGTTGTTGTTGTTGACGTTGTTGTTGTTGTTTATTTGACATTGTTGTTGTTGTTTATTTGACGTTGTTGTTGTTGTTGTTTATTTGACGTAGTTGTTGTTGTTGACGTTGTTGTAGTTGTTGTTTATTTGACGTTGTTGTTGTTGCTGTTTATTTGATGTTGTTGTTGTTGTTATTGTTGTTGTTTATTTGACGTTGTTGTTGTTGTTGTTTATTTGATGTTGTTGTTGTTGTTTAATTGACATTGTTGTTGTTTATTTGACGTTGTTGTTGTTGTTGTTTATTTGACTTTGTTGTTGTTGTTTATTGGACGTTGTTGTTATTGTTGTTGTATATTTGACGGTGTTGTTGTTGTTGTTGTTGTTTATTTGACATTGTTGTTGTTGTTGTTTATTTGACGTTGTTGTTATTGTTGACGTTGTTGTTGTTGTTGTTTATTTGACGTTGTTGTTGTTGTTGACATAGTTGTTGTTGTTGTTGTTGTTTATTTCATGTTGTTGATGTTGTTGATGTTGTTGTTTATTTGACGTTGTAGTTGTTGTTTATTTGACGTTGTTGTTGTTGTTGACATTGTTGTTGTTGTTGTTTATTTGATGTTGTTGTTGTTGTTTATTTGACATTGTTGTTGTTGTTGACGTTGTTGTTGTTGTTTATTTGACATTGTTGTTGTTGTTGTTGACGTTGTTGGTTTTGTTTTTTATTTGACGTTGTTGTTGTTTATTAGACGTTGTTTTAGTTGTTGTTGTTTATTTGACGTTGTTGTTGTTGTTGTTGTTTATTTGACGTTGTTGTTGACATTGTTGTTGTTGTTGTTTATTTGACGTAGTTGTTGTTGTTGACGTTGTTGTTGTTGTTGTTGTTTATTTGACGTTTTTGTTGTTGTTGATGTTGTTGTTGTTGTTGTTTATTTGATGCTGTTGTTATTGTTGTTTATTTGACGTTGTTGTTGTTGTTGTTTATATGACGTTGTTGTTGCTATTGTTGTTGTTTATTTGACGTTGTTGTTGTTGTTTATTTGATGTTGTTGTTGTTGTTGTTTATTTGACATTGTTGTTGTTGTTGACGTTGTTGTTGTTGTTGTTTATTTGACATTGTTGTTGTTGTTGTTGTTGACGTTGTTGGTGTTGTTGTTTATTTGACGTTGTTGTTGTTGTTGTTTATTTGATGTTGTTTTAGTTGTTGTTGTTTATTTGACGTTGTTGTTGTTGTTGTTTATTTGACGTTGTTGTTGTTGTTGTTGTTGTTGTTGTTTATTTGACGTTGTTGTTGTTGACATTGTTGTTGGTGTTGTTTATTTGACGTTGTTTTTGTTGTTGTTGTTGTTTATTTGGCGTTGTTGGTGTTTATTTGACATTGTTGTTGTTAAATTTTGTTGTTGTTTATTTGACGTAGTTTTTGTTGTTGACGTTGTTGTTGTTGTTGTTGTTTATTTGACGTTTTTGTTGTTCTTGATGTTGTTATTGTTGTTGTTTATTTGACGTTGTTGTTGTTGTTGTTGTTGTTTATTTGACGTTGTTGTTGTTGTTGTTCATTTGACGTTGTTGTTGTTTATTTGTCGTTGTTGTTGTTATTGATGTTGTTTATTTGACGTTGTTGTTGTTGTTGTTTATTTAATGTTGTTGTTGTTGTTTATTTGACATTGTTGTTGTTGTTGACGTTGTTGTTGTTGTTGTTTATTTGACATTGTTGTTGTTGTTGTTGTTGTTGATGTTGTTGGTGTTGTTGTTTATTTGACGTTGTTGTTGTTGTTGACGTTGTTGTTGTTGTTGTTGTTTATTTGACGTTGTTGTTGTTGTTGTTTATTTGACGTTGTTTTAGATGTTGTTGTTTATTTGACGTTGTTGTTATTGTTGTTTAGTTAATGTTGTTTTAGATGTTGTTGTTTATTTGACGGTGTTGTTGTTTATTTGACATTGTTGTTGTTGTTGACGTTGTTGTTGTTGTTGTTTATTTGAATTGTTGTTGTTGTTGTTGTTGACGTTGTTGGTGTTGTTGTTTATTTGACGTTGTTGTTGTTGTTTATTTGACGTTGTTTTAGTTGTTGTTGTTTATTTGACGTTGTTGTTGTTGTTTATTTGACGTTTTTGCTTTTGACATTGTTGTTGTTGTTGTTGTTTATATGACGTTGTTGTTGTTGTTGTTTATTTGACATAGTTGTTGATGTTGACGTTGTTGTTGTTGTTGTTTATTTGACGTTTTTGTTGTTGATAATGTTGTTGTTGTTGTTTATTTGACGTTGTTGCTATTGTTTATTTGACGTTGTTGTTGTTGTTGTTGTTGTTTATTTGACGTTGTTGCTGTTGTTATTGTTGTTGTTTATTTGACGTTGTTATTGTTGTTGTTGTTTATTTGATGTTGTTGTTGTTGTTTATTTGACGTTGGTGTTGTTGTTGTTTATTTGACGTTGTTGTTGTTGTTATTTATTTGACGTTGTTGTTGTTGTTATTATTTATTTGACGTTGTTGTTGTTGTTGTTGTTTATTTGACGTTGTTATTGTTGTTTATTTGACGTTGTTTTTGTTATTTGACGTTGTTGTTGTTGTTGTTGTTGTATTTGTTGTTGTTGTTGTTGCTTATTTGACGTTGTTGTATTTGTTGTTGTTTATTTGACGTTGTTGCTGTTGTTTATTTGACGTTGTTGTTGATGTTGTTTATTTGATGTTGTTGTTGTTTATTTGACGTTGTTGTTGTTGACGTTGTTGTTGTTGTTGTTTATTTGACGTTGTTATTGTTGTTGCTGTTGTTTATTTGACGTTGTTGTTGTTGTTGTTGTTGTTTATTTGACGTTGTTGTTGTTGTTTATTTGACGTTGTTGTTATTTATTTGACGTTGTTGTTGTTGTTGTTATTTATTTGACGTTGTTGTTGTTGTTTATTTGACGTTGTTGTTGTTATTTATTTGACGTTGTTGTTGTTGTTTATTTGACATTGTTGTTGTTGTTGTTGACGTTGTTGTTGTTGTTTATTTGACATTGTTGTTGTTGTTGTTGGTGTTGTTGTTTATTTGGCGTTGTTGTTGTTGTTGTTGTTTATTTGACGTTGTTTTAGTTGTTGTTGTTTATTTGGCGTTGTTGTTGTTGTTTATTTGACATTGTTGTTATTGACATTGTTGTTGTTGTTGTTTATTTGACGTAGTTGTTGTTGTTGACGTTGTTGTTGTTGTTGTTGTTGCTTATTTGACGTTTTTCTTGTTGTTGATGTTGTTGTTGTTATTTATTTGACGTTGTTGTTGTTGTTGTTGTTGTTTATTTGACGTTGTTGTTGTTGTTGTTGTTATTGTTGTTGTTTATTTGACGTTGTTGTTGTTTATTTGATGTTGTTGTTGTTGTTGTTTATTTGACATTGTTGTTGTTGTTGACGTTGTTGTTGTTGTTGTTTATTTGACATTGTTGTTGTTGTTTATTTGACGTTGTTGTTGTTGTTTATTTGACGTAGTTGTTGTTGTTGACGTTGTTGTTGTTGTTGTTTATTTGACGTTGTTGTTGTTGTTTATTTGATGT
Organism: Vicia faba; assembly: GCA_948472305.1. NCBI lineage: Eukaryota > Viridiplantae > Streptophyta > Magnoliopsida > Fabales > Fabaceae > Vicia > Vicia faba. The sequence continues at coordinate 315,701,702 of OX451737.1, forward strand.
TGTTGTTGTTGTTATTGTTGTTGTTTATTTGACGTTGTTGTTGTTGTTGTTGTTTATTTGATGTTGTTGTTGTTGTTGTTTAATTGACATTGTTGTTGTTTATTTGACGTTGTTGTTGTTGTTTATTTGACGTTGTTGTTGTTGTTTATTGGACGTTGTTGTTGTTGTATATTTGACGGTGTTGTTGTTGTAGTTGTTTATTTGACGTTGTTGTTGTTGTTGTTGTTTATTTGACGTTGTTGTTATTGTTGACGTTGTTGTTGTTGTTGTTGTTTATTTGACGTTGTTGTTGTTGTTGACATAGTTGTTGTTGTTGTTGTTTATTTCATGTTGTTGATGTTGTTGATGTTGTTGTTTATTTGACGTTGTAGTTGTTGTTTATTTGACGTTGTTGTTGTTGTTGACATTGTTGTTGTTGTTTATTTGATGTTGTTGTTGTTGTTTATTTGACATTGTTGTTTTTGTTGACGTTGTTGTTGTTGTTGTTTATTTGACATTGTTGTTGTTGTTGTTGACGTTGTTGGTTTTGTTGTTTATTTGACGTTGTTGTTGTTGTTTATTAGACGTTGTTTTAGTTGTTGTTGTTTATTTGACGTTGTTGTTGTTGTTTATTTGACGTTGTTGTTGACATTGTTGTTGTTGTTGTTGTTTATTTGACGTAGTTGTTGTTGTTGACGTTGTTGTTGTTGTTGTTTATTTGACGTTTTTGTTGTTGTTGATGTTGTTGTTGTTGTTTATTTGACGTTGTTGTTATTGTTGTTTATTTGACATTGTTGTTGTTGTTGTTGTTTATATGACGTTGTTGTTGTTATAGTTGTTGTTTATTTGACGTTGTTGTTGTTGTTTATTTGATGTTGTTGTTGTTGTTTATTTGACATTGTTGTTGTTGTTGACGTTGTTGTTGTTGTTGTTGTTTATTTGACATTGTTGTTGTTGTTGTTGACGTTGTTGGTGTTGTTGTTTATTTGACGTTGTTGTTGTTGTTGTTTATTTGATGTTGTTTTAGTTGTTGTTGTTTATTTGACGTTGTTGTTGTTGTTTATTTGACGTTGTTGTTGTTGTTTATTTGACGTTGTTGTTGTTGTTTATTTGGCGTTGTTGTTGTTGTTGTTTATTTGACATTGTTGTTTTTGACATTGTTGTTGTTGTTTATTTGACGTAGTTTTTGTTGTTGTTGTTGTTTATTTGACGTTTTTGTTGTTCTTGATGTTGTTATTGTTGTTGTTTATTTGACGTTGTTGTTGTTGTTGTTGTTTATTTGACGTTGTTGTTGTTGTTGTTCATTTGACGTTGTTGTTGTTGTTGTTGTTTATTTGTCGTTATTGTTGTTATTGATGTTGTTTATTTGACGTTGTTGTTGTTGTTGTTTATTTAATGTTGTTGTTGTTGTTTATTTGACATTGTTGTTGTTGTTGACGTTGTTGTTGTTGTTGTTGTTTATTTGACATTGTTGTTGTTGTTGTTGTTGACGTTGTTGGTGTTGTTGTTTATTTGACGTTGTTGTTGTTGTTGTTGTTGTTGTTTATTTGACGTTTTTTTAGATGTTGTTTATTTGACGTTGTTGTTATTGTTGTTTAGTTAATGTTGTTTTAGTTGTTGTTGTTTATTTGAATTGTTGTTGTTGTTGTTGACGTTGTTGGTGTTGTTGTTTATTTGATGTTGTTGTTGTTGTTATTGTTTATTTGACGTTGTTTTAGTTGTTGTTGTTTATTTGACGTTGTTATTGTTGTTTATTTGACGTTTTTGTTTTTGACATTGTTGTTGTTGTTGTTTATATGACGTTGTTGTTGTTGTTGTTGACGTTGTTGTTGTTGTTGTTTATTTGACGTTTTTGTTGTTGATGATGTTGTTGTTGTTGTTTATTTGACGTTGTTGTTATTGTTTATTTGACGTTGTTGTTGTTGTTGTTTATTTGACGTTGTTGCTGTTGTTATTGTTGTTGTTTATTTGACGTTGTTATTGTTGTTGTTTATTTGATGTTGTTGTTGTTGTTTATTTGACGTTGGTGTTGTTGTTGTTTATTTGACGTTGTTGTTGTTGTTATTTATTTGACGTTGTTGTTGTTGTTATTGTTTGTTTGACGTTGTTGTTTATTTGACGTTGTTATTGTTGTTTATTTGACGTTGTTTTTGTTATTTGACGTTGTTGTTGTTGTTGTATTTGTTGTTGTTGTTGTTGCTTATTTGACGTTGTTGTATTTGTTGTTGTTTATTTGACGTTGTTGCTGTTGTTTATTTGACGTTGTTGTTGTTGATGTTGTTTATTTGATGTTGTTGTTGTTTATTTGACGTTGTTGTTGTTGACGTTGTTGTTGTTGTTGTTTATTTGACGTTGTTATTATTGTTGCTGTTGTTTATTTGACGTTGTCGTTGTTGTTGTTTATTTGACGTTGTTGTTGTTGTTATTTATTTGACGTTGTTGTTATTTATTTGACGTTGTTGTTGTTGTTTATTTGACGTTGTTGTTGTTGTTGTTGTTTATTTGACGTTGTTGTTGTTATTTATTTGACGTTGTTGTTGTTGTTTATTTGACATTGTTATTGTTGTTGTTGACGTTGTTGTTGTTGTTGTTTATTTGACATTGTTGTTGTTGTTGTTGGTGTTGTTGTTTATTTGGCGTTGTTGTTGTTGTTGTTGTTGTTGTTGTTGTTTATTTGACGTTGTTTTAGTTGTTGTTGTTTATTTGGCGTTGTTGTTGTTTATTTGATATTGTTGTTGTTGACATTGTTGTTGTTGTTGTTTATTTGACGTTGTTTTAGTTGTTGTTGTTTATTTGGCGTTGTTGTTGTTTATTTGATATTGTTGTTGTTGACATTGTTGTTGTTGTTGTTTATTTGACGTAGTTGTTGTTGTTTACGTTGTTGTTGTTGTTGCTTATTTGACGTTTTTGTTGTTGTTGATGTTGTTGTTGTTGTTTATTTGACGTTGTTGTTGTTGTTGTTTATTTGACGTTGTTGTTGTTGTTGTTATTGTTGTTGTTTATTTGACGTTGTTGTTGTTGTTTATTTGGCGTTGTTGTTGTTGTTGTTTATTTGACATTGTTGTTTTTGACATTGTTGTTGTTGTTTATTTGACGTAGTTTTTGTTGTTGTTGTTGTTTATTTGACGTTTTTGTTGTTCTTGATGTTGTTATTGTTGTTGTTTATTTGACGTTGTTGTTGTTGTTGTTGTTGTTTATTTGACGTTGTTGTTGTTGTTGTTCATTTGACGTTGTTGTTGTTGTTGTTGTTTATTTGTCGTTATTGTTGTTATTGATGTTGTTTATTTGACGTTGTTGTTGTTGTTGTTTATTTAATGTTGTTGTTGTTGTTTATTTGACATTGTTGTTGTTGTTGACGTTGTTGTTGTTGTTGTTGTTGTTTATTTGACATTGTTGTTGTTGACGTTGTTGGTGTTGTTGTTTATTTGACGTTGTTGTTGTTGTTGTTGTTGTTGTTTATTTGACGTTTTTTTAGATGTTGTTTATTTGACGTTGTTGTTATTGTTGTTTAGTTAATGTTGTTTTAGTTGTTGTTGTTTATTTGAATTGTTGTTGTTGTTGTTGACGTTGTTGGTGTTGTTGTTTATTTGATGTTGTTGTTGTTGTTATTGTTTATTTGACGTTGTTTTAGTTGTTGTTGTTTATTTGACGTTGTTATTGTTGTTTATTTGACGTTTTTGTTTTTGACATTGTTGTTGTTGTTGTTTATATGACGTTGTTGTTGTTGTTGTTGTTGACGTTGTTGTTGTTGTTGTTTATTTGACGTTTTTGTTGTTGATGATGTTGTTGTTGTTGTTTATTTGACGTTGTTGTTATTGTTTATTTGACATTGTTGTTGTTGTTGTTTATTTGACGTTGTTGCTGTTGTTATTGTTGTTGTTTATTTGACGTTGTTATTGTTGTTGTTGTTTATTTGATGTTGTTGTTGTTGTTTATTTGACGTTGGTGTTGTTGTTGTTTATTTGACGTTGTTGTTGTTGTTATTTATTTGACGTTGTTGTTGTTGTTATTGTTTATTTGACGTTGTTGTTTATTTGACGTTGTTATTGTTGTTTATTTGACGTTGTTTTTGTTATTTGACGTTGTTGTTGTTGTTGTTGTATTTGTTGTTGTTGTTGTTGCTTATTTGACGTTGTTGTATTTGTTGTTGTTTATTTGACGTTGTTGCTGTTGTTTATTTGACGTTGTTGTTGTTGATGTTGTTTATTTGATGTTGTTGTTGTTTATTTGACGTTGTTGTTGTTGACGTTGTTGTTGTTGTTGTTTATTTGACGTTGTTATTATTGTTGCTGTTGTTTATTTGACGTTGTCGTTGTTGTTGTTTATTTGACGTTGTTGTTGTTGTTATTTATTTGACGTTGTTGTTATTTATTTGACGTTGTTGTTGTTGTTGTTGTTTATTTGACGTTGTTGTTGTTGTTGTTTATTTGACGTTGTTGTTGTTATTTATTTGACGTTGTTGTTGTTGTTTATTTGACATTGTTATTGTTGTTGTTGACGTTGTTGTTGTTGTTGTTTATTTGACATTGTTGTTGTTGTTGGTGTTGTTGTTTATTTGGCGTTGTTGTTGTTGTTGTTGTTGTTGTTGTTTATTTGACGTTGTTTTAGTTGTTGTTGTTTATTTGGCGTTGTTGTTGTTTATTTGATATTGTTGTTGTTGACATTGTTGTTGTTGTTGTTTATTTGACGTTGTTTTAGTTGTTGTTGTTTATTTGGCGTTGTTGTTGTTTATTTGATATTGTTGTTGTTGACATTGTTGTTGTTCTTGTTTATTTGACGTAGTTGTTGTTGTTGACGTTGTTGTTGTTGTTGCTTATTTGACGTTTTTGTTGTTGTTGATGTTGTTGTTGTTGTTTATTTGACGTTGTTGTTGTTGTTGTTTATTTGACGTTGTTGTTGTTGTTGTTATTGTTGTTGTTTATTTGACGTTGTTGTTGTTTATTTGATGTTGTTGTTGTTGTTGTTGTTTATTTGACGTTGTTGTTGTTATTGACGTTGTTGTTGTTGTTTATTTGACATTGTTGTTGTTGTTAATTTGACGTTGTTGTTGTTGTTGTTTATTTGACGTAGTTGTTGTTGTTGACGTTGTTGTTGTTGTTGTTTATTTGACGTTGTTGTTGTTGTTTATTTGATGTTGTTGTTGTTGTTATTGTTGTTGTTTATTTGACGTTGTTGTTGTTGTTGTTGTTTATTTGATGTTGTTGTTGTTGTTTAATTGACATTGTTGTTGTTTATTTGACGTTGTTGTTGTTGTTTATTTGACGTTGTTGTTGTTGTTTATTGGACGTTGTTGTTGTATATTTGACGGTGTTGTTGTTGTTGTTGTTTATTTGACGTTGTTGTTGTTGTTGTTTATTTGACGTTGTTGTTATTGTTGACGTTGTTGTTGTTGTTGTTTATTTGACGTTGTTGTTGTTGTTGACATAGTTGTTGTTGTTGTTGTTTATTTCATGTTGTTGATGTTGTTGATGTTGTTGTTTATTTGACGTTGTAGTTGTTGTTTATTTGACGTTGTTGTTGTTGTTGACATTGTTGTTGTTGTTGTTTATTTGATGTTGTTGTTGTTGTTTATTTGACATTGTTGTTGTTGTTGACGTTGTTGTTGTTGTTGTTGTTGTTGTTGTTGTTGTTTATTTGACATTGTTGTTGTTGTTGACGTTGTTGGTTTTGTTATTTATTTGACGTTGTTGTTGTTGTTTATTAGACGTTGTTTTAGTTGTTGTTGTTTATTTGACGTTGTTGTTGACATTGTTGTTGTTGTTGTTGACGTTGTTGTTGTTGTTGTTGTTTATTTGACGTTTTTGTTGTTGTTGATGTTGTTGTTGTTGTTTTTTATTTGACGTTGTTGTTATTGTTGTTTATTTGACATTGTTGTTGTTGTTGTTTATATGACGTTGTTGTTGTTATTGTTGTTGTTTATTTGACGTTGTTGTTGTTGTTTATTTGATGTTGTTGTTGTTGTTTATTTGACATTGTTGTTGTTGTTGACGTTGTTGTTGTTGTTGTTGTTTATTTGACATTGTTGTTGTTGTTGTTGACGTTGTTGGTGTTGTTGTTTATTTGACGTTGTTGTTGTTGTTTATTTGATGTTGTTTTAATTGTTGTTGTTTATTTGACGTTGTTGTTGTTGTTGTTTATTTGACGTTGTTGTTGTTGTTTATTTGACGTTGTTGTTGTTGTTTATTTGGCGTTGTTGTTGTTGTTGTTTATTTGACATTGTTGTTGTTGACATTGTTGTTGTTGACATTGTTGTTGTTGTTTATTTGACGTAGTTTTTGTTGTTGACGTTGTTGTTGTTGTTGTTGTTTATTTGACGTTTTTGTTGTTCTTGATGTTGTTATTGTTGTTGTTTATTTGACGTTGTTGTTGTTGTTGTTGTTGTTGTTGTTTATTTGACGTTGTTGTTGTTGTTGTTCATTTGACGTTGTTGTTGTTGTTGTTTATTTGTCGTTGTTGTTGTTATTGATGTTGTTTATTTGACGTTGTTGTTGTTGTTGTTTATTTAATGTTGTTGTTGTTGTTTATTTGACATTGTTGTTGTTGTTGACGTTGTTATTGTTGTTGTTTATTTTACATTGTTGTTGTTGTTGTTGTTGTTGTTGACGTTGTTGGTGTTGTTGTTTATTTGACGTTGTTGTTGTTTTTGTTTATTTGACGTTGTTTTAGATGTTGTTGTTTATTTGACGTTGTTGTTATTGTTGTTTAGTTAATGTTGTTTTAGATGTTGTTGTTTATTTGACGGTGTTGTTGTTTATTTGACATTGTTGTTGTTGTTGACGTTGTTGTTGTTGTTGTTTATTTGAATTGTTGTTGTTGTTGTTGAGGTTGTTGGTGTTGTTGTTTATTTGATGTTGTTGTTGTTGTTGTTTATTTGACGTTGTTTTAGTTGTTGTTGTTTATTTGACGTTGTTATTGTTGTTTATTTGACGTTTTTGTTTTTGACATTGTTGTTGTTGTTGTTTATATGACGTTGTTGTTGTTGTTGTTTATTTGACATAGTTGTTGTTGTTGACGTTGTTGTTGTTGTTGTTTATTTGACGTTTTTGTTGTTGATGATGTTGTTGTTGTTGTTTATTTGACGTTGTTGTTATTGTTTATTTGACGTTGTTGTTGTTGTTGTTTATTTGACGTTGTTGCTGTTGTTATTGTTGTTGTTTATTTGACGTTGTTATTGTTGTTGTTGTTTATTTGATGTTGTTGTTGTTGTTTATTTGACGTTGGTGTTGTTGTTGTTTACTTGACGTTGTTGTTGTTGTTATTTATTTGACGTTGTTGTTGTTGTTATTGTTTATTTGACGTTGTTGTTGTTGTTGTTGTTGTTTATTTGACGTTGTTATTGTTGTTTATTTGACGTTGTTTTTGTTATTTGACGTTGTTGTTGTTGTTGTTGTATTTGTTGCTTATTTGACGTTGTTGTATTTGTTGTTGTTTATTTGACGTTGTTGCTGTTGTTTATTTGACGTTGTTGTTGATGTTGTTTATTTGATGTTGTTGTTGTTTATTTGACGTTGTTGTTGTTGACGTTGTTGTTGTTGTTGTTTATTTGACGTTGTTATTGTTGTTGCTGTTGTTTATTTGACGTTGTTGTTGTCGTTGTTGTTGTTTATTTGACGTTGTTGTTGTTGTTGTTTATTTGACGTTGTTGTTATTTATTTGACGTTGTTGTTGTTGTTGTTTATTTGACGTTGTTGTTGTTGTTTATTTGACGTTGTTGTTGTTGTTTATTTGACGTTGTTGTTGTTGTTGTTTATTTGACATTGTTGTTGTTGTTGTTGACGTTGTTGTTGTTGTTGTTGTTTATTTGACATTGTTGTTGTTGTTGTTGGTGTTGTTGTTTATTTGACGTTGTTGTTGTTGTTGTTGTTTATTTGACGTTGTTTTAGTTGTTGTTGTTTATTTGGCGTTGTTGTTGTTTTTTTGACATTGTTGTTGTTGACATTGTTGTTGTTGTTGTTTATTTGACGTAGTTGTTGTTGTTGACGTTGTTGTTGTTGTTGTTTATTTGACGTTTTTGTTGTTGTTGATGTTGTTGTTGTTGTTTATTTGACGTTGTTGTTGTTGTTGTTTATTTGACGTTGTTGTTGTTGTTGTTATTGTTGTTATTTATTTGACGTTGTTGTTGTTTATTTGATGTTGTTGTTGTTGTTTATTTGACATTGTTGTTGTTGTTGACGTTGTTGTTGTTGTTTATTTGACATTGTTGTTGTTGTTTATTTGACGTTGTTGTTGTTGTTTATTTGACGTAGTTGTTGTTGTTGACGTTGTTGTAGTTGTTGTTTATTTGACGTTGTTTTTGTTGTTGTTTATTTGATGTTGTTGTTGTTTCTATTGTTGTTGTTTATTTGACGTTGTTGTTGTTGTTTATTTGATGTTGTTGTTGTTGTTTAATTGACATTGTTGTTGTTTATTTGACGTTGTTGTTGTTTATTTGACTTTGTTGTTGCTGTTTATTGGACGTTGTTGTTGTTGTTGTATATTTGACGGTGTTGTTGTTGTTGTTGTTTATTTGACGTTGTTGTTGTTGTTGTTTATTTGACGTTGTTGTTATTGTTGACGTTGTTGTTGTTGTTGTTTATTTGACGTTGTTGTTGTTGTTGACATAGTTGTTGTTGTTGTTGTTGTTTATTTCATGTTGTTGATGTTGTTGATGTTGTTGTTTATTTGACGTTGTAGTTGTTGTTTATTTGACGTTGTTGTTGTTGTTGACATTGTTGTTGTTGTTGTTGTTTATTTGATGTTGTTGTTGTTGTTTATTTGACATTGTTGTTGTTGTTGACGTTGTTGTTGTTGTTTATTTGACATTTTTGTTGTTGTTGTTGACGTTGTTGGTTTATTTTTTTATTTGACGTTGTTGTTGTTTATTAGACGTTGTTTTAGTTGTTGTTGTTTATTTGACGTTGTTGTTGTTGTTGTTTATTTGACGTTGTTGTTGACATTGTTGTTGTTGTTGTTTATTTGACGTAGTTGTTGTTGTTGACGTTGTTGTTGTTGTTGTTGTTGTTTATTTGACGTTTTTGTTGTTGTTGATGTTGTTGTTGTTGTTGTTTATTTGACGTTGTTGTTATTGTTGTTTATTTGACGTTGTTGTTGTTGTTGTTTATATGACGTCGTTGTTGCTATTGTTGTTGTTTATTTGACGTTGTTGTTGTTGTTTATTTGACGTTGTTGTTGTTGTTGTTTATTTGACATTGTTTTAGATGTTGTTGTTTATTTGACGTTGTTGTTATTGTTGTTTAGTTAATGTTGTTTTAGATGTTGTTGTTTATTTGACGATGTTGTTGTTTATTTGACATTGTTGTTGTTGTTGACGTTGTTGTTGTTGTTGTTTATTTGAATTGTTGTTGTTGTTGTTGTTGACGTTGTTGGTGTTGTTGTTTATTTGACGTTGTTGTTGTTGTTGTTGTTGTTTATTTGACGTTTTTGTTTTTGACATTGTTGTTATTGTTGTTTATATGACGTTGTTGTTGTTGTTGTTGTTTATTTGACATAGTTGTTGTTGTTTATTTGACGTTGTTGTTATTGTTTATTTGACGTTGTTGTTGTTGTTGTTGTTTATTTGACGTTGTTGCTGTTGTTATTGTTGTTGTTTATTTGACGTTGTTATTGTTGTTGTTGTTTATTTGATGTTGTTGTTGTTTATTTGACGTTGGTGTTGTTGTTGTTTATTTGACGTTGTTGTTGTTATTTATTTGACGTTGTTGTTGTTATTGTTTATTTGACGTTGTTGTTGTTGTTGTTGTTTATTTGACGTTGTTATTGTTGTTTATTTGACGTTGTTTTTGTTATTTGACGTTGTTGTTGTTGTTGTATTTGTTGTTGTTGTTGTTGCTTATTTGACGTTGTTGTATTTGTTGTTGTTTATTTGACGTTGTTGCTGTTGTTTATTTGACGTTGTTGTTGATGTTGTTTATTTGATGTTGTTGTTGTTTATTTGACGTTGTTGTTGTTGACGTTGTTGTTGTTGTTGTTTATTTGACGTTGTTATTGTTGTTGCTGTTGTTTATTTGACGTTGTTGTTGTTGTTGTTGTTTATTTGACGTTGTTGTTGTTGTTGTTGTTTATTTGACGTTGTTGTTATTTATTTGACGTTGTTGTTGTTGTTGTTTATTTGACGTTGTTGTTGTTATTTATTTGACGTTGTTGTTGTTGTTTATTTGACATTGTTGTTGTTGTTGTTGACGTTGTTGTTGTTGTTTATTTGACATTGTTGTTGTTGTTGTTGTTGGTGTTGTTGTTTATTTGGCGTTGTTGTTGTTGTTGTTGTTTATTTGACGTTGTTTTAGTTGTTGTTGTTTATTTGGCGTTGTTGTTGTTTATTTGACATTGTTGTTGTTGACATTGTTGTTGTTGTTGTTTATTTGACGTAGTTGTTGTTGTTGACGTTGTTGTTGTTGTTGTTGTTCCTTATTTGACGTTTTTCTTGTTGTTGATGTTGTTGTTGTTGTTGTTGTTTATTTGACGTTGTTGTTGTTGTTGTTGTTGTTTATTTGACGTTGTTGTTGTTGTTGTTATTGTTGTTGTTTATTTGACGTTGTTGTTGTTTATTTGATGTTGTTGTTGTTGTTGTTTATTTGACATTGTTGTTGTTGTTGACGTTGTTGTTGTTGTTGTTTATTTGACATTGTTGTTGTTGTTAATTTGACGTTGTTGTTGTTGTTTATTTGACGTAGTTGTTGTTGTTGACGTTGTTGTTGTTGTTGTTGTTTATTTGACGTTGTTGTTGTTGTTTATTTGATGTTGTTGTTGTTGTTATTGTTGTTGTTTATTTGACGTTGTTGTTGTTGTTGTTTATTTGATGTTGTTGTTGTTGTTTAGTTGACATTGTTGTTGTTTATTTGACGTTGTTGTTGTTGTTTATTTGACGTTGTTGTTGTTGTTTATTGGACGTTGTTGTTGTTGTTGTTGTATATTTGACGGTGTTGTTGTTGTTGTTGTTTATTTGACGTTGTTGTTGTTGTTGTTGTTTATTTGACGTTGTTGTTATTGTTGACGTTGTTGTTGTTGTTGTTGTTTATTTGACGTTGTTGTTGTTGTTGACATAGTTGTTGTTGTTGTTGTTTATTTCATGTTGTTGATGTTGTTGATGTTGTTGTTTATTTGAAGTTGTAGTTGTTGTTTATTTGACGTTGTTGTTGTTGTTGACATTGTTGTTGTTGTTGTTTATTTGATGTTGTTGTTGTTGTTTATTTGACATTGTTGTTGTTGTTGACGTGTTGTTGTTGTTGTTTATTTGACATTGTTGTTGTTGTTGACGTTGTTGGTTTTGTTATTTATTTGACGTTGTTGTTGTTGTTGTTTATTAGACGTTGTTTTAGTTGTTGTTGTTTATTTGACGTTGTTGTTGTTGTTTATTTGACGTTGTTGTTGACATTGTTGTTGTTGTTGTTTATTTGACGTAGTTGTTGTTGTTGACGTTGTTGTTGTTGTTGTTGTTTATTTGACATTTTTGTTGTTGTTGATGTTGTTGTTGTTGTTGTTTATTTGACGTTGTTGTTATTGTTGTTTATTTGACATTGTTGTTGTTGTTGTTTATATGACGTTGTTGTTGTTATTGTTGTTGTTTATTTGACGTTGTTGTTGTTGTTGTTTATTTGATGTTGTTGTTGTTGTTTATTTGACATTGTTGTTGTTGTTGACGTTGTTGTTGTTGTTGTTGTTTATTTGACATTGTTGTTGTTGTTGTTGACGTTGTTGGTGTTGTTGTTTATTTGACGTTGTTGTTGTTGTTTATTTGATGTTGTTTTAATTGTTGTTGTTTATTTGACGTTGTTGTTGTTGTTTATTTGACGTTGTTGTTGTTGTTTATTTGACGTTGTTGTTGTTGTTTATTTGGCGTTGTTGTTGTTGTTGTTTATTTGACATTGTTGTTGTTGACATTGTTGTTGTTGTTTATTTGACGTAGTTTTTGTTGTTGATGTTGTTGTTGTTGTTGTTGTTTATTTGACGTTTTTGTTGTTCTTGATGTTGTTATTGTTGTTGTTTATTTGACGTTGTTGTTGTTGTTGTTGTTGTTTATTTGACGTTGTTGTTGTTGTTGTTCATTTGACGTTGTTGTTGTTGTTGTTTATTTGTCGTTGTTGTTGTTATTGATGTTGTTTATTTGACGTTGTTGTTGTTGTTGTTTATTTAATGTTGTTGTTGTTGTTTATTTGACATTGTTGTTGTTGTTGACGTTGTTGTTGTTGTTGTTGTTTATTTGACATTGTTGTTGTTGTTTGTGTTGACGTTGTTGGTGTTGTTGTTTATTTGACGTTGTTGTTGTTGTTGTTGTTGTTGTTTATTTGACGTTGTTTTAGATGTTGTTGTTTATTTGACGTTGTTGTTATTGTTGTTTAGTTAATGTTGTTTTAGATGTTGTTGTTTATTTGACGGTGTTGTTGTTTATTTGACATTGTTGTTGTTGTTGTTGACGTTGTTGTTGTTGTTTATTTGAATTGTTGTTGTTGTTGTTGAGGTTGTTGGTGTTGTTGTTTATTTGATGTTGTTGTTGTTGTTGTTTATTTGACGTTGTTTTAGTTGTTGTTGTTTATTTGACGTTGTTATTGTTGTTTATTTGACGTTTTTGTTTTTGACATTGTTGTTGTTGTTGTTGTTTATATGACGTTGTTGTTGTTGTTGTTTATTTGACATAGTTGTTGTTGTTGACGTTGTTGTTGTTGTTGTTTATTTGACGTTTTTGTTGTTGATGATGTTGTTGTTGTTGTTTATTTGACGTTGTTGTTGTTTATTAGACGTTGTTTTAGTTGTTGTTGTTTATTTGACGTTGTTGTTGTTGTTGTTGTTGTTTATTTGACGTTGTTGTTGACATTGTTGTTGTTGTTGTTGTTTATTTGACGTAGTTGTTGTTGTTGACGTTGTTGTTGTTGTTTATATGACGTTGTTGTTGCTATTGTTGTTGTTTATTTGACGTTGTTGTTGTTGTTTATTTGATGTTGTTGTTGTTGTTGTTTATTTGACATTGTTGTTGTTGTTGACGTTGTTGTTGTTGTTGTTGTTTATTTGACATTGTTGTTGTTGTTGTTGTTGACGTTGTTGGTGTTGTTGTTTATTTGACGTTGTTGTTGTTGTTGTTTATTTGATGTTGTTTTAGTTGTTGTTGTTTATTTGACGTTGTTGTTGTTGTTGTTTATTTGACGTTGTTGTTGATGTTGTTGTTTATTTGACGTTGTTGTTGTTGACATTGTTGTTGTTGTTGTTTATTTGACGTTGTTTTTGTTGTTGTTGTTGTTTATTTGGCGTTGTTGTTGTTTATTTGACATTGTTGTTGTTAAATTTTGTTGTTGTTTATTTGACGTAGTTTTTGTTGTTGACGTTGTTGTTGTTGTTGTTGTTCTTGATGTTGTTATTGTTGTTGTTTATTTGACGTTGTTGTTGTTGTTGTTGTTGTTTATTTGACGTTGTTGTTGTTGTTGTTCATTTGACGTTGTTGTTGTTGTTGTTGTTTATTTGTCGTTGTTGTTGTTATTGATGTTGTTTATTTGACGTTGTTGTTGTTGTTGTTTATTTAATGTTGTTGTTGTTGTTTATTTGACATTGTTGTTGTTGTTGACGTTGTTGTTGTTGTTGTTGTTTATTTGACATTGTTGTTGTTGTTGTTGTTGTTGACGTTGTTGGTGTTGTTGTTTATTTGACGTTGTTGTTGTTGTTGACGTTGTTGGTGTTGTTGTTTATTTGACGTTGTTGTTGTTGTTGTTTAATTGACGTTGTTTTAGATGTTGTTGTTTATTTGACGTTGTTGTTATTGTTGTTTAGTTAATGTTGTTTTAGATGTTGTTGTTTATTTGACGGTGTTGTTGTTTATTTGACATTGTTGTTGTTGTTGACGTTGTTGTTGTTGTTGTTTATTTGAATTGTTATTGTTGTTGTTGTTGACGTTGTTGGTGTTGTTGTTTATTTGACGTTGTTGTTGTTGTTGTTGTTTATTTGACGTTGTTTTAGTTGTTGTTGTTTATTTGACGTTGTTGTTGTTGTTTATTTGACGTTTTTGTTTTTGACATTGTTGTTGTTGTTGTTTATATGACGTTGTTGTTGTTGTTGTTGTTTATTTGACATAGTTGTTGTTGTTGACGTTGTTGTTGTTGTTGTTGTTTATTTGACGTTTTTGTTGTTGATGATGTTGTTGTTGTTGTTGTTTATTTGACGTTGTTGTTATTGTTTATTTGACGTTGTTGTTGTTGTTGTTTATTTGACGTTGTTGCTGTTGTTATTGTTGTTGTTTATTTGACGTTGTTATTGTTGTTGTTGTTTATTTGATGTTGTTGTTGTTGTTGTTGTTTATTTGACGTTGGTGTTGTTGTTGTTTATTTGACGTTGTTGTTGTTGTTATTTATTTGACGTTGTTGTTGTTGTTATTGTTTATTTGACGTTGTTGTTGTTGTTGTTGTTGTTGTTTATTTGACGTTGTTATTGTTGTTTATTTGACGTTGTTTTTGTTATTTGACGTTGTTGTTGTTGTTGTATTTGTTGTTGTTGTTGTTGCTTATTTGACGTTGTTGTATTTGTTGTTGTTTATTTGACGTTGTTGTTGTTGTTTATTTGACGTTGTTGTTGATGTTGTTTATTTGATGTTGTTGTTGTTTATTTGACATTGTTGTTGTTGACGTTGTTGTTGTTGTTGTTTATTTGACGTTGTTATTTTTGTTGCTGTTGTTTATTTGACGTTGTTGTTGTTGTTGTTGTTGTTTATTTGACTTTGTTGTTGTTGTTGTTTATTTGACGTTGTTGTTATTTATTTGACGTTGTTGTTGTTGTTGTTTATTTGACGTTGTTGTTGTTGTTTATTTGACGTTGTTGTTGTTATTTATTTGACGTTGTTGTTGTTGTTTATTTGACATTGTTGTTGTTGTTGTTGACGTTGTTGTTGTTGTTTATTTGACATTGTTGTTGTTGTTGTTGGTGTTGTTGTTTATTTGGCGTTGTTGTTGTTGTTGTTGTTTATTTGACGTTGTTTTAGTTGTTGTTGTTTATTTGGCGTTGTTGTTGTTTATTTGACATTGTTGTTGTTGTTGTTTATTTGACGTAGTTGTTGTTGTTGACGTTGTTGTTGTTGTTGTTGCTTATTTGACGTTTTTCTTGTTGTTGATGTTGTTGTTGTTGTTGTTTATTTGACGTTGTTGTTGTTGTTGTTGTTTATTTGACGTTGTTGTTGCTGTTGTTATTGTTGTTGTTTATTTGACGTTGTTGTTGTTTATTTGATGTTGTTGTTGTTGTTGTTTATTTGATATTGTTGTTGTTGTTGACGTTGTTGTTGTTGTTGTTTATTTGACATTGTTGTTGTTGTTTATTTGACGTTGTTGTTGTTGTTTATTTGACGTAGTTGTTGTTGTTGACGTTGTTGTTGTTGTTGTTGTTTATTTGACGTTGTTGTTGTTGTTTATTTGATGTTGTTGTTGTTGTTATTGTTGTTGTTTATTTGACGTTGTTGTTGTTGTTGTTTATTTGATGTTGTTGTTGTTGTTTAATTGACATTGTTGTTGTTTATTTGACGTTGTTGTTGTTGTTTATTTGACGTTGTTGTTGTTGTTTATTGGACGTTGTTGTTGTTGTTGTATATTTGACGGTGTTGTTGTTGTTGTTTATTTGACGTTGTTGTTGTTGTTGTTTATTTGACGTTGTTGTTATTGTTGACGTTGTTGTTGTTGTTGTTTATTTGACGTTGTTGTTGTTGTTGACATAGTTGTTGTTGTTGTTGTTTATTTCATGTTGTTGATGTTGTTGATGTTGTTGTTTATTTGACGTTGTAGTTGTTGTTTATTTGACGTTGTTGTTGTTGTTGACATTGTTGTTGTTGTTGTTTATTTGATGTTGTTGTTGTTGTTTATTTGACATTGTTGTTGTTGTTGACGTTGTTGTTGTTGTTGTTGTTGTTGACGTTGTTGGTTTTGTTGTTTATTTGACGTTGTTGTTGTTGTTTATTAGACGTTGTTTTAGTTGTTGTTGTTTATTTGACGTTGTTGTTGTTGTTTATTTGACGTTGTTGTTAACATTGTTGTTGTTGTTGTTTATTTGACGTAGTTGTTGTTGTTGACGTTGTTGTTGTTGTTGTTTATTTGACGTTTTTGTTGTTGTTGATGTTGTTGTTGTTGTTGTTTATTTGACGTTGTTGTTATTGTTGTTTATTTGACATTGTTGTTGTTGTTGTTTATATGACGTTGTTGTTGTTATTGTTGTTGTTTATTTGACGTTGTTGTTGTTGTTTATTTGATGTTGTTGTTGTTGTTTATTTGACATAGTTGTTGTTGTTGACGTTGTTGTTGTTGTTGTTGTTTATTTGACGTTTTTGTTGTTGATGATGTTGTTGTTGTTGTTTATTTGACGTTGTTGTTATTGTTTATTTGACGTTGTTGTTGTTGTTGTTTATTTGACGTTGTTGCTGTTGTTATTGTTGTTGTTTATTTGACGTTGTTATTGTTGTTGTTGTTTATTTGATGTTGTTGTTGTTGTTTATTTGACGTTGGTGTTGTTGTTGTTTATTTGACGTTGTTGTTGTTGTTGTTATTTATTTGACGTTGTTGTTGTTGTTATTGTTTATTTGACGTTGTTGTTGTTGTTGTTGTTGTTTATTTGACGTTGTTATTGTTGTTTATTTGACGTTGTTTTTGTTATTTGACGTTGTTGTTGTTGTTGTATTTGTTGTTGTTGTTGTTGCTTATTTGACGTTGTTGTATTTGTTGTTGTTTATTTGACGTTGTTGTTGTTGTTTATTTGACGTTGTTGTTGATGTTGTTTATTTGATGTTGTTGTTGTTTATTTGACGTTGTTGTTGTTGACGTTGTTGTTGTTGTTGTTTATTTGACGTTGTTATTGTTGTTGCTGTTGTTTATTTGACGTTGTTGTTGTTGTTGTTGTTGTTGTTTATTTGACGTTGTTGTTGTTGTTGTTTATTTGACGTTGTTGTTATTTATTTGACGTTGTTGTTGTTGTTGTTTATTTGACGTTGTTGTTGTTGTTTATTTGACGTTGTTGTTGTTATTTATTTGACGTTGTTGTTGTTGTTTATTTGACATTGTTGTTGTTGTTGTTGACGTTGTTGTTGTTGTTTATTTTACATTGTTGTTGTTGTTGTTGGTGTTGTTGTTTATTTGGCGTTGTTGTTGTTGTTGTTGTTTATTTGACGTTGTTTTAGTTGTTGTTGTTTATTTGGCGTTGTTGTTGTTTATTTGACATTGTTGTTGTTGTTGTTTATTTGACGTAGTTGTTGTTGTTGACGTTGTTGTTGTTGTTGTTGTTGCTTATTTGACGTTTTTCTTGTTGTTGTTGTTGTTGTTGTTTATTTGACGTTGTTGTTGTTGTTGTTGTTGTTTATTTGACGTTGTTGTTGTTGTTGTTGTTATTGTTGTTGTTTATTTGACGTTGTTGTTGTTTATTTGATGTTGTTGTTGTTGTTGTTTATTTGATATTGTTGTTGTTGTTGACGTTGTTGTTGTTGTTGTTTATTTGACATTGTTGTTGTTGTTTATTTGACGTTGTTGTTGTTGTTTATTTGACGTAGTTGTTGTTGTTGACGTTGTTGTTGTTGTTGTTGTTTATTTGACGTTGTTGTTGTTGTTTATTTGATGTTGTTGTTGTTGTTATTGTTGTTGTTTATTTGACGTTGTTGTTGTTGTTGTTTATTTGATGTTGTTGTTGTTGTTTAATTGACATTGTTGTTGTTTATTTGACGTTGTTGTTGTTATTTATTTGACGTTGTTGTTGTTGTTTATTGGACGTTGTTGTTGTTGTTGTTGTATATTTGATGGTGTTGTTGTTGTTGTTTATTTGACGTTGTTGTTGTTGTTGTTTATTTGACGTTGTTGTTATTGTTGACGTTGTTGTTGTTGTTGTTGTTTATTTGACGTTGTTGTTGTTGTTGACATAGTTGTTGTTGTTGTTGTTTATTTCATGTTGTTGATGTTGTTGATGTTGTTGTTTATTTGACGTTGTAGTTGTTGTTTATTTGACGTTGTTGTTGTTGTTGACATTGTTGTTGTTGTTGTTTATTTGATGTTGTTGTTGTTGTTGTTTATTTGACATTGTTGTTGTTGTTGACGTTGTTGTTGTTGTTGTTGTTGTTGTTTATTTGACATTGTTGTTGTTGTTGACGTTGTTGGTTTTGTTGTTTATTTGACGTTGTTGTTGTTGTTTATTAGACGTTGTTTTAGTTGTTGTTGTTTATTTGACGTTGTTGTTGTTGTTTATTTGACGTTGTTGTTGACATTGTTGTTGTTGTTGTTTATTTGACGTAGTTGTTGTTGTTGACGTTGTTGTTGTTGTTGTTTATTTGACGTTTTTGTTGTTGTTGATGTTGTTGTTGTTGTTGTTTATTTGACGTTGTTGTTGTTGTTTATTTGATGTAGTTGTTGTTGTTTATTTGACATTGTTGTTGTTGTTGACGTTGTTGTTGTTGTTGTTGTTTATTTGACATTGTTGTTGTTGTTGTTGACGTTGTTGGTGTTGTTGTTTATTTGACGTTGTTGTTGTTGTTGTTGTTTATTTGATGTTGTTTTAGTTGTTGTTGTTTATTTGACGTTGTTGTTGTTGTTTATTTGACGTTGTTGTTGTTGTTTATTTGACGTTGTTGTTGTTGTTTATTTGGCGTTGTTGTTGTTGTTGTTGTTTATTTGACATTGTTGTTTTTGACATTGTTGTTGTTGTTTATTTGACGTAGTTTTTGTTGTTGACGTTGTTGTTGTTGTTGTTGTTGTTGCTGTTTATTTGACGTTTTTGTTGTTCTTGATGTTGTTATTGTTGTTGTTTATTTGACGTTGTTGTTGTTGTTGTTGTTGTTTATTTGACGTTGTTGTTGTTGTTGTTCATTTGACGTTGTTGTTGTTGTTGTTTATTTGTCGTTGTTGTTGTTATTGATGTTGTTTATTTGACGTTGTTGTTGTTGTTGTTTATTTAATGTTGTTGTTGTTGTTTATTTGACATTGTTGTTGTTGTTGACGTTGTTGTTGTTGTTGTTGTTGTTGTTGTTGTTTATTTGACATTGTTGTTGTTGTTTGTGTTGACGTTGTTGGTGTTGTTGTTTATTTGACGTTGTTGTTGTTGTTGTTGTTTATTTGACGTTGTTTTAGATGTTGTTGTTTATTTGACGTTGTTGTTATTGTTGTTTAGTTAATGTTGTTTTAGATGTTGTTGTTTATTTGACGGTGTTGTTGTTTATTTGACATTGTTGTTGTTGTTGTTGACGTTGTTGTTGTTGTTTATTTGAATTGTTGTTGTTGTTGTTGAGGTTGTTGGTGTTGTTGTTTATTTGATGTTGTTGTTGTTGTTGTTTATTTGACGTTGTTTTAGTTGTTGTTGTTTATTTGACGTTGTTATTGTTGTTTATTTGACGTTTTTGTTTTTGACATTGTTGTTGTTGTTGTTGTTTATATGACGTTGTTGTTGTTGTTGTTTATTTGACATAGTTGTTGTTGTTGACGTTGTTGTTGTTGTTGTTTATTTGACGTTTTTGTTGTTGATGATGTTGTTGTTGTTGTTTATTTGACGTTGTTGTTATTGTTTATTTGACGTTGTTGTTGTTGTTGTTTATTTGACGTTGTTGCTGTTGTTATTGTTGTTGTTTATTTGACGTTGTTATTGTTGTTGTTGTTTATTTGATGTTGTTGTTGTTGTTTATTTGACGTTGGTGTTGTTGTTGTTTATTTGACGTTGTTGTTGTTGTTATTTATTTGACGTTGTTGTTGTTGTTATTGTTTATTTGACGTTGTTGTTGTTGTTGTTGTTGTTTATTTGACGTTGTTATTGTTGTTTATTTGACGTTGTTTTTGTTATTTGACGTTGTTGTTGTTGTTGTTGTATTTGTTGTTGTTGTTGTTGCTTATTTGACGTTGTTGTATTTGTTGTTGTTTATTTGACGTTGTTGCTGTTGTTTATTTGGCGTTGTTGTTGTTGATGTTGTTTATTTGATGTTGTTGTTGTTTATTTGACGTTGTTGTTGTTGACGTTGTTGTTGTTGTTGTTTATTTGACGTTGTTATTGTTGTTGCTGTTGTTTATTTGACGTTGTTGTTGTCGTTGTTGTTGTTTATTTGACGTTGTTGTTGTTGTTGTTTATTTGACGTTGTTGTTATTTATTTGACGTTGTTGTTGTTGTTGTTTATTTGACGTTGTTGTTGTTGTTTATTTGACGTTGTTGTTGTTGTTTATTTGACGTTGTTGTTGTTGTTGTTTATTTGACATTGTTGTTGTTGTTGTTGACGTTGTTGTTGTTGTTGTTTATTTGACATTGTTGTTGTTGTTGTTGGTGTTGTTGTTTATTTGACGTTGTTGTTGTTGTTGTTGTTTATTTGACGTTGTTTTAGTTGTTGTTGTTTATTTGGCGTTGTTGTTGTTTATTTGACATTGTTGTTGTTGACATTGTTGTTGTTGTTGTTGTTTATTTGACGTAGTTGTTGTTGTTGGCGTTGTTGTTGTTGTTGCTTATTTGACGTTTTTGTTGTTGTTGTTGATGTTGTTGTTGTTGTTTATTTGACGTTGTTGTTGTTGTTGTTGTTGTTTATTTGACGTTGTTGTTGTTGTTATTGTTGTTGTTTATTTGACGTTGTTGTTGTTTATTTGATGTTGTTGTTGTTGTTGTTGTTGTTTATTTGACATTGTTGTTGTTGTTGACGTTGTTGTTGTTGTTTATTTGACATTGTTGTTGTTGTTTATTTGACGTTGTTGTTGTTGTTTATTTGACGTAGTTGTTGTTGTTGACGTTGTTGTAGTTGTTGTTTATTTGACGTTGTTTTTGTTGTTGTTTATTTGATGTTGTTGTTGTTGTTATTGTTGTTGTTTATTTGACGTTGTTGTTGTTGTTGTTTATTTGATGTTGTTGTTGTTGTTTAATTGACATTGTTGTTGTTTATTTGACGTTGTTGTTGTTGTTGTTTATTTGACTTTGTTGTTGTTGTTTATTGGACGTTGTTGTTGTTGTTGTATATTTGACGGTGTTGTTGTTGTTGTTGTTTATTTGACGTTGTTGTTGTTGTTGTTTATTTGACGTTGTTGTTATTGTTGACGTTGTTGTTGTTGTTGTTTATTTGACGTTGTTGTTGTTGTTGACATAGTTGTTGTTGTTGTTGTTGTTTATTTCATGTTGATGATGTTGTTGATGTTGTTGTTTATTTGACGTTGTAGTTGTTGTTTATTTGACGTTGTTGTTGTTGTTGACATTGTTGTTGTTGTTGTTTATTTGATGTTGTTGTTGTTGTTTATTTGACATTGTTGTTGTTGTTGACGTTGTTGTTGTTGTTTATTTGACATTGTTGTTGTTGTTGTTGACGTTGTTGTTGTTGTTTATTTGACATTGTTGTTGTTGTTGTTGACGTTGTTGGTTTTGTTTTTTATTTGACGTTGTTGTTGTTTATTAGACGTTGTTTTAGTTGTTGTTGTTTATTTGACGTTGTTGTTGTTGTTGTTGTTTATTTGACGTTGTTGTTGACATTGTTGTTGTTGTTGTTTATTTGACGTAGTTGTTGTTGTTGACGTTGTTGTTGTTGTTTATATGACGTTGTTGTTGCTATTGTTGTTGTTTATTTGACGTTGTTGTTGTTGTTTATTTGATGTTGTTGTTGTTGTTGTTTATTTGACATTGTTGTTGTTGTTGACGTTGTTGTTGTTGTTGTTGTTTATTTGACATTGTTGTGGTTGTTGTTGTTGACGTTGTTGGTGTTGTTGTTTATTTGACGTTGTTGTTGTTGTTGTTGTTTATTTGATGTTGTTTTAGTTGTTGTTGTTTATTTGACGTTGTTGTTGTTGTTGTTTATTTGACGTTGTTGTTGATGTTGTTGTTTATTTGACGTTGTTGTTGTTGACATTGTTGTTGTTGTTGTTTATTTGACGTTGTTTTTGTTGTTGTTGTTGTTTATTTGGCGTTGTTGTTGTTTATTTGACATTGTTGTTGTTAAATTTTGTTGTTGTTTATTTGACGTAGTTTTTGTTGTTGACGTTGTTGTTGTTGTTGTTGTTGTTTATTTGACGTTTTTGTTGTTCTTGATGTTGTTATTGTTGTTGTTTATTTGACGTTGTTGTTGTTGTTGTTGTTTATTTGACGTTGTTGTTGTTGTTGTTCATTTGACGTTGTTGTTGTTGTTGTTTATTTGTCGTTGTTGTTGTTATTGATGTTGTTTATTTGACGTTGTTGTTGTTGTTGTTTATTTAATGTTGTTGTTGTTGTTTATTTGACATTGTTGTTGTTGTTGACGTTGTTGTTGTTGTTGTTTATTTGACATTGTTGTTGTTGTTGTTGTTGTTGACGTTGTTGGTGTTGTTGTTTATTTGACGTTGTTGTTGTTGTTGACGTTGTTGGTGTTGTTGTTTATTTGACGTTGTTGTTGTTGTTGTTGTTTAATTGACGTTGTTTTAGATGTTGTTGTTTATTTGACGTTGTTGTTATTGTTGTTTAGTTAATGTTGTTTTAGATGTTGTTGTTTATTTGACGGTGTTGTTGTTTATTTGACATTGTTGTTGTTGTTGACGTTGTTGTTGTTGTTGTTTATTTGAATTGTTATTGTTGTTGTTGTTGACGTTGTTGGTGTTGTTGTTTATTTGACGTTGTTGTTGTTGTTGTTGTTTATTTGACGTTGTTTTAGTTGTTGTTGTTTATTTGACGTTGTTGTTGTTGTTTATTTGACGTTTTTGTTTTTGACATTGTTGTTGTTGTTGTTTATATGACGTTGTTGTTGTTGTTGTTGTTTATTTGACATAGTTGTTGTTGTTGACGTTGTTGTTGTTGTTGTTGTTTATTTGACGTTTTTGTTGTTGATGATGTTGTTGTTGTTGTTGTTTATTTGACGTTGTTGTTATTGTTTATTTGACGTTGTTATTGTTGTTGTTTATTTGACGTTGTTGCTGTTGTTATTGTTGTTGTTTATTTGACGTTGTTATTGTTGTTGTTGTTTATTTGATGTTGTTGTTGTTGTTTATTTGACGTTGGTGTTGTTGTTGTTTATTTGACGTTGTTGTTGTTGTTATTTATTTGACGTTGTTGTTGTTGTTATTGTTTATTTGACGTTGTTGTTGTTGTTGTTGTTGTTTATTTGACGTTGTTATTGTTGTTTATTTGACGTTGTTTTTGTTATTTGACGTTGTTGTTGTTGTTGTTGTATTTGTTGTTGTTGTTGTTGCTTATTTGACGTTGTTGTATTTGTTGTTGTTTATTTGACGTTGTTGTTGTTGTTTATTTTACGTTGTTGTTGATGTTGTTTATTTGATGTTGTTGTTGTTTATTTGACGTTGTTGTTGTTGACGTTGTTGTTGTTGTTGTTTATTTGACGTTGTTATTGTTGTTGCTGTTGTTTATTTGACGTTGTTGTTGTTGTTGTTGTTGTTGTTTATTTGACGTTGTTGTTGTTGTTGTTTATTTGACGTTGTTGTTATTTATTTGACGTTGTTGTTGTTGTTGTTTATTTGACGTTGTTGTTGTTGTTTATTTGACGTTGTTGTTGTTATTTATTTGACGTTGTTGTTGTTGTTTATTTGACATTGTTGTTGTTGTTGTTGACGTTGTTGTTGTTGTTTATTTGACATTGTTGTTGTTGTTGTTGGTGTTATTGTTTATTTGGCGTTGTTGTTGTTGTTGTTGTTTATTTGACGTTGTTTTAGTTGTTGTTGTTTATTTGGCGTTGTTGTTGTTTATTTGACATTGTTGTTGTTGTTGTTTATTTGACGTAGTTGTTGTTGTTGACGTTGTTGTTGTTGTTGTTGCTTATTTGACGTTTTTCTTGTTGTTGATGTTGTTGTTGTTGTTGTTTATTTGACGTTGTTGTTGTTGTTGTTGTTTATTTGACGTTGTTGTTGTTGTTGTTATTGTTGTTGTTTATTTGACGTTGTTGTTGTTTATTTGATGTTGTTGTTGTTGTTGTTTATTTGATATTGTTGTTGTTGTTGACGTTGTTGTTGTTGTTGTTTATTTGACATTGTTGTTGTTGTTTATTTGACGTTGTTGTTGTTGTTTATTTGACGTAGTTGTTGTTGGTGACGTTGTTGTTGTTGTTGTTGTTTATTTGACGTTGTTGTTGTTGTTTATTTGATGTTGTTGTTGTTGTTATTGTTGTTGTTTATTTGACGTTGTTGTTGTTGTTGTTTATTTGATGTTGTTGTTGTTGTTTAATTGACATTGTTGTTGTTTATTTGACGTTGTTGTTGTTGTTTATTTGACGTTGTTGTTGTTGTTTATTGGACGTTGTTGTTGTTGTTGTATATTTGACGGTGTTGTTGTTGTTGTTTATTTGACGTTGTTGTTGTTGTTGTTTATTTGACGTTGTTGTTATTGTTGACGTTGTTGTTGTTGTTGTTTATTTGACGTTGTTGTTGTTGTTGACATAGTTGTTGTTGTTGTTGTTTATTTCATGTTGTTGATGTTGTTGATGTTGTTGTTTATTTGACGTTGTAGTTGTTGTTTATTTGACGTTGTTGTTGTTGTTGACATTGTTGTTGTTGTTGTTTATTTGATGTTGTTGTTGTTGTTTATTTGACATTGTTGTTGTTGTTGACGTTGTTGTTGTTGTTGTTGTTGTTTATTTGACATTGTTGTTGTTGTTGACGTTGTTGGTTTTGTTGTTTATTTGACGTTGTTGTTGTTGTTTATTAGACGTTGTTTTAGTTGTTGTTGTTTATTTGACGTTGTTGTTGTTGTTTATTTGACGTTGTTGTTAACATTGTTGTTGTTGTTGTTTATTTGACGTAGTTGTTGTTGTTGACGTTGTTGTTGTTGTTGTTTATTTGACGTTTTTGTTGTTGTTGATGTTGTTGTTGTTGTTGTTTATTTGACGTTGTTGTTATTGTTGTTTATTTGACATTGTTGTTGTTGTTGTTTATATGACGTTGTTGTTGTTATTGTTGTTGTTTATTTGACGTTGTTGTTGTTGTTTATTTGATGTTGTTGTTGTTGTTTATTTGACATAGTTGTTGTTGTTGACGTTGTTGTTGTTGTTGTTGTTTATTTGACGTTTTTGTTGTTGATGATGTTGTTGTTGTTGTTTATTTGACGTTGTTGTTATTGTTTATTTGACGTTGTTGTTGTTGTTGTTTATTTGACGTTGTTGCTGTTGTTATTGTTGTTGTTTATTTGACGTTGTTATTGTTGTTGTTGTTTATTTGATGTTGTTGTTGTTGTTTATTTGACGTTGGTGTTGTTGTTGTTTATTTGACGTTGTTGTTGTTGTTGTTATTTATTTGACGTTGTTGTTGTTGTTATTGTTTATTTGACGTTGTTGTTGTTGTTGTTGTTGTTTATTTGACGTTGTTATTCTTGTTTATTTGACGTTGTTTTTGTTATTTGACGTTGTTGTTGTTGTATTTATTGTTGTTGTTGTTGCTTATTTGACGTTGTTGTATTTGTTGTTGTTTATTTGACGTTGTTGTTGTTGTTTATTTGACGTTGTTGTTGATGTTGTTTATTTGATGTTGTTGTTGTTTATTTGACGTTGTTGTTGTTGACGTTGTTGTTGTTGTTGTTTATTTGACGTTGTTATTGTTGTTGCTGTTGTTTATTTGACGTTGTTGTTGTTGTTGTTGTTGTTGTTTATTTGACGTTGTTGTTATTTATTTGACGTTGTTGTTGTTGTTGTTTATTTGACGTTGTTGTTGTTGTTTATTTGACGTTGTTGTTGTTATTTATTTGACGTTGTTGTTGTTGTTTATTTGACATTGTTGTTGTTGTTGTTGACGTTGTTGTTGTTGTTGTTTATTTTACATTGTTGTTGTTGTTGTTGGTGTTGTTGTTTATTTGGCGTTGTTGTTGTTGTTGTTGTTTATTTGACGTTGTTTTAGTTGTTGTTGTTTATTTGGCGTTGTTGTTGTTTATTTGACATTGTTGTTGTTGTTGTTTATTTGACGTAGTTGTTGTTGTTGACGTTGTTGTTGTTGTTGTTGCTTATTTGACGTTTTTCTTGTTGTTGATGTTGTTGTTGTTGTTGTTTATTTGACGTTGTTGTTGTTGTTGTTGTTGTTTATTTGACGTTGTTGTTGTTGTTGTTGTTATTGTTGTTGTTTATTTGACGTTGTTGTTGTTTATTTGATGTTGTTGTTGTTGTTGTTTATTTGATATTGTTGTTGTTGTTGACGTTGTTGTTGTTGTTGTTTATTTGACATTGTTGTTGTTGTTTATTTGACGTTGTTGTTGTTGTTTATTTGACGTAGTTGTTGTTGTTGACGTTGTTGTTGTTGTTGTTGTTTATTTGACGTTGTTGTTGTTGTTTATTTGATGTTGTTGTTGTTGTTATTGTTGTTGTTTATTTGACGTTGTTGTTGTTGTTGTTTATTTGATGTTGTTGTTGTTGTTTAATTGACATTGTTGTTGTTTATTTGACGTTGTTGTTGTTGTTTATTTGACGTTGTTGTTGTTGTTTATTGGACGTTGTTGTTGTTGTTGTTGTATATTTGACGGTGTTGTTGTTGTTGTTGTTTATTTGACGTTGTTGTTGTTGTTGTTTATTTGACGTTGTTGTTATTGTTGACATTGTTGTTGTTGTTGTTGTTTATTTGACGTTGTTGTTGTTGTTGACATAGTTGTTGTTGTTGTTGTTTATTTCATGTTGTTGATGTTGTTGATGTTGTTGTTTATTTGACGTTGTAGTTGTTGTTTATTTGACGTTGTTGTTGTTGTTGACATTGTTGTTGTTGTTGTTTATTTGATGTTGTTGTTGTTTATTTGACATTGTTGTTGTTGTTGACGTTGTTGTTGTTGTTGTTGTTGTTGTTGTTGTTTATTTGACATTGTTGTTGTTGTTGACGTTGTTGGTTTTGTTGTTTATTTGACGTTGTTGTTGTTGTTTATTAGACGTTGTTTTAGTTGTTGTTGTTTATTTGACGTTGTTGTTGTTGTTTATTTGACGTTGTTGTTGACATTGTTGTTGTTGTTGTTTATTTGACGTAGTTGTTGTTGTTGACGTTGTTGTTGTTGTTGTTTATTTGACGTTTTTGTTGTTGTTGATGTTGTTGTTGTTGTTGTTTATTTGACGTTGTTGTTGTTGTTTATTTGATGTTGTTGTTGTTGTTTATTTGACATTGTTGTTGTTGTTGACGTTGTTGTTGTTGTTGTTGTTTATTTGACATTGTTGTTGTTGTTGTTGACGTTGTTGGTGTTGTTGTTTATTTGACGTTGTTGTTGTTGTTGTTTATTTGATGTTGTTTTAGTTGTTGTTGTTTATTTGACGTTGTTGTTGTTGTTGTTTATTTGACGTTGTTGTTGTTGTTTATTTGACGTTGTTGTTGTTTATTTGGCGTTGTTGTTGTTGTTGTTGTTTATTTGACATTGTTGTTTTTGACATTGTTGTTATTGTTTATTTGACGTAGTTTTTGTTGTTGACGTTGTTGTTGTTGTTGTTGTTGCTGTTTATTTGACGTTTTTGTTGTTCTTGATGTTGTTATTGTTGTTGTTTATTTGACGTTGTTGTTGTTGTTGTTGTTGTTTATTTGACGTTGTTGTTGTTGTTGTTGTTCATTTGACGTTGTTGTTGTTGTTGTTTATTTGTCGTTGTTGTTGTTATTGATGTTGTTTATTTGACGTTGTTGTTGTTGTTGTTTATTTAATGTTGTTGTTGTTGTTTATTTGACATTGTTGTTGTTGTTGACGTTGTTGTTGTTGTTGTTGTTGTTGTTGTTGTTTATTTGACATTGTTGTTGTTGTTGTTGACGTTGTTGGTGTTGTTGTTTATTTGACGTTGTTGTTGTTGTTGTTGTTTATTTGACGTTGTTTTAGATGTTGTTGTTTATTTGACGTTGTTGTTATTGTTGTTTAGTTAATGTTGTTTTAGATGTTGTTGTTTATTTGACGGTGTTGTTGTTTATTTGACATTGTTGTTGTTGTTGTTGACGTTGTTGTTGTTGTTTATTTGAATTGTTGTTGTTGTTGTTGAGGTTGTTGGTGTTGTTGTTTATTTGATGTTGTTGTTGTTGTTGTTTATTTGACGTTGTTTTAGTTGTTGTTGTTTATTTGACGTTGTTATTGTTGTTTATTTGACGTTTTTGTTTTTGACATTGTTGTTGTTGTTGTTGTTTATATGACGTTGTTGTTGTTGTTGTTTATTTGACATAGTTGTTGTTGTTGACGTTGTTGTTGTTGTTGTTTATTTGACGTTTTTGTTGTTGATGATGTTGTTGTTGTTGTTTATTTGACGTTGTTGTTATTGTTTATTTGACGTTGTTGTTGTTGTTGTTTATTTGACGTTGTTGCTGTTGTTATTGTTGTTGTTTATTTGACGTTGTTATTGTTGTTGTTGTTTATTTGATGTTGTTGTTGTTGTTTATTTGACGTTGGTGTTGTTGTTGTTTATTTGACGTTGTTGTTGTTGTTATTTATTTGACGTTGTTGTTGTTGTTATTGTTTATTTGACGTTGTTGTTGTTGTTGTTGTTGTTTATTTGACGTTGTTATTGTTGTTTATTTGACGTTGTTTTTGTTATTTGACGTTGTTGTTGTTGTTGTTGTATTTGTTGTTGTTGTTGTTGCTTATTTGACGTTGTTGTATTTGTTGTTGTTTATTTGACGTTGTTGCTGTTGTTTATTTGGCGTTGTTGTTGTTGATGTTGTTTATTTGATGTTGTTGTTGTTTATTTGACGTTGTTGTTGTTGACGTTGTTGTTGTTGTTGTTTATTTGACGTTGTTATTGTTGTTGCTGTTGTTTATTTGACGTTGTTGTTGTCGTTGTTGTTGTTTATTTGACGTTGTTGTTGTTGTTGTTTATTTGACGTTGTTTTTATTTATTTGACGTTGTTGTTGTTGTTGTTTATTTGACGTTGTTGTTGTTGTTGTTTATTTGACGTTGTTGTTGTTGTTTATTTGACGTTGTTGTTGTTGTTGTTTATTTGACATTGTTGTTGTTGTTGACGTTGTTGTTGTTGTTGTTTATTTGACATTGTTGATGTTGTTGTTGGTGTTGTTGTTTATTTGACGTTGTTGTTGTTGTTGTTGTTTATTTGACGTTGTTTTAGTTGTTGTTGTTTATTTGGCGTTGTTGTTGTTTATTTGACATTGTTGTTGTTGACATTGTTGTTGTTGTTGTTGTTTATTTGACGTAGTTGTTGTTGTTGGCGTTGTTGTTGTTGTTGCTTATTTGACGTTTTTGTTGTTGTTGTTGATGTTGTTGTTGTTGTTTATTTGACGTTGTTGTTGTTGTTGTTGTTGTTGTTTATTTGACGTTGTTGTTGTTGTTATTGTTGTTGTTTATTTGACGTTGTTGTTGTTTATTTGATGTTGTTGTTGTTGTTGTTGTTGTTTATTTGACATTGTTGTTGTTGTTGACGTTGTTGTTGTTGTTTATTTGACATTGTTGTTGTTGTTTATTTGACGTTGTTGTTGTTGTTTATTTGACGTAGTTGTTGTTGTTGACGTTGTTGTAGTTGTTGTTTATTTGACGTTGTTTTTGTTGTTGTTTATTTGATGTTGTTGTTGTTGTTATTGTTGTTGTTTATTTGACGTTGTTGTTGTTGTTGTTTATTTGATGTTGTTGTTGTTGTTTAATTGACATTGTTGTTGTTTATTTGACGTTGTTGTTGTTGTTGTTTATTTGACTTTGTTGTTGTTGTTTATTGGACGTTGTTGTTGTTGTTGTATATTTGACGGTGTTGTTGTTGTTGTTGTTTATTTGACGTTGTTGTTGTTGTTGTTTATTTGACGTTGTTGTTATTGTTGACGTTGTTGTTGTTGTTGTTTATTTGACGTTGTTGTTGTTGTTGACATAGTTGTTGTTGTTGTTGTTGTTTATTTCATGTTGTTGATGTTGTTGATGTTGTTGTTTATTTGACGTTGTAGTTGTTGTTTATTTGACGTTGTTGTTGTTGTTGACATTGTTGTTGTTGTTGTTTATTTGATGTTGTTGTTGTTGTTTATTTGACATTGTTGTTGTTGTTGACGTTGTTGTTGTTGTTTATTTGACATTGTTGTTGTTGTTGTTGACGTTGTTGTTGTTGTTTATTTGACATTGTTGTTGTTGTTGTTGACGTTGTTGGTTTTGTTTTTTATTTGACGTTGTTGTTGTTTATTAGACGTTGTTTTAGTTGTTGTTGTTTATTTGACGTTGTTGTTGTTGTTGTTGTTTATTTGACGTTGTTGTTGACATTGTTGTTGTTGTTGTTTATTTGACGTAGTTGTTGTTGTTGACGTTGTTGTTGTTGTTTATATGACGTTGTTGTTGCTATTGTTGTTGTTTATTTGACGTTGTTGTTGTTGTTTATTTGATGTTGTTGTTGTTGTTGTTTATTTGACATTGTTGTTGTTGTTGACGTTGTTGTTGTTGTTGTTGTTTATTTGACATTGTTGTGGTTGTTGTTGTTGACGTTGTTGGTGTTGTTGTTTATTTGACGTTGTTGTTGTTGTTGTTGTTTATTTGATGTTGTTTTAGTTGTTGTTGTTTATTTGACGTTGTTGTTGTTGTTGTTTATTTGACGTTGTTGTTGATGTTGTTGTTTATTTGACGTTGTTGTTGTTGACATTGTTGTTGTTGTTGTTTATTTGACGTTGTTTTTGTTGTTGTTGTTGTTTATTTGGCGTTGTTGTTGTTTATTTGACATTGTTGTTGTTAAATTTTGTTGTTGTTTATTTGACGTAGTTTTTGTTGTTGACGTTGTTGTTGTTGTTGTTGTTGTTTATTTGACGTTTTTGTTGTTCTTGATGTTGTTATTGTTGTTGTTTATTTGACGTTGTTGTTGTTGTTGTTGTTGTTTATTTGACGTTGTTGTTGTTGTTGTTCATTTGACGTTGTTGTTGTTGTTGTTTATTTGTCGTTGTTGTTGTTATTGATGTTGTTTATTTGACGTTGTTGTTGTTGTTGTTTATTTAATGTTGTTGTTGTTGTTTATTTGACATTGTTGTTGTTGTTGACGTTGTTGTTGTTGTTGTTTATTTGACATTGTTGTTGTTGTTGTTGTTGTTGACGTTGTTGGTGTTGTTGTTTATTTGACGTTGTTGTTGTTGTTGACGTTGTTGGTGTTGTTGTTTATTTGACGTTGTTGTTGTTGTTGTTGTTTAATTGACGTTGTTTTAGATGTTGTTGTTTATTTGACGTTGTTGTTATTGTTGTTTAGTTAATGTTGTTTTAGATGTTGTTGTTTATTTGACGGTGTTGTTGTTTATTTGACATTGTTGTTGTTGTTGACGTTGTTGTTGTTGTTGTTTATTTGAATTGTTATTGTTGTTGTTGTTGACGTTGTTGGTGTTGTTGTTTATTTGACGTTGTTGTTGTTGTTGTTGTTTATTTGACGTTGTTTTAGTTGTTGTTGTTTATTTGACGTTGTTGTTGTTGTTTATTTGACGTTTTTGTTTTTGACATTGTTGTTGTTGTTGTTTATATGACGTTGTTGTTGTTGTTGTTGTTTATTTGACATAGTTGTTGTTGTTGACGTTGTTGTTGTTGTTGTTGTTTATTTGACGTTTTTGTTGTTGATGATGTTGTTGTTGTTGTTGTTTATTTGACGTTGTTGTTATTGTTTATTTGACGTTGTTATTGTTGTTGTTTATTTGACGTTGTTGCTGTTGTTATTGTTGTTGTTTATTTGACGTTGTTATTGTTGTTGTTGTTTATTTGATGTTGTTGTTGTTGTTTATTTGACGTTGGTGTTGTTGTTGTTTATTTGACGTTGTTGTTGTTGTTATTTATTTGACGTTGTTGTTGTTGTTATTGTTTATTTGACGTTGTTGTTGTTGTTGTTGTTGTTTATTTGACGTTGTTATTGTTGTTTATTTGACGTTGTTTTTGTTATTTGACGTTGTTGTTGTTGTTGTTGTATTTGTTGTTGTTGTTGTTGCTTATTTGACGTTGTTGTATTTGTTGTTGTTTATTTGACGTTGTTGTTGTTGTTTATTTGACGTTGTTGTTGATGTTGTTTATTTGATGTTGTTGTTGTTTATTTGACGTTGTTGTTGTTGACGTTGTTGTTGTTGTTGTTTATTTGACGTTGTTATTGTTGTTGCTGTTGTTTATTTGACGTTGTTGTTGTTGTTGTTGTTGTTGTTTATTTGACGTTGTTGTTGTTGTTGTTTATTTGACGTTGTTGTTATTTATTTGACGTTGTTGTTGTTGTTGTTTATTTGACGTTGTTGTTGTTGTTTATTTGACGTTGTTGTTGTTATTTATTTGACGTTGTTGTTGTTGTTTATTTGACATTGTTGTTGTTGTTGTTGACGTTGTTGTTGTTGTTTATTTGACATTGTTGTTGTTGTTGTTGGTGTTATTGTTTATTTGGCGTTGTTGTTGTTGTTGTTGTTTATTTGACGTTGTTTTAGTTGTTGTTGTTTATTTGGCGTTGTTGTTGTTTATTTGACATTGTTGTTGTTGTTGTTTATTTGACGTAGTTGTTGTTGTTGACGTTGTTGTTGTTGTTGTTGCTTATTTGACGTTTTTCTTGTTGTTGATGTTGTTGTTGTTGTTGTTTATTTGACGTTGTTGTTGTTGTTGTTGTTTATTTGACGTTGTTGTTGTTGTTGTTATTGTTGTTGTTTATTTGACGTTGTTGTTGTTTATTTGATGTTGTTGTTGTTGTTGTTTATTTGATATTGTTGTTGTTGTTGACGTTGTTGTTGTTGTTGTTTATTTGACATTGTTGTTGTTGTTTATTTGACGTTGTTGTTGTTGTTTATTTGACGTAGTTGTTGTTGGTGACGTTGTTGTTGTTGTTGTTGTTTATTTGACGTTGTTGTTGTTGTTTATTTGATGTTGTTGTTGTTGTTATTGTTGTTGTTTATTTGACGTTGTTGTTGTTGTTGTTTATTTGATGTTGTTGTTGTTGTTTAATTGACATTGTTGTTGTTTATTTGACGTTGTTGTTGTTGTTTATTTGACGTTGTTGTTGTTATTTATTGGACGTTGTTGTTGTTGTTGTATATTTGACGGTGTTGTTGTTGTTGTTTATTTGACGTTGTTGTTGTTGTTGTTTATTTGACGTTGTTATTATTGTTGACGTTGTTGTTGTTGTTGTTTATTTGACGTTGTTGTTGTTGTTGACATAGTTGTTGTTGTTGTTGTTTATTTCATGTTGTTGATGTTGTTGATGTTGTTGTTTATTTGACGTTGTAGTTGTTGTTTATTTGACGTTGTTGTTGTTGTTGACATTGTTGTTGTTGTTGTTTATTTGATGTTGTTGTTGTTGTTTATTTGACATTGTTGTTGTTGTTGACGTTGTTGTTGTTGTTGTTGTTGTTTATTTGACATTGTTGTTGTTGTTGACGTTGTTGGTTTTGTTGTTTATTTGACGTTGTTGTTGTTGTTTATTAGACGTTGTTTTAGTTGTTGTTGTTTATTTGACGTTGTTGTTGTTGTTTATTTGACGTTGTTGTTAACATTGTTGTTGTTGTTGTTTATTTGACGTAGTTGTTGTTGTTGACGTTGTTGTTGTTGTTGTTTAGTTGACGTTTTTGTTGTTGTTGATGTTGTTGTTGTTGTTGTTTATTTGACGTTGTTGTTATTGTTGTTTATTTGACATTGTTGTTGTTGTTGTTTATATGACGTTGTTGTTGTTATTGTTGTTGTTTATTTGACGTTGTTGTTGTTGTTTATTTGATGTTGTTGTTGTTGTTTATTTGACATAGTTGTTGTTGTTGACGTTGTTGTTGTTGTTGTTGTTTATTTGACGTTTTTGTTGTTGATGATGTTGTTGTTGTTGTTTATTTGACGTTGTTGTTATTGTTTATTTGACGTTGTTGTTGTTGTTGTTTATTTGACGTTGTTGCTGTTGTTATTGTTGTTGTTTATTTGACGTTGTTATTGTTGTTGTTGTTTATTTGATGTTGTTGTTGTTGTTTATTTGACGTTGGTGTTGTTGTTGTTTATTTGACGTTGTTGTTGTTGTTATTTATTTGACGTTGTTGTTGTTGTTATTGTTTATTTGACGTTGTTGTTGTTGTTGTTGTTGTTTATTTGACGTTGTTATTCTTGTTTATTTGACGTTGTTTTTGTTATTTGACGTTGTTGTTGTTGTATTTATTGTTGTTGTTGTTGCTTATTTGACGTTGTTGTATTTGTTGTTGTTTATTTGACGTTGTTGTTGTTGTTTATTTGACGTTGTTGTTGATGTTGTTTATTTGATGTTGTTGTTGTTTATTTGACGTTGTTGTTGTTGACGTTGTTGTTGTTGTTGTTTATTTGACGTTGTTATTGTTGTTGCTGTTGTTTATTTGACGTTGTTGTTGTTGTTGTTGTTGTTGTTTATTTGACGTTGTTGTTATTTATTTGACGTTGTTGTTGTTGTTGTTTATTTGACGTTGTTGTTGTTGTTTATTTGACGTTGTTGTTGTTATTTATTTGACGTTGTTGTTGTTGTTTATTTGACATTGTTGTTGTTGTTGTTGACGTTGTTGTTGTTGTTGTTTATTTTACATTGTTGTTGTTGTTGTTGGTGTTGTTGTTTATTTGGCGTTGTTGTTGTTGTTGTTGTTTATTTGACGTTGTTTTAGTTGTTGTTGTTTATTTGGCGTTGTTGTTGTTTATTTGACATTGTTGTTGTTGTTGTTTATTTGACGTAGTTGTTGTTGTTGACGTTGTTGTTGTTGTTGTTGCTTATTTGACGTTTTTCTTGTTGTTGATGTTGTTGTTGTTGTTGTTTATTTGACGTTGTTGTTGTTGTTGTTGTTGTTTATTTGACGTTGTTGTTGTTGTTGTTGTTATTGTTGTTGTTTATTTGACGTTGTTGTTGTTTATTTGATGTTGTTGTTGTTGTTGTTTATTTGATATTGTTGTTGTTGTTGACGTTGTTGTTGTTGTTGTTTATTTGACATTGTTGTTGTTGTTTATTTGACGTTGTTGTTGTTGTTTATTTGACGTAGTTGTTGTTGTTGACGTTGTTGTTGTTGTTGTTGTTTATTTGACGTTGTTGTTGTTGTTTATTTGATGTTGTTGTTGTTGTTATTGTTGTTGTTTATTTGACGTTGTTGTTGTTGTTGTTTATTTGATGTTGTTGTTGTTGTTTAATTGACATTGTTGTTGTTTATTTGACGTTGTTGTTGTTGTTTATTTGACGTTGTTGTTGTTGTTTATTGGACGTTGTTGTTGTTGTTGTTGTATATTTGACGGTGTTGTTGTTGTTGTTGTTTATTTGACGTTGTTGTTGTTGTTGTTTATTTGACGTTGTTGTTATTGTTGACATTGTTGTTGTTGTTGTTGTTTATTTGACGTTGTTGTTGTTGTTGACATAGTTGTTGTTGTTGTTGTTTATTTCATGTTGTTGATGTTGTTGATGTTGTTGTTTATTTGACGTTGTAGTTGTTGTTTATTTGACGTTGTTGTTGTTGTTGACATTGTTGTTGTTGTTGTTTATTTGATGTTGTTGTTGTTGTTGTTTATTTGACATTGTTGTTGTTGTTGACGTTGTTGTTGTTGTTGTTGTTGTTGTTGTTTATTTGACATTGTTGTTGTTGTTGACGTTGTTGGTTTTGTTGTTTATTTGACGTTGTTGTTGTTGTTGTTTATTAGACGTTGTTTTAGTTGTTGTTGTTTATTTGACGTTGTTGTTGTTGTTTATTTGACGTTGTTGTTGACATTGTTGTTGTTGTTGTTTATTTGACGTAGTTGTTGTTGTTGACGTTGTTGTTGTTGTTGTTTATTTGACGTTTTTGTTGTTGTTGATGTTGTTGTTGTTGTTGTTTATTTGACGTTGTTGTTGTTGTTTATTTGATGTTGTTGTTGTTGTTTATTTGACATTGTTGTTGTTGTTGACGTTGTTGTTGTTGTTGTTGTTTATTTGACATTGTTGTTGTTGTTGTTGACGTTGTTGGTGTTGTTGTTTATTTGACGTTGTTGTTGTTGTTGTTTATTTGATGTTGTTTTAGTTGTTGTTGTTTATTTGACGTTGTTGTTGTTGTTTATTTGACGTTGTTGTTGTTGTTTATTTGACGTTGTTGTTGTTTATTTGGCGTTGTTGTTGTTGTTGTTGTTTATTTGACATTGTTGTTTTTGACATTGTTGTTATTGTTTATTTGACGTAGTTTTTGTTGTTGACGTTGTTGTTGTTGTTGTTGTTGCTGTTTATTTGACGTTTTTGTTGTTCTTGATGTTGTTATTGTTGTTGTTTATTTGACGTTGTTGTTGTTGTTGTTGTTGTTGTTTATTTGACGTTGTTGTTGTTGTTGTTCATTTGACGTTGTTGTTGTTGTTGTTTATTTGTCGTTGTTGTTGTTATTGATGTTGTTTATTTGACGTTGTTGTTGTTGTTGTTTATTTAATGTTGTTGTTGTTGTTGTTTATTTGACATTGTTGTTGTTGTTGACGTTGTTGTTGTTGTTGTTGTTGTTGTTGTTGTTTATTTGACATTGTTGTTGTTGTTGTTGACGTTGTTGGTGTTGTTGTTTATTTGACGTTGTTGTTGTTGTTGTTGTTTATTTGACGTTGTTTTAGATGTTGTTGTTTATTTGACATTGTTGTTATTGTTGTTTAGTTAATGTTGTTTTAGATGTTTTTGTTTATTTGACGGTGTTGTTGTTTATTTGACATTGTTGTTGTTGTTGACGTTGTTGTTGTTGTTGTTTATTTGAATTGTTGTTGTTGTTGTTGACGTTGTTGGTGTTGTTGTTTATTTGATGTTGTTGTTGTTGTTTATTTGACGTTGTTTTAGTTGTTGTTGTTTATTTGACGTTGTTATTGTTGTTTATTTGACGTTTTTGTTTTTGACATTGTTGTTGTTGTTGTTTATATGACGTTGTTGTTGTTGTTTATTTGACATAGTTGTTGTTGTTGACGTTGTTGTTGTTGTTGTTTATTTGACGTTTTTGTTGTTGATGATGTTGTTGTTGTTGTTTATTTGACGTTGTTGTTATTGTTTATTTGACGTTGTTGTTGTTGTTGTTTATTTGACGTTGTTGCTGTTGTTATTGTTGTTGTTTATTTGACGTTGTTATTGTTGTTGTTGTTTATTTGATGTTGTTGTTGTTGTTTATTTGACGTTGGTGTTGTTGTTGTTTATTTGACGTTGTTGTTGTTGTTATTTATTTGACGTTGTTGTTGTTGTTATTTTTTATTTGACGTTGTTGTTTATTTGACGTTGTTATCGTTGTTTATTTGACGTTGTTTTTGTTATTTGACGTTGTTGTTGTTGTTGTAGTATTTGTTGTTGTTGTTGTTGCTTATTTGACGTTGTTGTATTTGTTGTTGTTTATTTGACGTTGTTGCTGTTGTTTATTTGACGTTGTTGTTGTTGATGTTGTTTATTTGATGTTGTTGTTGTTTATTTGACGTTGTTGTTGTTGACGTTGTTGTTGTTGTTGTTTATTTGACGTTGTTATTGTTGTTGCTGTTGTTTATTTGACGTTGTCGTTGTTGTTGTTTATTTGACGTTGTTGTTGTTGTTGTTTATTTGACGTTGTTGTTATTTATTTGACGTTGTTGTTGTTGTTGTTTATTTGACGTTGTTGTTGTTGTTGTTGTTTATTTGACGTTGTTGTTGTTATTTATTTGACGTTGTTGTTGTTGTTTATTTGACATTGTTGTTGTTGTTGTTGACGTTGTTGTTGTTGTTTATTTGACATTGTTGTTGTTGTTGTTGGTGTTGTTGTTTATTTGGCGTTGTTGTTGTTGTTGTTGTTTATTTGACGTTGTTTTAGTTGTTGTTGTTTATTTGGCGTTGTTGTTGTTTATTTGATATTGTTGTTGTTGACATTGTTGTTGTTGTTGTTTATTTGACGTAGTTGTTGTTGTTGACGTTGTTGTTGTTGTTGCTTATTTGACGTTTTTGTTGTTGTTGTTGATGTTGTTGTTGTTGTTTATTTGACGTTGTTGTTGTTGTTGTTGTTTATTTGACGTTGTTGTTGTTGTTATTGTTGTTGTTTATTTGACGTTGTTGTTGTTTATTTGATGTTGTTGTTGTTGTTGTTTATTTGACGTTGTTGTTGTTATTGACGTTGTTGTTGTTGTTGTTTATTTGACATTGTTGTTGTTGTTAATTTGACGTTGTTGTTGTTGTTTATTTGACGTAGTTGTTGTTGTTGACGTTGTTGTTGTTGTTGTTTATTTGACGTTGTTGTTGTTGTTTATTTGATGCTGTTGTTGTTGTTATTGTTGTTGTTTATTTGACGTTGTTGTTGTTGTTGTTTATTTGATGTTGTTGTTGTTATTTAATTGACATTGTTGTTGTTTATTTGACGTTGTTGTTGTTGTTTATTTGACGTTGTTGTTGTTGTTTATTGGACTTTGTTGTTGTTGTTGTATATTTGACGGTGTTGTTGTTGTTGTTGTTGTTTATTTGACGTTGTTGTTATTGTTGACGTTGTTGTTGTTGTTGTTGTTTATTTGACGTTGTTGTTGTTGTTGTTGACATAGTCGTTGTTGTTGTTGTTTATTTCATGTTGTTGATGTTGTTGATGTTGTTGTTTATTTGACGTTGTAGTTGTTGTTTATTTGACGTTGTTGTTGTTGTTGTTGACATTGTTGTTGTTGTTGTTTATTTGATGTTGTTGTTGTTGTTTATTTGACATTGTTGTTGTTATTGACGTTGTTGGTTTTGTTATTTATTTGACGTTGTTGTTGTTGTTTATTAGACATTGTTTTAGTTGTTGTTGTTTATTTGACGTTGTTGTTGTTGTTTATTTGACGTTGTTGTTGACATTGTTGTTGTTGTTGTTTATTTGACGTAGTTGTTGTTGTTGACGTTGTTGTTGTTGTTGTTGTTGTTGTTGTTGTTTATTTGACGTTTTTGTTGTTGTTGTTGTTTATTTGACGTTGTTGTTATTGTTGTTTATTTGACATTGTTGTTGTTGTTGTTTATATGACGTTGTTGTTGTTATTGTTGTTGTTTATTTGACGTTGTTGTTGTTGTTTATTTGATGTTGTTGTTGTTGTTTATTTGACATTGTTGTTGTTGTTGACGTTGTTGTTGTTGTTGTTGTTTATTTGACATTGTTGTTGTTGTTGTTGACGTTGTTGGTGTTGTTGTTTATTTGACGTTGTTGTTGTTGTTTATTTGACGTTGTTGTTGTTGTTGTTTATTTGACATTGTTGTTGTTGACATTGTTGTTGTTGTTTATTTGACGTAGTTTTTGTTGTTGACGTTGTTGTTGTTGTTGTTGTTTATTTGACGTTTTTGTTGTTCTTGATGTTGTTATTGTTGTTGTTTATTTGACGTTGTTGTTGTTGTTGTTGTTGTTGTTTATTTGACGTTGTTGTTGTTGTTGTTCATTTGACGTTGTTGTTGTTGTTGTTTATTTGTCGTTGTTGTTGTTATTGATGTTGTTTATTTGACGTTGTTGTTGTTGTTGTTTATTTAATGTTGTTGTTGTTGTTTATTTGACATTGTTGTTGTTGTTGACGTTGTTGTTGTTGTTTATTTGACATTGTTGTTGTTGTTGTTGTTGACGTTGTTGGTGTTGTTGTTTATTTGACGTTGTTGTTGTTGTTGTTGTTGTTGTTGTTTATTTGACGTTGTTTTAGATGTTGTTGTTTATTTGACGTTGTTGTTATTGTTGTTTAGTTAATGTTGTTTTAGATGTTGTTGTTTATTTGACGGTGTTGTTGTTTATTTGACATTGTTGTTGTTGTTGACGTTGTTGTTGTTGTTGTTTATTTGAATTGTTGTTGTTGTTGTTGACGTTGTTGGTGTTGTAGTTTATTTGATGTTGTTGTTGTTGTTGTTTATTTGACGTTGTTTTAGTTGTTGTTGTTTATTTGACGTTGTTATTGTTGTTTATTTGACGTTTTTGTTTTTGACATTGTTGTTGTTGTTGTTTATATGACGTTGTTGTTGTTGTTGTTTATTTGACATAGTTGTTGTTGTTGACGTTGTTGTTGTTGTTGTTGTTTATTTGACGTTTTTGTTGTTGATGATGTTGTTGTTGTTGTTTATTTGACGTTGTTGTTATTGTTTATTTGACGTTGTTGTTGTTGTTGTTTATTTGACGTTGTTGCTGTTGTTATTGTTGTTGTTTATTTGACGTTGTTATTGTTGATGTTGTTTATTTGATGTTGTTGTTGTTGTTTATTTGACGTTGGTGTTGTTGTTGTTTATTTGACGTTGTTGTTGTTGTTATTTATTTGACGTTGTTGTTGTTGTTATTGTTTATTTGACGTTGTTGTTGTTGTTGTTGTTGTTTATTTGACGTTGTTATTGTTGTTTATTTGACGTTGTTTTTGTTATTTGACGTTGTTGTTATTGTTGTTGTATTTGTTGTTGTTGTTGTTGCTTATTTGACGTTGTTGTATTCGTTGTTGTTTATTTGACGTTGTTGCTGTTGTTTATTTGACGTTGTTGTTGATGTTGTTGTTTATTTGACGTTGTTGTTGTTGTTGTTCATTTGACGTTGTTGTTGTTGTTGTTTATTTGTCGTTGTTGTTGTTATTGATGTTGTTTATTTGACGTTGTTGTTGTTGTTGTTTATTTAATGTTGTTGTTGTTGTTTATTTGACATTGTTGTTGTTGTTGACGTTGTTGTTGTTGTTGTTTATTTGACATTGTTGTTGTTGTTGTTGTTGTTGACGTTGTTGGTGTTGTTGTTTATTTGACGTTGTTGTTGTTGTTGTTGTTGTTGTTTATTTGACGTTGTTTTAGATGTTGTTGTTTATTTGACGTTGTTGTTATTGTTGTTTAGTTAATGTTGTTTTAGATGTTGTTGTTTATTTGACGGTGTTGTTGTTTATTTGACATTGTTGTTGTTGTTGACGTTGTTGTTGTTGTTATTTATTTGAATTGTTGTTGTTGTTGTTGACGTTGTTGGTGTTGTAGTTTATTTGATGTTGTTGTTGTTGTTGTTTATTTGACGTTGTTTTAGTTGTTGTTGTTTATTTGACGTTGTTATTGTTGTTTATTTGACGTTTTTGTTTTTGACATTGTTGTTGTTGTTGTTTATATGACGTTGTTGTTGTTGTTGTTTATTTGACATAGTTGTTGTTGTTGACGTTGTTGTTGTTGTTGTTGTTTATTTGACGTTTTTGTTGTTGATGATGTTGTTGTTGTTGTTTATTTGACGTTG
This sequence comes from Vicia faba, assembly GCA_948472305.1. NCBI lineage: Eukaryota > Viridiplantae > Streptophyta > Magnoliopsida > Fabales > Fabaceae > Vicia > Vicia faba. Next base: position 315,742,532 of record OX451737.1, read on the forward strand.
TTGTTATTGTTTATTTGACGTTGTTGTTGTTGTTGTTTATTTGACGTTGTTGCTGTTGTTATTGTTGTTGTTTATTTGACGTTGTTATTGTTGATGTTGTTTATTTGATGTTGTTGTTGTTGTTTATTTGACGTTGGTGTTGTTGTTGTTTATTTGACGTTGTTGTTGTTGTTATTTATTTGACGTTGTTGTTGTTCTTATTGTTTATTTGACGTTGTTGTTGTTGTTGTTGTTTATTTGACGTTGTTATTGTTGTTTATTTGACGTTGTTTTTGTTATTTGACGTTGTTGTTATTGTTGTTGTATTTGTTGTTGTTGTTGTTGCTTATTTGACGTTGTTGTATTCGTTGTTGTTTATTTGACGTTGTTGCTGTTGTTTATTTGACGTTGTTGTTGTTGATGTTGTTTATTTGATGTTGTTGTTGTTTATTTGACGTTGTTGTTGTTGACGTTGTTGTTGTTGTTGTTTATTTGACGTTGTTATTGTTGTTGCTGTTGTTTATTTGACGTTGTTGTTGTCGTTGTTGTTGTTTATTTGACGTTGTTGTTGTTGTTGTTTATTTGACGTTGTTGTTATTTATTTGACGTTGTTGTTGTTGTTGTTTATTTGACGTTGTTGTTGTTGTTTATTTGACGTTGTTGTTGTTATTTATTTGACGTTGTTGTTTATTTGACATTGTTGTTGTTGTTGACGTTGTTGTTGTTGTTGTTTATTTGACATTGTTGTTGTTGTTGGTGGTGTTGTTGTTTATTTGGCGTTGTTGTTGTTGTTGTTGTTGTTGTTTATTTGACGTTGTTTTAGTTGTTGTTGTTTATTTGGCGTTGTTGTTGTTTATTTGATATTGTTGTTGTTGACATTGTTGTTGTTGTTGTTGTTTATTTGACGTAGTTGTTGTTGTTGACGTTGTTGTTGTTGTTGTTGTTGCTTATTTGACGTTTTTGTTGTTGTTGATGTTGTTGTTGTTGTTTATTTGACGTTGTTGTTGTTGTTGTTGTTTATTTGACGTTGTTGTTGTTGTTGTTATTGTTGTTGTTTATTTGACGTTGTTGTTGTTTATTTGATGTTGTTGTTGTTGTTGTTGTTTATTTGACGTTGTTGTTGTTATTGACGTTGTTGTTGTTGTTTATTTGACATTGTTGTTGTTGTTAATTTGACGTTGTTGTTGTTGTTTATTTGACGTAGTTGTTGTTGTTGACGTTGTTGTTGTTGTTGTTTATTTGACGTTGTTGTTGTTGTTTATTTGATGTTGTTGTTGTTGTTGTTGTTGTTTATTTGACGTTGTTGTTGTTGTTGTTGTTTATTTGATGTTGTTGTTGTTGTTTAATTGACATTGTTGTTGTTTATTTGACGTTGTTGTTGTTGTTTATTTGACGTTGTTGTTGTTGTTTATTGGACGTTGTTGTTGTTGTTGTATATTTGACGGTGTTGTTGTTGTTGTTTATTTGACGTTGTTGTTGTTGTTGTTGTTTATTAGACGTTGTTGTTATTGTTGACGTTGTTGTTGTTGTTTATTTGACGTTGTTGTTGTTGTTGACATAGTTGTTGTTGTTGTTGTTGTTGTTTATTTCATGTTCTTGATGTTGTTGATGTTGTTGTTTATTTGACGTTGTAGTTGTTGTTTATTTGACGTTGTTGTTGTTGTTGACATTGTTGTTGTTGTTGTTTATTTGATGTTGTTGTTGTTGTTTATTTGACATTGTTGTTGTTGTTGACGTTGTTGTTGTTGTTGTTGTTGTTTATTTGACATTGTTGTTGTTGTTGTTGACGTTTTTGGTTTTGTTGTTTATTTGACGTTGTTGTTGTTGTTGTTGTTTATTAGACGTTGTTTTAGTTGTTGTTGTTTATTTGACGTTGTTGTTGTTGTTTATTTGACGTTGTTGTTGACATTGTTGTTGTTGTTGTTTATTTGACGTAGTTGTTGTTGTTGACGTTGTTGTTGTTGTTGTTGTTGTTGTTTATTTGACGTTTTTGTTGTTGTTGATGTTGTTGTTGTTGTTGTTTATTTGACGTTGTTGTTATTGTTGTTTATTTGACGTTGTTGTTGTTGTTGTTTATATGACGTTGTTGTTGTTATTGTTGTTGTTTATTTGACGTTGTTGTTGTTGTTTATTTGATGTTGTTGTTGTTGTTGTTTATTTGACATTGTTGTTGTTGTTGACGTTGTTGTTGTTGTTGTTGTTTATTTGACATTGTTGTTGTTGTTGTTGACGTTGTTGGTGTTGTTGTTTATTTGACGTTGTTGTTGTTGTTTATTTGACGTTGTTGTTGTTGTTGTTTATTTGATGTTGTTGTTGTTGTTTATTTGACGTTGGTGTTGTTGTTGTTTATTTGACGTTGTTGTTGTTGTTGTTATTTATTTGACGTTGTTGTTGTTGTTATTGTTTAATTAACGTTGTTGTTGTTGTTTATGTTTATTTGACGTTGTTATTGTTGTTTATTTGACGTTGTTGTTGTTGTATTTGTTGTTGTTGTTGTTGCTTATTTGACGTTGTTGTTATTGTTGTTGTTTATTTGACGTTGTTGTTGTTGTTTATTTGACGTTGTTGTTGTTGTTGTTTATTTGATATTGTTGTTGTTGTTTATTTGACGTTGTTGTTGTTGACGTTGTTGTTGTTGTTGTTGTTGTTTATTTGACGTTGTTATTGTTGTTGCTGTTGTTTATTTGACGTTGTTATTGTCGTTGTTGTTGTTTATTTGACGTTGTTGTTGTTGTTGTTGTTGTTTATTTGACGTTGTTATTATTTATTTGACGTTGTTGTTGTTGTTTATTTGACGTTGTTGTTGTTGTTGTTTATTTGACGTTGTTGTTGTTGTTTATTTGACGTTGTTGTTGTTGTTGTTGTTTATTTGACATTGTTGTTGTTGTTGTTGTTGACGTTGTTGTTGTTGTTTATTTGACATTGTTGTTGTTGTTGTTGTTGGTGTTGTTGTTTATTTGACGTTGTTGTTAATGTTGTGGTTTATTTGACGTTGTTTTGGTTGTTGTTGTTTATTTGGCATTGTTGTTGTTTATTTGACATTGTTGTTGTTGTTGTTTATTTGACGTAGTTGTTGTTGTTGACGTTGTTGTTGTTGTTGCTTATTTGACGTTTTTGTTGTTGTTGTTGTTTATTTGACGTAGTTGTTGTTGTTGACGTTGTTGTTGTTGTTGCTTATTTGACGTTTTTGTTGTTGTTGTTGATGTTGTTGTTGTTGTTTATTTGACGTTGTTGTGGTTATTGTTTATTTGACGTTGTTGTTGTTGTTAGTGTTGTTGTTTATTTGACGTTGTTGTTGTTTTTGTTTATTTGATGTTGTTGTTGTTGTTGTTTATTTGACATTGTTGTTGTTGTTGACGTTGTTGTTGTTGTTGTTGTTTATTTGACATTGTTGTTGTTGTTTATTTGACATGGTTGTTGTTGTTTATTTGAGGTTGTTGTTGTTGTTTATTTGACGTAGTTGTTGTTGTTGACGTTGTTGTTGTTGTTTATTTGACGTTGTTGTTGTTATTGTTTATTTGATGTTGTTGTTGTTGTTATTGTTGTTGTTTATTTGACGTTGTTGTTGTTGTTGTTGTTGTTTATTTAATGTTGTTGTTGTTGTTGACGTTGTTGTTGTTGTTGTTGTTTATTTGACGTTGTTGTTGTTATTGTTTATTTGATGTTGTTGTTGTTGTTATTGTTGTTGTTTATTTGACGTTGTTGTTGTTGTTGTTGTTTATTTGACATTGTTGTTGTTGTTGACGTTGTTGTTGTTGTTGTTTATTTGACATTGTTGTTGTTGTTGTTGACGTTGTTGGTGTTGTTGTTTATTTGACGTTGTTGTTGTTGTTTATTTGACGTTGTTGTTGTTGTTTATTTGACGTTGTTGTTGTTGTTGTTTATTTGACATTGTTGTTGTTGACATTGTTGTTGTTGTTTATTTGACGTAGTTTTTGTTGTTGACGTTGTTGTTGTTGTTGTTTATTTGACGTTTTTGTTGTTCTTGATGTTGTTATTGTTGTTGTTTATTTGACGTTGTTGTTGTTGTTGTTGTTGTTTATTTGACGTTGTTGTTGTTGTTGTTCATTTGACGTTGTTGTTGTTGTTGTTTATTTGTCGTTGTTGTTGTTATTGATGTTGTTTATTTGACGTTGTTGTTGTTGTTGTTTATTTAATGTTGTTGTTGTTGTTTATTTGACATTGTTGTTGTTGTTGACGTTGTTGTTGTTGTTGTTTATTTGACATTGTTGTTGTTGTTGTTGTTGTTGACGTTGTTGGTGTTGTTGTTTATTTGACGTTGTTGTTGTTGTTGTTGTTGTTTATTTGACGTTGTTTTAGATGTTGTTGTTTATTTGACGTTGTTGTTATTGTTGTTTAGTTAATGTTGTTTTAGATGTTGTTGTTTATTTGACGGTGTTGTTGTTTATTTGACATTGTTGTTGTTGTTGACGTTGTTGTTGTTGTTGTTTATTTGAATTGTTGTTGTTGTTGTTGACGTTGTTGGTGTTGTAGTTTATTTGTTGTTGTTGTTGTTGTTGTTTATTTGACGTTGTTGTTGTTGTTTATTTGACGTTGTTGTTGTTATTTATTTGACGTTGTTGTTTATTTGACATTGTTGTTGTTGTTGACGTTGTTGTTGTTGTTGTTTATTTGACATTGTTGTTGTTGTTGGTGGTGTTGTTGTTTATTTGGCGTTGTTGTTGTTGTTGTTGTTGTTGTTGTTTATTTGACGTTGTTTTAGTTGTTGTTGTTTATTTGGCGTTGTTGTTGTTTATTTGATATTGTTGTTGTTGACATTGTTGTTGTTGTTGTTGTTTATTTGACGTAGTTGTTGTTGTTGACGTTGTTGTTGTTGTTGTTGTTGCTTATTTGACGTTTTTGTTGTTGTTGATGTTGTTGTTGTTGTTTATTTGACGTTGTTGTTGTTGTTGTTGTTTATTAGACGTTGTTGTTATTGTTGACGTTGTTGTTGTTGTTTATTTGACGTTGTTGTTGTTGTTGACATAGTTGTTGTTGTTGTTGTTGTTGTTGTTTATTTCATGTTCTTGATGTTGTTGATGTTGTTGTTTATTTGACGTTGTAGTTGTTGTTTATTTGACGTTGTTGTTGTTGTTGACATTGTTGTTGTTGTTGTTTATTTGATGTTGTTGTTGTTGTTTATTTGACATTGTTGTTGTTGTTGACGTTGTTGTTGTTGTTGTTGTTTATTTGACATTGTTGTTGTTGTTGTTGACGTTGTTGGTTTTGTTGTTTATTTGACGTTGTTGTTGTTGTTGTTGTTGTTTATTAGACGTTGTTTTAGTTGTTGTTGTTTATTTGACGTTGTTGTTGTTGTTTATTTGACGTTGTTGTTGACATTGTTGTTGTTGTTGTTTATTTGACGTAGTTGTTGTTGTTGACGTTGTTGTTGTTGTTGTTGTTGTTGTTGTTTATTTGACGTTTTTGTTGTTGTTGATGTTGTTGTTGTTGTTGTTTATTTGACGTTGTTGTTATTGTTGTTTATTTGACGTTGTTGTTGTTGTTGTTTATATGACGTTGTTGTTGTTATTGTTGTTGTTTATTTGACGTTGTTGTTGTTGTTTATTTGATGTTGTTGTTGTTGTTGTTTATTTTACATTGTTGTTGTTGTTGACGTTGTTGTTGTTGTTGTTTATTTGACATTGTTGTTGTTGTTGTTGACGTTGTTGGTGTTGTTGTTTATTTGACGTTGTTGTTGTTGTTTATTTGACGTTGTTGTTGTTGTTGTTGTTTATTTGATGTTGTTGTTGTTGTTTATTTGACGTTGGTGTTGTTGTTGTTTATTTGACGTTGTTGTTGTTGTTGTTATTTATTTGACGTTGTTGTTGTTGTTATTGTTTAATTAACGTTGTTGTTGTTGTTTATGTTTATTTGACGTTGTTATTGTTGTTTATTTGACGTTGTTGTTGTTGTATTTGTTGTTGTTGTTGTTGCTTATTTGACGTTGTTGTTATTGTTGTTGTTTATTTGACGTTGTTGTTGTTGTTTATTTGACGTTGTTGTTGTTGTTGTTTATTTGATATTGTTGTTGTTGTTTATTTGACGTTGTTGTTGTTGACGTTGTTGTTGTTGTTGTTGTTTATTTGACGTTGTTATTGTTGTTGCTGTTGTTTATTTGACGTTGTTATTGTCGTTGTTGTTGTTTATTTGACGTTGTTGTTGTTGTTGTTGTTGTTTATTTGACGTTGTTATTATTTATTTGACGTTGTTGTTGTTGTTTATTTGACGTTGTTGTTGTTGTTGTTTATTTGACGTTGTTGTTGTTGTTTATTTGACGTTGTTGTTGTTGTTGTTGTTTATTTGACATTGTTGTTGTTGTTGTTGTTGACGTTGTTGTTGTTGTTTATTTGACATTGTTGTTGTTGTTGTTGTTGGTGTTGTTGTTTATTTGACGTTGTTGTTGTTGTTGTGGTTTATTTGACGTTGTTTTGGTTGTTGTTGTTTATTTGGCATTGTTGTTGTTTATTTGACATTGTTGTTGTTGTTGTTTATTTGACGTAGTTGTTGTTGTTGACGTTGTTGTTGTTGTTGCTTATTTGACGTTTTTGTTGTTGTTGTTGTTTATTTGACGTAGTTGTTGTTGTTGACGTTGTTGTTGTTGTTGCTTATTTGACGTTTTTGTTGTTGTTGTTGATGTTGTTGTTGTTGTTTATTTGACGTTGTTGTGGTTATTGTTTATTTGACGTTGTTGTTGTTGTTAGTGTTGTTGTTTATTTGACGTTGTTGTTGTTTTTGTTTATTTGATGTTGTTGTTGTTGTTGTTGTTTATTTGACATTGTTGTTGTTGTTGACGTTGTTGTTGTTGTTGTTGTTTATTTGACATTGTTGTTGTTGTTTATTTGACATGGTTGTTGTTGTTTATTTGAGGTTGTTGTTGTTGTTTATTTGACGTAGTTGTTGTTGTTGACGTTGTTGTTGTTGTTTATTTGACGTTGTTGTTGTTATTGTTTATTTGATGTTGTTGTTGTTGTTATTGTTGTTGTTTATTTGACGTTGTTGTTGTTGTTGTTGTTGTTTATTTGATGTTGTTGTTGTTGTTGACGTTGTTGTTGTTGTTGTTGTTTATTTGACGTTGTTGTTGTTATTGTTTATTTGATGTTGTTGTTGTTGTTATTGTTGTTGTTTATTTGACGTTGTTGTTGTTGTTGTTGTTTATTTGACATTGTTGTTGTTGTTGACGTTGTTGTTGTTGTTGTTTATTTGACATTGTTGTTGTTGTTGTTGACGTTGTTGGTGTTGTTGTTTATTTGACGTTGTTGTTGTTGTTTATTTGACGTTGTTGTTGTTGTTTATTTGACGTTGTTGTTGTTGTTGTTTATTTGACATTGTTGTTGTTGACATTGTTGTTGTTGTTTATTTGACGTAGTTTTTGTTGTTGACGTTGTTGTTGTTGTTGTTTATTTGACGTTTTTGTTGTTCTTGATGTTGTTATTGTTGTTGTTTATTTGACGTTGTTGTTGTTGTTGTTGTTGTTTATTTGACGTTGTTGTTGTTGTTGTTCATTTGACGTTGTTGTTGTTGTTGTTTATTTGTCGTTGTTGTTGTTATTGATGTTGTTTATTTGACGTTGTTGTTGTTGTTGTTTATTTAATGTTGTTGTTGTTGTTTATTTGACATTGTTGTTGTTGTTGACGTTGTTGTTGTTGTTGTTTATTTGACATTATTGTTGTTGTTGTTGTTGTTGACGTTGTTGGTGTTGTTGTTTATTTGACGTTGTTGTTGTTGTTGTTGTTGTTTATTTGACGTTGTTTTAGATGTTGTTGTTTATTTGACGTTGTTGTTATTGTTGTTTAGTTAATGTTGTTTTAGATGTTGTTGTTTATTTGACGGTGTTGTTGTTTATTTGACATTGTTGTTGTTGTTGACGTTGTTGTTGTTGTTGTTTATTTGAATTGTTGTTGTTGTTGTTGACGTTGTTGGTGTTGTAGTTTATTTGATGTTGTTGTTGTTGTTGTTTATTTGACGTTGTTTTAGTTGTTGTTGTTTATTTGACGTTGTTATTGTTGTTTATTTGACGTTTTTGTTTTTGACATTGTTGTTGTTGTTTTTTATATGACGTTGTTGTTGTTGTTGTTTATTTGACATAGTTGTTGTTGTTGACGTTGTTGTTGTTGTTGTTGTTTATTTGACGTTTTTGTTGTTGATGATGTTGTTGTTGTTGTTTATTTGACGTTGTTGTTATTGTTTATTTGACGTTGTTGTTGTTGTTGTTTATTTGACGTTGTTGCTGTTGTTATTGTTGTTGTTTATTTGACGATGTTATTGTTGATGTTGTTTATTTGATGTTGTTGTTGTTGTTTATTTGACGTTGGTGTTGTTGTTGTTTATTTGACGTTGTTGTTGTTGTTATTTATTTGACGTTGTTGTTGTTGTTATTGTTTATTTGACGTTGTTGTTGTTGTTGTTGTTGTTTATTTGACGTTGTTATTGTTGTTTATTTGACGTTGTTTTTGTTATTTGACGTTGTTGTTATTGTTGTTTTATTTGTTGTTGTTGTTGTTGCTTATTTGACGTTGTTGTATTCGTTGCTGTTTATTTGACGTTGTTGCTGTTGTTTATTTGACGTTGTTGTTGTTGATGTTGTTTATTTGATGTTGTTGTTGTTTATTTGACGTTGTTGTTGTTGACGTTGTTGTTGTTGTTGTTTATTTGACGTTGTTATTGTTGTTGCTGTTGTTTATTTGACGTTGTTGTTGTCGTTGTTGTTGTTTATTTGACGTTGTTGTTGTTGTTGTTGTTTATTTGACGTTGTTGTTATTTATTTGACGTTGTTGTTGTTGTTGTTTATTTGACGTTGTTGTTGTTGTTTATTTGACGTTGTTGTTGTTATTTATTTGACGTTGTTGTTTATTTGACATTGTTGTTGTTGTTGACGTTGTTGTTGTTGTTGTTTATTTGACATTGTTGTTGTTGTTGGTGGTGTTGTTGTTTATTTGGCGTTGTTGTTGTTGTTGTTGTTTATTTGACGTTGTTTTAGTTGTTGTTGTTTATTTGGCGTTGTTGTTGTTTATTTGATATTGTTGTTGTTGACATTGTTGTTGTTGTTGTTGTTTATTTGACGTAGTTGTTGTTGTTGACGTTGTTGTTGTTGTTGCTTATTTGACGTTTTTGTTGTTGTTGATGTTGTTGTTGTTGTTTATTTGACGTTGTTGTTGTTGTTGTTGTTTATTTGACGTTGTTGTTGTTGTTGTTATTGTTGTTGTTTATTTGACGTTGTTGTTGTTTATTTGATGTTGTTGTTGTTGTTGTTGTTTATTTGACGTTGTTGTTGTTATTGACGTTGTTGTTGTTGTTTATTTGACATTGTTGTTGTTGTTAATTTGACGTTGTTGTTGTTGTTTATTTGACGTAGTTGTTGTTGTTGACGTTGTTGTTGTTGTTGTTTATTTGACGTTGTTGTTGTTGTTTATTTGATGTTGTTGTTGTTGTTGTTGTTGTTTATTTGACGTTGTTGTTGTTGTTGTTTATTTGATGTTGTTGTTGTTGTTGTTTAATTGACATTGTTGTTGTTTATTTGACGTTGTTGTTGTTGTTTATTTGACGTTGTTGTTGTTGTTTATTGGACGTTGTTGTTGTTGTTGTATATTTGACGGTGTTGTTGTTGTTGTTTATTTGACGTTGTTGTTGTTGTTGTTGTTTATTAGACGTTGTTGTTATTGTTGACGTTGTTGTTGTTGTTTATTTGACGTTGTTGTTGTTGTTGACATAGTTGTTGTTGTTGTTGTTTATTTCATGTTCTTGATGTTGTTGATGTTGTTGTTTATTTGACGTTGTAGTTGTTGTTTATTTGACGTTGTTGTTGTTGTTGTTGACATTGTTGTTGTTGTTGTTTATTTGATGTTGTTGTTGTTGTTTATTTGACATTGTTGTTGTTGTTGACGTTGTTGTTGTTGTTGTTGTTGTTTATTTGACATTGTTGTTGTTGTTGTTGACGTTGTTGGTTTTGTTGTTTATTTGACGTTGTTGTTGTTGTTGTTTATTAGACGTTGTTTTAGTTGTTGTTGTTTATTTGACGTTGTTGTTGTTGTTTATTTGACGTTGTTGTTGACATTGTTGTTGTTGTTGTTTATTTGACGTAGTTATTGTTGTTGACGTTGTTGTTGTTGTTGTTGTTGTTTATTTGACGTTTTTGTTGTTGTTGATGTTGTTGTTGTTGTTGTTTATTTGACGTTGTTGTTATTGTTGTTTATTTGACGTTGTTGTTGTTGTTGTTTATATGACGTTGTTGTTGTTATTGTTGTTGTTTATTTGACGTTGTTGTTGTTGTTTATTTGATGTTGTTGTTGTTGTTGTTTATTTGACATTGTTGTTGTTGTTGACGTTGTTGTTGTTGTTGTTGTTTATTTGACATTGTTGTTGTTGTTGTTGACGTTGTTGGTGTTGTTGTTTATTTGACGTTGTTGTTGTTGTTTATTTGACGTTGTTGTTGTTGTTGTTTATTTGATGTTGTTGTTGTTGTTTATTTGACGTTGGTGTTGTTGTTGTTTATTTGACGTTGTTGTTGTTGTTGTTATTTATTTGACGTTGTTGTTGTTATTGTTTATTTAACGTTGTTGTTGTTGTTTATGTTTATTTGACGTTGTTATTGTTGTTTATTTGACGTTGTTGTTGTTGTACTTGTTGTTGTTGTTGTTGCTTATTTGACGTTGTTGTTATTGTTGTTGTTTATTTGACGTTTTTGTTGTTGTTTATTTGACGTTGTTGTTGTTGTTGTTTATTTGATATTGTTGTTGTTGTTTATTTGACGTTGTTGTTGTTGACGTTGTTGTTGTTGTTGTTGTTTATTTGACGTTGTTATTGTTGTTGCTGTTGTTTATTTGACGTTGTTGTTGTCGTTGTTGTTGTTTATTTGACGTTGTTGTTGTTGTTGTTGTTTATTTGACGTTGTTATTATTTATTTGACGTTGTTGTTGTTGTTTATTTGACGTTGTTGTTGTTGTTGTTGTTTATTTGACGTTGTTGTTGTTGTTTATTTGACGTTGTTGTTGTTGTTGTTGTTTATTTGACATTGTTGTTGTTGTTGTTGTTGACGTTGTTGTTGTTGTTTATTTGACATTGTTGTTGTTGTTGTTGTTGGTGTTGTTGTTTATTTGACGTTGTTGTTGTTGTTGTGGTTTATTTGACGTTGTTTTGGTTGTTGTTGTTTATTTGGCATTGTTGTTGTTTATTTGACATTGTTGTTGTTGTTGTTTATTTGACGTAGTTGTTGTTGTTGACGTTGTTGTTGTTGTTGATTATTTGACGTTTTTGTTGTTGTTGTTGATGTTGTTGTTGTTGTTTATTTGACGTTGTTGTGGTTATTGTTTATTTGACGTTGTTGTTGTTGTTAGTGTTGTTGTTTATTTGACGTTGTTGTTGTTTTTGTTTATTTGATGTTGTTGTTGTTGTTGTTTATTTGACATTGTTGTTGTTGTTGACGTTGTTGTTGTTGTTGTTGTTTATTTGACATTGTTGTTGTTGTTTATTTGACATGGTTGTTGTTGTTTATTTGAGGTTGTTGTTGTTGTTTATTTGACGTAGTTGTTGTTGTTGACGTTGTTGTTGTTGTTTATTTGACGTTGTTGTTGTTATTGTTTATTTGATGTTGTTGTTGTTGTTGTTATTGTTGTTGTTTATTTGACGTTGTTGTTGTTGTTGTTGTTTATTTGATGTTGTTGTTGTTGTTTATTTGACATTGTTGTTGTTTATTTGACGTTGTTGTTGTTGTTTATTTGACGTTGTTGTTGTTGTTTATTGGACGTTGTTGTTGTTGTATATTTGACGGTGTTGTTGTTGTTTATTTGACGTTGTTGTTGTTTATTTGACGTTGTTGTTATTGTTGACGTTGTTGTTGTTGTTTATTTGACGTTGTTGTTGTTGTTGACATAGTTGTTGTTGTTGTTGTTTATTTCACGTTGTTGATGTTGTTGATGTTGTTGTTTATTTGATGTTGTAGTTGTTGTTTATTTGACGTTGTTGTTGTTGTTGACATTGTTGTTGTTGTTGTTTATTTGATGTTGTTGTTGTTTATTTGACATTGTTGTTGTTGTTAACGTTGTTGTTGTTGTTGTTGTTGTTTATTTGACATTGTTGTTGTTGTTGTTGACGTTGTTAGTTTTGTTGTTTATTTGACGTTGTTGTTGTTGTTTATTAGACGTTGTTTTAGTTGTTGTTGTTTAATTGATGTTGTTGTTGTTGTTGTTTATTTGACGTTGTTGTTATTGACATTGTTGTTGTTGTTGTTGTTTATTTGACGTAGTTGTTGTTGTTGACGTTGTTGTTGTTGTTGCTTATTTGACATTTTTGTTGTTGTTGATGTTGTTGTTGTTGTTGTTTATTTGACGTTGTTGTTGTTGTTGTTTATTTGACGTTGTTGTTGTTGTTGTTATTGTTGTTGTTTATTTGACGTTGTTGTTGTTGTTTATTTGACATTGTTGTTGTTGTTGTTGACGTTGTTGTTGTTGTTGTTGTTGTTGTTGTTTATTTGACATTGTTGTTGTTGTTTATTTGACGTTGTTGTTGTTGTTGTTTATTTGACGTAGTTGTTGTTGTTGACGTTGTTGTTGTTGTTGTTGTTGTTTATTTGACATTGTTGTTGTTGTTGTTGTTGTTGTTTATTTGACATTGTTGTTGTTGTTATTGTTGTTGTTTATTTGACGTTGTTGTTGTTGTTGTTTATTTGATGTTGTTGTTGTTGTTTATTTGACATTGTTGTTGTTTATTTGACGTTGTTGTTGTTGTTTATTTGACGTTGTTGTTGTTGTTTATTGGACGTTGTTGTTGTTGTTTATTTGATATTGTTGTTGTTGTTTATTTGACGTTGTTGTTGTTGACGTTGTTGTTGTTGTTGTTTATTTGACGTTGTTATTGTTGTTGCTGTTGTTTATTTGACGTTGTTGTTGTCGTTGTTGTTGTTTATTTGACGTTGTTGTTGTTGTTGTTGTTTATTTGACGTTGTTGTTATTTATTTGACGGTGTTGTTGTTGTTGTTTATTTGACGTTGTTGTTGTTGTTGTTGTTTATTTGACGTTGTTGTTGTTGTTTATTTGACGTTGTTGTTGTTGTTGTTGTTTATTTGACATTGTTGTTGTTGTTGTTGACGTTGTTGTTGTTGTTTATTTGACATTGTTGTTGTTGTTGGTGTTGTTGTTTATTTGACGTTGTTGTTGTTGTTGTGGTTTATTTAACGTTGTTTTGGTTGTTGTTGTTTATTTGGCATTGTTGTTGTTTATTTGACATTGTTGTTGTTGACATTGTTGTTGTTGTTGTTTATTTGACGTAGTTGTTGTTGTTGACGTTGTTGTTGTTGTTGCTTATTTGACGTTTTTGTTGTTGTTGTTGATGTTGTTGTTGTTGTTGTTTATTTGACGTTGATGTTGTTATTGTTTATTTGACGTTGTTGTTGTTGTTAGTGTTGTTGTTTATTTGACGTTGTTGTTGTTGTTGTTGTTTATTTGATGTTGTTGTTGTTGTTGTTGTTTATTTGACATTGTTGTTGTTGTTGACGTTGTTGTTGTTGTTGTTGTTTATTTGACATTGTTGTTGTTGTTTATTTGACGTTGTTGTGGTTGTTTATTTGACGTAGTTGTTGTTGTTGACGTTGTTGTTGTTGTTTATTTGTCGTTGTTGTTGTTATTGATGTTGTTTATTTGACGTTGTTGTTGTTGTTGTTTATTTAATGTTGTTGTTGTTGTTTATTTGACATTGTTGTTGTTGTTGACGTTGTTGTTGTTGTTGTTGTTTATTTGACATTATTGTTGTTGTTGTTGTTGTTGACGTTGTTGGTGTTGTTGTTTATTTGACGTTGTTGTTGTTGTTGTTGTTGTTTATTTGACGTTGTTTTAGATGTTGTTGTTTATTTGACGTTGTTGTTATTGTTGTTTAGTTAATGTTGTTTTAGATGTTGTTGTTTATTTGACGGTGTTGTTGTTTATTTGACATTGTTGTTGTTGTTGACGTTGTTGTTGTTGTTGTTTATTTGAATTGTTGTTGTTGTTGTTGACGTTGTTGGTGTTGTAGTTTATTTGATGTTGTTGTTGTTGTTGTTTATTTGACGTTGTTTTAGTTGTTGTTGTTTATTTGACGTTGTTATTGTTGTTTATTTGACGTTTTTGTTTTTGACATTGTTGTTGTTGTTGTTTATATGACGTTGTTGTTGTTGTTGTTTATTTGACATAGTTGTTGTTGTTGACGTTGTTGTTGTTGTTGTTGTTTATTTGACGTTTTTGTTGTTGATGATGTTGTTGTTGTTGTTTATTTGACGTTGTTGTTATTGTTTATTTGACGTTGTTGTTGTTGTTGTTTATTTGACGTTGTTGCTGTTGTTATTGTTGTTGTTTATTTGACGATGTTATTGTTGATGTTGTTTATTTGATGTTGTTGTTGTTGTTTATTTGACGTTGGTGTTGTTGTTGTTTATTTGACGTTGTTGTTGTTGTTATTTATTTGACGTTGTTGTTGTTGTTATTGTTTATTTGACGTTGTTGTTGTTGTTGTTGTTGTTTATTTGACGTTGTTATTGTTGTTTATTTGACGTTGTTTTTGTTATTTGACGTTGTTGTTATTGTTGTTTTATTTGTTGTTGTTGTTGTTGCTTATTTGACGTTGTTGTATTCGTTGCTGTTTATTTGACGTTGTTGCTGTTGTTTATTTGACGTTGTTGTTGTTGATGTTGTTTATTTGATGTTGTTGTTGTTTATTTGACGTTGTTGTTGTTGACGTTGTTGTTGTTGTTGTTTATTTGACGTTGTTATTGTTGTTGCTGTTGTTTATTTGACGTTGTTGTTGTCGTTGTTGTTGTTTATTTGACGTTGTTGTTGTTGTTGTTGTTTATTTGACGTTGTTGTTATTTATTTGACGTTGTTGTTGTTGTTGTTTATTTGACGTTGTTGTTGTTGTTTATTTGACGTTGTTGTTGTTATTTATTTGACGTTGTTGTTTATTTGACATTGTTGTTGTTGTTGACGTTGTTGTTGTTGTTGTTTATTTGACATTGTTGTTGGTGTTGGTGGTGTTGTTGTTTATTTGGCGTTGTTGTTGTTGTTGTTGTTTATTTGACGTTGTTTTAG
Organism: Vicia faba; assembly: GCA_948472305.1. Classification (NCBI taxonomy): domain Eukaryota; kingdom Viridiplantae; phylum Streptophyta; class Magnoliopsida; order Fabales; family Fabaceae; genus Vicia; species Vicia faba. The sequence continues at coordinate 315,757,558 of OX451737.1, forward strand.
TTGTTGTTGTTTATTTGGCGTTGTTGTTGTTTATTTGATATTGTTGTTGTTGACATTGTTGTTGTTGTTGTTGTTTATTTGACGTAGTTGTTGTTGTTGACGTTGTTGTTGTTGTTGCTTATTTGACGTTTTTGTTGTTGTTGATGTTGTTGTTGTTGTTTATTTGACGTTGTTGTTGTTGTTGTTGTTTATTTGACGTTGTTGTTGTTGTTGTTATTGTTGTTGTTTATTTGACGTTGTTGTTGTTTATTTGATGTTGTTGTTGTTGTTGTTGTTTATTTGACGTTGTTGTTGTTATTGACGTTGTTGTTGTTGTTTATTTGACATTGTTGTTGTTGTTAATTTGACGTTGTTGTTGTTGTTTATTTGACGTAGTTGTTGTTGTTGACGTTGTTGTTGTTGTTGTTTATTTGACGTTGTTGTTGTTGTTTATTTGATGTTGTTGTTGTTGTTGTTGTTTATTTGACGTTGTTGTTGTTGTTGTTTATTTGATGTTGTTGTTGTTGTTGTTTAATTGACATTGTTGTTGTTTATTTGACGTTGTTGTTGTTGTTTATTTGACGTTGTTGTTGTTGTTTATTGGACGTTGTTGTTGTTGTTGTATATTTGACGGTGTTGTTGTTGTTGTTTATTTGACGTTGTTGTTGTTGTTGTTGTTTATTAGACGTTGTTGTTATTGTTGACGTTGTTGTTGTTTATTTGACGTTGTTGTTGTTGTTGACATAGTTGTTGTTGTTGTTGTTTATTTCATGTTCTTGATGTTGTTGATGTTGTTGTTTATTTGACGTTGTAGTTGTTGTTTATTTGACGTTGTTGTTGTTGTTGACATTGTTGTTGTTGTTGTTTATTTGATGTTGTTGTTGTTGTTTATTTGACATTGTTGTTGTTGTTGACGTTGTTGTTGTTGTTGTTGTTGTTTATTTGACATTGTTGTTGTTGTTGTTGACGTTGTTGGTTTTGTTGTTTATTTGACGTTGTTGTTGTTGTTGTTTATTAGACGTTGTTTTAGTTGTTGTTGTTTATTTGACGTTGTTGTTGTTGTTTATTTGACGTTGTTGTTGACATTGTTGTTGTTGTTGTTTATTTGACGTAGTTGTTGTTGTTGACGTTGTTGTTGTTGTTGTTGTTGTTTATTTGACGTTTTTGTTGACGTTGTTGTTGTTGTTGTTGTTGTTTATTTGACGTTGTTGTTATTGTTGTTTATTTGACGTTGTTGTTGTTGTTGTTTATATGACGTTGTTGTTGTTATTGTTGTTGTTTATTTGACGTTGTTGTTGTTGTTTATTTGATGTTGTTGTTGTTGTTGTTTATTTGACATTGTTGTTGTTGTTGACGTTGTTGTTGTTGTTGTTGTTTATTTGACATTGTTGTTGTTGTTGTTGACGTTGTTGGTGTTGTTGTTTATTTGACGTTGTTGTTGTTGTTTATTTGACGTTGTTGTTGTTGTTGTTTATTTGATGTTGTTGTTGTTGTTTATTTGACGTTGGTGTTGTTGTTGTTTATTTGACGTTGTTGTTGTTGTTGTTATTTATTTGACGTTGTTGTTGTTGTTATTGTTTATTTAACGTTGTTGTTGTTGTTTATGTTTATTTGACGTTGTTATTGTTGTTTATTTGACGTTGTTGTTGTTGTATTTGTTGTTGTTGTTGTTGCTTATTTGACGTTGTTGTTATTGTTGTTGTTTATTTGACGTTGTTGTTGTTGTTTATTTGACGTTGTTGTTGTTGTTGTTTATTTGATATTGTTGTTGTTGTTTATTTGACGTTGTTGTTGTTGACGTTGTTGTTGTTGTTGTTGTTTATTTGACGTTGTTATTGTTGTTGCTGTTGTTTATTTGACGTTGTTGTTGTCGTTGTTGTTGTTTATTTGACGTTGTTGTTGTTGTTGTTTATTTGACGTTGTTATTATTTATTTGACGTTGTTGTTTTTGTTTATTTGACATTGTTGTTGTTGTTGTTTATTTGACGTTGTTGTTGTTGTTTATTTGACGTTGTTGTTGTTGTTGTTGTTTATTTGACATTGTTGTTGTTGTTGTTGTTGTTGACGTTGTTGTTGTTGTTTATTTGACATTGTTGTTGTTGTTGTTGTTGGTGTTGTTGTTTATTTGACGTTGTTGTTGTTGTTGTGGTTTATTTGACGTTGTTTTGGTTGTTGTTGTTTATTTGGCATTGTTGTTGTTTATTTGACATTGTTGTTGTTGTTGTTTATTTGACGTAGTTGTTGTTGTTGACGTTGTTGTTGTTGTTGCTTATTTGACGTTTTTGTTGTTGTTGATGATGTTGTTGTTGTTGTTTATTTGACGTTGTTGTGGTTATTGTTTATTTGACGTTGTTGTTGTTGTTAGTGTTGTTGTTTATTTGACGTTGTTGTTGTTTTTGTTTATTTGATGTTGTTGTTGTTGTTGTTTATTTGACATTGTTGTTGTTGTTGACGTTGTTGTTGTTGTTGTTGTTTATTTGACATTGTTGTTGTTGTTTATTTGACATGGTTGTTGTTGTTTATTTGAGGTTGTTGTTGTTGTTTATTTGACGTAGTTGTTGTTGTTGACGTTGTTGTTGTTGTTTATTTGACGTTGTTGTTGTTATTGTTTATTTGATGTTGTTGTTGTTGTTATTGTTGTTGTTTATTTGACGTTGTTGTTGTTGTTGTTGTTTATTTGATGTTGTTGTTGTTTATTTGACATTGTTGTTGTTGTTGACGTTGTTGTTGTTGTTGTTGTTTATTTGACATTGTTGTTGTTGTTTATTTGACGTTGTTGTTGTTGTTTATTTGACGTTGTTGTTGTTGTTTATTGGAAGTTGTTGTTGTTGTATATTTGACGGTGTTGTTGTTGTTTATTTGACGTTGTTGTTGTTGTTTATTTGACGTTGTTGTTATTGTTGACGTTGTTGTTGTTGTTTATTTGACGTTGTTGTTGTTGTTGACATAGTTGTTGTTGTTGTTGTTTATTTCACGTTGTTGATGTTGTTGATGTTGTTGTTTATTTGATGTTGTAGTTGTTGTTTATTTGACGTTGTTGTTGTTGTTGACATTGTTGTTGTTGTTGTTTATTTGATGTTGTTGTTGTTTATTTGACATTGTTGTTGTTGTTGACGTTGTTGTTGTTGTTGTTGTTGTTTATTTGACATTGTTGTTGTTGTTGTTGACGTTGTTAGTTTTGTTGTTTATTTGACGTTGTTGTTGTTGTTTATTAGACGTTGTTTTAGTTGTTGTTGTTTAATTGATGTCGTTGTTGTTGTTGTTTATTTGACGTAGTTGTTGTTGTTGTTGTTTATTTGACGTTGTTGTTATTTATTTGACGGTGTTGTTGTTGTTGTTGTTGTTGTTTATTTGACGTTGTTGTTGTTGTTTATTTGACGTTGTTGTTGTTGTTGTTGTTTATTTGACATTGTTGTTGTTGTTGACGTTGTTGTTGTTGTTTATTTGACATTGTTGTTGTTGTTGTTGGTGTTGTTGTTTATTTGACGTTGTTGTTGTTGTTGTGGTTTATTTAACGTTGTTTTGGTTGTTGTTGTTTATTTGGCATTGTTGTTGTTTATTTGACATTGTTGTTGTTGACATTGTTGTTATTGTTGTTTATTTGACGTAGTTGTTGTTGTTGACGTTGTTGTTGTTGTTGCTTATTTGACGTTTTTGTTGTTGTTGTTGATGTTGTTGTTGTTGTTGTTGTTTATTTGACGTTGATGTTGTTATTGTTTATTTTACGTTGTTTTTGTTGTTAGTGTTGTTGTTTATTTGACGTTGTTGTTGTTGTTGTTGTTTATTTGATGTTGTTGTTGTTGTTGTTGTTTATTTGACATTGTTGTTGTTGTTGACGTTGTTGTTGTTGTTGTTGTTTATTTGACATTGTTGTTGTTGTTTATTTGACGTTGTTGTGGTTGTTTATTTGACGTAGTTGTTGTTGTTGACGTTGTTGTTGTTGTTTATTTGACGTTGTTGTTGTTATTGTTTATTTGATGTTGTTGTTGTTGTTATTGTTGTTGTTTATTTGACGTTGTTGTTGTTGTTGTTGTTGTTTATTTGATGTTGTTGTTGTTGTTTATTTGACATTGTTGTTGTTTATTTGACGTTGTTGTTGTTGTTGTTTATTTGACGTTGTTGTTGTTGTTTATTGGACGTTGTTGTTGTTGTATATTTGACGGTGTTGTTGTTGTTGTTGTTTATTTGATGTTGTTGTTGTTGTTGTTTATTTGACGTTGTTGTTATTGTTGACGTTGTTGTTGTTGTTGTTTATTTGACGTTGTTGTTGTTGTTGACATAGTTGTTGTTGTTGTTGTTTATTTCACGTTGTTGATGTTGTTGATGTTGTTGTTTATTTGACGTTGTAGTTGTTGTTTATTTGACGTTGTTGTTGTTGTTTATTTGACGTTGTTGTTGTTGTTGTTATTGTTGTTGTTTATTTGACGTTGTTGTTGTTTATTTGATGTTGTTGTTGTTGTTGTTGTTGTTTATTTGACGTTGTTGTTGTTATTGACGTTGTTGTTGTTGTTTATTTGACATTGTTGTTGTTGTTAATTTGACGTTGTTGTTGTTGTTTATTTGACGTAGTTGTTGTTGTTGACGTTGTTGTTGTTGTTGTTTATTTGACGTTGTTGTTGTTGTTTATTTGATGTTGTTGTTGTTGTTGTTGTTTATTTGACGTTGTTGTTGTTGTTGTTTATTTGATGTTGTTGTTGTTGTTGTTTAATTGACATTGTTGTTGTTTATTTGACGTTGTTGTTGTTGTTTATTTGACGTTGTTGTTGTTGTTTATTGGACGTTGTTGTTGTTGTTGTATATTTGACGGTGTTGTTGTTGTTGTTTATTTGACGTTGTTGTTGTTGTTGTTGTTTATTAGACGTTGTTGTTATTGTTGACGTTGTTGTTGTTTATTTGACGTTGTTGTTGTTGTTGACATAGTTGTTGTTGTTGTTGTTTATTTCATGTTCTTGATGTTGTTGATGTTGTTGTTTATTTGACGTTGTAGTTGTTGTTTATTTGACGTTGTTGTTGTTGTTGACATTGTTGTTGTTGTTGTTTATTTGATGTTGTTGTTGTTGTTTATTTGACATTGTTGTTGTTGTTGACGTTGTTGTTGTTGTTGTTGTTGTTTATTTGACATTGTTGTTGTTGTTGTTGACGTTGTTGGTTTTGTTGTTTATTTGACGTTGTTGTTGTTGTTGTTTATTAGACGTTGTTTTAGTTGTTGTTGTTTATTTGACGTTGTTGTTGTTGTTTATTTGACGTTGTTGTTGACATTGTTGTTGTTGTTGTTTATTTGACGTAGTTGTTGTTGTTGACGTTGTTGTTGTTGTTGTTGTTGTTTATTTGACGTTTTTGTTGACGTTGTTGTTGTTGTTGTTGTTGTTTATTTGACGTTGTTGTTATTGTTGTTTATTTGACGTTGTTGTTGTTGTTGTTTATATGACGTTGTTGTTGTTATTGTTGTTGTTTATTTGACGTTGTTGTTGTTGTTTATTTGATGTTGTTGTTGTTGTTGTTTATTTGACATTGTTGTTGTTGTTGACGTTGTTGTTGTTGTTGTTGTTTATTTGACATTGTTGTTGTTGTTGTTGACGTTGTTGGTGTTGTTGTTTATTTGACGTTGTTGTTGTTGTTTATTTGACGTTGTTGTTGTTGTTGTTTATTTGATGTTGTTGTTGTTGTTTATTTGACGTTGGTGTTGTTGTTGTTTATTTGACGTTGTTGTTGTTGTTGTTATTTATTTGACGTTGTTGTTGTTGTTATTGTTTATTTAACGTTGTTGTTGTTGTTTATGTTTATTTGACGTTGTTATTGTTGTTTATTTGACGTTGTTGTTGTTGTATTTGTTGTTGTTGTTGTTGCTTATTTGACGTTGTTGTTATTGTTGTTGTTTATTTGACGTTGTTGTTGTTGTTTATTTGACGTTGTTGTTGTTGTTGTTTATTTGATATTGTTGTTGTTGTTTATTTGACGTTGTTGTTGTTGACGTTGTTGTTGTTGTTGTTGTTTATTTGACGTTGTTATTGTTGTTGCTGTTGTTTATTTGACGTTGTTGTTGTCGTTGTTGTTGTTTATTTGACGTTGTTGTTGTTGTTGTTTATTTGACGTTGTTATTATTTATTTGACGTTGTTGTTTTTGTTTATTTGACATTGTTGTTGTTGTTGTTGTTTATTTGACGTTGTTGTTGTTGTTTATTTGACGTTGTTGTTGTTGTTGTTGTTTATTTGACATTGTTGTTGTTGTTGTTGTTGTTGACGTTGTTGTTGTTGTTTATTTGACATTGTTGTTGTTGTTGTTGTTGGTGTTGTTGTTTATTTGACGTTGTTGTTGTTGTTGTGGTTTATTTGACGTTGTTTTGGTTGTTGTTGTTTATTTGGCATTGTTGTTGTTTATTTGACATTGTTGTTGTTGTTGTTTATTTGACGTAGTTGTTGTTGTTGACGTTGTTGTTGTTGTTGCTTATTTGACGTTTTTGTTGTTGTTGATGATGTTGTTGTTGTTGTTTATTTGACGTTGTTGTGGTTATTGTTTATTTGACGTTGTTGTTGTTGTTAGTGTTGTTGTTTATTTGACGTTGTTGTTGTTTTTGTTTATTTGATGTTGTTGTTGTTGTTGTTTATTTGACATTGTTGTTGTTGTTGACGTTGTTGTTGTTGTTGTTGTTTATTTGACATTGTTGTTGTTGTTTATTTGACATGGTTGTTGTTGTTTATTTGAGGTTGTTGTTGTTGTTTATTTGACGTAGTTGTTGTTGTTGACGTTGTTGTTGTTGTTTATTTGACGTTGTTGTTGTTATTGTTTATTTGATGTTGTTGTTGTTGTTATTGTTGTTGTTTATTTGACGTTGTTGTTGTTGTTGTTGTTTATTTGATGTTGTTGTTGTTTATTTGACATTGTTGTTGTTGTTGACGTTGTTGTTGTTGTTGTTGTTTATTTGACATTGTTGTTGTTGTTTATTTGACGTTGTTGTTGTTGTTTATTTGACGTTGTTGTTGTTGTTTATTGGAAGTTGTTGTTGTTGTATATTTGACGGTGTTGTTGTTGTTTATTTGACGTTGTTGTTGTTGTTTATTTGACGTTGTTGTTATTGTTGACGTTGTTGTTGTTGTTTATTTGACGTTGTTGTTGTTGTTGACATAGTTGTTGTTGTTGTTGTTTATTTCACGTTGTTGATGTTGTTGATGTTGTTGTTTATTTGATGTTGTAGTTGTTGTTTATTTGACGTTGTTGTTGTTGTTGACATTGTTGTTGTTGTTGTTTATTTGATGTTGTTGTTGTTTATTTGACATTGTTGTTGTTGTTGACGTTGTTGTTGTTGTTGTTGTTGTTTATTTGACATTGTTGTTGTTGTTGTTGACGTTGTTAGTTTTGTTGTTTATTTGACGTTGTTGTTGTTGTTTATTAGACGTTGTTTTAGTTGTTGTTGTTTAATTGATGTCGTTGTTGTTGTTGTTTATTTGACGTAGTTGTTGTTGTTGTTGTTTATTTGACGTTGTTGTTATTTATTTGACGGTGTTGTTGTTGTTGTTGTTGTTGTTTATTTGACGTTGTTGTTGTTGTTTATTTGACGTTGTTGTTGTTGTTGTTGTTTATTTGACATTGTTGTTGTTGTTGACGTTGTTGTTGTTGTTTATTTGACATTGTTGTTGTTGTTGTTGGTGTTGTTGTTTATTTGACGTTGTTGTTGTTGTTGTGGTTTATTTAACGTTGTTTTGGTTGTTGTTGTTTATTTGGCATTGTTGTTGTTTATTTGACATTGTTGTTGTTGACATTGTTGTTATTGTTGTTTATTTGACGTAGTTGTTGTTGTTGACGTTGTTGTTGTTGTTGCTTATTTGACGTTTTTGTTGTTGTTGTTGATGTTGTTGTTGTTGTTGTTGTTTATTTGACGTTGATGTTGTTATTGTTTATTTTACGTTGTTTTTGTTGTTAGTGTTGTTGTTTATTTGACGTTGTTGTTGTTGTTGTTGTTTATTTGATGTTGTTGTTGTTGTTGTTGTTTATTTGACATTGTTGTTGTTGTTGACGTTGTTGTTGTTGTTGTTGTTTATTTGACATTGTTGTTGTTGTTTATTTGACGTTGTTGTGGTTGTTTATTTGACGTAGTTGTTGTTGTTGACGTTGTTGTTGTTGTTTATTTGACGTTGTTGTTGTTATTGTTTATTTGATGTTGTTGTTGTTGTTATTGTTGTTGTTTATTTGACGTTGTTGTTGTTGTTGTTGTTGTTTATTTGATGTTGTTGTTGTTGTTTATTTGACATTGTTGTTGTTTATTTGACGTTGTTGTTGTTGTTGTTTATTTGACGTTGTTGTTGTTGTTTATTGGACGTTGTTGTTGTTGTATATTTGACGGTGTTGTTGTTGTTGTTGTTTATTTGATGTTGTTGTTGTTGTTGTTTATTTGACGTTGTTGTTATTGTTGACGTTGTTGTTGTTGTTGTTTATTTGACGTTGTTGTTGTTGTTGACATAGTTGTTGTTGTTGTTGTTTATTTCACGTTGTTGATGTTGTTGATGTTGTTGTTTATTTGACGTTGTAGTTGTTGTTTATTTGACGTTGTTGTTGTTGTTGACATTGTTGTTGTTGTTGTTGTTTATTTGATGTTGTTGTTGTTGTTTATTTGACATTGTTGTTGTTGTTGATGTTGTTGTTGTTGTTGTTGTTTATTTGACATTGTTGTTGTTGTTGTTGACGTTGTTAGTTTTGTTGTTTATTTGACGTTGTTGTTGTTGTTGTTTATTAGACGTTGTTTTAGTTGTTGTTGTTTATTTGATGTTGTTGTTGTTGTTGTTTATTTGACGTTGTTGTTGTTGACATTGTTGTTGTTGTTGTTTATTTGACGTAGTTGTTGTTGTTGACGTTGTTGTTGTTGTTGCTTATTTGACATTTTTGTTGTTGTTGATGTTGTTGTTGTTGTTTATTTGACGTTGTTGTTGTTGTTGTTTATTTGACGTTGTTGTTGTTGTTGTTGTTGTTATTGTTGTTGTTTATTTGACATTGTTGTTGTTGTTGTTTATTTGACATTGTTGTTGTTGTTGTTGACCTTGTTGTTGTTGTTGTTGTTTATTTGACATTGTTGTTGTTGTTTATTTGACGTTGTTGTTGTTATTGACGTTGTTGTTGTTGTTTATTTGACATTGTTGTTGTTGTTAATTTGACGTTGTTGTTGTTGTTTATTTGACGTAGTTGTTGTTGTTGACGTTGTTGTTGTTGTTGTTTATTTGACGTTGTTGTTGTTGTTTATTTGATGTTGTTGTTGTTGTTGTTTATTTGACGTTGTTGTTGTTGTTGTTGTTTATTTGATGTTGTTGTTGTTGTTTAATTGACATTGTTGTTGTTTATTTGACGTTGTTGTTGTTGTTTATTTGACGTTGTTGTTGTTGTTTATTGGACGTTGTTGTTGTTGTTGTATATTTGACGGTGTTGTTGTTGTTGTTGTTTATTTGACGTTGTTGTTGTTGTTGTTGTTTATTAGACGTTGTTGTTATTGTTGACGTTGTTGTTGTTGTTTATTTGACGTTGTTGTTGTTGTTGACATAGTTGTTGTTGTTGTTGTTTATTTCATGTTCTTGATGTTGTTGATGTTGTTGTTTATTTGACGTTGTAGTTGTTGTTTATTTGACGTTGTTGTTGTTGTTGACATTGTTGTTGTTGTTGTTTATTTGATGTTGTTGTTGTTGTTTATTTGACATTGTTGTTGTTGTTGACGTTGTTGTTGTTGTTGTTTATTTGACATTGTTGTTGTTGTTGTTGACGTTGTTGGTTTTGTTGTTTATTTGACGTTGTTGTTGTTGTTGTTGTTTATTAGACGTTGTTTTAGTTGTTGTTGTTTATTTGACGTTGTTGTTGTTGTTTATTTGACATTGTTGTTGACATTGTTGTTGTTGTTGTTTATTTGACGTAGTTGTTGTTGTTGACGTTGTTGTTGTTGTTGTTGTTGTTTATTTGACGTTTTTGTTGTTGTTGATGTTGTTGTTGTTGTTGTTTATTTGACGTTGTTGTTATTGTTGTTTATTTGACGTTGTTGTTGTTGTTGTTTATATGACGTTGTTGTTGTTATTGTTGTTGTTTATTTGATGTTGTTGTTGTTGTTGTTTATTTGACATTGTTGTTGTTGTTGACGTTGTTGTTGTTGTTGTTGTTTATTTGACATTGTTGTTGTTGTTGTTGACGTTGTTGGTGTTGTTGTTTATTTGACGTTGTTGTTGTTGTTTATTTGACGTTGTTGTTGTTGTTGTTTATTTGATGTTGTTGTTGTTGTTTATTTGACGTTGGTGTTGTTGTTGTTTATTTGACGTTGTTGTTGTTGTTGTTATTTATTTGACGTTGTTGTTGTTGTTATTGTTTATTTAACGTTGTTGTTGTTGTTTATGTTTATTTGACGTTGTTATTGTTGTTTATTTGACGTTGTTGTTGTTGTATTTGTTGTTGTTGTTGTTGCTTATTTGACGTTGTTGTTATTGTTGTTGTTTATTTGACGTTGTTGTTGTTTATTTGACGTTGTTGTTGTTGTTGTTTATTTGATATTGTTGTTGTTGTTTATTTGACGTTGTTGTTGTTGACGTTGTTGTTGTTGTTGTTGTTTATTTGACGTTGTTATTGTTGTTGCTGTTGTTTATTTGACGTTGTTGTTGTCGTTGTTGTTGTTTATTTGACGTTGTTGTTGTTGTTGTTTATTTGACGTTGTTATTATTTATTTGACGTTGTTGTTTTTGTTTATTTGACGTTGTTGTTGTTGTTGTTGTTTATTTGACGTTGTTGTTGTTGTTTATTTGACGTTGTTGTTGTTGTTGTTGTTTATTTGACATTGTTGTTGTTGTTTATTTGACGTTGTTGTGGTTGTTTATTTGACGTAGTTGTTGTTGTTGACGTTGTTGTTGTTGTTTATTTGACGTTGTTGTTGTTATTGTTTATTTGATGTTGTTGTTGTTGTTATTGTTATTGTTTATTTGACGTTGTTGTTGTTGTTGTTGTTGTTTATTTGATGTTGTTGTTGTTGTTTATTTGACATTGTTGTTGTTTATTTGACGTTGTTGTTGTTGTTGTTTATTTGACGTTGTTGTTGTTGTTTATTGGACGTTGTTGTTGTTGTATATTTGACGGTGTTGTTGTTGTTGTTGTTTATTTGATGTTGTTGTTGTTGTTGTTTATTTGACGTTGTTGTTATTGTTGACGTTGTTGTTGTTGTTTATTTGACGTTGTTGTTGTTGTTGACATAGTTGTTGTTGTTGTTGTTTATTTCACGTTGTTGATGTTGTTGATGTTGTTGTTTATTTGACGTTGTAGTTGTTGTTTATTTGACGTTGTTGTTGTTGTTGACATTGTTGTTGTTGTTGTTGTTTATTTGATGTTGTTGTTGTTGTTTATTTGACATTGTTGTTGTTGTTGATGTTGTTGTTGTTGTTGTTGTTTATTTGACATTGTTGTTGTTGTTGTTGACGTTGTTAGTTTTGTTGTTTATTTGACGTTGTTGTTGTTGTTGTTTATTAGACGTTGTTTTAGTTGTTGTTGTTTATTTGATGTTGTTGTTGTTGTTGTTTATTTGACGTTGTTGTTGTTGACATTGTTGTTGTTGTTTATTTGACGTAGTTGTTGTTGTTGACGTTGTTGTTGTTGTTGCTTATTTGACATTTTTGTTGTTGTTGATGTTGTTGTTGTTGTTTATTTGACGTTGTTGTTGTTGTTGTTTATTTGACGTTGTTGTTGTTGTTGTTGTTGTTGTTATTGTTGTTGTTTATTTGACATTGTTGTTGTTGTTGTTTATTTGACATTGTTGTTGTTGTTGTTGACCTTGTTGTTGTTGTTGTTGTTTATTTGACATTGTTGTTGTTGTTTATTTGACGTTGTTGTTGTTATTGACGTTGTTGTTGTTGTTTATTTGACATTGTTGTTGTTGTTAATTTGACGTTGTTGTTGTTGTTTATTTGACGTAGTTGTTGTTGTTGACGTTGTTGTTGTTGTTGTTTATTTGACGTTGTTGTTGTTGTTTATTTGATGTTGTTGTTGTTGTTGTTTATTTGACGTTGTTGTTGTTGTTGTTGTTGTTTATTTGATGTTGTTGTTGTTGTTTAATTGACATTGTTGTTGTTTATTTGACGTTGTTGTTGTTGTTTATTTGACGTTGTTGTTGTTGTTTATTGGACGTTGTTGTTGTTGTTGTATATTTGACGGTGTTGTTGTTGTTGTTGTTTATTTGACGTTGTTGTTGTTGTTGTTGTTTATTAGACGTTGTTGTTATTGTTGACGTTGTTGTTGTTGTTTATTTGACGTTGTTGTTGTTGTTGACATAGTTGTTGTTGTTGTTGTTGTTTATTTCATGTTCTTGATGTTGTTGATGTTGTTGTTTATTTGACGTTGTAGTTGTTGTTTATTTGACGTTGTTGTTGTTGTTGACATTGTTGTTGTTGTTGTTTATTTGATGTTGTTGTTGTTGTTTATTTGACATTGTTGTTGTTGTTGACGTTGTTGTTGTTGTTGTTGTTTATTTGACATTGTTGTTGTTGTTGTTGACGTTGTTGGTTTTGTTTTTTATTTGACGTTGTTGTTGTTGTTGTTGTTGTTTATTAGACGTTGTTTTAGTTGTTGTTGTTTATTTGACGTTGTTGTTGTTGTTTATTTGACGTTGTTGTTGACATTGTTGTTGTTGTTGTTTATTTGACGTAGTTGTTGTTGTTGACGTTGTTGTTGTTGTTGTTGTTGTTTATTTGACGTTTTTGTTGTTGTTGATGTTGTTGTTGTTGTTGTTTATTTGACGTTGTTGTTATTGTTGTTTATTTGACGTTGTTGTTGTTGTTGTTTATATGACGTTGTTGTTGTTATTGTTGTTGTTTATTTGACGTTGTTGTTGTTGTTTATTTGATGTTGTTGTTGTTGTTGTTTATTTGACATTGTTGTTGTTGTTGACGTTGTTGTTGTTGTTGTTGTTTATTTGACATTGTTGTTGTTGTTGTTGACGTTGTTGGTGTTGTTGTTTATTTGAGGTTGTTGTTGTTGTTTATTTGACGTTGTTGTTGTTGTTGTTGTTTATTTGATGTTGTTGTTGTTGTTTATTTGACGTTGGTGTTGTTGTTGTTTATTTGACGTTGTTGTTGTTGTTGTTATTTATTTGACGTTGTTGTTGTTGTTATTGTTTATTTAACGTTGTTGTTGTTGTTTATGTTTATTTGACGTTGTTATTGTTGTTTATTTGACGTTGTTGTTGTTGTATTTGTTGTTGTTGTTGTTGCTTATTTGACGTTGTTGTTATTGTTGTTGTTTATTTGACGTTGTTGTTGTTGTTTATTTGACGTTGTTGTTGTTGTTGTTTATTTGATATTGTTGTTGTTGTTTATTTGACGTTGTTGTTGTTGACGTTGTTGTTGTTGTTGTTGTTTATTTGACGTTGTTATTGTTGTTGCTGTTGTTTATTTGACGTTGTTGTTGTCGTTGTTGTTGTTTATTTGACGTTGTTGTTGTTGTTGTTTATTTGACGTTGTTGTTTTTGTTTATTTGACGTTGTTGTTGTTGTTGTTGTTTATTTGACGTTGTTGTTGTTGTTTATTTGACGTTGTTGTTGTTGTTGTTGTTTATTTGACATTGTTGTTGTTGTTGTTGTTGTTGACGTTGTTGTTGTTGTTTATTTGACATTGTTGTTGTTGTTGTTGTTGGTGTTGTTGTTTATTTGACGTTGTTGTTGTTGTTGTGGTTTATTTGACGTTGTTTTGGTTGTTGTTGTTTATTTGGCATTGTTGTTGTTTATTTGACATTGTTGTTGTTGTTGTTTATTTGACGTAGTTGTTGTTGTTGACGTTGTTGTTGTTGTTGCTTATTTGACGTTTTTGTTGTTGTTGTTGATGTTGTTGTTGTTGTTTATTTGACGTTGTTGTGGTTATTGTTTATTTGACGTTGTTGTTGTTGTTAGTGTTGTTGTTTATTTGACGTTGTTGTTGTTTTTGTTTATTTGATGTTGTTGTTGTTGTTGTTTATTTGACATTGTTGTTGTTGTTGACGTTGTTGTTGTTGTTGTTGTTTATTTGACATTGTTGTTGTTGTTTATTTGACATGGTTGTTGTTGTTTATTTGAGGTTGTTGTTGTTGTTTATTTGACGTAGTTGTTGTTGTTGACGTTGTTGTTGTTGTTTATTTGACGTTGTTGTTGTTATTGTTTATTTGATGTTGTTGTTGTTGTTATTGTTGTTGTTTATTTGACGTTGTTGTTGTTGTTGTTGTTTATTTGATGTTGTTGTTGTTGTTTATTTGACATTGTTGTTGTTTATTTGACGTTGTTGTTGTTGTTTATTTGACGTTGTTGTTGTTGTTTATTGGACGTTGTTGTTGTTGTATATTTGACGGTGTTGTTGTTGTTTATTTGACGTTGTTGTTGTTGTTTATTTGACGTTGTTGTTATTGTTGACGTTGTTGTTGTTGTTTATTTGACGTTGTTGTTGTTGTTGACATAGTTGTTGTTGTTGTTGTTTATTTCACGTTGTTGATGTTGTTGATGTTGTTGTTTATTTGATGTTGTAGTTGTTGTTTATTTGACGTTGTTGTTGTTGTTGACATTGTTGTTGTTGTTGTTTATTTGATGTTGTTGTTGTTTATTTGACATTGTTGTTGTTGTTGACGTTGTTGTTGTTGTTGTTGTTGTTTATTTGACATTGTTGTTGTTGTTGTTGACGTTGTTAGTTTTGTTGTTTATTTGACGTTGTTGTTGTTGTTTATTAGACGTTGTTTTAGTTGTTGTTGTTTAATTGATGTTGTTGTTGTTGTTGTTGTTTATTTGACGTTGTTGTTATTGACATTGTTGTTGTTGTTGTTGTTTATTTGACGTAGTTGTTGTTGTTGACGTTGTTGTTGTTGTTGCTTATTTGACATTTTTGTTGTTGTTGATGTTGTTGTTGTTGTTTATTTGACGTTGTTGTTGTTGTTGTTTATTTGACGTTGTTGTTGTTGTTGTTATTGTTGTTGTTTATTTGACGTTGTTGTTGTTGTTTATTTGACATTGTTGTTGTTGTTGTTGACGTTGTTGTTGTTGTTGTTGTTGTTTATTTGACATTGTTGTTGTTGTTTATTTGACGTTGTTGTTGTTGTTGTTTATTTGACGTAGTTGTTGTTGTTGACGTTGTTGTTGTTGTTGTTGTTGTTTATTTGACGTTGTTGTTGTTGTTGTTGTTGTTTATTTGACATTGTTGTTGTTGTTATTGTTGTTGTTTATTTGACGTTGTTGTTGTTGTTGTTTATTTGATGTTGTTGTTGTTGTTTATTTGACATTGTTGTTGTTTATTTGACGTTGTTGTTGTTGTTTATTTGACGTTGTTGTTGTTGTTTATTGGACGTTGTTGTTGTTGTTGTTGTTTATTTGATATTGTTGTTGTTGTTTATTTGACGTTGTTGTTGTTGACGTTGTTGTTGTTGTTGTTTATTTGACGTTGTTATTGTTGTTGCTGTTGTTTATTTGACGTTGTTGTTGTCGTTGTTGTTGTTTATTTGACGTTGTTGTTGTTGTTGTTGTTTATTTGACGTTGTTGTTATTTATTTGACGGTGTTGTTGTTGTTTATTTGACGTTGTTGTTGTTGTTGTTGTTTATTTGACATTGTTGTTGTTGTTGTTGACGTTGTTGTTGTTGTTTATTTGACATTGTTGTTGTTGTTGTTAGTGTTGTTGTTTATTTGACGTTGTTGTTGTTGTTGTGGTTTATTTAACGTTGTTTTGGTTGTTGTTGTTTATTTGGCATTGTTGTTGTTTATTTGACATTGTTGTTGTTGACATTGTTGTTGTTGTTGTTTATTTGACGTAGTTGTTGTTGTTGACGTTGTTGTTGTTGTTGCTTATTTGACGTTTTTGTTGTTGTTGTTGATGTTGTTGTTGTTGTTGTTTATTTGACGTTGATGTTGTTATTGTTTATTTGATGTTGTTGTTGTTGTTTATTTGACGTTGGTGTTGTTGTTGTTTATTTGACGTTGTTGTTGTTGTTGTTGTTATTTATTTGACGTTGTTGTTGTTGTTATTGTTTATTTAACGTTGTTGTTGTTGTTTATGTTTATTTGACGTTGTTATTGTTGTTTATTTGACGTTGTTGTTGTTGTACTTGTTGTTGTTGTTGTTGCTTATTTGACGTTGTTGTTATTGTTGTTTTTTATTTGACGTTGTTGTTGTTGTTTATTTGACGTTGTTGTTGTTGTTGTTTATTTGATATTGTTGTTGTTGTTTATTTGACGTTGTTGTTGTTGACGTTGTTGTTGTTGTTGTTGTTGTTTATTTGACGTTGTTATTGTTGTTGCTGTTGTTTATTTGACGTTGTTGTTGTCGTTGTTGTTGTTTATTTGACGTTGTTGTTGTTGTTGTTGTTTATTTGACGTTGTTATTATTTATTTGACGTTGTTGTTGTTGTTTATTTGACGTTGTTGTTGTTGTTGTTGTTTATTTGACGTTGTTGTTGTTGTTGTTTATTTGACGTTGTTGTTGTTGTTTATTTGACATTGTTGTTGTTGTTGTTGTTGACGTTGTTGTTGTTGTTTATTTGACATTGTTGTTGTTGTTGTTGTTGGTGTTGTTGTTTATTTGACGTTGTTGTTGTTGTTGTGGTTTATTTGACGTTGTTTTGGTTGTTGTTGTTTATTTGGCATTGTTGTTGTTTATTTGACATTGTTGTTGTTGTTGTTTATTTGACGTAGTTGTTGTTGTTGACGTTGTTGTTGTTGTTGCTTATTTGACGTTTTTGTTGTTGTTGTTGTTGATGTTGTTGTTGTTGTTTATTTGACGTTGTTGTGGTTATTGTATATTTGACGTTGTTGTTGTTGTTAGTGTTGTTGTTTATTTGACGTTGTTGTTGTTTTTGTTTATTTGATGTTGTTGTTGTTGTTGTTTATTTGACATTGTTGTTGTTGTTGACGTTGTTGTTGTTGTTGTTGTTTATTTGACATTGTTGTTGTTGTTTATTTGACATGGTTGTTGTTGTTTATTTGAGGTTGTTGTTGTTGTTTATTTGACGTAGTTGTTGTTGTTGACGTTGTTGTTGTTGTTTATTTGACGTTGTTGTTGTTATTGTTTATTTGATGTTGTTGTTGTTGTTATTGTTGTTGTTTATTTGACGTTGTTGTTGTTGTTGTTGTTTATTTGATGTTGTTGTTGTTGTTTATTTGACATTGTTGTTGTTTATTTGACGTTGTTGTTGTTGTTTATTTGACGTTGTTGTTGTTGTTTATTGGACGTTGTTGTTGTTGTATATTTGACGGTGTTGTTGTTGTTTATTTGACGTTGTTGTTGTTGTTTATTTGACGTTGTTGTTATTGTTGACGTTGTTGTTGTTGTTTATTTGACGTTGTTGTTGTTGACATAGTTGTTGTTGTTGTTGTTTATTTCACGTTGTTGATGTTGTTGATGTTGTTGTTTATTTGATGTTGTAGTTGTTGTTTATTTGACGTTGTTGTTGTTGTTGACATTGTTGTTGTTGTTGTTTATTTGATGTTGTTGTTGTTTATTTGATA
This sequence comes from Vicia faba, assembly GCA_948472305.1. Lineage (NCBI taxonomy): Eukaryota > Viridiplantae > Streptophyta > Magnoliopsida > Fabales > Fabaceae > Vicia > Vicia faba. The sequence goes on from OX451737.1 coordinate 315,774,989, forward strand.
TTGTTGTTGTTGTTGACGTTGTTGTTGTTGTTGTTGTTGTTTATTTGACATTGTTGTTGTTGTTGTTGACGTTGTTAGTTTTGTTGTTTATTTGACGTTGTTGTTGTTGTTTATTAGACGTTGTTTTAGTTGTTGTTGTTTAATTGATGTTGTTGTTGTTGTTGTTTATTTGACGTTGTTGTTATTGACATTGTTGTTGTTGTTGTTGTTTATTTGACGTAGTTGTTGTTGTTGACGTTGTTGTTGTTGTTGCTTATTTGACATTTTTGTTGTTGTTGATGTTGTTGTTGTTGTTTATTTGACGTTGTTGTTGTTGTTGTTTATTTGACGTTGTTGTTGTTGTTGTTATTGTTGTTGTTTATTTGACGTTGTTGTTGTTGTTTATTTGACATTGTTGTTGTTGTTGTTGACGTTGTTGTTGTTGTTGTTGTTGTTTATTTGACATTGTTGTTGTTGTTTATTTGACGTTGTTGTTGTTGTTGTTTATTTGACGTAGTTGTTGTTGTTGACGTTGTTGTTGTTGTTGTTGTTGTTGTTTATTTGACGTTGTTGTTGTTGTTGTTGTTGTTTATTTGACATTGTTGTTGTTGTTATTGTTGTTGTTTATTTGACGTTGTTGTTGTTGTTGTTTATTTGATGTTGTTGTTGTTGTTTATTTGACATTGTTGTTGTTTATTTGACGTTGTTGTTGTTGTTTATTTGACGTTGTTGTTGTTGTTTATTGGACGTTGTTTTTGTTGTTGTTGTTTATTTGATATTGTTGTTGTTGTTTATTTGACGTTGTTGTTGTTGTTGTTTATTTGACGTTGTTATTGTTGTTGCTGTTGTTTATTTGACGTTGTTGTTGTCGTTGTTGTTGTTTATTTGACGTTGTTGTTGTTGTTGTTGTTGTTGTTGTTGTTTATTTGACGTTGTTGTTATTTATTTGACGGTGTTGTTGTTGTTGTTTATTTGACGTTGTTGTTGTTGTTGTTGTTTATTTGACGTTGTTGTTGTTGTTTATTTGACGTTGTTGTTGTTGTTGTTGTTTATTTGACATTGTTGTTGTTGTTGTTGACGTTGTTGTTGTTGTTTATTTGACATTGTTGTTGTTGTTGTTAGTGTTGTTGTTTATTTGACGTTGTTGTTGTTGTTGTGGTTTATTTAACGTTGTTTTGGTTGTTGTTGTTTATTTGGCATTGTTGTTGTTTATTTGACATTGTTGTTGTTGACATTGTTGTTGTTGTTGTTTATTTGACGTAGTTGTTGTTGTTGACGTTGTTGTTGTTGTTGCTTATTTGACGTTTTTGTTGTTGTTGTTGATGTTGTTGTTGTTGTTGTTTATTTGACGTTGATGTTGTTATTGTTTATTTGATGTTGTTGTTGTTGTTTATTTGACGTTGGTGTTGTTGTTGTTTATTTGACGTTGTTGTTGTTGTTGTTGTTATTTATTTGACGTTGTTGTTGTTGTTATTGTTTATTTAACGTTGTTGTTGTTGTTTATGTTTATTTGACGTTGTTATTGTTGTTTATTTGACGTTGTTGTTGTTGTACTTGTTGTTGTTGTTGTTGCTTATTTGACGTTGTTGTTATTGTTGTTTTTTATTTGACGTTGTTGTTGTTGTTTATTCTACGTTGTTGTTGTTGTTGTTGTTTATTTGATATTGTTGTTGTTGTTTATTTGACGTTGTTGTTGTTGACGTTGTTGTTGTTGTTGTTTATTTGACGTTGTTATTGTTGTTGCTGTTGTTTATTTGACGTTGTTGTTGTCGTTGTTGTTGTTTATTTGACGTTGTTGTTGTTGTTGTTGTTTATTTGACGTTGTTATTATTTATTTGACGTTGTTGTTGTTGTTTATTTGACGTTGTTGTTGTTGTTGTTGTTTATTTGACGTTGTTGTTGTTGTTTATTTGACGTTGTTGTTGTTGTTTATTTGACATTGTTGTTGTTGTTGTTGTTGACGTTGTTGTTGTTGTTTATTTGACATTGTTGTTGTTGTTGTTGTTGGTGTTGTTTTTTATTTGACGTTGTTGTTGTTGTTGTGGTTTATTTGACGTTGTTTTTGTTGTTGTTGTTTATTTGGCATTGTTGTTGTTTATTTGACATTGTTGTTGTTGTTTATTTGACGTAGTTGTTGTTGTTGACGTTGTTGTTGTTGTTGCTTATTTGACGTTTTTGTTGTTGTTGTTGATGTTGTTGTTGTTGTTTATTTGACGTTGTTGTGGTTATTGTTTATTTGACGTTGTTGTTGTTGTTAGTGTTGTTGTTTATTTGACGTTGTTGTTGTTTTTGTTTATTTGATGTTGTTGTTGTTGTTTATTTGACATTGTTGTTGTTGTTGACGTTGTTGTTGTTGTTGTTGTTTATTTGACATTGTTGTTGTTGTTTATTTGACATGGTTGTTGTTGTTTATTTGAGGTTGTTGTTGTTGTTTATTTGACGTAGTTGTTGTTGTTGACGTTGTTGTTGTTGTTTATTTGACGTTGTTGTTGTTATTGTTTATTTGATGTTGTTGTTGTTGTTGTTATTGTTGTTGTTTATTTGACGTTGTTGTTGTTGTTGTTGTTGTTTATTTGATGTTGTTGTTGTTGTTTATTTGACATTGTTGTTGTTTATTTGACGTTGTTGTTGTTGTTTATTTGACGTTGTTGTTGTTGTTGTTTATTGGACGTTGTTGTTGTTGTATATTTGACGGTGTTGTTGTTGTTTATTTGACGTTGTTGTTCTTGTTTATTTGACGTTGTTGTTATTGTTGACGTTGTTGTTGTTGTTTATTTGACGTTGTTGTTGTTGTTGACATAGTTGTTGTTGTTGTTGTTTATTTCACGTTGTTGATGTTGTTGATGTTGTTGTTTATTTGATGTTGTAGTTGTTGTTTATTTGACGTTGTTGTTGTTGTTGACATTGTTGTTGTTGTTGTTTATTTGATGTTGTTGTTGTTTATTTGACATTGTTGTTGTTGTTGACGTTGTTGTTGTTGTTGTTGTTTATTTGACATTGTTGTTGTTGTTGTTGACGTTGTTAGTTTTGTTGTTTATTTGACGTTGTTGTTGTTGTTTATTAGACGTTGTTTTAGTTGTTGTTGTTTAATTGATGTTGTTGTTGTTGTTGTTTATTTGACGTTGTTGTTATTGACATTGTTGTTGTTGTTGTTTATTTGACGTAGTTGTTGTTGTTGACGTTGTTGTTGTTGTTGCTTATTTGACATTTTTGTTGTTGTTGATGTTGTTGTTGTTGTTTATTTGACGTTGTTGTTGTTGTTGTTTATTTGACGTTGTTGTTGTTGTTGTTATTGTTGTTGTTTATTTGACGTTGTTGTTGTTGTTTATTTGACATTGTTGTTGTTGTTGTTGACGTTGTTGTTGTTGTTGTTGTTGTTTATTTGACATTGTTGTTGTTGTTTATTTGACGTTGTTGTTGTTGTTGTTTATTTGACGTAGTTGTTGTTGTTGACGTTGTTGTTGTTGTTGTTGTTGTTTATTTGACGTTGTTGTTGTTGTTGTTGTTGTTTATTTGACATTGTTGTTGTTGTTATTGTTGTTGTTTATTTGACGTTGTTGTTGTTGTTGTTTATTTGATGTTGTTGTTGTTGTTTATTTGACATTGTTGTTGTTTATTTGACGTTGTTGTTGTTGTTTCTTTGACGTTGTTGTTGTTGTTTATTGGACGTTGTTTTTGTTGTTGTTGTTTATTTGATATTGTTGTTGTTGTTTATTTGACGTTGTTGTTGTTGACGTTGTTGTTGTTGTTGTTTATTTGACGTTGTTATTGTTGTTGCTGTTGTTTATTTGACGTTGTTGTTGTCGTTGTTGTTGTTTATTTGACGTTGTTGTTGTTGTTGTTGTTGTTTATTTGACGTTGTTGTTATTTATTTGACGGTGTTGTTGTTGTTGTTTATTTGACGTTGTTGTTGTTGTTGTTGTTTATTTGACGTTGTTGTTGTTGTTTATTTGACGTTGTTGTTGTTGTTGTTGTTTATTTGACATTGTTGTTGTTGTTGTTGACGTTGTTGTTGTTGTTTATTTGACATTGTTGTTGTTGTTGTTAGTGTTGTTGTTTATTTGACGTTGTTGTTGTTGTTGTGGTTTATTTAACGTTGTTTTGGTTGTTGTTGTTTATTTGGCATTGTTGTTGTTTATTTGACATTGTTGTTGTTGACATTGTTGTTGTTGTTGTTTATTTGACGTAGTTGTTGTTGTTGACGTTGTTGTTGTTGTTGCTTATTTGACGTTTTTGTTGTTGTTGTTGATGTTGTTGTTGTTGTTGTTTATTTGACGTTGATGTTGTTATTGTTTATTTGATGTTGTTGTTGTTGTTTATTTGACGTTGGTGTTGTTGTTGTTTATTTGACGTTGTTGTTGTTGTTGTTGTTATTTATTTGACGTTGTTGTTGTTGTTATTGTTTATTTAACGTTGTTGTTGTTGTTTATGTTTATTTGACGTTGTTATTGTTGTTTATTTGACGTTGTTGTTGTTGTACTTGTTGTTGTTGTTGTTGCTTATTTGACGTTGTTGTTATTGTTGTTTTTTATTTGACGTTGTTGTTGTTGTTTATTCTACGTTGTTGTTGTTGTTGTTGTTTATTTGATATTGTTGTTGTTGTTTATTTGACGTTGTTGTTGTTGACGTTGTTGTTGTTGTTGTTTATTTGACGTTGTTATTGTTGTTGCTGTTGTTTATTTGACGTTGTTGTTGTCGTTGTTGTTGTTTATTTGACGTTGTTGTTGTTGTTGTTGTTTATTTGACGTTGTTATTATTTATTTGACGTTGTTGTTGTTGTTTATTTGACGTTGTTGTTGTTGTTGTTGTTTATTTGACGTTGTTGTTGTTGTTTATTTGACGTTGTTGTTGTTGTTTATTTGACATTGTTGTTGTTGTTGTTGTTGACGTTGTTGTTGTTGTTTATTTGACATTGTTGTTGTTGTTGTTGTTGGTGTTGTTTTTTATTTGACGTTGTTGTTGTTGTTGTGGTTTATTTGACGTTGTTTTTGTTGTTGTTGTTTATTTGGCATTGTTGTTGTTTATTTGACATTGTTGTTGTTGTTTATTTGACGTAGTTGTTGTTGTTGACGTTGTTGTTGTTGTTGCTTATTTGACGTTTTTGTTGTTGTTGTTGATGTTGTTGTTGTTGTTTATTTGACGTTGTTGTGGTTATTGTTTATTTGACGTTGTTGTTGTTGTTAGTGTTGTTGTTTATTTGACGTTGTTGTTGTTTTTGTTTATTTGATGTTGTTGTTGTTGTTTATTTGACATTGTTGTTGTTGTTGACGTTGTTGTTGTTGTTGTTGTTTATTTGACATTGTTGTTGTTGTTTATTTGACATGGTTGTTGTTGTTTATTTGAGGTTGTTGTTGTTGTTTATTTGACGTAGTTGTTGTTGTTGACGTTGTTGTTGTTGTTTATTTGACGTTGTTGTTGTTATTGTTTATTTGATGTTGTTGTTGTTGTTGTTATTGTTGTTGTTTATTTGACGTTGTTGTTGTTGTTGTTGTTGTTTATTTGATGTTGTTGTTGTTGTTTATTTGACATTGTTGTTGTTTATTTGACGTTGTTGTTGTTGTTTATTTGACGTTGTTGTTGTTGTTGTTTATTGGACGTTGTTGTTGTTGTATATTTGACGGTGTTGTTGTTGTTTATTTGACGTTGTTGTTCTTGTTTATTTGACGTTGTTGTTATTGTTGACGTTGTTGTTGTTGTTTATTTGACGTTGTTGTTGTTGTTGACATAGTTGTTGTTGTTGTTGTTTATTTCACGTTGTTGATGTTGTTGATGTTGTTGTTTATTTGATGTTGTAGTTGTTGTTTATTTGACGTTGTTGTTGTTGTTGACATTGTTGTTGTTGTTGTTTATTTGATGTTGTTGTTGTTTATTTGACATTGTTGTTGTTGTTGACGTTGTTGTTGTTGTTGTTGTTTATTTGACATTGTTGTTGTTGTTGTTGACGTTGTTAGTTTTGTTGTTTATTTGACGTTGTTGTTGTTGTTTATTAGACGTTGTTTTAGTTGTTGTTGTTTAATTGATGTTGTTGTTGTTGTTGTTTATTTGACGTTGTTGTTATTGACATTGTTGTTGTTGTTGTTTATTTGACGTAGTTGTTGTTGTTGACGTTGTTGTTGTTGTTGCTTATTTGACATTTTTGTTGTTGTTGATGTTGTTGTTGTTGTTTATTTGACGTTGTTGTTGTTGTTGTTTATTTGACGTTGTTGTTGTTGTTGTTGTTATTGTTGTTGTTTATTTGACGTTGTTGTTGTTGTTTATTTGACATTGTTGTTGTTGTTGTTGACGTTGTTGTTGTTGTTGTTGTTGTTTATTTGACATTGTTGTTGTTGTTTATTTGACGTTGTTGTTGTTGTTGTTTATTTGACGTAGTTGTTGTTGTTGACGTTGTTGTTGTTGTTGTTGTTGTTTATTTGACGTTGTTGTTGTTGTTGTTGTTTATTTGACATTGTTGTTGTTGTTATTGTTGTTGTTCATTTGACGTTGTTGTTGTTGTTGTTTATTTGATGTTGTTGTTGTTGTTTATTTGACATTGTTGTTGTTTATTTGACGTTGTTGTTGTTGTTGTTGTTTATTTGACGTTGTTGTTGTTGTTTATTGGACGTTGTTGTTGTTGTTTATTTGATATTGTTGTTGTTGTTTATTTGACGTTGTTGTTGTTGACGTTGTTGTTGTTGTTGTTTATTTGACGTTGTTATTGTTGTTGCTGTTGTTTATTTGACGTTGTTGTTGTCGTTGTTGTTGTTTATTTGACGTTGTTGTTGTTGTAGTTGTTTATTTGACGTTGTTGTTATTTATTTGACGGTGTTGTTGTTGTTGTTTATTTGACGTTGTTGTTGTTGTTGTTGTTGTTTATTTGACGTTGTTGTTGTTGTTTATTTGACGTTGTTGTTGTTGTTGTTGTTTATTTGACATTGTTGTTGTTGTTGTTGACGTTGTTGTTGTTGTTTATTTGACATTGTTGTTGTTGTTGTTGGTGTTGTTGTTTATTTGACGTTGTTGTTGTTGTGGTTTATTTAACGTTGTTTTGGTTGTTGTTGTTTATTTGGCATTGTTGTTGTTTATTTGACATTGTTGTTGTTGACATTGTTGTTGTTGTTGTTTATTTGACGTAGTTGTTGTTGTTGACGTTGTTGTTGTTGTTGCTTATTTGACGTTTTTGTTGTTGTTGTTGATGTTGTTGTTGTTGTTGTTTATTTGACGTTGATGTTGTTATTGTTTATTTGACGTTGTTGTTGTTGTTAGTGTTGTTGTTTATTTGACGTTGTTGTTGTTGTTGTTTATTTGATGTTGTTGTTGTTGTTGTTTATTTGACATTGTTGTTGTTGTTGACGTTGTTGTTGTTGTTGTTGTTTATTTGACATTGTTGTTGTTGTTTATTTGACGTTGTTGTGGTTGTTTATTTGACGTAGTTGTTGTTGTTGACGTTGTTGTTGTTGTTGTTGTTTATTTGACGTTGTTGTTGTTATTGTTTATTTGATGTTGTTGTTGTTGTTATTGTTGTTGTTTATTTGAAGTTGTTGTTGTTGTTGTTTATTTGATGTTGTTGTTGTTGTTTATTTGACATTGTTGTTGTTTATTTGACGTTGTTGTTGTTGTTTATTTGACGTTGTTGTTGTTGTTTATTGGACGTTGTTGTTGTTGTATATTTGACGGTGTTGTTGTTGTTGTTGTTTATTTGATGTTGTTGTTGTTGTTGTTTATTTGACGTTGTTGTTATTGTTGACGTTGTTGTTGTTGTTGTTTATTTGACGTTGTTGTTGTTGTTGACATAGTTGTTGTTGTTGTTGTTTATTTCACGTTGTTGATGTTGTTGATGTTGTTGTTTATTTGACGTTGTAGTTGTTGTTTATTTGACGTTGTTGTTGTTGTTGACATTGTTGTTGTTGTTGTTTATTTGATGTTGTTGTTGTTGTTTATTTGACATTGTTGTTGTTGTTGATGTTGTTGTTGTTGTTGTTGTTTATTTGACATTGTTGTTGTTGTTGTTGACGTTGTTAGTTTTGTTGTTTATTTGACGTTGTTGTTGTTGTTGTTTATTAGACGTTGTTTTAGTTGTTGTTGTTTATTTGATGTTGTTGTTGTTGTTGTTTATTTGACGTTGTTGTTGTTGACATTGTTGTTGTTGTTGTTTATTTGACGTAGTTGTTGTTGTTGACGTTGTTGTTATTGTTGCTTATTTGACATTTTTGTTGTTGTTGATGTTGTTGTTGTTGTTTATTTCACGTTGTTGTTGTTGTTGTTTATTTGACGTTGTTGTTGTTGTTGTTGTTGTTGTTGTTATTGTTGTTGTTTATTTGACATTGTTGTTGTTGTTGTTTATTTGACATTGTTGTTGTTGTTGTTGACCTTGTTGTTGTTGTTGTTGTTGTTTATTTGACATTGTTGTTGTTGTTTATTTGACGTTGTTGTTGTTATTGACGTTGTTGTTGTTGTTTATTTGACATTGTTGTTGTTGTTAATTTGACGTTGTTGTTGTTGTTTATTTGACGTAGTTGTTGTTGTTGACGTTGTTGTTGTTGTTGTTTATTTGACGTTGTTGTTGTTGTTTATTTGATGTTGTTGTTGTTGTTGTTGTTGTTGTTGTTTATTTGACGTTGTTGTTGTTGTTGTTGTTTATTTGATGTTGTTGTTGTTGTTTAATTGACATTGTTGTTGTTTATTTGACGTTGTTGTTGTTGTTTATTTGACGTTGTTGTTGTTGTTTATTGGACGTTGTTGTTGTTGTTGTATATTTGACGGTGTTGTTGTTGTTGTTTATTTGACGTTGTTGTTGTTGTTGTTGTTTATTAGACGTTGTTGTTATTGTTGACGTTGTTGTTGTTGTTTATTTGACGTTGTTGTTGTTGTTGACATAGTTGTTGTTGTTGTTGTTGTTGTTGTTTATTTCATGTTCTTGATGTTGTTGATGTTGTTGTTTATTTGACGTTGTAGTTGTTGTTTATTTGACGTTGTTGTTGTTGTTGACATTGTTGTTGTTGTTGTTTATTTGATGTTGTTGTTGTTGTTTATTTGACATTGTTGTTGTTGTTGACGTTGTTGTTGTTGTTGTTGTTGTTTATTTGACATTGTTGTTGTTGTTGTTGACGTTGTTGGTTTTGTTGTTTATTTGACGTTGTTGTTGTTGTTGTTGTTGTTTATTAGACGTTGTTTTAGTTGTTGTTGTTTATTTGACGTTGTTGTTGTTGTTTATTTGACGTTGTTGTTGACATTGTTGTTGTTGTTGTTTATTTGACGTAGTTGTTGTTGTTGACGTTGTTGTTGTTGTTGTTGTTGTTGTTTATTTGACGTTTTTGTTGTTGTTGATGTTGTTGTTGTTGTTTATTTGACGTTGTTGTTATTGTTGTTTATTTGACGTTGTTGTTGTTGTTGTTTATATGACGTTGTTGTTGTTATTGTTGTTGTTTATTTGACGTTGTTGTTGTTGTTTATTTGATGTTGTTGTTGTTGTTGTTTATTTGACATTGTTGTTGTTGTTGACGTTGTTGTTGTTGTTGTTGTTGTTTATTTGACATTGTTGTTGTTGTTGTTGACGTTGTTGGTGTTGTTGTTTATTTGACGTTGTTGTTGTTGTTTATTTGACGTTGTTGTTGTTGTTGTTTATTTGATGTTGTTGTTGTTGTTTATTTGACGTTGGTGTTGTTGTTGTTTATTTGACGTTGTTGTTGTTGTTGTTATTTATTTGACGTTGTTGTTGTTGTTATTGTTTATTTAACGTTGTTGTTGTTGTTTATGTTTATTTGACGTTGTTATTGTTGTTTATTTGACGTTGTTGTTGTTGTATTTGTTGTTGTTGTTGTTGCTTATTTGACGTTGTTGTTATTGTTGTTGTTTATTTGACGTTGTTGTTGTTGTTTATTTGACGTTGTTGTTGTTGTTGTTTATTTGATATTGTTGTTGTTGTTTATTTGACGTTGTTGTTGTTGACGTTGTTGTTGTTGTTGTTGTTTATTTGACGTTGTTATTGTTGTTGCTGTTGTTTATTTGACGTTGTTGTTGTCGTTGTTGTTGTTTATTTGACGTTGTTGTTGTTGTTGTTGTTTATTTGACGTTGTTATTATTTATTTGACGTTGTTGTTTTTGTTTGTTTGACGTTGTTGTTGTTGTTGTTGTTTATTTGACGTTGTTGTTGTTGTTTATTTGACGTTGTTGTTGTTGTTGTTTATTTGACATTGTTGTTGTTGTTGTTGTTGTTGACGTTGTTGTTGTTGTTTATTTGACATTGTTGTTGTTGTTGGTGTTGTTGTTTATTTGACGTTGTTGTTGTTGTTGTGGTTTATTTGACGTTGTTTTGGTTGTTGTTGTTTATTTGGCATTGTTGTTGTTTATTTGACATTGTTGTTGTTGTTGTTTCTTTGACGTAGTTGTTGTTGTTGACGTTGTTGTTGTTGTTGCTTATTTGACGTTTTTGTTGTTGTTGTTGATGTTGTTGTTGTTGTTTATTTGACGTTGTTGTGGTTATTGTTTATTTGACGTTGTTGTTGTTGTTAGTGTTGTTGTTTATTTGACGTTGTTGTTGTTTTTGTTTATTTGATGTTGTTGTTGTTGTTGTTTATTTGACATTGTTGTTGTTGTTGACGTTGTTGTTGTTGTTGTTTATTTGACATTGTTGTTGTTGTTTATTTGACATGGTTGTTGTTGTTTATTTGAGGTTGTTGTTGTTGTTTATTTGACGTAGTTGTTGTTGTTGACGTTGTTGTTGTTGTTTATTTGACGTTGTTGTTGTTATTGTTTATTTGATGTTGTTGTTGTTGTTATTGTTGTTGTTTATTTGACGTTGTTGTTGTTGTTGTTGTTTATTTGATGTTGTTGTTGTTGTTTATTTGACATTGTTGTTGTTTATTTGACGTTGTTGTTGTTGTTTATTTGACGTTGTTGTTGTTGTTTATTGGACGTTGTTGTTGTTGTATATTTGACGGTGTTGTTGTTGTTTATTTGACGTTGTTGTTGTTGTTTATTTGACGTTGTTGTTATTGTTGACGTTGTTGTTGTTGTTTATTTGACGTTGTTGTTGTTGTTGACATAGTTGTTGTTGTTGTTGTTTATTTCACGTTGTTGATGTTGTTGATGTTGTTGTTTATTTGATGTTGTAGTTGTTGTTTATTTGACGTTGTTGTTGTTGTTGACATTGTTGTTGTTGTTGTTGTTTATTTGATGTTGTTGTTGTTTATTTGACATTGTTGTTGTTGTTGACGTTGTTGTTGTTGTTGTTGTTGTTTATTTGACATTGTTGTTGTTGTTGTTGACGTTGTTAGTTTTGTTGTTTATTTGACGTTGTTGTTGTTGTTTATTAGACGTTGTTTTAGTTGTTGTTGTTTAATTGATGTTGTTGTTGTTGTTGTTTATTTGACGTTGTTGTTATTGACATTGTTGTTGTTGTTGTTGTTTATTTGACGTAGTTGTTGTTGTTGACGTTGTTGTTGTTGTTGCTTATTTGACATTTTTGTTGTTGTTGATGTTGTTGTTGTTGTTTATTTGACGTTGTTGTTGTTGTTGTTTATTTGACGTTGTTGTTGTTGTTGTTATTGTTGTTGTTTATTTGACGTTGTTGTTGTTGTTTATTTGACATTGTTGTTGTTGTTGTTGACGTTGTTGTTGTTGTTGTTGTTGTTTATTTGACATTGTTGTTGTTGTTTATTTGACGTTGTTGTTGTTGTTGTTTATTTGACGTAGTTGTTGTTGTTGACGTTGTTGTTGTTGTTGTTGTTGTTTATTTGACGTTGTTGTTGTTGTTGTTGTTGTTTATTTGACATTGTTGTTGTTGTTATTGTTGTTGTTTATTTGACGTTGTTGTTGTTGTTGTTGTTTATTTGATGTTGTTGTTGTTGTTTATTTGACATTGTTGTTGTTTATTTGACGTTGTTATTGTTGTTTATTTGACGTTGTTGTTGTTGTTTATTGGACGTTGTTGTTGTTGTTGTTGTTTATTTGATATTGTTGTTGTTGTTTATTTGACGTTGTTGTTGTTGACGTTGTTGTTGTTGTTGTTTATTTGACGTTGTTATTGTTGTTGCTGTTGTTTATTTGACGTTGTTGTTGTCGTTGTTGTTGTTTATTTGACGTTGTTGTTGTTGTTGTTGTTTATTTGACGTTGTTGTTATTTATTTGACGGTGTTGTTGTTGTTGTTTATTTGACGTTGTTGTTGTTGTTGTTGTTTATTTGACGTTGTTGTTGTTGTTTATTTGACGTTGTTGTTGTTGTTGTTGTTTATTTGACATTGTTGTTGTTGTTGTTGACGTTGTTGTTGTTGTTTATTTGACATTGTTGTTGTTGTTGTTGGTGTTGTTGTTTATTTGACGTTGTTGTTGTTGTTGTGGTTTATTTAACGTTGTTTTGGTTGTTGTTGTTTATTTGACGTTGTTGTTGTTGTTTATTTGACATTGTTGTTGTTGTTATTGTTGTTGTTTATTTGACGTTGTTGTTGTTGTTGTTGTTTATTTGATGTTGTTGTTGTTGTTTATTTGACATTGTTGTTGTTTATTTGACGTTGTTGTTGTTGTTTATTTGACGTTGTTGTTGTTGTTTATTGGACGTTGTTGTTGTTGTTGTTGTTGTATATTTGACGGTGTTGTTGTTGTTTATTTGACGTTGTTGTTGTTTATTTGACGTTGTTGTTGTTGATGTTGTTGTTGTTGTTGTTTATTTGACGTTGTTGTTGTTGACATAGTTGTTGTTGTTGTTGTTTATTTCACGTTGTTGATGTTGTTGTTTATTTGACGTTGTAGTTGTTGTTTATTTGATGTTGTTGTTGTTGACATTGTTGTTGTTGTTTTTTATTTGATGTTGTTGTTGTTGTTTATTTGACATTGTTGTTGTTGTTGACGTTGTTGTTGTTGTTGTTTATTTGACATTGTTGTTGTTGTTGTTGACGTTGTTGGTTTTGTTGTTTATTTGACGTTGTTGTTGTTGTTTATTGGACGTTGTTTTAGTTGTTGTTGTTTATTTGACGTTGTTGTTGTTGTTTATTTGACGTTGTTATTGTTGACATTGTTGTTGTTGTTGTTGTTTATTTGACGTAGTTGTTGTTGTTGACGTTATTGTTGTTGTTGTTGTTGTTGTTGTTGTTTATTTGACGTTTTTGTTGTTGTTGATGTTGTTGTTGTTGTTTATTTGACGTTGTTGTTATTGTTGTTTATTTGACGTTGTTGTTGTTGTTGTTTATATGACGTTGTTGTTGTTATTGTTGTTGTTTATTTGACGTTGTTGTTGTTGTTTATTTGATGTTGTTGTTGTTGTTGTTGTTTATTTGACATTGTTGTTGTTGGTGACGTTGTTGTTGTTGTTGTTGTTTATTTGACATTGTTGTTGTTGTTGTTGTTGACGTTGTTGGTGTTGTTGTTTATTTGACGTTGTTGTTGTTGTTGTTGTTTATTTGATGTTGTTTTAGTTGTTGTTGTTTATTTGACGTTGTTGTTGTTGTTTATTTGACGTTGTTGTTGTTGTTGTTTATTTGACGTTGTTGTTGTTGACATTGTTGTTGTTGTTGTTTATTTGACGTTGTTTTTGTTGTTGTTGTTTATTTGGCGTTGTTGTTGTTGTTGTTTATTTGACATTGTTGTTGTTGACATTGTTGTTGTTGTTTATTTGACGTAGTTTTTGTTGTTGACGTTGTTGTTGTTGTTGTTTATTTGACGTTTTTGTTGTTCTTGATGTTGTTATTGTTGTTGTTTATTTGACGTTGTTGTTGTTGTTGTTTATTTGACGTTGTTGTTCATTTGACGTTGTTGTTGTTGTTTATTTGACGTTGTTGTTGTTATCGATGTTGTTTATTTGACGTTGTTGTTGTTGTTGTTGTTTATTTAATGTTGTTGTTGTTGTTTATTTGACATTGTTGTTGTTGTTGACGTTGTTGTTGTTGTTGTTTATTTGACATTGTTGTTGTTGTTGTTGTTGTTGTTGTTGACGTTGTTGGTGTTGTTGTTTATTTGACGTTGTTGTTGTTGTTGTTTATTTGACGTTGTTTTAGATGTTGTTGTTTATTTGACGTTGTTGTTATTGTTGTTTAGTTAATGTTGTTTTAGATGTTGTTGTTTATTTGACGGTGTTGTTATTTATTTGACATTGTTGTTGTTGTTGACGTTGTTGTTGTTGTTTATTTGAATTGTTGTTGTTGTTGTTGACGTTGTTAGTGTTGTTGTTTATTTGACGTTGTTGTTGTTTATTTGACGTTGTTTTAGTTGTTATTGTTTATTTGACGTTGTTGTTGTTGTTGTTGTTTATTTAACGTTTTTGTTTTTGACATTGTTGTTGTTGTTGTTGTTTATATGACGTTGTTGTTGTTGTTGTTTATTTGACATAGTTGTTGTTGTTGACGTTGTTGTTGTTGTTGTTGTTGTTTATTTGACGTTTTTGTTGTTGATGATGTTGTTGTTGTTGTTTATTTGACGTTGTTGTTATTGTTTATTTGACGTTGTTGTTGTTGTTGTTGTTTATTTGACGTTGTTGTTGTTGTTGTTGTTGTTGTTGTTTATTTGACGTTGTTATTGTTGTTGTTGTTTATTTGATGTTGTTGTTGTTGTTTATTTGACGTTGGTGTTGTTGTTGTTGTTGTTTATTTGACGTTGTTGTTGTTGTTATTTATTTGACGTTGTTGTTGTTGTTATAGTTTATTTGACGTTGTTGTTGTTGTTGTTGTTTATTTGACGTTGTTATTGTTGTTTATTTGACGTTGTTTTTGTTATTTGACGTTGTTGTTGTTGTTGTTGTATTTGTTGTTGTTGTTGTTGTTGCTTATTTGACGTTGTTGTATTTGTTGTAGTTTATTTGACGTTGTTGCTGTTGTTTATTTGACGTTGTTGTTGTTGTTATTGTTTATTTGATGTTGTTGTTGTTTATTTGACGTTGTTGTTGTTGACGTTGTTGTTGTTGTTGTTGTTTATTTGACATTGTTATTGTTGGTGCTGTTGTTTATTTGAAGTTGTTGTTGTCGTTGTTGTTGTTTATTTGACGTTGTTGTTGTTGTTGTTGTTTATTTGACGTTGTTGTTATTTATTTGACGTTGTTGTTGTTGTTGTTTATTTGACGTTGTTGTTGTTGTTGTTTATTTGACGTTGTTGTTGTTGTTTATTTGACGTTGTTGTTGTTGTTGTTTATTTGACATTGTTGTTGTTGTTGTTGACGTTGTTGTTGTTGTTTATTTGACATTGTTGTTGTTGTTGTTGGTGTTGTTGTTTATTTGACGTTGTTGTTGTTGTTGTTGTTGTTGTTTATTTGATGTTGTTTTAGTTGTTGTTGTTTATTTGGCGTTGTTGTTGTTTATTTGACATTGTTGTTGTTGACATTGTTGTTGTTGTTGTTGTTTATTTGACGTAGTTGTTGTTGTTGACGTTGTTGTTGTTGTTGCTTATTTGACGTTTATGTTGTTGTTGATGTTGTTGTTGTTGTTTATTTGACGTTGTTGTTGTTGTTGTTTATTTGACGTTGCTGTTGTTGTTATTGTTGTTGTTTATTTGATGTTGTTGTTGTTTATTTGATGTTGTTGTTGTTGTTTATTTGACATTGTTGTTATTGTTGACGTTGTTGTTGTTGTTTATTTGACATTGTTGTTGTAGTTTATTTGACGTTGTTGTTGTTGTTTATTTGACGTAGTTGTTGTTGTTGACGTTGTTGTTGTTGTTGTTTATTTGACGTTGTTGTTGTTGTTGTTTATTTGATGTTGTTGTTGTTGTTATTGTTGTTGTTTATTTGACGTTGTTGTTGTTGTTGTTTATTTGATGTTGTTGTTGTTGTTTAATTGACATTGTTGTTGTTTATTTGACGTTGTTGTTGTTGTTTATTTGACGTTGTTGTTGTTGTTTATTGGACGTTGTTGTTGTTGTATATTTGACGGTGTTGTTGTTGTTGTTGTTGTTTATTTGACGTTGTTGTTGTTGTTTATTTGACGTTGTTGTTATTGTTTATTTGACATTGTTGTTGTTGTTGACGTTGTTGTTGTTGTTGTTGTTGTTTATTTGACATTGTTGTTGTTGTTGACGTTGTTGGTTTTGTTGTTTATTTGACGTTGTTGTTGTTTATTAGACGTTGTTTTAGTTGTTGTTGTTTATTTGACGTTATTGTTGTTGTTTATTTGACGTTGTTGTTGTTGTTGTTTATTTGACGTTGTTGTTGTTGTTATTGTTGTTGTTTATTTGACGTTGTTGTTGTTGTTTATTTGACATTGTTGTTGTTGTTGTTGACGTTGTTGTTGTTGTTGTTGTTGTTTATTTGACATTGTTGTTGTTGTTTATTTGACGTTGTTGTTGTTGTTGTTTATTTGACGTAGTTGTTGTTGTTGACGTTGTTGTTGTTGTTGTTGTTGTTTATTTGACGTTGTTGTTGTTGTTGTTGTTGTTTATTTGACATTGTTGTTGTTGTTATTGTTGTTGTTTATTTGACGTTGTTGTTGTTGTTGTTTATTTGATGTTGTTGTTGTTGTTTATTTGACATTGTTGTTGTTTATTTGACGTTGTTGTTGTTGTTTATTTGACGTTGTTGTTGTTGTTTATTGGACGTTGTTGTTGTTGTTGTTGTTTATTTGATATTGTTGTTGTTGTTTATTTGACGTTGTTGTTGTTGACGTTGTTGTTGTTGTTGTTTATTTGACGTTGTTATTGTTGTTGCTGTTGTTTATTTGACGTTGTTGTTGTCGTTGTTGTTGTTTATTTGACGTTGTTGTTGTTGTTGTTTATTTGACGTTGTTGTTATTTATTTGACGGTGTTGTTGTTGTTGTTTATTTGACGTTGTTGTTGTTGTTGTTGTTGTTGTTTATTTGACGTTGTTGTTGTTGTTTATTTGACGTTGTTGTTGTTGTTGTTGTTGTTTATTTGACATTGTTGTTGTTGTTGTTGACGTTGTTGTTGTTGTTTATTTGACATTGTTGTTGTTGTTGTTAGTGTTGTTGTTTATTTGACGTTGTTGTTGTTGTTGTGGTTTATTTAACGTTGTTTTGGTTGTTGTTGTTTATTTGGCATTGTTGTTGTTTATTTGACATTGTTGTTGTTGACATTGTTGTTGTTGTTGTTTATTTGACGTAGTTGTTGTTGTTGACGTTGTTGTTGTTGTTGCTTATTTGACGTTTTTGTTGTTGTTGTTGATGTTGTTGTTGTTGTTGTTTATTTGACGTTGATGTTGTTATTGTTTATTTGATGTTGTTGTTGTTGTTTATTTGACGTTGGTGTTGTTGTTGTTTATTTGACGTTGTTGTTGTTGTTGTTGTTATTTATTTGACGTTGTTGTTGTTGTTATTGTTTATTTAACGTTGTTGTTGTTGTTTATGTTTATTTGACGTTGTTATTGTTGTTTATTTGACGTTGTTGTTGTTGTACTTGTTGTTGTTGTTGTTGCTTATTTGACGTTGTTGTTATTGTTGTTTTTTATTTGACGTTGTTGTTGTTGTTTATTTGACGTTGTTGTTGTTGTTGTTTATTTGATATTGTTGTTGTTGTTTATTTGACGTTGTTGTTGTTGACGTTGTTGTTGTTGTTGTTGTTTATTTGACGTTGTTATTGTTGTTGCTGTTGTTTATTTGACGTTGTTGTTGTCGTTGTTGTTGTTTATTTGACGTTGTTGTTGTTGTTGTTGTTTATTTGACGTTGTTATTATTTATTTGACGTTGTTGTTGTTGTTGTTTATTTGACGTTGTTGTTGTTGTTGTTTATTTGACGTTGTTGTTGTTGTTTATTTGACGTTGTTGTTGTTGTTTATTTGACATTGTTGTTGTTGTTGTTGTTGACGTTGTTGTTGTTGTTTATTTGACATTGTTGTTGTTGTTGTTGTTGGTGTTGTTGTTTATTTGACGTTGTTGTTGTTGTTGTGGTTTATTTGACGTTGTTTTGGTTGTTGTTGTTTATTTGGCATTGTTGTTGTTTATTTGACATTGTTGTTGTTGTTGTTTATTTGACGTAGTTGTTGTTGTTGACGTTGTTGTTGTTGTTGCTTATTTGACGTTTTTGTTGTTGTTGTTGATGTTGTTGTTGTTGTTTATTTGACGTTGTTGTGGTTATTGTTTATTTGACGTTGTTGTTGTTAGTGTTGTTGTTTATTTGACGTTGTTGTTGTTTTTGTTTATTTGATGTTGTTGTTGTTGTTTATTTGACATTGTTGTTGTTGTTGACGTTGTTGTTGTTGTTGTTTATTTGACATTGTTGTTGTTGTTTATTTGACATGGTTGTTGTTGTTTATTTGAGGTTGTTGTTGTTGTTTATTTGACGTAGTTGTTGTTGTTGACGTTGTTGTTGTTGTTGTTTATTTGACGTTGTTGTTGTTATTGTTTATTTGATGTTGTTGTTGTTGTTGTTATTGTTGTTGTTTATTTGACGTTGTTGTTGTTGTTGTTGTTTATTTGATGTTGTTGTTGTTGTTTATTTGACATTGTTGTTGTTTATTTGACGTTGTTGTTGTTGTTTATTTGACGTTGTTGTTGTTGTTTATTGGACGTTGTTGTTGTTGTATATTTGACGGTGTTGTTGTTGTTTATTTGACGTTGTTGTTCTTGTTTATTTGACGTTGTTGTTATTGTTGACGTTGTTGTTGTTGTTTATTTGACGTTGTTGTTGTTGTTGACATAGTTGTTGTTGTTGTTGTTTATTTCACGTTGTTGATGTTGTTGATGTTGTTGTTTATTTGATGTTGTAGTTGTTGTTTATTTGACGTTGTTGTTGTTGTTGACATTGTTGTTGTTGTTGTTTATTTGATGTTGTTGTTGTAACACCCTCTAAAACCCCAAATAAATTTTCGCAAATAATTAAAATTATAATTTCAGAGTACATGTATTAACGAGGATGTCACAATTCTCTTTTAATAAAAACAAGTTCCTGTCATGCATAACATAGAAGCAACTCATACATGTTTACACAGCGGAATAATTTAATTAACAAAACCAATGTTATAATATTTTTAAAATCATCAGGGATTAACACCTGGAAAATATCAACATCATATTATAACAAACATAAGGAAATAAACGAGTCTGACTAAAACAGCTCGACAAACAAACGTTCCCGGAGTTACAACTACCAGAGCATGACCCGGACAATACTTAAACGGAAATAAACTAGAAACAACAAGCCTTCGCCAAGCACCTGAACGAAGCTCCTCAATCTGAAATATTCAACAGTAAGGGTGAGCATCTCAACTATACATTTGATTATACGTTCATAACGATCAATTCAGAAAAATCATAAGCATCACCCAACAGTTAGCATGTTTCATAGTTTACGAAAACCTTTACAATTCATATGTTCATAATATATTACTTTTCGTACTTATAATTAACATCACACATCATTAACAATTTAGCAACAATACATGCATACGATCAATTAAATACAACATTGGAAAATCATCCATTCATGTTATATTCAATGTAATGCAACACACCCATGCATGTGGTACCATTTTACCGCCCCATTAAATCTCGGGTCACGGATAACTCACCGTTCCATTATATCGCGGACACGGCTACCACCTCAACGTTCCATTAAATCGCGGACACGTATATTGGCCACCATGTTAATTCCACACAATGGGAATTAACAAATACAACATGATATGTAAAGTATGTAACACTCAGCATACTATTAACATCAAGAAAACATATCATGCAACATCAACAATATCAATCATAACAGGATATGGATAGTATGTAACCACTCAGCATACTATTAAACATCAACCAATCATATCAAGTTATATCATAATTCATGCTTGATAACATCATCTAAAAGCATGACAATAACATCCATGTAGTGTTGGTATCATAACATACAAACGTTATTCGATACAAGCATCACTCAACACTAGGAAATCAATAAACAGCATATTCAAAACATGTCAAACACTGCACATCAAAACAGGATCAATCCGTACATAACAATATCCATTTTGCATAACTCAAAGCAACACATCGATTGAAAACACAATTCCTTTCTACGTTAGTCAATTTCCAATCTTAAGGACAGCATTACTTCACTTAAGGTCTTATTTTTCAAATCATACACAACTCAGAATTTTCGTCTCAAAGCATCCTATTTTATCAACAATTCTTTCATCAACAACAAGTTTATAAAATTGACCTTAAGTTACATATTACCCGTCCTTTAGGGAAATCCTAACAACATTGAGGTTATCCCTAGAATTACCTAAGGGAAACTCTCGATCATGCAAATATACTCCAAATCCACCATAGGAACCTAAAATCCTTAATTGATTCATAAAATTTGGGAACCTAAACCTTTTCTAACAAGGTTCAACCCTAAGGTTATTGATCCCTAAGAACATCTAAAAATTGGGGTTCTCCCTACGATTATCCAAAATCAACCGTACCTAAACCCATAAGCAAAAGTAAATCGAGTAGTAGCCCCCCTTACCTTATCAAATTGCAGCTTCGAACTCTTGAGCGATTGTCCGTCGTTCTTCAGAGCTCCAATCCCAAATATCTCCAAACACCTCACTAAAATACATAACAACCAAATTCACTTATAAACATAAACACTTTCTCCAATAATCACTTATTAAAATAAGCTCTTAAAGCTACTTAATTCCTCATAATCATAAAGAAAATTTCACTAGCTTTCCAACGCATCAAACGGCGCCTAAATCGGAGTTACGGTTCAAAAGTTATGGCCGAAACGATTTTTGGGAAAAACCTACCCGAGCATCACACAGAAGATCAACACGGGTGCCCGTGTTGTGCAACACGGCCCGTGTTGATGACTCTGCAACACCATATTTCACGTTTTTAAGCTTCCCAAAATCACCCCAACTCATTCCTAATCATCCCCAAACATCCTAAAACCATCAAAATCGAATTCCTATCATATAGCAATGATCTAAAGCATACAATAGGATCAATACCACATCAAAACCCAATCAATTCCATTCATGTTTCATCATCACAACAACCATGGCATCAAGAATCCATCATCCCTACAAATCCCTAACTCATATAGAATATATATCACAACTTATTCATAGTAAAAGAATGATCAACCCCTTACCTTGGATAATCTGCAGCTTCTGCAACTTCCTCGATCAATCTTCTCCTTCTTCTCCTTTCTCTTCTTTACACGTTCTCTGAGTTCCAAAATCCCAAAATCTCAGTTTTACGTGAAAGTGAGCAAAAGTGACATATAAGTCCCAAATAACATTTTACTTCACTTGTACCCCCTCTTTTACCAACAACATCATAGCCCAATAATCCTTATTTTTTTCTACAATTATTTATAAAATAAATAATAATCCTTTTATTTTATATTAACCCAAATAAAATAATTTTATTGGTTTCAAATAAAATAACTCTTATTAAGATAATTCCAAATAAATAGAACTGGGGTGTTACAACTCTCCCCCACTTAGGATATTTTCGTCCTCGAAAATCCAATCGACACAACCACTCTCAACACCAATTCTGGACATACCAAACACTCAACGTATTATCAACCAACAACTGTTGCACTCAGGCACACAGCGTCGTCTTTTCGTCTTAACAATATTACATGGTCAACTTAGCGACCATATCGACACCAAAACATACATAACTAATCATAACGATATACCCGATATTAGCTCATCGACACCCTCAACACCATCTTGATACATCGCTTATGAAGTAATAACATCCGCAAACTACTTATACTTGAACATACAACCATCATATTATCATCTTGACAACATTCTTAATACAAACTCGCGCGCCAATTCATTCCTTAATATACGAATTCCAATTATCAACCAAATACTTACAACTTGATTACTCTCGTCATATCACTCTTATAGTGACATCCACATAACCGACCAAATCACCTTTAACACAATCTGAAATATTACCATTCCTTTTAGTAATCAACACTGACATCACAACAACGAAAACAAAATTCTCATAACATCTGCTTACGGGTCTTAATCCAAAAATTATATATACAACTCTCCATAAACCAACAACCACATTAATATCCTTATTAAATCAACTGACATTTATAATAGACCAACATACTCTGGCACATCACGCTTCAGATGCGCAACTCTGATTACTTATAAAGTATCAACTCTACCAAGTTTACTCCAATTGCCACTCTTGGATGAAACATTCATATACTTCCATGAATTCCCAATTGTCATAAAACATAACTACGACTTTATCATCTTTTTAGTAACATAATCCTCAAAATCGTCTTAAAAACATAACCACATTACAACCACATACAGTACATGGGTCCAATTAATTCCAACAGGATGACTCATCTTCTTCCAACCAAACTCGCACTTTAATAAACAAACTTATAATTTCACTTCTTTTAAATAGCAACAAGAAACAAGAATAACAACATATTCTTCAGAATGCACTATACTAGTCGACACAACACATCTATCCATCAACTATGATTCTGTCTACTATCAACAATAGATTAAGGGTGATCAGTTCCTCAATTTGCCAATAGATAGACGAAAACCATAACGGAGCATAAACCATCGTTACCAAACTATAATAGTGTTCCTTCCGAACTTTTTCTCAAATCTTTCACAACATCATAATCCAACAATTACCAATCATCATAAGATCCACCTCTGACACTTTCGCATCCTTCCATGCAGAACAACAAGTCTCTCAACTCATTTCCAAACAACATTTTTCAATTGAGCTCGTCTCAACAACTGTAATAACAACCACCCATGTCCAAAAAGTTTATAATTCCTCAACCGACTTCAAAGTCTCTTCCTATGAGAATACTTCTACCACACTTGGAAACATTTTCATATAAAGGAAATATACTTTTATCTCCTTGCAGGTTCAAACAGAACATCAATCCAACAATCCAAACACAAGATACGGATCCCAAAGTTATCCGAAAATACGAACACTAACGTCATACAACAACCTACTACAACACATCTTACGACAACATCGGAATAAAATTTCTTTATCCATACTTTACATCCTTCTTCACTCTTTCAATTTTTCAACAAGAAATACTCAACGTCCAACACAATTATTTCCTTCGATACATGCCTCCCAAGCATAAAATTATATTCTATAATGAAGGTAATTACTTGTAGATTCTATAACTTCATGAATCGCTCAAATCCAAGTTACGAGTAAAAAGTTATCATCTTTGCAATGGGACTGGTTCATAATTCCCGCATGCAGAATTTTCCAAAATTCAGCATCAGACCCAAATATTAAAATGCATTTTTCTCCTTCTTCACGAACTTTCCGAAGACAAATCTTATATGCAAACTATATGGAATTTCGTAAGCTTTCCAAAAAGTCAATAACCGCTTTGATCGGAATCACGAGTAAAAAGTTATACCACTTTTACTAACAGCTGCTCCAAAATTACAAAAATCTGAATTTGAGATTGACGAACATAAGTTCCATCTTTCTCTCTTTCTTCCAAAATTCACCCACATCCTTTCTTTTTATCCAACTACGAAAATCATCCGATATTAATCCAACTATACTAAAGACATACAATCCGACGAGTTAATCCCTTCAACTTATCATTTTCTTTGGAATAGACTTTATTCTCAATTGTCTTAAATTCACCGTCAAAACACCTACCCACATTTTCAACTTGACCGATACAGATTCATGAGTCCATACTCTCGCCGGTTCGCAACAACAGCGACTCAATGACCTTTGCACTCTTCCAATCAACGTCGCCTTCAACAACTTCATGATACTTGATGAAATAGTGTAAATTACAACCATCCAAAATAACTCACACACCAAGTTTTCAACACAATTCTTCGAACATAACAACATACATTGACTTTAGTGGCATGCTACCATAGGAGATTAGTCCAATTACTACACTAATAGTATCCAAAATATTCCTCAAGGTAATCAACTAAGGTTCAGTTCCACTTTCCGACCATTAGAGATCAAAACATAATTTAGCCATTTTCCACAAAACCACACAGTACACGCCGTGAAGGCCAGCGCGCACTGCAATGACAGCAAAAATATGCAGTTTGCACCGCGACCACTAGTTGGCGCCGCGAACTGTACGAGACAGAAAGGGATTTTTGCATGACGGCATCTCTTCAACGCAGTTTAATCCAATTTCCCATACGAGTTCACTAGCATACCAAAATTAAATCTATATCACCTTCGCATTCAGGAAGCATCCAAACTTCAACAACATTTGCATTGTCGCCGTCAGCAACATTCTGAACCGGCATATCACAACTGAAGTGCATCCGAGAAGAAAAGCTTCTCTCCCACTTATCGCAATCTTATCCCTGCAATCAAGTGATCCAAAACAAAGAAGTACCAACAGTGTTTTTAAACACTTATTGCGTACCAAGGGTAATGACACTGACATAACAACTTGGCCGGACAGACCGACCATGCTCTGATACCACTATTGTAACACCCTCTAAAACCCCAAATAAATTTTCGCAAATAATTAAAATTATAATTTCAGAGTACATGTATTAACGAGGATGTCACAATTCTCTTTTAATAAAAACAAGTTCCTGTCATGCATAACATAGAAGCAACTCATACATGTTTACACAGCGGAATAATTTAATTAACAAAACCAATGTTATAATATTTTTAAAATCATCAGGGATTAACACCTGGAAAATATCAACATCATATTATAACAAACATAAGGAAATAAACGAGTCTGACTAAAACAGCTCGACAAACAAACGTTCCCGGAGTTACAACTACCAGAGCATGACCCGGACAATACTTAAACGGAAATAAACTAGAAACAACAAGCCTTCGCCAAGCACCTGAACGAAGCTCCTCAATCTGAAATATTCAACAGTAAGGGTGAGCATCTCAACTATACATTTGATTATACGTTCATAACGATCAATTCAGAAAAATCATAAGCATCACCCAACAGTTAGCATGTTTCATAGTTTACGAAAACCTTTACAATTCATATGTTCATAATATATTACTTTTCGTACTTATAATTAACATCACACATCATTAACAATTTAGCAACAATACATGCATACGATCAATTAAATACAACATTGGAAAATCATCCATTCATGTTATATTCAATGTAATGCAACACACCCATGCATGTGGTACCATTTTACCGCCCCATTAAATCTCGGGTCACGGATAACTCACCGTTCCATTATATCGCGGACACGGCTACCACCTCAACGTTCCATTAAATCGCGGACACGTATATTGGCCACCATGTTAATTCCACACAATGGGAATTAACAAATACAACATGATATGTAAAGTATGTAACACTCAGCATACTATTAACATCAAGAAAACATATCATGCAACATCAACAATATCAATCATAACAGGATATGGATAGTATGTAACCACTCAGCATACTATTAAACATCAACCAATCATATCAAGTTATATCATAATTCATGCTTGATAACATCATCTAAAAGCATGACAATAACATCCATGTAGTGTTGGTATCATAACATACAAACGTTATTCGATACAAGCATCACTCAACACTAGGAAATCAATAAACAGCATATTCAAAACATGTCAAACACTGCACATCAAAACAGGATCAATCCGTACATAACAATATCCATTTTGCATAACTCAAAGCAACACATCGATTGAAAACACAATTCCTTTCTACGTTAGTCAATTTCCAATCTTAAGGACAGCATTACTTCACTTAAGGTCTTATTTTTCAAATCATACACAACTCAGAATTTTCGTCTCAAAGCATCCTATTTTATCAACAATTCTTTCATCAACAACAAGTTTATAAAATTGACCTTAAGTTACATATTACCCGTCCTTTAGGGAAATCCTAACAACATTGAGGTTATCCCTAGAATTACCTAAGGGAAACTCTCGATCATGCAAATATACTCCAAATCCACCATAGGAACCTAAAATCCTTAATTGATTCATAAAATTTGGGAACCTAAACCTTTTCTAACAAGGTTCAACCCTAAGGTTATTGATCCCTAAGAACATCTAAAAATTGGGGTTCTCCCTACGATTATCCAAAATCAACCGTACCTAAACCCATAAGCAAAAGTAAATCGAGTAGTAGCCCCCCTTACCTTATCAAATTGCAGCTTCGAACTCTTGAGCGATTGTCCGTCGTTCTTCAGAGCTCCAATCCCAAATATCTCCAAACACCTCACTAAAATACATAACAACCAAATTCACTTATAAACATAAACACTTTCTCCAATAATCACTTATTAAAATAAGCTCTTAAAGCTACTTAATTCCTCATAATCATAAAGAAAATTTCACTAGCTTTCCAACGCATCAAACGGCGCCTAAATCGGAGTTACGGTTCAAAAGTTATGGCCGAAACGATTTTTGGGAAAAACCTACCCGAGCATCACACAGAAGATCAACACGGGTGCCCGTGTTGTGCAACACGGCCCGTGTTGATGACTCTGCAACACCATATTTCACGTTTTTAAGCTTCCCAAAATCACCCCAACTCATTCCTAATCATCCCCAAACATCCTAAAACCATCAAAATCGAATTCCTATCATATAGCAATGATCTAAAGCATACAATAGGATCAATACCACATCAAAACCCAATCAATTCCATTCATGTTTCATCATCACAACAACCATGGCATCAAGAATCCATCATCCCTACAAATCCCTAACTCATATAGAATATATATCACAACTTATTCATAGTAAAAGAATGATCAACCCCTTACCTTGGATAATCTGCAGCTCCTGCAACTTCCTCGATCAATCTTCTCCTTCTTCTCCTTTCTCTTCTTTACACGTTCTCTGAGTTCCAAAATCCCAAAATCTCAGTTTTACGTGAAAGTGAGCAAAAGTGACATATAAGTCCCAAATAACATTTTACTTCACTTGTACCCCCTCTTTTACCAACAACATCATAGCCCAATAATCCTTATTTTTTTCTACAATTATTTATAAAATAAATAATAATCCTTTTATTTTATATTAACCCAAATAAAATAATTTTATTGGTTTCAAATAAAATAACTCTTATTAAGATAATTCCAAATAAATAGAACTGGGGTGTTACAGTTGTTGTTTATTTGACATTGTTGTTGTTGTTGACGTTGTTGTTGTTGTTGTTGTTTATTTGACATTGTTGTTGTTGTTGTTGACGTTGTTAGTTTTGTTGTTTATTTGACGTTGTTGTTGTTGTTTATTAGACGTTGTTTTAGTTGTTGTTGTTTAATTGATGTTGTTGTTGTTGTTGTTTATTTGACGTTGTTGTTATTGACATTGTTGTTGTTGTTGTTTATTTGACGTAGTTGTTGTTGTTGACGTTGTTGTTGTTGTTGTTGCTTATTTGACATTTTTGTTGTTGTTGATGTTGTTGTTGTTGTTTATTTGACGTTGTTGTTGTTGTTGTTTATTTGACGTTGTTGTTGTTGTTGTTGTTATTGTTGTTGTTTATTTGACGTTGTTGTTGTTGTTTATTTGACATTGTTGTTGTTGTTGTTGACGTTGTTGTTGTTGTTGTTGTTGTTTATTTGACATTGTTGTTGTTGTTTATTTGACGTTGTTGTTGTTGTTGTTTATTTGACGTAGTTGTTGTTGTTGACGTTGTTGTTGTTGTTGTTGTTGTTGTTGTTGTTGTTTATTTGACGTTGTTGTTGTTGTTGTTGTTGTTTATTTGACATTGTTGTTGTTGTTATTGTTGTTGTTCATTTGACGTTGTTGTTGTTGTTGTTTATTTGATGTTGTTGTTGTTGTTGTTTATTTGACATTGTTGTTGTTTATTTGACGTTGTTGTTGTTGTTGTTTATTTGACGTTGTTGTTGTTGTTTATTGGACGTTGTTGTTGTTGTTTATTTGATATTGTTGTTGTTTATTTGACGTTGTTGTTGTTGACGTTGTTGTTGTTGTTGTTTATTTGACGTTGTTATTGTTGTTGCTGTTGTTTATTTGACGTTGTTGTTGTCGTTGTTGTTGTTTATTTGACGTTGTTGTTGTTGTTGTTTATTTGACGTTGTTGTTATTTATTTGACGGTGTTGTTGTTGTTGTTTATTTGACGTTGTTGTTGTTGTTGTTTATTTGACGTTGTTGTTGTTGTTTATTTGACGTTGTTGTTGTTGTTGTTGTTTATTTGACATTGTTGTTGTTGTTGTTGACGTTGTTGTTGTTGTTTATTTGACATTGTTGTTGTTGTTGTTGGTGTTGTTGTTTATTTGACGTTGTTGTTGTTGTGGTTTATTTAATGTTGTTTTGGTTGTTGTTGTTTATTTGGCATTGTTGTTGTTTATTTGACATTGTTGTTGTTGACATTGTTGTTGTTGTTGTTTATTTGACGTAGTTGTTGTTGTTGACGTTGTTGTTGTTGTTGCTTATTTGACGTTTTTGTTGTTGTTGTTGATGTTGTTGTTGTTGTTGTTTATTTGACGTTGATGTTGTTATTGTTTATTTGACGTTGTTGTTGTTGTTAGTGTTGTTGTTTATTTGACGTTGTTGTTGTTGTTGTTTATTTGATGTTGTTGTTGTTGTTGTTGTTTATTTGACATTGTTGTTGTTGTTGACGTTGTTGTTGTTGTTGTTGTTTATTTGACATTGTTGTTGTTGTTTATTTGACGTTGTTGTGGTTGTTTATTTGACGTAGTTGTTGTTGTTGACGTTGTTGTTGTTGTTGTTTATTTGACGTTGTTGTTGTTATTGTTTATTTGATGTTGTTGTTGTTGTTATTGTTGTTGTTTATTTGACGTTGTTGTTGTTGTTGTTTATTTGATGTTGTTGTTGTTGTTTATTTGACATTGTTGTTGTTTATTTGACGTTGTTGTTGTTGTTTATTTGACGTTGTTGTTGTTGTTTATTGGACGTTGTTGTTGTTGTATATTTGACGGTGTTGTTGTTGTTGTTGTTTATTTGATGTTGTTGTTGTTGTTGTTTATTTGACGTTGTTGTTATTGTTGACGTTGTTGTTGTTGTTGTTTATTTGACGTTGTTGTTGTTGTTGACATAGTTGTTGTTGTTGTTGTTTATTTCACGTTGTTGATGTTGTTGATGTTGTTGTTTATTTGACGTTGTAGTTGTTGTTTATTTGACGTTGTTGTTGTTGTTGACATTGTTGTTGTTGTTGTTTATTTGATGTTGTTGTTGTTGTTTATTTGACATTGTTGTTGTTGTTGATGTTGTTGTTGTTGTTGTTGTTTATTTGACATTGTTGTTGTTGTTGTTGACGTTGTTAGTTTTGTTGTTTATTTGACGTTGTTGTTGTTGTTGTTTATTAGACGTTGTTTTAGTTGTTGTTGTTTATTTGATGTTGTTGTTGTTGTTGTTTATTTGACGTTGTTGTTGTTGACATTGTTGTTGTTGTTGTTTATTTGACGTAGTTGTTGTTGTTGACGTTGTTGTTGTTGTTGCTTATTTGACATTTTTGTTGTTGTTGATGTTGTTGTTGTTGTTTATTTGACGTTGTTGTTGTTGTTGTTTATTTGACGTTGTTGTTGTTGTTGTTGTTATTGTTGTTGTTTATTTGACATTGTTGTCGTTGTTGTTTATTTGACATTGTTGTTGTTGTTGTTGACCTTGTTGTTGTTGTTGTTGTTTATTTGACATTGTTGTTGTTGTTTATTTGACGTTGTTGTTGTTATTGACGTTGTTGTTGTTGTTTATTTGACATTGTTGTTGTTGTTAATTTGACGTTGTTGTTGTTGTTTATTTGACGTAGTTGTTGTTGTTGACGTTGTTGTTGTTGTTGTTTATTTGACGTTGTTGTTGTTGTTTATTTGATGTTGTTGTTGTTGTTGTTGTTTATTTGACGTTGTTGTTGTTGTTGTTGTTTATTTGATGTTGTTGTTGTTGTTTAATTGACATTGTTGTTGTTTATTTGACGTTGTTGTTGTTGTTTATTTGACGTTGTTGTTGTTGTTTATTGGACGTTGTTGTTGTTGTTGTATATTTGACGGTGTTGTTGTTGTTGTTGTTTATTTGACGTTGTTGTTGTTGTTGTTGTTTATTAGACGTTGTTGTTATTGTTGACGTTGTTGTTGTTGTTTATTTGACGTTGTTGTTGTTGTTGACATAGTTGTTGTTGTTGTTGTTGTTGTTGTTTATTTCATGTTCTTGATGTTGTTGATGTTGTTGTTTATTTGACGTTGTAGTTGTTGTTTATTTGACGTTGTTGTTGTTGTTGACATTGTTGTTGTTGTTGTTTATTTGATGTTGTTGTTGTTGTTTATTTGACATTGTTGTTGTTGTTGACGTTGTTGTTGTTGTTGTTGTTGTTGTTTATTTGACATTGTTGTTGTTGTTGTTGACGTTGTTGGTTTTGTTGTTTATTTGACGTTGTTGTTGTTGTTGTTGTTGTTTATTAGACGTTGTTTTAGTTGTTGTTGTTTATTTGACGTTGTTGTTGTTGTTTATTTGACGTTGTTGTTGACATTGTTGTTGTTGTTGTTTATTTGACGTAGTTGTTGTTGTTGACGTTGTTGTTGTTGTTGTTGTTGTTGTTGTTGTTGTTGTTTATTTGACGTTTTTGTTGTTGTTGATGTTGTTGTTGTTGTTGTTTATTTGACGTTGTTGTTATTGTTGTTTATTTGACGTTGTTGTTGTTGTTGTTTATATGACGTTGTTGTTGTTATTGTTGTTGTTTATTTGACGTTGTTGTTGTTGTTTATTTGATGTTGTTGTTGTTGTTGTTTATTTGACATTGTTGTTGTTGTTGACGTTGTTGTTGTTGTTGTTGTTTATTTGACATTGTTGTTGTTGTTGTTGACGTTGTTGGTGTTGTTGTTTATTTGACGTTGTTGTTGTTGTTTACTTGACGTTGTTGTTGTTGTTGTTTATTTGATGTTGTTGTTGTTGTTTATTTGACGTTGGTGTTGTTGTTGTTTATTTGACGTTGTTGTTGTTGTTGTTATTTATTTGACGTTGTTGTTGTTGTTATTGTTTATTTAACGTTGTTGTTGTTGTTTATGTTTATTTGACGTTGTTATTGTTGTTTATTTGACGTTGTTGTTGTTGTATTTGTTGTTGTTGTTGTTGCTTATTTGACGTTGTTGTTATTGTTGTTGTTTATTTGACGTTGTTGTTGTTGTTTATTTGACGTTGTTGTTGTTGTTGTTTATTTGATATTGTTGTTGTTGTTTATTTGACGTTGTTGTTGTTGACGTTGTTGTTGTTGTTGTTGTTTATTTGACGTTGTTATTGTTGTTGCTGTTGTTTATTTGACGTTGTTGTTGTCGTTGTTGTTGTTTATTTGACGTTGTTGTTGTTGTTGTTTATTTGACGTTGTTATTATTTATTTGACGTTGTTGTTTTTGTTTATTTGACGTTGTTGTTGTTGTTGTTGTTTATTTGACGTTGTTGTTGTTGTTTATTTGACGTTGTTGTTGTTGTTGTTTATTTGACATTGTTGTTGTTGTTGTTGTTGACGTTGTTGTTGTTGTTTATTTGACATTGTTGTTGTTGTTGTTGTTGGTGTTGTTGTTTATTTGACGTTGTTGTTGTTGTTGTGGTTTATTTGACGTTGTTTTGGTTGTTGTTGTTTATTTGGCATTGTTGTTGTTTATTTGACATTGTTGTTGTTGTTGTTTATTTGACGTAGTTGTTGTTGTTGACGTTGTTGTTGTTGTTGCTTATTTGACGTTTTTGTTGTTGTTGTTGATGTTGTTGTTGTTGTTTATTTGACGTTGTTGTGGTTATTGTTTATTTGACGTTGTTGTTGTTGTTAGTGTTGTTGTTTATTTGACGTTGTTGTTGTTTTTGTTTATTTGATGTTGTTGTTGTTGTTGTTTATTTGACATTGTTGTTGTTGTTGACGTTGTTGTTGTTGTTGTTTATTTGACATTGTTGTTGTTGTTTATTTGACATGGTTGTTGTTGTTTATTTGAGGTTGTTGTTGTTGTTTATTTGACGTAGTTGTTGTTGTTGACGTTGTTGTTGTTGTTTATTTGACGTTGTTGTTGTTATTGTTTATTTGATGTTGTTGTTGTTGTTATTGTTGTTGTTTATTTGACGTTGTTGTTGTTGTTGTTGTTGTTTATTTGATGTTGTTGTTGTTGTTTATTTGACATTGTTGTTGTTTATTTGACGTTGTTGTTGTTGTTTATTTGACGTTGTTGTTGTTGTTTATTGGACGTTGTTGTTGTTGTATATTTGACGGTGTTGTTGTTGTTTATTTGACGTTGTTGTTGTTGTTTATTTGACGTTGTTGTTATTGTTGACGTTGTTGTTGTTGTTTATTTGACGTTGTTGTTGTTGTTGACATAGTTGTTGTTGTTGTTGTTTATTTCACGTTGTTGATGTTGTTGATGTTGTTGTTTATTTGATGTTGTAGTTGTTGTTTATTTGACGTTGTTGTTGTTGTTGACATTGTTGTTGTTGTTGTTGTTTATTTGATGTTGTTGTTGTTTATTTGACATTGTTGTTGTTGTTGACGTTGTTGTTGTTGTTGTTGTTGTTTATTTGACATTGTTGTTGTTGTTGTTGACGTTGTTAGTTTTGTTGTTTATTTGACGTTGTTGTTGTTGTTTATTAGACGTTGTTTTAGTTGTTGTTGTTTAATTGATGTTGTTGTTGTTGTTGTTTATTTGACGTTGTTGTTATTGACATTGTTGTTGTTGTTGTTGTTTATTTGACGTAGTTGTTGTTGTTGACGTTGTTGTTGTTGTTGCTTATTTGATATTTTTGTTGTTGTTGATGTTGTTGTTGTTGTTTATTTGACGTTGTTGTTGTTGTTGTTTATTTGACGTTGTTGTTGTTGTTGTTATTGTTGTTGTTTATTTGACGTTGTTGTTGTTGTTTATTTGACATTGTTGTTGTTGTTGTTGACGTTGTTGTTGTTGTTGTTGTTGTTTATTTGACATTGTTGTTGTTGTTTATTTGACGTTGTTGTTGTTGTTGTTTATTTGACGTAGTTGTTGTTGTTGACGTTGTTGTTGTTGTTGTTGTTGTTTATTTGACGTTGTTGTTGTTGTTGTTGTTTATTTGACATTGTTGTTGTTGTTATTGTTGTTGTTTATTTGACGTTGTTGTTGTTGTTGTTGTTTATTTGATGTTGTTGTTGTTGTTTATTTGACATTGTTGTTGTTTATTTGACGTTGTTGTTGTTGTTTATTTGACGTTGTTGTTGTTGTTTATTGGACGTTGTTGTTGTTGTTGTTGTTGTTGTTTATTTGATATTGTTGTTGTTGTTTATTTGACGTTGTTGTTGTTGACGTTGTTGTTGTTGTTGTTTATTTGACGTTGTTATTGTTGTTGCTGTTGTTTATTTGACGTTGTTGTTGTCGTTGTTGATGTTTATTTGACGTTGTTGTTGTTGTTGTTGTTTATTTGACGTTGTTGTTATTTATTTGACGGTGTTGTTGTTGTTGTTTATTTGACGTTGTTGTTGTTGTTGTTGTTTATTTGACGTTGTTGTTGTTGTTTATTTGACGTTGTTGTTGTTGTTGTTGTTTATTTGACATTGTTGTTGTTGTTGTTGACGTTGTTGTTGTTGTTGTTTATTTGACATTGTTGTTGTTGTTGTTGGTGTTGTTGTTTATTTGACGTTGTTGTTGTTGTTGTGGTTTATTTAACGTTGTTTTGGTTGTTGTTGTTTATTTGGCATTGTTGTTGTTTATTTGACATTGTTGTTGTTGACATTGTTGTTGTTGTTGTTTATTTGACGTAGTTGTTGTTGTTGACGTTGTTGTTGTTGTTGCTTATTTGACGTTTTTGTTGTTGTTGTTGATGTTGTTGTTGTTGTTGTTTATTTGACGTTGATGTTGTTATTGTTTATTTGACGTTGTTGTTGTTGTTAGTGTTGTTGTTTATTTGACGTTGTTGTTGTTGTTGTTGTTTATTTGATGTTGTTGTTGTTGTTGTTGTTGTTGTTGTTTATTTGACATTGTTGTTGTTGTTGACGTTGTTGTTGTTGTTGTTGTTTATTTGACATTGTTGTTGTTGTTTATTTGACGTTGTTGTGGTTGTTTATTTGACGTAGTTGTTGTTGTTGACGTTGTTGTTGTTGTTTATTTGACGTTGTTGTTGTTATTGTTTATTTGATGTTGTTGTTGTTGTTATTGTTGTTGTTTATTTGACGTTGTTGTTGTTGTTGTTTATTTGATGTTGTTGTTGTTGTTTATTTGACATTGTTGTTGTTTATTTGACGTTGTTGTTGTTGTTTATTTGACGTTGTTGTTGTTGTTTATTGGACGTTATTGTTGTTGTATATTTGACGGTGTTGTTGTTGTTGTTGTTTATTTAATGTTGTTGTTGTTGTTGTTTATTTGACGTTGTTGTTATTGTTGACGTTGTTGTTGTTGTTGTTTATTTGACGTTGTTGTTGTTGTTGACATAGTTGTTGTTGTTGTTGTTTATTTCACGTTGTTGATGTTGTTGATGTTGTTGTTTATTTGACGTTGTAGTTGTTGTTTATTTGACGTTGTTGTTGTTGTTGACATTGTTGTTGTTGTTGTTGTTTATTTGATGTTGTTGTTGTTTATTTGACATTGTTGTTGTTGTTGATGTTGTTGTTGTTGTTGTTTATTTGACATTGTTGTTGTTGTTGTTGACGTTGTTAGTTTTGTTGTTTATTTGACGTTGTTGTTGTTGTTGTTTATTAGACGTTGTTTTAGTTGTTGTTGTTTATTTGATGTTGTTGTTGTTGTTGTTTATTTGACGTTGTTGTTGTTGACATTGTTGTTGTTGTTGTTTATTTGACGTAGTTGTTGTTGTTGACGTTGTTGTTGTTGTTGCTTATTTGACATTTTTGTTGTTGTTGATGTTGTTGTTGTTGTTTATTTGACGTTGTTGTTGTTGTTGTTTATTTGACGTTGTTGTTGTTGTTGTTGTTGTTGTTGTTGTTATTGTTGTTGTTTATTTGACATTGTTGTTGTTGTTATTTATTTGACATTGTTGTTGTTGTTGTTGACGTTGTTGTTGTTGTTGTTGTTTATTTGACATTGTTGTTGTTGTTTATTTGACGTTGTTGTTGTTGTTTATTTGACGTAGTTGTTGTTGTTGACGTTGTTGTTGTTGTTGTTGTTGTTTATTTGACGTTGTTGTTGTTGTTTATTTGACATTGTTGTTGTTGTTATTGTTGTTGTTTATTTGACGTTGTTGTTGTTGTTGTTGTTTATTTGATGTTGTTGTTGTTGTTTATTTGACATTGTTGTTGTTTATTTGACGTTGTTGTTGTTGTTTATTTGACGTTGTTGTTGTTGTTTATTGGACGTTGTTGTTGTTGTTGTTGTTGTATATTTGACGGTGTTGTTGTTGTTTATTTGACGTTGTTGTTGTTTATTTGACGTTGTTGTTGTTGATGTTGTTGTTGTTGTTTATTTGACGTTGTTGTTGTTGACATAGTTGTTGTTGTTGTTGTTTATTTCACGTTGTTGATGTTGTTGTTTATTTGACGTTGTAGTTGTTGTTTATTTGACGTTGTTGTTGTTGACATTGTTGTTGTTGTTTTTTATTTGATGTTGTTGTTGTTGTTTATTTGACATTGTTGTTGTTGTTGACGTTGTTGTTGTTGTTGTTTATTTGACATTGTTGTTGTTGTTGTTGACGTTGTTGGTTTTGTTGTTTATTTGACGTTGTTGTTGTTGTTTATTGGACGTTGTTTTAGTTGTTGTTGTTTATTTGACGTTGTTGTTGTTGTTTATTTGACGTTGTTATTGTTGACATTGTTGTTGTTGTTGTTGTTTATTTGACGTAGTTGTTGTTGTTGACGTTATTGTTGTTGTTGTTGTTGTTGTTGTTTATTTGACGTTTTTGTTGTTGTTGATGTTGTTGTTGTTGTTTATTTGACGTTGTTGTTATTGTTGTTTATTTGACGTTGTTGTTGTTGTTGTTTATATGACGTTGTTGTTGTTATTGTTGTTGTTTATTTGACGTTGTTGTTGTTGTTTATTTGATGTTGTTGTTGTTGTTGTTTATTTGACATTGTTGTTGTTGGTGACGTTGTTGTTGTTGTTGTTTATTTGACATTGTTGTTGTTGTTGTTGACGTTGTTGGTGTTGTTGTTTATTTGACGTTGTTGTTGTTGTTGTTGTTTATTTGATGTTGTTTTAGTTGTTGTTGTTTATTTGACGTTGTTGTTGTTGTTTATTTGACGTTGTTGTTGTTGTTGTTTATGTGACGTTGTTGTTGTTGACATTGTTGTTGTTGTTGTTTATTTGACGTTGTTTTTGTTGTTGTTGTTTATTTGGCGTTGTTGTTGTTGTTGTTTATTTGACATTGTTGTTGTTGACATTGTTGTTGTTGTTGTTTATTTGACGTAGTTTTTGTTGTTGACGTTGTTGTTGTTGTTGTTTATTTGACGTTTTTGTTGTTCTTGATGTTGTTATTGTTGTTGTTTATTTGACGTTGTTGTTGTTGTTGTTGTTTATTTGACGTTGTTGTTCATTTGACGTTGTTGTTGTTGTTGTTTATTTGACGTTGTTGTTGTTATTGATGTTGTTTATTTGACGTTGTTGTTGTTGTTGTTGTTTATTTAATGTTGTTGTTGTTGTTTATTTGACATTGTTGTTGTTGTTGACGTTGTTGTTGTTGTTGTTGTTTATTTGACATTGTTGTTGTTGTTGTTGTTGTTGACGTTGTTGGTGTTGTTGTTTATTTGACGTTGTTGTTGTTGTTGTTTATTTGACGTTGTTTTAGATGTTGTTGTTTATTTGACGTTGTTGTTATTGTTGTTTAGTTAATGTTGTTTTAGATGTTGTTGTTTATTTGACGGTGTTGTTATTTATTTGACATTGTTGTTGTTGTTGACGTTGTTGTTGTTGTTTATTTGAATTGTTGTTGTTGTTGTTGACGTTGTTAGTGTTGTTGTTTATTTGACGTTGTTGTTGTTTATTTGACGTTGTTTTAGTTGTTATTGTTTATTTGACGTTGTTGTTGTTGTTGTTGTTTATTTAACGTTTTTGTTTTTGACATTGTTGTTGTTGTTGTTGTTTATATGACGTTGTTGTTGTTGTTGTTTATTTGACATAGTTGTTGTTGTTGACGTTGTTGTTGTTGTTGTTGTTGTTGTTTATTTGACGTTTTTGTTGTTGATGATGTTGTTGTTGTTGTTTATTTGACGTTGTTGTTATTGTTTATTTGACGTTGTTGTTGTTGTTGTTTATTTGACGTTGTTGTTGTTGTTGTTGTTGTTGTTTATTTGACGTTGTTATTGTTGTTGTTGTTTATTTGATGTTGTTGTTGTTGTTTATTTGACGTTGGTGTTGTTGTTGTTGTTGTTTATTTGACGTTGTTGTTTATTTGACGTTGTTGTTGTTGTTATTTATTTGACGTTGTTGTTGTTGTTATAGTTTATTTGACGTTGTTGTTGTTGTTGTTGTTGTTTATTTGACGTTGTTATTGTTGTTTATTTGACGTTGTTTTTGTTATTTGACGTTGTTGTTGTTGTTGTTGTATTTGTTGTTGTTGTTGTTGTTGCTTATTTGACGTTGTTGTATTTGTTGTAGTTTATTTGACGTTGTTGCTGTTGTTTATTTGACGTTGTTGTTGTTGTTATTGTTTATTTGATGTTGTTGTTGTTTATTTGACGTTGTTGTTGTTGACGTTGTTGTTGTTGTTGTTGTTGTTGTTTATTTGACATTGTTATTGTTGGTGCTGTTGTTTATTTGAAGTTGTTGTTGTCGTTGTTGTTGTTTATTTGACGTTGTTGTTGTTGTTGTTGTTTATTTGATGTTGTTGTTATTTATTTGACGTTGTTGTTGTTGTTGTTTATTTGACGTTGTTGTTGTTGTTGTTTATTTGACGTTGTTGTTGTTGTTTATTTGACGTTGTTGTTGTTTATTTGACATTGTTGTTGTTGTTGACGTTGTTGTTGTTGTTTATTTGACATTGTTGTTGTTGTTGTTGGTGTTGTTGTTTATTTGACGTTGTTGTTGTTGTTGTTGTTGTTTATTTGATGTTGTTTTAGTTGTTGTTGTTTATTTGGCGTTGTTGTTGTTTATTTGACATTGTTGTTGTTGACATTGTTGTTGTTGTTGTTGTTTATTTGACGTAGTTGTTGTTGTTGACGTTGTTGTTGTTGTTGTTGCTTATTTGACGTTTATGTTGTTGTTGATGTTGTTGTTGTTGTTTATTTGACGTTGTTGTTGTTGTTGTTTATTTGACGTTGCTGTTGTTGTTATTGTTGTTGTTTATTTGATGTTGTTGTTGTTTATTTGATGTTGTTGTTGTTGTTTATTTGACATTGTTGTTATTGTTGACGTTGTTGTTGTTGTTTATTTGACATTGTTGTTGTAGTTTATTTGACGTTGTTGTTGTTGTTTATTTGACGTAGTTGTTGTTGTTGACGTTGTTGTTGTTGTTGTTGTTTATTTGACGTTGTTGTTGTTGTTGTTTATTTGATGTTGTTGTTGTTGTTATTGTTGTTGTTTATTTGACGTTGTTGTTGATGTTGTTTATTTGATGTTGTTGTTGTTGTTTAATTGACATTGTTGTTGTTTATTTGACGTTGTTGTTGTTGTTTATTTGACGTTGTTGTTGTTGTTTATTGGACGTTGTTGTTGTTGTATATTTGACGGTGTTGTTGTTGTTGTTGTTGTTTATTTGACGTTGTTGTTGTTGTTGTTTATTTGACGTTGTTGTTATTGTTTATTTGACATTGTTGTTGTTGTTGACGTTGTTGTTGTTGTTGTTGTTGTTTATTTGACATTGTTGTTGTTGTTGACGTTGTTGGTTTTGTTGTTTATTTGACGTTGTTGTTGTTTATTAGACGTTGTTTTAGTTGTTGTTGTTTATTTGACGTTATTGTTGTTGTTTATTTGACGTTGTTGTTGTTGTTGTTGTTTATTTGACGTTATTGTTGTTGTTGTTATTTATTTGACGTTGTTGTTATTGTTGACGTTGTTGTTGTTGTTTATTTGATGTTGATGTTGTTGATGTTGTTGTTTATTTGACGTTGTAGTTGTTGTTTATTTGACGTTGTTGTTGTTGTTGACATTGTTGTTGTTGTTGTTGTTGTTTATTTGATGTTGTTGTTGTTGTTTATTTGACATTGTTGTTGTTGTTGACGTTGTTGTTGTTGTTGTTGTTGTTGTTTATTTGACATTGTTGTTGTTGTTGACGTTGTTGGTTTTGTTGTTTATTTGACGTTGTTGTTTATTAGACGTTGTTTTAGTTGTTGTTGTTTATTTGACGTTATTGTTGTTGTTTATTTGACGTTGTTGTTGACATTGTTGTTGTTGTTTATTTGACGTAGTTGTTGTTGTTGACGTTGTTGTTGTTGTTGTTGTTTATTTGACGTTTTTGTTGTTGTTGATGTTGTTGTTGTTGTTTATTTGACGTTGTTGTTATTGTTGTTTATTTGACGTTGTTGTTGTTGTTTATATGACATTGTTGTTGTTATTGTTGTTGTGCATTTGACGTTGTTGTTGTTGCTGTTTATTTGATGTTGTTGTTGTTGTTTATTTGACATTGTTGTTGTTGTTGACGTTGTTGTTGTTGTTTATTTGACATTGTTGTTATTGTTGTTTTTGACGTTGTTGGTGTTGTTGTTTATTTGACGTTGTTGTTGTTGTTGTTTATTTGATGTTATTTTAGTTGTTGTTGTTGTTTATTTGACGTTGTTGTTGTTGTTTATTTGACGTTGTTGTTGTTGACATTGTTGTTGTTGTTGCTTATTTGACGTTGTTTTTGTTGTTGTTGTTTATTTGGCGTTGTTGTTGTTGTTGTTTATTTGACATTGTTGTTGTTGACATTGTTGTTGTTGTTTATTTGACGTAGTTTTTGTTGTTGACGTTGTTGTTGTTGTTTATTTGACGTTTTTGTTGTTCTTGATGTTGTTGTTGTTGTTGTTTATTTGATGTTGTTGTTGTTGTTGTTTATTTGACGTTGTTGTTGTTATTCATTTCACGTTGTTGTTGTTGTTTATTTGACGTTGTTGTTGTTATTGATGTTGTTTATTTGACGTTGTTGTTGTTGTTGTTGTTTATTTACTGTTGTTGTTGTTGTTGCTTATTTGACATTGTTGTTGTTGTTGACGTTGTTGTTGTTGTTTATTTGACATTGTTGTTGTTGTTGTTGACGTTGTTGGTGTTGTTGTTTATTTGACGTTGTTGTTGTTGTTGTTTATTTGATGTTGTTTTAGATGTTGTTGTTTATTTGACGTTGTTGTTGTTTATTTGACGTTGTTTTAGTTGTTGTTGTTTAATTGACGTTGTTGTTGTTGTTTATTTGACGTTTTTGTTTTTGACATTGTTGTTGTTGTTATTTATATGACGTTGTTGTTGTTGTTGTTTATTTGACATAGTTGTTGTTGTTGACGTTGTTGTTGTTGTTGTTTATTTGACGTTTTTGTTGTTGATGAAGTTGTTGTTGTTGTTTATTTGACGTTGTTGTTATTGTTTATTTGACGTTGTTGTTGTTGTTGTTTATTTGACGTTGTTGTTGTTATTGTTGTTGTTTATTTGACGTTGTTGTTGTTGTTGTTGTTTATTTGATGTTGTTGTTGTTGTTCTTGTTGTTTATTTGACGTTGGTGTTGTTGTTGTTTATTTGACGTTGTTGTTATTGTTATTTATTTGACGTTGTTGTTGTTGTTATTGTTTATTTGACGTTGTTGTTGTTGTTGTTGTTTATTTGACGTTGTTATTGTTGTTTATTTGACGTTGTTATTGTTGTTTATTTGACGTTGTTTTTGTTATTTGACGTTGTTGTTGTTGTTGTATTAGTTGTTGTTGTTGTTGCTTATTTGACGTTGTTGTTATTGTTGTTGTTTATTTGACGTTGTTGCTATTGTTTATTTGACGTTGTTGTTGTTGTTGTTGTTGTTGTTGTTTATTTGATGTTGTTGTTGTTTATTTGACGTTGTTGTTGACGTTGTTGTTGTTGTTTATTTGACGTTGTTATTGTTGTTGCTGTTGTTTATTTGACGTTGTTGTTGTCGTTGTTGTTGTTTATTTGACGTTGTTGTTGTTGTTGTTTATTTGACGTTGTTGTTGTTGTTGTTATTTATTTGACGTTGTTGTTGTTGTTTATTTGACGTTGTTGTTGTCGTTGTTTATTTGACGTTGTTGTTGTTGTTTATTTGACGTTGTTGTTGTTGTTGTTGTTGTGTATTTGACATTGTTGTTGTTGTTGTTGACGTTGTTGTTGTTGTTTATTTGACATTGTTGTTGTTGTTGTTGTTGTTGTTGTTGTTGTTTATTTGACGTTGTTGTTGTTGTTGCTGTTGTTGTCGTGGTTTATTTGACGTTGTTTTGGTTGTTGTAGTTTATTCGGTGTTGTTATTGTTTATTTGACATTGTTGTTGTTGACATTGTTGTTGTTGTTGTTGTTGTTTATTTGACGTAGTTGTTGTTGTTGACGTTGTTGTTGTTGTTGCTTATTTGACGTTTTTGTTGTTGTTGATGTTGTTGTTGTTGTTTATTTGACGTTGTTATTGTTGTTGTTGTTTATTTGACGTTGTTGTTGTTGTTAGTGTTGTTGTTTATTTGACGTTGTTGTTGTTGTTGTTTATTTGATGTTGTTGTTGTTGTTGTTGTTTATTTGACATTGTTGTTGTTGACGTTGTTGTTGTTGTTGTTTATTTGACATTGTTGTTGTTGTTTATTTGACGTTGTTGTTGTTGTTTATTTGACGTAGTTGTTGTTGTTGACGTTGTTGTTGTTGTTGTTTATTTGACGTTGTTGTTGTTATTGTTTATTTGATGTTGTTGTTGTTGTTATTGTTGTTGTTTATTTGACGTTGTTGTTGTTGTTTATTTGATGTTGTTGTTGTTGTTTATTTGACATTGTTGTTGTTTATTTGACGTTGTTGTTGTTGTTTATTTGACGTTGTTGTTGTTGTTTATTGGACGTTGTTGTTGTTGTTGTTGTATATTTGACGTTGTTGTTGTTTATTTGACGTTGTTGTTATTGTTGACGTTGTTGTTGTTGTTTATTTGACGTTGTTGTTGTTGTTGACATAATTGTTGTTGTTGTTGTTTATTTCACGTTGTTGATGTTGTTGATGTTGTTGTTTATTTGACGTTGTAGTTGTTGTTTATTTGATATTGTTGTTGTTGTTGTTGACGTTGTTGGTGTTGTTGTTTATTTGACGTTGTTGTTGTTGTTTTTGTTTATTTGATGTTGTTTTAGATGTTGTTGTTTATTTGACGTTGTTGTTGTTGTTTATTTAACGTTGTTTTAGATGTTGTTGTTTATTTGACGGTGTTGTTGTTTATTTGACATTGTTGTTGTTGTTGACGTTGTTGTTGTTGTTGTTTATTTGACATTGTTGTTGTTGTTGTTGTTGTTGACGTTGTTGGTGTTGTTGTTTATTTGACGTTGTTGTTGTTGTTGTTGTTGTTGTTTATTTGACGTTGTTTTAGTTGTTATTGTTTATTTGACGTTGTTGTTGTTGTTTATTTGACGTTTTTGTTTTTGACATTGTTGTTGTTGTTATTTATATGACGTTGTTGTTGTTGTTTATTTGACATAGTTGTTGTTGTTGACGTTGTTGTTGTTGTTGTTGTTTATTTGACGTTTTTGTTGTTGATGATGTTGTTGTTGTTATTTATTTGACATTGTTGTTATTGTTTATTTGACGTTGTTGTTGTTGTTTATTTGACGTTGTTGTTGTTATTGTTGTTGTTTATTTGACGTTGTTGTTGTTGTTGTTTATTTGATGTTGTTGTTGTTGTTTATTTGACGTTGGTGTTGTTGTTGTTTATTTGACGTTGTTGTTGTTGTTGTTGTTATTTATTTGACGTTGTTGTTGTTGTTATTGTTTATTTGACGTTGTTGTTGTTGTTTATTTGACGTTGTTATTGTTGTTTATTTGACGTTGTTTTTGTTATTTGACGTTGTTGTTGTTGTTGTATTAGTTGTTGTTGTTGTTGCTTATTTGACGTTGTTGTTATTGTTGTTGTTTATTTGACGTTGTTGCTGTTGTTTATTTGACGTTGTTGTTGTTGTTGTTTATTTGATGTTGTTGTTGTTGTTTATTTGACGTTGTTGTTGACGTTGTTGTTGTTGTTGTTTATTTGACGTTGTTATTGTTGTTGCTGTTGTTTATTTGACGTTGTTGTTGTCGTTGTTGTTGTTTATTTGACGTTGTTGTTGTTGTTGTTGTTTATTTGACGTTGTTGTTGTTGTTGTTATTTATTTGACGTTGTTGTTGTTCTTTATTTGACGTTGTTGTTGTTGTTGTTGTTTATTTGACGTTGTTGTTGTTGTTGTTGTTTATTTGACGTTGTTGTTGTTTATTTGACGTTGTTGTTGTTGTTGTGTATTTGACATTGTTGTTGTTGTTGACGTTGTTGTTGTTGTTTATTTGACATTGTTGTTGTTGTTGTTGTTGTTGTTGGTGTTGTTGTTTATTTGACGTTGTTGTTGTTATTGTTGTCGTGGTTTATTTGACGTTGTTTTGGTTGTTGTTGTTTATTTGGCGTTGTTGTTTATTTGACATTGTTGTTGTTGACATTGTTGTTGTTGTTGTTTATTTGACGTAGTTGTTGTTGTTGACGTTGTTGTTGTTGTTGCTTATTTGACGTTTTTGTTGTTGTTGATGTTGTTGTTGTTGTTTATTTGACGTTGTTGTTGTTGTTGTTTATTTGACGTTGTTGTTGTTGTTGTTGTTAGTGTTGTTGTTTATTTGACGTTGTTGTTGTTTATTTGATGTTGTTGTTGTTGTTGTTGTTGTTGTTGTTTATTTGACATTGTTGTTGTTGTTGACGTTGTTGTTGTTGTTGTTTATTTGACATTGTTGTTGTTG
The DNA here is from genome assembly GCA_948472305.1 of Vicia faba. NCBI lineage: Eukaryota > Viridiplantae > Streptophyta > Magnoliopsida > Fabales > Fabaceae > Vicia > Vicia faba. The sequence goes on from OX451737.1 coordinate 315,818,543, forward strand.
TTTATTTGACGTTGTTGTTGTTGTTTATTTGACGTAGTTGTTGTTGTTGACGTTGTTGTTGTTGTTGTTTATTTGACGTTGTTGTTGTTATTGTTTATTTGATGTTGTTGTTGTTGTTATTGTTGTTGTTTATTTGACGTTGTTGTTGTTTATTTGATGTTGTTGTTGTTGTTTATTTGACATTGTTGTTGTTTATTTGACGTTGTTGTTGTTGTTTATTTGACGTTGTTGTTGTTGTTTATTGGACGTTGTTGTTGTTGTATATTTGACGGTGTTGTTGTTATTGATGTTGTTTATTTGAGGTTGTTGTTGTTGTTTATTTGACGTTGTTGTTATTGTTGACGTTGTTGTTGTTGTTTATTTGACGTTGTTGTTGTTGTTGACATAGTTGTTGTTGTTGTTGTTTATTTCACGTTGTTGATGTTGTTGATGTTGTTGTTTATTTGACGTTGTAGTTGTTGTTTATTTGACGTTGTTGTTGTTGTTGACATTGTTGTTGTTGTTGTTTATTTGATGTTGTTGTTGTTGTTTATTTGACATTGTTGTTGTTGTTGACGTTGTTGTTGTTGTTGTTGTTTATTTGACATTGTTGTTGTTGTTGTTGACGTTGTTAGTTTTGTTGTTTATTTGACGCTGTTGTTTATTAGACGTTGTTTTAGTTGTTGTTGTTTATTTGATGTTGTTGTTGTTGTTGTTTATTTGACGTTGTTGTTGTTGACATTGTTGTTGTTGTTGTTTATTTGACGTAGTTGTTGTTGTTGACGTTGTTGTTGTTGTTGCTTATTTGACCTTTTTGTTGTTGTTGATGTTGTTGTTGTTGTTTATTTGACGTTGTTGTTGTTGTTGTTTATTTGACGTTGTTGTTGTTGTTATTGTTGTTGTTTATTTGACGTTGTTGTTGTTGTTTATTTGATGTTGTTGTTGTTTATTTGACATTGTTGTTGTTGTTGACGTTGTTGTTGTTGTTGTTTATTTGACATTGTTGTTGTTGTTTATTTGACGTTGTTGTTGTTGTTTATTTGACGTAGTTGTTGTTGTTGACGTTGTTGTTGTTGTTGTTGTTGTTGTTATTGTTTATTTGACGTTGTTGTTGTTGTTGTTGTTGTTTATTTGACATTGTTGTTGTTATTATTGTTGTTGTTTATTTGACGTTGTTGTTGTTGTTTATTTGATGTTGTTGTTGTTGTTTATTTGACATTGTTGTTGTTTATTTGACGTTGTTGTTGTTGTTTATTTGACGTTGTTGTTGTTGTTTATTGGACGTTGTTGTTGTTGTTGTATATTTGACGGTGTTGTTGTTGTTGTTGTTTATTTGACGTTGTTGTTGTTGTTGTTTATTTGACGTTGTTGTTGTTGATGTTGTTGTTGTTGTTGTTCATTTGACGTTGTTGTTGTTGACATAGTTGTTGTTGTTGTTGTTTATTTCACGTTGTTGATGTTGTTGTTTATTTGACGTTGTAGTTGTTGTTTATTTGACGTTGTTGTTGTTGTTGACATTGTTGTTGTTGTTGTTTATTTGATGTTGTTGTTGTTGTTTATTTGACATTGTTGTTGTTGTTGACGTTGTTGTTGTTGTTGTTTATTTGAAATTGTTGTTGTTGTTGTTGACATTGTTGGTTTTGTTGTTTATTTGACGTTGTTGTTGTTGTTTATTGGACGTTGTTTTAGTTGTTGTTGTTTATTTGACGTTGTTGTTGTTGTTGTTTATTTGACGTTGTTATTGTTGACATTGTTGTTGTTGTTGACGTTGTTGTTGTTGTTGTTGTTTATTTGACGTTTTTGTTGTTGTTGATGTTGTTGTTGTTGTTGTTTATTTGACGTTGTTGTTATTGTTTGTTATTTGACGTTGTTGTTGTTGTTGTTTACATGACGTTGTTGTTGTTATTGTTGTTGTTTATTTGACGTTGTTGTTGTTGTTTATTTGATGTTGTTGTTGTTGTTGTTTATTTGACATTGTTGTTGTTGTTGACGTTGTTGTTGTTGTTGTTTATTTGACATTGTTGTTGTTGTTGTTGTTGTTGTTGACGTTGTTGGTGTTGTTGTTTATTTGACGTTGTTGTTGTTGTTTATTTGATGTTGTTTTAGTTGTTGTTGTTGACATTGTTGTTGTTGTTGTTGTTTATTTGACGTTGTTGTTGTTGTTTATTTGACGTTGTTGTTGTTGTTGTTGCTTATTTGACGTTTATGTTGTTGTTGATGTTGTTGTTGTTGTTTATTTGACGTTGTTGTTGTTGTTGTTGTTGTTTATTTGACGTTGCTGTTGTTGTTATTGTTGTTGTTTATTTGACGTTGTTGTTGTTTATTTGATGTTGTTGTTGTTGTTTATTTGACATTGTTGTTATTGTTGACGTTGTTGTTGTTGTATATTTGACATTGTTGTTGTAGTTTATTTGACGTTGTTGTTGTTGTTTATTTGACGTAGTTGTTGTTGTTGACGTTGTTGTTGTTGTTGTTTATTTGACGTTGTTGTTGTTGTTTATTTGATGTTGTTGTTGTTGTTGTTATTGTTGTTGTTTATTTGACGTTGTTGTTGTTGTTGTTGTTTATTTGATGTTGTTGTTGTTGTTTAATTGACATTGTTGTTGTTTATTTGACGTTGTTGTTGTTGTTGTTTATTTGACGTTGTTGTTGTTGTTTATTGGACGTTGTTGTTGTTGTATATTTGACGGTGTTGTTGTTGTTGTTGTTTATTTGACGTTGTTGTTGTTGTTGTTTATTTGACGTTGTTGTTATTGTTTATTTGACATTGTTGTTGTTGTTGACGTTGTTGTTGTTGTTGTTGTTGTTGTTTATTTGACATTGTTGTTGTTGTTGACGTTGTTGGTTTTGTTGTTTATTTGACGTTGTTGTTGTTTATTAGACGTTGTTTTAGTTGTTGTTGTTTATTTGACGTTATTGTTGTTGTTTATTTGACGTTGTTGTTGTTGTTGTTTATTTGACGTTATTGTTGTTGTTGTTGTTTATTTGACGTTGTTGTTATTGTTGACGTTGTTGTTGTTGTTTATTTGATGTTGTTGTTGTTGTTTATTTGACATTGTTGTTGTTGTTGACGTTGTTGTTGTTGTTGTTGTTGTTTATTTGACATTGTTGTTGTTGTTGACGTTGTTGGTTTTGTTGTTTATTTGACGTTGTTGTTGTTTATTAGACGTTGTTTTAGTTGTTGTTGTTTATTTAACGTTATTGTTGTTGTTTATTTGACGTTGTTGTTGACATTGTTGTTGTTGTTTATTTGACGTAGTTGTTGTTGTTGACGTTGTTGTTGTTGTTGTTGTTGTTGTTTATTTGACGTTTTTGTTGTTGTTGATGTTGTTGTTGTTGTTTATTTGACGTTGTTGTTATTGTTGTTTATTTGACGTTGTTGTTGTTGTTTATATGACATTGTTGTTGTTATTGTTGTTGTTTATTTGACGTTGTTGTTGTTGCTGTTTATTTGATGTTGTTGTTGTTGTTTATTTGACATTGTTGTTGTTGTTGACATTGTTGTTGTTGTTTATTTGACATTGTTGTTATTGTTGTTTTTGACGTTGTTGGTGTTGTTGTTTATTTGACGTTGTTGTTGTTGTTGTTGTTTATTTGATGTTGTTTTAGTTGTTGTTGTTGTTTATTTGACGTTGTTGTTGTTGTTTATTTGACGTTGTTGTTGTTGACATTGTTGTTGTTGTTGTTTATTTGACGTTGTTTTTGTTGACATTGTTGTTGTTGTTGTTTATTTGACGTTGTTTTTGTTGTTGTTGTTTATTTGGCGTTGTTGTTGTTGTTGTTTATTTGACATTGTTGTTGTTGACATTGTTGTTGTTGTTGTTTATTTGACGTAGTTTTTGTTGTTGACGTTGTTGTTGTTTATTTGACGTTTTTGTTGTTCTTGATGTTGTTGTTGTTGTTGTTTATTTGATGTTGTTGTTGTTGTTGTTGTTGTTGTTTATTTGACGTTGTTGTTGTTGTTCATTTGACGTTGTTGTTGTTGTTTATTTGACGTTGTTGTTGTTATTGTTGTTGTTTATTTGACGTTGTTGTTGTTGTTGTTGTTGTTTATTTAATGTTGTTGTTGTTGTTGTTTATTTGACATTGTTGTTGTTGTTGACGTTGTTGTTGTTGTTTATTTGACATTGTTGTTGTTGTTGTTGACGTTGTTGGTGTTGTTGTTTATTTGACGTTGTTGTTGTTGTTGTTTATTTGATGTTGTTTTAGATGTTGTTGTTTATTTGACGTTGTTGTTGTTGTTTATTTAACGTTGTTTTAGATGTTGTTGTTTATTTGACGGTGTTGTTGTTTATTTGACATTGTTGTTGTTGTTGACGTTGTTGTTGTTGTTGTTGTTTATTTGACGTTGTTGTTGTTGTTGTTTATTTGACGTTGTTTTAGTTGTTGTTGTTTATTTGACGTTGTTTTAGTTGTTGTTGTTTAATTGACGTTGTTGTTGTTGTTTATTTGACGTTTTTGTTTTTGACATTGTTGTTGTTGTTATTTATATGACGTTGTTGTTGTTGTTGTTTATTTGACATAGTTGTTGTTGTTGACGTTGTTGTTGTTGTTGTTTATTTGACGTTTTTGTTGTTGATGAAGTTGTTGTTGTTGTTTATTTGACGTTGTTGTTATTGTTTATTTGACGTTGTTGTTGTTGTTGTTTATTTGACGTTGTTGTTGTTATTGTTGTTGTTTATTTGACGTTGTTGTTGTTGTTGTTTATTTGATGTTGTTGTTGTTGTTGTTGTTGTTTATTTGACGTTGGTGTTGTTGTTGTTTATTTGACGTTGTTGTTGTTGTTATTTATTTGACGTTGTTGTTGTTGTTATTGTTTATTTGACGTTGTTGTTGTTCTTGTTTATTTGACGTTGTTATTGTTGTTTATTTGACGTTGTTATTGTTGTTTATTTGACGTTGTTTTTGTTATTTGACGTTGTTGTTGTTGTATTAGTTGTTGTTGTTGTTGCTTATTTGACGTTGTTGTTATTGTTGTTGTTTATTTGACGTTGTTGCTATTGTTTATTTGACGTTGTTGTTGTTGTTGTTGTTGTTGTTGTTGTTTATTTGATGTTGTTGTTGTTTATTTGACGTTGTTGTTGACGTTGTTGTTGTTGTTGTTTATTTGACGTTGTTATTGTTGTTGCTGTTGTTTATTTGACGTTGTTGTTGTCGTTGTTGTTGTATATTTGACGTTGTTGTTGTTGTTGTTTATTTGACGTTGTTGTTGTTGTTGTTATTTATTTGACGTTGTTGTTGTTGTTTATTTGACGTTGTTGTTGTTGTTGTTTATTTGACGTTGTTGTTGTTGTTTATTTGACGTTGTTGTTGTTGTTGTTGTGTATTTGACATTGTTGTTGTTGTTGTTGACGTTGTTGTTGTTGTTTATTTGACATTGTTGTTGTTGTTGTTGTTGTTGGTGTTGTTGTTTATTTGACGTTGTTGTTGTTGTTGCTGTTGTTGTCGTGGTTTATTTGACGTTGTTTTAGTTGTTGTAGTTTATTTGGCGTTGTTGTTGTTTATTTGACATTGTTGTTGTTGACATTGTTGTTGTTGTTGTTTATTTGACGTAGTTGTTGTTGTTGACATTGTTGTTGTTGTTGCTTATTTGACGTTTTTGTTGTTGTTGTTGATGTTGTTGTTGTTGTTTATTTGACGTTGTTATTGTTGTTGTTGTTTATTTGACGTTGTTGTTGTTGTTAGTGTTGTTGTTTATTTGACGTTGTTGTTGTTGTTGTTTATTTGATGTTGTTGTTGTTGTTGTTGTTTATTTGACATTGTTGTTGTTGTTGACGTTGTTGTTGTTGTTGTTGTTTATTTGACATTGTTGTTGTTGTTTATTTGACGTTGTTGTTGTTATTTATTTGACGTAGTTGTTGTTGTTGACGTTGTTGTTGTTGTTGTTTATTTGACGTTGTTGTTGTTATTGTTTATTTGATGTTGTTGTTGTTGTTGTTATTGTTGTTGTTTATTTGACGTTGTTGTTGTTGTTTATTTGATGTTGTTGTTGTTGTTTATTTGACATTGTTGTTGTTTATTTAACGTTGTTGTTGTTTTTTATTTGACGTTGTTGTTGTTGTTTATTGGACGTTGTTGTTGTTGTTGTATATTTGACGGTGTTGTTGTTGTTGTTGTTGTTTATTTGACGTTGTTATTATTGTTGACGTTGTTGTTGTTGTTTATTTGACGTTGTTGTTGTTGACATAATTGTTGTTGTTGTTGTTTATTTCACGTTGTTGATGTTGTTGATGTTGTTGTTTATTTGACGTTGTAGTTGTTGTTTATTTGATATTGTTGTTGTTGTTGTTGACGTTGTTGATGTTGTTGTTTATTTGACGTTGTTGTTGTTGTTGTTGTTTATTTGACGTTGTTTTAGTTGTTGTTATTTATTTGACGTTTTTGTTTTTGACATTGTTGTTGTTGTTATTTATATGACGTTGTTGTTGTTGTTGTTTATTTGACATAGTTGTTGTTGTTGACGTTGTTGTTGTTGTTGTTGTTGTTTATTTGACGTTTTTGTTGTTGATGATGTTGTTGTTGTTGTTTATTTGACGTTGTTGTTATTGTTTATTTGACGTTGTTGTTGTTGTTGTTTATTTGACGTTGTTGTTGTTATTGTTGTTGTTTATTTGATGTTGTTGTTGTTGTTGTTGTTTATTTGATGTTATTGTTGTTGTTGTTTATTTGACGTTGGTGTTGTTGTTGTTTATTTGACGTTGTTGTTGTTGTTGTTGTTATTTATTTGACGTTGTTGTTGTTGTTATTGTTTATTTGACGTTGTTGTTGTTGTTGTTTATTTGACGTTGTTATTGTTGTTTATTTGACGTTGTTTTTGTTATTTGACGTTGTTGTTGTTGTATTAGTTGTTGTTGTTGTTGCTTATTTGACGTTGTTGTTATTGTTGTTGTTTATTTGACGTTGTTGCTGTTGTTTATTTGACGTTGTTGTTGTTGTTGTTGTTTATTTGATGTTGTTGTTGTTGTTTATTTGACGTTGTTGTTGACGTTGTTGTTGTTGTTGTTTATTTGACGTTGTTATTGTTGTTGCTGTTGTTTATTTGACGTTGTTGTTGTTTATTTGACGTTGTTGTTGTTGTTGTTGTTTATTTGACGTTGTTGTTGTTGTTGTTATTTATTTGACGTTGTTGTTGTTGTTTATTTGACGTAGTTGTTGTTGTTGTTGTTTATTTGACGTTGTTGTTGTTGTTGTTGTTTATTTGACGTTGTTGTTGTTGTTTATTTGACGTTGTTGTTGTTGTTGTTGTGTATTTGACATTGTTGTTGTTGTTGACGTTGTTGTTGTTGTTGTTTATTTGACATTGTTGTTGTTGTTGTTGTTGTTGACGTTGTTGGTGTTGTTGTTTATTTGACGTTGTTGTTGTTGTTTATTTGATGTTGTTTTAGTTGTTGTTGTTTATTTGACGTTGTTGTTGTTGTTTATTTGACGTTGTTGTTGTTGTTTATTTGACGTTGTTGTTGTTGACATTGTTTATGTTGTTGTTTATTTGACGTTGTTTTTGTTGTTGTTGTTTATTTGGCGTTGTTGTTGTTGTTGTTTATTTGACATTGTTGTTGTTGACATTGTTGTTGTTGTTTATTTGACGTAGTTTTTGTTTTTGACGTTGTTGTTGTTGTTGTTGTTTATTTGACGTTTTTGTTGTTCTTGATGTTGTTATTGTTGTTGTTTATTTGACGTTGTTGTTGTTGTTGTTATTGTTGTTGTTTATTTGAGGTTGTTATTGTTGTTTATTTGATGTTGTTGTTGTTGTTGTTGTTCATTTGACGTTGGTGTTGTTGTTGTTTATATTACGTTGTTGTTGTTGTTATTTATTTGACGTTGTTGTTGTTTTTATTGTTTATAAGAAGTTGTTGTTGTTGTTTATTTGACGTTGTTATTGTTGTTTATTTGACGTTTTTGTTATTGTTGTTGTTTATTTGACGTTGTTGTTGTTGTTTATTGGACGTTGTTATTGTTGTTGTTGTTGTTTATTTGACATTGTTGTTGTTTATTTAACGTTGTTGTTGTTTTTTATTTGACGTTGTTGTTGTTGTTTATTGGACGTTGTTGTTGTTGTTGTATATTTGACGGTGTTGTTGTTGTTGTTGTTGTTTATTTGACGTTGTTATTATTATTGACGTTGTTGTTGTTGTTTATTTGACGTTGTTGTTGTTGTTGACATAATTGTTGTTGTTGTTGTTTATTTCACGTTGTTGATGTTGTTGATGTTGTTGTTTATTTGACGTTGTAGTTGTTGTTTATTTGATATTGTTGTTGTTGTTGTTGACGTTGTTGGTGTTGTTGTTTATTTGACGTTGTTGTTGTTGTTTTTGTTTATTTGATATTGTTTTAGATGTTGTTGTTTATTTGACGTTGTTGTTGTTGTTGTTGTTGTTTATTTAACGTTGTTTTAGATGTTTTTGTTTATTTGACGGTGTTGTTGTTTATTTGACATTGTTGTTGTTGTTGACGTTGTTGTTGTTGTTGTTTATTTGACATTGTTGTTGTTGTTGTTGTTGTTGTTGACGTTGTTGGTGTTGTTGTTTATTTGACGTTGTTGTTGTTGTTGTTGTTTATTTGACGTTGTTTTAGTTGTTGTTGTTTATTTGACGTTTTTGTTTTTGACATTGTTGTTGTTGTTATTTATATGACGTTGTTGTTGTTGTTGTTTATTTGACATAGTTGTTGTTGTTGACGTTGTTGTTGTTGTTGTTGTTGTTTATTTGACGTTTTTGTTGTTGATGATGTTGTTGTTGTTGTTTATTTGACGTTGTTGTTATTGTTTATTTGACGTTGTTGTTGTTGTTGTTTATTTGACGTTGTTGTTATTATTGTTGTTGTTTATTTGATGTTGTTGTTGTTGTTGTTGTTTATTTGATGTTATTGTTGTTGTTGTTTATTTGACGTTGGTGTTGTTGTTGTTTATTTGACGTTGTTGTTGTTGTTGTTGTTATTTATTTGACGTTGTTGTTGTTGTTATTGTTTATTTGACGTTGTTGTTGTTGTTGTTTATTTGACGTTGTTATTGTTGTTTATTTGACGTTGTTTTTGTTATTTGACGTTGTTGTTGTTGTATTAGTTGTTGTTGTTGTTGCTTATTTGACGTTGTTGTTATTGTTGTTGTTTATTTGACGTTGTTGCTGTTGTTTATTTGACGTTGTTGTTGTTGTTGTTGTTTATTTGATGTTGTTGTTGTTGTTTATTTGACGTTGTTGTTGACGTTGTTGTTGTTGTTGTTTATTTGACGTTGTTATTGTTGTTGCTGTTGTTTATTTGACGTTGTTGTTGTTTATTTGACGTTGTTGTTGTTGTTGTTGTTGTTTATTTGACGTTGTTGTTGTTGTTGTTATTTATTTGACGTTGTTGTTGTTGTTTATTTGACGTAGTTGTTGTTGTTGTTGTTTATTTGACGTTGTTGTTGTTGTTGTTTATTTGATGTTGTTGTTGTTGTTTATTTGACGTTGTTGTTGTTGTTGTTGTTGTGTATTTGACATTGTTGTTGTTGTTGACGTTGTTGTTGTTGTTGTTTATTTGACATTGTTGTTGTTGTTGTTGTTGTTGACGTTGTTGGTGTTGTTGTTTATTTGACGTTGTTGTTGTTGTTTATTTGATGTTGTTTTAGTTGTTGTTGTTTATTTGACGTTGTTGTTATTGTTTATTTGACGTTGTTGTTGTTGTTTATTTGACGTTGTTGTTGTTGACATTGTTTATGTTGTTGTTTATTTGACGTTGTTTTTGTTGTTGTTGTTTATTTGGCGTTGTTGTTGTTGTTGTTTATTTGACATTGTTGTTGTTGACATTGTTGTTGTTGTTTATTTGATGTAGTTTTTGTTTTTGACGTTGTTGTTGTTGTTGTTGTTTATTTGACGTTTTTGTTGTTCTTGATGTTGTTATTGTTGTTGTTTATTTGACGTTGTTGTTGTTGTTGTTATTGTTGTTGTTTATTTGAGGTTGTTATTGTTGTTTATTTGATGTTGTTGTTGTTGTTGTTGTTGTTCATTTGACGTTGGTGTTGTTGTTGTTTATATTACGTTGTTGTTGTTGTTATTTATTTGACGTTGTTGTTGTTTTTATTGTTTATAAGAAGTTGTTGTTGTTGTTTATTTGACGTTGTTATTGTTGTTTATTTGACGTTTTTGTTATTGTTGTTGTTTATTTGACGTTGTTGTTGTTGTTTATTGGACGTTGTTATTGTTGTTGTTGTTGTTTATTTGACGTTGTTGTTGTTTTATTGACGTTGTTGTTGTTGTTGTTGTTGTTTATTTGACGTTGTTGTTGTTGTTATTTATTTGACGTTGTTGTTGTTTATTTGACGTTGTTGTTGTTGTTTATTTGACGTTGTTGTTGTTGTTTATTTGACGTTGTTGTTGTTGTTTATTTGACATTGTTGTTGTTTTTGTTGTTTATTTGACATTGTTGTTGTTGTTGTTGGTGTTGTTGTTTATTTGACGTTGTTGTTGTTGTTTATTTGACGTTGTTTTAGTTGTTGTTGTTTATTTGGCGTTGTTGTTGTTTATTTGACATTGTTGTTGTTGACATTGTTGTTGTTGTTGTTTATTTGACGTTGTTGTTGTTGTTGTTGTTGTTCTTTATTTGATGTTGTTGTTGTTGTTGTTGTTTATTTCACATTGTTGTTGTTTATTTGACGTTGTTGTTGTTGTTTATTTGACGTTGTTGTTGTTGTTTATTGGACGTTGTTGTTGTTGTTGTATATTTGACGGTGTTGTTGTTGTTGACATAATTGTTGTTGTTGTTGTTGTTTATTTCACGTTGTTGATGTTGTTGATGTTGTTGTTTATTTGACGTTGTAGTTGTTGTTTATTTGACGTTGTTGTTGTTGACATTGTTGTTGTTGTTGTTTATTTGATGTTGTTGTTGTTGTTTATTTGACATTGTTGTTGTTGTTGACGTTGTCGTTGTTGTTGTTGTTGTTGTTGTTGTTTATTTGACATTGTTGTTGTTGTTGACGTTGTTAGTTTTGTTATTTATTTGACGTTGTTGTTGTTGTTTAGTAGACGTTGTTTTAGTTGTTGTTGTTTATTTGATGTTGTTGTTGTTGTTGTTTATTTGACGTTGTTGTTGTTGACATTGTTGTTGTTGACATTGTTGTTGTTGTTGTTGTTTATTTGACGTAGTTGTTGTTGTTGTTGACGTTGTTGTTGTTGTTGCTTATTTGACATTTTTGTTGTTGTTGATGTTGTTGTTGTTGTTTATTTGACGTTGTTGTTGTTGTTGTTGTTGTTGTTTATTTGACGTTGTTGTTGTTGTTATTGTTGTTGTTTATTTGACGTTGTTGTTGTTGTTTATTTGATGTTGTTGTTGTTTATTTGACATTGTTGTTGTTGTTGACGTTGTTGTTGTTGTTGTTGTTTATTTGACATTGTTGTTGTTGTTTATTTGACGTTGTTGTTGTTGTTTATTTGACGTAGTTGTTGTTGTTTACGTTGTTGTTGTTGTTGTTGTTTATTTGACGTTGTTGTTGTTGTTGTTTATTTGACATTGTTGTTGTTGTTGTTGTTGTTTATTTGATGTTGTTGTTGTTGTTTATTTGACGTTGTTGTTGACGTTGTTGTTGTTGTTGTTTATTTGACGTTGTTATTGTTGTTGCTGTTGTTTATTTGACGTTGTTGTTGTTTATTTGACGTTGTTGTTGTTGTTGTTGTTTATTTGACGTTGTTGTTGTTGTTGTTATTTATTTGACGTTGTTGTTGTTGTTTATTTGACGTTGTTGTTGTTATTGTTGTTTATTTGACGTTGTTGTTGTTGTTGTTGTTTATTTGACGTTGTTGTTGTTGTTTATTTGACGTTGTTGTTGTTGTTGTTGTGTATTTGACATTGTTGTTGTTGTTGACGTTGTTGTTGTTGTTGTTGTTTATTTGACATTGTTGTTGTTGTTGTTGTTGTTGTTGTTGGTGTTGTTGTTTATTTGACGTTGTTGTTGTTGTTTATTTGATGTTGTTTTAGTTGTTGTTGTTTATTTGACGTTGTTGTTGTTGTTTATTTGACATTGTTGTTGTTGTTTATTTGACGTTGTTGTTGTTGACATTGTTGTTGTTGTTGTTTATTTGACGTTGTTTTTGTTGTTGTTGTTTATTTGGCGTTGTTGTTGTTGTTGTTGTTTATTTGACATTGTTGTTGTTGACATTGTTGTTGTTGTTTATTTGACGTAGTTTTTGTTTTTGACGTTGTTGTTGTTGTTGTTGTTTATTTGACGTTTTTGTTGTTCTTGATGTTGTTATTGTTGTTGTTTATTTGACGTTGTTGTTGTTGTTGTTATTGTTGTTGTTTATTTGAGGTTGTTATTGTTGTTTATTTGATGTTGTTGTTGTTGTTGTTGTTCATTTGACGTTGGTGTTGTTGTTGTTTATATTACGTTGTTGTTGTTGTTATTTATTTGACGTTGTTGTTGTTTTTATTGTTTATAAGAAGTTGTTGTTGTTGTTTATTTGACGTTGTTATTGTTGTTTATTTGACGTTTTTGTTATTGTTGTTGTTTATTTGACGTTGTTGTTGTTGTTTATTGGACGTTGTTATTGTTGTTGTTGTTGTTTATTTGACATTGTTGTTGTTTATTTAACGTTGTTGTTGTTTTTTATTTGACGTTGTTGTTGTTGTTTATTGGACGTTGTTGTTGTTGTTGTATATTTGACGGTGTTGTTGTTGTTGTTGTTGTTTATTTGACGTTGTTATTATTGTTGACGTTGTTGTTGTTGTTTATTTGACGTTGTTGTTGTTGTTGACATAATTGTTGTTGTTGTTGTTTATTTCACGTTGTTGATGTTGTTGATGTTGTTGTTTATTTGACGTTGTAGTTGTTGTTTATTTGATATTGTTGTTGTTGTTGTTGACGTTGTTGGTGTTGTTGTTTATTTGACGTTGTTGTTGTTGTTTTTGTTTATTTGATATTGTTTTAGATGTTGTTGTTTATTTGACGTTGTTGTTGTTGTTGTTGTTTATTTAACGTTGTTTTAGATGTTTTTGTTTATTTGACGGTGTTGTTGTTTATTTGACATTGTTGTTGTTGTTGACGTTGTTGTTGTTGTTGTTTATTTGACATTGTTGTTGTTGTTGTTGTTGTTGTTGACGTTGTTGGTGTTGTTGTTTATTTGACGTTGTTGTTGTTGTTGTTGTTTATTTGACGTTGTTTTAGTTGTTGTTGTTTATTTGACGTTTTTGTTTTTGACATTGTTGTTGTTGTTATTTATATGACGTTGTTGTTGTTGTTGTTTATTTGACATAGTTGTTGTTGTTGACGTTGTTGTTGTTGTTGTTGTTGTTTATTTGACGTTTTTGTTGTTGATGATGTTGTTGTTGTTGTTTATTTGACGTTGTTGTTATTGTTTATTTGACGTTGTTATTGTTGTTGTTTATTTGACGTTGTTGTTGTTATTGTTGTTGTTTATTTGATGTTGTTGTTGTTGTTGTTGTTTATTTGATGTTATTGTTGTTGTTGTTTATTTGACGTTGGTGTTGTTGTTGTTTATTTGACGTTGTTGTTGTTGTTGTTGTTATTTATTTGACGTTGTTGTTGTTGTTATTGTTTATTTGACGTTGTTGTTGTTGTTGTTTATTTGACGTTGTTATTGTTGTTTATTTGACGTTGTTTTTGTTATTTGACGTTGTTGTTGTTGTATTAGTTGTTGTTGTTGTTGCTTATTTGACGTTGTTGTTATTGTTGTTGTTTATTTGACGTTGTTGCTGTTGTTTATTTGACGTTGTTGTTGTTGTTGTTGTTTATTTGATGTTGTTGTTGTTGTTTATTTGACGTTGTTGTTGACGTTGTTGTTGTTGTTGTTTATTTGACGTTGTTATTGTTGTTGCTGTTGTTTATTTGACGTTGTTGTTGTTTATTTGACGTTGTTGTTGTTGTTGTTGTTGTTTATTTGACGTTGTTGTTGTTGTTGTTATTTATTTGACGTTGTTGTTGTTGTTTATTTGACGTAGTTGTTGTTGTTGTTGTTTATTTGACGTTGTTGTTGTTGTTGTTTATTTGATGTTGTTGTTGTTGTTTATTTGACGTTGTTGTTGTTGTTGTTGTTGTGTATTTGACATTGTTGTTGTTGTTGACGTTGTTGTTGTTGTTGTTTATTTGACATTGTTGTTGTTGTTGTTGTTGTTGACGTTGTTGGTGTTGTTGTTTATTTGACGTTGTTGTTGTTGTTTATTTGATGTTGTTTTAGTTGTTGTTGTTTATTTGACGTTGTTGTTATTGTTTATTTGACGTTGTTGTTGTTGTTTATTTGACGTTGTTGTTGTTGACATTGTTTATGTTGTTGTTTATTTGACGTTGTTTTTGTTGTTGTTGTTTATTTGGCGTTGTTGTTGTTGTTGTTTATTTGACATTGTTGTTGTTGACATTGTTGTTGTTGTTTATTTGACGTAGTTTTTGTTTTTGACGTTGTTGTTGTTGTTGTTGTTTATTTGACGTTTTTGTTGTTCTTGATGTTGTTATTGTTGTTGTTTATTTGACGTTGTTGTTGTTGTTGTTATTGTTGTTGTTTATTTGAGGTTGTTATTGTTGTTTATTTGATGTTGTTGTTGTTGTTGTTGTTGTTCATTTGACGTTGGTGTTGTTGTTGTTTATATTACGTTGTTGTTGTTGTTATTTATTTGACGTTGTTGTTATTTTTATTGTTTATAAGAAGTTGTTGTTGTTGTTTATTTGACGTTGTTATTGTTGTTTATTTGACGTTTTTGTTATTGTTGTTGTTTATTTGACGTTGTTGTTGTTGTTTATTGGACGTTGTTATTGTTGTTGTTGTTGTTTATTTGACGTTGTTGTTGTTTTATTGACGTTGTTGTTGTTGTTGTTGTTGTTGTTTATTTGACGTTGTTGTTGTTGTTATTTATTTGACGTTGTTGTTGTTTATTTGACGTTGTTGTTGTTGTTTATTTGACGTTGTTGTTGTTGTTTATTGGACGTTGTTATTGTTGTTGTTGTTGTTTATTTGACGTTGTTGTTGTTTTATTGACGTTGTTGTTGTTGTTGTTGTTGTTTATTTGACGTTGTTGTTGTTGTTATTTATTTGACGTTGTTGTTGTTTATTTGACGTTGTTGTTGTTGTTTATTTGACGTTGTTGTTGTTGTTTATTTGACGTTGTTGTTGTTGTTGTTTATTTGACATTGTTGTTGTTTTTGTTGTTTATTTGACATTGTTGTTGTTGTTGTTGGTGTTGTTGTTTATTTGACGTTGTTGTTGTTGTTTATTTGACGTTGTTTTAGTTGTTGTTGTTTATTTGGCGTTGTTGTTGTTTATTTGACATTGTTGTTGTTGACATTGTTGTTGTTGTTGTTTATTTGACGTTGTTGTTGTTGTTGTTGTTCTTTATTTGATGTTGTTGTTGTTGTTGTTGTTTATTTCACATTGTTGTTGTTTATTTGACGTTGTTGTTGTTGTTTATTTGACGTTGTTGTTGTTGTTTATTGGACGTTGTTGTTGTTGTTGTATATTTGACGGTGTTGTTGTTGTTGACATAATTGTTGTTGTTGTTGTTGTTTATTTCACGTTGTTGATGTTGTTGATGTTGTTGTTTATTTGACGTTGTAGTTGTTGTTTATTTGACGTTGTTGTTGTTGACATTGTTGTTGTTGTTGTTTATTTGATGTTGTTGTTGTTGTTTATTTGACATTGTTGTTGTTGTTGACGTTGTCGTTGTTGTTGTTGTTGTTGTTGTTTATTTGACATTGTTGTTGTTGTTGACGTTGTTAGTTTTGTTATTTATTTGACGTTGTTGTTGTTGTTTAGTAGACGTTGTTTTAGTTGTTGTTGTTTATTTGATGTTGTTGTTGTTGTTGTTTATTTGACGTTGTTGTTGTTGACATTGTTGTTGTTGACATTGTTGTTGTTGTTGTTGTTTATTTGACGTAGTTGTTGTTGTTGTTGACGTTGTTGTTGTGGTTGCTTATTTGACATTTTTGTTGTTGTTGATGTTGTTGTTGTTGTTTATTTGACGTTGTTGTTGTTGTTGTTGTTGTTGTTTATTTGACGTTGTTGTTGTTGTTATTGTTGTTGTTTATTTGACGTTGTTGTTGTTGTTTATTTGATGTTGTTGTTGTTTATTTGACATTGTTGTTGTTGTTGACGTTGTTGTTGTTGTTGTTGTTTATTTGACATTGTTGTTGTTGTTTATTTGACGTTGTTGTTGTTGTTTATTTGACGTAGTTGTTGTTGTTTACGTTGTTGTTGTTGTTGTTGTTTATTTGACGTTGTTGTTGTTGTTGTTTATTTGACATTGTTGTTGTTGTTGTTGTTGTTTATTTGATGTTGTTGTTGTTGTTTATTTGACGTTGTTGTTGACGTTGTTGTTGTTGTTGTTTATTTGACGTTGTTATTGTTGTTGCTGTTGTTTATTTGACGTTGTTGTTGTTTATTTGACGTTGTTGTTGTTGTTGTTGTTTATTTGACGTTGTTGTTGTTGTTGTTATTTATTTGACGTTGTTGTTGTTGTTTATTTGACGTTGTTGTTGTTATTGTTGTTTATTTGACGTTGTTGTTGTTGTTGTTGTTTATTTGACGTTGTTGTTGTTGTTTATTTGACGTTGTTGTTGTTGTTGTTGTTGTGTATTTGACATTGTTGTTGTTGTTGACGTTGTTGTTGTTGTTGTTGTTTATTTGACATTGTTGTTGTTGTTGTTGTTGTTGTTGTTGACGTTGTTGGTGTTGTTGTTTATTTGACGTTGTTGTTGTTGTTTATTTGATGTTGTTTTAGTTGTTGTTGTTTATTTGACGTTGTTGTTGTTGTTTATTTGACATTGTTGTTGTTGTTTATTTGACGTTGTTGTTGTTGACATTGTTGTTGTTGTTGTTTATTTGACGTTGTTTTTGTTGTTGTTGTTTATTTGGCGTTGTTGTTGTTGTTGTTGTTTATTTGACATTGTTGTTGTTGACATTGTTGTTGTTGTTTATTTGACGTAGTTTTTGTTTTTGACGTTGTTGTTGTTGTTGTTGTTTATTTGACGTTTTTGTTGTTCTTGATGTTGTTATTGTTGTTGTTTATTTGACGTTGTTGTTGTTGTTGTTATTGTTGTTGTTTATTTGAGGTTGTTATTGTTGTTTATTTGATGTTGTTGTTGTTGTTGTTCATTTGACGTTGGTGTTGTTGTTGTTTATATTACGTTGTTGTTGTTGTTATTTATTTGACGTTGTTGTTGTTTTTATTGTTTATAAGAAGTTGTTGTTGTTGTTTATTTGACGTTGTTATTGTTGTTTATTTGACGTTTTTGTTATTGTTGTTGTTTATTTGACGTTGTTGTTGTTGTTTATTGGACGTTGTTATTGTTGTTGTTGTTGTTTATTTGACATTGTTGTTGTTTATTTAACGTTGTTGTTGTTTTTTATTTGACGTTGTTGTTGTTGTTTATTGGACGTTGTTGTTGTTGTTGTATATTTGACGGTGTTGTTGTTGTTGTTGTTGTTTATTTGACGTTGTTATTATTGTTGACGTTGTTGTTGTTGTTTATTTGACGTTGTTGTTGTTGTTGACATAATTGTTGTTGTTGTTGTTTATTTCACGTTGTTGATGTTGTTGATGTTGTTGTTTATTTGACGTTGTAGTTGTTGTTTATTTGATATTGTTGTTGTTGTTGTTGACGTTGTTGGTGTTGTTGTTTATTTGACGTTGTTGTTGTTGTTTTTGTTTATTTGATATTGTTTTAGATGTTGTTGTTTATTTGACGTTGTTGTTGTTGTTGTTTATTTAACGTTGTTTTAGATGTTTTTGTTTATTTGACGGTGTTGTTGTTTATTTGACATTGTTGTTGTTGTTGACGTTGTTGTTGTTGTTCTTTATTTGACATTGTTGTTGTTGTTGTTGTTGTTGTTGACGTTGTTGGTGTTGTTGTTTATTTGACGTTGTTGTTGTTGTTGTTGTTTATTTGACGTTGTTTTAGTTGTTGTTGTTTATTTGACGTTTTTGTTTTTGACATTGTTGTTGTTGTTATTTATATGACGTTGTTGTTGTTGTTGTTTATTTGACATAGTTGTTGTTGTTGACGTTGTTGTTGTTGTTGTTGTTGTTTATTTGACGTTTTTGTTGTTGATGATGTTGTTGTTGTTGTTTATTTGACGTTGTTGTTATTGTTTATTTGACGTTGTTGTTGTTGTTGTTTATTTGACGTTGTTGTTGTTATTGTTGTTGTTTATTTGATGTTCTTGTTGTTGTTGTTGTTGTTTATTTGATGTTATTGTTGTTGTTGTTTATTTGACGTTGGTGTTGTTGTTGTTTATTTGACGTTGTTGTTGTTGTTGTTGTTATTTATTTGACGTTGTTGTTGTTGTTATTGTTTATTTGACGTTGTTGTTGTTGTTGTTTATTTGACGTTGTTATTGTTGTTTATTTGACGTTGTTTTTGTTATTTGACGTTGTTGTTGTTGTATTAGTTGTTGTTGTTGTTGCTTATTTGACGTTGTTGTTATTGTTGTTGTTTATTTGACGTTGTTGCTGTTGTTTATTTGACGTTGTTGTTGTTGTTGTTGTTTATTTGATGTTGTTGTTGTTGTTTATTTGACGTTGTTGTTGACGTTGTTGTTGTTGTTGTTTATTTGACGTTGTTATTGTTGTTGCTGTTGTTTATTTGACGTTGTTGTTGTTTATTTGACGTTGTTGTTGTTGTTGTTGTTGTTTATTTGACGTTGTTGTTGTTGTTGTTATTTATTTGACGTTGTTGTTGTTGTTTATTTGACGTAGTTGTTGTTGTTGTTGTTTATTTGACGTTGTTGTTGTTGTTGTTTATTTGATGTTGTTGTTGTTGTTTATTTGACGTTGTTGTTGTTGTTGTTGTTGTGTATTTGACATTGTTGTTGTTGTTGACGTTGTTGTTGTTGTTGTTTATTTGACATTGTTGTTGTTGTTGTTGTTGTTGACGTTGTTGGTGTTGTTGTTTATTTGACGTTGTTGTTGTTGTTTATTTGATGTTGTTTTAGTTGTTGTTGTTTATTTGACGTTGTTGTTATTGTTTATTTGACGTTGTTGTTGTTGTTTATTTGACGTTGTTGTTGTTGACATTGTTTATGTTGTTGTTTATTTGACGTTGTTTTTGTTGTTGTTGTTTATTTGGCGTTGTTGTTGTTGTTGTTTATTTGACATTGTTGTTGTTGACATTGTTGTTGTTGTTTATTTGACGTAGTTTTTGTTTTTGACGTTGTTGTTGTTGTTGTTGTTTATTTGACGTTTTTGTTGTTCTTGATGTTGTTATTGTTGTTGTTTATTTGACGTTGTTGTTGTTGTTGTTATTGTTGTTGTTTATTTGAGGTTGTTATTGTTGTTTATTTGATGTTGTTGTTGTTGTTGTTGTTGTTCATTTGACGTTGGTGTTGTTGTTGTTTATATTACGTTGTTGTTGTTGTTATTTATTTGACGTTGTTGTTGTTTTTATTGTTTATAAGAAGTTGTTGTTGTTGTTTATTTGACGTTGTTATTGTTGTTTATTTGACGTTTTTGTTATTGTTGTTGTTTATTTGACGTTGTTGTTGTTGTTTATTGGACGTTGTTATTGTTGTTGTTGTTGTTTATTTGACGTTGTTGTTGTTTTATTGACGTTGTTGTTGTTGTTGTTGTTGTTGTTGTTTATTTGACGTTGTTGTTGTTGTTATTTATTTGACGTTGTTGTTGTTTATTTGACGTTGTTGTTGTTGTTTATTTGACGTTGTTGTTGTTGTTTATTTGACGTTGTTGTTGTTGTTGTTTATTTGACATTGTTGTTGTTTTTGTTGTTTATTTGACATTGTTGTTGTTGTTGTTGGTGTTGTTGTTTATTTGACGTTGTTGTTGTTGTTTATTTGACGTTGTTTTAGTTGTTGTTGTTTATTTGGCGTTGTTGTTGTTTATTTGACATTGTTGTTGTTGACATTGTTGTTGTTGTTGTTTATTTGACGTTGTTGTTGTTGTTGTTGTTCTTTATTTGATGTTGTTGTTGTTGTTGTTGTTTATTTCACATTGTTGTTGTTTATTTGACGTTGTTGTTGTTGTTTATTTGACGTTGTTGTTGTTGTTTATTGGACGTTGTTGTTGTTGTTGTATATTTGACGGTGTTGTTGTTGTTGACATAATTGTTGTTGTTGTTGTTGTTTATTTCACGTTGTTGATGTTGTTGATGTTGTTGTTTATTTGACGTTGTAGTTGTTGTTTATTTGACATTGTTGTTGTTGACATTGTTGTTGTTGTTGTTGTTTATTTGATGTTGTTGTTGTTGTTTATTTGACATTGTTGTTGTTGTTGACGTTGTCGTTGTTGTTGTTGTTGTTGTTGTTGTTTATTTGACATTGTTGTTGTTGTTGACGTTGTTAGTTTTGTTATTTATTTGACGTTGTTGTTGTTGTTTAGTAGACGTTGTTTTAGTTGTTGTTGTTTATTTGATGTTGTTGTTGTTGTTGTTTATTTGACGTTGTTGTTGTTGACATTGTTGTTGTTGACATTGTTGTTGTTGTTGTTGTTTATTTGACGTAGTTGTTGTTGTTGTTGACGTTGTTGTTGTTGTTGCTTATTTGACATTTTTGTTGTTGTTGATGTTGTTGTTGTTGTTTATTTGACGTTGTTGTTGTTGTTGTTGTTGTTTATTTGACGTTGTTGTTGTTGTTATTGTTGTTGTTTATTTGACGTTGTTGTTGTTGTTTATTTGATGTTGTTGTTGTTTATTTGACATTGTTGTTGTTGTTGACGTTGTTGTTGTTGTTGTTGTTTATTTGACATTGTTGTTGTTGTTTATTTGACGTTGTTGTTGTTGTTTATTTGACGTAGTTGTTGTTGTTTACGTTGTTGTTGTTGTTGTTGTTTATTTGACGTTGTTGTTGTTGTTGTTTATTTGACATTGTTGTTGTTGTTGTTGTTGTTTATTTGATGTTGTTGTTGTTGTTTATTTGACGTTGTTGTTGACGTTGTTGTTGTTGTTGTTTATTTGACGTTGTTATTGTTGTTGCTGTTGTTTATTTGACGTTGTTGTTGTTTATTTGACGTTGTTGTTGTTGTTGTTGTTTATTTGACGTTGTTGTTGTTGTTGTTATTTATTTGACGTTGTTGTTGTTGTTTATTTGACGTTGTTGTTGTTATTGTTGTTTATTTGACGTTGTTGTTGTTGTTGTTGTTTATTTGACGTTGTTGTTGTTGTTTATTTGACGTTGTTGTTGTTGTTGTTGTGTATTTGACATTGTTGTTGTTGTTGACGTTGTTGTTGTTGTTGTTGTTTATTTGACATTGTTGTTGTTGTTGTTGTTGTTGACGTTGTTGGTGTTGTTGTTTATTTGACGTTGTTGTTGTTGTTTATTTGATGTTGTTTTAGTTGTTGTTGTTTATTTGACGTTGTTGTTGTTTATTTGACATTGTTGTTGTTGTTTATTTGACGTTGTTGTTGTTGACATTGTTGTTGTTGTTGTTGTTTATTTGACGTTGTTTTTGTTGTTGTTGTTTATTTGGCGTTGTTGTTGTTGTTGTTGTTTATTTGACATTGTTGTTGTTGACATTGTTGTTGTTGTTTATTTGACGTAGTTTTTGTTTTTGACGTTGTTGTTGTTGTTGTTTATTTGACGTTTTTGTTGTTCTTGATGTTGTTATTGTTGTTGTTTATTTGACGTTGTTGTTGTTGTTGTTATTGTTGTTGTTTATTTGAGGTTGTTATTGTTGTTTATTTGATGTTGTTGTTGTTGTTGTTGTTGTTCATTTGACGTTGGTGTTGTTGTTGTTTATATTACGTTGTTGTTGTTGTTATTTATTTGACGTTGTTGTTGTTGTTATTGTTTATAAGAAGTTGTTGTTGTTGTTTATTTGACGTTGTTATTGTTGTTTATTTGACGTTTTTGTTATTGTTGTTGTTTATTTGACGTTGTTGTTGTTGTTTATTGGACGTTGTTATTGTTGTTGTTTTTGTTTATTTGACGTTGTTGTTGTTTATTTGACGTTGTTGTTGTTGTTGTTGTTGTTTATTTGACGTTGTTGTTGTTGTTATTTATTTGACGTTGTTGTTGTTTATTTGACGTTGTTGTTGTTGTTTATTTGACGTTGTTGTTGTGGTTTATTTGACGTTGTTGTTGTTGTTGTTTATTTGACATTGTTGTTGTTTTTGTTGTTTATTTGACATTGTTGTTGTTGTTGGTGGTGTTGTTGTTTATTTGACGTTGTTGTTGTTGTTGTTTATTTGACGTTGTTTTAGTTGTTGTTGTTTATTTGGTGTTGTTGTTGTTTATTTGACATTGTTGTTGTTGACATTGTTGTTGTTGTTGTTGTTGTTTATTTGACGTTGTTGTTGTTGTTGTTCTTTATTTGATGTTGTTGTTGTTGTTGTTTATTTGACATTGTTGTTGTTTATTTGACGTTGTTGTTGTTGTTTATTTGACGTTGTTGTTGTTGTTTATTGGACGTTGTTGTTGTTGTTGTATATTTGACGGTGTTGTTGTTGTTGACATAATTGTTGTTGTTGTTGTTTATTTCACGTTGTTGATGTTGTTGATGTTGTTGTTTATTTGACGTTGTAGTTGTTGTTTATTTGACGTTGTTGTTGTTGACATTGTTGTTGTTGTTGTTGTTTATTTGATGTTGTTGTTGTTGTTTATTTGACATTGTTGTTGTTGTTGACGTTGTCGTCGTTGTTGTTGTTGTTGTTGTTTATTTGACATTGTTGTTGTTGTTGACGTTGTTAGTTTTGTTATTTATTTGACGTTGTTGTTGTTGTTTATTAGACGTTGTTTTAGTTGCTGTTGTTTATTTGATGTTGTTGTTGTTTATTTGACGTTGTTGTTGTTGACATTGTTGTTGTTGACATTGTTGTTGTTGTTGTTGTTTATTTGACGTAGTTGTTGTTGTTGTTGACGTTGTTGTTGTTGTTGCTTATTTGACATTTTTGTTGTTGTTGATGTTGTTGTTGTTGTTTATTTGACGTTGTTGTTGTTGTTGTTGTTGTTTATTTGACGTTGTTGTTGTTGTTATTGTTGTTGTTTATTTGACGTTGTTGTTGTTGTTGTTTATTTGATGTTGTTGTTGTTTATTTGACATTGTTGTTGTTGTTGACGTTGTTGTTGTTGTTGTTTATTTGACATTGTTGTTGTTGTTTATTTGACGTTGTTGTTGTTGTTTATTTGACGTAGTTGTTGTTGTTTACCTTGTTGTTGTTGTTGTTGTTGTTTATTTGACGTTGTTGTTGTTGTTGTTTATTTGACATTGTTGTTGTTGTTATTGTTGTTGTTTATTTGACGTTGTTGTTGTTGTTGTTGTTGTTTATTTGAAGTTGTTGTTATTGTTTATTTGACATTGTTGTTGTTTATTTGACGTTGTTGTTGTTGTTTATTTGACGTTGTTATTGTTGTTTATTGGACGTTATTGTTGTTGTTGTTGTTGTTTATTTGACGTTGTTGTTGTTTATTTGACGTTGTTGTTGTTGTTGACGTTGCTGTTGTTGTTGTTTATTTGACGTTGTTGTTGTTGTTGACATAGTTGTTGTTGTTGTTTATTTCACGTTGTTGATGTTGTTGATGTTGTTGTTTATTTGACGTTGTAGTTGTTGTTTATTTGACGTTGTTGTTGTTGTTGACATTGTTGTTGTTGTTGTTTATTTGATGTTGTTGTTGTTGTTTATTTGACATTGTTGTTGTTGTTGACGTTGTTGTTGTTGTTGTTGTTGTTTATTTGACATTGTTGTTGTTGTTGTTGACGTTGTTGGTTTTGTTGTTTATTTGACATTGTTGTTGTTGACATTGTTGTTGTTGTTGTTGTTTATTTGACGTTGTTTTTGTTGTTGTTGTTTATTTGGCGTTGTTGTTCTTGTTGTTTATTTGACATTGTTGTTGTTGACATTGTTGTTGTTGTTTATTTGACGTAGTTTTTGTTGTTGACGTTGTTGTTGTTGTTTATTTGACGTTTTTGTTGTTCTTGATGTTGTTATTGTTGTTGTTTATTTGACGTTGTTGTTGTTGTTGTTATTGTTGTTTATTTGACGTTGTTGTTGTTGTTGTTGTTCATTTGACGTTGTTGTTGTTGTTGTTGTTGTTGTTTATTTGACGTTGTTGTTGTTATTGATGTTGTTTATTTGACGTTGTTGTTGTTGTTGTTTGTTTAATGTTGTTGTTGTTGTTTAGTTGACATTGTTGTTGTTGTTGACGTTGTTGTTGTTGTTGTTTATTTGACATTGTTGTTGTTGTTGTTATTGACGTTGTTGGTGTTGTTGTTTATTTGACGTTGTTGTTGTTATTGTTTATTTGACGTTGTTTTAGATGTTGTTGTTTATTTGACGTTGTTGTTATTGTTGTTTAGTTAATGTTGTTTTAGATGTTGTTGTTTATTTGACGGTGTTGTTGTTTATTTGACATTGTTGTTGTTGTTGATGTTGTTGTTGTTATTGTTTATTTGAATTGTTGTTGTTGTTGTTGACGTTGTTGGTGTTGTTGTTTATTTGACGTTGTTGTTGTTGTTGTTGTTGTTGTTGTTGTTTATTTGACGTTGTTTTAGTTGTTGTTGTTTATTTGACGTTGTTGTTGTTGTTTATTTGACGTTTTTGTTTTTGACATTGTTGTTGTTGTTGTTTATATGACGTTGTTGTTGTTGTTGTTTATTTGACATAGTTGTTGTTGTTGACGTTGTTGTTGTTGTTGTTGTTTATTTGACGTTTTTGTTGTTGATGATGTTGTTGTTGTTGTTTATTTGACGTTGTTGTTATTGTTTATTTGACGTTGTTGTTGTTGTTGTTGTTGTTATTTGACGTTGTTGTTGTTGTTATTGTTGTTGTTTATTTGATGTTGTTATTGTTGTTGTTGTTTATTTGATGTTGTTGTTGTTGTTGTTTATTTGACGTTGGTGTTGTTGTTGTTTATTTGACGTTGTTGTTGTTGTTGTTATTTATTTGACGTTGTTGTTGTTGTTATTGTTTATTTGACGTTGTTGTTGTTGTTGTTTATTTGACGTTGTTATTATTGTTTATTTGACGTTGTTTATGTTATTTGACGTTGTTGTTGTTGTATTTGTTGTTGTTGTTGTTGTTGCTTATTTGACGTTGTTGTATTTGTTGTTGTTTATTTGACGTTGTTGCTGTTGTTTATTTGACGTTGTTGTTGTTGTTGTTTATTTGACGTTGTTGTTGTTGTTGCTGTTGTTGTCGTGGTTTATTTGACGTTGTTTTAGTTGTTGTAGTTTATTTGGCGTTGTTGTTGTTTATTTGACATTGTTGTTGTTGACATTGTTGTTGTTGTTGTTTATTTGACGTAGTTGTTGTTGTTGACATTGTTGTTGTTGTTGCTTATTTGACGTTTTTGTTGTTGTTGTTGATGTTGTTGTTGTTGTTTATTTGACGTTGTTATTGTTGTTGTTGTTTATTTGACGTTGTTGTTGTTGTTAGTGTTGTTGTTTATTTGACGTTGTTGTTGTTGTTGTTTATTTGATGTTGTTGTTGTTGTTGTTGTTTATTTGACATTGTTGTTGTTGTTGACGTTGTTGTTGTTGTTGTTGTTTATTTGACATTGTTGTTGTTGTTTATTTGACGTTGTTGTTGTTATTTATTTGACGTAGTTGTTGTTGTTGACGTTGTTGTTGTTGTTGTTTATTTGACGTTGTTGTTGTTATTGTTTATTTGATGTTGTTGTTGTTGTTGTTATTGTTGTTGTTTATTTGACGTTGTTGTTGTTGTTTATTTGATGTTGTTGTTGTTGTTTATTTGACATTGTTGTTGTTTATTTAACGTTGTTGTTGTTTTTTATTTGACGTTGTTGTTGTTGTTTATTGGACGTTGTTGTTGTTGTTGTATATTTGACGGTGTTGTTGTTGTTGTTGTTGTTTATTTGACGTTGTTATTATTGTTGACGTTGTTGTTGTTGTTTATTTGACGTTGTTGTTGTTGTTGACATAATTGTTGTTGTTGTTGTTTATTTCACGTTGTTGATGTTGTTGATGTTGTTGTTTATTTGACGTTGTAGTTGTTGTTTATTTGATATTGTTGTTGTTGTTGTTGACGTTGTTGATGTTGTTGTTTATTTGACGTTGTTGTTGTTGTTGTTGTTTATTTGACGTTGTTTTAGTTGTTGTTGTTTATTTGACGTTTTTGTTTTTGACATTGTTGTTGTTGTTATTTATATGACGTTGTTGTTGTTGTTGTTTATTTGACATAGTTGTTGTTGTTGACGTTGTTGTTGTTGTTGTTGTTGTTTATTTGACGTTTTTGTTGTTGATGATGTTGTTGTTGTTGTTTATTTGACGTTGTTGTTATTGTTTATTTGACGTTGTTGTTGTTGTTGTTTATTTGACGTTGTTGTTGTTATTGTTGTTGTTTATTTGATGTTGTTGTTGTTGTTGTTGTTTATTTGATGTTATTGTTGTTGTTGTTTATTTGACGTTGGTGTTGTTGTTGTTTATTTGACGTTGTTGTTGTTGTTGTTGTTATTTATTTGACGTTGTTGTTGTTGTTATTGTTTATTTGACGTTGTTGTTGTTGTTGTTTATTTGACGTTGTTATTGTTGTTTATTTGACGTTGTTTTTGTTATTTGACGTTGTTGTTGTTGTATTAGTTGTTGTTGTTGTTGCTTATTTGACGTTGTTGTTATTGTTGTTGTTTATTTGACGTTGTTGCTGTTGTTTATTTGACGTTGTTGTTGTTGTTGTTGTTTATTTGATGTTGTTGTTGTTGTTTATTTGACGTTGTTGTTGACGTTGTTGTTGTTGTTGTTTATTTGACGTTGTTATTGTTGTTGCTGTTGTTTATTTGACGTTGTTGTTGTTTATTTGACGTTGTTGTTGTTGTTGTTGTTTATTTGACGTTGTTGTTGTTGTTGTTATTTATTTGACGTTGTTGTTGTTGTTTATTTGACGTAGTTGTTGTTGTTGTTGTTTATTTGACGTTGTTGTTGTTGTTGTTGTTTATTTGACGTTGTTGTTGTTGTTTATTTGACGTTGTTGTTGTTGTTGTTGTGTATTTGACATTGTTGTTGTTGTTGACGTTGTTGTTGTTGTTGTTTATTTGACATTGTTGTTGTTGTTGTTGTTGTTGACGTTGTTGGTGTTGTTGTTTATTTGACGTTGTTGTTGTTGTTTATTTGATGTTGTTTTAGTTGTTGTTGTTTATTTGACGTTGTTGTTGTTGTTTATTTGACGTTGTTGTTGTTGTTTATTTGACGTTGTTGTTGTTGACATTGTTTATGTTGTTGTTTATTTGACGTTGTTTTTGTTGTTGTTGTTTATTTGGCGTTGTTGTTGTTGTTGTTTATTTGACATTGTTGTTGTTGACATTGTTGTTGTTGTTTATTTGACGTAGTTTTTGTTTTTGACGTTGTTGTTGTTGTTGTTGTTTATTTGACGTTTTTGTTGTTCTTGATGTTGTTATTGTTGTTGTTTATTTGACGTTGTTGTTGTTGTTGTTATTGTTGTTGTTTATTTGAGGTTGTTATTGTTGTTTATTTGATGTTGTTGTTGTTGTTGTTGTTCATTTGACGTTGGTGTTGTTGTTGTTTATATTACGTTGTTGTTGTTGTTATTTATTTGACGTTGTTGTTGTTTTTATTGTTTATAAGAAGTTGTTGTTGTTGTTTATTTGACGTTGTTATTGTTGTTTATTTGACGTTTTTGTTATTGTTGTTGTTTATTTGACGTTGTTGTTGTTGTTTATTGGACGTTGTTATTGTTGTTGTTGTTGTTTATTTGACATTGTTGTTGTTTATTTAACGTTGTTGTTGTTTTTTATTTGACGTTGTTGTTGTTGTTTATTGGACGTTGTTGTTGTTGTTGTATATTTGACGGTGTTGTTGTTGTTGTTGTTGTTTATTTGACGTTGTTATTATTGTTGACGTTGTTGTTGTTGTTTATTTGACGTTGTTGTTGTTGTTGACATAATTGTTGTTGTTGTTGTTTATTTCACGTTGTTGATGTTGTTGATGTTGTTGTTTATTTGACGTTGTAGTTGTTGTTTATTTGATATTGTTGTTGTTGTTGTTGACGTTGTTGGTGTTGTTGTTTATTTGACGTTGTTGTTGTTGTTTTTGTTTATTTGATATTGTTTTAGATGTTGTTGTTTATTTGACGTTGTTGTTGTTGTTGTTGTTGTTTATTTAACGTTGTTTTAGATGTTTTTGTTTATTTGACGGTGTTGTTGTTTATTTGACATTGTTGTTGTTGTTGACGTTGTTGTTGTTGTTGTTTATTTGACATTGTTGTTGTTGTTGTTGTTGTTGTTGACGTTGTTGGTGTTGTTGTTTATTTGACGTTGTTGTTGTTGTTGTTGTTTATTTGACGTTGTTTTAGTTGTTGTTGTTTATTTGACGTTTTTGTTTTTGACATTGTTGTTGTTGTTATTTATATGACGTTGTTGTTGTTGTTGTTTATTTGACATAGTTGTTGTTGTTGACGTTGTTGTTGTTGTTGTTGTTGTTTATTTGACGTTTTTGTTGTTGATGATGTTGTTGTTGTTGTTTATTTGACGTTGTTGTTATTGTTTATTTGACGTTGTTGTTGTTGTTGTTGTTTATTTGACGTTGTTGTTGTTATTGTTGTTGTTTATTTGATGTTGTTGTTGTTGTTGTTGTTTATTTGATGTTATTGTTGTTGTTGTTTATTTGACGTTGGTGTTGTTGTTGTTTATTTGACGTTGTTGTTGTTGTTGTTGTTATTTATTTGACGTTGTTGTTGTTGTTATTGTTTATTTGACGTTGTTGTTGTTGTTGTTTATTTGACGTTGTTATTGTTGTTTATTTGACGTTGTTTTTTTTATTTGACGTTGTTGTTGTTGTATTAGTTGTTGTTGTTGTTGCTTATTTGACGTTGTTGTTATTGTTGTTGTTTATTTGACGTTGTTGCTGTTGTTTATTTGACGTTGTTGTTGTTGTTGTTGTTTATTTGATGTTGTTGTTGTTGTTTATTTGACGTTGTTGTTGACGTTGTTGTTGTTGTTGTTTATTTGACGTTGTTATTGTTGTTGCTGTTGTTTATTTGACGTTGTTGTTGTTTATTTGACGTTGTTGTTGTTGTTGTTGTTGTTTATTTGACGTTGTTGTTGTTGTTGTTATTTATTTGATGTTGTTGTTGTTGTTTATTTGACGTAGTTGTTGTTGTTGTTGTTTATTTGACGTTGTTGTTGTTGTTGTTTATTTGATGTTGTTGTTGTTGTTTATTTGACGTTGTTGTTGTTGTTGTTGTTGTGTATTTGACATTGTTGTTGTTGTTGACGTTGTTGTTGTTGTTGTTTATTTGACATTGTTGTTGTTGTTGTTGTTGTTGACGTTGTTGGTGTTGTTGTTTATTTGACGTTGTTGTTGTTGTTTATTTGATGTTGTTTTAGTTGTTGTTGTTTATTTGACGTTGTTGTTATTGTTTATTTGACGTTGTTGTTGTTGTTTATTTGACGTTGTTGTTGTTGACATTGTTTATGTTGTTGTTTATTTGACGTTGTTTTTGTTGTTGTTGTTTATTTGGCGTTGTTGTTGTTGTTGTTTATTTGACATTGTTGTTGTTGACATTGTTGTTGTTGTTTATTTGACGTAGTTTTTGTTTTTGACGTTGTTGTTGTTGTTGTTGTTTATTTGACGTTTTTGTTGTTCTTGATGTTGTTATTGTTGTTGTTTATTTGACGTTGTTGTTGTTGTTGTTATTGTTGTTGTTTATTTGAGGTTGTTATTGTTGTTTATTTGATGTTGTTGTTGTTGTTGTTGTTGTTCATTTGACGTTGGTGTTGTTGTTGTTTATATTACGTTGTTGTTGTTGTTATTTATTTGACGTTGTTGTTGTTTTTATTGTTTATAAGAAGTTGTTGTTGTTGTTTATTTGACGTTGTTATTGTTGTTTATTTGACGTTTTTGTTATTGTTGTTGTTTAT
Organism: Vicia faba; assembly: GCA_948472305.1. Lineage (NCBI taxonomy): Eukaryota > Viridiplantae > Streptophyta > Magnoliopsida > Fabales > Fabaceae > Vicia > Vicia faba. Next base: position 315,848,269 of record OX451737.1, read on the forward strand.
TTGACGTTGTTGTTGTTGTTTATTGGACGTTGTTATTGTTGTTGTTGTTGTTTATTTGACGTTGTTGTTGTTTTATTGACGTTGTTGTTGTTGTTGTTGTTGTTGTTTATTTGACGTTGTTGTTGTTGTTATTTATTTGACGTTGTTGTTGTTTATTTGACGTTGTTGTTGTTGTTTATTTGACGTTGTTGTTGTTGTTTATTTGACATTGTTGTTGTTGTTGTTTATTTGACATTGTTGTTGTTTTTGTTGTTTATTTGACATTGTTGTTGTTGTTGTTGGTGTTGTTGTTTATTTGACGTTGTTGTTGTTGTTTATTTGACGTTGTTTTAGTTGTTGTTGTTTATTTGGCGTTGTTGTTGTTTATTTGACATTGTTGTTGTTGACATTGTTGTTGTTGTTGTTTATTTGACGTTGTTGTTGTTGTTGTTGTTCTTTATTTGATGTTGTTGTTGTTGTTGTTGTTTATTTCACATTGTTGTTGTTTATTTGACGTTGTTGTTGTTGTTTATTTGACGTTGTTGTTGTTGTTTATTGGACGTTGTTGTTGTTGTTGTATATTTGACGGTGTTGTTGTTGTTGACATAATTGTTGTTGTTGTTGTTGTTTATTTCACGTTGTTGATGTTGTTGATGTTGTTGTTTATTTGACGTTGTAGTTGTTGTTTATTTGACGTTGTTGTTGTTGACATTGTTGTTGTTGTTGTTGTTGTTTATTTGATGTTGTTGTTGTTGTTTATTTGACATTGTTGTTGTTGTTGACGTTGTCGTTGTTGTTGTTGTTGTTGTTGTTTATTTGACATTGTTGTTGTTGTTGACGTTGTTAGTTTTGTTATTTATTTGACGTTGTTGTTGTTGTTTAGTAGACGTTGTTTTAGTTGTTGTTGTTTATTTGATGTTGTTGTTGTTGTTGTTTATTTGACGTTGTTGTTGTTGACATTGTTGTTGTTGACATTGTTGTTGTTGTTGTTGTTTATTTGACGTAGTTGTTGTTGTTGTTGACGTTGTTGTTGTTGTTGCTTATTTGACATTTTTGTTGTTGTTGATGTTGTTGTTGTTGTTTATTTGATGTTGTTGTTGTTGTTGTTGTTGTTGTTTATTTGACGTTGTTGTTGTTGTTATTGTTGTTGTTTATTTGACGTTGTTGTTGTTGTTTATTTGATGTTGTTGTTGTTTATTTGACATTGTTGTTGTTGTTGACGTTGTTGTTGTTGTTGTTGTTTATTTGACATTGTTGTTGTTGTTTATTTGACGTTGTTGTTGTTGTTTATTTGACGTAGTTGTTGTTGTTTACGTTGTTGTTGTTGTTGTTGTTTATTTGACGTTGTTGTTGTTGTTGTTTATTTGACATTGTTGTTGTTGTTGTTGTTGTTTATTTGATGTTGTTGTTGTTGTTTATTTGACGTTGTTGTTGACGTTGTTGTTGTTGTTGTTTATTTGACGTTGTTATTGTTGTTGCTGTTGTTTATTTGACGTTGTTGTTGTTTATTTGACGTTGTTGTTGTTGTTGTTGTTTATTTGACGTTGTTGTTGTTGTTGTTATTTATTTGACGTTGTTGTTGTTGTTTATTTGACGTTGTTGTTGTTATTGTTGTTTATTTGACGTTGTTGTTGTTGTTGTTGTTTATTTGACGTTGTTGTTGTTGTTTATTTGACGTTGTTGTTGTTGTTGTTGTGTATTTGACATTGTTGTTGTTGTTGACGTTGTTGTTGTTGTTGTTGTTTATTTGACATTGTTGTTGTTGTTGTTGTTGTTGTTGACGTTGTTGGTGTTGTTGTTTATTTGACGTTGTTGTTGTTGTTTATTTGATGTTGTTTTAGTTGTTGTTGTTTATTTGACGTTGTTGTTGTTGTTTATTTGACATTGTTGTTGTTGTTTATTTGACGTTGTTGTTGTTGACATTGTTGTTGTTGTTGTTTATTTGACGTTGTTTTTGTTGTTGTTGTTTATTTGGCGTTGTTGTTGTTGTTGTTGTTTATTTGACATTGTTGTTGTTGACATTGTTGTTGTTGTTTATTTGACGTAGTTTTTGTTTTTGACGTTGTTGTTGTTGTTGTTTATTTGACGTTTTTGTTGTTCTTGATGTTGTTATTGTTGTTGTTTATTTGACGTTGTTGTTGTTGTTGTTATTGTTGTTGTTTATTTGAGGTTGTTATTGTTGTTTATTTGATGTTGTTGTTGTTGTTGTTGTTCATTTGACGTTGGTGTTGTTGTTGTTTATATTACGTTGTTGTTGTTGTTATTTATTTGACGTTGTTGTTGTTGTTATTGTTTATAAGAAGTTGTTGTTGTTGTTTATTTGACGTTGTTATTGTTGTTTATTTGACGTTTTTGTTATTGTTGTTGTTTATTTGACGTTGTTGTTGTTGTTTATTGGACGTTGTTATTGTTGTTGTTGTTGTTTATTTGACGTTGTTGTTGTTTATTTGACGTTGTTGTTGTTGTTGTTGTTTATTTGACGTTGTTGTTGTTGTTATTTATTTGACGTTGTTGTTGTTTATTTGACGTTGTTGTTGTTGTTTATTTGACGTTGTTGTTGTGGTTTATTTGACGTTGTTGTTGTTGTTGTTTATTTGACATTGTTGTTGTTTTTGTTGTTTATTTGACATTGTTGTTGTTGTTGGTGGTGTTGTTGTTTATTTGACGTTGTTGTTGTTGTTTATTTGACGTTGTTTTAGTTGTTGTTGTTTATTTGGCGTTGTTGTTGTTTATTTGACATTGTTGTTGTTGACATTGTTGTTGTTGTTGTTGTTGTTTATTTGACGTTGTTGTTGTTGTTCTTTATTTGATGTTGTTGTTGTTGTTGTTTATTTGACATTGTTGTTGTTTATTTGACGTTGTTGTTGTTGTTTATTTGACGTTGTTGTTGTTGTTTATTGGACGTTGTTGTTGTTGTTGTATATTTGACGGTGTTGTTGTTGTTGACATAATTGTTGTTGTTGTTGTTTATTTCACGTTGTTGATGTTGTTGATGTTGTTGTTTATTTGACGTTGTAGTTGTTGTTTATTTGACGTTGTTGTTGTTGACATTGTTGTTGTTGTTGTTGTTTATTTGATGTTGTTGTTGTTGTTTATTTGACATTGTTGTTGTTGTTGACGTTGTCGTCGTTGTTGTTGTTGTTGTTGTTTATTTGACATTGTTGTTGTTGTTGACGTTGTTAGTTTTGTTATTTATTTGACGTTGTTGTTGTTGTTTATTAGACGTTGTTTTAGTTGCTGTTGTTTATTTGATGTTGTTGTTGTTTATTTGACGTTGTTGTTGTTGACATTGTTGTTGTTGACATTGTTGTTGTTGTTGTTGTTTATTTGACGTAGTTGTTGTTGTTGTTGACGTTGTTGTTGTTGTTGCTTATTTGACATTTTTGTTGTTGTTGATGTTGTTGTTGTTGTTTATTTGACGTTGTTGTTGTTGTTGTTGTTTATTTGACGTTGTTGTTGTTGTTATTGTTGTTGTTTATTTGACGTTGTTGTTGTTGTTGTTTATTTGATGTTGTTGTTGTTTATTTGACATTGTTGTTGTTGTTGACGTTGTTGTTGTTGTTGTTTATTTGACATTGTTGTTGTTGTTTATTTGACGTTGTTGTTGTTGTTTATTTGACGTAGTTGTTGTTGTTTACCTTGTTGTTGTTGTTGTTGTTGTTTATTTGACGTTGTTGTTGTTGTTGTTTATTTGACATTGTTGTTGTTGTTATTGTTGTTGTTTATTTGACGTTGTTGTTGTTGTTGTTGTTGTTTATTTGAAGTTGTTGTTATTGTTTATTTGACATTGTTGTTGTTTATTTGACGTTGTTGTTGTTGTTTATTTGACGTTGTTATTGTTGTTTATTGGACGTTATTGTTGTTGTTGTTGTTGTTTATTTGACGTTGTTGTTGTTTATTTGACGTTGTTGTTGTTGTTGACGTTGCTGTTGTTGTTGTTTATTTGACGATGTTGTTGTTGTTGACATAGTTGTTGTTGTTGTTTATTTCACGTTGTTGATGTTGTTGATGTTGTTGTTTATTTGACGTTGTAGTTGTTGTTTATTTGACGTTGTTGTTGTTGTTGACATTGTTGTTGTTGTTGTTTATTTGATGTTGTTGTTGTTGTTTATTTGACATTGTTGTTGTTGTTGACGTTGTTGTTGTTGTTGTTGTTGTTTATTTGACATTGTTGTTGTTGTTGTTGACGTTGTTGGTTTTGTTGTTTATTTGACATTGTTGTTGTTGACATTGTTGTTGTTGTTGTTGTTTATTTGACGTTGTTTTTGTTGTTGTTGTTTATTTGGCGTTGTTGTTCTTGTTGTTTATTTGACATTGTTGTTGTTGACATTGTTGTTGTTGTTTATTTGACGTAGTTTTTGTTGTTGACGTTGTTGTTGTTGTTTATTTGACGTTTTTGTTGTTCTTGATGTTGTTATTGTTGTTGTTTATTTGACGTTGTTGTTGTTGTTGTTATTGTTGTTTATTTGACGTTGTTGTTGTTGTTGTTGTTCATTTGACGTTGTTGTTGTTGTTGTTGTTGTTGTTTATTTGACGTTGTTGTTGTTATTGATGTTGTTTATTTGACGTTGTTGTTGTTGTTGTTTGTTTAATGTTGTTGTTGTTGTTTAGTTGACATTGTTGTTGTTGTTGACGTTGTTGTTGTTGTTGTTTATTTGACATTGTTGTTGTTGTTGTTATTGACGTTGTTGGTGTTGTTGTTTATTTGACGTTGTTGTTGTTATTGTTTATTTGACGTTGTTTTAGATATTGTTGTTTATTTGACGTTGTTGTTATTGTTGTTTAGTTAATGTTGTTTTAGATGTTGTTGTTTATTTGACGGTGTTGTTGTTTATTTGACATTGTTGTTGTTGTTGATGTTGTTGTTGTTATTGTTTATTTGAATTGTTGTTGTTGTTGTTGACGTTGTTGGTGTTGTTGTTTATTTGACGTTGTTGTTGTTGTTGTTGTTGTTGTTGTTGTTTATTTGACGTTGTTTTAGTTGTTGTTGTTTATTTGACGTTGTTGTTGTTGTTTATTTGACGTTTTTGTTTTTGACATTGTTGTTGTTGTTGTTTATATGACGTTGTTGTTGTTGTTGTTTATTTGACATAGTTGTTGTTGTTGACGTTGTTGTTGTTGTTGTTGTTTATTTGACGTTTTTGTTGTTGATGATGTTGTTGTTGTTGTTTATTTGACGTTGTTGTTATTGTTTATTTGACGTTGTTGTTGTTGTTGTTGTTGTTATTTGACGTTGTTGTTGTTGTTATTGTTGTTGTTTATTTGATGTTGTTATTGTTGTTGTTGTTTATTTGATGTTGTTGTTGTTGTTGTTTATTTGACGTTGGTGTTGTTGTTGTTTATTTGACGTTGTTGTTGTTGTTGTTATTTATTTGACGTTGTTGTTGTTGTTATTGTTTATTTGACGTTGTTGTTGTTGTTGTTTATTTGACGTTGTTATTATTGTTTATTTGACGTTGTTTATGTTATTTGACGTTGTTGTTGTTGTATTTGTTGTTGTTGTTGTTGTTGCTTATTTGACGTTGTTGTATTTGTTGTTGTTTATTTGACGTTGTTGCTGTTGTTTATTTGACGTTGTTGTTGTTGTTGTTTATTTGATGTTGTTGTTGTTTATTTGATGTTGTTGTTGTTGACGTTGTTGTTGTTGTTGTTTATTTGACGTTGTTATTGTTGTTGCTGTTGTTTATTTGACGTTGTTGTTGTCGTTGTTGTTGTTTATTTGACTTTGTTGTTGTTGTTGTTGTTGTTGTTTATTTGACGTTGTTGTTGTCGTTGTTGTTGTTTATTTGACTTTGTTGTTGTTGTTTATTTGACGTTGTTGTTATTTATTTGACGTTGTTGTTGTTGTTGTTTATTTGACGTTGTTGTTGTTGTTTATTTGACGTTGTTGTTGTTGTTGTTTATTTGACGTTGTTGTTGTTGTTTATTTGACGTTGTTGTTGTTTATTTGACATTGTTGTTGTTATTGTTGACGTTGTTGTTGTTATTTATTTGACATTGTTGTTGTTGTTGTTGGTGTTGTTGTTTATTTCACGTTGTTGTTGTTGTTGTTGTTGTTGTTGTTGTTTATTTGACGTTGTTTTAGTTGTTGTTGTTTATTTGGCGTTGTTGTTGTTTATTTGACATTGTTGTTGTTGACATTGTTGTTGTTGTTGTTTATTTGACGTAGTTGTTGTTGTTGACATTGTTGTTGTTGTTGCTTATTTGACGTTTTTGTTGTTGTTGATGTTGTTGTTGTTGTTGTTTATTTGATGTTGTTGTTGTTGTTGTTTATTTGACGTCGCTGTTGTTGTTTATTTGACGTTGTTGTTGTTTATTTGATGTTGTTGTTGTTGTTGTTTATTTGACATTGTTGTTGTTGTTGACGTTGTTGTTGTTGTTTATTTGACATTGTTGTTGTTGTTTATTTGACGTTGTTGTTGTTGTTTATTTGACGTAGTTGTTGTTGTTGTTTATTTGACGTTGTTGTTGTTGTTGTTGTTTATTTGATGTAGTTGTTGTTGTTATTGTTGTTGTTTATTTGACGTTGTTGTTGTTGTTGTTTATTTGATGTTGTTGTTGTTGTTTAATTGACATTGTTGTTGTTTATTTGACGTTGTTGTTGTTGTTTATTTGACGTTGTTGTTGTTGTTTATTGGACATTGTTGTTGTTGTATATTTGACGGTGTTGTTGTTGTTGTTTATTTGACGTTGTTGTTATTGTTGTTTATTTGACGTTGTTGTTATTGTTGACGTTGTTGTTGTTGTTGTTGTTTATTTGACGTTGTTGTTGTTGTTGTTTATTTCATGTTGTTGATGTTGTTGATGTTGTTGTTTATTTGACGTTGTAGTTGTTGTTTATTTGACGTTGTTGTTGTTGTTGACATTGTTGTTGTTGTTGTTTATTTGATGTTGTTGTTGTTGTTGTTTACTTGACATTGTTGTTGTTGTTGACGTTGTTGTTGTTGTTGTTGTTGTTGTTGTTTATTTGACATTGTTGTTGTTGTTGACGTTGTTGGTTTTGTTGTTTATTTGACGTTGTTGTTGTTGTTTATTAGACGTTGTTTTAGTTGTTGTTGTTTATTTGACGTTGTTGTTGTTGTTTATTTGACGTTGTTGTTGACATTGTTGTTGTTGTTGTTGTTTATTTGACGTAGTTGTTGTTGTTGACGTTGTTGTTGTTGTTGTTGTTATTTATTTGACGTTTTTGTTGTTGTTGATGTTGTTGTTGTTGTTTATTTGATGTTGTTGTTGTTGTTGTTTATTTGACATTGTTGTTGTTGTTGACGTTGTTGTTGTTGTTTATTTGACATTGTTGTTATTGTTGTTGTTGACGTTGTTGGTGTTGTTGTTTATTTGACGTTGTTGTTGTTGTTTATTTGATGTTGTTTTAGTTGTTATTGTTTATTTGACGTTGTTGTTGTTGTTTATTTGACGTTGTTGTTGTTGTTGTTTATTTGACGTTGTTGTTGTTGACATTGTTGTTGTTGTTGTTTATTTGACGTTGTTTTTGTTGTTGTTGTTTATTTGGCGTTGTTGTTGTTGTTGTTGTTTATTTGACATTGTTGTTGTTGACATTGTTGTTGTTGTTTATTTGACGTAGTTTTTGTTGTTGACGTTGTTGTTGTTGTTTATTTGATGTTTTTGTTGTTCTTGATGTTGTTGTTGTTGTTGTTGTTTATTTGATGTTGTTGTTGTTGTTGTTTATTTGACGTTGTTGTTGTTGTTCATTTCACGTTGTTGTTGTTGTTTATTTGACGTTGTTGTTGTTATTGATGTTGTTTATTTGACGTTGTTGTTGTTGTTGTTTATTTAATGTTGTTGTTGTTGTTGTTTATTTGACATTGTTGTTGTTGTTGACGTTGTTGTTGTTGTTGTTTATTTGACATTGTTGTTGTTGTTGTTGACGTTGTTGGTGTTGTTGTTTATTTGACGTTGTTGTTGTTGTTGTTTATTTGACGTTGTTTTAGATGTTGTTGTTTATTTGACGTTGTTGTTGTTGTTGTTTATTTAACGTTGTTTTAGATGTTGTTGTGTATTTGACGGTGTTGTTGTTTATTTGACATTGTTGTTGTTGTTGACGTTGTTGTTGTTGTTGTTGTTGTTGTTGTTTATTTGACATTGTTGTTGTTGTTGTTATTGACGTTGTTGGTGTTGTTGTTTATTTGACGTTGTTGTTGTTGTTGTTGTTGTTTATTTGACGTTGTTTTAGTTGTTGTTGTTTATTTGACGTTGTTGTTGTTGTTGTTGTTGTTTATTTGACGTTTTTGTTTTTGACATTGTTGTTGTTGTTATTTATATGACGTTGTTGTTGTTGTTGTTGTTTATTTGACATAGTTGTTGTTGTTGACGTTGTTGTTGTTGTTGTTGTTTATTTGACGTTTTTGTTGTTGATGATGTTGTTGTTGTTGTTTATTTGACGTTGTTGTTATTATTTATTTGACGTTGTTGTTGTTCTTGTTGTTTATTTGACGTTGTTGTTGTTGTTATTGTTGTTGTTTATTTGACGTTGTTGTTGTTGTTTATTTGATGTTGTTGTTGTTGTTTTTTTTATTTGACGTTGGTGTTGTTGTTGTTTATTTGACGTTGTTGTTGTTGTTGTTATTTATTTGACGTTGTTGTTGTTGTTATTGTTTATTTGACGTTGTTGTTGTTGTTTATTTGACGTTGTTATTGTTGTTTATTTGACGTTGTTTTTGTTATTTGACGTTGTTGTTGTTGTATTAGTTGTTGTTGTTGTTTATTTGACGTTGTTGTTATTATTGTTGTTTATTTGACGTTGTTGCTGTTGTTTATTTGACGTTGTTGTTGTTGTTTATTTGATGTTGTTGTTGTTGTTGTTTATTTAACGTTGTTGTTGACGTTGTTGTTGTTGTTGTTTATTTGACGTTGTTATTGTTGTTGCTGTTGTTTATTTGACGTTGTTGTTGTCGTTGTTGTTGTTTATTTGACGTTGTTGTTGTTTGTTTATTTGACGTTGTTGTTGTTGTTGTTATTTATTTGACGTTGTTGTTGTTGTTTATTTGACGTTGTTGTTGTTGTTGTTGTTGTTGTTGTTTATTTGACGTTGTTGTTGTTGTTGTTGTTTATTTGACGTTGTTGTTGTTGTTGTTTATTTGACATTGTTGTTGTTGTTGTTGACGTTGTTGTTGTTTATTTGACATTGTTGTTGTTGTTGTTGGTGTTGTTGTTTATTTGACGTTGTTGTTGTTATTGTTGTTGTTGTTTATTTGACGTTGTTTTAGTTGTTGTTGTTTATTTGGCGTTGTTGTTGTTTATTTGACATTGTTGTTATTGACATTGTTGTTGTTGTTTATTTGACGTAGTTGTTGTTGTTGACGTTGTTGTTGTTGCTTATTTGACGTTTTTGTTGTTGTTGATGTTGTTGTTGTTGTTTATTTGACGTTGTTGTTGTTGTTGTTTATTTGACGTTGTTGTTGTTATTGTTGTTGTTTATTTGACGTTGTTGTTGTTGTTGTTTATTTGATGTTGTTGTTGTTGTTTATTTGACATTGTTGTTGTTGTTGACGTTGTTGTTTATTTGACATTGTTGTTGTTGTTGTTTATTTGACGTTGTTGTTGTTGTTTATTTGACGTAGTTGTTGTTGTTGTTGACGTTGTTGTTGTTGTTGTTGTTGTTGTTGTTGTTTATTTGACGTTTTTGTTGTTGTTGATGTTGTTGTTGTTTATTTGACGTTGTTGTTATTGTCTATTTGACGTTGTTGTTGTTGTTGTTTATTTGACGTTGTTGTTGTTGTTATTGTTGTTGTTTATTTGAGGTTGTTATTGTTGTTTATTTGATGTTGTTGTTGTTGTTGTTTATTTGACGTTGGTGTTGTTGTTGTTTATATTACGTTGTTGTTGTTGTTATTTATTTGACGTTGTTGTTGTTGTTATTGTTTATAAGAAGTTGTTGTTTATTTGACATTGTTGTTGTTGACATTGTTGTTGTTGTTGTTTATTTGACATAGTTGTTGTTGTTGACGTTGTTGTTGTTGTTGCTTATTTGACGTTTTTGTTGTTGTTGATGTTGTTGTTGTTGTTTATTTGACGTTGTTGTTGTTGTTGTTGTTTATTTGACGTTGCTGTTGTTGTTATTGTTGTTGTTTATTTGACGTTGTTGTTGTTTATTTGATGTTGTTGTTGTTGTTGTTTATTTGACATTGTTGTTGTTGTTGACGTTGTTGTTGTTGTTGTTTATTTGACATTGTTGTTGTTGTTTATTTGACGTTGTTGTTGTTGTTGTTTATTTGACGTAGTTGTTGTTGTTGACGTTGTTGTTGTTGTTGTTTATTTGACGTTGTTGTTGTTGTTGTTTATTTGATGTTGTTGTTGTTGTTATTGTTGTTGTTTATTTGACGTTGTTGTTGTTGTTGTCTATTTGATGTTGTTGTTGTTGTTTAATTGACATTGTTGTTGTTTATTTGACGTTGTTGTTGTTGTTTATTTGACGTTGTTGTTGTTGTTTATTGGACGTTGTTGTTGTTGTATATTTGACGGTGTTGTTGTTGTTGTTGTTTATTTGACGTTGTTGTTGTTGTTATTGTTTATTTGACGTTATTGTTATTGTTGACGTTGTTGTTGTTGTTTATTTGACGTTGTTATTGTTGTTGTTTATTTCATGTTGTTGATGTTGTTGTTTATTTGACGTTGTAGTTGTTGTTTATTTGACGTTGTTGTTGTTGTTGTTGACATTGTTGTTGTTGTTGTTTATTTGATGTTGTTGTTGTTGTTTATTTGACTTTGTTGTTGTTGTTGACGTTGTTGTTGTTGTTGTTGTTTATTTGACATTGTTGTTGTTCTTGACGTTGTTGGTTTTGTTGTTTATTTGACGTTGTTGTTGTTGTTTATTAGACGTTGTTTTAGTTGTTGTTGTTTATTTGACGTTGTTGTTGACATTGTTGTTGTTGTTGTTTATTTGACGTAGTTGTTGTTGTTGACGTTGTTGTTGTTGTTGTTGTTGTTGTTGTTGTTGTTTATTTGACGTTTTTGTTGTTGTTGATGTTGTTGTTGTTGTTGTTGTTTATTTGACGTTGTTGTTATTGTTGTTTATTTGACGTTGTTGTTGTTGTTTATATGACGTTGTTGTTGTTATTGTTGTTGTTTATTTGACGTTGTTGTTGTTATGGTTTATTTGATGTTGTTGTTGTTGTTTATTTGACATTGTTGTTGTTGTTGACGTTGTTGTTGTTGTTTATTTGACATTGTTGTTATTGTTGTTGTTGACGTTGTTGGTGTTGTTGTTTATTTGACGTTGTTGTTGTTGTTTATTTGATGTTGTTTTAGTTGTTGTTGTTTATTTGACGTTGTTGTTGTTGTTTATTTGACATTGTTGTTGTTGTTTATTTGACATTGTTGTTGTTGACGTTGTTGTTGTTGTTTATTTGACGTTTTTGTTGTTCTTGATGTTGTTGTTGTTTATTTCATGTTGTTGTTGTTGTTGTTTATTTGACGTTGTTGTTGTTGTTCATTTGACGTTGTTGTTGTTGTTTATTTGACGTTGTTGTTGTTATTGATGTTGTTTATTTGACGTTGTTGTTGTTGTTGTTGTTGTTGTTTATTTGACGTTGTTGTTGTTGTTCTTATTTATTTGACGTTGTTGTTGTTGTTTATTTGACGTTGTTGTTGTTGTTGTTGTTTATTTGACGTTGTTGTTGTTGTTGTTGTTTATTTGACGTTGTTGTTGTTGTTGTTTATTTGACATTGTTGTTGTTGTTGTTGACGTTGTTGTTGTTGTTGTTTATTTGACATTGTTGTTGTTGTTGGTGGTGTTGTTGTTTATTTGACGTTGTTGTTGTTATTGTTGTTGTTGTTTATTTGACGTTGTTTTAGTTGTTGTTGTTTATTTGGCGTTGTTGTTGTTTATTTGACATTGTTGTTGTTGACATTGTTGTTGTTGTTGTTTATTTGACGTAGTTGTTGTTGTTGACGTTGTTATTGTTGCTTATTTGACGTTTTTGTTGTTGTTGATGTTGTTGTTGTTGTTGTTTATTTGACGTTGTTGTTGTTGTTTATTTGACGTTGTTGTTGTTATTGTTGTTGTTTATTTGACGTTGTTGTTGTTGTTGTTGTTGTTTATTTGATGTTGTTGTTGTTGTTTATTTGACATTGTTGTTGTTGTTGACGTTGTTGTTTATTTGACATTGTTGTTGTTGTTGTTGTTTATTTGACGTTGTTGTTGTTGTTTATTTGACGTAGTTGTTGTTGTTGACGTTGTTGTTGTTGTTGTTGTTGTTATTTATTTGACGTTGTTGTTGTTGTTGTTTATTTGATGTTGTTGTTGTTGTTTATTTGACGTTGTTGTTGACGTTGTTGTTGTTGTTGTTTATTTGACGTTGTTATTGTTGTTGCTGTTGTTTATTTGACGTTGTTGTTGTCGTTGTTGTTGTTTATTTGACGTTGTTGTAGTTGTTGTTGTTGTTTATTTGACGTTGTTGTTGTTGTTCTTATTTATTTGACGTTGTTGTTGTTGTTTATTTGACGTTGTTGTTGTTGTTGTTGTTTATTTGACGTTGTTGTTGTTGTTGTTTATTTGACGTTGTTGTTGTTGTTGTTTATTTGACATTGTTGTTGTTGTTGTTGACGTTGTTGTTGTTGTTTATTTGACATTGTTGTTGTTGTTGTTGTTGGTGTTGTTGTTTATTTGACGTTGTTGTTGTTATTGTTGTTGTTGTTTATTTGACGTTGTTTTAGTTGTTGTTGTTTATTTGGCGTTGTTGTTGTTTATTTGACATTGTTGTTGTTGACATTGTTGTTGTTGTTGTTTATTTGACGTAGTTGTTGTTATTGACGTTGTTGTTGTTGCTTATTTGACGTTTTTGTTGTTGTTGATGTTGTTGTTGTTGTTGTTTATTTGACGTTGTTGTTGTTGTTGTTTATTTGACGTTGTTGTTGTTTTTTATTTGACGTTGTTGTTGTTGTTGTTGTTTATTTGATGTTGTTGTTATTATTTATTTGACATTGTTGTTGTTGTTGACGTTGTTGTTTATTTGACATTGTTGTTGTTGTTGTTTATTTGACGTTGTTGTTGTTGTTTATTTGACGTAGTTGTTGTTGTTGACGTTGTTGTTGTTGTTGTTGTTGTTATTTATTTGACGTTGTTTTTGTTATTTGACGTTGTTGTTGTTGTATTAGTTGTTGTTGTTGTTGCTTATTTGACGTTGTTGTTATTGTTGTTGTTTATTTGACGTTGTTGCTGTTGTTTATTTGACGTTGTTGTTGTTGTTGTTTATTTGATGTTGTTGTTGTTGTTTATTTGACGTTGTTGTTGACGTTGTTGTTGTTGTTGTTTATTTGACGTTGTTATTGTTGTTGTTGTTGTTTATTTGACGTTGTTGTTGTCGTTGTTGTTGTTTATTTGACGTTGTTGTAGTTGTTGTTGTTGTTTATTTGACGTTGTTGTTGTTGTTCTTATTTATTTGACGTTGTTGTTGTTGTTGTTTATTTGACGTTGTTGTTGTTGTTGTTGTTGTTTATTTGACGTTGTTGTTGTTGTTGTTTATTTGACGTTGTTGTTGTTGTTGTTTATTTGACATTGTTGTTGTTGTTGTTGACGTTGTTGTTGTTGTTTATTTGACATTGTTGTTGTTGTTGTTGTTGGTGTTGTTGTTTATTTGACGTTGTTGTTGTTATTGTTGTTGTTGTTGTTTATTTGACGTTGTTTTAGTTGTTGTTGTTTATTTGGCGTTGTTGTTGTTTATTTGACATTGTTGTTGTTGACATTGTTGTTGTTGTTGTTTATTTGACGTAGTTGTTGTTATTGACGTTGTTGTTGTTGCTTATTTGACGTTTTTGTTGTTGTTGATGTTGTTGCTGTTGTTGTTTATTTGACGTTGTTGTTGTTGTTTATTTGACGTTGTTGTTGTTTTTTATTTGACGTTGTTGTTGTTGTTGTTGTTTATTTGATGTTGTTGTTATTATTTATTTGACATTGTTGTTGTTGTTGACGTTGTTGTTTATTTGACATTGTTGTTGTTAGTGTTTATTTGACGTTGTTGTTGTTGTTTATTTGACGTAGTTGTTGTTGTTGACGTTGTTGTTGTTATTGTTATTTATTTGACATTGTTGTTGTTGTTGACGTTGTTGTTTATTTGACGTTGTTGTTATTGTCTATTTGACGTTGTTGTTGTTGTTGTTTATTTGACGTTGTTGTTGTTGTTATTGTTGTTGTTTATTTGAGGTTGTTATTGTTGTTTATTTGATGTTGTTGTTGTTGTTGTTTATTTGACGTTGGCGTTGTTGTTGTTTATATTACGTTGTTGTTGTTATTTATTTGACGTTGTTGTTGTTGTTGACATTGTTGTTGTTGTTGTTTATTTGACGTTGTTATTGTTGTTTATTTGACGTTTTTGTTATTGTTGTTGTTTATTTGACGTTGTTGTTGTTGTTTATTGGACGTTGTTATCGTTGTTGTTGTTGTTTATTTGACGTTGTTGTTGTCGTTGTTGTTGTTTATTTGAAGTTGTTGTTGTTGTTGTTTATTTGACGTTGTTGTTGTTGTTATTTATTTGACGTTGTTGTTGTTTATTTGACGTTGTTGTTGTTGTTTATTTGACGTTGTTGTTGTTGTTGTTTATTTGACGTTGTTGTTGTTGTTGTTGTTTATTTGACATTGTTGTTGTTGTTGTTGGTGTTGTTGTTTATTTGACGTTGTTGTTGTTGTTGTTTATTTGACGTTGTTTTAGTTGTTGTTGTTTATTTGGCGTTGTTGTTGTTTATTTGACATTGTTGTTGCTGACATTGTTGTTGTTGTTTATTTGACGTTGTTGTTGTTGTTATTTATTTGATGTTGTTTTTGTTGTTTATTTGACATTGTTGTTGTTTATTTGACGTTGTTGTTGTTGTTGACATAATTGTTGTTGTTGTTTATTTCACGTTGTTGATGTTGTTGATGTTGTTGTTTATTTGACGTTGTTGTTGTTGACATTGTTGTTGTTGTTGTTTATTTGACGTTGTTGCTGTTGTTTATTTGACGTTGTTGTTGTTGTTGTTGTTTATTTGATGTTGTTGTTATTGTTTATTTGACGTTGTTGTTGACGTTGTTGTTGTTGTTGTTTATTTGACGTTGTTATTGTTGTTGCTGTTGTTTATTTGACGTTGTTGTTGTTTATTTGACGTTGTTGTTGTTGTTGTTGTTTATTTGACGTTGTTGTTGTTGTTATTTATTTGACGTTGTTGTTGTTGTTTATTTGACGTTGTTGTTGTTATTGTTGTTTATTTGACGTTGTTGTTGTTGTTGTTTATTTGACGTTGTTGTTGTTGTTTATTTGACGTTGTTGTTGTTGTTGTTGTGTATTTGACATTGTTGTTGTTGTTGACGTTGTTGTTGTTGTTGTTTATTTGACATTGTTGTTGTTGTTGTTGTTGTTGACGTTGTTGGTGTTGTTGTTTATTTGACGTTGTTGTTGTTGTTTATTTGATGTTGTTTTAGTTGTTGTTGTTTATTTGACGTTGTTGTTGTTGTTTATTTGACGTTGTTGTTGTTGTTTATTTGACGTTGTTGTTGTTGACATTGTTGTTGTTGTTGTTTATTTGACGTTGTTTTTGTTGTTGTTGTTTATTTGGCGTTGTTGTTGTTGTTGTTGTTTATTTGACATTGTTGTTGTTGACATTGTTGTTGTTGTTTATTTGACGTAGTTTTTGTTTTTGACGTTGTTGTTGTTGTTGTTGTTTATTTGACGTTTTTGTTGTTCTTGATGTTGTTATTGTTGTTGTTTATTTGACGTTGTTGTTGTTGTTGTTATTGTTGTTGTTTATTTGAGGTTGTTATTGTTGTTTATTTGATGTTGTTGTTGTTGTTGTTGTTGCTCATTTGACGTTGGTGTTGTTGTTGTTTATATTACGTTGTTGTTGTTGTTATTTATTTGACGTTGTTGTTGTTGTTATTGTTTATAAGAAGTTGTTGTTGTTGTTTATTTGACGTTGTTATTGTTGTTTATTTGACGTTTTTGTTATTGTTGTTGTTTATTTGACGTTGTTGTTGTTGTTTATTGGACGTTGTTATTGTTGTTGTTGTTGTTTATTTGACGTTGTTGTTGTTTATTTGACGTTGTTGTTGTTGTTGTTGTTGTTTATTTGACGTTGTTGTTGTTGTTATTTATTTGACGTTGTTGTTGTTTATTTGACGTTGTTGTTGTTGTTTATTTGACGTTGTTGTTGTTGTTTATTTGACGTTGTTGTTGTTGTTGTTTATTTGACATTGTTGTTGTTTTTGTTGTTTATTTGACATTGTTGTTGTTGTTGTTGGTGTTGTTGTTTATTTGACGTTGTTGTTGTTGTTTATTTGACGTTGTTTTAGTTGTTGTTGTTTATTTGGCGTTGTTGTTGTTTATTTGACATTGTTGTTGTTGACATTGTTGTTGTTGTTGTTTATTTGACGTTGTTGTTGTTGTTGTTGTTCTTTATTTGATGTTGTTGTTGTTGTTGTTGTTTATTTCACATTGTTGTTGTTTATTTGACGTTGTTGTTGTTGTTTATTTGACGTTGTTGTTGTTGTTTATTGGACGTTGTTGTTGTTGTTGTATATTTGACGGTGTTGTTGTTGTTGACATAATTGTTGTTGTTGTTGTTTATTTCACGTTGTTGATGTTGTTGATGTTGTTGTTTATTTGACGTTGTAGTTGTTGTTTATTTGACGTTGTTGTTGTTGACATTGTTGTTGTTGTTGTTGTTTATTTGATGTTGTTGTTGTTGTTTATTTGACATTGTTGTTGTTGTTGACGTTGTCGTTGTTGTTGTTGTTGTTGTTGTTTATTTGACATTGTTGTTGTTGTTGACGTTGTTAGTTTTGTTATTTATTTGACGTTGTTGTTGTTGTTTAGTAGACGTTGTTTTAGTTGTTGTTGTTTATTTGATGTTGTTGTTGTTGTTGTTTATTTGACGTTGTTGTTGTTGACATTGTTGTTGTTGACATTGTTGTTGTTGTTGTTGTTTATTTGACGTAGTTGTTGTTGTTGTTGACGTTGTTGTTGTTGTTGCTTATTTGACATTTTTGTTGTTGTTGATGTTGTTGTTGTTGTTTATTTGACGTTGTTGTTGTTGTTGTTGTTGTTGTTTATTTGACGTTGTTGTTGTTGTTATTGTTGTTGTTTATTTGACGTTGTTGTTGTTGTTTATTTGATGTTGTTGTTGTTTATTTGACATTGTTGTTGTTGTTGACGTTGTTGTTGTTGTTGTTGTTTATTTGACATTGTTGTTGTTGTTTATTTGACGTTGTTGTTGTTGTTTATTTGACGTAGTTGTTGTTGTTTACGTTGTTGTTGTTGTTGTTTATTTGACGTTGTTGTTGTTGTTGTTTATTTGACATTGTTGTTGTTGTTGTTGTTGTTTATTTGATGTTGTTGTTGTTGTTTATTTGACGTTGTTGTTGACGTTGTTGTTGTTGTTGTTTATTTGACGTTGTTATTGTTGTTGCTGTTGTTTATTTGACGTTGTTGTTGTTTATTTGACGTTGTTGTTGTTGTTGTTGTTTATTTGACGTTGTTGTTGTTGTTGTTATTTATTTGACGTTGTTGTTGTTGTTTATTTGACGTTGTTGTTGTTATTGTTGTTTATTTGACGTTGTTGTTGTTGTTGTTGTTTATTTGACGTTGTTGTTGTTGTTTATTTGACGTTGTTGTTGTTGTTGTTGTGTATTTGACATTGTTGTTGTTGTTGACGTTGTTGTTGTTGTTGTTGTTTATTTGACATTGTTGTTGTTGTTGTTGTTGTTGTTGACGTTGTTGGTGTTGTTGTTTATTTGACGTTGTTGTTGTTGTTTATTTGATGTTGT
This sequence comes from Vicia faba, assembly GCA_948472305.1. NCBI lineage: Eukaryota > Viridiplantae > Streptophyta > Magnoliopsida > Fabales > Fabaceae > Vicia > Vicia faba. The sequence goes on from OX451737.1 coordinate 315,865,997, forward strand.
TTTAGTTGTTGTTGTTTATTTGACGTTGTTGTTGTTGTTTATTTGACATTGTTGTTGTTGTTTATTTGACGTTGTTGTTGTTGACATTGTTGTTGTTGTTGTTTATTTGACGTTGTTTTTGTTGTTGTTGTTTATTTGGCGTTGTTGTTGTTGTTGTTGTTTATTTGACATTGTTGTTGTTGACATTGTTGTTGTTGTTTATTTGACGTAGTTTTTGTTTTTGACGTTGTTGTTGTTGTTGTTTATTTGACGTTTTTGTTGTTCTTGATGTTGTTATTGTTGTTGTTTATTTGACGTTGTTGTTGTTGTTGTTATTGTTGTTGTTTATTTGAGGTTGTTATTGTTGTTTATTTGATGTTGTTGTTGTTGTTGTTGTTGTTCATTTGACGTTGGTGTTGTTGTTGTTTATATTACGTTGTTGTTGTTGTTATTTATTTGACGTTGTTGTTGTTGTTATTGTTTATAAGAAGTTGTTGTTGTTGTTTATTTGACGTTGTTATTGTTGTTTATTTGACGTTTTTGTTATTGTTGTTGTTTATTTGACGTTGTTGTTGTTGTTTACTGGACGTTGTTATTGTTGTTGTTGTTGTTTATTTGACGTTGTTGTTGTTTATTTGACGTTGTTGTTGTTGTTGTTGTTTATTTGACGTTGTTGTTGTTGTTATTTATTTGACGTTGTTGTTGTTTATTTGACGTTGTTGTTGTTGTTTATTTGACGTTGTTGTTGTTGTTTATTTGACGTTGTTGTTGTTGTTGTTTATTTGACATTGTTGTTGTTTTTGTTGTTTATTTGACATTGTTGTTGTTGTTGGTGGTGTTGTTGTTTATTTGACGTTGTTGTTGTTGTTTATTTGACGTTGTTTTAGTTGTTGTTGTTTATTTGGCGTTGTTGTTGTTTATTTGACATTGTTGTTGTTGACATTGTTGTTGTTGTTGTTGTTGTTTATTTGACGTTGTTGTTGTTGTTGTTCTTTATTTGATGTTGTTGTTGTTGTTGTTTATTTGACATTGTTGTTGTTTATTTGACGTTGTTGTTGTTGTTTATTTGACGTTGTTGTTGTTGTTTATTGGACGTTGTTGTTGTTGTTGTATATTTGACGGTGTTGTTGTTGTTGACATAATTGTTGTTGTTGTTGTTTATTTCACGTTGTTGATGTTGTTGATGTTGTCGTTTATTTGACGTTGTAGTTGTTGTTTATTTGACGTTGTTGTTGTTGTTGTTGTTTATTTGATGTTGTTGTTGTTGTTTATTTGACATTGTTGTTGTTGTTGACGTTGTCGTCGTTGTTGTTGTTGTTGTTGTTTATTTGACATTGTTGTTGTTGTTGACGTTGTTAGTTTTGTTATTTATTTGACGTTGTTGTTGTTGTTTATTAGACGTTGTTTTAGTTGCTGTTGTTTATTTGATGTTGTTGTTGTTTATTTGACGTTGTTGTTGTTGACATTGTTGTTGTTGACATTGTTGTTGTTGTTGTTGTTTATTTGACGTAGTTGTTGTTGTTGTTGACGTTGTTGTTGTTGTTGCTTATTTGACATTTTTGTTGTTGTTGATGTTGTTGTTGTTGTTTATTTGACGTTGTTGTTGTTGTTGTTGTTTATTTGACGTTGTTGTTGTTGTTATTGTTGTTGTTTATTTGACGTTGTTGTTGTTGTTGTTTATTTGATGTTGTTGTTGTTTATTTGACATTGTTGTTGTTGTTGACGTTGTTGTTGTTGTTGTTTATTTGACATTGTTGTTGTTGTTTATTTGACGTTGTTGTTGTTGTTTATTTGACGTAGTTGTTGTTGTTTACCTTGTTGTTGTTGTTGTTGTTTATTTGACGTTGTTGTTGTTGTTGTTTATTTGACATTGTTGTTGTTGTTATTGTTGTTGTTTATTTGACGTTGTTGTTGTTGTTGTTGTTGTTTATTTGAAGTTGTTGTTATTGTTTATTTGACATTGTTGTTGTTTATTTGACGTTGTTGTTGTTGTTTATTTGACGTTGTTATTGTTGTTTATTGGACGTTATTGTTGTTGTTGTTGTTGTTTATTTGACGTTGTTGTTGTTTATTTGACGTTGTTGTTGTTGTTGACGTTGCTGTTGTTGTTGTTTATTTGACGTAGTTGTTGTTGTTGACATAGTTGTTGTTGTTGTTTATTTCACGTTGTTGATGTTGTTGATGTTGTTGTTTATTTGACGTTGTAGTTGTTGTTTATTTGACGTTGTTGTTGTTGTTGACATTGTTGTTGTTGTTGTTTATTTGATGTTGTTGTTGTTGTTTATTTGACATTGTTGTTGTTGTTGACGTTGTTGTTGTTGTTGTTGTTGTTTATTTGACATTGTTGTTGTTGTTGTTGACGTTGTTGGTTTTGTTGTTTATTTGACATTGTTGTTGTTGACATTGTTGTTGTTGTTGTTGTTTATTTGACGTTGTTTTTGTTGTTGTTGTTTATTTGGCGTTGTTGTTCTTGTTGTTTATTTGACATTGTTGTTGTTGACATTGTTGTTGTTGTTTATTTGACGTAGTTTTTGTTGTTGACGTTGTTGTTGTTGTTTATTTGACGTTTTTGTTGTTCTTGATGTTGTTATTGTTGTTGTTTATTTGACGTTGTTGTTGTTGTTGTTATTGTTGTTTATTTGACGTTGTTGTTGTTGTTGTTGTTCATTTGACGTTGTTGTTGTTGTTGTTGTTGTTTATTTGACGTTGTTGTTGTTATTGATGTTGTTTATTTGACGTTGTTGTTGTTGTTGTTTGTTTAATGTTGTTGTTGTTGTTTAGTTGACATTGTTGTTGTTGTTGACGTTGTTGTTGTTGTTGTTTATTTGACATTGTTGTTGTTGTTGTTATTGACGTTGTTGGTGTTGTTGTTTATTTGACGTTGTTGTTGTTATTGTTTATTTGACGTTGTTTTAGATGTTGTTGTTTATTTGACGTTGTTGTTATTGTTGTTTAGTTAATGTTGTTTTAGATGTTGTTGTTTATTTGACGGTGTTGTTGTTTATTTGACATTGTTGTTGTTGTTGATGTTGTTGTTGTTATTGTTTATTTGAATTGTTGTTGTTGTTGACGTTGTTGGTGTTGTTGTTTATTTGACGTTGTTGTTGTTGTTGTTGTTGTTTATTTGACGTTGTTTTAGTTGTTGTTGTTTATTTGACGTTGTTGTTGTTGTTTATTTGACGTTTTTGTTTTTGACATTGTTGTTGTTGTTGTTTATATGACGTTGTTGTTGTTGTTGTTTATTTGACATAGTTGTTGTTGTTGACGTTGTTGTTGTTGTTGTTTATTTGACGTTTTTGTTGTTGATGATGTTGTTGTTGTTGTTGTTTATTTGACGTTGTTGTTATTGTTTATTTGACGTTGTTGTTGTTGTTGTTGTTATTTGACGTTGTTGTTGTTGTTGTTATTGTTGTTGTTTATTTGATGTTGTTATTGTTGTTGTTGTTTATTTGATGTTGTTGTTGTTGTTGTTTATTTGACGTTGGTGTTGTTGTTGTTTATTTGACGTTGTTGTTGTTGTTGTTATTTATTTGACGTTGTTGTTGTTGTTATTGTTTATTTGACGTTGTTGTTGTTGTTGTTTATTTGACGTTGTTATTATTGTTTATTTGACGTTGTTTATGTTATTTGACGTTGTTGTTGTTGTATTTGTTGTTGTTGTTGTTGTTGCTTATTTGACGTTGTTGTATTTGTTGTTGTTTATTTGACGTTGTTGCTGTTGTTTATTTGACGTTGTTGTTGTTGTTGTTTATTTGATGTTGTTGTTGTTTATTTGATGTTGTTGTTGTTGACGTTGTTGTTGTTGTTGTTTATTTGACGTTGTTATTGTTGTTGCTGTTGTTTATTTGACGTTGTTGTTGTCGTTGTTGTTGTTTATTTGACTTTGTTGTTGTTGTTGTTTATTTGACGTTGTTGTTGTCGTTGTTGTTGTTTATTTGACTTTGTTGTTGTTGTTGTTTATTTGACGTTGTTGTTATTTATTTGACGTTGTTGTTGTTGTTGTTTATTTGACGTTGTTGTTGTTGTTTATTTGACGTTGTTGTTGTTGTTGTTTATTTGACGTTGTTGTTGTTGTTTATTTGACGTTGTTGTTGTTTATTTGACATTGTTGTTGTTATTGTTGACGTTGTTGTTGTTATTTATTTGACATTGTTGTTGTTGTTGTTGGTGTTGTTGTTTATTTCACGTTGCTGTTGTTGTTGTTGTTGTTGTTGTTGTTTATTTGACGTTGTTTTAGTTGTTGTTGTTTATTTAGCGTTGTTGTTGTTTATTTGACATTGTTGTTGTTGTTGTTTATTTGACGTAGTTGTTGTTGTTGACATTGTTGTTGTTGTTGCTTATTTGACGTTTTTGTTGTTGTTGATGTTGTTGTTGTTGTTGTTTATTTGACGTTGTTGTTGTTGTTGTTTATTTGACGTTGCTGTTGTTGTTTATTTGACGTTGTTGTTGTTTATTTGATGTTGTTGTTGTTGTTGTTTATTTGACATTGTTGTTGTTGTTGACGTTGTTGTTGTTGTTTATTTGACATTGTTGTTGTTGTTTATTTGACGTTGTTGTTGTTGTTTATTTGACGTAGTTGTTGTTGTTGTTTATTTGACGTTGTTGTTGTTGTTGTTTATTTGATGTTGTTGTTGTTGTTATTGTTGTTGTTTATTTGACGTTGTTGTTGTTGTTGTTTATTTGATGTTGTTGTTGTTGTTTAATTGACATTGTTGTTGTTTATTTGACGTTGTTGTTGTTGTTTATTTGACGTTGTTGTTGTTGTTTATTGGACATTGTTGTTGTTGTATATTTGACGGTGTTGTTGTTGTTGTTTATTTGACGTTGTTGTTATTGTTGTTTATTTGACGTTGTTGTTATTGTTGACGTTGTTGTTGTTGTTGTTGTTTATTTGACGTTGTTGTTGTTGTTGTTTATTTCATGTTGTTGATGTTGTTGATGTTGTTGTTTATTTGACGTTGTAGTTGTTGTTTATTTGACGTTGTTGTTGTTGTTGACATTGTTGTTGTTGTTGTTGTTTATTTGATGTTGTTGTTGTTGTTGTTTACTTGACATTGTTGTTGTTGTTGACGTTGTTGTTGTTGTTGTTGTTTATTTGACATTGTTGTTGTTGTTGACGTTGTTGGTTTTGTTGTTTATTTGACGTTGTTGTTGTTGTTTATTAGACGTTGTTTTAGTTGTTGTTGTTTATTTGACGTTGTTGTTGTTGTTTATTTGACGTTGTTGTTGACATTGTTGTTGTTGTTGTTTATTTGACGTAGTTGTTGTTGTTGACGTTGTTGTTGTTGTTTATTTGACGTTGTTTTTGTTGTTGTTGTTTATTTGGCGTTGTTGTTGTTGTTGTTGTTTATTTGACATTGTTGTTGTTGACATTGTTGTTGTTGTTTATTTGACGTAGTTTTTGTTGTTGACGTTGTTGTTGTTGTTTATTTGATGTTTTTGTTGTTCTTGATGTTGTTGTTGTTGTTGTTTATTTGATGTTGTTGTTGTTGTTGTTTATTTGACGTTGTTGTTGTTGTTCATTTGACGTTGTTGTTGTTGTTGTTTATTTGACGTTGTTGTTGTTATTGATGTTGTTTATTTGACGTTGTTGTTGTTGTTGTTTATTTAATGTTGTTGTTGTTGTTGTTGTTTATTTGACATTGTTGTTGTTGTTGACGTTGTTGTTGTTGTTGTTTATTTGACATTGTTGTTGTTGTTGTTGACGTTGTTGGTGTTGTTGTTTATTTGACGTTGTTGTTGTTGTTGTTTATTTGACGTTGTTTTAGATGTTGTTGTTTATTTGACGTTGTTGTTGTTGTTGTTTATTTAACGTTGTTTTAGATGTTGTTGTGTATTTGACGGTGTTGTTGTTTATTTGACATTGTTGTTGTTGTTGACGTTGTTGTTGTTGTTGTTGTTGTTTATTTGACATTGTTGTTGTTGTTGTTATTGACGTTGTTGGTGTTGTTGTTTATTTGACGTTGTTGTTGTTGTTGTTGTTGTTTATTTGACGTTGTTTTAGTTGTTGTTGTTTATTTGACGTTGTTGTTGTTGTTGTTGTTGTTTATTTGACGTTTTTGTTTTTGACATTGTTGTTGTTGTTATTTATATGACGTTGTTGTTGTTGTTGTTGTTGTTTATTTGACATAGTTGTTGTTGTTGACGTTGTTGTTGTTGTTGTTGTTTATTTGACGTTTTTGTTGTTGATGATGTTGTTGTTGTTGTTTATTTGACGTTGTTGTTATTATTTATTTGACGTTGTTGTTGTTCTTGTTGTTTATTTGACGTTGTTGTTGTTATTGTTGTTGTTTATTTGACGTTGTTGTTGTTGTTTATTTGATGTTGTTGTTGTTGTTTTTTTTATTTGACGTTGGTGTTGTTGTTGTTTATTTGACGTTGTTGTTGTTGTTGTTATTTATTTGACGTTGTTGTTGTTGTTATTGTTTATTTGACGTTATTGTTGTTGTTATTTATTTGACGTTGTTATTGTTGTTTATTTGACGTTGTTTTTGTTATTTGACGTTGTTGTTGTATTAGTTGTTGTTGTTGTTTATTTGACGTTGTTGTTATTATTGTTGTTTATTTGACGTTGTTGCTGTTGTTTATTTGACGTTGTTGTTGTTGTTTATTTGATGTTGTTGTTGTTGTTGTTTATTTAACGTTGTTGTTGACGTTGTTGTTGTTTATTTGACGTTGTTATTGTTGTTGCTGTTGTTTATTTGACGTTGTTGTTGTCGTTGTTGTTGTTTATTTGACGTTGTTGTTGTTTGTTTATTTGACGTTGTTGTTGTTGTTGTTATTTATTTGACGTTGTTGTTGTTTTTTATTTGACGTTGTTGTTGTTGTTGTTGTTGTTTATTTGACGTTGTTGTTGTTGTTGTTGTTTATTTGACGTTGTTGTTGTTGTTGTTTATTTGACATTGTTGTTGTTGTTGTTGACGTTGTTGTTGTTTATTTGACATTGTTGTTGTTGTTGTTGGTGTTGTTGTTTATTTGACGTTGTTGTTGTTATTGTTGTTGTTGTTTATTTGACGTTGTTTTAGTTGTTGTTGTTTATTTGGCGTTGTTGTTGTTTATTTGACATTGTTGTTGTTGACATTGTTGTTGTTGTTTATTTGACGTAGTTGTTGTTGTTGACGTTGTTGTTGTTGCTTATTTGACGTTTTTGGTTTTGTTGATGTTGTTGTTGTTGTTTATTTGACGTTGTTGTTGTTGTTGTTTATTTGACGTTGTTGTTGTTATTGTTGTTGTTTATTTGACGTTGTTGTTGTTGTTGTTTATTTGATGTTGTTGTTGTTGTTTATTTGACATTGTTGTTGTTGTTGACGTTGTTGTTTATTTGACATTGTTGTTGTTGTTATTTATTTGACGTTGTTGTTGTTGTTTATTTGACGTAGTTGTTGTTGTTGACGTTGTTGTTGTTGTTGTTGTTTATTTGACGTTTTTGTTGTTGTTGATGTTGTTGTTGTTTATTTGACGTTGTTGTTATTGTCTATATGACGTTGTTGTTGTTGTTGTTTATTTGACGTTGTTGTTGTTGTTATTGTTGTTGTTTATTTGAGGTTGTTATTGTTGTTTATTTGATGTTGTTGTTGTTGTTGTTTATTTGACGTTGGTGTTGTTGTTGTTTATATTACGTTGTTGTTGTTATTTATTTGACGTTGTTGTTGTTGTTATTGTTTATAAGAAGTTGTTGTTTATTTGACATTGTTGTTGTTGACATTGTTGTTGTTGTTGTTTATTTGACATAGTTGTTGTTGTTGACGTTGTTGTTGTTGTTGCTTATTTGACGTTTTTGTTGTTGTTGATGTTGTTGTTGTTGTTTATTTGACGTTGTTGTTGTTGTTGTTGTTGTTTATTTGACGTTGCTGTTGTTGTTATTGTTGTTGTTTATTTGACGTTGTTGTTGTTTATTTGATGTTGTTGTTGTTGTTGTTGTTTATTTGACATTGTTGTTGTTGTTGACGTTGTTGTTGTTATTGTTTATTTGACATTGTTGTTGTTGTTTATTTGACGTTGTTGTTGTTGTTTATTTGACGTAGTTGTTGTTGTTGACGTTGTTGTTGTTGTTGTTTATTTGACGTTGTTGTTGTTGTTGTTTATTTGATGTTGTTGTTGTTGTTATTGTTGTTGTTTATTTGACGTTGTTGTTGTTGTTGTCTATTTGATGTTGTTGTTGTTGTTTAATTGACATTGTTGTTGTTTATTTGACGTTGTTGTTGTTGTTTATTTGACGTTGTTGTTGTTGTTTATTGGACGTTGTTGTTGTTGTATATTTGACGGTGTTGTTGTTGTTGTTGTTTATTTGACGTTGTTGTTGTTGTTATTGTTTATTTGACGTTATTGTTATTGTTGACGTTGTTGTTGTTGTTTATTTGACGTTGTTATTGTTGTTGTTTATTTCATGTTGTTGATGTTGTTGTTTATTTGACGTTGTAGTTGTTGTTTATTTGACGTTGTTGTTGTTGTTGTTGACATTGTTGTTGTTGTTGTTTATTTGATGTTGTTGTTGTTGTTTATTTGACATTGTTGTTGTTGTTGACGTTGTTGTTGTTGTTGTTGTTTATTTGACATTGTTGTTGTTCTTGACGTTGTTGGTTTTGTTGTTTATTTGACGTTGTTGTTGTTGTTTATTAGACGTTGTTTTAGTTGTTGTTGTTTATTTGACGTTGTTGTTGACATTGTTGTTGTTGTTGTTTATTTGACGTAGTTGTTGTTGTTGACGTTGTTGTTGTTGTTGTTGTTGTTGTTGTTTATTTGACGTTTTTGTTGTTGTTGATGTTGTTGTTGTTGTTGTTTATTTGACGTTGTTGTTATTGTTGTTTATTTGACGTTGTTGTTGTTGTTTATATGACGTTGTTGTTGTTATTGTTGTTGTTTATTTGACGTTGTTGTTGTTATTGTTTATTTGATGTTGTTGTTGTTGTTTATTTGACATTGTTGTTGTTGTTGACGTTGTTGTTGTTGTTTATTTGACATTGTTGTTATTGTTGTTGTTGACGTTGTTGGTGTTGTTGTTTATTTGACGTTGTTGTTGTTGTTTATTTGATGTTGTTTTAGTTGTTGTTGTTTATTTGACGTTGTTGTTGTTGTTTATTTGACATTGTTGTTGTTGTTTATTTGACATTGTTGTTGTTGACATTGTTGTTGTTGTTGTTGTTGTTGTTGTTTATTTGACGTTGTTTTTGTTGTTGTTGTTTATTTGGCGTTGTTGTTGTTGTTGTTTATTTGACATTGTTGTTGTTGACATTATTGTTGTTGTTTATTTGACGTAGTTTTTGTTGTTGACGTTGTTGTTGTTGTTTATTTGACGTTTTTGTTGTTCTTGATGTTGTTGTTGTTTATTTCATGTTGTTGTTGTTGTTGTTTATTTGACGTTGTTGTTGTTGTTCATTTGACGTTGTTGTTGTTGTTTATTTGACGTTGTTGTTGTTATTGATGTTGTTTATTTGACGTTGTTGTTGTTGTTGTTGTTGTTTATTTGACGTTGTTGTTGTTGTTGTTATTTATTTGACGTTGTTGTTGTTGTTTATTTGACGTTGTTGTTGTTGTTGTTTATTTGACGTTGTTGTTGTTGTTGTTGTTTATTTGACGTTGTTGTTGTTGTTGTTTATTTGACATTGTTGTTGTTGTTGTTGACGTTGTTGTTGTTGTTTATTTGACATTGTTGTTGTTGTTGTTGGTGTTGTTGTTTATTTGACGTTGTTGTTGTTATTGTTGTTGTTGTTTATTTGACGTTGTTTTAGTTGTTGTTGTTTATTTGGCGTTGTTGTTGTTTATTTGACATTGTTGTTGTTGACATTGTTGTTGTTGTTGTTTATTTGACGTAGTTGTTGTTGTTGACGTTGTTATTGTTGCTTATTTGACGTTTTTGTTGTTGTTGATGTTGTTGTTGTTGTTGTTTATTTGACGTTGTTGTTGTTGTTGTTTATTTGACGTTGTTGTTGTTATTGTTGTTGTTTTTTTGACATTGTTGTTGTTGTTGTTGTTGTTTATTTGATGTTGTTGTTGTTGTTTATTTGACATTGTTGTTGTTGTTGACGTTGTTGTTTATTTGACATTGTTGTTGTTGTTGTTTATTTGACGTTGTTGTTGTTGTTTATTTGACGTAGTTGTTGTTGTTGACGTTGTTGTTGTTGTTGTTGTTGTTATTTATTTGACGTTGTTTTTGTTATTTGACGTTGTTGTTGTTGTATTAGTTGTTGTTGTTGTTGCTTATTTGACGTTGTTGTTATTGTTGTTGTTTATTTGACGTTGTTGCTGTTGTTTATTTGACGTTGTTGTTGTTGTTGTTTATTTGATGTTGTTGTTGTTGTTTATTTGACGTTGTTGTTGACGTTGTTGTTGTTGTTGTTTATTTGACGTTGTTATTGTTGTTGCTGTTGTTTATTTGACGTTGTTGTTGTCGTTGTTGTTGTTTATTTGACGTTGTTGTAGTTGTTGTTGTTGTTTATTTGACGTTGTTGTTGTTGTTCTTATTTATTTGACGTTGTTGTTGTTGTTTATTTGACGTTGTTGTTGTTGTTGTTGTTTATTTGACGTTGTTGTTGTTGTTGTTTATTTGACGTTGTTGTTGTTGTTGTTTATTTGACATTGTTGTTGTTGTTGTTGTTGACGTTGTTGTTGTTGTTTATTTGACATTGTTGTTGTTGTTGTTGTTGGTGTTGTTGTTTATTTGACGTTGTTGTTGTTATTGTTGTTGTTGTTTATTTGACGTTGTTTTAGTTGTTGTTGTTTATTTGGCGTTGTTGTTGTTTATTTGACATTGTTGTTGTTGACATTGTTGTTGTTGTTGTTTATTTGACGTAGTTGTTGTTATTGACGTTGTTGTTGTTGCTTATTTGACGTTTTTGTTGTTGTTGATGTTGTTGTTGTTGTTGTTTATTTGACGTTGTTGTTGTTGTTGTTTATTTGACGTTGTTGTTGTTTTTTATTTGACGTTGTTGTTGTTGTTGTTGTTTATTTGATGTTGTTGTTATTATTTATTTGACATTGTTGTTGTTGTTGACGTTGTTGTTTATTTGACATTGTTGTTGTTAGTGTTTATTTGACGTTGTTGTTTTTGTTTATTTGACGTAGTTGTTGTTGTTGACGTTGTTGTTGTTATTGTTATTTATTTGACGTTTTTGTTGTTGTTGATGTTGTTGTTGTTTATTTGACGTTGTTGTTATTGTCTATTTGACGTTGTTGTTGTTGTTGTTTATTTGACGTTGTTGTTGTTGTTATTGTTGTTGTTTATTTGAGGTTGTTATTGTTGTTTATTTGATGTTGTTGTTGTTGTTTATTTGACGTTGGCGTTGTTGTTGTTTATATTACGTTGTTGTTGTTATTTATTTGACGTTGTTGTTGTTGTTGTTGACATTGTTGTTGTTGTTGTTGTTTATTTGACGTTGTTATTGTTGTTTATTTGACGTTTTTGTTATTGTTGTTGTTTATTTGACGTTGTTGTTGTTGTTTATTGGACGTTGTTATCGTTGTTGTTGTTGTTTATTTGACGTTGTTGTTGTCGTTGTTGTTGTTTATTTGACGTTGTTGTTGTTGTTGTTTATTTGACGTTGTTGTTGTTGTTATTTATTTGACGTTGTTGTTGTTTATTTGACGTTGTTGTTGTTGTTTATTTGACGTTGTTGTTGTTGTTGTTTATTTGACGTTGTTGTTGTTGTTGTTGTTTATTTGACATTGTTGTTGTTGTTGTTGTTGGTGTTGTTGTTTATTTGACGTTGTTGTTGTTGTTGTTTATTTGACGTTGTTTTAGTTGTTGTTGTTTATTTGGCGTTGTTGTTGTTTATTTGACATTGTTGTTGCTGACATTGTTGTTGTTGTTTATTTGACGTTGTTGTTGTTGTTGTTATTTATTTGATGTTGTTTTTGTTGTTTATTTGACATTGTTGTTGTTTATTTGACGTTGTTGTTGTTGTTTATTTGACGTTGTTGTTGTTGTTGTTTATTGGACGTTGTTGTTGTTGTTGTATATTTGATGGTGTTGTTGTTATTGTTTATTTGACGTTGTTGTTGCTGTTGTTTATTTGACGTTGTTGTTATTGTTGACGTTGTTGTTGTTGTTTATTTGACGTTGTTGTTGTTGTTGACATAATTGTTGTTGTTGTTTATTTCACGTTGTTGATGTTGTTGATGTTGTTGTTTATTTGACGTTGTAGTTGTTGTTTATTTGACGTTGTTGTTGTTGACATTGTTGTTGTTGTTGTTTATTTGATGTTGTTGTTGTTTATTTGACATTGTTGTTGTTGTTGACGTTGTTGTTGTTGTTGTTGTTTATTTGACATTGTTGTTGTTGTTGTTGACGTTGTTAGTTTTGTTGTTTATTTGACGTTGTTGTTGTTGTTTATTAGACATTGTTTTAGTTGTTGTTGTTTATTTGATGTTGTTATTGTTGTTGTTTATTTGACGTTGTTGTTGTTATTGACGTTGTTGTTGTTGTTGCTTATTTGACATTTTTGTTGTTGTTGATGTTGTTGTTGTTGTTTATTTGACGTTGTTGTTGTTGTTGTTTATTTGACGTTGTTGTTGTTGTTGTTATTGTTGTTGTTTATTTGACGTTGTTGTTGTTGTTTATTTGATGTTGTTGTTGTTTATTTGACATTGTTGTTGTTGTTGACGTTGTTGTTGTTGTTGTTGTTGTTGTTTATTTGACATTGTTGTTGTTGTTTATTTGACGTTGTTGTTGTTGTTTATTTGACGTAGTTGTTGTTGTTGACGTTGTTGTTGTTGTTGTTTATTTGACGTTGTTGTTGTTGTTGTTTATTTGACATTGTTGTTGTTGTTATTGTTGTTGTTTATTTGACGTTGTTGTTGTTTATTTGATGTTGTTGTTATTGTTTATTTGACATTGTTGTTGTTTATTTGACGTTGTTGTTGTTGTTTATTTGACGTTGTTGTTGTTTATTGGACGTTGTTGTTGTTGTTGTTTATTTGACGTTGTTGTTGTTTATTTGACGTTGTTGTTGTTGTTGTTGACGTTGTTGTTGTTGTTCTTTATTTGACGTTGTTGTTGTTGACATAGTTGTTGTTGTTGTTGTTTATTTCACGTTGTTGATGTTGTTGATGTTGTTGTTTATTTGACGTTGTAGTTGTTGTTTATTTGACGTTGTTGTTGTTGTTGACATTGTTGTCGTTGTCGTTTATTTGATGTTGTTGTTGTTTATTTGACATTGTTGTTGTTGTTGACGTTGTTGTTGTTGTTGTTGTTTATTTGACATTGTTGTTGTTGTTGTTGACGTTGTTGGTTTTGTTGTTTATTTGACGTTGTTGTTGTTGTTTATTGGACGTTGTTTTAGTTGTTGTTGTTTATTTGACGTTGTTGTTGTTGTTGTTTATTTGACGTAGTTGTTGTTGTTGACGTTGTTGTTGTTGTTTATTTGACGTAGTTGTTGTTGTTGACGTTGTTGTTGTTGTTGTTGTTTATTTGACGTTTTTGTTGTTGTTGATGTTGTTGTTGTTGTTGTTTATTTGACGTTGTTGTTATTGTTGTTTATTTGACGTTGTTGTTGTTGTTTATATGACGTTGTTGTTGTTATTGTTGTTGTTTATTTGACGTTGTTGTTGTTGTTTATTTGATGTTGTTGTTGTTGTTTATTTGACATTGTTGTTGCTGTTGACGTTGTTGTTGTTGTTGTTGTTTATTTGACATTGCTGTTGTTGTTGTTGTTGACGTTGTTGGTGTTGTTGTTTATTTGACGTTGTTGTTGTTGTTGTTTATTTGATGTTGTTTTAGTTGTTGTTGTTTATTTGGCGTTGTTGTTGTTGTTGTGTATTTGACGTTGTTCTTGTTGTTGTTTATTTGACGTTGTTGTTGTTGACATTGTTGTTGTTGTTGTTTATTTGACGTTGTTTTTGTCGTTGTTGTTTATTTGGCGTTGTTGTTGTTGTTGTTTATTTGACATTGTTCTTGTTGTTTATTTGACGTAGTTTTTGTTGTTGACGTTGTTGTTGTTGTTGTTTATTTGACATTTTTGTTGTTCTTGATGTTGTTATTGTGGTTGTTTATTTGACGTTGTTGTTGTTGTTGTTGTTGTTTATTTGACGTTGTTGTTGTTGTTGTTCATTTGACGTTGTTGTTGTTGTTGTTGTTTATTTGACGTTGTTGTTGTTATTGATGTTGTTTATTTGACGTTGTTGTTGTTGTTTATTTAATGTTGTTGTTGTTGTTTATTTGACATTGTTGTTGTTGTTGTTCACGTTGTTGTTGTTGTTGTTTATTTGACATTGTTGTTGTTGTTGTTGTTGACGTTGTTGGTGTTGTTGTTTATTTGACGTTGTTGTTGTTGTTTATTTGACGTTGTTTTAGATGTTGTTGTTTATTTGACGTTGTTGTTATTGTTGTTTAGTTAATGTTGTTTTAGATGTTGTTGTTTATTTGACGGTGTTGTTGTTTATTTGACATTGTTGTTGTTGTTGACGTTGTTGTTGTTGTTGTTTATTTGAATTGTTGTTGTTGTTGTTGACGTTGTTGGTGTTGTTGTTTATTTGACGTTGCTGTTGTTGTTGCTGTTGTTTATTTGACATTGTTTTAGTTGTTGTTGTTTATTTGACGTTGTTGTTTATTTGACGTTTTTGTTTTTGACATTGTTGTTGTTGTTGTTTATATGACGTTGTTGTTGTTGTTATTTATTTGACATAGTTGTTGTTGTTGACGTTGTTGTTGTTGTTGTTGTTTATTTGACGTTTTTGTTGTTGATGATGTTGTTGTTGTTGTTTATTTGACGTTGTTGTTATTGTTTATTTGACGTTGTTGTTGTTGTTTATTTGACGTTGTTGTTGTTATTGTTGTTGTTTATTTGACGTTGTTATTGTTGTTGTTGTTGTTTATTTGACGTTGGTGTTATTGTTGTTTATTTGACGTTGTTGTTGTTGTTATTTATTTGACGTTGTTGTTGTTGTTATTGTTTATTTGACGTTGTTGTTGTTGTTGTTTATTTGACGTTGTTATTGTTGTTTATTTGACGTTGTTTTTGTTATTTGACGTTGTTGTTGTTGTTGTTATTGTTGTATTTGTTGTTGTTGTTGTTGTTGTTGCTTATTTGATGTTGTTGTATTTGTTGTTGTTTATTTGATGTTGTTGCTGTTGTTTATTTGACGTTGTTGTTGTTGTTGTTTATTTGATGTTGTTGTTGTTTATTTGACGTTGTTGTTGTTGACGTTGTTGTTGTTGTTTATTTGACGTTGTTATTGTTGTTGCTGTTGTTTATTTGACGTTGTTGTTGTCGTTGTTGTTGTTTATTTGACGTTGTTGTTGTTGTTTATTTGACGTTGTTGTTTTTTATTTGACGTTGTTGTTGTTGTTGTTGTTGTTGTTTATTTGACGTTGTTGTTGTTGTTTATTTGACGTTGTTGTTGTTTATTTGACATTGTTCTTGTTGTTGTTGACGTTGTTGTTGTTGTTTATTTGACATTGTTGTTGTTGTTGTTGGTGTTGTTGTTTATTTGACGTTGTTGTTGTTGTTGTTGTTGTTTATTTGACGTTGTTTTAGTTGTAGTTGTTTATTTGGCGTTGTTGTTGTTTATTTGACATTGTTGTTGTTGACATTGTTGTTGTTGTTGTTTATTTGACGTAGTTGTTGTTGTTGACGTTGTTGTTGTTGTTGCTTATTTGACGTTTTTGTTGTTGTTGATGTTGTTGTTGTTGTTTATTTGACGTTGTTGTTGTTGTTGTTGTTTATTTGACGTTGCTGTTGTTGTTATTGTTGTTGTTTATTTGACGTTGTTGTTGTTTATTTGATGTTGTTGTTGTTGTTGTTTATTTGACATTGTTGTTGTTGTTGACGTTGTTGTTGTTGTTTATTTGACATTATTGTTGTTGTTTATTTGACGTTGTTGTTGTTGTTTATTTGACGTAGTTGTTGTTGTTGACGTTGTTGTTGTTGTTGCTTATTTGACATTTTTGTTGTTGTTGATGTTGTTGTTGTTGTTTATTTGACGTTGTTGTTGTTGTTGTTATTGTTGTTGTTTATTTGACGTTGTTGTTGTTGTTGTTTATTTGATGTTGTTGTTGTTTATTTGACATTGTTGTTGTTGTTGACGTTGTTGTTGTTGTTGTTGTTTATTTGACATTGTTGTTGTTGTTTATTTGACGTTGTTGTTGTTGTTTATTTGACGTAGTTGTTGTTGTTGACGTTGTTGTTGTTGTTGTTGTTTATTTGACGTTGTTGTTGTTGTTGTTTATTTGACATTGTTGTTGTTGTTATTGTTGTTGTTTATTTGACGTTGTTGTTGTTGTTGTTTATTTGATGTTGTTGTTATTGTTTATTTGACATTGTTGTTGTTTATTTGACGTTGTTGTTGTTGTTTATTTGACGTTGTTGTTGTTGTTTATTGGACGTTGTTGTTGTTGTTGTTGTTTATTTGACGTTGTTGTTGTTTATTTGACGTTGTTGTTGTTGTTGACGTTGTTGTTGTTGTTGTTTATTTGACGTTGTTGTTGTTGTTGACATAGTTGTTGTTGTTGTTTATTTCACGTTGTTGATGTTGTTGATGTTGTTGTTTATTTGACGTTGTAGTTGTTGTTTATTTGACGTTGTAGTTGTTGTTGACATTGTTGTTGTTGTTGTTTATTTGATGTTGTTGTTGTTGTTTATTTGACATTGTTGTTGTTGTTGACGTTGTTGTTGTTGTTTATTTGACATTGTTGTTGTTGTTGTTGACGTTGTTGGTTTTTTTGTTTATTTGACGTTGTTGTTGTTGTTTATTGGACGTTGTTTTAGTTGTTGTTGTTTATTTGACGTTGTTATTGTTGACATTGTTGTTGTTGTTGTTTATTTGACGTAGTAGTTGTTGTTGTTGTTTATTTGACGTTTTTGTTGTTGTTGATGTTGTTGTTGTTGTTGTTTATTTGACGTTGTTGTTATTGTTGTTTATTTGACGTTGTTGTTGTTGTTGTTGTTGTTTATATGACGTTGTTGTTGTTATTGTTGTTGTTTATTTGACGTTGTTGTTGTTGTTTATTTGATGTTGTTGTTGTTGTTGTTTATTTGACATTGTTGTTGTTGTTGACGTTGTTGTTGTTGTTTATTTGACATTGTTGTTGTTGTTGTTGACGTTGTTGGTGTTGTTGTTTATTTGACGTTGTTGTTGTTTATTTGATGTTGTTTTAGTTGTTGTTGTTTATTTGACATTGTTGTTGTTGTTTATTTGACGTTGTTGTTGTTGTTGTTTATTTGACGTTGTTGTTGTTGACATTGTTGTTGTTGTTGTTTATTTGACGTTGTTTTTGTTGTTGTTGTTTATTTGGCGTTGTTGTTGTTGTTTATTTGACATTGTTGTTGTTGACATTGTTGTTGTTGTTTATTTGACGTAGTTTTTGTTGTTGACGTTGTTGTTGTTGTTGTTGTTTATTTGACGTTTTTGTTGTTCTTGATGTTGTTATTGTTGTTGTTTATTTGACGTTGTTGTTGTTGTTGTTGTTGTTGTTGTTTATTTGACGTTGTTGTTGTTGTTGTTGTTGTTCATTTGACGTTGTTGTTGTTGTTGTTGTTTATTTGACGTTGTTGTTGTTATTGATGTTGTTTATTTGACGTTGTTGTTGTTGTTTATTTAATGTTGTTGTTGTTGTTTATTTGACATTGTTGTTGTTGTTGACGTTGTTGTTGTTGTTGTTTATTTGACATTGTTGTTGTTGTTGTTGACGTTGTTGGTGTTGTTGTTTATTTGACGTTGTTGTTGTTGTTGTTTATTTGATGTTGTTTTAGATGTTGTTGTTTATTTGACGTTGTTGTTATTGTTGTTTAGTTAATGTTGTTTTAGATGTTGTTGTTGTTTATTTGACGGTGTTGTTGTTTATTTGACGTTGTTGTTGTTGTTGTTGACGTTGTTGTTGTTGTTCTTTATTTGACGTTGTTGTTGTTGACATAGTTGTTGTTGTTGTTGTTTATTTCACGTTGTTGATGTTGTTGATGTTGTTGTTTATTTGACGTTGTAGTTGTTGTTTATTTGACGTTGTTGTTGTTGTTGACATTGTTGTCGTTGTCGTTTATTTGATGTTGTTGTTGTTTATTTGACATTGTTGTTGTTGTTGACGTTGTTGTTGTTGTTGTTGTTTATTTGACATTGTTGTTGTTGTTGTTGACGTTGTTGGTTTTGTTGTTTATTTGACGTTGTTGTTGTTGTTTATTGGACGTTGTTTTAGTTGTTGTTGTTTATTTGACGTTGTTGTTGTTGTTGCTTATTTGACGTAGTTGTTGTTGTTGACGTTGTTGTTGTTGTTTATTTGACGTAGTTGTTGTTGTTGACGTTGTTGTTGTTGTTGTTGTTTATTTGACGTTTTTGTTGTTGTTGATGTTGTTGTTGTTGTTGTTTATTTGACGTTGTTGTTATTGTTGTTTATTTGACGTTGTTGTTGTTGTTTATATGACGTTGTTGTTGTTATTGTTGTTGTTTATTTGACGTTGTTGTTGTTGTTTATTTGATGTTGTTGTTGTTGTTTATTTGACATTGTTGTTGCTGTTGACGTTGTTGTTGTTGTTGTTGTTTATTTGACATTGCTGTTGTTGTTGTTGTTGACGTTGTTGGTGTTGTTGTTTATTTGACGTTGTTGTTGTTGTTGTTTATTTGATGTTGTTTTAGTTGTTGTTGTTTATTTGGCGTTGTTGTTGTTGTTGTTTATTTGACGTTGTTGTTGTTGTTGTTTATTTGACGTTGTTGTTGTTGACATTGTTGTTGTTGTTGTTTATTTGACGTTGTTTTTGTCGTTGTTGTTTATTTGGCGTTGTTGTTGTTGTTGTTTATTTGACATTGTTCTTGTTGTTTATTTGACGTAGTTTTTGTTGTTGACGTTGTTGTTGTTGTTGTTTATTTGACATTTTTGTTGTTCTTGATGTTGTTATTGTGGTTGTTTATTTGACGTTGTTGTTGTTGTTGTTGTTTATTTGACGTTGTTGTTGTTGTTGTTCATTTGACGTTGTTGTTGTTGTTGTTGTTTATTTGACGTTGTTGTTGTTATTGATGTTGTTTATTTGACGTTGTTGTTGTTGTTTATTTAATGTTGTTGTTGTTGTTTATTTGACATTGTTGTTGTTGTTGTTGACGTTGTTGTTGTTGTTGTTTATTTGACATTGTTGTTGTTGTTGTTGTTGACGTTGTTGGTGTTGTTGTTTATTTGACGTTGTTGTTGTTGTTTATTTGACGTTGTTTTAGATGTTGTTGTTTATTTGACGTTGTTGTTATTGTTGTTTAGTTAATGTTGTTTTAGATGTTGTTGTTTATTTGACGGTGTTGTTGTTTATTTGACATTGTTGTTGTTGTTGACGTTGTTGTTGTTGTTGTTTATTTGAATTGTTGTTGTTGTTGTTGACGTTGTTGGTGTTGTTGTTTATTTGACGTTGCTGTTGTTGTTGCTGTTGTTTATTTGACATTGTTTTAGTTGTTGTTGTTTATTTGACGTTGTTGTTTATTTGACGTTTTTGTTTTTGACATTGTTGTTGTTGTTGTTTATATGACGTTGTTGTTGTTGTTATTTATTTGACATAGTTGTTGTTGTTGACGTTGTTGTTGTTGTTGTTGTTTATTTGACGTTTTTGTTGTTGATGATGTTGTTGTTGTTGTTTATTTGACGTTGTTGTTATTGTTTATTTGACGTTGTTGTTGTTGTTTATTTGACGTTGTTGTTGTTATTGTTGTTGTTTATTTGACGTTGTTATTGTTGTTGTTGTTGTTTATTTGACGTTGGTGTTATTGTTGTTTATTTGACGTTGTTGTTGTTGTTATTTATTTGACGTTGTTGTTGTTGTTATTGTTTATTTGACGTTGTTGTTGTTGTTGTTTATTTGACGTTGTTATTGTTGTTTATTTGACGTTGTTTTTGTTATTTGACGTTGTTGTTGTTGTTGTTATTGTTGTATTTGTTGTTGTTGTTGTTGTTGTTGCTTATTTGATGTTGTTGTATTTGTTGTTGTTTATTTGATGTTGTTGCTGTTGTTTATTTGACGTTGTTGTTGTTGTTGTTTATTTGATGTTGTTGTTGTTTATTTGACGTTGTTGTTGTTGACGTTGTTGTTGTTGTTTATTTGACGTTGTTATTGTTGTTGCTGTTGTTTATTTGACGTTGTTGTTGTCGTTGTTGTTGTTTATTTGACGTTGTTGTTGTTGTTTATTTGACGTTGTTGTTTTTTATTTGACGTTGTTGTTGTTGTTGTTGTTGTTGTTTATTTGACGTTGTTGTTGTTGTTTATTTGACGTTGTTGTTGTTTATTTGACATTGTTCTTGTTGTTGTTGACGTTGTTGTTGTTGTTGTTGTTTATTTGACATTGTTGTTGTTGTTGTTGGTGTTGTTGTTTATTTGACGTTGTTGTTGTTGTTGTTGTTGTTGTTTATTTGACGTTGTTTTAGTTGTTGTTGTTTATTTGGCGTTGTTGTTGTTTATTTGACATTGTTGTTGTTGACATTGTTGTTGTTGTTGTTTATTTGACGTAGTTGTTGTTGTTGACGTTGTTGTTGTTGTTGCTTATTTGACGTTTTTGTTGTTGTTGATGTTGTTGTTGTTGTTTATTTGACGTTGTTGTTGTTGTTGTTGTTTATTTGACGTTGCTGTTGTTGTTATTGTTGTTGTTTATTTGACGTTGTTGTTGTTTATTTGATGTTGTTGTTGTTGTTGTTTATTTGACATTGTTGTTGTTGTTGACGTTGTTGTTGTTGTTTATTTGACATTATTGTTGTTGTTTATTTGACGTTGTTGTTGTTGTTTATTTGACGTAGTTGTTGTTGTTGACGTTGTTGTTGTTGTTGCTTATTTGACATTTTTGTTGTTGTTGATGTTGTTGTTGTTGTTTATTTGACGTTGTTGTTGTTGTTGTTATTGTTGTTGTTTATTTGACGTTGTTGTTGTTGTTGTTTATTTGATGTTGTTGTTGTTTATTTGACATTGTTGTTGTTGTTGACGTTGTTGTTGTTGTTGTTGTTTATTTGACATTGTTGTTGTTGTTTATTTGACGTTGTTGTTGTTGTTTATTTGACGTAGTTGTTGTTGTTGACGTTGTTGTTGTTGTTGTTGTTTATTTGACGTTGTTGTTGTTGTTGTTTATTTGACATTGTTGTTGTTGTTATTGTTGTTGTTTATTTGACGTTGTTGTTGTTGTTGTTTATTTGATGTTGTTGTTATTGTTTATTTGACATTGTTGTTGTTTATTTGACGTTGTTGTTGTTGTTTATTTGACGTTGTTGTTGTTGTTTATTGGACGTTGTTGTTGTTGTTGTTGTTTATTTGACGTTGTTGTTGTTTATTTGACGTTGTTGTTGTTGTTGACGATGTTGTTGTTGTTGTTTATTTGACGTTGTTGTTGTTGTTGACATAGTTGTTGTTGTTGTTTATTTCACGTTGTTGATGTTGTTGATGTTGTTGTTTATTTGACGTTGTAGTTGTTGTTTATTTGACGTTGTAGTTGTTGTTGACATTGTTGTTGTTGTTGTTTATTTGATGTTGTTGTTGTTGTTTATTTGACATTGTTGTTGTTGTTGACGTTGTTGTTGTTGTTTATTTGACATTGTTGTTGTTGTTGTTGACGTTGTTGGTTTTTTTGTTTATTTGACGTTGTTGTTGTTGTTTATTGGACGTTGTTTTAGTTGTTGTTGTTTATTTGACGTTGTTATTGTTGACATTGTTGTTGTTGTTGTTTATTTGACGTAGTAGTTGTTGTTGTTGTTTATTTGACGTTTTTGTTGTTGTTGATGTTGTTGTTGTTGTTGTTTATTTGACGTTGTTGTTATTGTTGTTTATTTGACGTTGTTGTTGTTGTTGTTGTTTATATGACGTTGTTGTTGTTATTGTTGTTGTTTATTTGACGTTGTTGTTGTTGTTTATTTGATGTTGTTGTTGTTGTTGTTTATTTGACATTGTTGTTGTTGTTGACGTTGTTGTTGTTGTTTATTTGACATTGTTGTTGTTGTTGTTGACGTTGTTGGTGTTGTTGTTTATTTGACGTTGTTGTTGTTTATTTGATGTTGTTTTAGTTGTTGTTGTTTATTTGACATTGTTGTTGTTGTTTATTTGACGTTGTTGTTGTTGTTGTTTATTTGACGTTGTTGTTGTTGACATTGTTGTTGTTGTTGACATTGTTGTTGTTGTTGTTTATTTGACGTTGTTTTTGTTGTTGTTGTTTATTTGGCGTTGTTGTTGTTGTTTATTTGACATTGTTGTTGTTGACATTGTTGTTGTTGTTTATTTGACGTAGTTTTTGTTGTTGACGTTGTTGTTGTTGTTGTTGTTTATTTGACGTTTTTGTTGTTCTTGATGTTGTTATTGTTGTTGTTTATTTGACGTTGTTGTTGTTGTTGTTGTTGTTGTTGTTTATTTGACGTTGTTGTTGTTGTTGTTGTTGTTGTTCATTTGACGTTGTTGTTGTTGTTGTTGTTTATTTGACGTTGTTGTTGTTATTGATGTTGTTTATTTGACGTTGTTGTTGTTGTTTATTTAATGTTGTTGTTGTTGTTTATTTGACATTGTTGTTGTTGTTGACGTTGTTGTTGTTGTTGTTTATTTGACATTGTTGTTGTTGTTGTTGACGTTGTTGGTGTTGTTGTTTATTTGACGTTGTTGTTGTTGTTGTTTATTTGATGTTGTTTTAGATGTTGTTGTTTATTTGACGTTGTTGTTATTGTTGTTTAGTTAATGTTGTTTTAGATGTTGTTGTTGTTTATTTGACGGTGTTGTTGTTTATTTGACATTGTTGTTGTTGTTGACGTTGTTGTTGTTGTTGTTTATTTGAATTGTTGTTGTTGTTGTTGACGTTGTTGGTGTTGTTGTTTATTTGACGTTGTTGTTGTTGTTGTTGTTGTTATTTATTTGACGTTGTTTTAGTTGTTGTTGTTTATTGGACGTTGTTGTTGTTGTTTATTAGACGTTTTTGTTTTTGACATTGTTGTTGTTGTTGGTGTTGTTGTTTATTTGACGTTGTTGTTGTTGTTGTTTATTTGACGTTGTTTTAGTTGTTGTTGTTTATTTGGCGTTGTTGTTGTTTATTTGACATTGTTGTTGTTGTTGACGTTGTTGTTGTTGTTGTTTATTTGACATTGTTGTTGTTGTTGTTTATTTGACGTAGTTGTTGTTGTTGACGTTGTTGTTGTTGTTGCTTATTTGACGTTTTTGTTGTTGTTGATGTTGTTGTTGTTGTTTATTTGACGTTGTTGTTGTTGTTGTTGTTGTTTATTTGACGTTGCTGTTGTTGTTATTGTTGTTGTTTATTTGACGTTGTTGTTGTTTATTTGATGTTGTTGTTGTTGTTGTTTATTTGACATTGTTGTTGTTGTTGACGTTGTTGTTGTTGTTTATTTGACATTGTTGTTGTTGTTTATTTGACGTTGTTGTTGTTGTTTATTTGACGTAGTTGTTGTTGTTGACGTTGTTGTTGTTGTTGCTTATTTGACATTTTTGTTGTTGTTGATGTTGTTGTTGTTGTTTATTTGACGTTGTTGTTGTTGTTGTTATTGTTGTTGTTTATTTGACGTTGTTGTTGTTGTTGTTTATTTGATGTTGTTGTTGTTTATTTGACATTGTTGTTGTTGTTGACGTTGTTGTTGTTGTTGTTGTTTATTTGACATTGTTGTTGTTGTTTATTTGACGTTGTTGTTGTTGTTTATTTGACGAAGTTGTTGTTGTTGACGTTGTTGTTGTTGTTGTTGTTGTTTATTTGACGTTGTTGTTGTTGTTGTTTATTTGACATTGTTGTTGTTGTTATTGTTGTTGTTTATTTGACGTTGTTGTTGTTGTTGTTTATTTGATGTTGTTGTTATTGTTTATTTGACATTGTTGTTGTTTATTTGACGTTGTTGTTGTTGTTTATTTGACGTTGTTGTTGTTGTTTATTGGACGTTGTTGTTGTTGTTGTTGTTTATTTGACGTTGTTGTTGTTTATTTGACGTTGTTGTTGTTGTTGACGTTGTTGTTGTTGTTGTTTATTTGACGTTGTTGTTGTTGTTGACATAGTTGTTGTTGTTGTTTATTTCACGTTGTTGATGTTGTTGATGTTGTTGTTTATTTGACGTTGTAGTTGTTGTTTATTTGACGTTGTTGTTGTTGTTGACATTGTTGTTGTTGTTGTTTATTTGATGTTGTTGTTGTTGTTTATTTGACATTGTTGTTGTTGTTGACGTTGTTGTTGTTGTTGTTTATTTGACATTGTTGTTGTTGTTGTTGACGTTGTTGGTTTTTTTGTTTATTTGACGTTGTTGTTGTTGTTTATTGGACGTTGTTTTAGTTGTTGTTGTTTATTTGACGTTGTTGTTGTTGTTTATTTGACGTTGTTATTGTTGACATTGTTGTTGTTGTTGTTTATTTGACGTAGTTGTTGTTGTTGTTGTTTATTTGACGTTTTTGTTGTTGTTGATGTTGTTGTTGTTGTTGTTTATTTGACGTTGTTGTTATTGTTGTTTATTTGACGTTGTTGTTGTTGTTGTTGTTTATATGACGTTGTTGTTGTTATTGTTGTTGTTTATTTGACGTTGTTGTTGTTGTTTATTTGATGTTGTTGTTGTTGTTGTTTATTTGACATTGTTGTTGTTGTTGACGTTGTTGTTGTTGTTTATTTGACATTGTTGTTGTTGTTGTTGACGTTGTTGGTGTTGTTGTTTATTTGACGTTGTTGTTGTTGTTTATTTGATGTTGTTTTAGTTGTTGTTGTTTATTTGACATTGTTGTTGTTGTTTATTTGACGTTGTTGTTGTTGTTATTTATTTGACGTTGTTGTTGTTGACATTGTTGTTGTTGTTGTTTATTTGACGTTGTTTTTGTTGTTGTTGTTTATTTGGCGTTGTTGTTGTTGTTTATTTGACATTGTTGTTGTTGACATTGTTGTTGTTGTTTATTTGACGTAGTTTTTGTTGTTGACGTTGTTGTTGTTGTTGTTGTTTATTTGACGTTTTTGTTGTTCTTGATGTTGTTATTGTTGTTGTTTATTTGACGTTGTTGTTGTTGTTGTTGTTGTTGTTGTTGTTTATTTGACGTTGTTGTTGTTGTTGTTGTTCATTTGACGTTGTTGTTGTTGTTGTTGTTTATTTGACGTTGTTGTTGTTATTGATGTTATTTATTTGACGTTGTTGTTGTTGTTTATTTAATGTTGTTGTTGTTGTTTATTTGACATTGTTGTTGTTGTTGTTGTTGTTGTTGTTGTTGTTTATTTGACATTGTTGTTGTTGTTGTTGACGTTGTTGGTGTTGTTGTTTATTTGACGTTGTTGTTGTTGTTGTTTATTTGATGTTGTTTTAGATGTTGTTGTTTATTTGACGTTGTTGTTATTGTTGTTTAGTTAATGTTGTTTTAGATGTTGTTGTTGTTTATTTGACGGTGTTGTTGTTTATTTGACATTGTTGTTGTTGTTGACGTTGTTGTTGTTGTTGTTTATTTGAATTGTTGTTGTTGTTGTTGACGTTGTTGGTGTTGTTGTTTATTTGACGTTGTTGTTGTTGTTGTTGTTATTTATTTGACGTTGTTTTAGTTGTTGTTGTTTATTGGACGTTGTTGTTGTTGTTTATTAGACGTTTTTGTTTTTGACATTGTTGTTGTTGTTGTTGGTGTTGTTGTTTATTTGACGTTGTTGTTGTTGTTGTTTATTTGACGTTGTTTTAGTTGTTGTTGTTTATTTGGCGTTGTTGTTGTTTATTTGACATTGTTGTTGTTGTTGTTGTTGTTGTTGTTTATTTGAATTGTTGTTGTTGTTGTTGACGTTGTTGTTGTTGTTTATTTGACATTGTTGTTGTTGTTGTTGGTGTTGTTGTTTATTTGACGTTGTTGTTGTTGTTGTTGTTGTTTATTTGACGTTGTTTTAGTTGTTGTTGTTTATTTGGCGTTGTTGTTGTTTATTTGACATTGTTGTTGTTGACATTGTTGTTGTTGTTGTTGTTTATTTGACGTAGTTGTTGTTGTTGACGTTGTTGTTGTTGTTGTTGCTTATTTGACGTTTTTGTTGTTGTTGATGTTGTTGTTGTTGTTTATTTGACGTTGTTGTTGTTGTTGTTTATTTGACGTTGCTGTTGTACTTATTGTTGTTGTTTATTTGACGTTGTTGTTGTTTATTTGATGTTGTTGTTGTTGTTGTTGTTTATTTGACATTGTTGTTGTTGTTGGCGTTGTTGTTGTTGTTTATTTGACATTGTTGTTGTTGTTTATTTGACGTTGTTGTTGTTGTTTATTTGACGTAGTTGCTGTTGTTGACGTTGTTGTTGTTGTTGTTTATTTGACGTTGTTGTTGTTGTTGTTGTTGTTTATTTGATGTTGTTGTTGTTGTTATTTGACGTTGTTGTTGTTGACATTGTTGTTGTTGTTGTTTATTTGACGTTGTTTTTGTTGTTGTTGTTTATTTGGCGTTGTTGTTGTTGTTGTTTATTTGACATTGTTGTTGTTGACATTAATGTTGTTGTTTATTTGACGTAGTTTTTGTTGTTGACGTTGTTGTTGTTGTTGTTTATTTGACGTTTTTTTTGTTCTTGATGTTGTTATTGTTGTTGTTTATTTGACGTTGTTGTTGTTGTTGTTGTTGTTGTTGTTGTTGTTTATTTGACGTTGTTGTTGTTGTTGTTCATTTGACGTTGTTGTTGTTGTTGTTTATTTGACGTTGTTGTTGTTATTGATGTTGTTTATTTGACGTTGTTGTTGTTGTTGTTTATTTAATGTCGTTGTTGTTGTTGTTTATTTGACATTGTTGTTGTTGTTGACGTTGTTGTTGTTGTTGTTTATTTGACATTGTTGTTGTTGTTGTTGACGTTGTTGGTGTTGTTGTTTATTGGACGTTGTTGTTGTTGTTGTTGTTTATTTGACGTTGTTTTAGATGTTGTTGTTTATTTGACGTTGTTGTTATTGTTGTTTAGTTAATGTTGTTTTAGATGTTGTTGTTTATTTGACGGTGTTGTTGTTTATTTGACATTGTTGTTGTTGTTGACGTTGTTGTTGTTGTTGTTTATTTGAATTGTTGTTGTTGTTGTTGACGTTGTTGGTGTTGTTGTTTATTTGACGTTGTTGTTGTTGTTGTTTATTTGACGTTGTTTTAGTTATTGTTGTTTATTTGACGTTGTTGTTGTTTATTTGACGTTTTTGTTTTTGACATTGTTGTTGTTGTTGTTTATATGACGTTGTTGTTGTTGTTGTTTATTTGACATAGTTGTTGTTGTTGACGTTGTTGTTGTTGTTTATTTGACGTTTTTGTTATTGATGATGTTGTTGTTGTTGTTGTTTATTTGACGTTGTTGTTATTGTTTATTTGACGTTGTTGTTGTTTATTTGACGTTGTTGTTGTTGTTATTGTTGTTGTTTATTTGACGTTGTTATTGTTGTTGTTGTTTATTTGATGTTGTTGTTTATTTGACGTTGGTGTTGTTGTGGTTTATTTGACGTTGTTGTTGTTGTTATTTATTTGACGTTGTTGTTGTTGTTATTGTTTATTTGACGTTGTTGTTGTTGTTGTTGTTTATTTGACGTTGTTGTTGTTATTGATGTTGTTTATTTGACGTTGTTGTTGTTGTTTATTTAATGTTGTTGTTGTTGTTTATTTGACATTGTTGTTGTTGTTGTTGTTGTTGTTGTTTATTTGACATTGTTGTTGTTGTTGTTGACGTTGTTGGTGTTGTTGTTTATTTGACATTGTTGTTGTTGTTTATTTGACGTTGTTGTTGTTGTTTATTTGACGTAGTTGTTGTTGTTGACGTTGTTGTTGTTGTTGTTGTTGTTGTTTATTTGACGTTGTTGTTGTTGTTGTTTATTTGACATTGTTGTTGTTGTTATTGTTGTTGTTTATTTGACGTTGTTGTTGTTGTTGTTTATTTGATGTTGTTGTTATTGTTTATTTGACATTGTTGTTGTTTATTTGACGTTGTTGTTGTTGTTTATTTGACGTTGTTGTTGTTGTTTATTGGACGTTGTTGTTGTTGTTGTTGTTTATTTGACGTTGTTGTTGTTTATTTGACGTTGTTGTTGTTGTTGACGTTGTTGTTGTTGTTGTTTATTTGACGTTGTTGTTGTTGTTGACATAGTTGTTGTTGTTGTTTATTTCACGTTGTTGATGTTGTTGATGTTGTTGTTTATTTGACGTTGTAGTTGTTGTTTATTTGACGTTGTTGTTGTTGTTGACATTATTGTTGTTGTTGTTTATTTGATGTTGTTGTTGTTGTTTATTTGACATTGTTGTTGTTGTTGACGTTGTTGTTGTTGTTGTTTATTTGACATTGTTGTTGTTGTTGTTGACGTTGTTGGTTTTTTTGTTTATTTGACGTTGTTGTTGTTGTTTATTGGACGTTGTTTTAGTTGTTGTTGTTTATTTGACGTTGTTGTTGTTGTTTATTTGACGTTGTTATTGTTGACATTGTTGTTGTTGTTGTTTATTTGACGTAGTTGTTGTTGTTGTTGTTTATTTGACGTTTTTGTTGTTGTTGATGTTGTTGTTGTTGTTGTTTATTTGACGTTGTTGTTATTGTTGTTTATTTGACGTTGTTGTTGTTGTTGTTGTTGTTTATATGACGTTGTTGTTGTTATTGTTGTTGTTTATTTGACGTTGTTGTTGTTGTTTATTTGATGTTGTTGTTGTTGTTGTTTATTTGACATTGTTGTTGTTGTTGACGTTGTTGTTGTTGTTTATTTGACATTGTTGTTGTTGTTGTTGACGTTGTTGGTGTTGTTGTTTATTTGACGTTGTTGTTGTTGTTTATTTGATGTTGTTTTAGTTGTTGTTGTTTATTTGACATTGTTGTTGTTGTTTATTTGACGTTGTTGTTGTTGTTATTTATTTGACGTTGTTGTTGTTGACATTGTTGTTGTTGTTGTTTATTTGACGTTGTTTTTGTTGTTGTTGTTTATTTGGCGTTGTTGTTGTTGTTTATTTGACATTGTTGTTGTTGACATTGTTGTTGTTGTTTATTTGACGTAGTTTTTGTTGTTGACGTTGTTGTTGTTGTTGTTGTTTATTTGACGTTTTTGTTGTTCTTGATGTTGTTATTGTTGTTGTTTATTTGACGTTGTTGTTGTTGTTGTTGTTGTTGTTGTTGTTTATTTGACGTTGTTGTTGTTGTTGTTCATTTGACGTTGTTGTTGTTGTTGTTTATTTGACGTTGTTGTTGTTATTGATGTTATTTATTTGACGTTGTTGTTGTTGTTTATTTAATGTTGTTGTTGTTGTTTATTTGACATTGTTGTTGTTGTTGTTGTTGTTGTTGTTGTTGTTTATTTGACATTGTTGTTGTTGTTGACGTTGTTGGTGTTGTTGTTTATTTGACGTTGTTGTTGTTGTTGTTTATTTGATGTTGTTTTAGATGTTGTTGTTTATTTGACGTTGTTGTTATTGTTGTTTAGTTAATGTTGTTTTAGATGTTGTTGTTGTTTATTTGACGGTGTTGTTGTTTATTTGACATTGTTGTTGTTGTTGACGTTGTTGTTGTTGTTGTTTATTTGAATTGTTGTTGTTGTTGTTGACGTTGTTGGTGTTGTTGTTTATTTGACGTTGTTGTTGTTGTTGTTGTTATTTATTTGACGTTGTTTTAGTTGTTGTTGTTTATTGGACGTTGTTGTTGTTGTTTATTAGACGTTTTTGTTTTTGACATTGTTGTTGTTGTTGTTGGTGTTGTTGTTTATTTGACGTTGTTGTTGTTGTTGTTTATTTGACGTTGTTTTAGTTGTTGTTGTTTATTTGGCGTTGTTGTTGTTTATTTGACATTGTTGTTGTTGTTGTTGTTGTTGTTTATTTGAATTGTTGTTGTTGTTGTTGACGTTGTTGTTGTTGTTTATTTGACATTGTTGTTGTTGTTGTTGGTGTTGTTGTTTATTTGACGTTGTTGTTGTTGTTGTTGTTGTTTATTTGACGTTGTTTTAGTTGTTGTTGTTTATTTGGCGTTGTTGTTGTTTATTTGACATTGTTGTTGTTGACATTGTTGTTGTTGTTGTTGTTTATTTGACGTAGTTGTTGTTGTTGACGTTGTTGTTGTTGTTGTTGCTTATTTGACGTTTTTGTTGTTGTTGATGTTGTTGTTGTTGTTTATTTGACGTTGTTGTTGTTGTTGTTTATTTGACGTTGCTGTTGTACTTATTGTTGTTGTTTATTTGACGTTGTTGTTGTTTATTTGATGTTGTTGTTGTTGTTGTTGTTTATTTGACATTGTTGTTGTTGTTGGCGTTGTTGTTGTTGTTTATTTGACATTGTTGTTGTTGTTTATTTGACGTTGTTGTTGTTGTTTATTTGACGTAGTTGCTGTTGTTGACGTTGTTGTTGTTGTTGTTTATTTGACGTTGTTGTTGTTGTTGTTGTTGTTTATTTGATGTTGTTGTTGTTGTTATTTGACGTTGTTGTTGTTGACATTGTTGTTGTTGTTGTTTATTTGACGTTGTTTTTGTTGTTGTTGTTTATTTGGCGTTGTTGTTGTTGTTGTTTATTTGACATTGTTGTTGTTGACATTAATGTTGTTGTTTATTTGACGTAGTTTTTGTTGTTGACGTTGTTGTTGTTGTTGTTTATTTGACGTTTTTTTTGTTCTTGATGTTGTTATTGTTGTTGTTTATTTGACGTTGTTGTTGTTGTTGTTGTTGTTGTTGTTGTTGTTTATTTGACGTTGTTGTTGTTGTTGTTCATTTGACGTTGTTGTTGTTGTTGTTTATTTGACGTTGTTGTTGTTATTGATGTTGTTTATTTGACGTTGTTGTTGTTGTTGTTTATTTAATGTCGTTGTTGTTGTTGTTTATTTGACATTGTTGTTGTTGTTGACGTTGTTGTTGTTGTTGTTTATTTGACATTGTTGTTGTTGTTGTTGACGTTGTTGGTGTTGTTGTTTATTTGACGTTGTTGTTGTTGTTGTTGTTTATTTGACGTTGTTTTAGATGTTGTTGTTTATTTGACGTTGTTGTTATTGTTGTTTAGTTAATGTTGTTTTAGATGTTGTTGTTTATTTGACGGTGTTGTTGTTTATTTGACATTGTTGTTGTTGTTGACGTTGTTGTTGTTGTTGTTTATTTGAATTGTTGTTGTTGTTGTTGACGTTGTTGGTGTTGTTGTTTATTTGACGTTGTTGTTGTTGTTGTTTATTTGACGTTGTTTTAGTTATTGTTGTTTATTTGACGTTGTTGTTGTTTATTTGACGTTTTTGTTTTTGACATTGTTGTTGTTGTTGTTTATATGACGTTGTTGTTGTTGTTGTTTATTTGACATAGTTGTTGTTGTTGACGTTGTTGTTGTTGTTTATTTGACGTTTTTGTTATTGATGATGTTGTTGTTGTTGTTGTTTATTTGACGTTGTTGTTATTGTTTATTTGACGTTGTTGTTGTTTATTTGACGTTGTTGTTGTTGTTATTGTTGTTGTTTATTTGACGTTGTTATTGTTGTTGTTGTTTATTTGATGTTGTTGTTTATTTGACGTTGGTGTTGTTGTGGTTTATTTGACGTTGTTGTTGTTGTTATTTATTTGACGTTGTTGTTGTTGTTATTGTTTATTTGACGTTGTTGTTGTTGTTGTTGTTTATTTGACGTTGTTGTTGTTATTGATGTTGTTTATTTGACGTTGTTGTTGTTGTTTATTTAATGTTGTTGTTGTTGTTTATTTGACATTGTTGTTGTTGTTGTTGTTGTTGTTGTTTATTTGACATTGTTGTTGTTGTTGTTGACGTTGTTGGTGTTGTTGTTTATTTGACATTGTTGTTGTTGTTTATTTGACGTTGTTGTTGTTGTTTATTTGACGTAGTTGTTGTTGTTGACGTTGTTGTTGTTGTTGTTGTTGTTTATTTGACGTTGTTGTTGTTGTTGTTTATTTGACATTGTTGTTGTTGTTATTGTTGTTGTTTATTTGACGTTGTTGTTGTTGTTGTTTATTTGATGTTGTTGTTATTGTTTATTTGACATTGTTGTTGTTTATTTGACGTTGTTGTTGTTGTTTATTTGACGTTGTTGTTGTTGTTTATTGGACGTTGTTGTTGTTGTTGTTGTTTATTTGACGTTGTTGTTGTTTATTTGACGTTGTTGTTGTTGTTGACGTTGTTGTTGTTGTTGTTTATTTGACGTTGTTGTTGTTGTTGACATAGTTGTTGTTGTTGTTTATTTCACGTTGTTGATGTTGTTGATGTTGTTGTTTATTTGACGTTGTAGTTGTTGTTTATTTGACGTTGTTGTTGTTGTTGACATTATTGTTGTTGTTGTTTATTTGATGTTGTTGTTGTTGTTTATTTGACATTGTTGTTGTTGTTGACGTTGTTGTTGTTGTTGTTTATTTGACATTGTTGTTGTTGTTGTTGACGTTGTTGGTTTTTTTGTTTATTTGACGTTGTTGTTGTTGTTTATTGGACGTTGTTTTAGTTGTTGTTGTTTATTTGACGTTGTTGTTGTTGTTTATTTGACGTTGTTATTGTTGACATTGTTGTTGTTGTTGTTTATTTGACGTAGTTGTTGTTGTTGTTGTTTATTTGACGTTTTTGTTGTTGTTGATGTTGTTGTTGTTGTTGTTTATTTGACGTTGTTGTTATTGTTGTTTATTTGACGTTGTTGTTGTTGTTGTTGTTGTTTATATGACGTTGTTGTTGTTATTGTTGTTGTTTATTTGACGTTGTTGTTGTTGTTTATTTGATGTTGTTGTTGTTGTTGTTTATTTGACATTGTTGTTGTTGTTGACGTTGTTGTTGTTGTTTATTTGACATTGTTGTTGTTGTTGTTGACGTTGTTGGTGTTGTTGTTTATTTGACGTTGTTGTTGTTGTTTATTTGATGTTGTTTTAGTTGTTGTTGTTTATTTGACATTGTTGTTGTTGTTTATTTGACGTTGTTGTTGTTGTTATTTATTTGACGTTGTTGTTGTTGACATTGTTGTTGTTGTTGTTTATTTGACGTTGTTTTTGTTGTTGTTGTTTATTTGGCGTTGTTGTTGTTGTTTATTTGACATTGTTGTTGTTGACATTGTTGTTGTTGTTTATTTGACGTAGTTTTTGTTGTTGACGTTGTTGTTGTTGTTGTTGTTTATTTGACGTTTTTGTTGTTCTTGATGTTGTTATTGTTGTTGTTTATTTGACGTTGTTGTTGTTGTTGTTGTTGTTGTTGTTTATTTGACGTTGTTGTTGTTGTTGTTGTTGTTCATTTGACGTTGTTGTTGTTGTTGTTGTTGTTTATTTGACGTTGTTGTTGTTATTGATGTTATTTATTTGACGTTGTTGTTGTTGTTTATTTAATGTTGTTGTTGTTGTTTATTTGACATTGTTGTTGTTGTTGTTGTTGTTGTTGTTGTTGTTTATTTGACATTGTTGTTGTTGTTGTTGACGTTGTTGGTGTTGTTGTTTATTTGACGTTGTTGTTTATTTGATGTTGTTTTAGATGTTGTTGTTTATTTGACGTTGTTGTTATTGTTGTTTAGTTAATGTTGTTTTAGATGTTGTTGTTGTTTATTTGACGGTGTTGTTGTTTATTTGACATTGTTGTTGTTGTTGACGTTGTTGTTGTTGTTGTTTATTTGAATTGTTGTTGTTGTTGTTGACGTTGTTGGTGTTGTTGTTTATTTGACGTTGTTGTTGTTGTTGTTGTTATTTATTTGACGTTGTTTTAGTTGTTGTTGTTTATTGGACGTTGTTGTTGTTGTTTATTAGACGTTTTTGTTTTTGACATTGTTGTTGTTGTTGTTGGTGTTGTTGTTTATTTGACGTTGTTGTTGTTGTTGTTTATTTGACGTTGTTTTAGTTGTTGTTGTTTATTTGGCGTTGTTGTTGTTTATTTGACATTGTTGTTGTTGTTGTTGTTGTTGTTGTTGTTTATTTGAATTGTTGTTGTTGTTGTTGACGTTGTTGTTGTTGTTTATTTGACATTGTTGTTGTTGTTGTTGGTGTTGTTGTTTATTTGACGTTGTTGTTGTTGTTGTTGTTGTTTATTTGACGTTGTTTTAGTTGTTGTTGTTTATTTGGCGTTGTTGTTGTTTATTTGACATTGTTGTTGTTGACATTGTTGTTGTTGTTGTTGTTTATTTGACGTAGTTGTTGTTGTTGACGTTGTTGTTGTTGTTGTTGCTTATTTGACGTTTTTGTTGTTGTTGATGTTGTTGTTGTTGTTTATTTGACGTTGTTGTTGTTGTTGTTTATTTGACGTTGCTGTTGTACTTATTGTTGTTGTTTATTTGACGTTGTTGTTGTTTATTTGATGTTGTTGTTGTTGTTGTTGTTTATTTGACATTGTTGTTGTTGTTGGCGTTGTTGTTGTTGTTTATTTGACATTGTTGTTGTTGTTTATTTGACGTTGTTGTTGTTGTTTATTTGACGTAGTTGCTGTTGTTGACGTTGTTGTTGTTGTTGTTTATTTGACGTTGTTGTTGTTGTTGTTGTTGTTTATTTGATGTTGTTGTTGTTGTTATTTGACGTTGTTGTTGTTGACATTGTTGTTGTTGTTGTTTATTTGACGTTGTTTTTGTTGTTGTTGTTTATTTGGCGTTGTTGTTGTTGTTGTTTATTTGACATTGTTGTTGTTGACATTAATGTTGTTGTTTATTTGACGTAGTTTTTGTTGTTGACGTTGTTGTTGTTGTTGTTTATTTGACGTTTTTTTTTGTTCTTGATGTTGTTATTGTTGTTGTTTATTTGACGTTGTTGTTGTTGTTGTTGTTGTTGTTGTTGTTGTTGTTGTTTATTTGACGTTGTTGTTGTTGTTGTTCATTTGACGTTGTTGTTGTTGTTGTTTATTTGACGTTGTTGTTGTTATTGATGTTGTTTATTTGACGTTGTTGTTGTTGTTGTTTATTTAATGTCGTTGTTGTTGTTGTTTATTTGACATTGTTGTTGTTGTTGACGTTGTTGTTGTTGTTGTTTATTTGACATTGTTGTTGTTGTTGTTGACGTTGTTGGTGTTGTTGTTTATTTGACGTTGTTGTTGTTGTTGTTGTTTATTTGACGTTGTTTTAGATGTTGTTGTTTATTTGACGTTGTTGTTATTGTTGTTTAGTTAATGTTGTTTTAGATGTTGTTGTTTATTTGACGGTGTTGTTGTTTATTTGACATTGTTGTTGTTGTTGACGTTGTTGTTGTTGTTGTTTATTTGAATTGTTGTTGTTGTTGTTGACGTTGTTGGTGTTGTTGTTTATTTGACGTTGTTGTTGTTGTTGTTTATTTGACGTTGTTTTAGTTATTGTTGTTTATTTGACGTTGTTGTTGTTTATTTGACGTTTTTGTTTTTGACATTGTTGTTGTTGTTGTTTATATGACGTTGTTGTTGTTGTTGTTTATTTGACATAGTTGTTGTTGTTGACGTTGTTGTTGTTGTTTATTTGACGTTTTTGTTATTGATGATGTTGTTGTTGTTGTTGTTTATTTGACGTTGTTGTTATTGTTTATTTGACGTTGTTGTTGTTTATTTGACGTTGTTGTTGTTGTTATTGTTGTTGTTTATTTGACGTTGTTATTGTTGTTGTTGTTTATTTGATGTTGTTGTTTATTTGACGTTGGTGTTGTTGTGGTTTATTTGACGTTGTTGTTGTTGTTATTTATTTGACGTTGTTGTTGTTGTTATTGTTTATTTGACGTTGTTGTTGTTGTTGTTGTTTATTTGACGTTGTTGTTGTTATTGATGTTGTTTATTTGACGTTGTTGTTGTTGTTTATTTAATGTTGTTGTTGTTGTTTATTTGACATTGTTGTTGTTGTTGTTGTTGTTGTTTATTTGACATTGTTGTTGTTGTTGTTGACGTTGTTGGTGTTGTTGTTTATTTGACGTTGTTGTTGTTGTTTATTTGATGTTGTTTTAGATGTTGTTGTTTATTTGACGTTGTTGTTATTGTTGTTTAGTTAATGTTGTTTTAGATGTTGTTGTTGTTTATTTGACGGTGTTGTTGTTTATTTGACATTGTTGTTGTTGTTGACGTTGTTGTTGTTGTTGTTTATTTGAATTGTTGTTGTTGTTGTTGACGTTGTTGGTGTTGTTGTTTATTTGACGTTGTTGTTGTTGTTGTTGTTGTTATTTATTTGACGTTGTTTTAGTTGTTGTTGTTTATTGGACGTTGTTGTTGTTGTTTATTAGACGTTTTTGTTTTTGACATTGTTGTTGTTGTTGTTGGTGTTGTTGTTTATTTGACGTTGTTGTTGTTGTTGTTTATTTGACGTTGTTTTAGTTGTTGTTGTTTATTTGGCGTTGTTGTTGTTTATTTGACATTGTTGTTGTTGTTGACGTTGTTGTTGTTGTTGTTTATTTGAATTGTTGTTGTTGTTGTTGACGTTGTTGTTGTTGTTTATTTGACATTGTTGTTGTTGTTGTTGGTGTTGTTGTTTATTTGACGTTGTTGTTGTTGTTGTTGTTGTTTATTTGACGTTGTTTTAGTTGTTGTTGTTTATTTGGCGTTGTTGTTGTTTATTTGACATTGTTGTTGTTGACATTGTTGTTGTTGTTGTTGTTTATTTGACGTAGTTGTTGTTGTTGACGTTGTTGTTGTTGTTGTTGCTTATTTGACGTTTTTGTTGTTGTTGATGTTGTTGTTGTTGTTTATTTGACGTTGTTGTTGTTGTTGTTTATTTGACGTTGCTGTTGTTGTTATTGTTGTTGTTTATTTGACGTTGTTGTTGTTTATTTGATGTTGTTGTTGTTGTTGTTGTTTATTTGACATTGTTGTTGTTGTTGGCGTTGTTGTTGTTGTTTATTTGACATTGTTGTTGTTGTTTATTTGACGTTGTTGTTGTTGTTTATTTGACGTAGTTGCTGTTGTTGACGTTGTTGTTGTTGTTGTTTATTTGACGTGGTTGTTGTTGTTGTTGTTGTTGTTTATTTGATGTTGTTGTTGTTGTTATTTGACGTTGTTGTTGTTGACATTGTTGTTGTTGTTGTTTATTTGACGTTGTTTTTGTTGTTGTTGTTTATTTGGCGTTGTTGTTGTTGTTGTTTATTTGACATTGTTGTTGTTGACATTAATGTTGTTGTTTATTTGACGTAGTTTTTGTTGTTGACGTTGTTGTTGTTGTTGTTGTTTATTTGACGTTTTTTTTTGTTCTTGATGTTGTTATTGTTGTTGTTTATTTGACGTTGTTGTTGTTGTTGTTGTTGTTGTTGTTGTTGTTGTTGTTTATTTGACGTTGTTGTTGTTGTTGTTCATTTGACGTTGTTGTTGTTGTTGTTGTTTATTTGACGTTGTTGTTGTTATTGATGTTGTTTATTTGACGTTGTTGTTGTTGTTGTTTATTTAATGTCGTTGTTGTTGTTGTTTATTTGACATTGTTGTTGTTGTTGACGTTGTTGTTGTTGTTGTTTATTTGACATTGTTGTTGTTGTTGTTGACGTTGTTGGTGTTGTTGTTTATTTGACGTTGTTGTTGTTGTTGTTGTTGTTTATTTGACGTTGTTTTAGATGTTGTTGTTTATTTGACGTTGTTGTTATTGTTGTTTAGTTAATGTTGTTTTAGATGTTGTTGTTTATTTGACGGTGTTGTTGTTTATTTGACATTGTTGTTGTTGTTGACGTTGTTGTTGTTGTTGTTTATTTGAATTGTTGTTGTTGTTGTTGACGTTGTTGGTGTTGTTGTTTATTTGACGTTGTTGTTGTTGTTGTTTATTTGACGTTGTTTTAGTTATTGTTGTTTATTTGACGTTGTTGTTGTTTATTTGACGTTTTTGTTTTTGACATTGTTGTTGTTGTTGTTTATATGACGTTGTTGTTGTTGTTGTTTATTTGACATAGTTGTTGTTGTTGACGTTGTTGTTGTTGTTTATTTGACGTTTTTGTTATTGATGATGTTGTTGTTGTTGTTTATTTGACGTTGTTGTTATTGTTTATTTGACGTTGTTGTTGTTTATTTGACGTTGTTGTTGTTGTTATTGTTGTTGTTTATTTGACGTTGTTATTGTTGTTGTTGTTTATTTGATGTTGTTGTTTATTTGACGTTGGTGTTGTTGTGGTTTATTTGACGTTGTTGTTGTTGTTATTTATTTGACGTTGTTGTTGTTGTTATTGTTTATTTGACGTTGTTGTTGTTGTTGTTATTTATTTGACGTTGTTGTTGTTATTGATGTTGTTTATTTGACGTTGTTGTTGTTGTTTATTTAATGTTGTTGTTGTTGTTTATTTGACATTGTTGTTGTTGTTGTTGTTGTTGTTGTTTATTTGACATTGTTGTTGTTGTTGTTGACGTTGTTGGTGTTGTTGTTTATTTGACGTTGTTGTTGTTGTTGTTTATTTGATGTTGTTTTAGATGTTGTTGTTTATTTGACGTTGTTGTTATTGTTGTTTAGTTAATGTTGTTTTAGATGTTGTTGTTGTTTATTTGACGGTGTTGTTGTTTATTTGACATTGTTGTTGTTGTTGACGTTGTTGTTGTTGTTGTTTATTTGAATTGTTGTTGTTGTTGTTGACGTTGTTGGTGTTGTTGTTTATTTGACGTTGTTGTTGTTGTTGTTGTTGTTATTTATTTGACGTTGTTTTAGTTGTTGTTGTTTATTGGACGTTGTTGTTGTTGTTTATTAGACGTTTTTGTTTTTGACATTGTTGTTGTTGTTGTTGGTGTTGTTGTTTATTTGACGTTGTTGTTGTTGTTGTTTATTTGACGTTGTTTTAGTTGTTGTTGTTTATTTGGCGTTGTTGTTGTTTATTTGACATTGTTGTTGTTGTTGACGTTGTTGTTGTTGTTGTTTATTTGAATTGTTGTTGTTGTTGTTGACGTTGTTGTTGTTGTTTATTTGACATTGTTGTTGTTGTTGTTGGTGTTGTTGTTTATTTGACGTTGTTGTTGTTGTTGTTGTTGTTGTTTATTTGACGTTGTTTTAGTTGTTGTTGTTTATTTGGCGTTGTTGTTGTTTATTTGACATTGTTGTTGTTGACATTGTTGTTGTTGTTGTTGTTTATTTGACGTAGTTGTTGTTGTTGACGTTGTTGTTGTTGTTGTTGCTTATTTGACGTTTTTGTTGTTGTTGATGTTGTTGTTGTTGTTTATTTGACGTTGTTGTTGTTGTTGTTTATTTGACGTTGCTGTTGTTGTTATTGTTGTTGTTTATTTGACGTTGTTGTTGTTTATTTGATGTTGTTGTTGTTGTTGTTGTTTATTTGACATTGTTGTTGTTGTTGGCGTTGTTGTTGTTGTTTATTTGACATTGTTGTTGTTGTTTATTTGACGTTGTTGTTGTTGTTTATTTGACGTAGTTGCTGTTGTTGACGTTGTTGTTGTTGTTGTTTATTTGACGTTGTTGTTGTTGTTGTTGTTGTTGTTGTTTATTTGATGTTGTTGTTGTTGTTATTTGACGTTGTTGTTGTTGACATTGTTGTTGTTGTTGTTTATTTGACGTTGTTTTTGTTGTTGTTGTTTATTTGGCGTTGTTGTTGTTGTTGTTTATTTGACATTGTTGTTGTTGACATTAATGTTGTTGTTTATTTGACGTAGTTTTTGTTGTTGACGTTGTTGTTGTTGTTGTTTATTTGACGTTTTTTTTGTTCTTGATGTTGTTATTGTTGTTGTTTATTTGACGTTGTTGTTGTTGTTGTTGTTGTTGTTGTTGTTTATTTGACGTTGTTGTTGTTGTTGTTGTTCATTTGACGTTGTTGTTGTTGTTGTTTATTTGACGTTGTTGTTGTTATTGATGTTGTTTATTTGACGTTGTTGTTGTTGTTGTTTATTTAATGTCGTTGTTGTTGTTGTTTATTTGACATTGTTGTTGTTGTTGACGTTGTTGTTGTTGTTGTTTATTTGACATTGTTGTTGTTGTTGTTGACGTTGTTGGTGTTGTTGTTTATTTGACGTTGTTGTTGTTGTTGTTGTTGTTTATTTGACGTTGTTTTAGATGTTGTTGTTTATTTGACGTTGTTGTTATTGTTGTTTAGTTAATGTTGTTTTAGATGTTGTTGTTTATTTGACGGTGTTGTTGTTTATTTGACATTGTTGTTGTTGTTGACGTTGTTGTTGTTGTTGTTTATTTGAATTGTTGTTGTTGTTGACGTTGTTGGTGTTGTTGTTTATTTGACGTTGTTGTTGTTGTTGTTTATTTGACGTTGTTTTAGTTATTGTTGTTTATTTGACGTTGTTGTTGTTTATTTGACGTTTTTGTTTTTGACATTGTTGTTGTTGTTGTTTATATGACGTTGTTGTTGTTGTTGTTTATTTGACATAGTTGTTGTTGTTGACGTTGTTGTTGTTGTTTATTTGACGTTTTTGTTATTGATGATGTTGTTGTTGTTGTTTATTTGACGTTGTTGTTATTGTTTATTTGACGTTGTTGTTGTTTATTTGACGTTGTTGTTGTTGTTATTGTTGTTGTTTATTTGACGTTGTTATTGTTGTTGTTGTTTATTTGATGTTGTTGTTTATTTGACGTTGGTGTTGTTGTGGTTTATTTGACGTTGTTGTTGTTGTTATTTATTTGACGTTGTTGTTGTTGTTATTGTTTATTTGACGTTGTTGTTGTTGTTGTTGTTTATTTGGCGTTGTTATTGTTGTTTATTTGACGTTGTTTTTGTTATTTGACGTTGTTGTTGTTGTTGTTGTTGTTGCTTATTTGACGTTGTTGTATTTGTTGTTGTTTATTTGATGATGTTGCTGTTGTTTATTTGACGTTGTTGTTGTTGTTTATTTGATGTTGTTGTTGTTTATTTGACGTTGTTGTTGTTGACGTTGTTGTTGTTGTTGTTGTTTATTTGACGTTGTTATTGTTGTTGTTGTTGTTTATTTGACGTTGTTGTTGTCGTTGTTGTTGTTTATTTGACGTTGTTGTTGTTGTTGTTTATTTGACGTTGTTGTTATTTATTTGACGTTGTTGTTGTTGTTGTTGTTTATTTGACGTTGTTGTTGTTGTTTATTTGACGTTGTTGTTGTTGTTTATTTGACGTTGTTGTTGTTTATTTGACGTTGTTGTTGTTTATTTGACATTGTTGTTGTTGTTGTTGACGTTGTTGTTGTTGTTTATTTTACATTGTTGTTGTTTTTGTTGGTGTTGTTGTTAATTTGACGTTGTTGTTGTTGTTGTTGTTGTTGTTGTTGTTTATTTGACGTTGTTTTAGTTGTTGTTGTTTATTTGGCATTGTTGTTGTTTATTTGACATTGTTGTTGTTGACATTGT
The DNA here is from genome assembly GCA_948472305.1 of Vicia faba. NCBI lineage: Eukaryota > Viridiplantae > Streptophyta > Magnoliopsida > Fabales > Fabaceae > Vicia > Vicia faba. The sequence continues at coordinate 315,906,900 of OX451737.1, forward strand.
TGTTGTTGTTGTTTATTTGACGTAGTTGTTGTTGTTGACGTTGTTATTGTTGTTGCTTATTTGACGTTTTTGTTGTTGTTTATTTGACGTTGTTGTTGTTGTTGTTTATTTGATGTTGTTGTTGTTGTTTAATTGACATTGTTGTTGTTTATTTGACGTTGTTGTTGTTGTTTATTTGACGTTGTTGTTGTTGTTTATTGGACGTTGTTGTTGTTGTATATTTGACGGTGTTGTTGTTGTTGTTTATTTGACGTTGTTGTTATTGTTGTTTATTTGACGTTGTTGTTATTGTTGACGTTGTTGTTGTTGTTGTTGTTTATTTGACGTTGTTGTTGTTGTTGTTTATTTCATGTTGTTGATGTTTGTCATGTTGTTGTTTATTTGACGTTGTAGTTGTTGTTTATTTGACGTTGTTGTTGTTGTTGACATTGTTGTTGTTGTTGTTGTTTATTTGATGTTGTTGTTGTTGTTTATTTGACGTTGTTGTTGTTGTTGTTGTTTATTTGACGTTGTTGTTGTTGTTGTTGTTTATTTGACGTTGTTGTTGTTATTGATGTTGTTTATTTGACGTTGTTGTTGTTGTTTATTTAATGTTGTTGTTGTTGTTTATTTGACATTGTTGTTGTTGTTGACGTTGTTGTTGTTGTTGTTTATTTGACATTGTTGTTGTTGTTGTTGACGTTGTTGGTGTTGTTGTTTATTTAACGTTGTTGGTGTTGTTGTTTATTTGATGTTGTTTTAGTTGTTGTTGTTTATTTGACGTTGTTGTTATTGTTGTTTAGTTAATGTTGTTTTAGATGTTGTTGTTTATTAGACGGTGTTGTTGTTTATTTGACATTGTTGTTGTTGTTGACGTTGTTGTTATTGTTGTTTATTTGAATTGTTGTTGTTGTTGTTGACGTTGTTGGTGTTGTTGTTTATTTGACATTGTTGTTGTTGTTGTTGTTGTTTATTTGACGTTGTTTTAGTTGTTGTTGTTTATTTGACGTTGTTGTTGTTGTTTATTTGACGTTTTTGTTTTTGACATTGTTGTTGTTGTTGTTGTTGTTTATATGACGTTGTTGTTGTTGTTTATTTGACATAGTTGTTGTTGTTGACGTTGTTGTTGTTGTTGTTTATTTGACGTTTTTGTTGTTGATGATGTTGTTTGTGTTGTTTATTTGACGTTGTTGTTATTGTTTATTTGACGTTGTTGTTGTTGTTTATTTGACGTTGTTGTTGTTGTTGTTATTGCTGTTATTTATTTGACGTTGTTATTGTTGTTGTTGTTTATTTGATGTTGTTGTTGTTGTTTATTTGACGTTGGTGTTGTTGTTGTTTATTTGACGTTGTTGTTGTTGTTGTTATTTATTTGACGTTGTTGTTGTTGTTATTGTTTATTTGACGTTGTTGTTGTTGTTGTTGTTGTTTATTTGACGTTGTTTTTGTTATTTGACGTTGTTGTTGTTGTTGTTGTATTTGTTGTTGTTGTTGTTGTTGTTGCTTATTTGACGTTGTTGTATTTGTTGTTGTTTATTTGACGTTGTTGCTGTTGTTTATTTGACGTTGTTGTTGTTGTTGTTGTTTATTTGATGTTGTTGTTGTTTATTTGACGTTGTTGTTGTTGACGTTGTTGTTGTTGTTGTTTATTTGACGTTGTTATTGTTGTTGCTGTTGTTTATTTGACGTTGTTGTTGTCGTTGTTGTTGTTTATTTGACGTTGTTGTTGTTGTTGTTTATTTGACGTTGTTGTTATTTATTTGACATTGTTGTTGTTGTTGTTGTTGTTTATTTGACGTTGTTGTTGTTGTTTATTTGACGTTGTTGTTGTTGTTTATTTGACGTTGTTGTTGTTTATTTGACATTGTTGTTGTTGTTGTTGACGTTGTTGTTGTTGTTTATTTGACATTGTTGTTGTTGTTGTTGGTGTTGTTGTTTATTTGACGTTGTTGTTGTTGTTGTTTATTTGACGTTGTTTTAGTTGTTGTTGTTTATTTGGCGTTGTTGTTGTTTATTTGACATTGTTGTTATTGACATTGTTGTTGTTGTTGTTTATTTGACGTAGTTGTTGTTGTTGACGTTGTTGTTGTGTTGCTTATTTGACGTTTTTGTTGTTGTTGATGTTGTTGTTGTTGTTTATTTGACGTTGTTGTTGTTGTTGTTGTTTATTTGACGTTGCTGTTGTTGTTATTGTTGTTGTTTATTTGACGTTGTTGTTGTTTATTTGATGTTGTTGTTGTTGTTGTTTATTTGACATTGTTGTTGTTGTTGGCGTTGTTGTTGTTGTTTATTTGACATTGTTGTTGTTGTTTATTTGACGTTGTTGTTGTTGCTTATTTGACGTAGTTGCTGTTGTTGACGTTGTTGTTGTTGTTGTTTATTTGACGTTGTTGTTGTTGTTGTTGTTGTTTATTTGATGTTGTTGTTGTTGTTATTTGACGTTGTTGTTGTTGACATTGTTGTTGTTGTTTATTTGACGTTGTTTTTGTTGTTGTTGTTTATTTGGCGTTGTTGTTGTTGTTTATTTGACATTGTTGTTGTTGACATTAATGTTGTTGTTTATTTGACGTAGTTTTTGTTGTTGACGTTGTTGTTGTTGTTGTTGTTTATTTGACGTTTTTGTTGTTCTTGATGTTGTTATTGTTGTTGTTTATTTGACGTTGTTGTTGTTGTTGTTGTTTATTTGACGTTGTTGTTGTTGTTGTTCATTTGACGTTGTTGTTGTTCATTTGACGTTGTTGTTGTTGTTGTTTATTTGACGTTGTTGTTGTTATTGATGTTGTTTATTTGACGTTGTTGTTGTTGTTGTTTATTTAATGTTGTTGTTGTTGTTTATTTTACATTGTTGTTGTTGTTGACGTTGTTGTTGTTGTTGTTTATTTGACATTGTTGTTGTTGTTGTTGTTGTTGACGTTGTTGGTGTTGTTGTTTATTTGACGTTGTTGTTGTTGTTGTTGTTGTTTATTTGACGTTGTTTTAGATGTTGTTGTTTATTTGACGTTGTTGTTATTGTTGTTTAGTTAATGTTGTTTTAGATGTTGTTGTTTATTTGACGGTGTTGTTGTTTATTTGACATTGTTGTTGTTGACGTTGTTGTTGTTGTTGTTTATTTGAATTGTTGTTGTTGTTGTTGACGTTGTTGGTGTTGTTGTTTATTTGACGTTGTTGTTGTTGTTGTTTATTTGAATTGTTGTTGTTGTTGTTGACGTTGTTGGTGTTGTTGTTTATTTGACGTTGTTGTTGTTGTTGTTTATTTGACGTTGTTTTAGTTGTTGTTGTTTATTTGACGTTGTTGTTGTTGTTTATTTGACGTTTTTGTTTTTGACATTGTTGTTGTTGTTTATATGACGTTGTTGTTGTTGTTGTTGTTTATTTGACATAGTTGTTGTTGTTGACGTTGTTGTTGTTGTTTATTTGACGTTTTTGTTGTTGATGATGTTGTTGTTGTTGTTTATTTGACGTTGTTGTTATTGTTTATTTGACGTTGTTGTTGTTGTTGTTTATTTGACGTTGTTGTTGTTGTTATTGTTGTTGTTTATTTGACGTTGTTATTGTTGTTGTTGTTTATTTGACGTTGGTGTTGTTGTTTATTTGACGTTGTTGTTGTTGTTGTTATTTATTTGACGTTGTTGTTGTTGTTATTGTTTATTTGACGTTGTTGTTGTTTATTTGGCGTTGTTATTGTTGTTTATTTGACGTTGTTTTTGTTATTTGACGTTGTTGTTGTTGTTGTTGTTGTTGTATTTGTTGTTGTTGTTGTTGCTTATTTGACGTTGTTGTATTTGTTGTTGTTTATTTGACGTTGTTGCTGTTGTTTATTTGACGTTGTTGTTGTTGACGTTGTTGTTGTTGTTGTTGTTTATTTGACGTTGTTATTGTTGTTGCTGTTGTTTATTTGACGTTGTTGTTGTCGTTGTTGTTGTTTATTTGACGTTGTTGTTGTTGTTTATTTGACGTTGTTGTTATTTATTTGACGTTGTTGTTGTTGTTGTTTATTTGACGTTATTGTTGTTGTTTATTTGACGTTGTTGTTGTTGTTTATTTGACGTTGTTGTTGTTTATTTGACATTGTTGTTGTTGTTGTTGACGTTGTTGTTGTTGTTTATTTTACATTGTTGTTGTTTTTGTTGGTGTTGTTGTTAATTTGACGTTGTTGTTGTTGTTGTTGTTGTTGTTGTTGTTGTTGTTGTTGTTGTTGTTGTTTATTTGACGTTGTTTTAGTTGTTGTTGTTGTTTATTTGGCGTTGTTGTTGTTTATTTGACATTGTTGTTGTTGACATTGTTGTTGTTGTTGTTTATTTGACGTAGTTGTTGTTGTTGACGTTGTTATTGTTGTTGCTTATTTGACGTTTTTGTGGTTGTTTATTTGACGTTGTTGTTGTTGTTGTTTATTTAATGTTGTTGTTGTTGTTTAATTGACATTGTTGTTGTTTATTTGACGTTGTTGTTGTTGTTGTTGTTTATTTGACGTTGTTGTTGTTGTTTATTGGACGTTGTTGTTGTTGTTGTATATTTGACGGTGTTGTTGTTGTTGTTGTTGTTTATTTGACGTTGTTGTTATTGTTGTTTATTTGACGTTGTTGTTATTGTTGACGTTGTTGTTGTTGTTGTTGTTTATTTGACGTTGTTGTTGTTCTGGTTTATTTCATGTTGTTGATGTTTGTCATGTTGTTGTTTATTTGACGTTGTAGTTGTTGTTTATTTGACGTTGTAGTTGTTGTTTATTTGACGTTGTTGTTGTTGTTGACATTGTTGTTGTTGTTGTTTATTTGATGTTGTTGTTGTTGTTGACGTTGTTGTTGTTGTTGTTGTTTATTTGACATTGTTGTTGTTGTTGACGTTGTTGGTTTTGTTGTTTATTTGACGTTGTTGTTGTTGTTTATTAGACGTTGTTTTAGTTGTTGTTGTTTATTTGACGTTGTTGTTGTTGTTTATTTGACGTTGTTGTTGACATTGTTGTTGTTGTTGTTTATTTGACGTAGTTGTTGTTGTTGACGTTGTTGTTGTTGTTGTTGTTGTTGTTGTTTATTTGACGTTTTTGTTGTTGACATTGTTGTTGTTGTTTATTTGACGTAGTTTTTGTTGTTGACGTTGTTGTTGTAGTTTATTTGACGTTTTGGTTGTTCTTGATGTTGTTGTTGTTGTTGTTTATTTGATGTTGTTGTTGTTGTTGTTTATTTGACGTTGTTGTTGTTGTTGTTCATTTGACGTTGTTGTTGTTGTTTATTTGACGTTGTTGTTGTTATTGATGTTGTTTATTTGACGTTGTTGTTGTTGTTGTTTATTTGACGTTGTTGTTGTTATTGATGTTGTTTATTTGACGTTGTTGTTGTTGTTGTTTATTTAATGTTGTTGTTATTGTTTATTTGACATTGTTGTTGTTGTTGACGTTGTTGTTGTTGTTGTTTATTTGACATTGTTGTTGTTGTTGTTGACGTTGTTGGTGTTGTTGTTTATTTAACGTTGTTGTTGTTGTTGTTTATTTGATGTTGTTTTAGATGTTGTTGTTTATTTGACGTTGTTGTTATTGTTGTTTAGTTAATGTTGTTTTAGATGTTGTTGTTTATTTGACGGTGTTGTTGTTTATTTGACATTGTTGTTGTTGTTGACGTTGTTGTTATTGTTGTTTATTTGAATTGTTGTTGTTGTTGTTGACGTTGTTGGTGTTGTTGTTTATTTGACGTTGTTGTTGTTGTTGTTGTTGTTTATTTGACGTTGTTTTAGTTGTTGTTGTTTATTTGACGTTGTTGTTGTTGTTTATTTGACGTTTTTGTTTTTGACATTGTTGTTGTTGTTGTTTATATGACGTTTTTGTTGTTGTTGTTGTTGTTTATTTGACATAGTTGTTGTTGTTGACGTTGTTGTTGTTGTTGTTGTTTATTTGACGTTTTTGTTGTTGATGATGTTGTTTGTGTTGTTTATTTGACGTTGTTGTTATTGTTTATTTGACGTTGTTGTTGTTGTTTATTTGACGTTGTTGTTGTTGTTATTGCTGTTGTTTATTTGATGTTGTTATTGTTGTTGTTGTTTATTTGATGTTGTTGTTGTTGTTTATTTGACATTGGTGTTGTTGTTGTTTATTTGACGTTGTTGTTGTTGTTGTTATTTATTTGACGTTGTTGTTGTTGTTATTGTTTATTTGACGTTGTTGTTGTTGTTGTTGTTTATTTGACGTTGTTATTGTTGTTTATTTGACGTTGTTTTTGTTATTTGACGTTGTTGTTGTTGTTGTATTTGTTGTTGTTGTTGTTGTTGTTGCTTATTTGACGTTGTTGTATTTGTTGTTGTTTATTTGACGTTGTTGCTGTTGTTTATTTGACGTTGTTGTTGTTGTTGTTTATTTGATGTTGTTGTTGTTTATTTGACGTTGTTGTTGTTGACGTTGTTGTTGTTGTTGTTGTTTATTTGACGTTGTTGTTGTTGTTGCTGTTGTTTATTTGACGTTGTTGTTGTCGTTGTTGTTGTTTATTTGACGTTGTTGTTGTTGTTGTTTATTTGACGTTGTTGTTATTTATTTGACGTTGTTGTTGTTGTTGTTGTTGTTGTTTATTTGACGTTGTTGTTGTTGTTTATTTGACGTTGTTGTTGTTGTTTATTTGACGTTGTTGTTGTTTATTTGACATTGTTGTTGTTGTTGTTGACGTTGTTGTTGTTGTTTATTTGACATTGTTGTTGTTGTTGTTTATTTGACGTTGTTGTTGTTGTTGTTGTTGTTTATTTGACGTTGTTTTAGTTGTTGTTGTATATTTGGCGTTGTTGTTGTTTATTTGACATTGTTGTTGTTGACATTGTTGTTGTTGTTGTTGTTGTTGTTTATTTGACGTAGTTGTTGTTGTTGACATTGTTGTTGTTGTTGTTGTTGTTGTTTATTTGACGTAGTTGTTGTTGTTGACGTTGTTGTTGTGTTGCTTATTTGACGTTTTTGTTGTTGTTGATGTTGTTGTTGTTGTTTATTTGATGTTGTTGTTGTTGTTGTTTATTTGACGTTGCTGTTGTTGTTTATTTGACGTTGTTGTTGTTTATTTGATGTTGTTGTTGTTGTTGTTTATTTGACATTGTTGTTGTTGTTGGCGTTGTTGTTGTTGTTTATTTGACATTGTTGTTGTTGTTTATTTGACGTTGTTGTTGTTGTTTATTTGACGTAGTTGCTGTTGTTGACGTTGTTGTTGTTGTTGTTTATTTGACGTTGTTGTTGTTGTTGTTGTTGTTGTTTATTTGATGTTGTTGTTGTTGTTATTTGACGTTGTTGTTGTTGACATTGTTGTTGTTGTTGTTTATTTGACGTTGTTTTTGTTGTTGTTGTTTATTTGGCGTTGTTGTTGTTGTTGTTTATTTGACATTGTTGTTGTTGACATTAATGTTGTTGTTTATTTGACGTAGTTTTTGTTGTTGACGTTGTTGTTGTTGTTGTTGTTTATTTGACGTTTTTGTTGTTCTTGATGTTGTTATTGTTGTTGTTTATTTGACGTTGTTGTTGTTGTTGTTGTTGTTGTTGTTGTTTATTTGACGTTGATGTTGTTGTTGTTCATTTGACGTTGTTGTTGTTGTTGTTGTTTATTTGACGTTGTTGTTGTTATTGATGTTGTTTATTTGACGTTGTTGTTGTTGTTGTTTATTTAATGTTGTTGTTGTTGTTTATTTGACATTGTTGTTGTTGTTGACGTTGTTGTTGTTGTTGTTTATTTGACATTGTTGTTGTTGTTGTTGACGTTGTTGGTGTTGTTGTTTATTTGACGTTGTTGTTGTTGTTGTTTATTTGACTTTGTTTTAGATGTTGTTGTTTATTTGACGTTGTTGTTATTGTTGTTTAGTTAATGTTGTTTTAGATGTTGTTGTTTATTTGACGGTGTTGTTGTTTATTTGACATTGTTGTTGTTGTTGACGTTGTTGTTGTTGTTGTTTATTTGAATTGTTGTTGTTGTTGTTGACGTTGTTGGTGTTGTTGTTTATTTGACGTTGTTGTTGTTGTTTATTTGACGTTGTTTTAGTTGTTGTTGTTTATTTGACGTTGTTGTTGTTGTTTATTTGACGTTTTTGTTTTTGACATTGTTGTTGTTGTTGTTTATATGACGTTGTTGTTGTTGTTGTTTATTTGACATAGTTGTTGTTGTTGACGTTGTTGTTGTTGTTGTTTATTTGACGTTTTTGTTGTTGATGATGTTGTTGTTGTTGTTTATTTGACGTTGTTGTTATTGTTTATTTGACGTTGTTGTTGTTGTTGTTTATTTGACGTTGTTGTTGTTGTTATTGTTGTTGTTTATTTGACGTTGTTATTGTTGTTGTTGTTTATTTGATGTTGTTGTTGTTGTTTATTTGACGTTGGTGTTGTTGTTGTTTATTTGACGTTGTTGTTGTTGTTGTTATTTATTTGACGTTGTTGTTGTTGTTATTGTTTATTTGACGTTGTTGTTGTTGTTGTTGTTTATTTGGCGTTGTTATTGTTGTTTATTTGACGTTGTTTTTGTTATTTGACGTTGTTGTTGTTGTTGTTGTTGTTATTGTATTTGTTGTTGTTGTTGTTGCTTATTTGACGTTGTTGTATTTGTTGTTGTTTATTTGACGTTGTTGCTGTTGTTTATTTGACGTTGTTGTTGTTTATTTGATGTTGTTGTTGTTTATTTGACGTTGTTGTTGTTGTTATTGTTTATTTGACGTTGTTGTTGTTGTTTATTTGACGTTGTTGTTGTTGTTTATTTGACGTTGTTGTTGTTTATTTGACATTGTTGTTGTTGTTGTTGACGTTGTTGTTGTTGTTGTTTATTTTACATTGTTGTTGTTTTTGTTGGTGTTGTTGTTAATTTGACGTTGTTGTTGTTGTTGTTGTTGTTGTTTATTTGACGTTGTTTTAGTTGTTGTTGTTTATTTGGCGTTGTTGTTGTTTATTTGACATTGTTGTTGTTGACATTGTTGTTGTTGTTTATTTGACGTAGTTGTTGTTGTTGACGTTGTTATTGTTGTTGCTTATTTGACGTTTTTGTTGTTGTTTATTTGACGTTGTTGTTGTTGTTGTTTATTTGATGTTGTTGTTGTTGTTTAATTGACATTGTTGTTGTTTATTTGACGTTGTTGTTGTTGTTTATTTGACGTTGTTGTTGTTGTTTATTGGACGTTGTTGTTGTTGTATATTTGACGGTGTTGTTGTTGTTTATTTGACGTTGTTGTTATTGTTGTTTATTTGACGTTGTTGTTATTGTTGACGTTGTTGTTGTTGTTGTTGTTTATTTGACGTTGTTGTTGTTGTTGTTTATTTCATGTTGTTGATGTTTGTCATGTTGTTGTTTATTTGACGTTGTAGTTGTTGTTTATTTGACGTTGTTGTTGTTGACATTGTTGTTGTTGTTGTTTATTTGATGTTGTTGTTGTTGTTTATTTGACATTGTTGTTGTTGTTGACGTTGTTGTTGTTGTTGTTGTTGTTTATTTGACATTGTTGTTGTTGTTGACGTTGTTGGTTTTGTTGTTTATTTGACGTTGTTGTTGTTGTTTATTAGACGTTGTTTTAGTTCTTGTTGTTTATTTGACGTTGTTGTTGTTTATTTGACGTTGTTTTTGACATTGTTGTTGTTGTTGTTTATTTGACGTAGTTGTTGTTGTTGACAGTGTTGTTGTTGTTGTTGTTGTTGTTTATTTGACGTTTTTGTTGTTGACATTGTTGTTGTTGTTTATTTGTCGTAGTTTTTGTTGTTGACGTTGTTGTTGTAGTTTATTTGACGTTTTGGTTGTTCTTGATGTTGTTGTTGTTATTGTTTATTTGACGTTGTTGTTCTTGTTGTTTATTTGACGTTGTTGTTGTTGTTATTGTTGTTGTTTATTTGACGTTGTTGTTGTTGTTGTTTATTTGATGTTGTTGTTGTTGTTGTTTATTTGACGTTGGTGTTGTTGTTGTTTATTTGACGTTGTTGTTGTTGTTGTTATTTATTTGACGTTGTTGTTGTTGTTATTGTTTATTTGACGTTGTTGTTGTTGTTGTTGTTTATTTGACGTTGTTATTGTTGTTTATTTGACGTTGTTTTTGTTATTTGACGTTGTTGTTGTTGTTGTATTAGTTGTTGTTGTTGTTGCTTATTTGACGTTGTTGTTATTGTTGTTGTTTATTTGACGTTGTTGCTGTTGTTTATTTGACGTTGTTGTTGTTGTTGTTTATTTGATGTTGTTGTTGTTGTTTATTTGACGTTGTTGTTGACGTTGTTGTTGTTGTTGTTGTTTATTTGACGTTGTTATTGTTGTTGCTGTTGTTTATTTGAGGTTGTTGTTGTCGTTGTTGTTGTTTATTTGACGTTGTTGTTGTTGTTGTTGTTTATTTGACGTTGTTGTTGTTGTTATTTATTTGACGTTGTTGTTGTTGTTTATTTGACGTTGTTGTTGTTGTTGTTTATTTGACGTTGTTGTTGTTGTTGTTTATTTGACATTGTTGTTGTTGTTGTTGACGTTGTTGTTGTTGTTTATTTGACATTGTTGTTGTTGTTGTTGGTGTTGTTGTTTATTTGACGTTGTTGTTGTTATTGTTGTTGTTGTTTATTTGACGTTGTTTTAGTTGTTGTTGTTTATTTGGCGTTGTTGTTGTTTATTTGACATTGTTGTTGTTGACATTGTTGTTGTTGTTGTTGTTTATTTGACGTAGTTGTTGTTGTTGACGTTGTTGTTAATGCTTATTTGACGTTTTTGTTGTTGTTGATGTTGTTGTTGTTGTTTATTTGACGTTGTTGTTGTTTATTTGACGTTGTTGTTGTTGTTATTGTTGTTGTTTATTTGATGTTGTTGTTGTTGTTGTTGTTGTTGTTGTTGTTTATTTGACGTAGTTGTTGTTGTTGATGTTGTTGTTGTTGTTTATTTGACATTGTTGTTGTTGTTGACGTTGTTGTTTATTTGACATTGTTGTTGTTGTTGTTTATTTGACGTTGTTGTTGTTTATTTGACGTAGTTGTTGTTGTTGTTTATTTGACGTTTTTGTTGTTGTTGATGTTGTTGTTGTTTATTTGACGTTGTTGTTATTGTCTATTTGACGTTGTTGTTGTTGTTGTTTATTTGACGTTGTTGTTGTTGTTATTGTTGTTGTTTATTTGAGGTTGTTATTGTTGTTTATTTGATGTTGTTGTTGTTGTTGTTGTTGTTTATTTGACGTTGGTGTTGTTGTTGTTTATATTACGTTGTTGTTGTTATTTATTTGACGTTGTTGTTGTTGTTATTGTTTATAAGAAGTTGTTGTTGTTGTTTATTTGACGTTGTTATTGTTGTTTATTTGACGTTTTTGTTATTGTTGTTGTTTATTTGACGTTGTTGTTGTTGTTTATTGGACGTTGTTATTGTTGTTGTTGTTGTTTATTTGACGTTGTTGTTGTCGTTGTTGTTGTTTATTTGACGTTGTTGTTATTGTTGTTGTTTATTTGACGTTGTTGTTGTTGCTGTTATTTATTTGACGTTGTTGTTGTTTATTTGACGTTGTTGTTGTTGTTTATTTGACGTTGTTGTTGTTGTTGTTTATTTGACATTGTTGTTGTTGTTGTTGTTTATTTGACATTGTTGTTGTTGTTGTTGGTGTTGTTGTTTATTTGACGTTGTTGTTGTTGTTGTTGTTTATTTGACGTTGTTTTAGTTGTTGTAGTTTATTTGGCGTTGTTGTTGTTTATTTGATATTGTTGTTGTTGACATTGTTGTTGTTGTTGTTTATTTGACGTTGTTGTTGTTGTTGTTGTTTATTTGATGTTGTTGTTTATTTGACGTTGTTGTTGTTGTTTATTTGACGTTGTTGTTGTTGTTTATTGTACGTTGTTGTTGTTGTTGTATATTTGACGGTGTTGTTGTTGTTGTTTATTTGACGTTGTTGTTGTTGTTTAGTTGACGTTGTTGTTGTTGTTGTTTATTTGACGTTGTTGTTGTTGTTGACATAATTGTTGTTGTTGTTGTTGATTTCACGTTGTTGATGTTGTTGATGTTGTTGTTTATTTGACGTTGTAGTTGTTGTTTATTTGACGTTGTTGTTGTTGTTGACATTGTTGTTGTTGTTGTTTATTTGATGTTGTTGTTGTTGTTTATTTGAAATTGTTGTTGTTGACGTTGTTGTTGACGTTGTTGTTATTGTTGTTGTTGTTTATTTGATGTTTTTGTTGTTGACATTGTTGTTGTTGTTTATTTGACGTAGTTTTTGTTGTTGACGTTGTTGTTGTAGTTTATTTGACGTTTTGGTTGTTCTTGATGTTGTTGTTGTTGTTGTTTATTTGATGTTGTTGTTGTTGTTGTTTATTTGACGTTGTTGTTGTTGTTGTTCATTTGACGTTGTTGTTGTTGTTTATTTGACGTTGTTGTTGTTATTGATGTTGTTTATTTGACGTTGTTGTTGTTGTTGTTTATTTAATGTTGTTGTTGTTGTTGTTTATTTGACATTTTTGTTGTTGTTGACGTTGTTGTTGTTGTTGTTTATTTGACATTGTTGTTGTTGTTGTTGTTGACGTTGTTGGTGTTGTTGTTTATTTGACGTTGTTGTTGTTGTTGTTGTTTATTTGACTTTGTTTTAGATGTTGTTGTTTATTTGACGTTGTTGTTATTGTTGTTTAGTTAATGTTGTTTTAGATGTTGTTGTTTATTTGACGGTGTTGTTGTTTATTTGACATTGTTGTTGTTGTTGACGTTGTTGTTGTTGTTGTTTATTTGAATTGTTGTTGTTGTTGTTGACGTTGTTGGTGTTGTTGTTTATTTGACGTTGTTGTTGTTGTTTATTTGACGTTGTTTTAGTTGTTGTTGTTTATTTGACGTTGTTGTTGTTGTTTATTTGACGTTTTTGTTTTTGACATTGGTGTTGTTGTTGTTTATATGACGTTGTTGTTGTTGTTGTTGTTTATTTGACATAGTTGTTGTTGTTGACGTTGTTGTTGTTGTTGTTTATTTGACATTTTTGTTGTTGATGATGTTGTTGTTGTTGTTTATTTGACGTTGTTGTTATTGTTTATTTGACGTTGTTGTTGTTGTTGTTTATTTGACGTTGTTGTTGTTGTTATTGTTGTTGTTTATTTGACGTTGTTATTGTTGTTGTTGTTTATTTGATGTTGTTGTTGTTGTTTATTTGACGTTGGTGTTGTTGTTGTTTATTTGACGTTGTTGTTGTTGTTGTTATTTATTTGACGTTGTTGTTGTTGTTATTGTTTATTTGACGTTGTTGTTGTTGTTGTTGTTTATTTGGCGTTGTTATTGTTGTTTATTTGACGTTGTTTTTGTTATTTGACGTTGTTGTTGTTGTTGTTATTGTATTTGTTGTTGTTGTTGTTGCTTATTTGACGTTGTTGTATTTGTTGTTGTTTATTTGACGTTGTTGCTGTTGTTTATTTGACGTTGTTGTTGTTGTTTATTTGATGTTGTTGTTGTTTATTTGACGTTGTTGTTGTTGACGTTGTTGTTGTTGTTGTTGTTTATTTGACGTTGTTATTGTTGTTGCTGTTGTTTATTTGACGTTGTTGTTGTCGTTGTTGTTGTTTATTTGACGTTGTTGTTGTTGTTGTTTATTTGACGTTGTTGTTGTTGTTGTTTATTTGACGTTGTTTTAATTGTTGTTGTTTATTTGACGTTGTTGTTGTTGTTGTTTATTTGACGTTTTTGTTTTTGACATTGTTGTTGTTGTTATTTATATGACGTTGTTGTTGTTGTTGTTGTTTATTTGACATAGTTGTTGTTGTTGACGTTGTTGTTGTTGTTGTTGTTTATTTGACGTTTTTGTTGTTGATGATGTTGTTGTTGTTGTTGTTTATTTGACGTTGTTGTTATTGTTTATTTGACGTTGTTGTTCTTGTTGTTTATTTGACGTTGTTGTTGTTGTTATTGTAGTTGTTTATTTGACGTTGTTGTTGTTGTTGTTGTTTATTTGACGTTGGTGTTGTTGTTGTTTATTTGACGTTGTTGTTGTTGTTGTTATTTATTTGACGTTGTTGTTGTTGTTATTGTTTATTTGACGTTGTTGTTGTTGTTGTTGTTTATTTGACGTTGTTATTGTTGTTTATTTGACGTTGTTTTTGTTATTTGACGTTGTTGTTGTTGTTGTTGTATTAGTTGTTGTTGTTGTTGTTGCTTATTTGACGTTGTTGTTATTGTTGTTGTTTATTTGACGTTGTTGCTGTTGTTTATTTGACGTTGTTGTTGTTGTTGTTTATTTGATGTTGTTGTTGTTGTTTATTTGACGTTGTTGTTGACGTTGTTGTTGTTGTTGTTGTTGTTTATTTGACGTTTTTATTGTTGTTGCTGTTGTTTATTTGACGTTGTTGTTGTTTATTTGACGTTGTTGTTGTTGTTGTTGTTGTTTATTTGACGTTGTTGTTGTTGTTATTTATTTGACGTTGTTGTTGTTTATTTGACGTTGTTGTTGTTGTTGTTGTTTATTTGACGTTGTTGTTGTTGTTGTTGTTTATTTGACGTTGTTGTTGTTGTTGTTTATTTGACATTGTTGTTGTTGTTGTTGACGTTGTTGTTGTTGTTTATTTGACATTGTTGTTGTTGTTGTTGGTGTTGTTGTTTATTTGACGTTGTTGTTGTTTATTTGACATTGTTGTTGTTGACATTGTTGTTGTTGTTGTTTATTTGACGTAGTTGTTGTTGTTGACGTTGTTGTTAATGCTTATTTGACGTTTTTGTTGTTGTTGATGTTGTTTATTTGACGTTGTTGTTGTTGTTATTGTTGTTGTTTATTTGACGTTGTTGTTGTTGTTTATTTGATGTTGTTGTTGTTGTTTATTTGACATTGTTGTTGTTGTTGACGTTGTTGTTTATTTGACATTGTTGTTGTTGTTGTTTATTTGACGTTGTTGTTGTTTATTTGACGTAGTTGTTGTTGTTGACATTGTTGTTGTTATTGTTGTTTATTTGACGTTTTTGTTGTTGTTGATGTTGTTGTTGTTTATTTGACGTTGTTGTTATTGTCTATTTGACGTTGTTGTTGTTGTTGTTTATTTGACGTTGTTGTTGTTGTTATTGTTGTTGTTTATTTGAGGTTGTTATTGTTGTTTATTTGATGTTGTTGTAGTTGTTGTTGTTTATTTGACGTTGGTGTTGTTGTTGTTTATATTACGTTGTTGTTGTTGTTATTTATTTGACGTTGTTGTTGTTGTTATTGTTTATAAGAAGTTGTTGTTGTTGTTTATTTGACGTTGTTATTGTTGTTTATTTGACGTTTTTGTTATTGTTGTTGTTTATTTGACGTTGTTGTTGTTGTTTATTCGACGTTGTTATTGTTGTTGTTGTTGTTTATTTGACGTTGTTGTTGTCGTTGTTGTTGTTTATTTGACGTTGTTGTTGTTGTTGTTTATTTGACGTTGTTGTTGTTGCTGTTATTTATTTGACGTTGTTGTTGTTTATTTGACGTTGTTGTTGTTGTTTATTTGACGTTGTTGTTGTTGTTGTTTATTTGACATTGTTGTTGTTGTTGTTGTTTATTTGACATTGTTGTTGTTGTTGTTGGTGTTGTCGTTTATTTGACGTTGTTGTTGTTATTGTTAATTTGACGTTGTTTTAGTTGTTGTAGTTTATTTGGCGTTGTTGTTGTTTATTTGACATTGTTGTTGTTGACATTGTTGTTGTTGTTGTTTATTTGATGTTGTTGTATATTTGACGGTGTTGTTGTTGTTGTTGTTTATTTGACGTTGTTGTTGTTGTTTAGTTGACGTTGTTGTTGTTGTTTATTTGACGTTGTTGTTGTTGTTGACATAATTGTTGTTGTTGTTGTTATTTCACATTGTTGATGTTGTTGATGTTGTTGTTTATTTGACATTGTAGTTGTTGTTTATTTGACGTTGTTGTTGTTGTTTATTTGACATTGTTGTTG
This sequence comes from Vicia faba, assembly GCA_948472305.1. Lineage (NCBI taxonomy): Eukaryota > Viridiplantae > Streptophyta > Magnoliopsida > Fabales > Fabaceae > Vicia > Vicia faba. The sequence goes on from OX451737.1 coordinate 315,922,677, forward strand.
TTGACGTTGTTGTTGACGTTGTTGTTGTTGTTGTTGTTGTTGTTTATTTGACGTTTTTGTTGTTGACATTGTTGTTGTTGTTTATTTGACGTAGTTTTTGTTGTTGACGTTGTTGTTGTAGTTTATTTGACGTTTTGGTTGTTCTTGATGTTGTTGTTGTTTATTTGATGTTGTTGTTGTTGTTTATTTGACGTTGTTGTTGTTGTTGTTCATTTGACGTTGTTGTTGTTGTTTATTTGACGTTGTTGTTGTTATTGATGTTGTTTATTTGACGTTGTTGTTGTTGTTTATTTAATGTTGTTGTTGTTGTTGTTTATTTGACATTGTTGTTGTTGTTGACGTTGTTGTTGTTGTTTATTTGACATTGTTGTTGTTGTTCTTGTTGTTGTTGACGTTGTTGGTGTTGTTCTTTATTTGACATTGTTGTTGTTGTTGTTGTTGTTCATTTGGCGTTGTTTTAGATGTTGTTGTTTATTTGACGTTGTTGTTGTTGTTGTTGTTGTTGTTGTTTATTTAACGTTGTTTTAGATGTTGTTGTTTATTTGACGGTGTTGTTGTTTATTTGACATTGTTGTTGTTGTTGACGTTGTTGTTGTTGTTTATTTGACATTGTTGTTGTTGTTGTTGTTGACGTTGTTGGTGTTGTTGTTTATTTGACGTTGTTGTTGTTGTTGTTTATTTGACGTTGTTTTAATTGTTGTTGTTTATTTGACGTTGTTGTTGTTGTTTATTTGACGTTTTTGTTTTTGACATTGTTGTTGTTGTTATTTATATGACGTTGTTGTTGTTGTTGTTTATTTGACATAGTTGTTGTTGTTGACGTTGTTGTTGTTGTTGTTGTTTATTTGACGTTTTTGTTGTTGATGATGTTGTTGTTGTTGTTGTTTATTTGACGTTGTTGTTATTCTTTATTTGACGTTGTTGTTGTTGTTTATTTGACGTTGTTGTTGTTGTTATTGTTGTTGTTTATTTGACGTTGTTGTTGTTGTTGTTTATTTGATGTTGTTGTTGTTGTTGTTGTTTATTTGACGTTGGTGTTGTTGTTGTTGTTTATTTGACGTTGTTGTTGTTGTTGTTATTTATTTGACGTTGTTGTTGTTGTTATTGTTTATTTGACGTTGTTGTTGTTGTTGTTGTTTATTTGACGTTGTTATTGTTGTTTATTTGACGTTGTTTTTGTTATTTGACGTTGTTGTTGTTGTATTAGTTGTTGTTGTTGTTGCTTATTTGACGTTGTTGTTATTGTTGTTGTTTATTTGACGTTGTTGCTGTTGTTTATTTGACGTTGTTGTTGTTGTTGTTTATTTGATGTTGTTGTTGTTGTTTATTTGACGTTGTTGTTGACGTTGTTGTTGTTGTTGTTTATTTGACGTTGTTATTGTTGTTGCTGTTGTTTATTTGACGTTGTTGTTGTCGTTGTTGTTGTTTATTTGACGTTGTTGTTGTTGTTGTTGTTGTTGTTTATTTGACGTTGTTGTTGTTGTTATTTATTTGACGTTGTTGTTGTTGTTTATTTGACGTTGTTGTTGTTGTTGTTGTTTATTTGACGTTGTTGTTGTTGTTGTTTATTTGACATGTTGTTGTTGTTGACGTTGTTGTTGTTGTTTATTTGACATTGTTGTTGTTGTTGTTGGTGTTGTTGTTTATTTGACGTTGTTGTTGTTATTGTTGTTGTTGTTTATTTGACGTTGTTTTAGTTGTTGTTGTTTATTTGGCGTTGTTGTTGTTTATTTGACATTGTTGTTGTTGACATTGTTGTTGTTGTTGTTGTTTATTTGACGTAGTTGTTGTTGTTGACGTTGTTGTTGTTTTTGCTTATTTGACATTTTTGTTGTTGTTGATGTTGTTGTTGTTGATGTTGTTGTTGTTGTTTATTTGACGTTGTTGTTGTTTATTTGACGTTGTTGTTGTTGTTATTGTTGTTGTTTATTTGACGTTGTTGTTGTTGTTTATTTGATGTTGTTGTTGTTTATTTGACATTGTTGTTGTTGTTGTTGTTTATTTGACATTGTTGTTGTTGTTTATTTGACGTTGTTGTCGTTGTTGTTGTTGTTGTTTATTTGACGTAGTTGTTGTTGTTGACGTTGTTGTTGTAGTTTATTTGACGTTTTGGTTGTTCTTGATGTTGTTGTTGTTTATTTGATGTTGTTGTTGTTGTTTATTTGACGTTGTTGTTGTTGTTGTTCATTTGACGTTGTTGTTGTTGTTTATTTGACGTTGTTGTTGTTATTGATGTTGTTTATTTGACGTTGTTGTTGTTGTTTATTTAATGTTGTTGTTGTTGTTGTTTATTTGACATTGTTGTTGTTGTTGACGTTGTTGTTGTTGTTGTTTATTTGACATTGTTGTTGTTGTTCTTGTTGTTGTTGACGTTGTTGGTGTTGTTCTTTATTTGACGTTGTTGTTGTTGTTGTTGTTGTTGTTCATTTGGCGTTGTTTTAGATGTTGTTGTTTATTTGACGTTGTTGTTGTTGTTGTTGTTGTTGTTGTTTATTTAACGTTGTTTTAGATGTTGTTGTTTATTTGACGGTGTTGTTGTTTATTTGACATTGTTGTTGTTGTTGACGTTGTTGTTGTTGTTTATTTGACATTGTTGTTGTTGTTGTTGTTGACGTTGTTGGTGTTGTTGTTTATTTGACGTTGTTGTTGTTGTTGTTTATTTGACGTTGTTTTAATTGTTGTTGTTTATTTGACGTTGTTGTTGTTGTTTATTTGACGTTTTTGTTTTTGACATTGTTGTTGTTGTTATTTATATGACGTTGTTGTTGTTGTTGTTGTTTATTTGACATAGTTGTTGTTGTTGACGTTGTTGTTGTTGTTGTTGTTTATTTGACGTTTTTGTTGTTGATGATGTTGTTGTTGTTGTTGTTTATTTGACGTTGTTGTTATTGTTTATTTGACGTTGTTGTTGTTGTTTATTTGACGTTGTTGTTGTTGTTATTGTTGTTGTTTATTTGATGTTGTTGTTGTTGTTGTTTATTTGATGTTGTTGTTGTTGTTGTTGTTTATTTGACGTTGGTGTTGTTGTTGTTGTTTATTTGACGTTGTTGTTGTTGTTGTTATTTATTTGACGTTGTTGTTGTTGTTATTGTTTATTTGACGTTGTTGTTGTTGTTGTTTATTTGACGTTGTTATTGTTGTTTATTTGACGTTGTTTTTGTTATTTGACGTTGTTGTTGTTGTATTAGTTGTTGTTGTTGTTGCTTATTTGACGTTGTTGTTATTGTTGTTGTTTATTTGACGTTGTTGCTGTTGTTTATTTGACGTTGTTGTTGTTGTTGTTTATTTGATGTTGTTGTTGTTGTTTATTTGACGTTGTTGTTGACGTTGTTGTTGTTGTTGTTTATTTGACGTTGTTATTGTTGTTGCTGTTGTTTATTTGACGTTGTTGTTGTCGTTGTTGTTGTTTATTTGACGTTGTTGTTGTTGTTGTTGTTGTTGTTTATTTGACGTTGTTGTTGTTGTTATTTATTTGACGTTGTTGTTGTTGTTTATTTGACGTTGTTGTTGTTGTTGTTGTTTATTTGACGTTGTTGTTGTTGTTGTTTATTTGACATTGTTGTTGTTGTTGTTGGTGTTGTTGTTTATTTGACGTTGTTGTTGTTATTGTTGTTGTTGTTTATTTGACGTTGTTTTAGTTGTTGTTGTTTATTTGGCGTTGTTGTTGTTTATTTGACATTGTTGTTGTTGACATTGTTGTTGTTGTTGTTGTTTATTTGACGTAGTTGTTGTTGTTGACGTTGTTGTTGTTTTTGCTTATTTGACATTTTTGTTGTTGTTGATGTTGTTGTTGTTGATGTTGTTGTTGTTGTTTATTTGACGTTGTTGTTGTTTATTTGACGTTGTTGTTGTTGTTATTGTTGTTGTTTATTTGACGTTGTTGTTGTTGTTTATTTGATGTTGTTGTTGTTTATTTGACATTGTTGTTGTTGTTGTTGTTTATTTGACGTAGTTGTTGTTGTTGACGTTGTTGTTGTTGTTGTTGTTTATTTGACGTTGTTGTTATTGTTGTTTATTTGACATTGTTGTTGTTGTTATTGTTGTTGTTTATTTGACGTTGTTGTTGTTGTTGTTGTTTATTTGATGTTGTTGTTATTGTTTATTTGACATTGTTGTTGTTTATTTGACGTTGTTGTTGTTGTTTATTTGACGTTGTTGTTGTTGTTTATTGGACGTTGTTGTTGTTGTTGTTGTTTATTTGACGTTGTTGTTGTTTATTTGACGTTGTTGTTGTTGTTGACGTTGTTGTTGTTGTTGTTTATTTGACGTTGTTGTTGTTGTTGACATAGTTGTTGTTGTTGTTGTTTATTTCACGTTGTTGATGTTGTTGTTTATTTGACGTTGTAGTTGTTGTTTATTTGACGTTTTTGTTGTTGTTATTGTTTATTTGACGTTGTTGTTGTTGTTGTTGTTGTTGTTGTTTATTTGACGTTGTTATTGTTGTTTATTTGACGTTGTTTTTGTTATTTGACGTTGTTGTTGTTGTATTAGTTGTTGTTGTTGTTGCTTATTTGACGTTGTTGTTATTGTTGTTGTTTATTTGACGTTGTTGCTGTTGTTTATTTGACGTTGTTGTTGTTGTTGTTTATTTGATGTTGTTGTTGTTGTTTATTTGACGTTGTTGTTGACGTTGTTGTTGTTGTTGTTTATTTGACGTTGTTATTGTTGTTGCTGTTGTTTATTTGACGTTGTTGTTGTCGTTGTTGTTGTTTATTTGACGTTGTTGTTGTTGTTGTTTATTTGACGTTGTTGTTGTTATTTATTTGACGTTGTTGTTGTTGTTTATTTGACGTTGTTGTTGTTGTTGTTGTTGTTTATTTGACGTTGTTGTTGTTGTTGTTTATTTGACATTGTTGTTGTTGTTGTTGACGTTGTTGTTTGATGTTTATTTGACATTGTTGTTGTTGTTGTTGGTGTTGTTGTTTATTTGACGTTGTTGTTATTGTTGTTGTTGTTTATTTGACGTTGTTTTAGTTGTTGTTGTTTATTTGGCGTTGTTGTTGTTTATTTGACATTGTTGTTGTTGACATTGTTGTTGTTGTTGTTTATTTGACGTAGTTGTTGTTGTTGACGTTGTTGTTGTTGCTTATTTGACGTTTTTGTTGTTGTTGATGTTGTTGTTGTTGTTTATTTGACGTTGTTGTTGTTGTTTATTTGACGTTGTTGTTGTTGTTATTGTTGTTGTTTATTTGACGTTGTTGTTGTTGTTGTTGTTGTTTATTTGATGTTGTTGTTGTTTATTTGACATTGTTGTTGTTGTTGACGTTGTTGTTTATTTGACATTGTTGTTGTTGTTGTTTATTTGACGTTGTTGTTGTTTATTTGACGTAGTTGTTGTTGTTGACATTGTTGTTGTTGTATTTGTTGTTTATTTGACGTTTTTGTTGTTGTTGATGTTGTTGTTGTTTATTTGACGTTGTTGTTATTGTCTATTTGACGTTGTTGTTGTTGTTGTTGTTGTTTATTTGACGTTGTTGTTGTTGTTGTTATTGTTGTTGTTTATTTGAGGTTGTTATTGTTGTTTATTTGATGTTGTTGTTGTTGTTGTTGTTTATTTGACGTTGGTGTTGTTGTTGTTTATATTACGTTGTTGTTGTTATTTATTTGACGTTGTTGTTGTTATTGTTTATAAGAAGTTGTTGTTGTTGTTTATTTGACGTTGTTATTGTTGTTTATTTGACGTTTTTGTTATTGTTGTTGTTTATTTGACGTTGTTGTTGTTGTTTATTGGACGTTGTTATTGTTGTTGTTGTTGTTTATTTGACGTTGTTGTTGTCGTTGTTGTTGTTTATTTGACGTTGTTGTTGTTGTTGTTTATTTGACGTTGTTGTTGTTGCTGTTATTTATTTGACGTTGTTGTTGTTTATTTGACGTTGTTGTTGTTGTTTATTTGACGTTGTTGTTGTTGTTTATTTGACATTGTTGTTGTTGTTGTTGTTGTTTATTTGACATTGTTGTTGATGTTGTTGGCGTTGTTGTTTATTTGACGTTGTTGTTGTTGTTGTTTATTTGACGTTGCTTTAGTTGTTGTAGTTTATTTGGCGTTGTTGTTGTTTATTTGACATTTTTGTTGTTGACATTGTTGTTGTTGTTGTTGTTTATTTGACGTTGTTGTTGTTGTTGTTGTTGTTGTTGTTGTTTATTTGATGTTGTTGTTGTTGTTTATTTGACATTGTTGTTGTTTATTTGACGTTGTTGTTGTTGTTGTTTATTTGACGTTGTTGTTGTTGTTTATTGGACGTTGTTGTTGTTGTTGTATATTTGACGGTGTTGTTGTTGTTGTTTATTTGACGTTGTTGTTGTTGTTTAGTTGACGTTGTTGTTGTTGTTTATTTGATGTTGTTGTTGTTGTTGACATAATTGTTGTTGTTGTTGTTGTTGATTTCACGTTGTTGATGTTGTTGTTTATTTGACGTTGTAGTTGTTGTTTATTTGACGTTGTTGTTGTTGTTGACATTGTTGTTGTTGTTGTTTATTTGATGTTGTTGTTGTTGTTGTTTATTTGACATTGTTGTTGTTGTTGACGTTGTTGTTGTTGTTGTTTATTTGACATTGTTGTTGTTGTTGTTGACGTTGTTAGTTTTGTTGTTTATTTGACGTTGTTGTTGTTGTTTATTTGACGTTGTTGTTGTTGTTTATTTGACATTGTTGTTGTTTATTTGACGTTGTTGTTGTTGTTGTTGTTGTTTATTTGACGTTGTTGTTGTTGTTTATTGGACGTTGTTGTTGTTGTTGTATATTTGACGGTGTTGTTGTTGTTGTTTATTTGACGTTGTTGTTGTTGTTTAGTTGACGTTGTTGTTGTTGTTTATTTGATGTTGTTGTTGTTGTTGACATAATTGTTGTTGTTGTTGTTGTTGTTGTTGATTTCACGTTGTTGATGTTGTTGTTTATTTGACGTTGTAGTTGTTGTTTATTTGACGTTGTTGTTGTTGTTGACATTGTTGTTGTTGTTGTTTATTTGATGTTGTTGTTGTTGTTGTTTATTTGACATTGTTGTTGTTGTTGACGTTGTTGTTGTTGTTGTTGTTTATTTGACATTGTTGTTGTTGTTGTTGACGTTGTTAGTTTTGTTGTTTATTTGACGTTGTTGTTGTTGTTTATTTGACATTGTTGTTGTTGTTGACGTTGTTGTTTATTTGACATTGTTGTTGTTGTTGTTTATTTGACGTTGTTGTTGTTTATTTGACGTAGTTGTTGTTGTTGACATTGTTGTTGTTGTTGTTGTTTATTTGACGTTTTTGTTGTTGTTGATGTTGTTGTTGTTTATTTGACGTTGTTGTTATTGTCTATTTGACGTTGTTGTTGTTGTTGTTGTTTATTTGACGTTGTTGTTGTTGTTATTGTTGTTGTTTATTTGAGGTTGTTATTGTTGTTTATTTGATGTTGTTGTTGTTGTTGTTGTTTATTTGACGTTGGTGTTGTTGTTGTTTATATTACATTGTTGTTGTTGTTGTTATTTATTTGACGTTGTTGTTGTTGTTATTGTTTATAAGAAGTTGTTGTTGTTGTTTATTTGACGTTGTTATTGTTGTTTATTTGACGTTTTTGTTATTGTTGTTGTTTATTTGACGTTGTTGTTGTTGTTTATTGGATGTTGTTATTGTTGTTGTTGTTGTTTATTTGACGTTGTTGTTGTCGTTGTTGTTGTTTATTTGACGTTGTTGTTGTTGTTGTTTATTTGACGTTGTTGTTGTTGCTGTTATTTATTTGACGTTGTTGTTGTTTATTTGACGTTGTTGTTGTTGTTGACATTGTTGTTGTTGTTGTTTATTTGATGTTGTTGTTGTTGTTTATTTGACATTGTTGTTGTTGACGTTGTTGTTGACGTTGTTGTTGTTGTTGTTTATTTGACGTTTTTGTTGTTGACATTGTTGTTGTTGTTTATTTGACGTAGTTTTTGTTGTTGACGTTGTTGTTGTAGTTTATTTGACGTTTTGGTTGTTCTTGATGTTGTTGTTGTTGTTTATTTGATGTTGTTGTTGTTGTTTATTTGACGTTGTTGTTGTTGTTGTTCATTTGACGTTGTTGTTGTTGTTTATTTGACGTTGTCGTTGTTATTGATGTTGTTTATTTGACGTTGTTGTTGTTGTTGTTGTTTATTTAATGTTGTTGTTGTTGTTGTTGTTTATTTGACATTGTTGTTGTTGTTGACGTTGTTGTTGTTGTTTATTTGACATTGTTGTTGTTGTTGTTGTTGACGTTGTTGGTGTTGTTCTTTATTTGACGTTGTTGTTGTTGTTGTTCATTTGACGTTGTTTTAGATGTTGTTGTTTATTTGACGTTGTTGTTGTTGTTGTTGTTGTTGTTGTTGTTTATTTCACGTTGTTTTAGATGTTGTTGTTTATTTGACGGTGTTGTTGTTTATTTGACATTGTTGTTGTTGTTGACGTTGTTGTTGTTGTTGTTTATTTGACATTGTTGTTGTTGTTGTTGTTGACGTTGTTGGTGTTGTTGTTTATTTGACGTTGTTGTTGTTGTTTATTTGACGTTGTTTTAATTGTTGTTGTTTATTTGACGTTGTTGTTGTTGTTTATTTGACGTTTTTGTTTTTGACATTGTTGTTGTTGTTATTTATATGACGTTGTTGTTGTTGTTTATTTGACATAGTTGTTGTTGTTGACGTTGTTGTTGTTGTTGTTGTTTATTTGACGTTTTTGTTGTTGATGATGTTGTTGTTGTTGTTTATTTGACGTTGTTGTTATTGTTTATTTGACGTTGTTGTTGTTGTTTATTTGACGTTGTTGTTGTTGTTATTGTTGTTGTTTATTTGACGTTGTTGTTGTTGTTGTTTATTTGATGTTGTTGTTGTTGTTGTTGTTTATTTGACGTTGGTGTTGTTGTTGTTGTTTATTTGACGTTGTTGTTGTTGTTGTTATTTATTTGACGTTGTTGTTGTTGTTATTGTTTATTTGACGTTGTTGTTGTTGTTGTTGTTTATTTGACGTTGTTATTGTTGTTTATTTGACGTTGTTTTTGTTATTTGACGTTGTTGTTGTTGTATTAGTTGTTGTTGTTGTTGCTTATTTGACGTTGTTGTTATTGTTGTTGTTTATTTGACGTTGTTGCTGTTGTTTATTTGACGTTGTTGTTGTTGTTGTTTATTTGATGTTGTTGTTGTTGTTTATTTGACGTTGTTGTTGACGTTGTTGTTGTTGTTGTTTATTTGACGTTGTTATTGTTGTTGTTGTTGTTTATTTGACGTTGTTGTTGTCGTTGTTGTTGTTTATTTGACGTTGTTGTTGTTGTTGTTGTTGTTGTTTATTTGACGTTGTTGTTGTTGTTATTTATTTGACGTTGTTGTTGTTGTTTATTTGACATTGTTGTTGTTGTTGTTTATTTGACGTTGTTGTTGTTGTTTATTTGACTTGTTGTTGTTGTTGACGTTGTTGTTGTTGTTTATTTGACATTGTTGTTGTTGTTGTTGGTGTTGTTGTTTATTTGACGTTGTTGTTGTTATTGTTGTTGTTGTTTATTTGACGTTGTTTTAGTTGTTGTTGTTTATTTGGCGTTGTTGTTGTTTATTTGACATTGTTGTTGTTGACATTGTTGTTGTTGTTGTTGTTTATTTGACGTAGTTGTTGTTGTTGACGTTGTTGTTGTTTTTGCTTATTTGACATTTTTGTTGTTGTTGATGTTGTTGTTGTTGTTTATTTGACGTTGTTGTTGTTGTTGTTGTTTATTTGACGTTGTTGTTGTTGTTATTGTTGTTGTTTATTTGACGTTGTTGTTGTTGTTTATTTGATGTTGTTGTTGTTTATTTGACATTGTTGTTGTTGTTGACGTTGTTGTTGTTGTTGTTGTTTATTTGACATTGTTGTTGTTGTTTATTTGACGTTGTTGTCGTTGTTGTTGTTGTTGTTGTTTATTTGACGTAGTTGTTGTTGTTGACGTTGTTGTTGTTGTTGTTTTTGTTTATTTGACGTTGTTGTTATTGTTGTTTATTTGACATTGTTGTTGTTGTTATTGTTGTTGTTTATTTGACGTTGTTGTTGTTGTTGTTGTTGTTGTTTATTTGATGTTGTTGTTATTGTTTATTTGACATTGTTGTTGTTTATTAGACGTTGTTGTTGTTGTTTATTTGACGTTGTTGTTGTTGTTTATTGGACGTTGTTGTTGTTGTTGTTGTTGTTTATTTGACGTTGTTGTTGTTTATTTGACGTTGTTGTTGTTGTTGACGTTGTTGTTGTTGTTGTTTATTTGACGTTGTTGTTGTTGTTGACATAGTTGTTGTTGTTGTTGTTTATTTCACGTTGTTGATGTTGTTGTTTATTTGACGTTGTAGTTGTTGTTTATTTGACGTTGTTGTTGTTGTTATTGTTTATTTGACGTTGTTGTTGTTGTTGTTGTTGTTGTTTATTTGACGTTGTTATTGTTGTTTATTTGACGTTGTTTTTGTTATTTGACGTTGTTGTTGTTGTTGTATTAGTTGTTGTTGTTGTTGCTTATTTGACGTTGTTGTTATTGTTGTTGTTTATTTGACGTTGTTGCTGTTGTTTATTTGACGTTGTTGTTGTTGTTGTTTATTTGATGTTGTTGTTGTTGTTTATTTGACGTTGTTGTTGACGTTGTTGTTGTTGTTGTTTATTTGACGTTGTTATTGTTGTTGTTGTTGTTTATTTGACGTTGTTGTTGTCGTTGTTGTTGTTTATTTGACGTTGTTGTTGTTGTTGTTTATTTGACGTTGTTGTTGTTATTTATTTGACGTTGTTGTTGTTGTTTATTTGACGTTGTTGTTGTTGTTGTTGTTGTTTATTTGACGTTGTTGTTGTTGTTGTTTATTTGACATTGTTGTTGTTGTTGTTGACGTTGTTGTTTGATGTTTATTTGACATTGTTGTTGTTGTTGTTGGTGTTGTTGTTTATTTGACGTTGTTGTTATTGTTGTTGTTGTTTATTTGACGTTGTTTTAGTTGTTGTTGTTTATTTGGCGTTGTTGTTGTTTATTTGACATTGTTGTTGTTGACATTGTTGTTGTTGTTGTTTATTTGACGTAGTTGTTGTTGTTGACGTTGTTGTTGTTGCTTATTTGACGTTTTTGTTGTTGTTGACGTTGTTGTTGTTGTTTATTTGACGTTGTTGTTGTTGTTTATTTGACGTTGTTGTTGTTGTTATTGTTGTTGTTTATTTGACGTTGTTGTTGTTGTTGTTGTTGTTGTTTATTTGATGTTGTTGTTGTTGTTTATTTGACATTGTTGTTGTTGTTGACGTTGTTGTTTATTTGACATTGTTGTTGTTGTTGTTTATTTGACGTTGTTGTTGTTTATTTGACGTAGTTGTTGTTGTTGACATTGTTGTTGTTGTTGTTGTTGTTTATTTGACGTTTTTGTTGTTGTTGATGTTGTTGTTGTTTATTTGACGTTTTTGTTATTGTCTATTTGACGTTGTTGTTGTTGTTGTTGTTTATTTGACGTTGTTGTTGTTGTTGTTATTGTTGTTGTTTATTTGAGGTTGTTATTGTTGTTTATTTGATGTTGTTGTTGTTGTTGTTGTTTATTTGACGTTGGTGTTGTTGTTGTTTATATTACGTTGTTGTTGTTGTTATTTATTTGACGTTGTTGTTTTTATTGTTTATAAGAAGTTGTTGTTGTTGTTTATTTGACGTTGTTATTGTTGTTTATTTGACGTTTTTGTTATTGTTGTTGTTTATTTGACGTTGTTGTTGTTGTTGTTTATTGGACGTTGTTATTGTTGTTGTTGTTGTTTATTTGACGTTGTTGTTGTCGTTGTTGTTGTTTATTTGACGTTGTTGTTGTTGTTGTTGTTGTTTATTTGACGTTGTTGTTGTTGCTGTTATTTATTTGACGTTGTTGTTGTTTATTTGACGTTGTTGTTGTTTATTTGACGTTGTTGTTGTTGTTTATTTGACATTGTTGTTGTTGTTGTTGTTTATTTGACATTGTTGTTGATGTTGTTAGTGTTGTTGTTTATTTGACGTTGTTGTTGTTGTTGTTTATTTGACGTTGTTTTAGTTGTTGTAGTTTATTTGGCGTTGTTGTTGTTTATTTGACATTTTTGTTGTTGACATTGTTGTTGTTGTTGTTTATTTGACGTTGTTGTTGTTGTTGTTGTTGTTTATTTGATGTTGTTGTTGTTGTTTATTTGACATTGTTGTTGTTTATTTGACGTTGTTGTTGTTGTTGTTTATTTGACGTTGTTGTTGTTGTTTATTGGACGTTGTTGTTGTTGTTGTATATTTGACGATGTTGTTGTTGTTGTTTATTTGACGTTGTTGTTGTTGTTTAGTTGACGTTGTTGTTGTTGTTTATTTGATGTTGTTGTTGTTGTTGACATAATTGTTGTTGTTGTTGTTGTTGATTTCACGTTGTTGATGTTGTTGTTTATTTGACGTTGTAGTTGTTGTTTATTTGACGTTGTTGTTGTTGTTGTTGACATTGTTGTTGTTGTTGTTTATTTGATGTTGTTGTTGTTGTTGTTGTTTATTTGACATTGTTGTTGTTGTTGACGTTGTTGTTGTTGTTGTTGTTTATTTGACATTGTTGTTGTTGTTGTTGACGTTGTTAGTTTTGTTGTTTATTTGACGTTGTTGTTGTTGTTTATTTGACATTGTTGTTGTTGTTGACGTTGTTGTTTATTTGACATTGTTGTTGTTGTTGTTTATTTGACGTTGTTGTTGTTTATTTGACGTAGTTGTTGTTGTTGACATTGTTGTTGTTGTTGTTTATTTGACGTTTTTGTTGTTGTTGATGTTGTTGTTGTTTATTTGACGTTGTTGTTATTGTCTATTTGACGTTGTTGTTGTTGTTGTTGTTGTTTATTTGACGTTGTTGTTGTTGTTATTGTTGTTGTTTATTTGAGGTTGTTATTGTTGTTTATTTGATGTTGTTGTTGTTGTTGTTGTTGTTTATTTGACGTTGGTGTTGTTGTTGTTTATATTACGTTGTTGTTGTTGTTATTTATTTGACGTTGTTATTGTTTATAAGAAGTTGTTGTTGTTGTTTATTTGACGTTGTTATTGTTGTTTATTTGATGTTTTTGTTATTGTTATTGTTTATTTGACGTTGTTGTTGTTGTTTATTGGACGTTGTTATTGTTGTTGTTGTTGTTTATTTGACGTTGTTGTTGTCGTTGTTGTTGTTTATTTGACGTTGTTGTTGTTGTTGTTTATTTGACGTTGTTGTTGTTGCTGTTATTTATTTGACGTTGTTGTTGTTTATTTGACGTTGTTGTTGTTGTTTATTTGACGTTGTTGTTGTTGTTGTTTATTTGACATTGTTGTTGTTGTTGTTGTTTATTTGACATTGTTGTTGTTGTTGTTGGTGTTGTTGTTTATTTGACGTTGTTGTTGTTGTTGTTTATTTGACGTTGTTTTAGTTGTTGTAGTTTATTTGGCGTTGTTGTTGTTTATTTGACATTGTTGTTGTTGACATTGTTGTTGTTGTTGTTTATTTGGCGTTGTTGTTGTTGTTTATTTGATGTTGTTGTATATTTGACGGTGTTGTTGTTGTTGTTGTTTATTTGACGTTGTTGTTGTTGTTTAGTTGACGTTGTTGTTGTTGTTTATTTGACGTTCTTGTTGTTGTTGACATAATTGTTGTTGTTGTTGTTATTTCACGTTGTTGATGTTGTTGATGTTGTTGTTTATTTGACGTTGTAGTTGTTGTTTATTTGACGTTGTTGTTGTTGTTGACATTGTTGTTGTTGTTGTTTATTTGATGTTGTTGTTGTTGTTTATTTGACATTGTTGTTGTTGACGTTGTTGTTGACGTTGTTGTTGTTGTTGTTGTTTATTTGACGTTTTTGTTGTTGACATTGTTGTTGTTGTTTATTTGACGTAGTTTTTGTTCTTGACGTTGTTGTTGTAGTTTATTTGACGTTTTGGTTGTTCTTGATGTTGTTGTTGTTGTTTATTTGATGTTGTTGTTGTTGTTTATTTGACGTTGTTGTTGTTGTTGTTGTTCATTTGACGTTGTTGTTGTTGTTTATTTGACGTTGTTGTTGTTATTGATGTTGTTTATTTGACGTTGTTGTTGTTGTTGTTTATTTAATGTTGTTGTTGTTGTTGTTTATTTGACATTGTTGTTGTTGTTGACGTTGTTGTGGTTGTTTATTTGACATTGTTGTTGTTGTTGTTGTTGTTGACGTTGTTGGTGTTGTTCTTTATTTGACGTTGTTGTTGTTGTTGTTGTTTATTTGACGTTGTTTTAGATGTTGTTGTTTATTTGACGTTGTTGTTGTTGTTGTTGTGGTTTATTTAACGTTGTTTTAGATGTTGTTGTTTATTTGACGGTGTTGTTGTTTATTTGACATTGTTGTTTTTGTTGACGTTGTTGTTGTTGTTGTTTATTTGACATTGTTGTTGTTGTTGTTGTTGACGTTGTTGGTGTTGTTGTTTATTTGACGTTGTTGTTGTTGTTTATTTGACGTTGTTTTAATTGTTGTTGTTTATTTGACGTTGTTGTTGTTGTTTATTTGACGTTTTTGTTTTTGACATTGTTGTTGTTGTTATTTATATGACGTTGTTGTTGTTGTTGTTGTTGTTTATTTGACATAGTTGTTGTTGTTGACGTTGTTGTTGTTGTTGTTGTTTATTTGACGTTTTTGTTGTAGATGATGTTGTTGTTGTTGTTTATTTGACGTTGTTGTTATTGTTTATTTGACGTTGTTGTTGTTGTTTATTTGACGTTGTTGTTGTTGTTATTGTTGTTGTTTATTTGACGTTGTTGTTGTTGTTGTTTATTTGATGTTGTTGTTGTTGTTGTTTATTTGACGTTGGTGTTGTTGTTGTTTATTTGACGTTGTTGTTGTTGTTGTTATTTATTTGACGTTGTTGTTGTTGTTATTGTTTATTTGACGTTGTTGTTGTTGTTGTTGTTGTTTATTTGACGTTGTTATTGTTGTTTATTTGACGTTGTTTTTGTTATTTGACGTTGTTGTTGTTGTTGTATTAGTTGTTGTTGTTGTTGCTTATTTGACGTTGTTGTTATTGTTGTTGTTTATTTGACATTGTTGCTGTTGTTTATTTGACGTTGTTGTTGTTGTTGTTTATTTGATGTTGTTGTTGTTGTTTATTTGACGTTGTTGTTGACGTTGTTGTTGTTGTTGTTCATTTGACGTTGTTATTGTTGTTGCTGTTGTTTATTTGACGTTGTTGTTGTCGTTGTTGTTGTTTATTTGACGTTGTTGTTGTTGTTGTTGTTGTTTATTTGACGTTGTTGTTGTTGTTATTTATTTGACGTTGTTGTTGTTGTTTATTTGACGTTGTTGTTGTTGTTGTTTATTTGACGTTGTTGTTGTTGTTGTTTATTTGACATTGTTGTTGTTGTTGACGTTGTTGTTGTTGTTTATTTGACATTGTTGTTGTTGTTGTTGTTGGTGTTGTTGTTTATTTGCCGTTGTTGTTGTTTATTTGACATTGTTGTTGTTGACATTGTTGTTGTTGTTGTTGTTTATTTGACGTAGTTGTTGTTGTTGACGTTGTTGTTGTTTTTGCTTATTTGACATTTTTGTTGTTGTTGATGTTGTTGTTGTTGTTTATTTGACGTTGTTGTTGTTGTTGTTTATTTGACGTTGTTGTTGTTATTGTTGTTGTTTATTTGACGTTGTTGTTGTTGTTGTTTATTTGATGTTGTTGTTGTTTATTTGACATTGTTGTTGTTGTTGACGTTGTTGTTGTTGTTGTTGTTTATTTGACATTGTTGTTGTTGTTTATTTGACGTTGTTGTTGTTGTTGTTGTTGTTGTTGTTGTTTATTTGACGTAGTTGTTGTTGTTGACGTTGTTGTTGTTGTTGTTGTTGTTTATTTGACGTTGTTGTTATTGTTGTTTATTTGACATTGTTGTTGTTGTTATTGTTGTTGTTTATTTGACGTTGTTGTTGTTGTTGTTGTTTATTTGATGTTGTTGTTATTGTTTATTTGACATTGTTGTTGTTTATTTGACGTTGTTGTTGTTGTTTATTTGACGTTGTTGTTGTTGTTTATTGGACGTTGTTGTTGTTGTTGTTTATTTGACGTTGTTGTTGTTTATTTGACGTTGTTGTTGTTGTTGACGTTGTTGTTGTTGTTGTTTATTTGACGTTGTTGTTGTTGTTGACATAGTTGTTGTTGTTGTTGTTTATTTCACGTTGTTGATGTTGTTGTTTATTTGACGTTGTAGTTGTTGTTTATTTGACGTTGTTGTTGTTGTTGTTGACATTGTCGTTGTTGTTGTTTATTTGATGTTGTTGTTGTTGTTTATTTAACATTGTTGTTGTTGTTGACGTTGTTGTTGTTGCTGTTGTTGTTTATTTGACATTGTTGTTGTTGGTGTTGACGTTGTTGGTTTTGTTGTTTATTTGACGTTGGTGTTGTTGTTGTTTATTTGACGTTGTTGTTGTTGTTATTTATTTGACGTTGTTGTTGTTGTTATTGTTTATTTGACGTTGTTGTTGTTGTTGTTGTTGTTGTTTATTTGACGTTGTTATTGTTGTTTATTTGACGTTGTTTTTGTTATTTGACGTTGTTGTTGTTGTTGTATTAGTTGTTGTTGTTGTTGCTTATTTGACGTTGTTGTTATTGTTGTTGTTTATTTGACGTTGTTGCTGTTGTTTATTTGACGTTGTTGTTGTTGTTGTTTATTTGATGTTGTTGTTGTTGTTTATTTGACGTTGTTGTTGACGTTGTTGTTGTTGTTGTTGTTGTTTATTTGACGTTGTTATTGTTGTTGTTGTTGTTTATTTGACGTTGTTGTTGTCGTTGTTGTTGTTTATTTGACGTTGTTGTTGTTGTTGTTGTTTATTTGACGTTGTTGTTGTTGTTATTTATTTGACATTGTTGTTGTTGTTTATTTGACGTTGTTGTTGTTGTTGTTGTTGTTTATTTGACGTTGTTGTTGTTGTTGTTTATTTGACATTGTTGTTGTTGTTGTTGACGTTGTTGTTGTTGTTTATTTGACATTGTTGTTGTTGTTGTTGGTGTTGTTGTTTATTTGACGTTGTTGTTATTGTTGTTGTTGTTTATTTGACGTTGTTTTATTTGTTGTTGTTTATTTGGCGTTGTTGTTGTTTATTTGACATTGTTGTTGTTGACATTGTTGTTGTTGTTGTTTATTTGACGTAGTTGTTGTTGTTGACGTTGTTGTTGTTGCTTATTTGACGTTTTTGTTGTTGTTGATGTTGTTGTTGTTGTTTATTTGACGTTGTTGTTGTTGTTTATTTGACGTTGTTGTTGTTGTTATTGTTGTTTTTTATTTGACGTTGTTGTTGTTGTTGTTGTTGTTGTTTATTTGATGTTGTTGTTGTTGTTTATTTGACATTGTTGTTGTTGTTGACGTTGTTGTTTATTTGACATTGTTGTTGTTGTTGTTGTTTATTTGACGTTGTTGTTGTTTATTTGACGTAGTTGTTGTTGTTGACATTGTTGTTGTTGTTGTTGTTGTTGTTGTTTATTTGACGTTTTTGTTGTTGTTGATGTTGTTGTTGTTTATTTGACGTTGTTGTTATTGTCTATTTGACGTTGTTGTTGTTGTTGTTTATTTGACGTTGTTGTTGTTGTTGTTATTGTTGTTGTTTATTTGAGGTTGTTATTGTTGTTTATTTGATGTTGTTGTTGTTGTTGTTGTTTATTTGACGTTGGTGTTGTTGTTGTTTATATTACGTTGTTGTTGTTGTTATTTATTTGACGTTGTTGTTGTTGTTATTGTTTATAAGAAGTTGTTGTTGTTGTTTATTTGACGTTGTTATTGTTGTTTATTTGACGTTTTTGTTATTGTTGTTGTTTATTTGACGTTGTTGTTGTTGTTTATTGGACGTTGTTATTGTTGTTGTTGTTGTTTATTTGACGTTGTTGTTGTCGTTGTTGTTGTTTATTTGACGTTGTTGTTGTTGTTGTTTATTTGACGTTGTTGTTGTTGCTGTTATTTATTTGACGTTGTTGTTGTTTATTTGACGTTGTTGTTGTTGTTTATTTGACGTTGTTGTTGTTGTTTATTTGACATTGTTGTTGTTGTTGTAGTTTATTTGACATTGTTGTTGATGTTGTTGGTGTTGTTGTTTATTTGACGTTGTTGTTGTTGTTGTTTATTTGACGTTGTTTTAGTTGTTGTAGTTTATTTGGCGTTGTTGTTGTTTATTTGACATTTTTGTTGTTGACATTGTTGTTGTTGTTGTTTATTTGACGTTGTTGTTGTTGTTGTTGTTGTTTATTTGATGTTGTTGTTGTTGTTGTTTATTTGACATTGTTGTTGTTTATTTGACGTTGTTGTTGTTGTTTATTTGACGTTGTTGTTGTTGTTTATTGGACGTTGTTGTTGTTGTTGTATATTTGACGGTGTTGTTGTTGTTGTTTATTTGACGTTGTTGTTGTTGTTTAGTTGACGTTGTTGTTGTTGTTGTTTATTTGACGTTGTTGTTGTTGTTGACATAATTGTTGTTGTTGTTGTTGTTGATTTCACGTTGTTGATGTTGTTGTTTATTTGACGTTGTAGTTGTTGTTTATTTGACGTTGTTGTTCTTGTTGACATTGTTGTTGTTGTTGTTTATTTGATGTTGTTGTTGTTGTTTATTTGACATTGTTGTTGTTGTTGACGTTGTTGTTGTTGTTGTTGTTTATTTGACATTGTTGTTGTTGTTGTTGACGTTGTTAGTTTTGTTGTTTATTTGACGTTGTTGTTTTTGTTTATTAGACGTTGTTTTAGTTGTTGTTGTTTATTTGATGTTGTTGTTGTTGTTTATTTGACGTTGTTGTTGTTGACATTGTTGTTGTTGTTGTTTATTTGACGTAGTTGTTGTTGTTGACGTTGTTGTTGTTTTTGCTTATTTGACATTTTTGTTGTTGTTGATGTTGTTGTTGTTGTTTATTTGACGTTGTTGTTGTTGTTGTTGTTGTTGTTGTTTATTTGACGTTGTTGTTGTTGTTATTGTTGTTGTTTATTTGACGTTGTTGTTGTTGTTGTTTATTTGATGTTGTTGTTGTTTATTTGACATTGTTGTTGTTGTTGACATTGTTGTTGTTGTTGTTTATTTGACATTGTTGTTGTTGTTTATTTGACGTTGTTGTTGTTGTTTATTTGACGTAGTTGTTGTTGTTGACGTTGTTGTTGTTGTTGTTGTTTATTTGACGTTGTTGTTATTGTTGTTTATTTGACATTGTTGTTGTTGTTATTGTTGTTGTTTATTTGACGTTGTTGTTGTTGTTGTTTATTTGATGTTGTTGTTATTGTTTATTTGACATTGTTGTTGTTTATTTGACGTTGTTGTTGTTGTTTATTTGACGTTGTTGTTGTTGTTTATTGGACGTTGTTGTTGTTGTTGTTTATTTGACGTTGTTGTTGTTTATTTGACGTTGTTGTTGTTGTTGTTTATTTGACATTGTTGTTGTTGTTGTATATTTATGTTGTTGTTTATTTGACATTGTTGTTGTTGTTGTTGGTGTTGTTGTTTATTTGACATTGTTGTTGTTGACATTGTTGTTGTTGTTGTTGTTTATTTGACGTAGTTGTTGTTGTTGACGTTGTTGTTGTTTTTGCTTATTTGACATTTTTGTTGTTGTTGATGTTGTTGTTGTTGTTTATTTGACGTTGTTGTTGTTGTTGTTTATTTGACGTTGTTGTTGTTGTTATTGTTGTTGTTTATTTGACGTTGTTGTTGTTGTTGTTGTTGTTTATATGATGTTGTTGTTGTTTATTTGACATTGTTGTTGTTGTTGACGTTGTTGTTGTTGTTTATTTGACATTGTTGTTGTTGTTTATTTGACGTTGTTGTTGTTGTTGTTGTTGTTGTTGTTTATTTGACGTAGTTGTTGTTGTTGACGTTGTTGTTGTTGTTGTTGTTTATTTGACGTTGTTGTTATTGTTGTTTATTTGACATTGTTGTTGTTGTTATTGTTGTTGTTTATTTGACGTTGTTGTTGTTGTTGTTGTTGTTGTTTATTTGATGTTGTTGTTATTGTTTATTTGACATTGTTGTTGTTTATTTGACGTTGTTGTTGTTGTTTATTTGACGTTGTTGTTGTTGTTGATTGGACGTTGTTGTTGTTGTTGTTTATTTGACGTTGTTGTTGTTTATTTGACGTTGTTGTTGTTGTTGACGTTGTTGTTGTTGTTGTTTATTTGACGTTGTTGTTGTTGTTGACATAGTTGTTGTTGTTGTTGTTTATTTCACGTTGTTGATGTTGTTGTTTATTTGACGTTGTAGTTGTTGTTTATTTGACGTTGTTGTTGTTGTTGTTGACATTGTCGTTGTTGTTGTTTATTTGATGTTGTTGTTGTTGTTTATTTAACATTGTTGTTGTTGTTGACGTTGTTGTTGTTGTTGTTGTTGTTGTTGTTTATTTGACATTGTTGTTGTTGGTGTTGACGTTGTTGGTTTTGTTGTTTATTTGACGTTGGTGTTGTTGTTGTTTATTTGACGTTGTTGTTGTTGTTATTTATTTGACGTTGTTGTTGTTGTTATTATTTATTTGACGTTGTTGTTGTTGTTGTTGTTGTTGTTGTTGTTTATTTGACGTTGTTATTGTTGTTTATTTGACGTTGTTTTTGTTATTTGACGTTGTTGTTGTTGTTGTATTAGTTGTTGTTGTTGTTGCTTATTTGACGTTGTTGTTATTGTTGTTGTTTATTTGACGTTGTTGCTGTTGTTTATTTGACGTTGTTGTTGTTGTTGTTTATTTGATGTTGTTGTTGTTGTTTATTTGACGTTGTTGTTGACGTTGTTGTTGTTGTTGTTTATTTAACGTTGTTATTGTTGTTGCTGTTGTTTATTTGACGTTGTTGTTGTCGTTGTTGTTGTTTATTTGACGTTGTTGTTGTTGTTGTTGTTGTTTATTTGACGTTGTTGTTGTTGTTATTTATTTGACGTTGTTGTTGTTGTTTATTTGACGTTGTTGTTGTTGTTGTTGTTGTTGTTTATTTGACGTTGTTGTTGTTGTTGTTTATTTGACATTGTTGTTGTTGTTGTTGATGTTGTTGTTGTTGTTTATTTGACATTGTTGTTGTTGTTGTTGGTGTTGTTGTTTATTTGACGTTGTTGTTATTGTTGTTGTTGTTTATTTGACGTTGTTTTAGTTGTTGTTGTTTATTTGGCGTTGTTGTTGTTTATTTGACATTGTTGTTGTTGACATTGTTGTTGTTGTTGTTTATTTGACGTAGTTGTTGTTGTTGACGTTGTTGTTGTTGCTTATTTGACGTTTTTGTTGTTGTTGATGTTGTTGTTGTTGTTTATTTGACGTTGTTGTTGTTGTTTATTTGACGTTGTTGTTGTTGTTATTGTTGTTGTTTATTTGACGTTGTTGTTGTTGTTGTTGTTGTTTATTTGATGTTGTTGTTGTTGTTTATTTGACATTGTTGTTGTTGTTGACGTTGTTGTTTATTTGACATTGTTGTTGTTGTTGTTGTTTATTTGACGTTGTTGTTGTTTATTTGACGTTGTTGTTGTTTATTTGACGTAGTTGTTGTTGTTGACATTGTTGTTGTTGTTGTTGTTTATTTGACGTTTTTGTTGTTGTTGATGTTGTTGTTGTTTATTTGACGTTGTTGTTATTGTCTATTTGACGTTGTTGTTGTTGTTGTTGTTTATTTGACGTTGTTGTTGTTGTTGTTATTGTTGTTGTTTATTTGAGGTTGTTATTGTTGTTTATTTGATGTTGTTGTTGTTGTTGTTGTTTATTTGACGTTGGTGTTGTTGTTGTTTATATTACGTTGTTGTTGTTGTTATTTATTTGACGTTGTTGTTGTTGTTATTGTTTATAAGAAGTTGTTGTTGTTGTTTATTTGACGTTGTTATTGTTGTTTATTTGACGTTTTTGTTATTGTTGTTGTTTATTTGACGTTGTTGTTATTGTTTATTGGACGTTGTTATTGTTGTTGTTGTTGTTTATTTGACGTTGTTGTTGTCGTTGTTGTTGTTTATTTGACGTTGTTGTTGTTGTTGTTTATTTGACGTTGTTGTTGTTGCTGTTATTTATTTGACGTTGTTGTTGTTTATTTGACGTTGTTGTTGTTGTTTATTTGACGTTGTTGTTGTTGTTTATTTGACATTGTTGTTGTTGTTGTTGTTTATTTGACATTGTTGTTGATGTTGTTGGTGTTGTTGTTTATTTGACGTTGTTGTTGTTGTTGTTTATTTGACGTTGTTTTAGTTGTTGTAGTTTATTTGGCGTTGTTGTTGTTTATTTGACATTTTTGTTGTTGACATTGTTGTTGTTGTTGTTTATTTGACGTTGTTGTTGTTGTTGTTGTTGTTGTTGTTTATTTGATGTTGTTGTTGTTGTTTATTTGACATTGTTGTTGTTTATTTGACGTTGTTGTTGTTGTTTATTTGACGTTGTTGTTGTTGTTTATTGGACGTTGTTGTTGTTGTTGTATATTTGACGGTGTTGTTGTTGTTGTTGTTTATTTGACGTTGTTGTTGTTGTTTAGTTGACGTTGTTGTTGTTGTTTATTTGACGTTGTTGTTGTTGTTGACATAATTGTTGTTGTTGTTGTTGTTGATTTCACGTTGTTGATGTTGTTGTTTATTTGACGTTGTAGTTGTTGTTTATTTGACGTTGTTGTTGTTGTTGACATTGTTGTTGTTGTTGTTTATTTGATGTTGTTGTTGTTGTTTATTTGACATTGTTGTTGTTGTTGACGTTGTTGTTGTTGTTGTTGTTTATTTGACATTGTTGTTGTTGTTGTTGACGTTGTTAGTTTTGTTGTTTATTTGACGTTGTTGTTTTTGTTTATTAGACGTTGTTTTAGTTGTTGTTGTTTATTTGATGTTGTTGTTGTTGTTTATTTGACGTTGTTGTTGTTGACATTGTTGTTGTTGTTGTTGTTTATTTGATGTAGTTGTTGTTGTTGACGTTGTTGTTGTTTTTGCTTATTTGACATTTTTGTTGTTGTTGATGTTGTTGTTGTTGTTTATTTGACGTTGTTGTTGTTGTTGTTGTTGTTGTTGTTGTTGTTTATTTGACGTTGTTGTTGTTGTTATTGTTGTTGTTTATTTGACGTTGTTGTTGTTGTTTATTTGATGTTGTTGTTGTTTATTTGACATTGTTGTTGTTGTTGACATTGTTGTTGTTGTTGTTGTTGTTGTTTATTTGACATTGTTGTTGTTGTTTATTTGACGTTGTTGTTGTTGTTTATTTGACGTAGTTGTTGTTGTTGACGTTGTTGTTGTTGTTGTTGTTTATTTGACGTTGTTGTTATTGTTGTTTATTTGACATTGTTGTTGTTGTTATTGTTGTTGTTTATTTGACGTTGTTGTTGTTGTTGTTTATTTGATGTTGTTGTTATTGTTTATTTGACATTGTTGTTGTTTATTTGACGTTGTTGTTGTTGTTTATTTGACGTTGTTGTTGTTGTTTATTGGACGTTGTTGTTGTTGTTGTTTATTTGACGTTGTTGTTGTTGTTTATTTGACGTTGTTGTTGTTGTTTATTGGACGTTGTTGTTGTTGTTGTTTATTTGACGTTGTTGTTGTTTATTTGACGTTGTTGTTGTTGTTGACGTTGTTGTTGTTGTTGTTTATTTGACGTTGTTGTTGTTGTTGACATAGTTGTTGTTGTTGTTTATTTCACGTTGTTGATGTTGTTGATGTTGTTGTTTATTTGACGTTGTAGTTGTTGTTTATTTGACGTTGTTGTTGTTGTTGTTGACATTGTTGTTGTTGTTGTTTATTTGATGTTGTTGTTGTTGTTTATTTAACATTGTTGTTGTTGTTGACATTGTTGTTGTTGTTGTTGTTTATTTGACATTGTTGTTATTGGTGTTGACGTTGTTGGTTTTGTTGTTTATTTGACGTTGTTGTTGTTGTTTATTGGACGTTGTTTTAGTTGTTGTTGTTTATTTGACGTTGTTGTTGTTGTTTATTTGACGTTGTTATTGTTGACATTGTTGTTGTTGTTGTTTATTTGACGTAGTTGTTGTTGTTGACGTTGTTGTTGTTGTTGTTGTTGTTTATTTGACGTTTTTGTTGTTGTTGATGTTGTTGTTGTTGTTGTAGATTTGACGTTGTTGTTATTGTTGTTTATTTGACGTTGTTGTTGTTGTTTATATGACGTTGTTGTTGTTGTTATTGTTGTTGTTTATTCGACGTTGTTGTTGTTGTTTATTTGATGTTGTTGTTGTTGTTGTTTATTTGACATTGTTGTTGTTGTTGACGTTGTTGTTGTTGTTGTTTATTTGACATTGTTGTTGTTGTTGTTGGCGTTGTTGGTGTTGTTGTTTATTTGACGTTGTTGTTGTTGTTTATTTGATGTTGTTTTAGTTGTTGTTGTTTATTTGACGTTGTTGTTGTTGTTTATTTGACGTTGTTGTTGTTGTTGTTTATTTGACGTTGTTGTTGTTGACATTGTTGTTGTTTATTTGACATTGTTGTTGTTGACATTGTTGTTGTTGTTTATTTGACGTAGTTTTTGTTGTTGACGTTGTTGTTGTTGTTGTTGTTGTTGTTTATTTGACGTTTTTGTTGTTCTTGATGTTGTTATTGTTGTTGTTTATTTGACGTTGTTGTTGTTGTTGTTGTTTATTTGACGTTGTTGTTGTTGTTGTTCATTTGACGTTGTTGTTGTTGTTGTTGTTTATTTGACGTTGTTGTTGTTATTGATGTTGTTTATTTGACGTTGTTGTTGTTGTTGTTTATTTAATGTTGTTGTTGTTGTTGTTTATTTGACATTGTTGTTGTTGTTGACGTTGTTGTTGTTGTTGTTGTTTATTTGACGTTGTTGTTATTGTTTATTTGACGTTGATGTTGTTGTTTATTTGACGTTGTTGTTGTTGTTATTGTTGTTGTTTATTTGACGTTGTTATTGTTGTTGTTGTTTATTTGATGTTGTTGTTGTTGTTTATTTGACGTTGGTGTTGTTGTTGTTTATTTGACGTTGTTGTTGTCGTTGTTATTTATTTGACGTTGTTGTTGTTGTTATTGTTTATTTGACGTTGTTGTTGTTGTTGTTTATTTGACGTTGTTATTGTTGTTTATTTGACGTTGTTGTTGTTGTTGTTGTATTTGTTGTTGTTGTTGTTGTTGCTTATTTGACGTTGTTGTATTTGTTGTTGTTTAGTTGACGTTGTTGCTGTTGTTTATTTGACGTTGTTATTGTTGTTGTTTATTTGATGTTGTTGTTGTTTATTTGACGTTGTTGTTGTTGATGTTGTTGTTGTTGTTGTTGTTGTTTATTTGACGTTGTTATTGTTGTTGCTGTTGTTTATTTGACGTTGTTGTTGTCGTTGTTGTTGTTTATTTGACGTTGTTGTTGTTGTTTATTTGACGATGTTGTTATTTATTTGACGTTGTTGTTGTTGTTGTTTATTTGACGTTGTTGTTGTTGTTTATTTGACGTTGTTGTTGTTTATTTGATGTTGTTGTTGTTTATTTGACATTGTTGTTGTTGTTATTGACGTTGTTGTTGTTGTTTATTTGACATTGTTGTTGTTGTTGGTGGTGTTGTTGTTTATTTGACGTTGTTGTTGTTGTTGTTGCTGTTGTTTATTTGACGTTGTTTTAGATGTTGTTGTTTATTTGACGTTGTTGTTATTGTTGTTTAGTTAATGTTGTTTTAGATGTTGTTGTTTATTTGACGGTGTTGTTGTTTATTTGACATTGTTGTTGTTTTTGACGTTGTTGTTGTTGTTGTTGTTTATTTGAATTGTTGTTGTTGTTGTTGACGTTGTTGGTGTTGTTGTTTATTTGACGTTGTTGTTGTTGTTGTTGTTGTTTATTTGACGTTGTTTTAGTTGTTGTTGTTTATTTGACGTTGTTGTTGTTGTTTATTTGACGTTTTTGTTTTTGACATTGTTGTTGTTGTTGTTGTTTATATGACGTTGTTGTTGTTGTTGTTTATTTGACATAGTTGTTGTTGTTGACGTTGTTGTTGTTGTTGTTGTTTATTTGACGTTTTTGTTGTTGATGATGTTGTTGTTGTTTATTTGACGTTGTTGTTATTGTTTATTTGACGTTGATGTTGTTGTTTATTTGACGTTGTTGTTGTTGTTATTGTTGTTGTTTATTTGACGTTGTTATTGTTGTTGTTGTTTATTTGATGTTGTTGTTGTTGTTTATTTGACGTTGGTGTTGTTGTTGTTTATTTGACGTTGTTGTTGTCGTTGTTATTTATTTGACGTTGTTGTTGTTGTTATTGTTTATTTGACGTTGTTGTTGTTGTTGTTTATTTGACGTTGTTATTGTTGTTTATTTGATGTTGTTGTTGTTGTTGTTGTATTTGTTGTTGTTGTTGTTGTTGCTTATTTGACGTTGTTGTATTTGTTGTTGTTTAGTTGACGTTGTTGCTGTTGTTTATTTGACGTTGTTATTGTTGTTGTTTATTTGATGTTGTTGTTGTTTATTTGACGTTGTTGTTGTTGATGTTGTTGTTGTTGTTGTTGTTGTTTATTTGACGTTGTTATTGTTGTTGCTGTTGTTTATTTGACGTTGTTGTTGTCGTTGTTGTTGTTTATTTGACGTTGTTGTTGTTGTTTATTTGACGATGTTGTTATTTATTTGACGTTGTTGTTGTTGTTGTTGTTTATTTGACGTTGTTGTTGTTGTTTATTTGACGTTGTTGTTGTTTATTTGATGTTGTTGTTGTTTATTTGACATTGTTGTTGTTGTTATTGACGTTGTTGTTGTTGTTTATTTGACATTGTTGTTGTTGTTGTTGGTGTTGTTGTTTATTTGACGTTGTTGTTGTTGTTGTTGTTGTTGTTGTTTTTTATTTGACGTTGTTTTAGTTGTTGTTGTTTATTTGGCGTTGTTGTTGTTTATTTGACATTATTGTTGTTGACATTATTGTTGTTGTTGTTTATTTGACGTAGTAGTTGTTGTTGACGTTGTTGTTGTTGTTGCTTATTTGACGTTTTTGTTGTTGTTGATGTTGTTGTTGTTGTTGTTTATTTGACGTTGTTGTTGTTGTTTATTTGACGTTGCTATTGTTGTTATTGTTGTTGTTCATTTGACGTTGTTGTTGTTGTTTATTTGATGTTGTTGTTAATGTTGTTTATTTGACATTGTTGTTGTTGTTGACGTTGTTGTTGTTGTTTATTTGACATTGTTGTTGTTGTTTATTTGACGTTGTTGTTGTTGTTTATTTGACGTAGTTGTTGTTGTTGACGTTGTTGTTGTTGTTGTTGTTTATTTGACGTTGTTGTTGTTGTTGTTTATTTGATGTTGTTGTTGTTGTTATTGTTGTTGTTATTGTTGTTGTTTATTTGACGTTGTTGTTGTTGTTTATTTGATGTTGTTGTTGTTGTTTATTTGACGTTGTTGTTGTTTATTTGACGTTGTTGTTGTTGTTTATTTGACGTTGTTGTTGTTTATTGGACGTTGTTGTTGTTGTATATTTGACGGTGCTGTTGTTGTTGTTGTTTATTTGACGTTGTTGTTATTGTTGTTTATTTGACATTGTTGTTATTGTTGACGTTGTTGTTGTTGTTGTTGTTTATTTGACGTTGTTGTTGTTGTTGTTTATTTCATGTTGTTGATGTTGTTGATGTTGTTGTTTATTTGACGTTGTAGTTGTTGTTTATTTGACGTTGTTGTTGTTGTTGACATTGTTGTTATTGTTGTTTATTTGATGTTGTTGTTGTTGTTTATTTGACATTGTTGTTGTTGTTGTTGACGTTGTTGTTGTTGTTGTTTATTTGACATTGTTGTTGTTGTTGACGTTGTTGGTTTTGTTGTTTATTTGACGTTGTTGTTGTTGTTTATTAGACGTTGTTTTAGTTGTTGTTGTTTATTTGACGTTGTTGTTGTTGTTTATTTGACGTTGTTGTTGACATTGTTGTTGTTGTTGTTTATTTGACGTAGTTGTTGTTGTTGACGTTGTTGTTGTTGTTGTTGTTTATTTGACGTTTTTGTTGTTGTTGATGTTGTTGTTGTTGTTTATTTGACGTTGTTGTTATTGTTGTTTATTTGACGTTGTTGTTGTTGTTTATATGACGTTGTTGTTGTTATTGTTGTTGTTTATTTGACGTTGTTGTTGTTGTTGTTGTTTATTTGATGTTGTTGTTGTTTATTTGACATTGTTGTTGTTGACGTTGTTGTTGTTGTTTATTTGACATTGTTGGTGTTGTTGTTTATTTGACGTTGTTGTTGTTGTTGTTGTTGTTTATTTGATGTTGTTTTAGTTGTTGTTGTTTATTTGACGTTGTTGTTGTTGTTTATTTGACGTTGTTGTTGTTGTTGTTTATTTGACGTTGTTGTTGTTGTTGTTGTTTATTTGACATTGTTTTTGTTGTTGTTGTTTATTTGGCGTTGTTGTTGTTGTTGTTTATTTGACATTGTTGTTGTTGACATTGTTGTTGTTGTTGTTGTTTATTTGACGTAGTTTTTGTTGTTGACGTTGTTATTGTTGTTGCTGTTGTTTATTTGACGTTGTTGTTGTTGTTGTTGTTTATTTGACGTTGTTGTTGTTGTTTATTTGACGATGTTGTTATTTATTTGACGTTGTTGTTGTTGTTGTTGTTTATTTGACGTTGTTGTTGTTGTTTATTTGACGTTGTTGTTGTTTATTTGACGTTGTTGTTGTTTATTTGACATTGTTGTTGTTGTTGACGTTGTTGTTGTTGTTTATTTGACATTGTTGTTGTTGTTGTTGTTGCTGTTGTTGTTTATTTGACGTTGTTGTTGTTGTTGTTGTTGTTTATTTGATGTTGTTTTAGTTGTTGTTGTTTATTTGGCGTTGTTGTTGTTTATTTGACATTATTGTTGTTGACATTGTTGTTGTTGTTGTTTATTTGACGTAGTAGTTGTTGTTGACGTTGTTGTTGTTGTTGCTTATTTGACGTTTTTGTTGTTGTTGATGTTGTTGTTGTTGTTGTTTATTTGACGTTGTTGTTGTTGTTTATTTGACGTTGCTATTGTTGTTATTGTTGTTGTTCATTTGACGTTGTTGTTGTTGTTTATTTGATGTTGTTGTTAATGTTGTTTATTTGACATTGTTGTTGTTGTTGACGTTGTTGTTGTTGTTTATTTGACATTGTTGTTGTTGTTTATTTGACGTTGTTGTTGTTGTTTATTTGACGTAGTTGTTGTTGTTGACGTTGTTGTTGTTGTTGTTGTTTATTTGACGTTGTTGTTGTTGTTGTTTATTTGATGTTGTTGTTGTTGTTATTGTTGTTGTTTATTTGACGTTGTTGTTGTTGTTTATTTGATGTTGTTGTTGTTGTTTAATTGACATTGTTGTTGTTTATTTGACGTTGTTGTTGTTGTTGTTTATTTGACGTTGTTGTTGTTTATTGGACGTTGTTGTTGTTGTATATTTGACGGTGCTGTTGTTGTTGTTTATTTGACGTTGTTGTTATTGTTGTTTATTTGACATTGTTGTTATTGTTGACGTTGTTGTTGTTGTTGTTGTTGTTTATTTGACGTTGTTGTTGTTGTTGTTGTTTATTTCATGTTGTTGATGTTGTTGATGTTGTTGTTTATTTGACGTTGTAGTTGTTGTTTATTTGACGTTGTTGTTGTTGTTGACATTGTTGTTGTTGTTGTTTATTTGATGTTGTTGTTGTTGTTTATTTGACATTGTTGTTGTTGTTGTTGACGTTGTTGTTGTTGTTGTTTATTTGACATTGTTGTTGTTGTTGACGTTGTTGGTTTTGTTGTTTATTTGACGTTGTTGTTGTTGTTTATTAGACGTTGTTTTAGTTGTTGTTGTTTATTTGACGTTGTTGTTGTTGTTTATTTGACGTTGTTGTTGACATTGTTGTTGTTGTTGTTTATTTGACGTAGTTGTTGTTGTTGACGTTGTTGTTGTTGTTGTTTATTTGACGTTTTTGTTGTTGTTGATGTTGTTGTTGTTGTTTATTTGACGTTGTTGTTATTGTTGTTTATTTGACGTTGTTGTTGTTGTTTATATGACGTTGTTGTTGTTATTGTTGTTGTTTATTTGACGTTGTTGTTGTTGTTTATTTGATGTTGTTGTTGTTTATTTGACATTGTTGTTGTTGACGTTGTTGTTGTTGTTTATTTGACATTGTTGTTATTGTTGTTGTTGACGTTGTTGGTGTTGTTGTTTATTTGACGTTGTTGTTGTTGTTGTTGTTGTTTATTTGATGTTGTTTTAGTTGTTGTTGTTTATTTGACGTTGTTGTTGTTGTTTATTTGACGTTGTTGTTGTTGTTGTTGTTTATTTGACGTTGTTGTTGTTGACATTGTTGTTGTTGTTGTTGTTTATTTGACGTTGTTTTTGTTGTTGTTGTTTATTTGGCGTTGTTGTTGTTGTTGTTTATTTGACATTGTTGTTGTTGACATTGTTGTTGTTGTTGTTTATTTGACGTAGTTTTTGTTGTTGACGTTGTTGTTGTTGTTTATTTGACGTTTTTGTTGTTCTTGATGTTGTTGTTGTTTTTATTTGATGTTGTTGTTGTTGTTGTTTATTTGACGTTGTTGTTGTTGTTCATTTGACGTTGTTGTTGTTGTTTATTTGACGTTGTTGTTGTTATTGATGTTGTTTATTTGACGTTGTTGTTGTTTATTTAAAGTTGTTGTTGTTGTTGTTTATTTGACATTGTTGTTGTTGTTGACGTTGTTGTTGTTGTTTATTTGACATTGTTGTTGTTGTTGTTGTTGACGTTGTTGGTGTTGTTGTTTATTTGACGTTGTTGTTGTTGTTGTTGTTGTTTATTTGACGTTGTTTTAGATGTTGTTGTTTATTTGACATTGTTGTTGTTGTTGTTGTTTATTTAACGTTGTTTTAGATGTTGTTGTTTATTTGACGGTGTTGTTGTTTATTTGACAATGTTGTTGTTGTTGACGTTGTTGTTGTTGTTGTTTATTTGACATTGTTGTTGTTGTTGTTGTTGTTGACGTTGTTGGTGTTGTTATTTATTTGACGTTGTTGTTGTTGTTGTTGTTTATTTGACGTTGTTTTAGTTGTTGTTGTTTATTTGACGTTGTTGTTGTTGTTTATTTGACGTTTTTGTTTTTGACATTGTTGTTGTTGTTATTTATATGACGTTGTTGTTGTTGTTGTTTATTTGACATAGTTGTTGTTGTTGACGTTGTTGTTGTTGTTGTTGTTGTTGTTTATTTGACGTTTTTGTTGTTGATGATGTTGTTGTTGTTGTTTATTTGACGTTGTTGTTATTGTTTATTTGACGTTGTTGTTGTTGTTTATTTGACGTTGTTGTTGTTGTTATTGTTGTTGTTTATTTGACGTTGTTGTTGTTGTTATTTTTGTTGTTTATTTGACGTTGTTGTTGTTGTTGTTTATTTGATGTTGTTGTTGTTGTTTATTTGACGTTGGTGTTGTTGTTGTTTATTTGACGTTGTTGTTGTTGTTGTTATTTATTTGACGTTGTTGTTGTTGTTGTTATTGTTTATTTGACGTTGTTGTTGTTGTTGTTGTTTATTTGACGTTGTTATTGTTGTTTATTTGACGTTGTTTTTATTATTTGACGTTGTTGTTGTTGTTGTATTAGTTGTTGTTGTTGTTGCTTATTTGACGTTGTTGTTATTGTTGTTGTTTATTTGACGTTGTTGCTGTTGTTTATTTAACGTTGCTGTTGTTGTTTATTTGATGTTGTTGTTGTTGTTGTTGTTTAATTGACGTTGTTGTTGACGTTGTTGTTGTTGTTTATTTGACATTGTTATTGTTGTTGCTGTTGTTTATTTGACGTTGTTGTTGTCGTTGTTGTTGTTTATTTGACGTTGTTGTTGTTGTTGTTTATTTGACGTTGTTGTTGTTGTTGTTATTTATTTAACGTTGTTGTTGTTGTTTATTTGACGTTGTTGTTGTTGTTGTTGTTTATTTGACGTTGTTGTTGTTGTTGTTGTTTATTTGACGTTGTTGTTGTTGTTGTTGTTTATTTGACATTGTTGTTGTTGTTGTTGACGTTGTTGTTGTTGTTTATTTGACATTGTTGTTGTTGTTGTTGTTGGTGTTGTTGTTTATTTGACGTTGTTGTTGTTATTGTTGTTGTTGTTTATTTGACGTTGTTTTAGTTGTTGTTGTTTATTTGGCGTTGTTGTTGTTTATTTGACATTGTTGTTGTTGACATTGTTGTTATTGTTTTTTATTTGACATAGTTGTTGTTGCTTATTTGACGTTTTTGTTGTTGTTGATGTTGTTGTTGTTGTTTATTTGACGATGTTGTTATTTATTTGACGTTGTTGTTGTTGTTGTTGTTTATTTGACGTTGTTGTTGTTGTTTATTTGACGTTGTTGTTGTTTATTTGACGTTGTTGTTGTTTATTTGACATTGTTGTTGTTGTTGACGTTGTTGTTGTTGTTTATTTGACATTGTTGTTGTTGTTGTTGCTGTTGTTGTTTATTTGACGTTGTTGTTGTTGTTGTTGTTGTTTATTTGATGTTGTTTTAGTTGTTGTTGTTTATTTGGCGTTGTTGTTGTTTATTTGACATTATTGTTGTTGACATTGTTGTTGTTGTTGTTTATTTGACGTAGTAGTTGTTGTTGACGTTGTTGTTGTTGTTGCTTATTTGACGTTTTTGTTGTTGTTGATGTTGTTGTTGTTGTTGTTTATTTGACGTTGTTGTTGTTGTTTATTTGACGTTGCTATTGTTGTTATTGTTGTTGTTCATTTGACGTTGTTGTTGTTGTTTATTTGATGTTGTTGTTAATGTTGTTTATTTGACATTGTTGTTGTTGTTGACGTTGTTGTTGTTGTTTATTTGACATTGTTGTTGTTGTTTATTTGACGTTGTTGTTGTTGTTTATTTGACGTAGTTGTTGTTGTTGACGTTGTTGTTGTTGTTGTTTATTTGACGTTGTTGTTGTTGTTGTTTATTTGATGTTGTTGTTGTTGTTATTGTTGTTGTTTATTTGACGTTGTTGTTGTTGTTTATTTGATGTTGTTGTTGTTGTTTAATTGACATTGTTGTTGTTTATTTGACGTTGTTGTTGTTGTTGTTTATTTGACGTTGTTGTTGTTTATTGGACGTTGTTGTTGTTGTATATTTGACGGTGCTGTTGTTGTTGTTTATTTGACGTTGTTGTTATTGTTGTTTATTTGACATTGTTGTTATTGTTGACGTTGTTGTTGTTGTTGTTGTTGTTTATTTGACGTTGTTGTTGTTGTTGTTGTTGTTTATTTCATGTTGTTGATGTTGTTGATGTTGTTGTTTATTTGACGTTGTAGTTGTTGTTTATTTGACGTTGTTGTTGTTGTTGACATTGTTGTTGTTGTTGTTTATTTGATGTTGTTGTTGTTGTTTATTTGACATTGTTGTTGTTGTTGTTGACGTTGTTGTTGTTGTTGTTTATTTGACATTGTTGTTGTTGTTGACGTTGTTGGTTTTGTTGTTTATTTGACGTTGTTGTTGTTGTTTATTAGACGTTGTTTTAGTTGTTGTTGTTTATTTGACGTTGTTGTTGTTGTTTATTTGACGTTGTTGTTGACATTGTTGTTGTTGTTGTTTATTTGACGTAGTTGTTGTTGTTGACGTTGTTGTTGTTGTTGTTTATTTGACGTTTTTGTTGTTGTTGATGTTGTTGTTGTTGTTTATTTGACGTTGTTGTTATTGTTGTTTATTTGACGTTGTTGTTGTTGTTTATATGACGTTGTTGTTGTTATTGTTGTTGTTTATTTGACGTTGTTGTTGTTGTTTATTTGATGTTGTTGTTGTTTATTTGACATTGTTGTTGTTGACGTTGTTGTTGTTGTTTATTTGACATTGTTGTTATTGTTGTTGTTGACGTTGTTGGTGTTGTTGTTTATTTGACGTTGTTGTTGTTGTTGTTGTTGTTTATTTGATGTTGTTTTAGTTGTTGTTGTTTATTTGACGTTGTTGTTGTTGTTTATTTGACGTTGTTGTTGTTGTTGTTGTTTATTTGACGTTGTTGTTGTTGACATTGTTGTTGTTGTTGTTGTTTATTTGACGTTGTTTTTGTTGTTGTTGTTTATTTGGCGTTGTTGTTGTTGTTGTTGTTTATTTGACATTGTTGTTGTTGACATTGTTGTTGTTGTTGTTTATTTGACGTAGTTTTTGTTGTTGACGTTGTTGTTGTTGTTTATTTGACGTTTTTGTTGTTCTTGATGTTGTTGTTGTTTTTATTTGATGTTGTTGTTGTTGTTGTTTATTTGACGTTGTTGTTGTTGTTCATTTGACGTTGTTGTTGTTGTTTATTTGACGTTGTTGTTGTTATTGATGTTGTTTATTTGACGTTGTTGTTGTTTATTTAAAGTTGTTGTTGTTGTTGTTGTTTATTTGACATTGTTGTTGTTGTTGACGTTGTTGTTGTTGTTTATTTGACATTGTTGTTGTTGTTGTTGTTGACGTTGTTGGTGTTGTTGTTTATTTGACGTTGTTGTTGTTGTTGTTGTTGTTTATTTGACGTTGTTTTAGATGTTGTTGTTTATTTGACATTGTTGTTGTTGTTGTTGTTTATTTAACGTTGTTTTAGATATTGTTGTTTATTTGACGGTGTTGTTGTTTATTTGACAATGTTGTTGTTGTTGACGTTGTTGTTGTTGTTGTTTATTTGACATTGTTGTTGTTGTTGTTGTTGTTGACGTTGTTGGTGTTGTTATTTATTTGACGTTGTTGTTGTTGTTGTTGTTTATTTGACGTTGTTTTAGTTGTTGTTGTTTATTTGACGTTGTTGTTGTTGTTTATTTGACGTTTTTGTTTTTGACATTGTTGTTGTTGTTATTTATATGACGTTGTTGTTGTTGTTGTTTATTTGACATAGTTGTTGTTGTTGACGTTGTTGTTGTTGTTGTTGTTGTTGTTTATTTGACGTTTTTGTTGTTGATGATGTTGTTGTTGTTGTTTATTTGACGTTGTTGTTATTGTTTATTTGACGTTGTTGTTGTTGTTGTTTATTTGACGTTGTTGTTGTTGTTATTGTTGTTGTTTATTTGACGTTGTTGTTGTTGTTATTTTTGTTGTTTATTTGACGTTGTTGTTGTTGTTGTTTATTTGATGTTGTTGTTGTTGTTTATTTGACGTTGGTGTTGTTGTTGTTTATTTGACGTTGTTGTTGTTGTTGTTATTTATTTGACGTTGTTGTTGTTGTTGTTATTGTTTATTTGACGTTGTTGTTGTTGTTGTTGTTTATTTGACGTTGTTATTGTTGTTTATTTGACGTTGTTTTTATTATTTGACGTTGTTGTTGTTGTTGTATTAGTTGTTGTTGTTGTTGCTTATTTGACGTTGTTGTTATTGTTGTTGTTTATTTGACGTTGTTGCTGTTGTTTATTTAACGTTGCTGTTGTTGTTTATTTGATGTTGTTGTTGTTGTTGTTGTTTAATTGACGTTGTTGTTGACGTTGTTGTTGTTGTTTATTTGACATTGTTATTGTTGTTGCTGTTGTTTATTTGACGTTGTTGTTGTCGTTGTTGTTGTTTATTTGACGTTGTTGTTGTTGTTGTTGTTTATTTGACGTTGTTGTTGTTGTTGTTATTTATTTAACGTTGTTGTTGTTGTTTATTTGACGCTGTTGTTGTTGTTGTTTATTTGACGTTGTTGTTGTTGTTGTTGTTTATTTGACGTTGTTGTTGTTGTTGTTGTTTATTTGACATTGTTGTTGTTGTTGTTGACGTTGTTGTTGTTGTTTATTTGACATTGTTGTTGTTGTTGTTGTTGGTGTTGTTGTTTATTTGACGTTGTTGTTGTTATTGTTGTTGTTGTTTATTTGACGTTGTTTTAGTTGTTGTTGTTTATTTGGCGTTGTTGTTGTTTATTTGACATTGTTGTTGTTGACATTGTTGTTGTTGTTTTTTATTTGACATAGTTGTTGTTGCTTATTTGACGTTTTTGTTGTTGTTGATGTTGTTGTTGTTGTTTATTTGACGTTGTTGTTGTTGTTGTTTATTTGATGTTGTTGTTGTTGTTGTTGTTATTGTTGTTGTTTATTTGACGTTGTTGTTGTTGTTGTTGTTGTTTATTTGATGTTGTTGTTGTTGTTTATTTGACATTGTTGTTGTTGTTGACGTTGTTGTTTATTTGACATTGTTGTTGTTGTTGTTTATTTGACGTTGTTGTTGTTGTTTATTTGACGTAGTTGTTATTGTTGACGTTGTTGTTGTTGTTGTTGTTGTTGTTGTTTATTTGACGTTTTTGTTGTTGTTGATGTTGTTGTTGTTTATTTGACGTTGTTGTTATTGTCTATTTGACGTTGTTGTTGTTGTTGTTTATTTGACGTTGTTGTTGTTGTTGTTATTGTTGTTGTTTATTTGAGGTTGTTATTGTTGTTTATTTGATGTTGTTGTTGTTGTTTATTTGACGTTGGTGTTGTTGTTGTTTATATTACGTTGTTGTTGTTATTTATTTGACGTTGTTGTTGTTGTTATTGTTTATAAGAAGTTGTTGTTGTTGTTTATTTGACGTTGTTATTGTTGTTTATTTGACGTTTTTGTTATTGTTGTTGTTTATTTGACGTTGTTGTTGATGTTTATTGGACGTTGTTATTGTTGTTGTTGTTGTTGTTGTTTATTTGATGTTGTTGTTGTCGTTGTTGTTGTTTATTTGACGTTGTTGTTGTTGTTGTTGTTTATTTGACGTTGTTGTTGTTGTTATTTTTTTGACGTTGTTGTTGTTTATTTGACGTTGTTGTTGTTGTTGTTGTTTATTTGACGTTGTTGTTGTTGTTTATTTGACGTTGTTGTTGTTGTTGTTGTTTATTTGACATTGTTGTTGTTGTTGTTTATTTGACATTGTTGTTGTTGTCGTTGTTGGTGTTGTTGTTGTTGTTGTTGTTGTTTATTTGACGTTGTTTTAGTTGTTGTTGTTTATTTGGCGTTGTTGTTGTTTATTTGACATTGTTGTTGTTGACATTGTTGTTGTTGTTTATTTGACGTAGTTGTTGTTGTTGACGTTGTTGTTGTTGTTTATTTGATGTTTTTGTTGTTGTTGATGTTGTTGATGTTGTTGTTTATTTGACGTCGTTGTTGTTATTGTTGTTGTTTATTTGACGTTGTTGTTGTTGTTGTTTATTTGAAATAGTTGTTGTTGTTGACGTTGTTGTTGTTGTTGTTGTTTATTTGACGTTTTTGTTGTTGATGATGTTGTTGTTGTTGTTTATTTGACGTTGTTGTTATTGTTTATTTGACGTTGTTGTTGTTGTTGTTTATTTGACGTTGTTGTTCTTGTTATTGTTGTTTTTTATTTGACGTTGTTGTTGTTGTTTATTTGATGTTGTTGTTGTTTATTTGACGTTGGTGTTGTTGTTGTTTATTTGACGTTGTTATTGTTGTTTATTTGACGTTGTTTTTGTTATTTGATGTTGTTGTTGTTGTTGTTGTATTTGTTGTTGTTGTTGTTGCTTATTTGACGTTGTTGTTATTGTTGTTGTTTATTTGACGTTGTTGCTGTTGTTTATTTGACGTTGTTGTTGTTGTTGTTTATTTGATGTTGTTGTTGTTTATTTGACGTTGTTGTTGACGTTGTTGTTGTTGTTGTTTATTTGACGTTGTTATTGTTGTTGCTGTTGTTTATTTGACGTTGTTGTTGTCGTTGTTGTTGTTTATTTGACGTTGTTGTTGTTGTTGTTGTTTATTTGACGTTGTTGTTGTTGTTGTTGTTATTTATTTGACGTTGTTGTTGTTGTTTATTTGACGTTGTTGTTGTTGTTGTTGTTTATTTGACGTTGTTGTTGTTGTTGTTTATTTGACGTTGTTGTTGTTGTTGTTTATTTGACATTGTTGTTGTTGTTGTTGACGTTGTTGTTGTTGTTTATTTGACATTGTTGTTGTTGTTGGTGTTGTTGTTTATTTGACGTTGTTGTTGTTATTGTTGTTGTTGTTTATTTGACGTTGTTTTAGTTCTTGTTGTTTATTTGGCGTTGTTGTTATTTATTTGACATTGTTGTTGTTTACATTGTTGTTGTTGTTGTTTATTTGACGTAGTTGTTGTTGTTGACATTGTTGTTGTTGCTTATTTGACGTTTTTGTTGTTGCTAATGTTGTTGTTGTTTATTTGACGTTGTTGTTGTTGTTTATTTGACGTTGTTGTTGTTGTTATTGTTGTTGTTTATTTGACGTTGTTGTTGTTGTTGTTTATTGGATGTTGTTGTTGTTGTTTATTTGACATTGTTGTTGTTGTTGACGTTGTTGTTTATTTGACATTGTTGTTGTTGTTGTTGTTTATTTGACGTTGTTGTTGTTGTTGTTGTTTATTTGACGTAGTTGTTGTTGTTGTTGACGTTGTTGTTGTTGTTGTTGTTGTTTATTTGACGTTTTTGTTGTTGTTGATGTTGTTGTTGTTTATTTGACGTTGTTGTTATTGTCTATTTGACGTTTTTGTTGTTGTTTATTTGACGTTGTTGGTGTTGTTATTGTTGTTGTTGTTTATTTGAGGTTGTTATTGTTGTTTATTTGATGATGTTGTTGTTGTTGTTTATTTGACGTTGGTGTTGTTGTTGTTTATATTACGTTGTTGTTGTTGTTATTTATTTGACGTTGTTGTTGTTGTTATTGTTTATTAGAAGTTGTTGTTGTTGTTTATTTGACGTTGTTATTGTTGTTTATTTGACGTTTTTGTTATTGTTGTTGTTGTTTATTGGACGTTGTTATTGTTGTTGTTGTTGTTGTTTATTTGACGTTGCTGTTGTCGTTGTTGTTGTTTATTTGACGTTGTTGTTGTTGTTGTTGTTGTTGTTGTTTATTTGACGTTGTTGTTGTTGTTATTTATTTGACGTTGTTGTTGTTGTTTATTTGACGTTGTTTTTGTTGTTTATTTGACGTTGTTGTTGTTGTTGTTTATTTGACATTGTTGTTGTTGTTGTTTATTTGACATTGTTGTTGTTGTTGTTGTTGTTTATTTGACATTGTTGTTGTTGTTGTTGGTGTTGCTGTTTATTTGACGTTGTTGTTGTTGTTGTTGTTTATTTGACGTTGTTTTAGTTATTGTTGTTTATTTAGCGTTGTTATTGTTTATTTGACATTGTTGTTGTTGATGTTGTTGTTGTTGTTGTTTATTTGACGTTGTTGTTGTTGTTTATTTGACGTTGCTATTGTTGTTATTGTTGTTGTTTATTTGACGTTGTTGTTGTTTATTTGATGTTGTTGTTAATGTTGTTTATTTGACATTGTTGTTGTTGTTGACGTTGTTGTTGTTGTTTATTTGACATTGTTGTTGTTGTTTATTTGACGTTGTTGTTGTTGTTTATTTGACGTAGTTGTTGTTGTTGACATTGTTGTTGTTGTTGTTGTTTATTTGACGTTGTTGTTGTTGTTGTTTATTTGATGTTATTGTTGTTGTTATTGTTGTTGTTTATTTGACGTTGTTGTTGTTGTTTATTTGATGTTGTTGTTGTTGTTTAATTGACATTGTTGTTGTTTATTTGACGTTGTTGTTGTTGTTTATTTGACGTTGTTGTTGTTTATTGGACGTTGTTGTTGTTGTATATTTGACGGTGCTGTTGTTGTTGTTGTTTATTTGACGTTGTTGTTATTGTTGTTTATTTGACATTGTTGTTATTGTTGACGTTGTTGTTGTTGTTGTTGTTGTTGTTTATTTGACGTTGTTGTTGTTGTTTATTTCATGTTGTTGATGTTGTTGATGTTGTTGTTTATTTGACGTTGTAGTTGTTGTTTATTTGACGTTGTTGTTGTTGTTGACATTGTTGTTGTTGTTGTTTATTTGATGTTGTTGTTGTTGTTTATTTGACATTGTTGTTGTTGTTGTTGATGTTGTTGTTGTTGTTGTTGTTGTTTATTTGACATTGTTGTTGTTGTTGACGTTGTTGGTTTTGTTGTTTATTTGACGTTGTTGTTGTTGTTTATTAGACGTTGTTTTAGTTGTTGTTGTTTATTTGACGTTGTTGTTGACATTGTTGTTGTTGTTGTTTATTTGACGTAGTTGTTGTTGTTGACGTTGTTGTTGTTGTTGTTGTTTATTTGACGTTTTTGTTGTTGTTGATGTTGTTGTTGTTGTTTATTTGACGTTGTTGTTATTGTTGTTTATTTGACGTTGTTGTTGTTGTTGTTTATATGACGTTGTTGTTGTTATTGTTGTTGTTTATTTGACGTTGTTGTTGTTGTTGTTGTTGTTTATTTGATGTTGTTGTTGTTGTTTATTTAACATTGTTGTTGTTGTGGACGTTGTTGTTGTTGTTGTTTATTTGACATTGTTGTTATTGTTGTTGTTGACGTTGTTGGTGTTGTTGTTTATTTGACGTTGTTGTTGTTGTTGTTGTTGTTTATTTGATGTTGTTTTAGTTGTTGTTGTTTATTTGACGTTGTTGTTGTTGTTTATTTGACGTTGTTGTTGTTGTTGTTGTTGACATTGTTGTTGTTGTTGTTTATTTGACGTTGTTTTTGTTGTTGTTGTTTATTTGGCGTTGTTATTGTTGTTGTTTATTTGACATTGTTGTTGTTGACATTGTTGTTGTTGTTGTTTATTTGACGTAGTTTTTGTTGTTGACGTTGTTGTTGTTGTTTATTTGACGTTTTTGTTGTTCTTGATGTTGTTGTTGTTGTTTATTTGATGTTGTTGTTGTTGTTGTTTATTTGACGTTGTTGTTGTTGTTCATTTGACGTTGTTGTTGTTGTTTATTTGACGTTGTTGTTGTTATTGATGTTGTTTATTTGACGTTGTTGTTGTTGTTGTTTATTTAAAGTTGTTATTGTTGTTGTTTATTTGACATTGTTGTTGTTGTTGACGTTGTTGTTGTTGTTTATTTGACATTGTTGTTGTTGTTGTTGACGTTGTTGGTGTTGTTGTTTATTTGACGTTGTTGTTGTTGTTGTTTATTTGACGTTGTTTTAGATGTTGTTGTTTATTTGACGTTGTTTTAGATGTTGTTGTTTATTTGACGTTGTTGTTGTTGTTATTGTTGTTTATTTAACGTTGTTTAAGATGTTGTTGTTTATTTGACGGTGTTGTTGTTTATTTGACATTGTTGTTGTTGTTGACGTTGTTGTTGTTGTTGTTTATTTGACATTGTTGTTGTTGTTGTTGTTGACGTTGTTGGTGTTGTTGTTTATTTGACGTTGCTGTTGTTGTTGTTGTTGTTTATTTGACGTTGTTGTTGTTGTTTATTTGACGTTTTTGTTTTTGACATTGTTGTTGTTGTTATTTATATGACGTTGTTGTTGTAGTTGTTTATTTGACATTGTTGTTGTTGTTGACGTTGTTGTTGTTGTTGTTGTTGTTGTTTATTTGACGTTTTTGTTGTTGATGATGTTGTTGTTGTTGTTTATTTGACGTTGTTGTTATTGTTTATTTGACGTTGTTGTTGTTGTTGTTTATTTGACGTTGTTGTTGTTGTTATTGTTGTTGTTTATTTGACGTTGTTGTTGTTGTTATTGTTGTTGTTTATTTGACGTTGTTGTTGTTGTTGTTTATTTGATGTTGTTGTTGTTGTTTATTTGACGTTGGTGTTGTTGTTGTTTATTTGACGTTGTTGTTGTTGTTGTTATTTATTTGACGTTGTTGTTGTTGTTATTGTTTATTTGACGTTGTTGTTGTTGTTGTTTATTTGACGTTGTTATTGTTGTTTATTTGACGTTGTTTTTATTTTTTGACGTTGTTGTTGTTGTTGTTGTATTAGTTGTTGTTGTTGTTGCTTATTTGACGTTGTTG
The DNA here is from genome assembly GCA_948472305.1 of Vicia faba. Taxonomy (NCBI): domain Eukaryota; kingdom Viridiplantae; phylum Streptophyta; class Magnoliopsida; order Fabales; family Fabaceae; genus Vicia; species Vicia faba. Next base: position 315,964,081 of record OX451737.1, read on the forward strand.
TTATTGTTGTTGTTTATTTGACGTTGTTGCTGTTGTTTATTTGACGTTGTTGTTGTTGTTGTTTATTTGATGTTGTTGTTGTTGTTGTTTATTTGACGTTGTTGTTGACGTTGTTGTTGTTGTTTATTTGACATTGTTATTGTTGTTGCTGTTGTTTATTTGACGTTGTTGTTGTCGTTGTTGTTGTTTATTTGACGTTGTTGTTGTTGTTGTTGTTTATTTGACGTTGTTGTTGTTGTTGTTATTTATTTGACGTTGTTGTTGTTGTTTATTTGACGTTGTTGTTGTTGTTTATTTGACTTTGTTGTTGTTGTTGTTTATTTGACGTTGTTGTTGTTGTTTATTTGACATTGTTGTTGTTGTTGTTGACGTTGTTGTTGTTGTTGTTTATTTGACATTGTTGTTGTTGTTGTTGGTGTTGTTGTTTATTTGACGTTGTTGTTGTTATTGTTGTTGTTGTTTATTTGACGTTGTTTTAGTTGTTGTTGTTTATTTGGCGTTGTTGTTGTTTATTTGACATTGTTGTTGTTGACATTGTTGTTGTTGTTTTTTATTTGACGTAGTTGTTGTTGTTGACGTTGTTGTTGTTGCTTATTTGACGTTTTTGTTGTTGTTGATGTTGTTGTTGTTGTTTATTTGACGTTGTTGTTGTTGTTGTTGTTGTTTATTTGATGTTGTTGTTGTTGTTGTTATTGTTGTTGTTTATTTGACGTTGTTGTTGTTGTTGTTGTTTATTTGATGTTGTTGTTGTTGTTTATTTGACATTGTTGTTGTTGTTGTTTATTTGACGTTGTTGTTGTTGTTTATTTGACGTAGTTGTTATTGTTGACGTTATTGTTGTTGTTGTTGTTGTTGTTTATTTGACGTTTTTGTTGTTGTTGATGTTGTTGTTGTTTATTTGACGTTGTTGTTATTGTCTATTTGACGTTGTTGTTGTTGTTGTTTATTTGACGTTGTTATTGTTGTTATTGTTGTTGTTTATTTGAGGTTGTTATTGTTGTTTATTTGATGTTGTTGTTGTTGTTTATTTGACGTTGGTGTTGTTGTTGTTGTTTATATTACGTTGTTGTTGTTATTTATTTGACGTTGTTGTTGTTGTTATTGTTTATAAGAAGTTGTTGTTGTTGTTGTTGTTGTTGTTGTTTATTTGACGTTGTTGTTGTTGTTGTTATTGTTGTTGTTTATTTGACGTTGTTGTTGTTGTTGTTTATTTGATGTTGTTGTTGTTTATTTGACGTTGGTGTTGTTGTTGTTTATTTGACGTTGTTATTGTTGTTTATTTGACGTTGTTTTTGTTATTTGACGTTGTTGTTGTTGTTGTATTTGTTGTTGTTGTTGTTGCTTATTTGACGTTGTTGTTATTGTTGTTGTTTATTTGACGTTGTTGCTGTTGTTTATTTGACGTTGTTGTTGTTGTTGTTTATTTGATGTTGTTGTTGTTTATTTGACGTTGTTGTTGACGTTGTTGTTGTTGTTGTTTATTTGACGTTGTTATTGTTGTTGCTGTTGTTTATTTGACATTGTTGTTGTCGTTGTTGTTGTTTATTTGACGTTGTTGTTGTTGTTGTTGTTTATTTGACGTTGTTGTTGTTATTTATTTGACGTTGTTGTTGTTGTTTATTTGACGTTGTTGTTGTTGTTGTTGTTTATTTGACGTTGTTGTTGTTGTTGTTTATTTGATGTTGTTGTTGTTGTTGTTGTTTATTTGACATTGTTGTTGTTGTTGACGTTGTTGTTGTTGTTTATTTGACATTGTTGTTGTTGTTGGTGTTGTTGTTTATTTGACGTTGTTGGTTTTATTGTTGTTGTTGTTTATTTGACGTTGTTTTAGTTCTTGTTGTTTATTTGGCGTTGTTGTTATTTATTTGACATTGTTGTTGTTTACATTGTTGTTGTTGTTGTTTATTTGACGTTGTTGTTGTTGTTGACATTGTTGTTGTTGCTTATTTGACGTTTTTGTTGTTGTTGATGTTGTTGTTGTTGTTTATTTGACGTTGTTGTTGTTGTTGTTTATTTGACGTTGTTGTTGTTATTGTTGTTGTTTATTTGACGTTGTTGTTGTTGTTGTTTATTTGATGTTGTTGTTGTTGTTTATTTGACATTGTTGTTATTGTTGACGTTGTTGTTTATTTGACATTGTTGTTGTTGTTGTTTATTTGACGTTGTTGTTGTTGTTGTTTATTTGACGTAGTTGTTGTTGTTGTTGACGTTGTTGTTGTTGTTGTTGTTGTTTATTTGACGTTTTTGTTGTTGTTGATGTTGTTGTTGTTTATTTGACGTTGTTGTTATTGTCTATTTGACGTTGTTGTTGTTGTTTATTTGACGTTGTTGGTGTTGTTATTGTTGTTGTTGTTTATTTGAGGTTGTTATTGTTGTTTATTTGATGTTGTTGTTGTTGTTTATTTGACGTTGGTGTTGTTGTTGTTTATATTACGTTGTTGTTGTTGTTATTTATTTGACGTTGTTGTTGTTGTTATTGTTTATTAGAAGTTGTTGTTGTTGTTTATTTGACGTTGTTATTGTTGTTTATTTGACGTTTTTGTTATTGTTGTTGTTTATTTGACGTTGTTGTTGTTGTTTATTGGACGTTGTTATTGTTGTTGTTGTTGTTTATTTGACGTTGTTGTTGTCGTTGTTGTTGTTTATTTGACGTTGTTGTTGTTGTTGTTGTTGTTTATTTGACGTTGTTGTTGTTGTTATTTATTTGACGTTGTTGTTGTTTATTTGACGTTGTTGTTGTTGTTTATTTGACGTTGTTGTTGTTGTTTATTTGACATTGTTGTTGTTGTTTATTTGACATTGTTGTTGTTGTTGTTGTTTATTTGACATTGTTGTTGTTGTTGTTGGTGTTGCTGTTTATTTGACGTTGTTGGTGTTGTTGTTTATTTTACGTTGTTTTAGTTATTGTTGTTTATTTGGCGTTGTTGTTGTTTATTTGACATTGTTGTTGTTGACATTGTTGTTGTTGTTGTTTATTTGACGTAGTTGTTGTTGTTGACGTTGTTGTTGTTGTTTATTTGACGTTTTTGTTGTTGTTGATGTTGTTGTTTATTTGACGTTGTTGTTATTGTTGTTTATTTGACGTTGTTGTTGTTGTTATTGTTGTTGTTTATTTGACGTTGTTGTTGTTGTTGTTTATTTGACATAGTTGTTGTTGTTGACGTTGTTGTTGTTGTTGTTGTTTATTTGACGTTTTTGTTGTTGATGATGTTGTTGTTGTTGTTTATTTGACGTTGTTGTTATTGTTTATTTGACGTTGTTGTTGTTGTTGTTTATTTGACGTTGTTGTTGTTGTTATTGTTGTTGTTTATTTGACGTTGTTGTTGTTGTTGTTTATTTGATGTTGTTGTTGTTGTTGTTTATTTGACGTTGGTGTTGTTGTTGTTTATTTGACGTTGTTGTTGTTGTTATTTATTTGACGTTGTTGTTGTTGTTATTGTTTATTTGACGTTGTTGTTGTTGTTGTTTATTTGACGTTGTTGTTGTTGTTTATTTGATGTTGTTGTTGTTGTTGTTTATTTGACGTTGGTGTTGTTGTTGTTTATTTGACGTTGTTGTTGTTGTTGTTATTTATTTGACGTTGTTGTTGTTGTTATTGTTTATTTGACATTGTTGTTATTGTTGTTTATTTGACGTTGTTTTTTTTATTTGACGTTGTTGTTGTTGTTGTTGTATTTGTTGTTGTTGTTGTTGCTTATTTGACGTTGTTGTTATTGTTGTTGTTTATTTGACGTTGTTGCTGTTGTTTATTTGACGTTGTTGTTGTTGTTTATTTGATGTTGTTGTTGTTTATTTGACGTTGTTGTTGTTGTTGTTGTTTATTTGACGTTGTTATTGTTGTTGCTGTTGTTTATTTGACGTTGTTGTTGTTGTTGTTTATTTGACGTTGTTGTTATTTATTTGACGTTGTTGTTGTTGTTGTTTATTTGACGTTGTTGTTGTTGTTTATTTGACGTTGTTGTTGTTGTTTATTTGACGTTGTTGTTGTTGTTGTTTATTTGACATTGTTGTTGTTGTTGTTGTTGACGTTGTTGTTGTTGTTTATTTGACGTTGTTATTGTTGTTGCTGTTGTTTATTTGACGTTGTTGTTGTTGTTGTTTATTTGACGTTGTTGTTGTTGTTGTTGTTTATTTGACGTTGTTGTTATTTATTTGACGTTGTTGTTGTTGTTGTTTATTTGACGTTGTTGTTGTTGCTTATTTGACGTTGTTGTTGTTGTTTATTTGACGTTGTTGTTGTTGTTTATTTGACATTGTTGTTGTTGTTGTTGACGTTGTTGTTGTTGTTTATTTGACATTGTTGTTGTTGTTGGTGGTGTTGTTGTTTATTTGACGTTGTTGTTGTTGTTGTTGTTGTTGTTTATTTGACGTTGTTTTTGTTTTTGTTGTTTATTTGGCGTTGTTGTTGTTGTTGTTTATTTGACATTGTTGTTGTTGACATTGTTGTTGTTGTTGTTGTTTATTTGACGTAGTTTTTGTTGTTGTTGTTGTTGTTTATTTGACGTTTTTGTTGTTCTTGATGTTGTTGTTGTTGTTGTTTTTGATGTTGTTGTTGTTTATTTAATGTTGTTGTTGTTGTTGTTTATTTGACATTGTTGTTGTTGTTGTTGACGTTGTTGTTGTTGTTTATTTGACATTGTTGTTGTTGTTGTTGTTGACGTTGTTGGTGTTGTTGTTTATTTGACGTTCTTGTTGTTGTTGTTGTTGTTGTTGTTGTTGTTTATTTGACGTTGTTTTAGATGTTGTTGTTTATTTGACGTTGTTGTTGTTGTTTATTTAACGTTGTTTTAGATGTTGTTGTTTATTTGACGGTGTTGTTGTTTATTTGACATTGTTGTTGTTGTTGACGTTGTTGTTGTTGTTTATTTGACATTGTTGTTGTTGTTGCTGACGTTGTTGGTGTTGTTTTTTATTTGACGTTGTTGTTCTTGTTGTTTATTTGACGTTGTTTTAGTTGTTGTTGTTTATTTGACGTTGTTGTTGTTGTTGTTGTTTATTTAACGTTTTTGTTTTTGACATTGTTGTTGTTGTTATTTATATGACGTTGTTGTTGTTGTTTATTTGACACAGTTGTTGTTGTTGACGTTGTTGTTTTTTATTTGACGTTTTTGTTGTTGATGATGTTGTTGTTGTTGTTTATTTGACGTTGTTGTTATTGTTTATTTGACGTTGTTGTTGTTGTTGTTTATTTGACGTTGTTGTTGTTGTTATTGTTGTTGTTTATTTGACGTTGTTGTTGTTGTTTATTTGATGTTGTTGTTGTTGTTGTTTCTTTGACGTTGGTGTTGTTGTTGTTTATTTGACGTTGTTGTTGTTGTTATTTATTTGACGTTGTTGTTGTTGTTATTGTTTATTTGACGTTGTTGTTGTTGTTGTTTATTTGACGTTGTTATTGTTGTTTATTTGACGTTGTTTTTGTTATTTGATGTTGTTGTTGTTGTATTAGTTGTTGTTGTTGTTGCTTATTTGACGTTGTTGTTATTGTTGTTGTTTATTTGACGTTGTTGCTGTTGTTTATTTGACGTTGGTGTTGTTGTTGTTTATTTGACGTTGTTGTTGTTGTTGTTATTTATTTGACGTTGTTGTTGTTGTTATTGTTTATTTGACATTGTTGTTATTGTTGTTTATTTGACGTTGTTTTTTTTATTTGACGTTGTTGTTGTTGTTGTTGTATTTGTTGTTGTTGTTGTTGCTTATTTGACGTTGTTGTTATTGTTGTTGTTTATTTGACGTTGTTGCTGTTGTTTATTTGACGTTGTTGTTGTTGTTTATTTGATGTTGTTGTTGTTTATTTGACGTTGTTGTTGTTGTTGTTGTTTATTTGACGTTGTTATTGTTGTTGCTGTTGTTTATTTGACGTTGTTGTTGTTGTTGTTTATTTGACGTTGTTGTTATTTATTTGACGTTGTTGTTGTTGTTGTTTATTTGACGTTGTTGTTGTTGTTTATTTGACGTTGTTGTTGTTGTTTATTTGACGTTGTTGTTGTTGTTGTTTATTTGACATTGTTGTTGTTGTTGTTGTTGACGTTGTTGTTGTTGTTTATTTGACGTTGTTATTGTTGTTGCTGTTGTTTATTTGACGTTGTTGTTGTTGTTGTTTATTTGACGTTGTTGTTGTTGTTGTTGTTTATTTGACGTTGTTGTTATTTATTTGACGTTGTTGTTGTTGTTGTTTATTTGACGTTGTTGTTGTTGCTTATTTGACGTTGTTGTTGTTGTTTATTTGACGTTGTTGTTGTTGTTTATTTGACATTGTTGTTGTTGTTTATTTGACATTGTTGTTGTTGTTGTTGTTTATTTGACATTGTTGTTGTTGTTGTTGGTGTTGCTGTTTATTTGACGTTGTTGGTGTTGTTGTTTATTTTACGTTGTTTTAGTTATTGTTGTTTATTTGGCGTTGTTGTTGTTTATTTGACATTGTTGTTGTTGACATTGTTGTTGTTGTTTATTTGACGTAGTTGTTGTTGTTGACGTTGTTGTTGTTGTTTATTTGACGTTTTTGTTGTTGTTGATGTTGTTGTTTATTTGACGTTGTTGTTATTGTTGTTTATTTGACGTTGTTGTTGTTGTTATTGTTGTTGTTTATTTGACGTTGTTGTTGTTGTTGTTTATTTGACATAGTTGTTGTTGTTGACGTTGTTGTTGTTGTTGTTGTTTATTTGACGTTTTTGTTGTTGATGATGTTGTTGTTGTTGTTTATTTGACGTTGTTGTTATTGTTTATTTGACGTTGTTGTTGTTGTTGTTTATTTGACGTTGTTGTTGTTGTTATTGTTGTTGTTTATTTGACGTTGTTGTTGTTGTTGTTTATTTGATGTTGTTGTTGTTGTTGTTTATTTGACGTTGGTGTTGTTGTTGTTTATTTGACGTTGTTGTTGTTGTTGTTATTTATTTGACGTTGTTGTTGTTGTTATTGTTTATTTGACGTTGTTGTTGTTGTTGTTTATTTGACGTTGTTGTTGTTGTTTATTTGATGTTGTTGTTGTTGTTGTTTATTTGACGTTGGTGTTGTTGTTGTTTATTTGACGTTGTTGTTGTTGTTGTTATTTATTTGACGTTGTTGTTGTTGTTATTGTTTATTTGACATTGTTGTTATTGTTGTTTATTTGACGTTGTTTTTTTTATTTGACGTTGTTGTTGTTGTTGTTGTATTTGTTGTTGTTGTTGTTGCTTATTTGACGTTGTTGTTATTGTTGTTGTTTATTTGACGTTGTTGCTGTTGTTTATTTGACGTTGTTGTTGTTGTTTATTTGATGTTGTTGTTGTTTATTTGACGTTGTTGTTGTTGTTGTTGTTTATTTGACGTTGTTATTGTTGTTGCTGTTGTTTATTTGACGTTGTTGTTGTTGTTGTTTATTTGACGTTGTTGTTATTTATTTGACGTTGTTGTTGTTGTTGTTTATTTGACGTTGTTGTTGTTGTTTATTTGACGTTGTTGTTGTTGTTTATTTGACGTTGTTGTTGTTGTTGTTTATTTGACATTGTTGTTGTTGTTGTTGTTGACGTTGTTGTTGTTGTTTATTTGACGTTGTTATTGTTGTTGCTGTTGTTTATTTGACGTTGTTGTTGTTGTTGTTTATTTGACGTTGTTGTTGTTGTTGTTGTTTATTTGACGTTGTTGTTATTTATTTGACGTTGTTGTTGTTGTTGTTTATTTGACGTTGTTGTTGTTGCTTATTTGACGTTGTTGTTGTTGTTTATTTGACGTTGTTGTTGTTGTTTATTTGACATTGTTGTTGTTGTTGTTGACGTTGTTGTTGTTGTTTATTTGACATTGTTGTTGTTGTTGGTGGTGTTGTTGTTTATTTGACGTTGTTGTTGTTGTTGTTGTTGTTGTTTATTTGACGTTGTTTTTGTTTTTGTTGTTTATTTGGCGTTGTTGTTGTTGTTGTTTATTTGACATTGTTGTTGTTGACATTGTTGTTGTTGTTGTTGTTTATTTGACGTAGTTTTTGTTGTTGTTATTGTTTATTTGACGTTTTTGTTGTTCTTGATGTTGTTGTTGTTGTTGTTTTTGATGTTGTTGTTGTTTATTTAATGTTGTTGTTGTTGTTGTTTATTTGACATTGTTGTTGTTGTTGTTGACGTTGTTGTTGTTGTTTATTTGACATTGTTGTTGTTGTTGTTGTTGACGTTGTTGGTGTTGTTGTTTATTTGACGTTCTTGTTGTTGTTGTTGTTGTTGTTGTTGTTGTTTATTTGACGTTGTTTTAGATGTTGTTGTTTATTTGACGTTGTTGTTGTTGTTTATTTAACGTTGTTTTAGATGTTGTTGTTTATTTGACGGTGTTGTTGTTTATTTGACATTGTTGTTGTTGTTGACGTTGTTGTTGTTGTTTATTTGACATTGTTGTTGTTGTTGCTGACGTTGTTGGTGTTGTTTTTTATTTGACGTTGTTGTTCTTGTTGTTTATTTGACGTTGTTTTAGTTGTTGTTGTTTATTTGACGTTGTTGTTGTTGTTGTTGTTTATTTAACGTTTTTGTTTTTGACATTGTTGTTGTTGTTATTTATATGACGTTGTTGTTGTTGTTTATTTGACACAGTTGTTGTTGTTGACGTTGTTGTTTTTTATTTGACGTTTTTGTTGTTGATGATGTTGTTGTTGTTGTTTATTTGACGTTGTTGTTATTGTTTATTTGACGTTGTTGTTGTTGTTGTTTATTTGACGTTGTTGTTGTTGTTATTGTTGTTGTTTATTTGACGTTGTTGTTGTTGTTTATTTGATGTTGTTGTTGTTGTTGTTTCTTTGACGTTGGTGTTGTTGTTGTTTATTTGACGTTGTTGTTGTTGTTATTTATTTGACGTTGTTGTTGTTGTTATTGTTTATTTGACGTTGTTGTTGTTGTTGTTTATTTGACGTTGTTATTGTTGTTTATTTGACGTTGTTTTTGTTATTTGATGTTGTTGTTGTTGTATTAGTTGTTGTTGTTGTTGCTTATTTGACGTTGTTGTTATTGTTGTTGTTTATTTGACGTTGTTGCTGTTGTTTATTTGACGTTGGTGTTGTTGTTGTTTATTTGACGTTGTTGTTGTTGTTGTTATTTATTTGACGTTGTTGTTGTTGTTATTGTTTATTTGACATTGTTGTTATTGTTGTTTATTTGACGTTGTTTTTTTTATTTGACGTTGTTGTTGTTGTTGTTGTATTTGTTGTTGTTGTTGTTGCTTATTTGACGTTGTTGTTATTGTTGTTGTTTATTTGACGTTGTTGCTGTTGTTTATTTGACGTTGTTGTTGTTGTTTATTTGATGTTGTTGTTGTTTATTTGACGTTGTTGTTGTTGTTGTTGTTTATTTGACGTTGTTATTGTTGTTGCTGTTGTTTATTTGACGTTGTTGTTTTTGTTGTTTATTTGACGTTGTTGTTATTTATTTGACGTTGTTGTTGTTGTTGTTTATTTGACGTTGTTGTTGTTGTTTATTTGACGTTGTTGTTGTTGTTTATTTGACGTTGTTGTTGTTGTTGTTTATTTGACATTGTTGTTGTTGTTGTTGACGTTGTTGTTGTTGTTTATTTGACGTTGTTATTGTTGTTGCTGTTGTTTATTTGACGTTGTTGTTGTTGTTGTTTATTTGACGTTGTTGTTGTTGTTGTTGTTTATTTGACGTTGTTGTTATTTATTTGACGTTGTTGTTGTTGTTGTTTATTTGACGTTGTTGTTGTTGCTTATTTGACGTTGTTGTTGTTGTTTATTTGACGTTGTTGTTGTTGTTTATTTGACATTGTTGTTGTTGTTGTTGACGTTGTTGTTGTTGTTTATTTAACATTGTTGTTGTTGTTGGTGGTGTTGTTGTTTATTTGACGTTGTTGTTGTTGTTGTTGTTGTTGTTGTTGTTTATTTGACGTTGTTTTTGTTTTTGTTGTTTATTTGGCGTTGTTGTTGTTGTTGTTTATTTGACATTGTTGTTGTTGACATTGTTGTTGTTGTTGTTGTTGTTGTTTATTTGACGTAATTTTTGTTGTTGTTGTTGTTTATTTGACGTTTTTGTTGTTCTTGATGTTGTTGTTGTTGTTGTTTTTGATGTTGTTGTTGTTTATTTAATGTTGTTGTTGTTGTTGTTTATTTGACATTGTTGTTGTTGTTGTTGACGTTGTTGTTGTTGTTTATTTGACATTGTTGTTGTTGTTGTTGTTGACGTTGTTGGTGTTGTTGTTTATTTGACGTTCTTGTTGTTGTTGTTGTTGTTGTTGTTGTTTATTTGACGTTGTTTTAGATGTTGTTGTTTATTTGACGTTGTTGTTGTTGTTTATTTAACGTTGTTTTAGATGTTGTTGTTTATTTGACGGTGTTGTTGTTTATTTGACATTGTTGTTGTTGTTGACGTTGTTGTTGTTGTTTATTTGACATTGTTGTTGTTGTTGCTGACGTTGTTGGTGTTGTTTTTTATTTGACGTTGTTGTTCTTGTTGTTTATTTGACGTTGTTTTAGTTGTTGTTGTTTATTTGACGTTGTTGTTGTTGTTGTTGTTTATTTAACGTTTTTGTTTTTGACATTGTTGTTGTTGTTATTTATATGACGTTGTTGTTGTTGTTTATTTGACACAGTTGTTGTTGTTGACGTTGTTGTTTTTTATTTGACGTTTTTGTTGTTGATGATGTTGTTGTTGTTGTTTATTTGACGTTGTTGTTATTGTTTATTTGACGTTGTTGTTGTTGTTGTTTATTTGACATTGTTGTTGTTGTTATTGTTGTTGTTTATTTGACGTTGTTGTTGTTGTTGTTTATTTGATGTTGTTGTTGTTGTTGTTTCTTTGACGTTGGTGTTGTTGTTGTTTATTTGACGTTGTTGTTGTTGTTATTTATTTGACGTTGTTGTTGTTGTTATTGTTTATTTGACGTTGTTGTTGTTGTTGTTTATTTGACGTTGTTATTGTTGTTTATTTGACGTTGTTTTTGTTATTTGATGTTGTTGTTGTTGTATTAGTTGTTGTTGTTGTTGCTTATTTGACGTTGTTGTTATTGTTGTTGTTTATTTGACGTTGTTGCTGTTGTTTATTTGACGTTGTTGTTGTTGTTGTTTATGTGATGTTGTTGTTGTTGTTTATTTGACGTTGTTGTTGACGTTGTTGTTGTTGTTGTTTATTTGACGTTGTTATTGTTGTTGCTGTTGTTTATTTGACGTTGTTGTTGTCGTTGTTGTTGTTTATTTGACGTTGTTGTTGTTGTTGTTGTTGTTGTTTATTTGACGTTGTTGTTGTTGTTGTTATTTATTTGACGTTGTTGTTGTTGTTTATTTGAGGTTGTTGTTGTTGTTGTTTATTTGACGTTGTTGTTGTTGTTGTTTATTTGACGTTGTTGTTGTTGTTGTTGTTTATTTGACATTGTTGTTGTTGTTGTTGACGTTGTTGTTGTTGTTTATTTGACATTGTTGTTGTTGTTGTTGGTGTTGTTGTTTATTTGACGTTGTTGTTGTTATTGTTGTTGTTTATTTGACTTTGTTTTAGTTGTTGTTGTTTATTTGACGTAGTTGTTGTTGTTGACGTTGTTGTTGTTGTTGTTGTTGTTGTTGTTGTTTATTTGACGTTTTTGTTGTTGTTAATGTTGTTGTTGTTTATTTGACGTTGTTGTTATTGTCTATTTGACGTTGTTGTTGTTGTTTATTTGACGTTGTTGTTGTTGTTATTGTTGTTGTTTATTTGAGGTTGTTATTGTTGTTTATTTGATGTTGTTGGTGTTGTTGTTTATTTGACGTTGGTGTTGTTGTTGTTTATATTACGTTGTTGTTGTTGTTATTTATTTGACGTTGTTGTTGTTGTTATTGTTTATAAGAAGTTGTTGTTGTTGTTTATTTGACGTTGTTGTTGTTGTTTATTTGACGTTTTTGTTATTGTTGTTGTTTATTTGACGTTGTTGTTGTTGTTGTTGTTTATTGGACGTTGTTATTGTTGTTGTTTATTTGACGTTGTTGTTGTCGTTGTTGTTGTTTATTTGACGTTGTTGTTGTTGTTGTTGTTGTTTATTTGACGTTGTTGTTGTTGTTGTTTATTTGACATTGTTGTTGTTGTTGTTGTTGTTTATTTGACATTGTTGTTGTTGTTGTTTATTTGACGTTGTTGTTGTTGTTTATTGGACGTTGTTATTGTTGTTGTTTATTTGACGTTGTTGTTGTCGTTGTTGTTGTTTATTTGACGTTGTTGTTGTTGTTGTTGTTGTTTATTTGACGTTGTTGTTGTTGTTGTTTATTTGACATTGTTGTTGTTATTGTTGTTGTTTATTTGACGTTGTTGTTGTTATTTATTTGACGTTGTTGTTGTTATTGTTTATTTGACGTTGTTGTGGTTGTTGTTTATTTGACGTTGTTATTGTTGTTTATTTGACGTTGTTTTTGTTATTTGACGTTGTTGTTGTTGTATTAGTTGTTGTTGTTGTTGCTTATTTGACGTTGTTGTTATTGCTGTTGTTTATTTGACGTTGTTGCTGTTGTTTATTTGACGTTGTTGTTGTTGTTGTTGTTTATTTGATGTTGTTGTTGTTGTTTATTTGAAATTGTTGTTGACGTTGTTGTTGCTGTTGTTTATTTGACGTTGTTGTTGTTGTTGTTGTTGTTTATTTGACGTTGTTGTTGTTGTTGTTATTTATTTGACGTTGTTGTTGTTGTTGTTTATTTGACGTTGTTGTTGTTGTTGTTTATTTGACGTTGTTGTTGTTGTTGTTGTTGTTGTTTATTTGACGTTGTTGTTGTTGTTGTTTATTTGACATTGTTGTTGTTGTTGTTGGCGTTGTTGTTGTTGTTTATTTGACATTGTTGTTGTTGTTGTTGGTGTTGTTGTTTATTTGACGTTGTTGTTGTTATTGTTGTTGTTGTTTATTTGACGTTGTTTTAGTTGTTGTTGTTTATTTGGCGTTGTTGTTGTTTATTTGACATTGTTGTTGTTGTTGTTGTTTATTTGACGTAGTTGTTGTTGTTGATGTTGTTGTTGTTGCTTATTTGACGTTTTTGTTGTTGTTGATGTTGTTGTTGTTGTTTATTTGACGTTGTTGTTGTTGTTGTTTATTTGACGTTGTTGTTGTTGTTATTGTTGTTGTTTATTTGACGTTGTTGTTGTTGTTGTTTATTTGATGTTGTTGTTGTTGTTTATTTGACATTGTTGTTGTTGTTGACGTTGTTGTTTATTTGACATTGTTGTTGTTGTTGTTTATTTGACGTTGTTGTTGTTGTTTATTTGACGTAGTTGTTGTTGTTGACGTTGTTGTTGTTGTTGTTGTTGTTGTTTATTTGACGTTTTTGTTGTTGTTGATGTTGTTGTTGTTTATTTGACGTTGTTGTTATTGTCTATTTGACGTTGTTGTTGTAATTTATTTGACGTTGTTGTTGTTGTTATTGTTGTTGTTTATTTGAGGTTGTTATTGTTGTTTATTTGATGTTGTTGTTGTTGTTGTTTATTTGACGTTGGTGTTGTTGTTGTTTATATTACGTTGTTGTTGTTGTTATTTATTTGACGTTGTTGTTGTTGTTATTGTTTATTAGAAGTTGTTGTTGTTGTTTAGTTGACGTTGTTATTGTTGTTTATTTGACGTTTTTGTTATTGTTGTTGTTTATTTGACGTTGTTGTTGTTGTTTATTGGACGTTGTTATTGTTGTTGTTGTTGTTTATTTGACGTTGTTGTTGTCGTTGTTGTTGTTTATTTGACGTTGTTGTTGTTGTCGTTGTTTATTTGACGTTGTTGTTGTTGTTATTTATTTGACGTTGTTGTTGTTTATTTGACGTTGTTGTTGTTGTTTATTTGACGTTGTTGTTGTTTATTTGACGTTGTTGTTGTTGTTGTTGTTTATTTGACATTGTTGTTGTTGTTGTTGTTTATTTAACATTGTTGTTGTAGTTGTTGTTGTTGGTGTTGTTGTTTATTTGAAGTTGTTGTTGTTGTTGTTGTTTATTTGACGTTGTTTTAGTTATTGTTGTTTATTTGGCGTTGCTGTTGTTTATTTGACATTGTTGTTGTTGACATTGTTGTTGTTGTTTATTTGACGTAGTTGTTGTTGTTGACGTTGTTGTTGTTGTTTATTTGACGTTTTTATTGTTGTTGATGTTGTTGTGTATTTGACGTTGTTGTTATTGTTGTTTATTTGACGTTGTTGTTCTTGTTATTGTTGTTGTTTATTTGACGTTGTTGTTGTTGTTTATTTGACATAGTTGTTGTTGTTGACGTTGTTGTTGTTGTTGTTGTTGTTGTTTATTTGACGTTTTTCTTGTTGATGTTGTTGTTGTTGTTGTTTATTTGACGTTGTTGTTATTGTTTATTTGACGTTGTTGTTGTTGTTGTTTATTTGACGTTGTTGTTGTTGTTATTGTTGTTGTTTATTTGACGTTGTTGTTGTTGTTGTTGTTTATTTGATGTTGTTGTTGTTGTTTATTTAACGTTGGTGTTGTTGTTGTTTATTTGACGTTGTTGTTGTTGTTATTGTTTATTTGACGTTGTTGTTGTTGTTGTTTATTTGACGTTGTTATTGTTGTTTATTTGACGTTGTTTTTGTTATTTGACGTTGTTGTTGTTGTTGTATTTGTTGTTGTTGCTTATTTGACGTTGTTGTTATTGTTGTTGTTTATTTGACGTTGTTGCTGTTGTTTATTTGACATTGTTGTTGTTGTTGTTGTTTATTTGATGTTGTTGTTGTTGTTTATTTGACGTTGTTGTTGTTGACGTTGTTGTTGTTGTTGACGTTGTTGTGGTTGTTGTTTATTTGACATTGTTGTTGTTGTTGTTTATTTCATGTTGTTGATGTTTGTCATGTTGTTGTTTATTTGACGTTGTAGTTGTTGTTTATTTGACGTTGTTGTTGTTGTTGACATTGTTGTTGTTGTTGTTTATTTGATGTTGTTGTTGTTGTTTATTTGACATTGTTGTTGTTGTTGACGTTGTTGTTGTTGTTGTTGTTTATTTGACATTGTTGTTGTTGTTGACGTTGTTGGTTTTGTTGTTTATTTGATGTTGTTGTTGTTGTTTATTAGACGTTGTTTTAGTTGTTGTTGTTTATTTGACGTTGTTGTTGTTGTTTATTTGACGTTGTTGTTGACATTGTTGTTGTTGTTGTTGTTTATTTGACGTAGTTGTTGTTGTTGACGTTGTTGTTGTTGTTGTTGTTGTTTATTTGACGTTTTTGTTGTTGACATTGTTGTTGTTGTTTATTTGACGTAGTTTTTGTTGTTGACGTTGTTGTTGTAGTTTATTTGACGTTTTGGTTGTTCTTGATGTTGTTGTTGTTGTTTATTTGATGTTGTTGTTGTTGTTGTTTATTTGACGTTGTTGTTGTTGTTGTTCATTTGACGTTGTTGTTGTTGTTGTTTATTTGACGTTGTTGTTGTTATTGATGTTGTTTATTTGACGTTGTTGTTGTTGTTGTTATTGTTTATTTGACGTTGTTGTTGTTATTGTTGTTGTTTATTTGACGTTGTTGTTGTTGTTTATTTAATGTTGTTGTTGTTGTTTATTTGACATTGTTGTTGTTGTTGACGTTGTTGTTGTTGTTTATTTGACATTGTTGTTGTTGTTGTTGACGTTGTTGGTGTTGTTGTTTATTTAACGTTGTTGTTGTTGTTGTTTATTTGATGTTGTTTTAGATGTTGTTGTTTATTTGACGTTGTTGTTATTGTTGTTTAGTTAATGTTGTTTTAGATGTTGTTGTTTATTTGACGGTGTTGTTGTTTATTTGACATTGTTGTTGTTGTTGACGTTGTTGTTATTGTTGTTTATTTGAATTGTTATTGTTGTTGTTGACGTTGTTGGTGTTGTTGTTTATTTGACGTTGTTGTTGTTGTTGTTTATTTGACGTTGTTTTAGTTGTTGTTGTTTATTTGACGTTGTTGTTGTTGTTTATTTGACGTTTTTGTTTTTGACATTGTTGTTGTTGTTATTTATATGACGTTGTTGTTGTTGTTGTTTATTTGACATAGTTGTTGTTGTTGACGTTGTTGTTGTTGTTGTTTATTTGACGTTTTTGTTGTTGATGATGTTGTTTGTGTTGTTTATTTGACGTTGTTGTTATTGTTTATTTGACGTTGTTGTTGTTGTTTATTTGACGTTGTTATTGTTGTTGCTGTTGTTTATTTGACGTTGTTGTTGTTGTCGTCGTTGTTGTTTATTTGACGTTGTTGTTGTTGTTGTTGTTGCTTATTTGACGTTGTTGTTGTTGTTGTTATTTATTTGACGTTGTTGTTGTTGTTGTTGTTTATTTGACGTTGTTTTAGTTATTGTTGTTTATTTGGCGTTGCTGTTGTTTATTTGACATTGTTGTTGTTGACATTGTTGTTGTTGTTTATTTGACGTAGTTGTTGTTGTTGACGTTGTTGTTGTTGTTTATTTGACGTTTTTATTGTTGTTGATGTTGTTGTTTATTTGACGTTGTTGTTATTGTTGTTTATTTGACGTTGTTGTTGTTGTTATTGTTGTTGTTTATTTGACGTTGTTGTTGTTGTTTATTTGACATAGTTGTTGTTGTTGACGTTGTTGTTGTTGTTGTTGTTTATTTGACGTTTTTCTTGTTGATGTTGTTGTTGTTGTTGTTTATTTGACGTTGTTGTTATTGTTTATTTGACGTTGTTGTTATTGTTTATTTGACGTTGTTGTTGTTGTTGTTTATTTGACGTTGTTGTTGTTGTTATTGTTGTTGTTTATTTGACGTTGTTGTTGTTGTTGTTTATTTGATGTTGTTGTTATTGTTTATTTAACGTTGGTGTTGTTGTTGTTTATTTGACGTTGTTGTTGTTGTTATTGTTTATTTGACGTTGTTGTTGTTGTTGTTTATTTGACGTTGTTATTGTTGTTTATTTGACGTTGTTTTTGTTATTTGACGTTGTTGTTGTTGTTGTATTTGTTGTTGTTGCTTATTTGACGTTGTTGTTATTGTTGTTGTTTATTTGACGTTGTTGCTGTTGTTTATTTGACATTGTTGTTGTTGTTGTTGTTTATTTGATGTTGTTGTTGTTGTTTATTTGACGTTGTTGTTGTTGACGTTGTTGTTGTTGTTGACGTTGTTGTTGTTGTTTATTTGACATTGTTGTTGTTGTTGTTTATTTCATGTTGTTGATGTTTGTCATGTTGTTGTTTATTTGACGTTGTAGTTGTTGTTTATTTGACGTTGTTGTTGTTGTTGACATTGTTGTTGTTGTTGTTTATTTGATGTTGTTGTTGTTGTTTATTTGACATTGTTGTTGTTGTTGACGTTGTTGTTGTTGTTGTTGTTTATTTGACATTGTTGTTGTTGTTGACGTTGTTGGTTTTGTTGTTTATTTGATGTTGTTGTTGTTGTTTATTAGACGTTGTTTTAGTTGTTGTTGTTTATTTGACGTTGTTGTTGTTGTTTATTTGACGTTGTTGTTGACATTGTTGTTGTTGTTGTTTATTTGACGTAGTTGTTGTTGTTGACGTTGTTGTTGTTGTTGTTGTTGTTGTTGTTGTTTATTTGACGTTTTTGTTGTTGACATTGTTGTTGTTGTTTATTTGACGTAGTTTTTGTTGTTGACGTTGTTGTTGTAGTTTATTTGACGTTTTGGTTGTTCTTGATGTTGTTGTTGTTGTTTATTTGATGTTGTTGTTGTTGTTGTTTATTTGACGTTGTTGTTGTTGTTGTTCATTTGACGTTGTTGTTGTTGTTGTTTATTTGACGTTGTTGTTGTTATTGATGTTGTTTATTTGACGTTGTTGTTGTTGTTGTTATTGTTTATTTGACGTTGTTGTTGTTATTGTTGTTGTTTATTTGACGTTGTTGTTGTTGTTTATTTAATGTTGTTGTTGTTGTTTATTTGACATTGTTGTTGTTGTTGTTGACGTTGTTGGTGTTGTTGTTTATTTAACGTTGTTGTTGTTGTTGTTTATTTGATGTTGTTTTAGATGTTGTTGTTTATTTGACGTTGTTGTTATTGTTGTTTAGTTAATGTTGTTTTAGATGTTGTTGTTTATTTGACGGTGTTGTTGTTTATTTGACATTGTTGTTGTTGTTGACGTTGTTGTTATTGTTGTTTATTTGAATTGTTATTGTTGTTGTTGACGTTGTTGGTGTTGTTGTTTATTTGACGTTGTTGTTGTTGTTGTTTATTTGACGTTGTTTTAGTTGTTGTTGTTTATTTGACGTTGTTGTTGTTGTTTATTTGACGTTTTTGTTTTTGACATTGTTGTTGTTGTTATTTATATGACGTTGTTGTTGTTGTTGTTGTTTATTTGACATAGTTGTTGTTGTTGACGTTGTTGTTGTTGTTGTTTATTTGACGTTTTTGTTGTTGATGATGTTGTTTGTGTTGTTTATTTGACGTTGTTGTTATTGTTTATTTGACGTTGTTGTTGTTGTTTATTTGACGTTGTTATTGTTGTTGCTGTTGTTTATTTGACGTTGTTGTTGTTGTCGTCGTTGTTGTTTATTTGACGTTGTTGTTGTTGTTGTTGTTTATTTGACGTTGTTGTTGTTGTTATTTATTTGACGTTGTTGTTGTTGTTGTTGTTTATTTGACGTTGTTGTTGTTGTTGTTTATTTGACGTTGTTGTTGTTGTTGTTGTTGTTTATTTGACGTTGTTGTTGTTGTTGTTTATTTGACATTGTTGTTGTTGTTGTTGGCGTTGTTGTTGTTGTTTATTTGACATTGTTGTTGTTGTTGTTGGTGTTGTTGTTTATTTGACGTTGTTGTTGTTATTGTTGTTGTTGTTTATTTGACGTTGTTTTAGTTGTTGTTGTTTATTTGGCGTTGTTGTTGTTTATTTGACATTGTTGTTGTTGACATTGTTGTTGTTGTTGTTGTTTATTTGACGTAGTTGTTGTTGTTGATGTTGTTGTTGTTGCTTATTTGACGTTTTTGTTGTTGTTGATGTTGTTGTTGTTGTTTATTTGACGTTGTTGTTGTTGTTGTTATTGTTGTTGTTTATGTTGTTTTTGTTTATTAGACGTTGTTTTAGTTGTTGTTGTTTATTTGTTGTTGTTGTTGTTGTTGTTTATTTGACGTTGTTGTTAATGACATTGTTGTTGTTGTTGTTTATTTGACGTAGTTGTTGTTGTTGACGTTGTTGTTGTTTTTGCTTATTTGACATTTTTGTTGTTGTTGATGTTGTTGTTATTGTTTATTTGACGTTGTTGTTGTTGTTGTTTATTTGACGTTGTTGTTGTTGTTATTGTTGTTGTTTATTTGACGTTGTTGTTGTTGTTGTTTATTTGATGTTGTTGTTGTTTATTTGACATTCTTGTTGTTGTTGACATTGTTGTTGTTGTTGTTGTTTATTTGACGTTGTTGTTGTTTATTTGACGTTGTTGTTGTTTATTTGACGTTGTTGTTGTTATTGATGTTGTTTATTTGACGTTGTTGTTGTTGTTGTTTATTTAATGTTGTTGTTGTTGTTGTTGTTTATTTGACATTGTTGTTGTTGTTGACGTTGTTGTTGTTGTTTATTTGACATTGTTGTTGTTGTTGTTGTTGACGTTGTTGGTGTTGTTGTTTATTTGACGTTGTTGTTGTTGTTGTTGTTTATTTGACGTTGTTTTAGATGTTGTTGTTTATTTGACGTTGTTGTTGTTGTTGTTGTTATTGTTGTTGTTTATTTAACGTTGTTTTAGATGTTGTTGTTTATTTGACGGTGTTGTTGTTTATTTGACATTGTTGTTGTTGTTGACGTTGTTGTTGTTGTTGTTTATTTGACATTGTTGTTGTTGTTGTTGTTGACGTTGTTGGTGTTGTTGTTTATTTGACGTTGTTGTTGTTGTTGTTGTTTATTTGACGTTGTTTTAATTGTTGTTGTTTATTTGACGTTGTTGTTGTTGTTTATTTGACGTTTTTGTTTTTGACATTGTTGTTGTTGTTATTTATATGACGTTGTTGTTGTTGTTGTTATTTATTTGACATAGTTGTTGTTGTTGACGTTGTTGTTGTTGTTGTTGTTTATTTGACGTTTTTGTTGTTGATGATGTTGTTGTTGTTTATTTGACGTTGTTGTTATTGTTTATTTGACGTTGTTGTTGTTGTTGTTTATTTGACGTTGTTGTTGTTGTTATTGTTGTTGTTTATTTGACGTTGTTATTGTTGTTGTTTATTTGATGTCGTTGTTGTTGTTGTTTATTTGACGTTGGTGTTGTTGTTGTTTATTTGACGTTGTTGTTGTTGTTGTTATTTATTTGACGTTGATGTTGTTGTTATTGTTTATTTGACGTTGTTGTTGTTGTTTATTTGACGTTGTTATTGTTGTTTATTTGACGTTGTTTTTGTTATTTGACGTTGTTGTTGTTGTTGTTGTATTAGTTGTTGTTGTTGTTGCTTATTTGATGTTGTTGTTATTGTTGTTGTTTATTTGACGTTGTTGTTGTTGTTTATTTGACGTTGTTGTTGTTGTTGTTTATTTGATGTTGTTGTTGTTGTTGTTGTTGTTTATTTGACGTTGTTGTTGACGTTGTTGTTGTTGTTGTTTATTTGACGTTGTTATTGTTGTTGCTGTTGTTTATTTGACGTTGTTGTTGTCGTTGTTGTTGTTTATTTGACGTTGTTGTTGTTGTTGTTGTTGTTTATTTGACGTTGTTGTTGTTGTTATTTATTTGACGTTGTTGTTGTTGTTTATTTGACGTTGTTGTTGTTGTTGTTTATTTGACGTTGTTGTTGTTGTTGTTGTTTATTTGACGTTGTTGTTGTTGTTGTTTATTTGACATTGTTGTTGTTGTTGTTGACGTTGTTGTTGTTGTTTATTTGACATTGTTGTTGTTGTTGTTGTTTGTGTTGTTGTTTATTTGACGTTGTTGTTGTTGTTTATTTGACGTTGTTTTAGTTGTTGTGGTTTATTTGGCGTTGTTATTGTTTATTTGACATTGTTGTTGTTGACATTGTTGTTGTTGTTGTTGTTGTTTATTTGACGTAGTTGTTGTTGTTGACGTTGTTGTTTTTGCTTATTTGACATTTTTGTTGTTGTTGATGTTGTTGTTGTTGTTTATTTGACGTTGTTGTTGTTGTTGTTGTTGTTTATTTGACGTTGTTGTTGTTGTTATTGTTGTTGTTTATTTGACGTTGTTGTTGTTGTTGTTTATTTGATGTTGTTGTTGTTTATTTGACATTGTTGTTGTTGTTGACGTTGTTGTTGTTGTTGTTGTTGTTTATTTGACATTGTTGTTGTTGTTGTTTATTTGACGTTATTGTTGTTGTTGTTGTTGTTTATTTGACGTAGTTGTTGTTGTTGACGTTGTTGTTGTTGTTGTTGTTGTTTATTTGACGTTGTTGTTATTGTTGTTTATTTGACATTGTTGTTGTTGTTATTGTTGTTGTTTATTTGACATTGTTGTTGTTGTTGTTTATTTGATGTTGTTGTTATTGTTTATTTGACATTGTTGTTGTTTATTTGATGTTGTTGTTGTTGTTTATTTGACGTTGTTGTTGTTGTTTATTGGACGTTGTTGTTGTTGTTGTTGTTTATTTGACGTTGTTGTTGTTTATTGGACGTTGTTATTGTTGTTGTTGACGTTGTTGTTGTTGTTTATTTGACGTTGTTGTTGTTGTTGACATAGTTGTTGTTGTTGTTGTTTATTTCACGTTGTTGATATTGTTGATGTTGTTGTTTATTTGACGCTGTAGTTGTTGTTTATTTGACGTTGTTGTTGTTGTTGTTGACATTGTTGTTGTTGTTGTTTATTTGATGTTGTTGTTGTTGTTTATTTAACATTGTTGTTGTTGTTGACGTTGTTGTTGTTGTTGTTGTTGTTTATTTGACATTGTTGTTGTTGGTGTTGACGTTGTTGGTTTTGTTGTTTATTTGACGTTGGTGTTGTTGTTGTTTATTTGACGTTGTTGTTGTTGTTATTTATTTGACGTTGTTGTTGTTGTTATTGTTTATTTGACGTTGTTGTTGTTGTTGTTGTTGTTTATTTGACGTTGTTATTGTTGTTTATTTGACGTTGTTATTGTTGTTTATTTGACGTTGTTTTTGTTATTTGACGTTGTTGTTGTTGTTGTATTAGTTGTTGTTGTTGTTGCTTATTTGACGTTGTTGTTATTGTTGTTGTTTATTTGACGTTTATGTTGTTGTTTATTTGACGTTGTTGTTGTTGTTGTTTATTTGATGTTGTTGTTGTTGTTGTTTATTTGACGTTGTTGTTGACGTTGTTGTTGTTGTTGTTTATTTGACGTTGTTATTGTTGTTGTTGTTGTTTATTTGACGTTGTTGTTGTCGTTGTTGTTGTTTATTTGACGTTGTTGTTGTTGTTGTTGTTTATTTGACGTTGTTATAGTTGTTATTTATTTGACGTTGTTGTTGTTGTTTATTTGACGTTGTTGTTGTTGTTGTTTATTTGACGTTGTTGTTGTTGTTGTTTATTTGACATTGTTGTTGTTGTTGTTGACGTTGTTGTTGTTGTTTATTTGACATTGTTGTTGTTGTTGTTGGTGTTGTTGTTTATTTGACGTTGTTGTTGTTATTGTTGTTGTTGTTTATTTGACGTTGTTTTAGTTGTTGTTGTTTATTTGGCGTTGTTGTTGTTTATTTGACATTGTTGTTGTTGACATTGTTGTTGTTGTTGTTTATTTGACGTAGTTGTTGTTGTTGACGTTGTTGT
This sequence comes from Vicia faba, assembly GCA_948472305.1. Lineage (NCBI taxonomy): Eukaryota > Viridiplantae > Streptophyta > Magnoliopsida > Fabales > Fabaceae > Vicia > Vicia faba. The sequence goes on from OX451737.1 coordinate 315,986,582, forward strand.
TGCTTATTTGACGTTTTTGTTGTTGTTGATGTTGTTGTTGTTGTTTATTTGACGTTGTTGTTGTTGTTTATTTGACGTTGTTGTTGTTGTTGTTATTGTTGTTGTTTATTTGACGTTGTTGTTGTTGTTGTTGTTTATTTGATGTTGTTGCTGTTGTTTATTTGACATTGATGTTGTTGTTGACGTTGTTGTTTATTTGACATTGTTGTTGTTGTTGTTTATTTGACGTTGTTGTTGTTTATTTGACGTAGTTGTTGTTGTTGACATTGTTGTTGTTGTTGTTGTTGTTTATTTGACGTTTTTGTTGTTGTTGATGTTGTTGTTGTTTATTTGACGTTGTTGTTATTGTCTATTTGACGTTGTTGTTGTTGTTTATTTGACGTTGTTGTTGTTATTATTGTTGTTGTTTATTTGAGGTTGTTATTGTTGTTTATTTGATGTTGTTGTTGTTGTTGTTGTTTATTTGACGTTGGTGTTGTTGTTGTTTATATTACGTTGTTGTTGTTGTTATTTATTTGACGTTGTTGTTGTTGTTATTGTTTATAAGAAATGTTTTTGTTGTTTATTTGACGTTGTTATTGTTGTTTATTTGACGTTTTTGTTATTGTTGTTGTTTATTTGACGTTGTTGTTGTTTATTGGACGTTGTTATTGTTGTTGTTGTTGTTGTTTATTTGACGTTGTTGTTGTCGTTGTTATTGTTTATTTGACGTTGTTGTTGTTGTTGTTGTTTATTTGACGTTGTTGTTGTTGCTGTTATTTATTTGACGTTGTTGTTGTTTATTTAACGTTGTTGTTGTTGTTTATTTGACGTTGGTTTTGTTGTTGTTTATTTGACATTGTTGTTGTTGTTGTTGTTTATTTGACATTGTTGTTGTTGTTGGTGTTGTTGTTTATTTGACGTTGTTGTTGTTGTTGTTGTTTATTTGACGTTGTTTTAGTTGTTGTAGTTTATTTGGCGTTGTTGTTGTTTATTTGACATTGTTGTTATTGTTGTTTATTTGACGTTGTTGTTGTTGTTTATATGACGTTGTTGTTGTTATTGTTGTTGTTTATTTGACGTTGTTGTTGTTGTTGTTGTTGTTGTTTATTTGATGTTGTTGTTGTTGTTTATTTGAAATTGTTGTTGTTGTTGACGTTGTTGTTGTTGTTTATTTGACATTGTTGTTATTGTTGTTGTTGACGTTGTTGGTGTTGTTGTTTATTTGACGTTGTTGTTGTTGTTGTTGTTGTTTATTTGATGTTGTTTTAGTTGTTGTTGTTTATTTGACGTTGTTGTTGTTGTTTATTTGACGTTGTTGTTGTTGTTGTTGTTTATTTGACGTTGTTGTTGTTGACATTGTTGTTGTTGTTGTTTATTTGACGTTGTTTTTGTTGTTGTTGTTTATTTGGCGTTGTTGTTGTTGTTTATTTGACATTGTTGTTGTTGACATTGTTGTTGTTGTTGTTTATTTGACGTAGTTTTTGTTGTTGACGTTGTTGTTGTTGTTTATTTGACGTTTTTGTTGTTCTTGATGTTGTTGTTGTTGTTAATTTGATGTTGTTGTTGTTGTTGTTTATTTGACGTTGTTGTTGTTCATTTGACGTTATTGTTGTTGTTGTTTATTTGACGTTGTTGTTGTTATTGATGTTGTTTATTTGACGTTGTTGTTGTTGTTGTTTATTTAAAGTTGTTGTTGTTGTTGTTGTTTATTTGACATTGTTGTTGTTGTTGACGTTGTTGTTGTTGTTTATTTGACATTGTTGTTGTTGTTGTTGTTGACGTTGTTGGTGTTGTTGTTTATTTGACGTTGTTGTTGTTGTTGTTTATTTGATGTTGTTTTAGATGTTGTTGTTTATTTGACGTTGTTGTTGTTGTTGTTGTTGTTGTTTATTTAACGTTGTTTTAGATGTTGTTGTTTATTTGACGGTGTTGTTGTTTATTTGACATTGTTGTTGTTGTTGACGTTGTTGTTGTTGTTGTTTTTTTGACATTGTTGTTGTTGTTGTTGTTGACGTTGTTGGTGTTGTTGTTTATTTGACGTTGTTGTTGTTGTTGTTTGTGTTGTTGTTTATTTGACGTTGTTGTTGTTGTTTATTTGACGTTGTTTTAGTTGTTGTGGTTTATTTGGCGTTGTTGTTGTTTATTTGACATTGTTGTTGTTGACATCGTTGTTGTTGTTGTTGTTGTTTATTTGACGTAGTTGTTGTTGTTGACGTTGTTGTTGTTTTTGCTTATTTGACATTTTTGTTGTTGTTGATGTTATTGTTGTTGTTTATTTGACGTTGTTGTTGTTGTTGTTGTTGTTTATTTGACGTTGTTGTTGTTGTTATTGTTGTTGTTTATTTGACGTTGTTGTTGTTGTTGTTTATTTGATGTTGTTGTTGTTTATTTGACATTGTTGTTGTTGTTGACGTTGTTGTTGTTGTTGTTGTTGTTTATTTGACATTGTTGTTGTTGTTGTTTATTTGACGTTATTGTTGTTGTTGTTGTTGTTTATTTGACGTAGTTGTTGTTGTTGACGTTGTTGTTGTTGTTGTTGTTGTTTATTTGACGTTGTTGTTATTGTTGTTTATTTGACATTGTTGTTGTTGTTATTGTTGTTGTTTATTTGACATTGTTGTTGTTGTTGTTTATTTGATGTTGTTGTTATTGTTTATTTGACATTGTTGTTGTTTATTTGATGTTGTTGTTGTTGTTTATTTAACGTTGTTGTTGTTGTTTATTGGACGTTGTTGTTGTTGTTGTTTATTTGACGTTGTTGTTGTTTATTGGACGTTGTTATTGTTGTTGTTGACGTTGTTGTTGTTGTTTATTTGACGTTGTTGTTGTTGTTGACATAGTTGTTGTTGTTGTTGTTTATTTCACGTTGTTGATATTGTTGATGTTGTTGTTTATTTGACGCTGTAGTTGTTGTTTATTTGACGTTGTTGTTGTTGTTGTTGACATTGTTGTTGTTGTTGTTTATTTGATGTTGTTGTTGTTGTTTATTTAACATTGTTGTTGTTGTTGACGTTGTTGTTGTTATTGTTGTTGTTTATTTGACATTGTTGTTGTTGGTGTTGACGTTGTTGGTTTTGTTGTTTATTTGACGTTGGTGTTGTTGTTGTTTATTTGACGTTGTTGTTGTTGTTATTTATTTGACGTTGTTGTTGTTGTTATTGTTTATTTGACGTTGTTGTTGTTGTTGTTGTTGTTTATTTGACGTTGTTATTGTTGTTTATTTGACGTTGTTATTGTTGTTTATTTGACGTTGTTTTTGTTATTTGACGTTGTTGTTGTTGTATTAGTTGTTGTTGTTGTTGCTTATTTGACGTTGTTGTTATTGTTGTTGTTTATTTGACGTTTATGTTGTTGTTTATTTGACGTTGTTGTTGTTGTTGTTTATTTGATGTTGTTGTTGTTGTTTATTTGACGTTGTTGTTGACGTTGTTGTTGTTGTTGTTTATTTGACGTTGTTATTGTTGTTGTTGTTGTTTATTTGACGTTGTTGTTGTCGTTGTTGTTGTTTATTTGACGTTGTTGTTGTTGTTGTTGTTTATTTGACGTTGTTATAGTTGTTATTTATTTGACGTTGTTGTTGTTGTTTATTTGACGTTGTTGTTGTTGTTGTTTATTTGACGTTGTTGTTGTTGTTGTTTATTTGACATTGTTGTTGTTGTTGTTGACGTTGTTGTTGTTGTTTATTTGACATTGTTGTTGTTGTTGTTGGTGTTGTTGTTTATTTGACGTTGTTGTTGTTATTGTTGTTGTTGTTTATTTGACGTTGTTTTAGTTGTTGTTGTTTATTTGGCGTTGTTGTTGTTTATTTGACATTGTTGTTGTTGACATTGTTGTTGTTGTTGTTTATTTGACGTAGTTGTTGTTGTTGACGTTGTTGTTGCTTATTTGACGTTTTTGTTGTTGTTGATGTTGTTGTTGTTGTTTATTTGACGTTGTTGTTGTTGTTTATTTGACGTTGTTGTTGTTGTTGTTATTGTTGTTGTTTATTTGACGTTGTTGTTGTTGTTGTTGTTTATTTGATGTTGTTGCTGTTGTTTATTTGACATTGATGTTGTTGTTGACGTTGTTGTTTATTTGACATTGTTGTTGTTGTTGTTTATTTGACGTTGTTGTTGTTTATTTGACGTAGTTGTTGTTGTTGACATTGTTGTTGTTGTTGTTGTTGTTTATTTGACGTTTTTGTTGTTGTTGATGTTGTTGTTGTTTATTTGACGTTGTTGTTATTGTCTATTTGACGTTGTTGTTGTTGTTGTTGTTTATTTGACGTTGTTGTTGTTATTATTGTTGTTGTTTATTTGAGGTTGTTATTGTTGTTTATTTGATGTTGTTGTTGTTGTTGTTTATTTGACGTTGGTGTTGTTGTTGTTTATATTACGTTGTTGTTGTTGTTATTTATTTGACGTTGTTGTTGTTGTTATTGTTTATAAGAAGTTGTTGTTGTTGTTTATTTGACGTTGTTATTGTTGTTTATTTGACGTTTTTGTTATTGTTGTTGTTTATTTGACGTTGTTGTTGTTGTTTATTGGACGTTGTTATTGTTGTTGTTGTTGTTGTTTATTTGACGTTGTTGTTGTCGTTGTTATTGTTTATTTGACGTTGTTGTTGTTGTTGTTGTTTATTTGACGTTGTTGTTGTTGCTGTTATTTATTTGACGTTGTTGTTGTTTATTTAACGTTGTTGTTGTTGTTTATTTGACGTTGTTGTTGTTGTTGTTTATTTGACATTGTTGTTGTTGTTGTTGTTTATTTGACATTGTTGTTGTTGTTGGTGTTGTTGTTTATTTGACGTTGTTGTTGTTGTTGTTGTTTATTTGACGTTGTTTTAGTTGTTGTAGTTTATTTGGCGTTGTTGTTGTTTATTTGACATTGTTGTTATTGTTGTTTATTTGACGTTGTTGTTGTTGTTTATATGACGTTGTTGTTGTTATTGTTGTTGTTTATTTGACGTTGTTGTTGTTGTTGTTGTTGTTGTTTATTTGATGTTGTTGTTGTTGTTTATTTGAAATTGTTGTTGTTGTTGACGTTGTTGTTGTTGTTTATTTGACATTGTTGTTATTGTTGTTGTTGACGTTGTTGGTGTTGTTGTTTATTTGACGTTGTTGTTGTTGTTGTTGTTTATTTGATGTTGTTTTAGTTGTTGTTGTTTATTTGACGTTGTTGTTGTTGTTTATTTGACGTTGTTGTTGTTGTTGTTGTTTATTTGACGTTGTTGTTGTTGACATTGTTGTTGTTGTTGTTTATTTGACGTTGTTTTTGTTGTTGTTGTTTATTTGGCGTTGTTGTTGTTGTTTATTTGACATTGTTGTTGTTGACATTGTTGTTGTTGTTGTTTATTTGACGTAGTTTTTGTTGTTGACGTTGTTGTTGTTGTTTATTTGACGTTTTTGTTGTTCTTGATGTTGTTGTTGTTGTTAATTTGATGTTGTTGTTGTTGTTGTTTATTTGACGTTGTTGTTGTTCATTTGACGTTATTGTTGTTGTTGTTTATTTGACGTTGTTGTTGTTATTGATGTTGTTTATTTGACGTTGTTGTTGTTGTTGTTTATTTAAAGTTGTTGTTGTTGTTGTTGTTTATTTGACATTGTTGTTGTTGTTGACGTTGTTGTTGTTGTTTATTTGACATTGTTGTTGTTGTTGTTGTTGACGTTGTTGGTGTTGTTGTTTATTTGACGTTGTTGTTGTTGTTGTTTATTTGATGTTGTTTTAGATGTTGTTGTTTATTTGACGTTGTTGTTGTTGTTGTTGTTGTTGTTGTTTATTTAACGTTGTTTTAGATGTTGTTGTTTATTTGACGGTGTTGTTGTTTATTTGACATTGTTGTTGTTGTTGACGTTGTTGTTGTTGTTGTTTTTTTGACATTGTTGTTGTTGTTGTTGTTGACGTTGTTGGTGTTGTTGTTTATTTGATGTTGTTGTTGTTGTTGTTGTTTATTTGACGTTGTTTTAGTTGTTGTTGTTTATTTGACATTGTTGTTGTTGTTTATTTGACGTTTTTGTTTTTGACATTGTTGTTGTTGTTATTTATATGACGTTGTTGTTGTTGTTGTTTATTTGACATAGTTGTTGTTGTTGACGTTGTTGTTGTTGTTGTTTATTTGACGTTTTTGTTGTTGATGATGTTGTTGTTGTTGTTTATTTGACGTTGTTGTTATTGTTTATTTGACGTTGTTGTTGTTGTTTATTTGACGTTGTTGTTGTTGTTATTGTTGTTGTTTATTTGACGTTGTTATTGTTGTTGTTGTTTATTTGATGTTGTTGTTGATGTTTATTTGACGTTGGTGTTGTTGTTGTTTATTTGACGTTGTTGTTGTCGTTGTTATTTATTTGACGTTGTTGTTGTTGTTATTGTTTATTTGACGTTGTTGTTGTTGTTGTTGTTTATTTGACGTTGTTATTGTTGTTTATTTGACGTTGTTTTTGTTATTTGACGTTGTTGTTGTTGTTGTTGTTGTATTTGTTGTTGTTGTTGTTGTTGCTTATTTGACGTTGTTGTATTTGTTGTTGTTTAGTTGACGTTGTTGCTGTTGTTTATTTGACGTTGTTGTTGTTGTTTATTTGATGTTGTTGTTGTTTATTTGATGTTGTTGTTGTTGACGTTGTTGTTGTTGTTGTTGTTGTTGTTTATTTGACGTTGTTATTGTTGTTGCTGTTGTTTATTTGACGTTGTTGTTGTCGTTGTTGTTGTTTATTTGACGTTGTTGTTGTTGTTGTTTATTTGACGTTGTTGTTATTTATTTGACGTTGTTGTTGTTGTTGTTGTTGTTGTTTATTTGACGTTGTTGTTGTTGTTTCTTTGACGTTGTTGTTGTTTATTTGACGTTGTTGTTGTTTATTTGACATTGTTGTTGTTGTTGTTGACGTTGTTGTTGTTGTTTATTTGACATTGTTGTTGTTGTTGTTGGTGTTGTTGTTTATTTGACGTTGTTGTTGTTGTTGTTGTTTATTTGACGTTGTTTTAGTTGTTGTTGTTTATTTGGCGTTGTTGTTGTTTATTTGACATTGTTGTTGTTGACATTGTTGTTGTTGTTGTTTATTTGACGTAGTAGTTGTTATTGACGTTGTTGTTGTTGTTGTTGCTTATTTGACGTTTTTGTTGTTGTTGATGTTGTTGTTGTTGTTGTTTATTTGACGTTGTTGTTGTTGTTTATTTGACGTTGCTATTGTTGTTATTGTTGTTGTTTATTTGACGTTGTTGTTGTTTATTTGATGTTGTTGTTAATGTTGTTTATTTGACATTGTTGTGGTTGTTGACGTTGTTGTTGTTGTTTATTTGACATTGTTGTTGTTGTTTATTTGACGTTGTTGTTGTTTATTTGACGTAGTTGTTGTTGTTGACGTTGTTGTTGTTGTTGTTGTTTATTTGACGTTGTTGTTGTTGTTGTTGTTTATTTGATGTTGTTGTTGTTGTTATTGTTGTTGTTTATTTGACGTTGTTATTGTTGTTGTTTATTTGATGTTGTTGTTGTTGTTTAATTGACATTGTTGTTGTTTATTTGACGTTGTTGTTGTTGTTGTTTATTTGACGTTGTTGTTGTTTATTGGACGTTGTTGTTGTTGTATATTTGACGGTGCTGTTGTTGTTGTTGTTTATTTGACGTTGTTGTTATTGTTGTTTATTTGACATTGTTGTTATTGTTGACGTTGTTGTTGTTGTTGTTGTTGTTTATTTGACGTTGTTGTTGTTGTTGTTTATTTCATGTTATTAATGTTGTTGATGTTGTTGTTTATTTGACGTTGTAGTTGTTGTTTATTTGACGTTGTTGTTGTTGTTGACATTGTTGTTGTTGTTGTTTATTTGATGTTGTTGTTGTTGTTTATTTGACATTGTTGTTGTTGTTGTTGACGTTGTTGTTGTTGTTGTTTATTTGACATTGTTGTTGTTGTTGACGTTGTTGGTTTTGTTGTTTATTTGACGTTGTTGTTGTTGTTTATTAGACGTTGTTTTAGTTGTTGTTGTTTATTTGACGTTGTTGTTGTTGTTTATTTGACGTTGTTGTTGTTGACATTGTTGTTGTTGTTGTTGTTTATTTGACGTTGTTTTTGTTGTTGTTCTTTATTTGGCGTTGTTGTTGTTGTTTATTTGACATTGTTGTTGTTGACAATGTTGTTGTTGTTTATTTGACATAGTTTTTGTTGTTGACATTGTTGTTGTTGTTGTTGTTTATTTGACGTTTTTGTTGTTCTTGATGTTGTTGTTGTTGTTGTTTATTTGACGTTGTTGTTGTTGTTGTTTATTTGACGTTGTTTTAGTTGTTGTAGTTTATTTGGCGTTGTTGTTGTTTATTTGACATTGTTGTTGTTGACATTGTTGTTGTTGTTGTTTATTTGACGTTGTTGTTGTTGTTGTTTATTTGATGTTGTTGTTGTTGTTTATTTGACGTAGTTGTTGTTGTTGACGTTGTTGTTGTTGCTGTTGTTGTTGTTGTTTATTTGACGTTTTTGTTGTTGTTGATGTTGTTGTTGTTGTTTATTTGACGTTGTTGTTATTGTTGTTTATTTGACGTTGTTGTTGTTGTTTATATGACGTTGTTGTTGTTATTGTTGTTGTTTATTTGACGTTGTTGTTGTTGTTGTTGTTGTTGTTGTTTATTTGATGTTGTTGTTGTTGTTTATTTGAAATTGTTGTTGTTGTTGACGTTGTTGTTGTTGTTTATTTGACATTGTTGTTATTGTTGTTGTTGACGTTGTTGGTGTTGTTGTTTATTTGACGTTGTTGTTGTTGTTGTTGTTTATTTGATGTTGTTTTAGTTGTTGTTGTTTATTTGACGTTGTTGTTGTTGTTTATTTGACGTTGTTGTTGTTGTTGTTGTTTATTTGACGTTGTTATTGTTGTTTATTTGACGTTGTTATTGTTGTTTATTTGACGTTGTTTTTGTTATTTGACGTTGTTGTTGTTGTTGTATTAGTTGTTGTTGTTGTTGCTTATTTGACGTTGTTGTTATTGTTGTTGTTTATTTGACGTTTATGTTGTTGTTTATTTGACGTTGTTGTTGTTGTTGTTTATTTGATGTTGTTGTTGTTGTTGTTTATTTGACGTTGTTGTTGACGTTGTTGTTGTTGTTGTTTATTTGACGTTGTTATTGTTGTTGTTGTTGTTTATTTGACGTTGTTGTTGTCGTTGTTGTTGTTTATTTGACGTTGTTGTTGTTGTTGTTGTTTATTTGACGTTGTTATAGTTGTTATTTATTTGACGTTGTTGTTGTTGTTTATTTGACGTTGTTGTTGTTGTTGTTTATTTGACGTTGTTGTTGTTGTTGTTTATTTGACATTGTTGTTGTTGTTGTTGACGTTGTTGTTGTTGTTTATTTGACATTGTTGTTGTTGTTGTTGGTGTTGTTGTTTATTTGACGTTGTTGTTGTTATTGTTGTTGTTGTTTATTTGACGTTGTTTTAGTTGTTGTTGTTTATTTGGCGTTGTTGTTGTTTATTTGACATTGTTGTTGTTGACATTGTTGTTGTTGTTGTTTATTTGACGTAGTTGTTGTTGTTGACGTTGTTGTTGTTGCTTATTTGACGTTTTTGTTGTTGTTGATGTTGTTGTTGTTGTTTATTTGACGTTGTTGTTGTTGTTTATTTGACGTTGTTGTTGTTGTTGTTATTGTTGTTGTTTATTTGACGTTGTTGTTGTTGTTGTTGTTTATTTGATGTTGTTGCTGTTGTTTATTTGACATTGATGTTGTTGTTGACGTTGTTGTTTATTTGACATTGTTGTTGTTGTTGTTTATTTGACGTTGTTGTTGTTTATTTGACGTAGTTGTTGTTGTTGACATTGTTGTTGTTGTTGTTGTTGTTTATTTGACGTTTTTGTTGTTGTTGATGTTGTTGTTGTTTATTTGACGTTGTTGTTATTGTCTATTTGACGTTGTTGTTGTTGTTGTTTATTTGACGTTGTTGTTGTTATTATTGTTGTTGTTTATTTGAGGTTGTTATTGTTGTTTATTTGATGTTGTTGTTGTTGTTGTTTATTTGACGTTGGTGTTGTTGTTGTTTATATTACGTTGTTGTTGTTGTTATTTATTTGACGTTGTTGTTGTTGTTATTGTTTATAAGAAGTTGTTGTTGTTGTTTATTTGACGTTGTTATTGTTGTTTATTTGACGTTTTTGTTATTGTTGTTGTTTATTTGACGTTGTTGTTGTTGTTTATTGGACGTTGTTATTGTTGTTGTTGTTGTTGTTTATTTGACGTTGTTGTTGTCGTTGTTATTGTTTATTTGACGTTGTTGTTGTTGTTGTTGTTTATTTGACGTTGTTGTTGTTGCTGTTATTTATTTGACGTTGTTGTTGTTTATTTAACGTTGTTGTTGTTGTTTATTTGACGTTGTTGTTGTTGTTGTTTATTTGAAATTGTTGTTGTTGTTGTTGTTGTTTATTTGACATTGTTGTTGTTGTTGGTGTTGTTGTTTATTTGACGTTGTTGTTGTTGTTGTTGTTTATTTGACGTTGTTTTAGTTGTTGTAGTTTATTTGGCGTTGTTGTTGTTTATTTGACATTGTTGTTATTGTTGTTTATTTGACGTTGTTGTTGTTGTTTATATGACGTTGTTGTTGTTATTGTTGTTGTTTATTTGACGTTGTTGTTGTTGTTGTTGTTGTTTATTTGATGTTGTTGTTGTTGTTTATTTGAAATTGTTGTTGTTGTTGACGTTGTTGTTGTTGTTTATTTGACATTGTTGTTATTGTTGTTGTTGACGTTGTTGGTGTTGTTGTTTATTTGACGTTGTTGTTGTTGTTGTTGTTTATTTGATGTTGTTTTAGTTGTTGTTGTTTATTTGACGTTGTTGTTGTTGTTTATTTGACGTTGTTGTTGTTGTTGTTGTTTATTTGACGTTGTTGTTGTTGACATTGTTGTTGTTGTTGTTTATTTGACGTTGTTTTTGTTGTTGTTGTTTATTTGGCGTTGTTGTTGTTGTTGTTGTTTATTTGACATTGTTGTTGTTGACATTGTTGTTGTTGTTGTTTATTTGACGTAGTTTTTGTTGTTGACGTTGTTGTTGTTGTTTATTTGACGTTTTTGTTGTTCTTGATGTTGTTGTTGTTGTTAATTTGATGTTGTTGTTGTTGTTGTTTATTTGACGTTGTTGTTGTTCATTTGACGTTATTGTTGTTGTTGTTTATTTGACGTTGTTGTTGTTATTGATGTTGTTTATTTGACGTTGTTGTTGTTGTTGTTTATTTAAAGTTGTTGTTGTTGTTGTTGTTGTTTATTTGACATTGTTGTTGTTGTTGACGTTGTTGTTGTTGTTTATTTGACATTGTTGTTGTTGTTGTTGTTGACATTGTTGGTGTTGTTGTTTATTTGACGTTGTTGTTGTTGTTGTTTATTTGATGTTGTTTTAGATGTTGTTGTTTATTTGACGTTGTTGTTGTTGTTGTTGTTGTTTATTTAACGTTGTTTTAGATGTTGTTGTTTATTTGACGGTGTTGTTGTTTATTTGACATTGTTGTTGTTGTTGACGTTGTTGTTGTTGTTGTTTTTTTGACATTGTTGTTGTTGTTGTTGTTGTTGACGTTGTTGGTGTTGTTGTTTATTTGACGTTGTTGTTGTTGTTGTTGTTTATTTGACGTTGTTTTAGTTGTTGTTGTTTATTTGACGTTGTTGTTGTTGTTTATTTGACGTTTTTGTTTTTGACATTGTTGTTGTTGTTATTTATATGACGTTGTTGTTGTTGTTGTTTATTTGACATAGTTGTTGTTGTTGACGTTGTTGTTGTTGTTGTTTATTTGACGTTTTTGTTGTTGATGATGTTGTTGTTGTTGTTTATTTGACGTTGTTGTTATTGTTTATTTGACGTTGTTGTTGTTGTTTATTTGACGTTGTTGTTGTTGTTATTGTTGTTGTTTATTTGACGTTGTTATTGTTGTTGTTGTTTATTTGATGTTGTTGTTGATGTTTATTTGACGTTGGTGTTGTTGTTGTTTATTTGACGTTGTTGTTGTCGTTGTTATTTATTTGACGTTGTTGTTGTTGTTATTGTTTATTTGACGTTGTTGTTGTTGTTGTTGTTGTTTATTTGACGTTGTTATTGTTGTTTATTTGACGTTGTTTTTGTTATTTGACGTTGTTGTTGTTGTTGTTGTTGTATTTGTTGTTGTTGTTGTTGTTGCTTATTTGACGTTGTTGTATTTGTTGTTGTTTAGTTGACGTTGTTGCTGTTGTTTATTTGACGTTGTTGTTGTTGTTTATTTGATGTTGTTGTTGTTTATTTGACGTTGTTGTTGTTGACGTTGTTGTTGTTGTTGTTGTTGTTGTTTATTTGACGTTGTTATTGTTGTTGCTGTTGTTTATTTGACGTTGTTGTTGTCGTTGTTGTTGTTTATTTGACGTTGTTGTTGTTGTTGTTTATTTGACGTTGTTGTTATTTATTTGACGTTGTTGTTGTTGTTGTTGTTGTTGTTGTTTATTTGACGTTGTTGTTGTTGTTTCTTTGACGTTGTTGTTGTTTATTTGACGTTGTTGTTGTTTATTTGACATTGTTGTTGTTGTTGTTGACGTTGTTGTTGTTGTTTATTTGACATTGTTGTTGTTGTTGTTGGTGTTGTTGTTTATTTGACGTTGTTGTTGTTGTTGTTGTTGTTTATTTGACGTTGTTTTAGTTGTTGTTGTTTATTTGGCGTTGTTGTTGTTTATTTGACATTGTTGTTGTTGACATTGTTGTTGTTGTTGTTTATTTGACGTAGTAGTTGTTATTGACGTTGTTGTTGTTGTTGTTGCTTATTTGACGTTTTTGTTGTTGTTGATGTTGTTGTTGTTGTTGTTTATTTGACGTTGTTGTTGTTGTTTATTTGACGTTGCTATTGTTGTTATTGTTGTTGTTTATTTGACGTTGTTGTTGTTTATTTGATGTTGTTGTTAATGTTGTTTATTTAACATTGTTGTGGTTGTTGACGTTGTTGTTGTTGTTTATTTGACATTGTTGTTGTTGTTTATTTGACGTTGTTGTTGTTTATTTGACGTAGTTGTTGTTGTTGACGTTGTTGTTGTTGTTGTTGTTTATTTGACGTTGTTGTTGTTGTTGTTGTTTATTTGATGTTGTTGTTGTTGTTATTGTTGTTGTTTATTTGACGTTGTTATTGTTGTTGTTTATTTGATGTTGTTGTTGTTGTTTAATTGACATTGTTGTTGTTTATTTGACGTTGTTGTTGTTGTTGTTTATTTGACGTTGTTGTTGTTTATTGGACGTTGTTGTTGTTGTATATTTGACGGTGCTGTTGTTGTTGTTGTTTATTTGACGTTGTTGTTATTGTTGTTTATTTGACATTGTTGTTATTGTTGACGTTGTTGTTGTTGTTGTTGTTGTTGTTTATTTGACGTTGTTGTTGTTGTTGTTTATTTCATGTTATTAATGTTGTTGATGTTGTTGTTTATTTGACGTTGTAGTTGTTGTTTATTTGACGTTGTTGTTGTTGTTGACATTGTTGTTGTTGTTGTTTATTTGATGTTGTTGTTGTTGTTTATTTGACATTGTTGTTGTTGTTGTTGACGTTGTTGTTGTTGTTGTTTATTTGACATTGTTGTTGTTGTTGACGTTGTTGGTTTTGTTGTTTATTTGACGTTGTTGTTGTTGTTTATTAGACGTTGTTTTAGTTGTTGTTGTTTATTTGACGTTGTTGTTGTTGTTTATTTGACGTTGTTGTTGTTGACATTGTTGTTGTTGTTGTTGTTTATTTGACGTTGTTTTTGTTATTGTTCTTTATTTGGCGTTGTTGTTGTTGTTTATTTGACATTGTTGTTGTTGACAATGTTGTTGTTGTTTATTTGACATAGTTTTTGTTGTTGACATTGTTGTTGTTGTTGTTGTTTATTTGACGTTTTTGTTGTTCTTGATGTTGTTGTTGTTGTTGTTTATTTGACGTTGTTGTTGTTGTTGTTTATTTGACGTTGTTTTAGTTGTTGTAGTTTATTTGGCGTTGTTGTTGTTTATTTGACATTGTTGTTGTTGACATTGTTGTTGTTGTTGTTTATTTGACGTTGTTGTTGTTGTTGTTTATTTGATGTTGTTGTTGTTGTTTATTTGACGTAGTTGTTGTTGTTGACGTTGTTGTTGTTGCTGTTGTTGTTGTTGTTTATTTGACGTTTTTGTTGTTGTTGATGTTGTTGTTGTTGTTTATTTGACGTTGTTGTTATTGTTGTTTATTTGACGTTGTTGTTGTTGTTTATATGACGTTGTTGTTGTTATTGTTGTTGTTTATTTGACGTTGTTGTTGTTGTTGTTGTTGTTGTTGTTTATTTGATGTTGTTGTTGTTGTTTATTTGAAATTGTTGTTGTTGTTGACGTTGTTGTTGTTGTTTATTTGACATTGTTGTTATTATTGTTGTTGACATTGTTGGTGTTGTTGTTTATTTGACGTTGTTGTTGTTGTTGTTGTTTATTTGATGTTGTTTTAGTTGTTGTTGTTTATTTGACGTTGTTGTTGTTGTTTATTTGACGTTGTTGTTGTTGTTGTTGTTTATTTGACGTTGTTGTTGTTGACATTGTTGTTGTTGTTGTTTATTTGACGTTGTTTTTGTTGTTGTTGTTTATTTGGCGTTGTTGTTGTTGTTGTTTATTTGACATTGTTGTTGTTGACATTGTTGTTGTTGTTGTTTATTTGACGTAGTTTTTGTTGTTGACGTTGTTGTTGTTGTTTATTTGACGTTTTTGTTGTTCTTGATGTTGTTGTTGTTGTTAATTTGATGTTGTTGTTGTTGTTGTTTATTTGACGTTGTTGTTGTTCATTTGACGTTATTGTTGTTGTTGTTTATTTGACGTTGTTGTTGTTATTGATGTTGTTTATTTGACGTTGTTGTTGTTGTTGTTTATTTAAAGTTGTTGTTGTTGTTGTTGTTTATTTGACATTGTTGTTGTTGTTGACGTTGTTGTTGTTGTTTATTTGACATTGTTGTTGTTGTTGTTGTTGACGTTGTTGGTGTTGTTGTTTATTTGACGTTGTTGTTGTTGTTGTTTATTTGATGTTGTTTTAGATGTTGTTGTTTATTTGACGTTGTTGTTGTTGTTGTTGTTGTTGTTGTTTATTTAACGTTGTTTTAGATGTTGTTGTTTATTTGACGGTGTTGTTGTTTATTTGACATTGTTGTTGTTGTTGACGTTGTTGTTGTTGTTGTTTTTTTGACATTGTTGTTGTTGTTGTTGTTGACGTTGTTGGTGTTGTTGTTTATTTGACGTTGTTGTTGTTGTTGTTTATTTGACGTTGTTTTAGTTGTTGTTGTTTATTTGACGGTGTTGTTGTTGTTTATTTGACGTTTTTGTTTTTGACATTGTTGTTGTTGTTATTTA
This sequence comes from Vicia faba, assembly GCA_948472305.1. NCBI lineage: Eukaryota > Viridiplantae > Streptophyta > Magnoliopsida > Fabales > Fabaceae > Vicia > Vicia faba. The sequence goes on from OX451737.1 coordinate 316,001,837, forward strand.
TATGACGTTGTTGTTGTTGTTGTTTATTTGACATAGTTGTTGTTGTTGACGTTGTTGTTGTTGTTGTTTATTTGACGTTTTTGTTGTTGATGATGTTGTTGTTGTTGTTTATTTGACGTTGTTGTTATTGTTTATTTGACGTTGTTGTTGTTGTTTATTTGACGTTGTTGTTGTTGTTATTGTTGTTGTTTATTTGACGTTGTTATTGTTGTTGTTGTTTATTTGATGTTGTTGTTGATGTTTATTTGACGTTGGTGTTGTTGTTGTTTATTTGACGTTGTTGTTGTCGTTGTTATTTATTTGACGTTGTTGTTGTTGTTATTGTTTATTTGACGTTGTTGTTGTTGTTGTTTATTTGACGTTGTTATTGTTGTTTATTTGACGTTGTTTTTGTTATTTGACGTTGTTGTTGTTGTTGTTGTATTTGTTGTTGTTGTTGTTGTTGCTTATTTGACGTTGTTGTATTTGTTGTTGTTTAGTTGACGTTGTTGCTGTTGTTTATTTGACGTTGTTGTTGTTGTTTATTTGATGTTGTTGTTGTTTATTTGACGTTGTTGTTGTTGACGTTGTTGTTGTTGTTGTTGTTGTTGTTTATTTGACGTTGTTATTGTTGTTGCTGTTGTTTATTTGACGTTGTTGTTGTCGTTGTTGTTGTTTATTTGACGTTGTTGTTGTTGTTGTTTATTTGACGTTGTTGTTATTTATTTGACGTTGTTGTTGTTGTTGTTGTTGTTGTTGTTTATTTGACGTTGTTGTTGTTGTTTCTTTGACGTTGTTGTTGTTTATTTGACGTTGTTGTTGTTTATTTGACATTGTTGTTGTTGTTGTTGACGTTGTTGTTGTTGTTTATTTGACATTGTTGTTGTTGTTGTTGGTGTTGTTGTTTATTTGACGTTGTTGTTGTTGTTGTTGTTGTTTATTTGACGTTGTTTTAGTTGTTGTTGTTTATTTGGCGTTGTTGTTGTTTATTTGACATTGTTGTTGTTGACATTGTTGTTGTTGTTGTTTATTTGACGTAGTAGATGTTATTGACGTTGTTGTTGTTGTTGTTGCTTATTTGACGTTTTTGTTGTTGTTGATGTTGTTGTTGTTGTTGTTTATTTGACGTTGTTGTTGTTGTTTATTTGACGTTGCTATTGTTGTTATTGTTGTTGTTTATTTGACGTTGTTGTTGTTTATTTGATGTTGTTGTTAATGTTGTTTATTTGACATTGTTGTGGTTGTTGACGTTGTTGTTGTTGTTTATTTGACATTGTTGTTGTTGTTTATTTGACGTTGTTGTTGTTTATTTGACGTAGTTGTTGTTGTTGACGTTGTTGTTGTTGTTGTTGTTTATTTGACGTTGTTGTTATTGTTGTTGTTTATTTGATGTTGTTGTTGTTGTTATTGTTGTTGTTTATTTGACGTTGTTATTGTTGTTGTTTATTTGATGTTGTTGTTGTTGTTTAATTGACATTGTTGTTGTTTATTTGACGTTGTTGTTGTTGTTGTTTATTTGACGTTGTTGTTGTTTATTGGACGTTGTTGTTGTTGTATATTTGACGGTGCTGTTGTTGTTGTTGTTTATTTGACGTTGTTGTTATTGTTGTTTATTTGACATTGTTGTTATTGTTGACGTTGTTGTTGTTGTTGTTGTTGTTTATTTGACGTTGTTGTTGTTGTTGTTTATTTCATGTTATTAATGTTGTTGATGTTGTTGTTTATTTGACGTTGTAGTTGTTGTTTATTTGACGTTGTTGTTGTTGTTGACATTGTTGTTGTTGTTGTTTATTTGATGTTGTTGTTGTTGTTTATTTGACATTGTTGTTGTTGTTGTTGACGTTGTTGTTGTTGTTGTTTATTTGACATTGTTGTTGTTGTTGACGTTGTTGGTTTTGTTGTTTATTTGACGTTGTTGTTGTTGTTTATTAGACGTTGTTTTAGTTGTTGTTGTTTATTTGGCGTTGTTGTTGTTGTTTATTTGACATTGTTGTTGTTGACATTGTTGTTGTTGTTTATTTGACATAGTTTTTGTTGTTGACATTGTTGTTGTTGTTGTTGTTTATTTGACGTTTTTGTTGTTCTTGATGTTGTTGTTGTTGTTGTTTATTTGACGTTGTTGTTGTTGTTGTTTATTTGACGTTGTTTTAGTTGTTGTAGTTTATTTGGCGTTGTTGTTGTTTATTTGACATTGTTGTTGTTGACATTGTTGTTGTTGTTGTTTATTTGACGTTGTTGTTGTTGTTGTTGTTTATTTGATGTTGTTGTTGTTGTTTATTTGACGTAGTTGTTGTTGTTGACGTTGTTGTTGTTGCTGTTGTTGTTGTTGTTTATTTGACGTTTTTGTTGTTGTTGATGTTGTTGTTGTTGTTTATTTGACGTTGTTGTTATTGTTGTTTATTTGACGTTGTTGTTGTTGTTTATATGACGTTGTTGTTGTTATTGTTGTTGTTTATTTGACGTTGTTGTTGTTGTTGTTGTTGTTGTTGTTTATTTGATGTTGTTGTTGTTGTTTATTTGAAATTGTTGTTGTTGTTGACGTTGTTGTTGTTGTTTATTTGACATTGTTGTTATTGTTGTTGTTGACGTTGTTGGTGTTGTTGTTTATTTGACGTTGTTGTTGTTGTTGTTGTTGTTTATTTGATGTTGTTTTAGTTGTTGTTGTTTATTTGACGTTGTTGTTGTTGTTTATTTGACGTTGTTGTTGTTGTTGTTGTTGTTTATTTAACGTTGTTTTAGATGTTGTTGTTTATTTGACGGTGTTGTTGTTTATTTGACATTGTTGTTGTTGTTGACGTTGTTGTTGTTGTTGTTTTTTTGACATTGTTGTTGTTGTTGTTGTTGACGTTGTTGGTGTTGTTGTTTATTTGACGTTGTTGTTGTTGTTGTTGTTGTTTATTTGACGTTGTTTTAGTTGTTGTTGTTTATTTGACGTTGTTGTTGTTGTTTATTTGACGTTTTTGTTTTTGACATTGTTGTTGTTGTTATTTATATGACGTTGTTGTTGTTGTTGTTTATTTGACATAGTTGTTGTTGTTGACGTTGTTGTTGTTGTTGTTTATTTGACGTTTTTGTTGTTGATGATGTTGTTGTTGTTGTTTATTTGACGTTGTTGTTATTGTTTATTTGACGTTGTTGTTGTTGTTTATTTGACGTTGTTGTTGTTGTTGTTATTGTTGTTGTTTATTTGACGTTGTTATTGTTGTTGTTGTTTATTTGATGTTGTTGTTGATGTTTATTTGACGTTGGTGTTGTTATTGTTTATTTGACGTTGTTGTTGTCGTTGTTATTTATTTGACGTTGTTGTTGTCGTTGTTATTTATTTGACGTTGTTGTTGTTGTTATTGTTTATTTGACGTTGTTGTTGTTGTTGTTGTTTATTTGACGTTGTTGTTGTTGTTATTTATTTGACGTTGTTGTTGTTGTTATTGTTTATTTGACGTTGTTGTTGTTGTTGTTGTTGTTTATTTGACGTTGTTATTGTTGTTTATTTGACGTTGTTATTGTTGTTTATTTGACGTTGTTTTTGTTATTTGACGTTGTTGTTGTTGTTGTATTAGTTGTTGTTGTTGTTGCTTATTTGACGTTGTTGTTATTGTTGTTGTTTATTTGACGTTGTTGTTGTTGTTTATTTGACGTTGTTGTTGTTGTTGTTTATTTGATGTTGTTGTTGTTGTTGTTTATTTGACGTTGTTGTTGACGTTGTTGTTGTTGTTGTTTATTTGACGTTGTTATTGTTGTTGTTGTTGTTTATTTGACGTTGTTGTTGTCGTTGTTGTTGTTTATTTGACGTTGTTGTTGTTGTTGTTGTTTATTTGACGTTGTTATAGTTGTTATTTATTTGACGTTGTTGTTGTTGTTTATTTGACGTTGTTGTTGTTGTTGTTGTTTATTTGACGTTGTTGTTGTTGTTGTTTATTTGACATTGTTGTTGTTGTTGTTGACGTTGTTGTTGTTGTTTATTTGACATTGTTGTTGTTGTTGTTGGTGTTGTTGTTTATTTGACGTTGTTGTTGTTATTGTTGTTGTTGTTTATTTGACGTTGTTTTAGTTGTTGTTGTTTATTTGGCGTTGTTGTTGTTTATTTGACATTGTTGTTGTTGACATTGTTGTTGTTGTTGTTTATTTGACGTAGTTGTTGTTGTTGACGTTGTTGTTGTTGCTTATTTGACGTTTTTGTTGTTGTTGATGTTGTTGTTGTTGTTTATTTGACGTTGTTGTTGTTGTTTATTTGACATTGTTGTTGTTGTTATTGTTGTTGTTTATTTGACGTTGTTGTTGTTGTTGTTGTTTATTTGATGTTGTTGCTGTTGTTTATTTGACATTGATGTTGTTGTTGACGTTGTTGTTTATTTGACATTGTTGTTGTTGTTGTTTATTTGACGTTGTTGTTGTTTATTTGACGTAGTTGTTGTTGTTGACATTGTTGTTGTTGTTGTTGTTGTTGTTTATTTGACGTTTTTGTTGTTGTTGATGTTGTTGTTGTTTATTTGACGTTGTTGTTATTGTCTATTTGACGTTGTTGTTGTTGTTGTTTATTTGACGTTGTTGTTGTTATTATTGTTGTTGTTTATTTGAGGTTGTTATTGTTGTTTATTTGATGTTGTTGTTGTTGTTGTTTATTTGACGTTGGTGTTGTTGTTGTTTATATTACGTTGTTGTTGTTGTTATTTATTTGACGTTGTTGTTGTTGTTATTGTTTATAAGAAGTTGTTGTTGTTGTTTATTTGACGTTGTTATTGTTGTTTATTTGACGTTTTTGTTATTGTTGTTGTTTATTTGACGTTGTTGTTGTTGTTTATTGGACGTTGTTATTGTTGTTGTTGTTGTTGTTGTTTATTTGACGTTGTTGTTGTCGTTGTTATTGTTTATTTGACGTTGTTGTTGTTGTTGTTGTTGTTTATTTGACGTTGTTGTTGTTGCTGGTATTTATTTGACGTTGTTGTTGTTTATTTAACGTTGTTGTTGTTGTTTATTTGACGTTGTTGTTGTTGTTGTTTATTTGACATTGTTGTTGTTGTTGTTGTTTATTTGACATTGTTGTTGTTGTTGGTGTTGTTGTTTATTTGACGTTGTTGTTGTTGTTGTTGTTGTTTATTTGACGTTGTTTTAGTTGTTGTAGTTTATTTGGCGTTGTTGTTGTTTATTTGACATTGTTGTTATTGTTGTTTATTTGACGTTGTTGTTGTTGTTTATATGACGTTGTTATTGTTATTGTTGTTGTTTATTTGACGTTGTTGTTGTTGTTGTTGTTGTTTATTTGATGTTGTTGTTGTTGTTGTTTATTTGAAATTGTTGTTGTTGTTGACGTTGTTGTTGTTGTTTATTTGACATTGTTGTTATTGTTGTTGTTGACGTTGTTGGTGTTGTTGTTTATTTGACGTTGTTGTTGTTGTTGTTGTTTATTTGATGTTGTTTTAGTTGTTGTTGTTTATTTGACGTTGTTGTTGTTGTTTATTTGACGTTGTTGTTGTTGTTGTTTATTTGACGTTGTTGTTGTTGACATTGTTGTTGTTGTTGTTTATTTGACGTTGTTTTTGTTGTTGTTGTTTATTTGGCGTTGTTGTTGTTGTTGTTTATTTGACATTGTTGTTGTTGACATTGTTGTTGTTGTTGTTTATTTGACGTAGTTTTTGTTGTTGACGTTGTTGTTGTTGTTTATTTGACGTTTTTGTTGTTCTTGATGTTGTTGTTGTTGTTAATTTGATGTTGTTGTTGTTGTTGTTTATTTGACGTTGTTGTTGTTCATTTGACGTTATTGTTGTTGTTGTTTATTTGACGTTGTTGTTGTTATTGATGTTGTTTATTTGACGTTGTTGTTGTTGTTGTTTATTTAAAGTTGTTGTTGTTGTTGTTGTTTATTTGACATTGTTGTTGTTGTTGACGTTGTTGTTGTTGTTGTTTATTTGACATTGTTGTTGTTGTTGTTGTTGTTGACGTTGTTGGTGTTGTTGTTTATTTGACGTTGTTGTTGTTGTTGTTTATTTGATGTTGTTTTAGATGTTGTTGTTTATTTGACGTTGTTGTTGTTGTTGTTGTTGTTTATTTAACGTTGTTTTAGATGTTGTTGTTTATTTGACGGTGTTGTTGTTTATTTGACATTGTTGTTGTTGTTGACGTTGTTGTTGTTGTTGTTTTTTTGACATTGTTGTTGTTGTTGTTGACGTTGTTGGTGTTGTTATTTATTTGACGTTGTTGTTGTTGTTGTTGTTTATTTGACGTTGTTTTAGTTGTTGTTGTTTATTTGACGTTGTTGTTGTTGTTTATTTGACGTTTTTGTTTTTGACATTGTTGTTGTTGTTATTTATATGACGTTGTTGTTGTTGTTGTTTATTTGACATAGTTGTTGTTGTTGACGTTGTTGTTGTTGTTGTTTATTTGACGTTTTTGTTGTTGATGATGTTGTTGTTGTTGTTATTGTTTATTTGACGTTGTTGTTGTTGTTTATTTGACGTTGTTGTTGTTGTTATTGTTGTTGTTTATTTGACGTTGTTATTGTTGTTGTTGTTTATTTGATGTTGTTGTTGATGTTTATTTGACGTTGGTGTTGTTGTTGTTTATTTGACGTTGTTGTTGTCGTTGTTATTTATTTGACGTTGTTGTTGTTGTTATTGTTTATTTGACGTTGTTGTTGTTGTTGTTGTTTATTTGACGTTGTTATTGTTGTTTATTTGACGTTGTTTTTGTTATTTGACGTTGTTGTTGTTGTTGTATTTGTTGTTGTTGTTGTTGTTGCTTATTTGACGTTGTTGTATTTGTTGTTGTTTAGTTGACGTTGTTGCTGTTGTTTATTTGACGTTGTTTTTGTTGTTTATTTGATGTTGTTGTTGTTTATTTGACGTTGTTGTTGTTGACGTTGTTGTTGTTGTTGTTGTTGTTTATTTGACGTTGTTATTGTTGTTGCTGTTGTTTATTTGACGTTGTTGTTGTCGTTGTTGTTGTTTATTTGACGTTGTTGTTGTTGTTTATTTGACGTTGTTGTTATTTATTTGACGTTGTTGTTGTTGTTGTTGTTGTTTATTTGACGTTGTTGTTATTTATTTGACGTTGTTGTTGTTGTTGTTGTTGTTTATTTGACGTTGTTGTTGTTGTTTCTTTGACGTTGTTGTTGTTTATTTGACGTTGTTGTTGTTTATTTGACATTGTTGTTGTTGTTGTTGACGTTGTTGTTGTTGTTTATTTGACATTGTTGTTGTTGTTGTTGGTGTTGTTGTTTATTTGACGTTGTTGTTGTTGTTGTTGTTTATTTGACGTTGTTTTAGTTGTTGTTGTTTATTTGGCGTTGTTGTTGTTTATTTGACATTATTGTTGTTGACATTGTTGTTGTTGTTGTTTATTTGACGTAGTAGTTGTTATTGACGTTGTTGTTGTTGTTGTTGCTTATTTGACGTTTTTGTTGTTGTTGATGTTGTTGTTGTTGTTGTTTATTTGACGTTGTTGTTGTTGTTTATTTGACGTTGCTATTGTTGTTATTGTTGTTGTTTATTTGACGTTGTTGTTGTTTATTTGATGTTGTTTTTAATGTTGTTTATTTGACATTGTTGTGGTTGTTGACGTTGTTGTTGTTGTTTATTTGACATTATTGTTGTTGTTTATTTGACGTTGTTGTTGTTTATTTGACATTGTTGTTGTTGTTGACGTTGTTGGTTTTGTTGTTTATTTGACGTTGTTGTTGTTGTTTATTAGACGTTGTTTTAGTTGTTGTTGTTTATTTGACGTTGTTGTTGTTGTTTATTTGACGTTGTTGTTGTTGACATTGTTGTTGTTGTTGTTTATTTGACGTTGTTTTTGTTGTTGTTCTTTATTTGGCGTTGTTGTTGTTGTTTATTTGACATTGTTGTTGTTGTTTATTTGACATAGTTTTTGTTGTTGACATTGTTGTTGTTGTTGTTGTTTATTTGACGTTTTTGTTGTTCTTGATGTTGTTGTTGTTGTTGTTTATTTGACGTTGTTGTTGTTGTTGTTTATTTGACGTTGTTTTAGTTGTTGTAGTTTATTTGGCGTTGTTGTTGTTTATTTGACATTGTTGTTGTTGACATTGTTGTTGTTGTTGTTTATTTGACGTTGTTGTTGTTGTTGTTGTTTATTTGATGTTGTTGTTGTTGTTTATTTGACGTAGTTGTTGTTGTTGACGTTGTTGTTGTTGTTGTTGTTGTTGTTGTTTATTTGACGTTTTTGTTGTTGTTGATGTTGTTGTTGTTGTTTATTTGACGTTGTTGTTATTGTTGTTTATTTGACGTTGTTGTTGTTGTTTATATGACGTTGTTGTTGTTATTGTTGTTGTTTATTTGACATTGTTGTTGTTGTTGTTGTTTATTTGATGTTGTTGTTGTTGTTTATTTGAAATTGTTGTTGTTGTTGACCTTGTTGTTGTTGTTTATTTGACATTGTTGTTATTGTTGTTGTTGACGTTGTTGGTGTTGTTGTTTATTTGACGTTGTTGTTGTTGTTGTTGTTGTTTATTTGATGTTGTTTTAGTTGTTGTTGTTTATTTGACGTTGTTGTTGTTGTTTATCTGACGTTGTTGTTGTTGTTGTTGTTTATTTAACGTTGTTTTAGATGTTGTTGTTTATTTGACGGTGTTGTTGTTTATTTGACATTGTTGTTGTTGTTGACGTTGTTGTTGTTGTTGTTTTTTTGACATTGTTGTTGTTGTTGTTGTTGACGTTGTTGGTGTTGTTGTTTATTTGACGTTGTTGTTGTTGTTGTTGTTGTTTATTTGACGTTGTTTTAGTTGTTGTTGTTTATTTGACGTTGTTGTTGTTGTTTATTTGACGTTTTTGTTTTTGACATTGTTGTTGTTGTTATTTATATGACGTTGTTGTTGTTGTTGTTTATTTGACATAGTTGTTGTTGTTGACGTTGTTGTTGTTGTTGTTTATTTGACGTTTTTGTTGTTGATGATGTTGTTGTTGTTGTTTATTTGACGTTGTTGTTATTGTTTATTTGACGTTGTTGTTGTTGTTTATTTGACGTTGTTGTTGTTGTTATTGTTGTTGTTTATTTGACGTTGTTATTGTTGTTGTTGTTTATTTGATGTTGTTGTTGATGTTTATTTGACGTTGGTGTTGTTGTTGTTTATTTGACGTTGTTGTTGTCGTTGTTATTTATTTGACGTTGTTGTTGTTGTTATTGTTTATTTGACGTTGTTGTTGTTGTTGTTGTTGTTTATTTGACGTTGTTATTGTTGTTTATTTGACGTTGTTTTTGTTATTTGACGTTGTTGTTGTTGTTGTTGTTGTATTTGTTGTTGTTGTTGTTGTTGCTTATTTGACGTTGTTGTATTTGTTGTTGTTTAGTTGACGTTGTTGCTGTTGTTTATTTGACGTTGTTGTTGTTGTTTATTTGATGTTGTTGTTGTTTATTTGACGTTGTTGTTGTTGACGTTGTTGTTGTTGTTGTTGTTGTTGTTGTTGTTTATTTGACGTTGTTATTGTTGTTGTTGTTGTTTATTTGACGTTGTTGTTGTCGTTGTTGTTGTTTATTTGACGTTGTTGTTGTTGTTGTTTATTTGACGTTGTTGTTATTTATTTGACGTTGTTATTGTTGTTGTTGTTGTTTATTTGACGTTGTTGTTGTTGTTTCTTTGACGTTGTTGTTGTTTATTTGACGTTGTTGTTGTTTATTTGACATTGTTGTTGTTGTTGTTGACGTTGTTGTTGTTGTTTATTTGACATTGTTGTTGTTGTTGTTGGTGTTGTTGTTTATTTGACGTTGTTGTTGTTGTTGTTGTTGTTTATTTGACGTTGTTTTAGTTGTTGTTGTTTATTTGGCGTTGTTGTTGTTTATTTGACATTGTTGTTGTTGACATTGTTGTTGTTGTTGTTTATTTGACGTAGTAGTTGTTATTGACGTTGTTGTTTTTGTTGTTGCTTATTTGACGTTTTTGTTGTTGTTGATGTTGTTGTTGTTGTTGTTTATTTGACGTTGTTGTTGTTGTTTATTTGACGTTGCTATTGTTGTTATTGTTGTTGTTTATTTGACGTTGTTGTTGTTTATTTGATGTTGTTGTTAATGTTGTTTATTTGACATTGTTGTGGTTGTTGACGTTGTTGTTGTTGTTTATTTGACATTGTTGTTGTTGTTTATTTGACGTTGTTGTTGTTTATTTGACGTAGTTGTTGTTGTTGACGTTGTTGTTGTTGTTGTTGTTGTTTATTTGACGTTGTTGTTGTTGTTGTTGTTGTTTATTTGATGTTGTTGTTGTTGTTATTGTTGTTGTTTATTTGACGTTGTTATTGTTGTTGTTTATTTGATGTTGTTGTTGTTGTTTATTTGACGTTGTTGTTGTTGTTGTTTATTTGACGTTGTTGTTGTTGTTGTTTATTTGACGTTGTTGTTGTTTATTGGACGTTGTTGTTGTTGTATATTTGACGGTGCTGTTGTTGTTGTTGTTTATTTGACGTTGTTGTTATTGTTGTTTATTTGACATTGTTGTTATTGTTGACGTTGTTGTTGTTGTTGTTGTTGTTTATTTGACGTTGTTGTTGTTGTTTATTTCATGTTATTGATGTTGTTGATGTTGTTGTTTATTTGACGTTGTAGTTGTTGTTTATTTGACGTTGTTGTTGTTGTTGACATTGTTGTTGTTGTTGTTTATTTGATGTTGTTGTTGTTGTTTATTTGACATTGTTGTTGTTGTTGTTGACGTTGTTGTTGTTGTTGTTTATTTGACATTGTTGTTGTTGTTGACGTTGTTGGTTTTGTTGTTTATTTGACGTTGTTGTTGTTGTTTATTAGACGTTGTTTTAGTTGTTGTTGTTTATTTGACGTTGTTGTTGTTGTTTATTTGACGTTGTTGTTGTTGTTTATTTGACGTTGTTGTTGTTGACATTGTTGTTGTTGTTGTTGTTTATTTGACGTTGTTTTTGTTGTTGTTCTTTATTTGGCGTTGTTGTTGTTGTTTATTTGACATTGTTGTTGTTGACATTGTTGTTGTTGTTTATTTGACATAGTTTTTGTTGTTGACATTGTTGTTGTTGTTGTTGTTTATTTGACGTTTTTGTTGTTCTTGATGTTGTTGTTGTTGTTGTTTATTTGACGTTGTTGTTGTTGTTGTTTATTTGACGTTGTTTTAGTTGTTGTAGTTTATTTGGCGTTGTTGTTGTTTATTTGACATTGTTGTTGTTGACATTGTTGTTGTTGTTGTTTATTTGACGTTGTTGTTGTTGTTGTTGTTTATTTGATGTTGTTGTTGTTGTTTATTTGACGTAGTTGTTGTTGTTGACGTTGTTGTTGTTGTTGTTGTTTATTTGACGTTTTTGTTGTTGTTGATGTTGTTGTTGTTGTTTATTTGACGTTGTTGTTATTGTTGTTTATTTGACGTTGTTGTTGTTGTTTATATGACGTTGTTGTTGTTATTGTTGTTGTTTATTTGACGTTGTTGTTGTTGTTGTTGTTGTTGTTGTTTATTTGATGTTGTTGTTGTTGTTTATTTGAAATTGTTGTTGTTGTTGACGTTGTTGTTGTTGTTTATTTGACATTGTTGTTATTGTTGTTGTTGACGTTGTTGGTGTTGTTGTTTATTTGACGTTGTTGTTGTTGTTGTTGTTGTTTATTTGATGTTGTTTTAGTTGTTGTTGTTTATTTGACGTTGTTGTTGTTGTTTATTTGACGTTGTTGTTGTTGTTGTTTATTTGACGTTGTTGTTGTTGACATTGTTGTTGTTGTTGTTTATTTGACGTTGTTTTTGTTGTTGTTGTTTATTTGGCGTTGTTGTTGTTGTTGTTTATTTGACATTGTTGTTGTTGACATTGTTGTTGTTGTTGTTTATTTGACGTAGTTTTTGTTGTTGACGTTGTTGTTGTTGTTTATTTGACATTTTTGTTGTTCTTGATGTTGTTGTTGTTGTTTATTTGATGTTGTTGTTGTTGTTGTTGTTTATTTGACGTTGTTGTTGTTGTTCATTTGATGTTGTTGTTGTTGTTGTTGTTTATTTGGCGTTGTTGTTGTTATTGTTGTTGTTTATTTGACGTTGTTGTTGTTGTTGTTTATTTAAAGTTGTTGTTGTTGTTGTTGTTTATTTGACATTGTTGTTGTTGTTGACGTTGTTGTTGTTGTTTATTTGACATTGTTGTTGTTGTTGTTGTTGTTGACGTTGTTGGTGTTGTTGTTTATTTGACGTTGTTGTTGTTGTTTATTTGATGTTGTTTTAGATGTTGTTGTTTATTTGACGTTGTTGTTGTTGTTGTTGTTGTTTATTTAACGTTGTTTTAGATGTTGTTGTTTATTTGACGGTGTTGTTGTTTATTTGATATTGTTGTTGTTGTTGGCGTTGTTGTTGTTGTTGTTTATTTGACATTGTTGTTGTTGTTGTTGTTGACGTTGTTGGTGTTGTTGTTTATTTGACGTTGTTGTTGTTGTTGTTGTTTATTTGACGTTGTTTTAGTTGTTGTTGTTTATTTGACGTTGTTGTTGTTGTTTATTTGACGTTTTTGTTTTTGACATTGTTGTTGTTGTTATTTATATGACGTTGTTGTTGTTGTTGTTGTTGTTGTTTATTTGACGTTTTTGTTGTTGTTATTGTTGTTGTTGTTTATTTGAGGTTGTTATTGTTGTTTATTTGATGTTGTTGTTGTTGTTGTTTATTTGACGTTGGTGTTGTTGTTGTTTATATTACGTTGTTGTTGTTGTTATTTATTTGACGTTGTTGTTGTTGTTATTGTTTATTAGAAGTTGTTGTTGTTGTTTATTTGACGTTGTTATTGTTGTTTATTTGACGTTTTTGTTATTGTTGTTGTTTATTTGACGTTGTTGTTGTTGTTTATTGGACGCTGTTATTGTTGTTGTTGTTGTTTATTTGACGTTGTTGTTGTCGTTGTTGTTGTTTATTTGATGTTGTTGTTGTTGTTGTTGTTTATTTGACGTTGTTGTTGTTGTTATTTATTTGACGTTGTTGTTGTTTATTTGACGTTGTTGTTGTTGTTTATTTGACGTTGTTGTTTTTGTTTATTTGACATTGTTGTTGTTGTTTATTTGACATTGTTGTTGTTGTTGTTTATTTGACATTGTTGTTGTTGTTGTTGGTGTTGCTGTTTATTTGACGTTGTTGTTGTTGTTGTTTATTTGACGTTGTTTTAGTTATTGTTGTTTATTTGGCGTTGTTGTTGTTTATTTGACATTGTTGTTGTTGACATTGTTGTTGTTGTTGTTTATTTGACGTAGTTGTTGTTGTTGACGTTGTTGTTGTTGTTGACGTTGTTGTTGTTGTTTATTTGACGTTTTTGTTGTTGTTGATGTTGTTGATGTTGTTGTTTATTTGACGTTGTTGTTATTGTTGTTTATTTGACGTTGTTGTAGTTGTTATTGTTGTTGTTTATTTGACGTTGTTGTTGTTGTTGTTTATTTGACATAGTTGTTGTTGTTGACGTTGTTGTTGTTGTTGTTGTTGTTTATTTGACGTTTTTGTTGTTGATGATGTTGTTGTTGTTGTTTATTTGACGTTGTTGTTATTGTTTATTTGACGTTGTTGTTGTTGTTGTTTATTTGACGTTGTTGTTGTTGTTATTGTTGTTGTTTATTTGACGTTGTTGTTGTTGTTTATTTGATGTTGTTGTTGTTGTTGTTTATTTGACGTTGGTGTTGTTGTTGTTTATTTGACGTTGTTGTTGTTGTTGTTATTTATTTGACGTTGTTGTTGTTGTTATTGTTTATTTGACGTTGTTGTTATTGTTTATTTGACGTTGTTATTGTTGTTTATTTGACGTTGTTTTTGTTATTTGACGTTGTTGTTGTTGTTGTTGTATTTGTTGTTGTTGTTGTTGCTTATTTGACGTTGTTGTTATTGTTGTTGTTTATTTGACAGTGTTGCTGTTGTTTATTTGACGTTGTTGTTGTTGTTTATTTGATGTTGTTGTTGTTTATTTGACGTTGTTGTTGTTGTTTATTTGATGTTGTTGTTGTTTATTTGACGTTGTTGTTGTTGTTGTTGTTGTTGTTTATTTGACGTTGTTATTGTTGTTGCTGTTGTTTATTTGACGTTGTTGTTGTTGTTGTTGTTGTTTATTTGACGTTGTTGTTGTTTATTTGACGTTGTTGTTATTTATTTGACGTTGTTGTTGTTGTTGTTGTTGTTGTTGTTTATTTGACGTTGTTGTTGTTTATTTGACATTGTTGTTGTTGTTTATTTGACGTTGTTGTTGTTGTTGTTTATTTGACATTGTTGTTGTTGTTGTTGTTGACGTTGTTGTTGTTGTTTATTTGACATTGTTGTTGTTGTTGGTGTTGTTGTTGTTTATTTGACGTTGTTGTTGTTGTTGTTTATTTGACGTTGTTGCTGTTGTTTATTTGACGTTGTTGTTGTTATTGTTGTTGTTTATTTGATGTTGTTGTTGTTGTTGTTTACTTGACGTTGTTGTTGTTGACGTTGTTGTTGTTGTTGTTTATTTGACGTTGTTATTGTTGTTGCTGTTGTTTATTTGACGTTGTTGTTGTTGTTGTTTATTTGACGTTGTTGTTGTTGTTGTTTATTTGACGTTGTTGTTATTTATTTGACGTTGTTGTTGTTGTTGTTTATTTGACGTTGTTGTTGTTGTTGTTGTTGTTTATTTGACGTTGTTGTTGTTGTTTATTTGACGTTGTTGTTGTTGTTTATTTGACATTGTTGTTGTTGTTGACGTTGTTGTTGTTGTTTATTTGACATTGTTGTTGTTGTTGGTGGTGTTGTTGTTTATTTGACGTTGTTGTTGTTGTTGTTGTTGTTGTTGTTTATTTGACGTTGTTTTTGTTGTTGTTGTTTATTTGACGTTGTTGTTGTTGTTGTTGTTTATTTGACATTGTTGTTGTTGACATTGTTGTTGTTGTTGTTTATTTGACGTAGTTTTTGTTGTTGTTGTTGTTTATTTGACGTTTTTGTTGTTCTTGATGTTGTTGTTGTTGTTATTTGATGTTGTTGTTGTTGTTTATTTGACGTTGTTGTTGTTGTTGTTCATTTGACGTTGTTGTTGTTGTTTATTTGACGTTGTTGTTGTTATTGATGTTGTTTATTTGACGTTGTTGTTGTTGTTGTTGTTTATTTAATGTTGTTGTTGTTGTTGTTGTTTATTTGACATTGTTGTTGTTGTTGTTGACGTTGTTGTTGTTGTTGTTTATTTGACATTGTTGTTGTTGTTGTTGTTGTTGACGTTGTTGGTGTTGTTGTTTATTTGACTTTGTTGTTGTTGTTGTTGTTGTTTATTAGATGTTGTTGTTTATTTGACGTTGTTGTTGTTGTTTATTTAACGTTGTTTTAGATGTTGTTGTTTACTTGACGATGTTGTTGTTTATTTGACATTGTTGTTGTTGTTGTTTATTTGACATTGTTGTTGTTGTTGCTGACGTTGTTGGTGTTGTTGTTTATTTGACGTTGTTGTTCTTGTTGTTTATTTGACGTTGTTTTAGTTGTTGTTGTTTATTTGACGTTGTTGTTGTTGTTTATTTGACGTTTTTGTTTTTGACATTGTTGTTGTTGTTATTTATATGACGTTGTTGTTGTTGTTTATTTGACATAGTTGTTGTTGTTGACGTTGTTGTTTTTTATTTGACGTTTTTGTTGTTGATGATGTTGTTGTTGTTGTTTATTTGACGTTGTTGTTATTGTTTATTTGACGTTGTTGTTGTTGTTGTTTATTTGACGTTGTTGTTGTTGTTATTGTTGTTGTTTATTTGACGTTGTTGTTGTTGTTTATTTGATGTCGTTGTTGTTTATTTGACGTTGGTGTTGTTGTTGTTTATTTGACGTTGTTGTTGTTATTTATTTGACGTTGTTGTTGTTGTTATTGTTTATTTGACGTTGTTGTTGTTGTTGTTTATTTGACGTTGTTGTTTTTGTTTATTTGACGTTGTTGTTGACGTTGTTGTTGTTGTTGTTTATTTGACGTTGTTATTGTTGTTGCTGTTGTTTATTTGACGTTGTTGTTGTTGTCGTTGTTGTTGTTTATTTGACGTTGTTGTTGTTGTTGTTTATTTGACGTTGTTGTTGTTGTTATTTATTTGACGTTGTTGTTGTTGTTGTTTATTTGACGTTGTTGTTGTTGTTGTTTATTTGACGTTGTTGTTGTTGTTGTTTATTTGACGTTGTTGTTGTTGTTGTTTATTTGACATTGTTGTTGTTGTTGACGTTGTTGTTGTTGTTTATTTGACATTGTTGTTGTTGTTGTTGTTGACGTTGTTGTTGTTTATTTGACATTGTTGTTGTTGTTGTTGGTGTTGTTGTTTATTTGACGTTGTTGTTGTTATTGTTGTTGTTGTTTATTTGACGTTGTTTTAGTTGTTGTTGTTTATTTGACGTAGTTGTTGTTGTTGACGTTGTTGTTGTTGTTGTTGTTGTTGTTGTTTATTTGACGTTTTTGTTGTTGTTGATGTTGTTGTTGTTTATTTGACGTTGTTGTTATTGTCTATTTGACATTGTTGTTGTTGTTGTTGTTTATTTGACGTTGTTGTTGTTGTTATTGTTGTTGTTTATTTGAGGTTGTTATTGTTGTTTATTTGATGTTGTTGTTGTTGTTGTTGTTTATTTGACGTTGGTGTTGTTGTTGTTTATATTACGTTGTTGTTGTTGTTATTTATTTGACGTTGTTGTTGTTGTTGTTGTTATTGTTTATAAGAAGTTGTTGTTGTTGTTTATTTGACGTTGTTGTTGTTGTTTATTTGACGTTTTTGTTATTGTTGTTGTTTATTTGACGTTGTTGTTGTTGTTTATTGGACGTTGTTATTGTTGTTGTTGTTGTTTATTTGACGTTGTTGTTGTCGTTGTTGTTGTTTATTTGACGTTGTTGTTGTTGTTGTTGTTGTTTATTTGACGTTGTTGTTGTTGTTGTTATTTATTTGACGTTGTTGTTGTTTATTTGACGTTGTTGTTGTTGTTTATTTGACGTTGTTGTTGTTGTTTATTTGACGTTGTTGTTGTTGTTTATTTGACATTGTTGTTGTTGTTGTTGTTGTTTATTTGACATTGTTGTTGTTGTTGTTATTGTTTATTTGACGTTGTTGTTGTTGTTTATTTGACGTTGTTGTTGTTGTTGTTATTGTTGTTGTTTATTTGACGTTGTTGTTGTTGTTGTTTATTTGATGTTGTTGTTGTTGTTTATTTGACGTTGGTGTTGTTGTTGTGTATTTGACGTTGTTGTTGTTGTTGTTATTTATTTGACGTTGTTGTTGTTGTTATTGTTTATTTGACGTTGTTGTTGTTGTTGTTGTTTATTTGACGTTGTTATTGTTGTTTATTTGACATTGTTTTTGTTATTTGACGTTGTTGTTGTTGTTGTATTAGTTGTTGTTGTTGTTGCTTATTTGACGTTGTTGTTATTGCTGTTGTTTATTTGACGTTGTTGCTGTTGTTTATTTGACGTTGTTGTTGTTGTTGTTTATTTGATGTTGTTGTTGTTGTTTATTTGAAATTGTTGTTGACGTTGTTGTTGTTGTTTATTTGACGTTGTTATTGTTGTTGCTGTTGTTTATTTGACGTTGTTGTTGTTGTCGTCGTTGTTGTTTATTTGACGTTGTTGTTGTTGTTGTTGTTGTTGTTGTTGTTGTTTATTTGACGTTGTTGTTGTTGTTATTTATTTGACGTTGTTGTTGTTGTTGTTGTTTATTTGACGTTGTTGTTGTTGTTGTTTATTTGACGTTGTTGTTGTTGTTGTTGTTTATTTGACGTTGTTGTTGTTGTTGTTTATTTGACATTGTTGTTGTTGTTGTTGACGTTGTTGTTGTTGTTTATTTGACATTGTTGTTGTTGTTGTTGGTGTTGTTGTTTATTTGACGTTGTTGTTGTTATTGTTGTTGTTGTTTATTTGACGTTGTTTATTTGGCGTTGTTGTTGTTTATTTGACATTGTTGTTGTTGACATTGTTGTTGTTGTTGTTGTTTATTTGACGTAGTTGTTGTTGTTGACGTTGTTGTTGTTGCTTATTTGACGTTTTTGTTGTTGTTGATGTTGTTGTTGTTGTTTATTTGACGTTGTTGTTGTTGTTTATTTGACGTTGTTGTTGTTGTTATTGTTGTTGTTTATTTGACGTTGTTGTTGTTGTTGTTGTTTATTTGATGTTGTTGTTGTTGTTTATTTGACATTGTTGTTGTTGTTGACGTTGTTGTTTATTTGACATTGTTGTTGTTGTTGTTTATTTGACGTTGTTGTTGTTGTTTATTTGACGTAGTTGTTGTTGTTGACGTTGTTGTTGTTGTTGTTGTTGTTTATTTGACGTTTTTGTTGTTGTTGATGTTGTTGTTGTTTATTTGACGTTGTTGTTATTGTCTATTTGACGTTGTTGTTGTTGTTTATTTGACGTTGTTGTTGTTGTTATTGTTGTTGTTTATTTGAGGTTGTTATTGTTGTTTATTTGATGTTGTTTTTGTTGTTGTTGTTGTTGTTTATTTGACGTTGGTGTTGTTGTTGTTTATATTACGTTGTTGTTGTTGTTATTTATTTGACGTTGTTGTTGTTGTTATTGTTTATTAGAAGTTGTTGTTGTTGTTTTGTTGACGTTGTTATTGTTGTTTATTTGACGTTTTTGTTATTGTTGTTGTTTATTTGACGTTGTTGTTGTTGTTTATTGGACAGTGTTATTGTTGTTGTTGTTGTTTATTTGACGTTGTTGTTGTCGTTGTTGTTGTTTATTTGACGTTGTTGTTGTTGTTGTTGTTGTTGTTGTTTATTTGACGTTGTTTTTGTTGTTGTTGTTTATTTGACGTTGTTGTTGTTGTTGTTGTTTATTTGACATTGTTGTTGTTGACATTGTTGTTGTTGTTGTTTATTTGACGTAGTTTTTGTTGTTGTTGTTGTTTATTTGACGTTTTTGTTGTTCTTGATGTTGTTGTTGTTGTTATTTGATGTTGTTGTTGTTGTTTATTTGACGTTGTTGTTGTTGTTGTTCATTTGACGTTGTTGTTGTTGTTTATTTGACGTTGTTGTTGTTATTGATGTTGTTTATTTGACGTTGTTGTTGTTGTTGTTGTTTATTTAATGTTGTTGTTGTTGTTGTTGTTTATTTGACATTGTTGTTGTTGTTGTTGACGTTGTTGTTGTTGTTGTTTATTTGACATTGTTGTTGTTGTTGTTGTTGTTGACGTTGTTGGTGTTGTTGTTTATTTGACTTTGTTGTTGTTGTTGTTGTTGTTTATTTGACGTTGTTTTAGATGTTGTTGTTTATTTGACGTTGTTGTTGTTGTTTATTTAACGTTGTTTTAGATGTTGTTGTTTACTTGACGATGTTGTTGTTTATTTGACATTGTTGTTGTTGTTGTTTATTTGACATTGTTGTTGTTGTTGCTGACGTTGTTGGTGTTGTTGTTTATTTGACGTTGTTGTTCTTGTTGTTTATTTGACGTTGTTTTAGTTGTTGTTGTTTATTTGACGTTGTTGTTGTTGTTTATTTGACGTTTTTGTTTTTGACATTGTTGTTGTTGTTATTTATATGACGTTGTTGTTGTTGTTTATTTGACATAGTTGTTGTTGTTGACGTTGTTGTTTTTTATTTGACGTTTTTGTTGTTGATGATGTTGTTGTTGTTGTTTATTTGACGTTGTTGTTATTGTTTATTTGACGTTGTTGTTGTTGTTGTTTATTTGACGTTGTTGTTGTTGTTATTGTTGTTGTTTATTTGACGTTGTTGTTGTTGTTTATTTGATGTCGTTGTTGTTTATTTGACGTTGGTGTTGTTGTTGTTTATTTGACGTTGTTGTTGTTATTTATTTGACGTTGTTGTTGTTGTTATTGTTTATTTGACGTTGTTGTTGTTGTTGTTTATTTGACGTTGTTGTTTTTGTTTATTTGACGTTGTTGTTGACGTTGTTGTTGTTGTTGTTTATTTGACGTTGTTATTGTTGTTGCTGTTGTTTATTTGACGTTGTTGTTGTTGTCGTTGTTGTTGTTTATTTGACGTTGTTGTTGTTGTTGTTTATTTGACGTTGTTGTTGTTGTTATTTATTTGACGTTGTTGTTGTTGTTGTTTATTTGACGTTGTTGTTGTTGTTGTTTATTTGACGTTGTTGTTGTTGTTGTTTATTTGACGTTGTTGTTGTTGTTGTTTATTTGACATTGTTGTTGTTGTTGACGTTGTTGTTGTTGTTTATTTGACATTGTTGTTGTTGTTGTTGTTGACGTTGTTGTTGTTTATTTGACATTGTTGTTGTTGTTGTTGGTGTTGTTGTTTATTTGACGTTGTTGTTGTTATTGTTGTTGTTGTTTATTTGACGTTGTTTTAGTTGTTGTTGTTTATTTGACGTAGTTGTTGTTGTTGACGTTGTTGTTGTTGTTGTTGTTGTTGTTGTTTATTTGACGTTTTTGTTGTTGTTGATGTTGTTGTTGTTTATTTGACGTTGTTGTTATTGTCTATTTGACATTGTTGTTGTTGTTGTTGTTTATTTGACGTTGTTGTTGTTGTTATTGTTGTTGTTTATTTGAGGTTGTTATTGTTGTTTATTTGATGTTGTTGTTGTTGTTGTTGTTTATTTGACGTTGGTGTTGTTGTTGTTTATATTACGTTGTTGTTGTTGTTATTTATTTGACGTTGTTGTTGTTGTTGTTGTTATTGTTTATAAGAAGTTGTTGTTGTTGTTTATTTGACGTTGTTGTTGTTGTTTATTTGACGTTTTTGTTATTGTTGTTGTTTATTTGACGTTGTTGTTGTTGTTTATTGGACGTTGTTATTGTTGTTGTTGTTGTTTATTTGACGTTGTTGTTGTCGTTGTTGTTGTTTATTTGACGTTGTTGTTGTTGTTGTTGTTGTTTATTTGACGTTGTTGTTGTTGTTGTTATTTATTTGACGTTGTTGTTGTTTATTTGACGTTGTTGTTGTTGTTTATTTGACGTTGTTGTTGTTGTTTATTTGACGTTGTTGTTGTTGTTTATTTGACATTGTTGTTGTTGTTGTTGTTGTTTATTTGACATTGTTGTTGTTGTTGTTATTGTTTATTTGACGTTGTTGTTGTTGTTTATTTGACGTTGTTGTTGTTGTTGTTATTGTTGTTGTTTATTTGACGTTGTTGTTGTTGTTGTTTATTTGATGTTGTTGTTGTTGTTTATTTGACGTTGGTGTTGTTGTTGTGTATTTGACGTTGTTGTTGTTGTTGTTATTTATTTGACGTTGTTGTTGTTGTTATTGTTTATTTGACGTTGTTGTTGTTGTTGTTGTTTATTTGACGTTGTTATTGTTGTTTATTTGACATTGTTTTTGTTATTTGACGTTGTTGTTGTTGTTGTATTAGTTGTTGTTGTTGTTGCTTATTTGACGTTGTTGTTATTGCTGTTGTTTATTTGACGTTGTTGCTGTTGTTTATTTGACGTTGTTGTTGTTGTTGTTTATTTGATGTTGTTGTTGTTGTTTATTTGAAATTGTTGTTGACGTTGTTGTTGTTGTTTATTTGACGTTGTTATTGTTGTTGCTGTTGTTTATTTGACGTTGTTGTTGTTGTCGTCGTTGTTGTTTATTTGACGTTGTTGTTGTTGTTGTTGTTGTTGTTGTTGTTGTTTATTTGACGTTGTTGTTGTTGTTATTTATTTGACGTTGTTGTTGTTGTTGTTGTTTATTTGACGTTGTTGTTGTTGTTGTTTATTTGACGTTGTTGTTGTTGTTGTTGTTTATTTGACGTTGTTGTTGTTGTTGTTTATTTGACATTGTTGTTGTTGTTGTTGACGTTGTTGTTGTTGTTTATTTGACATTGTTGTTGTTGTTGTTGGTGTTGTTGTTTATTTGACGTTGTTGTTGTTATTGTTGTTGTTGTTTATTTGACGTTGTTTATTTGGCGTTGTTGTTGTTTATTTGACATTGTTGTTGTTGACATTGTTGTTGTTGTTGTTGTTTATTTGACGTAGTTGTTGTTGTTGACGTTGTTGTTGTTGCTTATTTGACGTTTTTGTTGTTGTTGATGTTGTTGTTGTTGTTTATTTGACGTTGTTGTTGTTGTTTATTTGACGTTGTTGTTGTTGTTATTGTTGTTGTTTATTTGACGTTGTTGTTGTTGTTGTTGTTTATTTGATGTTGTTGTTGTTGTTTATTTGACATTGTTGTTGTTGTTGACGTTGTTGTTTATTTGACATTGTTGTTGTTGTTGTTTATTTGACGTTGTTGTTGTTGTTTATTTGACGTAGTTGTTGTTGTTGACGTTGTTGTTGTTGTTGTTGTTGTTTATTTGACGTTTTTGTTGTTGTTGATGTTGTTGTTGTTTATTTGACGTTGTTGTTATTGTCTATTTGACGTTGTTGTTGTTGTTTATTTGACGTTGTTGTTGTTGTTATTGTTGTTGTTTATTTGAGGTTGTTATTGTTGTTTATTTGATGTTGTTTTTGTTGTTGTTGTTGTTGTTTATTTGACGTTGGTGTTGTTGTTGTTTATATTACGTTGTTGTTGTTGTTATTTATTTGACGTTGTTGTTGTTGTTATTGTTTATTAGAAGTTGTTGTTGTTGTTTTGTTGACGTTGTTATTGTTGTTTATTTGACGTTTTTGTTATTGTTGTTGTTTATTTGACGTTGTTGTTGTTGTTTATTGGACAGTGTTATTGTTGTTGTTGTTGTTTATTTGACGTTGTTGTTGTCGTTGTTGTTGTTTATTTGACGTTGTTGTTGTTGTTGTTGTTTATTTGACGTTGTTGTTGTTGTTATTTATTTGACGTTGTTGTTGTTTATTTGACGTTGTTGTTGTTGTTTATTTGACGTTGTTGTTGTTGTTTATTTGACGTTGTTGTTGTTGTTGTTGTTTATTTGACATTGTTGTTGTTGTTGTTGTTTATTTAACATTGTTGTTGTTTTTGTTGGTGGTGTTGTTGTTTATTCGAAGTTGTTGTTGTTGTTGTTGTTGTTTATTTGACGTTGTTTTAGTTATTGTTGTTTATTTGGCGTTGCTGTTGTTTATTTGACATTGTTGTTGTTGACATTGTTGTTGTTGTTTATTTGACGTAGTTGTTGTTGTTGACGTTGTTGTTGTTGTTTATTTGACGTTTTTGTTGTTGTTGATGTTGTTGTTTATTTGACGTTGTTGTTATTGTTGTTTATTTGACGTTGTTGTTGTTGTTATTGTTGTTGTTTATTTGACGTTGTTGTTGTTGTTTATTTGACATAGTTATTGTTGTTGACGTTGTTGTTGTTGTTGTTTATTTGACGTTTTTGTTGTTGATGTTGTTGTTGTTGTTGTTTATTTGACGTTGTTTTTGTTGTTGTTGTTTATTTGGGGTTGTTGTTGTTGTTGTTTATTTGACATTGTTGTTGTTGACATTGTTGTTGTTGTTGTTTATTTGACGTAGTTTTTGTTGTTGTTGTTGTTGTTGTTTATTTGACGTTTTTGTTGTTCTTGATTTTGTTGTTGTTGTTGTTATTTGATGTTGTTGTTGTTGTTGTTTATTTGACGTTGTTGTTGTTGTTGTTCATTTGACGTTGTTGTTGTTGTTTATTTGACGTTGTTATTGTTATTGATGTTGTTTATTTGACGTTGTTGTTGTTGTTGTTGTTGTTTATTTAATGTTGTTGTTGTTGTTGTTGTTTATTTGACATTGTTGTTAGTGTTGTTGACGTTGTTGTTGTTGCTTATTTGACATTTTTGTTGTTGTTGATGTTGTTGTTGTTGTTTATTTGACGTTGTTGTTGTTGTTGTTTATTTGACGTTGTTGTTGTTGTTATTGTTGTTGTTTATTTGACGTTGTTGTTGTTGTTGTTTATTTGATGTTGTTGTTGTTGTTTATTTGACATTGTTGTTGTTGACGTTGTTGTTTATTTGACATTGTTGTTGTTGTTGTTTATTTGACGTTGTTGTTGTTGTTTATTTGACGTAGTTGTTGTTGTTGACGTTGTTGTTGTTGTTGTTGTTGTTTATTTGACGTTTTTGTTGTTGTTGATGTTGTTGTTGTTTATTTGACGTTGTTGTTGTTGTTTATTTGACGTTGTTGTTGTTGTTTATTTGACGTTGTTGTTGTTGTTTATTTGACGTTGTTGTTGTTGTTGTTGTTTATTTGACATTGTTGTTGTTGTTGTTGTTTATTTAACATTGTTGTTGTTGTTGTTGGTGTTGTTGTTTATTCGAAGTTGTTGTTGTTGTTGTTTATTTGACGTTGTTTTAGTTATTGTTGTTTATTTGGCGTTGCTGTTGTTTATTTGACATTGTTGTTGTTGACATTGTTGTTGTTGTTTATTTGACGTAGTTGTTGTTGTTGACGTTGTTGTTGTTGTTTATTTGACGTTTTTGTTGTTGATGTTGTTGTTTATTTGACGTTGTTGTTATTGTTGTTTATTTGACGTTGTTGTTGTTGTTATTGTTGTTGTTTATTTGACGTTGTTGTTGTTGTTTATTTGACATAGTTATTGTTGTTGACGTTGTTGTTGTTGTTTATTTGACATTTTTGTTGTTGATGTTGTTGTTGTTGTTGTTTATTTGACGTTGTTTTTGTTGTTGTTGTTTATTTGGCGTTGTTGTTGTTGTTGTTTATTTGACATTGTTGTTGTTGACATTGTTTATGTTGTTGTTTATTTGACGTAGTTTTTGTTGTTGTTGTTGTTGTTGTTTATTTGACGTTTTTGTTGTAATTGATTTTGTTGTTGTTGTTGTTATTTGATGTTGTTGTTGTTGTTGTTTATTTGACGTTGTTGTTGTTGTTGTTGTTCATTTGACGTTGTTGTTGTTGTTTATTTGACGTTGTTATTGTTATTGATGTTGTTTATTTGACGTTGTTGTTGTTGTTATTGTTGTTGTTTATTTGACGTTGTTGTTGTTGTTTATTTGACATAGTTATTGTTGTTGACGTTGTTGTTGTTGTTGTTGTTCATTTGACATATTTATTGTTGTTGACGTTGTTGTTGTTGTTGTTGTTGTTGTTTATTTGACATTTTTGTTGTTGATGTTGTTGTTGTTGTTGTTTATTTGACGTTGTTTTTGTTGTTGTTGTTTATTTGGCGTTGTTGTTGTTGTTTATTTGACATTGTTGTTGTTGACATTGTTGTTGTTGTTGTTTATTTGACGTAGTTTTTGTTGTTGTTGTTGTTTATTTGACGTTTTTGTTGTTCTTGATGTTGTTGTTGTTGTTGTTATTTGATGTTGTTGTTGTTGTTGTTTATTTGACGTTGTTGTTGTTGTTGTTCATTTGACGTTGTTGTTGTTGTTTATTTGACGTTGTTGTTGTTATTGATGTTGTTTATTTGACGTTGTTGTTGTTGTTGTTGTTTATTTAATGTTGTTGTTGTTGTTGTTGTTGTTTATTTGACATTGTTGTTGTTGTTGTTGACGTTGTTGTTGTTGTTTATTTGACATTGTTGTTGTTGTTGTTGTTGTTGTTGTTGACGTTGTTGGTGTTGTTGTTTATTTGACTTTGTTGTTGTTGTTGTTGTTTATTTGACGTTGTTTTAGATGTTGTTGTTTATTTGACGTTGTTGTTGTTTATTTAACGTTGTTTTAGATGTTGTTGTTTATTTGACGGTGTTGTTGTTTATTTGACATTGTTGTTGTTGTTGACGTTGTTGTTGTTGTTTATTTGACATTGTTGTTGTTGTTGCTGACGTTGTTGGTGTTGTTGTTTATTTGACGTTGTTGTTCTTGTTGTTTATTTGACGTTGTTTTAGTTGTTGTTGTTTATTTGACGTTGTTGTTGTTGTTGTTTATTTGACGTTTTTGTTTTTGACATTGTTGTTGTTGTTATTTATATGACGTTGTTGTTGTTGTTTATTTGACATAGTTGTTGTTGTTGACGTTGTTGTTTTTTATTTGACGTTTTTGTTGTTGATGATGTTGTTGTTGTTGTTTATTTGACGTTGTTGTTATTGTTTATTTGACGTTGTTGTTGTTGTTGTTTATTTGACGTTGTTGTTGTTGTTATTGTTGTTGTTTATTTGACGTTGTTGTTGTTGTTTATTTGATGTTGTTGTTGTTGTTTTTTATTTGACGTTGGTGTTGTTGTTGTTTATTTGACGTTGTTGTTGTTGTTATTTATTTGACGTTGTTGTTGTTGTTATTGTTTATTTGACATTGTTGTTGTTGTTGTTGTTTATTTGACGTTGTTGTTGTTGTTTATTTGACGTTGTTGTTGACGTTGTTGTTGTTGTTTATTTGACGTTGTTATTGTTGTTGCTGTTGTTTATTTGACGTTGTTGTTGTCGTTGTTGTTGTTTATTTGACGTTGTTGTTGTTGTTGTTGTTGTTTATTTGACGTTGTTGTTGTTGTTGTTATTTATTTGACGTTGTTGTTGTTGTTTATTTGACGTTGTTGTTGTTGTTGTTTATTTGACGTTGTTGTTGTTGTTGTTTATTTGACATTGTTGTTGTTGTTGTTTATTTGACATTGTTGTTGTTGTTGACGTTGTTGTTGTTGTTTATTTGACATTGTTGTTGTTGTTGTTGGTGTTGTTGTTTATTTGACGTTGTTGTTGTTATTGTTGTTGTTGTTTATTTGACGTTGTTTTAGTTGTTGTTGTTTATTTGACGTAGTTGTTGTTGTTGACGTTGTTGTTGTTGTTGTTGTTGTTGTTGTTGTTTATTTGACGTTTTTGTTGTTGTTGATGTTGTTGTTGTTTATTTGACGTTGTTGTTATTGTCTATTTGACGTTGTTGTTGTTGTTGTTGTTTATTTGACGTTGTTGTTGTTGTTATTGTTGTTGTTTATTTGAGGTTGTTATTGTTGTTTATTTGATGTTGTTGTTGTTGTTTATTTGACGTTGGTGTTGTTGTTGTTTATATTACGTTGTTGTTGTTGTTATTTATTTGACGTTGTTGTTGTTGTTGTTATTGTTTATAAGAAGTTGTTGTTGTTGTTTATTTGACGTTGTTGTTGTTGTTTATTTGACGTTTTTGTTATTGTTGTTGTTTATTTGACGTTGTTGTTGTTGTTTATTGGACGTTGTTATTGTTGTTGTTGTTGTTGTTGTTTATTTGACGTTGTTGTTGTCGTTGTTGTTGTTTATTTGACGTTGTTGTTGTTGTTGTTGTTGTTATTTATTTGACGTTGTTGTTGTTGTTATTTATTTGACGTTGTTGTTGTTTATTTGACGTTGTTGTTGTTGTTTATTTGACGTTGTTGTTGTTGTTTATTTGACGTTGTTGTTGTTGTTGTTTATTTGACATTGTTGTTGTTGTTGTTGTTGTTGTTTATTTGACATTGTTGTTGTTGTTGTTGTTGTTGTTTATTTGACGTTGTTGTTGTTGTTGTTGTTTATTTGACGTTGTTGTTGTTGTTGTTATTTATTTGACGTTGTTGTTGTTGTTTATTTGACGTTGTTGTTGTTGTTGTTTATTTGACGTTGTTGTTGTTGTTGTTGTTTATTTGACATTGTTGTTGTTGTTGTTTATTTGACATTGTTGTTGTTGTTGACGTTGTTGTTGTTGTTGTTTATTTGACATTGTTGTTGTTGTTGTTGACGTTGTTGTTGTTGTTTATTTGACATTGTTGTTGTTGTTCTTGGTGTTGTTGTTTATTTGACGTTGTTGTTGTTATTGTTGTTGTTGTTTATTTGACGTTGTTTTAGTTGTTGTTGTTTATTTGACGTAGTTGTTGTTGTTGACGTTGTTGTTGTTGTTGTTGTTGTTGTTTATTTGACGTTTTTGTTGTTGTTGATGTTGTTGTTGTTTATTTGACGTTGTTGTTATTGTCTACTTGACGTTGTTGTTGTTGTTGTTTATTTGACGTTGTTGTTATTGTTGTTGTTTATTTGAGGTTGTTATTGTTGTTTATTTGATGTTGTTGTTGTTGTTTATTTGACGTTGGTGTTGTTGTTGTTTATATTACGTTGTTGTTGTTGTTATTTATTTGACGTTGTTGTTGTTGTTGTTATTGTTTATAAGAAGTTGTTGTTGTTGTTTATTTGACGTTGTTGTTGTTGTTTATTTGACGTTTTTGTTATTGTTGTTGTTTATTTGACGTTGTTGTTGTTGTTTATTGGTCGTTGTTATTGTTGTTGTTGTTGTTGTTTATTTGACGTTGTTGTTGTCGTTGTTGTTGTTTATTTGACGTTGTTGTTGTTGTTGTTGTTTATTTGACGTTGTTGTTGTTGTTATTTATTTGACGTTGTTGTTGTTTATTTGACGTTGTTGTTGTTGTTTATTTGACGTTGTTGTTGTTGTTTATTTGACGTTGTTGTTGTTGTTGTTTATTTGACATTGTTGTTGTTGTTGTTGTTTATTTGACATTGTTGTTGTTGTTGTTGTTGTTTATTTGACATTGTTGTTGTTGTTGTTTATTTGACGTTGTTGTTGTTGTTATTGTTGTTGTTTATTTGACGTTGTTGTTGTTGTTGTTTATTTGATGTTGTTGTTGTTGTTTATTTGACGTTGGTGTTGTTGTTGTTTATTTGACGTTGTTGTTGTTGTTGTTGTTATTTATTTGACGTTGTTGTTGTTGTTATTGTTTATTTGACGTTGTTGTTGTTGTTGTTGTTGTTTATTTGACGTTGTTATTGTTGTTTATTTGACGTTGTTTTTGTTATTTGACGTTGTTGTTGTTGTTGTATTAGTTGTTGTTGTTGTTGCTTATTTGACGTTGTTGTTATTGCTGTTGTTTATTTGACGTTGTTGCTGTTGTTTATTTGACGTTGTTGTTGTTGTTGTTTATTTGATGTTGTTGTTGTTGTTTATTTGAAATTGTTGTTGACGTTGTTGTTGTTGTTTATTTGACGTTGTTATTGTTGTTGCTGTTGTTTATTTGACGTTGTTGTTGTTGTCGTCGTTGTTGTTTATTTGACGTTGTTGTTGTTGTTGTTGTTGTTGTTGTTGTTTATTTGACGTTGTTGTTGTTGTTGTTATTTATTTGACGTTGTTGTTGTTGTTGTTGTTTATTTGACGTTGTTGTTGTTGTTGTTGTTTATTTGACGTTGTTGTTGTTGTTGTTGTTTATTTGACGTTGTTGTTGTTGTTGTTTATTTGACATTGTTGTTATTGTTGTTGACGTTGTTGTTGTTGTTTATTTGACATTGTTGTTGTTGTTGTTGGTGTTGTTGTTTATTTGACGTTGTTGTTGTTATTGTTGTTGTTGTTTATTTGACGTTGTTTATTTGGCGTTGTTGTTGTTTATTTGACATTGTTGTTGTTGACATTGTTGTTGTTGTTGTTTATTTGACGTAGTTGTTGTTGTTGACGTTGTTGTTGTTGCTTATTTGACGTTTTTGTTGTTGTTGATGTTGTTGTTGTTGTTTATTTGACGTTGTTGTTGTTGTTGTTTATTTGACGTTGTTGTTGTTGTTATTGTTGTGGTTTATTTGACGTTGTTGTTGTTGTTGTTGTTTATTTGATGTTGTTGTTGTTGTTTATTTGACATTGTTGTTGTTGTTGACGTTGTTGTTTATTTGACATTGTTGTTGTTGTTGTTGTTTATTTGACGTTGTTGTTGTTGTTTATTTGACGTAGTTGTTGTTGTTGACGTTGTTGTTGTTGTTGTTGTTTATTTGACGTTTTTGTTGTTGTTGATGTTGTTGTTGTTTATTTGACGTTGTTGTTATTGTCTATTTGACGTTGTTGTTATTGTTTATTTGACGTTGTTGTTGTTATTGTTGTTGTTTATTTGAGGTTGTTATTGTGGTTTATTTGATGTTGTTGTTGTTGTTGTTGTTGTTTATTTGACGTTGGTGTTGTTGTTGTTTATATTACGTTGTTGTTGTTGTTATTTATTTGACGTTGTTGTTGTTGTTATTGTTTATTAGAAGTTGTTGTTGTTGTTTAGTTGACGTTGTTATTGTTGTTTATTTGACGTTTTTGTTATTGTTGTTGTTTATTTGACGTTGTTGTTGTTGTTGTTTATTGGACAGTGTTATTGTTGTTGTTGTTGTTTATTTGACGTTGTTGTTGTCGTTGTTGTTGTTTATTTGACGTTGTTGTTGTTGTTGTTTATTTGACGTTGTTGTTGTTGTTGTTTATTTGACGTTGTTGTTGTTGTTATTTATTTGACGTTGTTGTTGTTTATTTGACGTTGTTGTTGTTGTTTATTTGACGTTGTTGTTGTTGTTTATTTGACGTTGTTGTTGTTGTTGTTGTTGTTTATTTGACATTGTTGTTGTTGTTGTTGTTTATTTAACATTGTTGTTGTTGTTGTTGTTGTTGGTGTTGTTGTTTATTCGAAGTTGTTGTTGTTGTTGTTGTTGTTGTTTATTTGACGTTGTTTTAGTTATTGTTGTTTATTTGGCGTTGCTGTTGTTTATTTGACATTGTTGTTGTTGACATTGTTGTTGTTGTTTATTTGACGTAGTTGTTGTTGTTGACGTTGTTGTTGTTGTTTATTTGACGTTTTTGTTGTTGTTGATGTTGTTGTTTATTTGACGTTGTTGTTATTGTTGTTTATTTGACGTTGTTGTTGTTGTTATTGTTGTTGGTTATTTGACGTTGTTGTTGTTGTTTATTTGACATAGTTATTGTTGTTGACGTTGTTGTTGTTGTTGTTTATTTGACGTTTTTGTTGTTGATGTTGTTGTTGTTGTTGTTTATTTGACGTTGTTTTTGTTGTTATTGTTTATTTGGCGTTGTTGTTGTTGTTGTTTATTTGACATTGTTGTTGTTGACATTGTTGTTGTTGTTGTTTATTTGACGTAGTTTTTGTTGTTGTTGTTGTTTATTTGACGTTTTTGTTGTTCTTGATGTTGTTGTTGTTGTTATTTGATGTTGTTGTTGTTGTTGTTTATTTGACGTTGTTGTTGTTGTTGTTCATTTGACGTTGTTGTTGTTGTTGTTTATTTGACGTTGTTGTTGTTAATGATGTTGTTTATTTGACGTTGTTGTTGTTGTTGTTGTTTATTTAATGTTGTTGTTGTTGTTGTTGTTTATTTGACATTGTTGTTGTTGTTGTTGACGTAGTTGTTGTTGCTTATTTGACGTTTTTGTTGTTGTTGATGTTGTTGTTGTTGTTTATTTGACGTTGTTGTTGTTGTTGTTTATTTGACGTTGTTGTTGTTGTTATTGTTGTTGTTTATTTGACGTTGTTGTTGTTGTTGTTGTTTATTTGATGTTGTGGTTGTTGTTTATTTGACATTGTTGTTGTTGTTGACGTTGTTGTTTATTTGACATTGTTGTTGTTGTTGTTTATTTGACGTTGTTGTTGTTGTTGTTGTTTATTTGACGTAGTTGTTGTTGTTGACGTTGTTGTTGTTGTTGTCGTTGTTGTTTATTTGACGTTTTTGTTGTTGTTGATGTTGTTGTTGTTTATTTGACGTTGTTGTTGTTGTTTATTTGACGTTGTTGTTGTTTATTTGACGTTGTTGTTGTTGTTTATTTGACGTTGTTGTTGTTGTTGTTGTTGTTGTTGTTGTTTATTTGACATTGTTGTTGTTGTTGTTGTTTATTTAACATTGTTGTTGTTGTTGTTGGTGTTGTTGTTTATTCGAAGTTGTTGTTGTTGTTGTTGTTTATTTGACGTTGTTTTAGTTATTGTTGTTTATTTGGCGTTGCTGTTGTTTATTTGACATTGTTGTTGTTGACATTGTTGTTGTTGTTTATTTGACGTAGTTGTTGTTGTTGACGTTGTTGTTGTTGTTTATTTGACGTTTTTGTTGTTGTTGATGTTGTTGTTTATTTGACGTTGTTGTTATTGTTGTTTATTTGACGTTGTTGTTGTTGTTATTGTTGTTGTTTATTTGACGTTGTTGTTGTTGTTTATTTGACATAGTTATTGTTGTTGACGTTGTTGTTGTTGTTGTTGTTGTTTATTTGACGTTTTTGTTGTTGATGTTGTTGTTGTTGTTGTTGTTTATTTGACGTTGTTGTTATTGTTTATTTGACGTTGTTGTTGTTGTTGTTTATTTGACATTGTTGTTGTTGTTATTGTTGTTGTTTATTTGACGTTGTTGTTGTTGTTTATTTGATGTTGTTGTTGTTGTTTATTTAACGTTGGTGTTGTTGTTGTTTATTTGACGTTGTTGTTGTTGTTATTGTTTATTTGACGTTGTTGTTGTAGTTTATTTGACGTTGTTATTGTTGTTTATTTGACGTTGTTTTTGTTATTTGACGTTCTTGTTGTTGTTGTATTTGTTGTTGTTGCTTATTTGACGTTGTTGTTATTGTTGTTGTTTATTTGACGTTGTTGCTGTTGTTTATTTGACGTTGTTGTTGTTGTTGTTTATTTGATGTTGTTGTTGTTTATTTGACGTTGTTGTTGTTGACGTTGTTGTTGTTGTTGTTTATTTGACGTTGTTATTGTTGTTGCTGTTGTTTATTTGACGTTGTTGTTGTTGTTGTTGTTTATTTGACGTTGTTGTTGTGGTTGTTGTTTATTTGACGTTGTTGTTATTTATTTGACGTTGTTGTTGTTGTTGTTTATTTGACGTTGTTGTTGTTGTTTATTTGACGTTGTTGTTGTTGTTTATTTGACGTTGTTGTTGTTGTTTATTTGACATTGTTGTTGTTGTTGTTGTTGACGTTGTTGTTGTTGTTTATTTGACATTGTTGTTGTTGGTGGTGGTGTTGTTGTTTATTTGACGTTGTTGTTGTTGTTATTGTTGTTGTTTATTTGACATTGTTGTTGTTGACATTGTTGTTGTTGTTGTTTATTTGACGTAGTTGTTGTTGTTGACGTTGTTGTTGTTGCTTATTTGACGTTTTTGTTGTTGTTGATGTTGTTGTTGTTGTTTATTTGACGTTGTTGTTGTTGTTGTTGTTTATTTGATGTTGTTGTTGTTGTTGTTATTGTTGTTGTTTATTTGACGTTGTTGTTGTTGTTGTTTATTTGATGTTGTTGTTGTTGTTGTTTATTTGACATTGTTGTTGTTGTTGACGTTGTTGTTGTTGTTTATTTGACATTGTTGTTGTTGTTTATTTGACGTTGTTGTTGTTGTTGTTTATTTGACGTTGTTGTTGTTGTTTATTTGACGTTGTTGTTGTTGTTGTTTATTTGACATTGTTGTTGTTGTTGTTGTTTATTTGACATTGTTGTTGTTGTTGTTGTTGGTGTTGTTGTTTATTTGACGTTGTTGTTGTTGTTTATTTGACGTTGTTTTAGTTGTTGTTGTTTATTTGGCGTTGTTGTTGTTTATTTGACATTGTTGTTGTTGACATTGTTGTTGTTGTTGTTTATTTGACGTAGTTGTTGTTGTTGACGTTGTTGATGTTGTTGTTTATTTGACGTTTTTGTTGTTGTTGATGTTGTTGTTTATTTGACGTTGTTGTTGTTGTTGTTGTTTATTTGACGTTGTTGTTGTTGTTATTGTTGTTGTTTATTTGACGTTGTTGTTGTTGTTGTTTATTTGACATAGTTGTTGTTGTTGACGTTGTTGTTGTTGTTGTTGTTGTTGTTGTTTATTTGACGTTTTTATTGTTGATGATGTTGTTGTTGTTGTTTATTTTACGTTGTTGTTATTGTTTATTTGACGTTGTTGTTGTTGTTTATTTGACGTTGTTGTTGTTATTGTTGTTGTTTATTTGACGTCGTTGTTGTTGTTGTTGTTTATTTGATGTTGTTGTTGTTGTTGTTTATTTGACGTTGGTGTTGTTGTTGTTTATTTGACGTTGTTGTTGTTGTTGTTATTTATTTGACGTTGTTGTTGTTGTTATTGTTTATTTGACGTTGTTGTTGTTGTTGTTTATTTGACGTTGTTATTGTTGTTTATTTGACGTTGTTTTTGTTATTTGACGTTTTTGTTGTTGTTGTTGTATTTGTTGTTGTTGTTGTTGCTTATTTGACGTTGTTGTTATTGTTGTTGTTTATTTGACGTTGTTGCTGTTGTTTATTTGACGTTGTTGTTGTTGTTGTTTATTTGATGTTGTTGTTTTTGTTGTTTATTTGATGTTGTTGTGGTTGACGTTGTTGTTGTTGTTGTTGTTTATTTGACGTTGTTGTTATTTGACGTTGTTGTTGTTGTTGTTTATTTGACGTTTTTGTTGTTGATGATGTTGTTGTTGTTGTTGTTTATTTAACGTTGGTGTTGTTGTTGTTTATTTGACGTTGTTGTTGTTGTTATTGTTTATTTGACGTTGTTGTTGTTGTTTATTTGACGTTGTTATTGTTGTTTATTTGACGTTGTTTTTGTTATTTGACGTTGTTGTTGTTGTTGTTGTATTTGTTGTTGTTGCTTATTTGACGTTGTTGTTATTGTTGTTGTTTATTTGACGTTGTTGCTGTTGTTTATTTGACGTTGTTGTTGTTGTCGTTGTTTATTTGATGTTGTTGTTGTTGTTTTTTTGACGTTGTTATTGTTGACGTTGTTGTTGTTGTTGTTGTTTATTTGACGTTGTTATTGTTGTTGCTGTTGTTTATTTGACGTTGTTGTTGTTGTTGTTTATTTGACGTTGTTGTTGTTGTTGTTGTTATTTATTTGACGTTGTTGTTGTTGTTATTGTTTATTTGACGTTGTTGTTGTTGTTGTTGTTGTTTATTTGACGTTGTTATTGTTGTTTATTTGACGTTGTTTTTGTTATTTGACGTTGTTGTTGTTGTTGTATTAGTTGTTGTTGTTGTTGCTTATTTGACGTTGTTGTTATTGCTGTTGTTTATTTGACGTTGTTGCTGTTGTTTATTTGACGTTGTTGTTGTTGTTGTTTATTTGATGTTGTTGTTGTTGTTTATTTGAAATTGTTGTTGACGTTGTTGTTGTTGTTTATTTGACGTTGTTATTGTTGTTGCTGTTGTTTATTTGACGTTGTTGTTGTTGTCGTCGTTGTTGTTTATTTGACGTTGTTGTTGTTGTTGTTGTTGTTGTTTATTTGACGTTGTTGTTGTTGTTGTTATTTATTTGACGTTGTTGTTGTTGTTGTTGTTTATTTGACGTTGTTGTTGTTGTTGTTGTTTATTTGACGTTGTTGTTGTTGTTGTTTATTTGACGTTGTTGTTGTTGTTGTTTATTTGACATTGTTGTTATTGTTGTTGACGTTGTTGTTGTTGTTTATTTGACATTGTTGTTGTTGTTGTTGGTGTTGTTGTTTATTTGACGTTGTTGTTGTTATTGTTGTTGTTGTTTATTTGACGTTGTTTATTTGGCGTTGTTGTTGTTTATTTGACATTGTTGTTGTTGACATTGTTGTTGTTGTTGTTGTTTATTTGACGTAGTTGTTGTTGTTGACGTTGTTGTTGTTGCTTATTTGACGTTTTTGTTGTTGTTGATGTTGTTGTTGTTGTTTATTTGACGTTGTTGTTGTTGTTGTTTATTTGACGTTGTTGTTGTTGTTGTTATTGTTGTGGTTTATTTGACGTTGTTGTTGTTGTTGTTGTTTATTTGATGTTGTTGTTGTTGTTTATTTGACATTGTTGTTGTTGTTGACGTTGTTGTTTATTTGACATTGTTGTTGTTGTTGTTGTTTATTTGACGTTGTTGTTGTTGTTTATTTGACGTAGTTGTTGTTGTTGACGTTGTTGTTGTTGTTGTTGTTGTTTATTTGACATTTTTGTTGTTGTTGATGTTGTTGTTGTTTATTTGACGTTGTTGTTATTGTCTATTTGACGTTGTTGTTATTGTTTATTTGACGTTGTTGTTGTTATTGTTGTTGTTTATTTGAGGTTGTTATTGTTGTTTATTTGATGTTGTTGTTGTTGTTGTTGTTTATTTGACGTTGGTGTTGTTGTTGTTTATATTACGTTGTTGTTGTTGTTATTTATTTAACATTGTTGTTGTTGTTATTGTTTATTAGAAGTTGTTGTTGTTGTTTAGTTGACGTTGTTATTGTTGTTTATTTGACGTTTTTGTTATTGTTGTTGTTTATTTGACGTTGTTGTTGTTGTTTATTGGACAGTGTTATTGTTGTTGTTGTTGTTTATTTGACGTTGTTGTTGTCGTTGTTGTTGTTTATTTGACGTTGTTGTTGTTGTTGTTTATTTGACGTTGTTGTTGTTGTTATTTATTTGACGTTGTTGTTGTTTATTTGACGTTGTTGTTGTTGTTTATTTGACGTTGTTGTTGTTGTTTATTTGACGTTGTTGTTGTTGTTGTTGTTGTTGTTTATTTGACATTGTTGTTGTTGTTGTTGTTTATTTAACATTGTTGTTGTTGTTGTTGTTGTTGGTGTTGTTGTTTATTCGAAGTTGTTGTTGTTGTTGTTGTTGTTGTTTATTTGACGTTGTTTTAGTTATTGTTGTTTATTTGGCGTTGCTGTTGTTTATTTGACATTGTTGTTGTTGACATTGTTGTTGTTGTTTATTTGACGTAGTTGTTGTTGTTGACGTTGTTGTTGTTGTTTATTTGAGGTTTTTGTTGTTGTTGATGTTGTTGTTTATTTGACGTTGTTGTTATTGTTGTTTATTTGACGTTGTTGTTGTTGTTATTGTTGTTGTTTATTTGACGTTGTTGTTGTTGTTTATTTGACATAGTTATTGTTGTTGACGTTGTTGTTGTTGTTGTTTATTTGACGTTTTTGTTGTTGATGTTGTTGTTGTTGTTGTTTATTTGACGTTGTTTTTGTTGTTATTGTTTATTTGGCGTTGTTGTTGTTGTTGTTTATTTGACATTGTTGTTGTTGACATTGTTGTTGTTGTTGTTTATTTGACGTAGTTTTTGTTGTTGTTGTTGTTTATTTGACGTTTTTGTTGTTCTTGATGTTGTTGTTGTTGTTATTTGATGTTGTTGTTGTTGTTGTTTATTTGACGTTGTTGTTGTTGTTGTTCATTTGACGTTGTTGTTGTTGTTTATTTGACGTTGTTGTTGTTATTGATGTTGTTTATTTGACGTTGTTGTTGTTGTTGTTGTTTATTTAATGTTGTTGTTGTTGTTGTTGTTTATTTGACATTGTTGTTGTTGTTGTTGACGTAGTTGTTGTTGCTTATTTGACGTTTTTGTTGTTGTTGATGTTGTTGTTGTTGTTTATTTGACGTTGTTGTTGTTGTTGTTTATTTGACGTTGTTGTTGTTGTTATTGTTGTTGTTTATTTGACGTTGTTGTTGTTGTTGTTTATTTGATGTTGTTGTTGTTGTTTATTTGACATTGTTGTTGTTGTTGACGTTGTTGTTTATTTGACATTGTTGTTGTTGTTGTTTATTTGACGTTGTTGTTGTTGTTGTTGTTTATTTGACGTAGTTGTTGTTGTTGACGTTGTTGTTGTTGTTGTCGTTGTTGTTTATTTGACGTTTTTGTTGTTGTTGATGTTGTTGTTGTTTATTTGACGTTGTTGTTGTTGTTTATTTGACGTTGTT
This sequence comes from Vicia faba, assembly GCA_948472305.1. Lineage (NCBI taxonomy): Eukaryota > Viridiplantae > Streptophyta > Magnoliopsida > Fabales > Fabaceae > Vicia > Vicia faba. The sequence continues at coordinate 316,038,790 of OX451737.1, forward strand.
GTTGTTTATTTGACGTTGTTGTTGTTGTTTATTTGACGTTGTTGTTGTTGTTGTTGTTGTTGTTGTTGTTGTTTATTTGACATTGTTGTTGTTGTTGTTGTTTATTTAACATTGTTGTTGTTGTTGTTGGTGTTGTTGTTTATTCGAAGTTGTTGTTGTTGTTGTTGTTTATTTGACGTTGTTTTAGTTATTGTTGTTTATTTGGCGTTGCTGTTGTTTATTTGACATTGTTGTTGTTGACATTGTTGTTGTTGTTTATTTGACGTAGTTGTTGTTGTTGACGTTGTTGTTGTTGTTTATTTGACGTTTTTGTTGTTGTTGATGTTGTTGTTTATTTGACGTTGTTGTTATTGTTGTTTATTTGACGTTGTTGTTGTTGTTATTGTTGTTGTTTATTTGACGTTGTTGTTGTTGTTTATTTGACATAGTTATTGTTGTTGACGTTGTTGTTGTTGTTGTTGTTTATTTGACGTTTTTGTTGTTGATGTTGTTGTTGTTGTTGTTGTTTATTTGACGTTGTTGTTATTGTTTATTTGACGTTGTTGTTGTTGTTGTTTATTTGACATTGTTGTTGTTGTTATTGTTGTTGTTTATTTGACGTCGTTGTTGTTGTTTATTTGATGTTGTTGTTGTTGTTTATTTAACGTTGGTGTTGTTGTTGTTTATTTGACGTTGTTGTTGTTGTTATTGTTTATTTGACGTTGTTGTTGTTGTTTATTTGACGTTGTTATTGTTGTTTATTTGACGTTGTTTTTGTTATTTGACGTTCCTGTTGTTGTTGTATTTGTTGTTGTTGCTTATTTGACGTTGTTGTTATTGTTGTTGTTTATTTGACGTTGTTGCTGTTGTTTATTTGACGTTGTTGTTGTTGTTGTTTATTTGATGTTGTTGTTGTTTATTTGACGTTGTTGTTGTTGACGTTGTTGTTGTTGTTTATTTGACGTTGTTATTGTTGTTGCTGTTGTTTATTTGACGTTGTTGTTGTTGTTGTTGTTGTTTATTTGACGTTGTTGTTGTTGTTGTTGTTTATTTGACGTTGTTGTTATTTATTTGACGTTGTTGTTGTTTATTTGACGTTGTTGTTGTTGTTTATTTGACGTTGTTGTTGTTGTTTATTTGACGTTGTTGTTGTTGTTTATTTGACATTGTTGTTGTTGTTGTTGTTGACGTTGTTGTTGTTGTTTATTTGACATTGTTGTTGTTGGTGGTGGTGTTGTTGTTTATTTGACGTTGTTGTTGTTGTTGTTATTGTTGTTGTTTATTTGACATTGTTGTTGTTGACATTGTTGTTGTTGTTGTTTATTTGACGTAGTTGTTGTTGTTGACGTTGTTGTTGTTGCTTATTTGACGTTTTTGTTGTTGTTGATGTTGTTGTTGTTGTTTATTTGACGTTGTTGTTGTTGTTGTTGTTTATTTGATGTTGTTGTTGTTGTTGTTATTGTTGTTGTTTATTTGACGTTGTTGTTGTTGTTTATTTGATGTTGTTGTTGTTGTTGTTGTTGTTTATTTGACATTGTTGTTGTTGTTGACGTTGTTGTTGTTGTTTATTTGACATTGTTGTTATTGTTTATTTGACGTTGTTGTTGTTGTTGTTTATTTGACGTTGTTGTTGTTGTTTATTTGACGTTGTTGTTGTTGTTGTTTATTTGACATTGTTGTTGTTGTTGTTTATTTGACATTGTTGTTGTTGTTGTTGGTGTTGTTGTTTATTTGACGTTGTTGTTGTTGTTTATTTGACGTTGTTTTAGTTGTTGTTGTTTATTTGGCGTTGTTGTTGTTTATTTGACATTGTTGTTGTTGACATTGTTGTTGTTGTTGTTTATTTGACGTAGTTGTTGTTGTTGACGTTGTTGATGTTGTGGTTTATTTGACGTTTTTGTTGTTGTTGATGTTGTTGTTTATTTGACGTTGTTGTTGTTGTTGTTGTTTATTTGACGTTGTTGTTGTTGTTATTGTTGTTGTTTATTTGACGTTGTTGTTGTTGTTGTTTATTTGACATAGTTGTTGTTGTTGACGTTGTTGTTGTTGTTGTTGTTGTTGTTGTTGTTGTTGTTTATTTGACGTTTTTATTGTTGATGATGTTGTTGTTGTTGTTTATTTTACGTTGTTGTTATTGTTTATTTGACGTTGTTGTTGTTGTTTATTTGACGTTGTTGTTGTTATTGTTGTTGTTTATTTGACGTCGTTGTTGTTGTTGTTGTTTATTTGATGTTGTTGTTGTTGTTTATTTGACGTTGGTGTTGTTGTTGTTTATTTGACGTTGTTGTTGTTGTTGTTATTTATTTGACGTTGTTGTTGTTGTTATTGTTTATTTGACGTTGTTGTTGTTGTTGTTTATTTGACGTTGTTATTGTTGTTTATTTGACGTTGTTTTTGTTATTTGACGTTTTTGTTGTTGTTGTTGTATTTGTTGTTGTTGTTGTTGCTTATTTGACGTTGTTGTTATTGTTGTTGTTTATTTGACGTTGTTGCTGTTGTTTATTTGACGTTGTTGTTGTTGTTGTTTATTTGATGTTGTTGTTTTTGTTGTTTATTTGATGTTGTTGTTGTTGACGTTGTTGTTGTTGTTGTTGTTTATTTGACGTTGTTGTTATTTGACGTTGTTGTTGTTGTTGTTTATTTGACGTTTTTGTTGTTGATGATGTTGTTGTTGTTGTTGTTTATTTAACGTTGGTGTTGTTGTTGTTTATTTGACGTTGTTGTTGTTGTTATTGTTTATTTGACGTTGTTGTTGTTGTTTATTTGACGTTGTTATTGTTGTTTATTTGACGTTGTTTTTGTTATTTGACGTTGTTGTTGTTGTTGTTGTATTTGTTGTTGTTGCTTATTTGACGTTGTTGTTATTGTTGTTGTTTATTTGACGTTGTTGCTGTTGTTTATTTGACGTTGTTGTTGTTGTCGTTGTTTATTTGATGTTGTTGTTGTTGTTTTTTTGACGTTGTTATTGTTGACGTTGTTGTTGTTGTTGTTGTTTATTTGACGTTGTTATTGTTGTTGCTGTTGTTTATTTGACGTTGTTGTTGTTGTTGTTTATTTGACGTTGTTGTTGTTGTTGTTGTTATTTATTTGACGTTGTTGTTGTTGTTATTGTTTATTTGACGTTGTTGTTGTTGTTGTTGTTGTTTATTTGACGTTGTTATTGTTGTTTATTTGACGTTGTTTTTGTTATTTGACGTTGTTGTTGTTGTTGTATTAGTTGTTGTTGTTGTTGCTTATTTGACGTTGTTGTTATTGCTGTTGTTTATTTGATGTTGTTGCTGTTGTTTATTTGACGTTGTTGTTGTTGTTGTTTATTTGATGTTGTTGTTGTTGTTTATTTGAAATTGTGGTTGACGTTGTTGTTGTTGTTGTTGTTTATTTGACGTTGTTATTGTTGTTGCTGTTGTTTATTTGACGTTGTTGTTGTTGTCGTCGTTGTTGTTTATTTGACGTTGTTGTTGTTGTTGTTGTTGTTGTTGTTTATTTGACGTTGTTGTTGTTGTTGTTATTTATTTGACGTTGTTGTTGTTGTTGTTGTTTATTTGACGTTGTTGTTGTTGTTGTTGTTTATTTGACGTTGTTGTTGTTGTTGTTGTTTATTTGACGTTGTTGTTGTTGTTGTTTATTTGACATTGTTGTTATTGTTGTTGACGTTGTTGTTGTTGTTTATTTGACATTGTTGTTGTTGTTGTTGTTGGTGTTGTTGTTTATTTGACGTTGTTGTTGTTATTGTTGTTGTTGTTTATTTGACGTTGTTTATTTGGCGTTGTTGTTGTTTATTTGACATTGTTGTTGTTGACATTGTTGTTGTTGTTGTTGTTTATTTGACGTAGTTGTTGTTGTTGACGTTGTTGTTGTTGCTTATTTGACGTTTTTGTTGTTGTTGATGTTGTTGTTGTTGTTTATTTGACGTTGTTGTTGTTGTTGTTTATTTGACGTTGTTGTTGTTGTTATTGTTGTGGTTTATTTGACGTTGTTGTTGTTGTTGTTGTTTATTTGATGTTGTTGTTGTTGTTTATTTGACATTGTTGTTGTTGTTGACGTTGTTGTTTATTTGACATTGTTGTTGTTGTTGTTGTTGTTTATTTGACGTTGTTGTTGTTGTTTATTTGACGTAGTTGTTGTTGTTGACGTTGTTGTTGTTGTTGTTGTTGTTTATTTGACGTTTTTGTTGTTGTTGATGTTGTTGTTGTTTATTTGACGTTGTTGTTATTGTCTATTTGACGTTGTTGTTATTGTTTATTTGACATTGTTGTTGTTATTGTTGTTGTTTATTTGAGGTTGTTATTGTTGTTTATTTGATGTTGTTGTTGTTGTTGTTTATTTGACGTTGGTGTTGTTGTTGTTTATATTACGTTGTTGTTGTTGTTATTTATTTAACGTTGTTGTTGTTGTTATTGTTTATTAGAAGTTGTTGTTGTTGTTTAGTTGACGTTGTTATTGTTGTTTATTTGACGTTTTTGTTATTGTTGTTGTTTATTTGACGTTGTTGTTGTTGTTTATTGGACAGTGTTATTGTTGTTGTTGTTGTTTATTTGACGTTGTTGTTGTCGTTGTTGTTGTTTATTTGACGTTGTTGTTGTTGTTGTTTATTTGACGTTGTTGTTGTTGTTATTTATTTGACGTTGTTGTTGTTTATTTGACGTTGTTGTTGTTGTTTATTTGACGTTGTTGTTGTTGTTTATTTGACGTTGTTGTTGTTGTTGTTGTTGTTGTTTATTTGACATTGTTGTTGTTGTTGTTGTTTATTTAACATTGTTGTTGTTGTTGTTGTTGTTGGTGTTGTTGTTTATTCGAAGTTGTTGTTGTTGTTGTTGTTGTTGTTTATTTGACGTTGTTTTAGTTATTGTTGTTTATTTGGCGTTGCTGTTGTTTATTTGACATTGTTGTTGTTGACATTGTTGTTGTTGTTTATTTGACGTAGTTGTTGTTGTTGACGTTGTTGTTGTTGTTTATTTGAGGTTTTTGTTGTTGTTGATGTTGTTGTTTATTTGACGTTGTTGTTATTGTTGTTTATTTGACGTTGTTGTTGTTGTTGTTATTGTTGTTGTTTATTTGACGTTGTTGTTGTTGTTTATTTGACATAGTTATTGTTGTTGACGTTGTTGTTGTTGTTGTTTATTTGACGTTTTTGTTGTTGATGTTGTTGTTGTTGTTGTTTATTTGACGTTGTTTTTGTTGTTATTGTTTATTTGGCGTTGTTGTTGTTGTTGTTTATTTGACATTGTTGTTGTTGACATTGTTGTTGTTGTTGTTTATTTGACGTAGTTTTTGTTGTTGTTGTTGTTTATTTGACGTTTTTGTTGTTCTTGATGTTGTTGTTGTTGTTATTTGATGTTGTTGTTGTTGTTGTTTATTTGACGTTGTTGTTGTTGTTGTTCATTTGACGTTGTTGTTGTTGTTTATTTGACGTTGTTGTTGTTATTGATGTTGTTTATTTGACGTTGTTGTTGTTGTTGTTGTTTATTTAATGTTGTTGTTGTTGTTGTTGTTTATTTGACATTGTTGTTGTTGTTGTTGACGTAGTTGTTGTTGCTTATTTGACGTTTTTGTTGTTGTTGATGTTGTTGTTGTTGTTTATTTGACGTTGTTGTTGTTGTTGTTTATTTGACGTTGTTGTTGTTGTTATTGTTGTTGTTTATTTGACGTTGTTGTTGTTGTTGTTGTTTATTTGATGTTGTTGTTGTTGTTTATTTGACATTGTTGTTGTTGTTGACGTTGTTGTTTATTTGACATTGTTGTTGTTGTTGTTTATTTGACGTTGTTGTTGTTGTTGTTGTTTATTTGACGTAGTTGTTGTTGTTGACGTTGTTGTTGTTGTTGTCGTTGTTGTTTATTTGACGTTTTTGTTGTTGTTGATGTTGTTGTTGTTTATTTGACGTTGTTGTTGTTGTTTATTTGACGTTGTTGTTGTTTATTTGACGTTGTTGTTTTTGTTTATTTGACGTTGTTGTTGTTGTTGTTGTTGTTGTTGTTGTTGTTTATTTGACATTGTTGTTGTTGTTGTTTATTTAACATTGTTGTTGTTGTTGTTGGTGTTGTTGTTTATTCGAAGTTGTTGTTGTTGTTGTTGTTTATTTGACGTTGTTTTAGTTATTGTTGTTTATTTGGCGTTGCTGTTGTTTATTTGACATTGTTGTTGTTGATATTGTTGTTGTTGTTTATTTGACGTAGTTGTTGTTGTTGACGTTGTTGTTGTTGTTTATTTGACGTTTTTGTTGTTGTTGATGTTGTTGTTTATTTGACGTTGTTGTTATTGTTGTTTATTTGACGTTGTTGTTGTTGTTATTGTTGTTGTTTATTTGACGTTGTTGTTGTTGTTTATTTGACATAGTTATTGTTGTTGACGTTGTTGTTGTTGTTGTTGTTTATTTGACGTTTTTGTTGTTGATGTTGTTGTTGTTGTTGTTCTTTATTTGACGTTGTTGTTATTGTTTATTTGACGTTGTTGTTGTTGTTTATTTGACATTGTTGTTGTTGTTATTGTTGTTGTTTATTTGACGTCGTTGTTGTTGTTTATTTGATGTTGTTGTTGTTGTTTATTTAACGTTGGTGTTGTTGTTGTTTATTTGACGTTGTTGTTGTTGTTATTGTTTATTTGACGTTGTTGTTGTTGTTTATTTGACGTTGTTATTGTTGTTTATTTGACGTTGTTTTTGTTATTTGACGTTCCTGTTGTTGTTGTATTTGTTGTTGTTGCTTATTTGACGTTGTTGTTATTGTTGTTGTTTATTTGACGTTGTTGCTGTTGTTTATTTGACGTTGTTGTTGTTGTTGTTTATTTGATGTTGTTGTTGTTTATTTGACGTTGTTGTTGTTGACGTTGTTGTTGTTGTTTATTTGACGTTGTTATTGTTGTTGCTGTTGTTTATTTGACATTGTTGTTGTTGTTGTTGTTTATTTGACGTTGTTGTTGTTGTTGTTTATTTGACGTTGTTGTTATTTATTTGACGTTGTTGTTGTTGTTGTTTATTTGACGTTGTTGTTGTTGTTTATTTGACGTTGTTGTTGTTGTTTATTTGACGTTGTTGTTGTTGTTTATTTGACATTGTTGTTGTTGTTGTTGTTGACGTTGTTGTTGTTGTTTATTTGACATTGTTGTTGGTGGTGGTGGTGTTGTTGTTTATTTGACGTTGTTGTTGTTGTTATTGTTGTTGTTTATTTGACATTGTTGTTGTTGTTGTTGTTTATTTGACGTAGTTGTTGTTGTTGACGTTGTTGTTGTTGCTTATTTGACGTTTTTGTTGTTGTTGATGTTGTTGTTGTTGTTTATTTGACGTTGTTGTTGTTGTTGTTGTTTATTTGATGTTGTTGTTGTTGTTGTTATTGTTGTTGTTTATTTGACGTTGTTGTTGTTGTTTATTTGATGTTGTTGTTGTTGTTGTTGTTTATTTGACATTGTTGTTGTTGTTGACGTTGTTGTTGTTGTTTATTTGACATTGTTGTTGTTGTTTATTTGACGTTGTTGTTGTTGTTGTTTATTTGACGTTGTTGTTGTTGTTTATTTGGCGTTGTTGTTGTTGTTGTTTATTTGACATTGTTGTTGTTGTTGTTGTTGTTTATTTGACATTGTTGTTGTTGTTGTTGGTGTTGTTATTTATTTGACGTTGTTGTTGTTGTTTATTTGACGTTGTTTTAGTTGTTGTTGTTTATTTGGCGTTGTTGTTGTTTATTTGACATTGTTGTTGTTGACATTGTTGTTGTTGTTGTTTATTTGACGTAGTTGTTGTTGTTGACGTTGTTGTTGTTGTTGTTTATTTGACGTTTTTGTTGTTGTTGATGTTGTTGTTTATTTGACGTTGTTGTTGTTGTTGTTTATTTGACGTTGTTGTTGTTGTTATTGTTGTTGTTTATTTGACGTTGTTGTTGTTGTTGTTTATTTGACATAGTTGTTGTTGTTGACGTTGTTGTTGTTGTTGTTGTTGTTTATTTGACGTTTTTATTGTTGATGATGTTGTTGTTGTTGTTTATTTTACGTTGTTGTTATTGTTTATTTGACGTTGTTGTTGTTGTTTATTTGACGTTGTTGTTGTTATTATTGTTGTTTATTTGACGTCGTTGTTGTTGTTGTTGTTTATTTGATGTTGTTGTTGTTGTTTATTTGACGTTGGTGTTGTTGTTGTTTATTTGACGTTGTTGTTGTTGTTGTTATTTATTTGACGTTGTTGTTGTTGTTATTGTTTATTTGACGTTGTTGTTGTTGTTGTTTATTTGACGTTGTTATTGTTGTTTATTTGACGTTGTTTTTGTTATTTGACGTTTTTGTTGTTGTTGTTGTATTTGTTGTTGTTGTTGTTGCTTATTTGACGTTGTTGTTATTGTTGTTGTTTATTTGACGTTGTTGCTGTTGTTTATTTGACGTTGTTGTTGTTGTTGTTTATTTGATGTTGTTGTTTTTGTTGTTTATTTGATGTTGTTGTTGTTGACGTTGTTGTTGTTGTTGTTGTTGTTGTTGTTTATTTGACGTTGTTGTTATTTGACGTTGTTGTTGTTGTTGTTTATTTGACGTTTTTGTTGTTGATGATGTTGTTGTTGTTGTTGTTGTTTATTTAACGTTGGTGTTGTTGTTGTTTATTTGACGTTGTTGTTGTTGTTATTGTTTATTTGACGTTGTTGTTGTTGTTTATTTGACGTTGTTATTGTTGTTTATTTGACGTTGTTTTTGTTATTTGACGTTGTTGTTGTTGTTGTATTTGTTGTTGTTGCTTATTTGACGTTGTTGTTATTGTTGTTGTTTATTTGACGTTGTTGCTGTTGTTTATTTGACGTTGTTGTTGTTGTCGTTGTTTATTTGATGTTGTTGTTGTTGTTTTTTTGACGTTGTTATTGTTGACGTTGTTGTTGTTGTTGTTGTTTATTTGACGTTGTTATTGTTGTTGCTGTTGTTTATTTGACGTTGTTGTTGTTGTTGTTGTTTATTTGACGTTGTTGTTGTTGTTGTTTATTCGACGTTGTTGTTATTTATTTGACGTTGTTGTTGTTGTTGTTTTTTTGACGTTGTTGTTGTTGTTTATTTGACGTTGTTGTTGTTGTTTATTTGATGTTGTTGTTGTTGTTGTTTATTTGACATTGTTGTTGTTGTTGTTGACGTTGTTGTTGTTGTTTATTTGACATTGTTGTTGTTGGTGGTGGTGTTGTTGTTTATTTGACGTTGTTGTTGTTGTTATTGTTGTTGTTTATTTGACGTTGTTGTTGTTTATTTGACATTGTTGTTGTTGATATTGTTGTTGTTGTTGTTGTTTATTTGACGTAGTTGTTGTTGTTGACGTTGTTGTTGTTGCTTATTTGACGTTTTTGTTGTTGTTGATGTTGTTGTTGTTGTTTATTTGACGTTGTTGTTGTTGTTGTTGTTTATTTGATGTTGTTGTTGTTGTTATTGTTGTTGTTTATTTGACGTCGTTGTTGTTGTTGTTTATTTGATGTTGTTGTTGTTGTTTATTTGACATTGTTGTTGTTGTTGACGTTGTTGTTGTTGTTTATTTGACATTGTTGTTGTTGTTTATTTGACGTTGTTGTTGTTGTTTATTTGACGTTGTTGTTGTTGTTTATTTGACGTTGTTGTTGTTGTTGTTTATTTGACATTGTTGTTGTTGTTGTTTATTTGACATTATTGTTGTTGTTGTTGGTGTTGTTGTTTATTTGACGTTGTTGTTGTTGTTTATTTGACATTGTTTTAGTTGTTGTTGTTTATTTGGCGTTGTTGTTGTTTATTTGACATTGTTGTTGTTGACATTGTTGTTGTTGTTGTTTATTTGACGTTGTTGTTGTTGTTGACGTTGTTGTTGTTGTTTATTTGACGTTTTTGTTGTTGTTGATGTTGTTGTTTATTTGACGTTGTTGTTGTTGTTGTTGTTTATTTGACGTTGTTTTTGTTGTTGTTATTGTTGTTGTTTATTTGACGTTGTTGTTGTTTATTTGACATAGTTGTTGTTGTTGACGTTGTTGTTGTTGTTGTTGTTGTTGTTGTTTATTTGACGTTTTTGTTGTTGATGATGTTGTTGTTGTTTATTTGACGTTGTTAATATTGTTTATTTGACGTTGTTGTTGTTGTTTATTTGACGTTGTTGTTGTTTATTTGACGTCGTTGTTGTTGTTGTTGTTTATTTGATGTTGTTGTTGTTGTTTATTTGACGTTGGTGTTGTTGTTGTTTATTTGACGTTGTTGTTGTTGTTATTTATTTGACGTTGTTGTTGTTGTTATTGTTTATTTGACGTTGTTGTTGTTGTTGTTTATTTAACGTTGTTATTGTTGTTTATATGACGTTGTTTTTGTTATTTGACGTTGTTGTTGTTGTTGTTGTATTTGTTGTTGTTGTTGTTGCTTATTTGACGTTGTTGTTATTGTTGTTGTTTATTTGACGTTGTTGCTGTTGTTTATTTGACGTTGTTGTTGTTGTTGTTGTTTATTTGATGTTGTTGTTGTTGTTGTTTATTTGACGTTGTTGTTGTTGACGTTGTTGTTGTTGTTGTTTATTTGACGTTGTTGTTATTTGACGTTGTTGTTGTTGTTGTTTATTTGACGTTTTTGTTGTTGATGATGTTGTTGTTGTTGTTTATTTGACGTTGTTGTTATTTGACGTTGTTGTTGTTGTTGTTGTTTATTTGACGTTGTTGTTGTTGTTATTGTTGTTGTTTATTTGACGTTGTTGTTGTTGTTGTTGTTTATTTGATGTTGTTGTTGTTGTTTATTTGACGTTGGTGTTGTTGTTGTTTATTTGACGTTGTTGTTGTTGTTTATTTGACGTTGTTGTTGTTGTTTATTTGACGTTGTTATTGTTGTTTATTTGACGTTGTTTTTGTTATTTGACGATGTTGTTGTTGTATTTGTTGTTGTTGCTTATTTGACGTTGTTGTTATTGTTGTTGTTTATTTGACGTTGTTGCTGTTGTTTATTTGACGTTGTTGTTGTTGTTGTTGTTGTTTATTTGATGTTGTTGTTGTTTATTTGACGTTGTTGTTGTTGACGTTGTTGTTGTTTATTTGACGTTGTTATTGTTGTTGCTGTTGTTTATTTGACGTTGTTGTTGTTGTTGTTTATTTGACGTTGTTGTTATTTATTTGACGTTGTTGTTGTTGTTGTTTATTTGACGTTGTTGTTGTTGTTTATTTGACGTTGTTGTTGTTGTTTATTTGACGTTGTTGTTGTTGTTTATTTGACATTGTTGTTGTTGTTGTTGTTGACGTTGTTGTTTATTTGACATTGTTGTTGTTGGTGGTGGTGTTGTTGTTTATTTGACGTTGTTGTTGTTGTTATTGTTGTTGTTTATTTGACGTTGTTGTTGTTTATTTGACATTGTTGTTGTTGACATTGTTGTTGTTGTTGTTTATTTGACGTAGTTGTTGTTGTTGACGTTGTTGTTGTTGCTTATTTGACGTTTTTGTTGTTGTTGATGTTGTTGTTGTTGTTTATTTGACGTTGTTGTTGTTGTTGTTTATTTGACGTTGTTTTAGTTGTTGTTGTTTATTTGGCGTTGTTGTTGTTTATTTGACATTGTTGTTGTTGACATTGTTGTTGTTGTTGTTTATTTGACGTTGTTTTTGTTATTTGACGTTGTTGTTGTTGTTGTTGTATTTGTTGTTGTTGTTGTTGCTTATTTGACGTTGTTGTTATTGTTGTTGTTTATTTGACGTTGTTGCTGTTGTTTATTTGACGTTGTTGTTGTTGTTGTTTATTTGATGTTGTTGTTGTTGTTGTTTATTTGACGTTGTTGTTGTTGACGTTGTTGTTGTTGTTGTTTATTTGACGTTGTTGTTATTTGACGTTGTTGTTGTTGTTGTTTATTTGACGTTTTTGTTGTTGATGATGTTGTTGTTGTTGTTTATTTGACGTTGTTGTTATTTGACGTTGTTGTTGTTGTTGTTGTTTATTTGACGTTGTTGTTGTTGTTATTGTTGTTGTTTATTTGACGTTGTTGTTGTTGTTGTTTATTTGATGTTGTTGTTGTTGTTTATTTGACGTTGGTGTTGTTGTTGTTTATTTGACGTTGTTGTTGTTGTTTATTTGACGTTGTTGTTGTTGTTTATTTGACGTTGTTATTGTTGTTTATTTGACGTTGTTTTTGTTATTTGACGATGTTGTTGTTGTATTTGTTGTTGTTGCTTATTTGACGTTGTTGTTATTGTTGTTGTTTATTTGACGTTGTTGCTGTTGTTTATTTGACGTTGTTGTTGTTGTTGTTGTTTATTTGATGTTGTTGTTGTTTATTTGACGTTGTTGTTGTTGACGTTGTTGTTGTTTATTTGACGTTGTTATTGTTGTTGCTGTTGTTTATTTGACGTTGTTGTTGTTGTTGTTTATTTGACGTTGTTGTTGTTGTTGTTTATTTGACGTTGTTGTTATTTATTTGACGTTGTTGTTGTTGTTGTTTATTTGACGTTGTTGTTGTTGTTTATTTGACGTTGTTGTTGTTGTTTATTTGACGTTGTTGTTGTTGTTTATTTGACATTGTTGTTGTTGTTGTTGTTGACGTTGTTGTTGTTGTTTATTTGACATTGTTGTTGTTGGTGGTGGTGTTGTTGTTTATTTGACGTTGTTGTTGTTGTTATTGTTGTTGTTTATTTGACGTTGTTGTTGTTTATTTGACATTGTTGTTGTTGACATTGTTGTTGTTGTTGTTTATTTGACGTAGTTGTTGTTGTTGACGTTGTTGTTGTTGCTTATTTGACGTTTTTGTTGTTGTTGATGTTGTTGTTGTTGTTTATTTGACGTTGTTGTTGTTGTTGTTGTTTATTTGACGTTGTTTTAGTTGTTGTTGTTTATTTGGCGTTGTTGTTGTTTATTTGACATTGTTGTTGTTGACATTGTTGTTGTTGTTGTTTATTTGACGTTGTTGTTGTTGACGTTGTTGTTGTTGTTTATTTGACGTTTTTGTTGTTGTTGATGTTGTTGTTTATTTGACATTGTTGTTGTTGTTGTTTATTTGACGTTGTTGTTGTTGTTATTGTTGTTGTTTATTTGACGTTGTTGTTGTTGTTGTTGTTTATTTGACATAGTTGTTGTTGTTGACGTTGTTGTTGTTGTTGTTGTTGTTGTTGTTGTTTATTTGACATTTTTGTTGTTGATGATGTTGTTGTTGTTTATTTGACGTTGTTGTTATTATTTATTTGACGTTGTTGTTGTTGTTTATTTGACGTTGTTGTTGTTTTTGTTGTTGTTTATTTGACGTCGTTGTTGTTGTTGTTGTTGTTTATTTGATGTTGTTATTGTTGTTTATTTGACGTTGGTGTTGTTGTTGTTTATTTGACGTTGTTGTTGTTGTTGTTATTTATTTGACGTTGTTGTTGTTGTTATTGTTTATTTGACGTTGTTGTTGTTGTTGTTGTTGTTTATTTGACGTTGTTATTGTTGTTTATTTGACGTTGTTTTTTTTATTTGACGTTGTTGTTGTTGTTGTTGTATTTGTTGTTGTTGTTGTTGCTTATTTGACGTTCTTGTTATTGTTGTTGTTTATTTGACGTTGTTGTTGTTGTTTATTTGACGTTGTTATTGTTGTTGCTGTTGTTTATTTGACGTTGTTGTTGTCGTTGTTGTTTTTTATTTGACGTTGTTGTTGTTGTTGTTTATTTGACGTTGTTGTTGTTGTTTATTTGACGTTGTTGTTGTTGTTTATTTGACATTGTTGTTGTTGTTGGTGTTGTTGTTTATTTAACGTTGTTGTTGTTGTTGTTGTTGATTATTTGACGTTGTTTTAGTTGTTGTTGTTTATTTGGCGTTGTTGTTTTTTATTTGACATTGTTGTTGTTGACATTGTTGTTGTTGTTGTTGTTTATTTGACGTAGTTGTTGTTGTTGACGTTGTTGTTGTTGTTGCTTATTTGACGTTTTTGTTGTTGTTGATGTTGTTGTTGTTGTTTATTTGACGTTGTTGTTGTTGTTGTTTATTTGACGTTGTTGTTGTTGTTATTGTTGTTGTTTATTTGACGTTGTTGTTGTTGTTGTTTATTTGATGTTGTTGTTGTTGTTTATTTGACATTGTTGTTGTTGTTGACGTTGTTGTTGTTGTTTATTTGACATTGTTGTTGTTGTTTATTTGACGTTGTTGTTGTTGTTTATTTGACGTAGTTGTTGTTGTTGACGTTGTTGTTGTTGTTTATTTGACGTTGTTGTTGTTGTTGTTTATTTGATGTTGTTGTTGTTGTTTATTTGATGTTGTTGTTGTTGTTTATTTGACATTGTTGTTGTTTATTTGACGTTGTTGTTGTTGTTTATTTGACTTTGTTGTTGTTGTTTATTGGACGTTGTTGTTGTTGTTGTTGTATATTTGACGGTGTTGTTGTTGTTGTTTATTTGACGTTGTTGTTGTTGTTGTTGTTTATTTGACGTTGTTGTTGTTGTTGTTTATTTGACGTTGTTGTTGTTGTTTATTTGATGTTGTTATTGTTGTTTATTTGACATTGTTGTTGTTGTTGATGTTGTTGTTTATTTGACATTGTAGTTGTTGTTTATTTGACGTTGTTGTTGTTGTTGACATTGTTGTTGTTGTTGTTTATTTGATGTTGTTGTTGTTGTTGTTTATTTGACATTGTTGTTGTTGTTGACGTTGTTGTTGTTGTTGTTTATTTGACATTGTTGTTGTTGTTGACGTTGTTGGCTTTGTTGTTTATTTAACGTTGTTGTTGTTGTTTATTAGACGTTGTTTTAGTTGTTGTTGTTTATTTGACGTTGTTGTTGTTGTTGTTGTTTATTTGACGTTGTTGTTGACATTGTTGTTATTGTTGTTTATTTGACGTAGTTGTTGTTGTTGACGTTGTTGTTGTTGTATTTGTTGTTGTTGTTTATTTGACGTTTTTGTTGTTGTTGATGTTGTTGTTGTTGTTGTTTATATGACGTTGTTGTTGTTATTGTTGTTGTTTATTTGACGTTGTTGTTGTTGTTGTTGTTGTTGTTGTTTATTTGACATTGTTGTTGTTGTTGACGTTGTTGTTGTTGTTTATTTGGCGTTGTTGTTGTTGTTGACGTTGTTGGTGTTGTTGTTTATTTGACGTTGTTGTTGTTGTTTATTTGATGTTGTTTTAGTTGTTGTTGTTTATTTGACGTTGTTGTTGTTGTTGTTTATTTGACGTTGTCGTTGTTGTTTATTTGACGTTGTTGTTGTTGACATTGTTGTTGTTGTTGTTTATTTGACGTTGTTTTTGTTGTTGTTCTTTATTTGGCGTTGTTGTTGTTGTTTATTTGACATTGTTGTTGTTGACATTGTTGTTGTTGTTTATTTGACATAGTTTTTGTTGTTGACATTGTTGTTGTTGTTGTTGTTTATTTGACGTTTTTGTTGTTCTTGATGTTGTTGTTGTTGTTTATTTGACGTTGTTGTTGTTGTTGTTGTTGTTGTTGTTTATTTGACGTTGTTTTAGTTGTTGTTGTTTATTTGACATTGTTGTTGTTTATTTGACGTTTTTGTTTTTGACATTGTTGTTGTTGTTATTTATATGACGTTGTTGTTATTGTTGTTTATTTGACATAGTTGTTGTTGTTGACGTTGTTGTTGTTGACGTTGTTGTTGACGTTGATGATGTTGTTGTTGTTGTTGTTTATTTGACGTTGTTGTTATTGTTTATTTGACGTTGTTGTTATTGTTTATTTGACGTTGTTGTTGTTGTTGTTGTTTATTTGACGTTGTTGTTGTTGTTATTGTTGTTGTTTATTTGACGTTGTTGTTGTTGTTGTTGTTTATTTGATGTTGTTGTTGTTGTTTATTTGACGTTGGTGTTGTTGTTGTTTATTTGACGTTGTTGTTGTTGTTATTTATTTGACGTTGTTGTTGTTGTTGTTATTTATTTGACGTTGTTGTTGTTGTTGTTGTTGTTGTTTATTTGACGTTGTTGTTGTTGTTTATTTGACGTTGTTGTTGTTGTTGTTTTTTTGACATTGTTGTTGTTGTTGTTGTTGACGTTGTTGTTGTTGTTGTTTATTTGATATTGTTGTTGTTGTTGACGTTGTTGTTGTTGTTTATTTGACGTTGTTGTTGTTGTTGACGTTGTTGGTGTTGTTGTTTATTTGACGTTGTTGTTGTTGTTTATTTGATGTTGTTTTAGTTGTTGTTGTTTATTTGACGTTGTTGTTGTTGTTGTTTATTTGACGTTGTCGTTGTTGTTTATTTGACGTTGTTGTTGTTGACATTGTTGTTGTTGTTGTTTATTTGACGTTGTTTTTGTTGTTGTTCTTTATTTGGCGTTGTTGTTGTTGTTTATTTGACATTGTTGTTGTTGACATTGTTGTTGTTGTTTATTTGACATAGTTTTTGTTGTTGACATTGTTGTTGTTGTTGTTGTTTATTTGACGTTTTTGTTGTTCTTGATGTTGTTGTTGTTGTTTATTTGACGTTGTTGTTGTTGTTGTTGTTTTTGTAATTTATTTGACGTTGTTTTAGTTGTTGTTGTTTATTTGACATTGTTGTTGTTTATTTGACGTTTTTGTTTTTGACATTGTTGTTGTTGTTATTTATATGACGTTGTTGTTATTGTTGTTTATTTGACATAGTTGTTGTTGTTGACGTTGTTGTTGTTGACGTTGTTGTTGACGTTGATGATGTTGTTGTTGTTGTTGTTTATTTGACGTTGTTGTTATTGTTTATTTGACGTTGTTGTTATTGTTTATTTGACGTTGTTGTTGTTGTTGTTTATTTGACGTTGTTGTTGTTGTTATTGTTGTTGTTTATTTGACGTTGTTGTTGTTGTTGTTGTTTATTTGATGTTGTTGTTGTTGTTTATTTGACGTTGGTGTTGTTGTTGTTTATTTGACGTTGTTGTTGTTGTTATTTATTTGACGTTGTTGTTGTTGTTGTTATTTATTTGACGTTGTTGTTGTTGTTGTTGTTGTTGTTTATTTGACGTTGTTGTTGTTGTTTATTTGACGTTGTTGTTGTTGTTGTTTTTTGACATTGTTGTTGTTGTTGTTGTTGACGTTGTTGTTGTTGTTGTTTATTTGACATTGTTGTTGTTGTTGACGTTGTTGTTGTTGTTTATTTGACGTTGTTGTTGTTGTTGACGTTGTTGGTGTTGTTGTTTATTTGACGTTGTTGTTGTTGTTTATTTGATGTTGTTTTAGTTGTTGTTGTTTATTTGACGTTGTTGTTGTTGTTGTTTATTTGACGTTGTCGTTGTTGTTTATTTGACGTTGTTGTTGTTGACATTGTTGTTGTTGTTGTTTATTTGACGTTGTTTTTGTTGTTGTTCTTTATTTGGCGTTGTTGTTGTTGTTTATTTGACATTGTTGTTGTTGACATTGTTGTTGTTGTTTATTTGACATAGTTTTTGTTGTTGACATTGTTGTTGTTGTTGTTGTTTATTTGACGTTTTTGTTGTTCTTGATGTTGTTGTTGTTGTTTATTTGACGTTGTTGTTGTTGTTGTTGTTTTTGTAATTTATTTGACGTTGTTTTAGTTGTTGTTGTTTATTTGACATTGTTGTTGTTTATTTGACGTTTTTGTTTTTGACATTGTTGTTGTTGTTATTTATATGACGTTGTTGTTATTGTTGTTTATTTGACATAGTTGTTGTTGTTGACGTTGTTGTTGTTGATGTTGTTGTTGACGTTGATGATGTTGTTGTTGTTGTTGTTTATTTGACGTTGTTGTTATTGTTTATTTGACGTTGTTGTTATTGTTTATTTGACGTTGTTGTTGTTGTTGTTTATTTGACGTTGTTGTTGTTGTTATTGTTGTTGTTTATTTGACGTTGTTGTTGTTGTTGTTGTTTATTTGATGTTGTTGTTGTTGTTTATTTGACGTTGGTGTTGTTGTTGTTTATTTGACGTTGTTGTTGTTGTTATTTATTTGACGTTGTTGTTGTTGTTGTTATTTATTTGACGTTGTTGTTGTTGTTGTTGTTGTTTATTTGACGTTGTTGTTGTTGTTTATTTGACGTTGTTGTTGTTGTTGTTTTTTTGACATTGTTGTTGTTGTTGTTGTTGACGTTGTTGTTGTTGTTGTTTATTTGATATTGTTGTTGTTGTTGTTGTTGGTGTTGTTGTTTATTTGACGTTGTTGTTGTTGTTGTTGTTTATTTGACGTTGTTTTAGTTGTTGTTGTTTATTTGGCGTTGTTGTTGTTTATTTGACATTGTTGTTGTTGACATTGTTGTTGTTGTTGTTGTTTATTTGACGTAGTTGTTGTTGTTGACGTTGTTGTTGTTGCTTATTTGACGTTTTTGTTGTTGTTGATGTTGTTGTTGTTGTTTATTTGACGTTGTTGTTGTTGTTGTTGTTGTTTATTTGACGTTGTTGTTGTTGTTGTTGTTGTTGTTGTTTATTTGACGTTGTTGTTGTTGTTGTTTATTTGACGTTGTTGTTATTTATTTGACGTTGTTGTTGTTGTTTATTTGACGTTGTTGTTGTTGTTTATTTGACGTTGTTGTTGTTGTTTATTTGACGTTGTTGTTGTTGTTGTTTATTTGACATTGTTGTTGTTGTTGTTGTTGACGTTGTTGTTGTTGTTTATTTGACATTGTTGTTGTTGGTGGTGGTGTTGTTGTTTATTTGACGTTGTTGTTGTTGTTATTGTTGTTGTTTATTTGACGTTGTTGTTGTTTATTTGACATTGTTGTTGTTGACATTGTTGTTGTTGTTGTTTATTTGACATAGTTGTTGTTGTTGACGTTGTTGTTGTTGCTTATTTGACGTTTTTGTTGTTGTTGATGTTGTTGTTGTTGTTTATTTGACGTTGTTGTTGTTGTTGTTGTTTATTTGATGTTGTTGTTGTTGTTATTGTTGTTGTTTATTTGACGTTGTTGTTGTTGTTGTTTATTTGATGTTGTTGTTGTTGTTGTTTATTTGACATTGTTGTTGTTGTTGACGTTGTTGTTGTTGTTTATTTGACATTGTTGTTGTTGTTTATTTGACGTTGTTGTTGTTGTTTATTTGACGTTGTTGTTGTTGTTGTTTATTTGACGTTGTTGTTGTTGTTGTTTATTTGACATTGTTGTTGTTGTTGTTGTTTATTTGACATTGTTGTTGTTGGTGTTGTTGTTTATTTGACGTTGTTATTGTTGTTTATTTGACGTTGTTTTAGTTGTTGTTGTTTATTTGGCGTTGTTGTTGTTTATTTGACATTGTTGTTGTTGACATTGTTGTTGTTGTTGTTTATTTGACGTAATTGTTGTTGTTGACGTTGTTTTTGTTGTTTATTTGACGTTTTTGTTGTTGTTGATGTTGTTGTGTATTTGACGTTGTTGTTGTTGTTGTTTATTTGACGTTGTTGTTGTTGTTATTGTTGTTGTTTATTTGACATTGTTGTTGTTGTTGTTTATTTGACATAGTTGTTGTTGTTGACGTTGTTGTTGTTGTTGTTGTTGTTGTTGTTGTTTATTCGACGTTTTTGTTGTTGATGATGTTGTTGTTGTTTATTTGACGTTGTTGTTATTGTTTATTTGACGTTGTTGTTGTTGTTTATTTGACGTTGTTGTTGTTATTGTTGTTGTTTATTTGACGTTGTTGTTGTTGTTGTTGTTTATTTGATGTTGTTATTGTTGTTTATTTGACGTTGGTGTTGTTGTTGTTTATTTGACGTTGTTGTTGTTGTTGTTATTTATTTGACGTTGTTGTTGTTGTTATTGTTTATTTGACGTTGTTGTTGTTGTTGTTTATTTGACGTTGTTATTGTTGTTTATTTGACGTTGTTTTTGTTATTTGACGTTGTTGTTGTTGTTGTATTTGTTGTTGTTGTTGTTGCTTATTTGACGTTGTTGTTATTGTTGTTGTTTATTTGACGTTGTTGCTGTTGTTTATTTGACGTTGTTGTTGTTGTTGTTTATTTGATGTTGTTGTTGTTGTTGTTTATTTGACGTTGTTGTTGTTGACGTTGTTGTTGTTGTTGTTGTTGTTTATTTGACGTTGTTATTGTTGTTGCTGTTGTTTATTTGACGTTGTTGTTGTCGTTGTTGTTTTTTATTTGACGTTGTTGTTGTTGTTGTTGTTGTTTATTTGATGTTGTTGTTATTTATTCGACGTTGTTGTTGTTGTTGTTTATTTGACGTTGTTGTTGTTGTTTATTTGACGTTGTTGTTGTTGTTTATTTGACGTTGTTGTTGTTGTTTATTTGACATTGTTGTTGTTGTTGTTGACGTTGTTGTTGTTGTTTATTTGACATTGTTGTTGTTGTTGTTGGTGTTGTTGTTTATTTAACGTTGTTGTTGTTGTTGTTGATTATTTGACGTTGTTTTAGTTGTTGTTGTTTATTTGGCGTTGTTGTTTATTTGACGTTGTTGTTGTTGTTATTGTTGTTGTTTATTTGACGTTGTTGTTGTTTATTTGACATTGTTGTTGTTGACATTGTTGTTGTTGTTGTTTATTTGACGTAGTTGTTGTTGTTGACATTGTTGTTGTTGCTTATTTGACGTTTTTGTTGTTGTTGATGTTGTTGTTGTTGTTTATTTGACGTTGTTGTTGTTGTTGTTGTTGTTTATTTGATGTTGTTGTTGTTGTTATTGTTGTTGTTTATTTGACGTTGTTGTTGTTGTTGTTTATTTGATGTTGTTGTTGTTGTTGTTTATTTGACATTGTTGTTGTTGTTGACGTTGTTGTTGTTGTTTATTTGACATTGTTGTTGTTGTTTATTTGACGTTGTTGTTGTTGTTTATTTGACGTTGTTGTTGTTGTTGTTTATTTGACGTTGTTGTTGTTGTTGTTGTTTATTTGACATTGTTGTTGTTGTTGTTGTTGTTTATTTGACATTGTTGTTGTTGGTGTTGTTGTTTATTTGACGTTGTTATTGTTGTTTATTTGACGTTGTTTTAGTTGTTGTTGTTTATTTGGCGTTGTTGTTGTTTATTTGACATTGTTGTTGTTGACATTGTTGTTGTTGTTGTTGTTTATTTGACGTAATTGTTGTTGTTGACGTTGTTTTTGTTGTTTATTTGACGTTTTTGTTGTTGTTGATGTTGTTGTGTATTTGACGTTGTTGTTGTTGTTGTTTATTTGACGTTGTTGTTGTTGTTATTGTTGTTGTTTATTTGACATTGTTGTTGTTGTTGTTTATTTGACATAGTTGTTGTTGTTGACGTTGTTGTTGTTGTTGTTGTTGTTGTTTATTTGACGTTTTTGTTGTTGATGATGTTGTTGTTGTTTATTTGACGTTGTTGTTATTGTTTATTTGACGTTGTTGTTGTTGTTTATTTGACGTTGTTGTTGTTATTGTTGTTGTTTATTTGACGTTGTTGTTGTTGTTGTTGTTTATTTGATGTTGTTATTGTTGTTTATTTGACGTTGGTGTTGTTGTTGTTTATTTGACGTTGTTGTTGTTGTTGTTATTTATTTGACGTTGTTGTTGTTGTTATTGTTTATTTGACGTTGTTGTTGTTGTTGTTTATTTGACGTTGTTATTGTTGTTTATTTGACGTTGTTTTTGTTATTTGACGTTGTTGTTGTTGTTGTATTTGTTGTTGTTGTTGTTGCTTATTTGACGTTGTTGTTATTGTTGTTGTTTATTTGACGTTGTTGCTGTTGTTTATTTGACGTTGTTGTTGTTGTTGTTTATTTGATGTTGTTGTTGTTGTTGTTTATTTGACGTTGTTGTTGTTGACGTTGTTGTTGTTGTTGTTTATTTGACGTTGTTATTGTTGTTGCTGTTGTTTATTTGACGTTGTTGTTGTCGTTGTTGTTTTTTATTTGACGTTGTTGTTGTTGTTGTTGTTGTTGTTGTTTATTTGACGTTGTTGTTATTTATTCGACGTTGTTGTTGTTGTTGTTTATTTGACGTTGTTGTTGTTGTTTATTTGACGTTGTTGTTGTTGTTTATTTGACGTTGTTGTTGTTGTTTATTTGACATTGTTGTTGTTGTTGTTGACGTTGTTGTTGTTGTTTATTTGACATTGTTGTTGTTGTTGTTGGTGTTGTTGTTTATTTAACGTTGTTGTTGTTGTTGTTGATTATTTGACGTTGTTTTAGTTGTTGTTGTTTATTTGGCGTTGTTGTTTATTTGACGTTGTTGTTGTTATTGTTGTTGTTTATTTGACGTTGTTGTTGTTTATTTGACATTGTTGTTGTTGACATTGTTGTTGTTGTTGTTTATTTGACGTAGTTGTTGTTGTTGACGTTGTTGTTGTTGCTTATTTGACGTTTTTGTTGTTGTTGATGTTGTTGTTGTTGTTTATTTGACGTTGTTGTTGTTGTTGTTGTTTATTTGATGTTGTTGTTGTTGTTATTGTTGTTGTTTATTTGACGTTGTTGTTGTTGTTGTTTATTTGATGTTGTTGTTGTTGTTGTTTATTTGACATTGTTGTTGTTGTTGACGTTGTTGTTGTTGTTTATTTGACATTGTTGTTGTTGTTTATTTGACGTTGTTGTTGTTGTTTATTTGACGTTGTTGTTGTTGTTGTTTATTTGACGTTGTTGTTGTTGTTGTTGTTTATTTGACATTGTTGTTGTTGTTGTTGTTGTTTATTTGACATTGTTGTTGTTGGTGTTGTTGTTTATTTGACGTTGTTATTGTTGTTTATTTGACGTTGTTTTAGTTGTTGTTGTTTATTTGGCGTTGTTGTTGTTTATTTGACATTGTTGTTGTTGCCATTGTTGTTGTTGTTTATTTGACGTAATTGTTGTTGTTGACGTTGTTTTTGTTGTTTATTTGACGTTTTTGTTGTTGTTGATGTTGTTGTGTATTTGACGTTGTTGTTGTTGTTGTTTATTTGACGTTGTTGTTGTTGTTATTGTTGTTGTTTATTTGACATTGTTGTTGTTGTTGTTTATTTGACATAGTTGTTGTTGTTGACGTTGTTGTTGTTGTTGTTGTTTATTTGACGTTTTTGTTGTTGATGATGTTGTTGTTGTTTATTTGACGTTGTTGTTATTGTTTATTTGACGTTGTTGTTGTTGTTTATTTGACGTTGTTGTTGTTATTGTTGTTGTTTATTTGACGTTGTTGTTGTTGTTGTTGTTTATTTGATGTTGTTATTGTTGTTTATTTGACGTTGGTGTTGTTGTTGTTTATTTGACGTTGTTGTTGTTGTTGTTATTTATTTGACGTTGTTGTTGTTGTTATTGTTTATTTGACGTTGTTGTTGTTGTTTATTTGACGTTGTTATTGTTGTTTATTTGACGTTGTTTTTGTTATTTGACGTTGTTGTTGTTGTTGTATTTGTTGTTGTTGTTGTTGCTTATTTGACGTTGTTGTTATTGTTGTTGTTTATTTGACGTTGTTGCTGTTGTTTATTTGACGTTGTTGTTGTTGTTGTTTATTTGATGTTGTTGTTGTTGTTTATTTGACGTTGTTGTTGTTGACGTTGTTGTTGTTGTTATTTATTTGACGTTGTTATTGTTGTTGCTGTTGTTTATTTGACGTTGTTGTTGTCGTTGTTGTTTTTTATTTGACGTTGTTGTTGTTGTTGTTGTTGTTGTTTATTTGACGTTGTTGTTATTTATTCGACGTTGTTGTTGTTGTTGTTTATTTGACGTTGTTGTTGTTGTTTATTTGACGTTGTTGTTGTTGTTTATTTGACGTTGTTGTTGTTGTTTATTTGACATTGTTGTTGTTGTTGTTGACGTTGTTGTTGTTGTTTATTTGACATTGTTGTTGTTGTTGTTGGTGTTGTTGTTTATTTAACGTTGTTGTTGTTGTTGTTGATTATTTGACATTGTTTTAGTTGTTGTTGTTTATTTGGCGTTGTTGTTTATTTGACGTTGTTGTTGTTATTGTTGTTGTTTATTTGACGTTGTTGTTGTTTATTTGACATTGTTGTTGTTGACATTGTTGTTGTTGTTGTTTATTTGACGTAGTTGTTGTTGTTGACGTTGTTGTTGTTGCTTATTTGACGTTTTTGTTGTTGTTGATGTTGTTGTTGTTGTTTATTTGACGTTGTTGTTGTTGTTGTTGTTTATTTGATGTTGTTGTTGTTGTTATTGTTGTTGTTTATTTGACGTTGTTGTTGTTGTTGTTTATTTGATGTTGTTGTTGTTGTTGTTTATTTGACATTGTTGTTGTTGTTGACGTTGTTGTTGTTGTTTATTTGACATTGTTGTTGTTGTTTATTTGACGTTGTTGTTGTTGTTTATTTGACGTTGTTGTTGTTGTTGTTTATTTGACGTTGTTGTTGTTGTTGTTTATTTGACATTGTTGTTGTTGTTGTTGTTGTTTATTTGACATTGTTGTTGTTGGTGTTGTTGTTTATTTGACGTTGTTATTGTTGTTTATTTGACGTTGTTTTAGTTGTTGTTGTTTATTTGGCGTTGTTGTTGTTTATTTGACATTGTTGTTGTTGACATTGTTGTTGTTGTTGTTTATTTGACGTAATTGTTGTTGTTGACGTTGTTTTTGTTGTTTATTTGACGTTTTTGTTGTTGTTGATGTTGTTGTGTATTTGACGTTGTTGTTGTTGTTGTTTATTTGACGTTGTTGTTGTTGTTATTGTTGTTGTTTATTTGACATTGTTGTTGTTGTTGTTTATTTGACATAGTTGTTGTTGTTGACGTTGTTGTTGTTGTTGTTGTTGTTGTTGTTGTTTATTTGACGTTTTTGTTGTTGATGATGTTGTTGTTGTTTATTTGACGTTGTTGTTATTGTTTATTTGACGTTGTTGTTGTTGTTTATTTGACGTTGTTGTTGTTATTGTTGTTGTTTATTTGACGTTGTTGTTGTTGTTGTTGTTTATTTGATGTTGTTATTGTTGTTTATTTGACGTTGGTGTTGTTGTTGTTTATTTGACGTTGTTGTTGTTGTTGTTATTTATTTGACGTTGTTGTTGTTGTTATTGTTTATTTGACGTTGTTGTTGTTGTTGTTTATTTGACGTTGTTATTGTTGTTTATTTGACGTTGTTTTTGTTATTTGACGTTGTTGTTGTTGTATTTGTTGTTGTTGTTGTTGCTTATTTGACGTTGTTGTTATTGTTGTTGTTTATTTGACGTTGTTGCTGTTGTTTATTTGACGTTGTTGTTGTTGTTGTTTATTTGATGTTGTTGTTGTTGTTGTTTATTTGACGTTGTTGTTGTTGACGTTGTTGTTGTTGTTGTTTATTTGACGTTGTTATTGTTGTTGCTGTTGTTTATTTGACGTTGTTGTTGTCGTTGTTGTTTTTTATTTGACGTTGTTGTTGTTGTTGTTGTTGTTGTTTATTTGACGTTGTTGTTATTTATTCGACGTTGTTGTTGTTGTTGTTTATTTGACGTTGTTGTTGTTGTTTATTTGACGTTGTTGTTGTTGTTTATTTGACGTTGTTGTTGTTGTTTATTTGACATTGTTGTTGTTGTTGTTGACGTTGTTGTTGTTGTTTATTTGACATTGTTGTTGTTGTTGGTGTTGTTGTTTATTTAACGTTGTTGTTGTTGTTGTTGATTATTTGACGTTGTTTTAGTTGTTGTTGTTTATTTGGCGTTGTTGTTTATTTGACGTTGTTGTTGTTATTGTTGTTGTTTATTTGACGTTGTTGTTGTTTATTTGACATTGTTGTTGTTGACATTGTTGTTGTTGTTGTTTATTTGACGTAGTTGTTGTTGTTGACGTTGTTGTTGTTGCTTATTTGACGTTTTTGTTGTTGTTGATGTTGTTGTTGTTGTTTATTTGACGTTGTTGTTGTTGTTGTTGTTTATTTGATGTTGTTGTTGTTGTTATTGTTGTTGTTTATTTGACGTTGTTGTTGTTGTTGTTTATTTGATGTTGTTGTTGTTGTTGTTTATTTGACATTGTTGTTGTTGTTGACGTTGTTGTTGTTGTTTATTTGACATTGTTGTTGTTGTTTATTTGACGTTGTTGTTGTTGTTTATTTGACGTTGTTGTTGTTGTTGTTTATTTGACGTTGTTGTTGTTGTTGTTTATTTGACATTGTTGTTGTTGTTGTTGTTGTTTATTTGACATTGTTGTTGTTGGTGTTGTTGTTTATTTGACGTTGTTATTGTTGTTTATTTGACGTTGTTTTAGTTGTTGTTGTTTATTTGGCGTTGTTGTTGTTTATTTGACATTGTTGTTGTTGACATTGTTGTTGTTGTTGTTTATTTGACGTAATTGTTGTTGTTGACGTTGTTTTTGTTGTTTATTTGACGTTTTTGTTGTTGTTGATGTTGTTGTGTATTTGACGTTGTTGTTGTTGTTGTTTATTTGACGTTGTTGTTGTTGTTATTGTTGTTGTTTATTTGACATTGTTGTTGTTGTTGTTTATTTGACATAGTTGTTGTTGTTGACGTTGTTGTTGTTGTTGTTGTTGTTTATTTGACGTTTTTGTTGTTGATGATGTTGTTGTTGTTTATTTGACGTTGTTGTTATTGTTTATTTGACGTTGTTGTTGTTGTTTATTTGACGTTGTTGTTGTTATTGTTGTTGTTTATTTGACGTTGTTGTTGTTGTTGTTGTTTATTTGATGTTGTTATTGTTGTTTATTTGACGTTGGTGTTGTTGTTGTTTATTTGACGTTGTTGTTGTTGTTGTTATTTATTTGACGTTGTTGTTGTTGTTATTGTTTATTTGACGTTGTTGTTGTTGTTGTTTATTTGACGTTGTTATTGTTGTTTATTTGACGTTGTTTTTGTTATTTGACGTTGTTGTTGTTGTTGTATTTGTTGTTGTTGTTGTTGCTTATTTGACGTTGTTGTTATTGTTGTTGTTTATTTGACGTTGTTGCTGTTGTTTATTTGACGTTGTTGTTGTTGTTGTTTATTTGATGTTGTTGTTGTTGTTGTTTATTTGACGTTGTTGTTGTTGACGTTGTTGTTGTTGTTGTTTATTTGACGTTGTTATTGTTGTTGCTGTTGTTTATTTGACGTTGTTGTTGTCGTTGTTGTTTTTTATTTGACGTTGTTGTTGTTGTTGTTGTTGTTGTTTATTTGACGTTGTTGTTATTTATTCGACGTTGTTGTTGTTGTTGTTTATTTGACGTTGTTGTTGTTGTTTATTTGACGTTGTTGTTGTTGTTTATTTGACGTTGTTGTTGTTGTTTATTTGACATTGTTGTTGTTGTTGTTGACGTTGTTGTTGTTGTTTATTTGACATTGTTGTTGTTGTTGGTGTTGTTGTTTATTTAACGTTGTTGTTGTTGTTGTTGATTATTTGACGTTGTTTTAGTTGTTGTTGTTTATTTGGCGTTGTTGTTTATTTGACGTTGTTGTTGTTATTGTTGTTGTTTATTTGACGTTGTTGTTGTTTATTTGACATTGTTGTTGTTGACATTGTTGTTGTTGTTGTTTATTTGACGTAGTTGTTGTTGTTGACGTTGGTGTTGTTGCTTATTTGACGTTTTTGTTGTTGTTGATGTTGTTGTTGTTGTTTATTTGACG
The DNA here is from genome assembly GCA_948472305.1 of Vicia faba. NCBI lineage: Eukaryota > Viridiplantae > Streptophyta > Magnoliopsida > Fabales > Fabaceae > Vicia > Vicia faba. Next base: position 316,065,957 of record OX451737.1, read on the forward strand.
TTGTTGTTGTTGTTGTTGTTTATTTGATGTTGTTGTTGTTGTTATTGTTGTTGTTTATTTGACGTTGTTGTTGTTGTTGTTTATTTGATGTTGTTGTTGTTGTTGTTTATTTGACATTGTTGTTGTTGTTGACGTTGTTGTTGTTGTTTATTTGACATTGTTGTTGTTGTTTATTTGACGTTGTTGTTGTTGTTTATTTGACGTTGTTGTTGTTGTTGTTTATTTGACGTTGTTGTTGTTGTTGTTTATTTGACATTGTTGTTGTTGTTGTTGTTGTTTATTTGACATTGTTGTTGTTGGTGTTGTTGTTTATTTGACGTTGTTATTGTTGTTTATTTGACGTTGTTTTAGTTGTTGTTGTTTATTTGGCGTTGTTGTTGTTTATTTGACATTGTTGTTGTTGACATTGTTGTTGTTGTTGTTTATTTGACGTAATTGTTGTTGTTGACGTTGTTTTTGTTGTTTATTTGACGTTTTTGTTGTTGTTGATGTTGTTGTGTATTTGACGTTGTTGTTGTTGTTGTTTATTTGACGTTGTTGTTGTTGTTATTGTTGTTGTTTATTTGACATTGTTGTTGTTGTTGTTTATTTGACATAGTTGTTGTTGTTGACGTTGTTGTTGTTGTTGTTGTTGTTTATTTGACGTTTTTGTTGTTGATGATGTTGTTGTTGTTTATTTGACGTTGTTGTTATTGTTTATTTGACGTTGTTGTTGTTGTTTATTTGACGTTGTTGTTGTTATTGTTGTTGTTTATTTGACGTTGTTGTTGTTGTTGTTGTTTATTTGATGTTGTTATTGTTGTTTATTTGACGTTGGTGTTGTTGTTGTTTATTTGACGTTGTTGTTGTTGTTGTTATTTATTTGACGTTGTTGTTGTTGTTATTGTTTATTTGACGTTGTTGTTGTTGTTGTTTATTTGACGTTGTTATTGTTGTTTATTTGACGTTGTTTTTGTTATTTGACGTTGTTGTTGTTGTTGTATTTGTTGTTGTTGTTGTTGCTTATTTGACGTTGTTGTTATTGTTGTTGTTTATTTGACGTTGTTGCTGTTGTTTATTTGACGTTGTTGTTGTTGTTGTTTATTTGATGTTGTTGTTGTTGTTTATTTGACGTTGTTGTTGTTGACGTTGTTGTTGTTGTTGTTTATTTGACGTTGTTATTGTTGTTGCTGTTGTTTATTTGACGTTGTTGTTGTCGTTGTTGTTTTTTATTTGACGTTGTTGTTGTTGTTGTTGTTGTTGTTTATTTGACGTTGTTGTTATTTATTCGACGTTGTTGTTGTTGTTGTTTATTTGACGTTGTTGTTGTTGTTTATTTGACGTTGTTGTTGTTGTTTATTTGACGTTGTTGTTGTTGTTTATTTGACATTGTTGTTGTTGTTGTTGACGTTGTTGTTGTTGTTTATTTGACATTGTTGTTGTTGTTGTTGGTGTTGTTGTTTATTTAACGTTGTTGTTGTTGTTGTTGATTATTTGACGTTGTTTTAGTTGTTGTTGTTTATTTGGCGTTGTTGTTTATTTGACGTTGTTGTTGTTATTGTTGTTGTTTATTTGACGTTGTTGTTGTTTATTTGACATTGTTGTTGTTGACATTGTTGTTGTTGTTGTTTATTTGACGTAGTTGTTGTTGTTGACGTTGTTGTTGTTGCTTATTTGACGTTTTTGTTGTTGTTGGTGTTGTTGTTGTTGTTTATTTGACGTTGTTGTTGTTGTTGTTGTTTATTTGATGTTGTTGTTGTTGTTATTGTTGTTGTTTATTTGACGTTGTTGTTGTTGTTGTTTATTTGATGTTGTTGTTGTTGTTGTTTATTTGACATTGTTGTTGTTGTTGACGTTGTTGTTGTTGTTTATTTGACATTGTTGTTGTTGTTTATTTGACGTTGTTGTTGTTGTTTATTTGACGTTGTTGTTGTTGTTGTTTATTTGACGTTGTTGTTGTTGTTGTTTATTTGACATTGTTGTTGTTGTTGTTGTTGTTTATTTGACATTGTTGTTGTTGGTGTTGTTGTTTATTTGACGTTGTTATTGTTGTTTATTTGACGTTGTTTTAGTTGTTGTTGTTTATTTGGCGTTGTTGTTGTTTATTTGACATTGTTGTTGTTGACATTGTTGTTGTTGTTGTTTATTTGACGTAATTGTTGTTGTTGACGTTGTTTTTGTTGTTTATTTGACGTTTTTGTTGTTGTTGATGTTGTTGTGTATTTGACGTTGTTGTTGTTGTTGTTTATTTGACGTTGTTGTTGTTGTTATTGTTGTTGTTTATTTGACATTGTTGTTGTTGTTGTTTATTTGACATAGTTGTTGTTGTTGACGTTGTTGTTGTTGTTGTTGTTGTTTATTTGACGTTTTTGTTGTTGATGATGTTGTTGTTGTTTATTTGACGTTGTTGTTATTGTTTATTTGACGTTGTTGTTGTTGTTTATTTGACGTTGTTGTTGTTATTGTTGTTGTTTATTTGACGTTGTTGTTGTTGTTGTTGTTTATTTGATGTTGTTATTGTTGTTTATTTGACGTTGGTGTTGTTGTTGTTTATTTGACGTTGTTGTTGTTGTTGTTATTTATTTGACGTTGTTGTTGTTGTTATTGTTTATTTGACGTTGTTGTTGTTGTTGTTTATTTGACGTTGTTATTGTTGTTTATTTGACGTTGTTTTTGTTATTTGACGTTGTTGTTGTTGTTGTATTTGTTGTTGTTGTTGTTGCTTATTTGACGTTGTTGTTATTGTTGTTGTTTATTTGACGTTGTTGCTGTTGTTTATTTGACGTTGTTGTTGTTGTTGTTTATTTGATGTTGTTGTTGTTGTTGTTTATTTGACGTTGTTGTTGTTGACGTTGTTGTTGTTGACGTTGTTGTTGTTGTTGTTGTTTATTTGACGTTGTTATTGTTGTTGCTGTTGTTTATTTGACGTTGTTGTTGTCGTTGTTGTTTTTTATTTGACGTTGTTGTTGTTGTTGTTGTTTATTTGACGTTGTTGTTATTTATTCGACGTTGTTGTTGTTGTTGTTTATTTGACGTTGTTGTTATTGTTTATTTGACGTTGTTGTTGTTGTTTATTTGACATTGTTGTTGTTGTTGTTGGTGTTGTTGTTTATTTAACGTTGTTGTTGTTGTTGTTGATTATTTGACGTTGTTTTAGTTGTTGTTGTTTATTTGGCGTTGTTGTTTTTTATTTGACATTGTTGTTGTTGACATTGTTGTTGTTGTTGTTTATTTGACGTAGTTGTTGTTGTTGACGTTGTTGTTGTTGTTGCTTATTTGACGTTTTTGTTGTTGTTGATGTTGTTGTTGTTGTTTATTTGACGTTGTTGTTGTTGTTGTTTATTTGATGTTGTTGTTGTTGTTTATTTGACATTGTTGTTGTTGTTGACGTTGTTGTTGTTGTTTATTTGACATTGTTGTTGTTGTTTATTTGACGTTGCTGTTGTTGTTTATTTGACGTAGTTGTTGTTGTTGACGTTGTTGTTGTTGTTTATTTGACGTTGTTGTTGTTGTTGTTTATTTGATGTTGTTGTTGTTGTTGTTGTTTATTTGATGTTGTTGTTGTTTATTTGACATTGTTGTTGTTTATTTGACGTTGTTGTTGTTGTTTATTTGACTTTGTTGTTGTTGTTTATTGGACGTTGTTGTTGTTGTTGTTGTTGTATATTTGACGGTGTTGTTGTTGTTGTTTATTTGACGTTGTTGTTGTTGTTGTTGTTTATTTGACGTTGTTGTTGTTGTTTATTTGACGTTGTTGTTGTTGTTTATTTGATGTTGTTATTGTTGTTTATTTGACATTGTTGTTGTTGTTGATGTTGTTGTTTATTTGACATTGTAGTTGTTGTTTATTTGACGTTGTTGTTGTTGTTGACATTGTTGTTGTTGTTGTTTATTTGATGTTGTTGTTGTTGTTTATTTGACATTGTTGTTGTTGTTGACGTTGTTGTTGTTGTTGTTTATTTGACATTGTTGTTGTTGTTGACGTTGTTGGCTTTGTTGTTTATTTAACGTTGTTGTTGTTGTTTATTAGACGTTGTTTTAGTTGTTGTTGTTTATTTGACGTTGTTGTTGTTGTTGTTTATTTGACGTTGTTGTTGACATTGTTGTTATTGTTGTTTATTTGACGTAGTTGTTGTTGTTGACGTTGTTGTTGTTGACATTGTTGTTATTGTTGTTTATTTGACGTAGTTGTTGTTGTTGACGTTGTTGTTGTTGTTGTTGTTGTTTATTTGACGTTTTTGTTGTTGTTGATGTTGTTGTTGTTGTTGTTGTTGTTTATTTGACGTTGTTGTTATTGTTGTTTATTTGACGTTGTTGTTGTTGTTTATATGACGTTGTTGTTGTTATTGTTGTTGTTTATTTGACGTTGTTGTTGTTGTTGTTTATATGACGTTGTTGTTGTTATTGTTGTTGTTTATTTGACGTTGTTGTTGTTGTTGTTTATTTGATGTTGTTGTTGTTGACGTTGTTGTTGTTGTTTATTTGACGTTGTTGTTGTTGTTGACGTTGTTGGTGTTGTTGTTTATTTGACGTTGTTGTTGTTGTTTATTTGATGTTGTTTTAGTTGTTGTTGTTTATTTGACGTTGTTGTTGTTGTTTATTTGACGTTGTTGTTGTTGTTTATTTGACGTTGTTGTTGTTGACATTGTTGTTGTTGTTGTTTATTTGACGTTGTTTTTGTTGTTGTTCTTTATTTGGCGTTGTTGTTGTTGTTTATTTGACATTGTTGTTGTTGACATTGTTGTTGTTGTTTATTTGACATAGTTTTTGTTGTTGACATTGTTGTTGTTGTTGTTTATTTGACGTTTTTGTTGTTCTTGATGTTGTTGTTGTTGTTGTTTATTTGACGTTGTTGTTGTTGTTGTTGTTTATTTGACGTTGTTGTTGTTGTTGTTGTTGTTCATTTGACGTTGTTGTTGTTGTTTATTTAACGTTGTTGTTGTTATTGATGTTGTTTATTTGACGTTGTTGTTTATGTTGTTTATTTAATGTTGTTGTTGTTGTTTATTTGACATTGTTGTTGTTGTTGACGTTGTTGTTGTTGTTTATTTGACATTGTTGTTGTTGTTGTTGACGTTGTTGGTGTTGTTGTTTATTTGACGTTGTTGTTGTTGTTTATTTGACGTTGTTTTAGACGTTGTTGTTTATTTGACGTTGTTGTTGTTGTTGTTGTTGTTTATTTAACGTTGTTTTAGATGTTGTTGTTTATTTGACGGTGTTGTTGTTTATTTGACATTGTTGTTGTTGTTGACGTTGTTGTTGTTGTTGTTGTTGTTTATTTGACATTGTTGTTGTTGTTGTTGACGTTGTTAGTTTTGTAATTTATTTGACGTTGTTTTAGTTGTTGTTGTTTATTTGACGTTTTTGTTTTTGACATTGTTGTTGTTGTTATTTATATGACGTTGTTGTTGTTGTTATTGTTGTTGTTTATTTGACGTTGTTGTTGTTGTTGTTGTTTATTTGATGTTGTTGTTGTTGTTTATTTGACGTTGGTGTTGTTGTTGTTTATTTGACGTTGTTGTTGTTGTTATTTATTTGACGTTGTTGTTGTTGTTATTGTTTATTTGACGTTGTTGTTGTTGTTGTTTATTTGACGTTGTTATTGTTGTTTATTTGACGTTGTTTTTGTTGTTGTTATTGTTGTTGTTTATTTGACGTTTTTGTTGTTGATGATGTTGTTGTTGTTGTTTATTTGACGTTGTTGTTGTTGTTGTTGTTGACGTTGTTGTTGTTATTTATTTGACATTGTTGTTGTTGGTGGTGGTGTTGTTGTTTATTTGACGTTGTTGTTGTTGTTATTGTTGTTGTTTATTTGACGTTTTTGTTGTTTATTTGACATTGTTGTTGTTGACATTGTTGTTGTTGTTGTTTATTTGACGTAGTTGTTGTTGTTGACGTTGTTGTTGTTGCTTATTTGACGTTTTTGTTGTTGTTGATGTTGTTGTTGTTGTTTATTTGACGTTGTTGTTGTTGTTGTTGTTGTTGTTTATTTGATGTTGTTGTTGTTGTTATTGTTGTTGTTTATTTGACGTTGTTGTTGTTGTTGTTGTTTATTTGATGTTGTTGTTGTTGTTGTTTATTTGACATTGTTGTTGTTGTTGACGTTGTTGTTGTTGTTTATTTGACATTGTTGTTGTTGTTTATTTGACGTTGTTGTTGTTGTTTATTTGACGTTGTTGTTGTTGTTGTTTATTTGACGTTGTTGTTGTTGTTGTTTATTTGACATTGTTGTTGTTGTTGTTGTTGTTTATTTGACATTGTTGTTGTTGGTGTTGTTGTTTATTTGACGTTGTTATTGTTGTTTATTTGACGTTGTTTTAGTTGTTGTTGTTTATTTGGCGTTGTTGTTGTTTATTTGACATTGTTGTTGTTGACATTGTTGTTGTTGTTGTTGTTTATTTGACGTAATTGTTGTTGTTGACGTTGTTTTTGTTGTTTATTTGACGTTTTTGTTGTTGTTGATGTTGTTGTGTATTTGACGTTGTTGTTGTTGTTGTTTATTTGACGTTGTTGTTGTTGTTATTGTTGTTGTTTATTTGACATTGTTGTTGTTGTTGTTTATTTGACATAGTTGTTGTTGTTGACGTTGTTGTTGTTGTTGTTGTTGTTGTTGTTGTTGTTGTTTATTTGACGTTTTTGTTGTTGATGATGTTGTTGTTGTTTATTTGACGTTGTTGTTATTGTTTATTTGACGTTGTTGTTGTTGTTTATTTGACGTTGTTGTTGTTATTGTTGTTGTTTATTTGACGTTGTTGTTGTTGTTGTTGTTTATTTGATGTTGTTATTGTTGTTTATTTGACGTTGGTGTTGTTGTTGTTTATTTGACGTTGTTGTTGTTGTTGTTGTTATTTATTTGACGTTGTTGTTGTTGTTATTGTTTATTTGACGTTGTTGTTGTTGTTGTTTATTTGACGTTGTTATTGTTGTTTATTTGACGTTGTTTTTGTTATTTGACGTTGTTGTTGTTGTTGTATTTGTTGTTGTTGTTGTTGCTTATTTGACGTTGTTGTTATTGTTGTTGTTTATTTGACGTTGTTGCTGTTGTTTATTTGACGTTGTTGTTGTTGTTGTTTATTTGATGTTGTTGTTGTTGTTGTTTATTTGACGTTGTTGTTGTTGACGTTGTTGTTGTTGTTGTTGTTTATTTGACGTTGTTATTGTTGTTGCTGTTGTTTATTTGACGTTGTTGTTGTCGTTGTTGTTTTTTATTTGACGTTGTTGTTGTTGTTGTTGTTGTTTATTTGACGTTGTTGTTATTTATTCGACGTTGTTGTTGTTGTTGTTTATTTGACGTTGTTGTTGTTGTTTATTTGACGTTGTTGTTGTTGTTTATTTGACGTTGTTGTTGTTGTTTATTTGACATTGTTGTTGTTGTTGTTGACGTTGTTGTTGTTGTTTATTTGACATTGTTGTTGTTGTTGTTGGTGTTGTTGTTTATTTAACGTTGTTGTTGTTGTTGATTATTTGACGTTGTTTTAGTTGTTGTTGTTTATTTGGCGTTGTTGTTTTTTATTTGACATTGTTGTTGTTGACATTGTTGTTGTTGTTGTTGTTTATTTGACGTAGTTGTTGTTGTTGACGTTGTTGTTGTTGTTGCTTATTTGACGTTTTTGTTGTTGTTGATGTTGTTGTTGTTGTTTATTTGACGTTGTTGTTGTTGTTGTTTATTTGATGTTGTTGTTGTTGTTTATTTGACATTGTTGTTGTTGTTGACGTTGTTGTTGTTGTTTATTTGACATTGTTGTTGTTGTTTATTTGACGTTGCTGTTGTTGTTTATTTGACATAGTTGTTGTTGTTGACGTTGTTGTTGTTGTTTATTTGACGTTGTTGTTGTTGTTGTTTATTTGATGTTGTTGTTGTTGTTGTTTATTTGATGTTGTTGTTGTTTATTTGACATTGTTGTTGTTTATTTGACGTTGTTGTTGTTGTTTATTTGACTTTGTTGTTGTTGTTTATTGGACGTTGTTGTTGTTGTTGTATATTTGACGGTGTTGTTGTTGTTGTTTATTTGACATTGTTGTTGTTGTTGTTGTTTATTTGACGTTGTTGTTGTTGTTTATTTGACGTTGTTGGTGTTGTTTATTTGATGTTGTTATTGTTGTTTATTTGACATTGTTGTTGTTATTGATGTTGTTGTTTATTTGACATTGTAGTTGTTGTTTATTTGACGTTGTTGTTGTTGTTGACATTGTTGTTGTTGTTGTTTATTTGATGTTGTTGTTGTTGTTTATTTGACATTGTTGTTGTTGTTGACGTTGTTGTTGTTGTTGTTTATTTGACATTGTTGTTGTTGTTGACGTTGTTGGCTTTGTTGTTTATTTAACGTTGTTGTTGTTGTTTATTAGACGTTGTTTTAGTTGTTGTTGTTTATTTGACGTTGTTGTTGTTGTTGTTTATTTGACGTTGTTGTTGACATTGTTGTTATTGTTGTTTATTTGACGTAGTTGTTGTTGTTGACGTTGTTGTTGTTGTTGTTGTTGTTGTTTATTTGACGTTTTTGTTGTTGTTGATGTTGTTGTTGTTGTTGTTGTTGTTTATTTGACGTTGTTGTTATTGTTGTTTATTTGACGTTGTTGTTGTTGTTTATATGACGTTGTTGTTGTTATTGTTGTTGTTTATTTGACGTTGTTGTTGTTGTTATTTATATGACGTTGTTGTTGTTATTGTTGTTGTTTATTTGACGTTGTTGTTGTTGTTGTTGTTTATTTGATGTTGTTGTTGTTGACGTTGTTGTTGTTGTTTATTTGACGTTGTTGTTGTTGTTGACGTTGTTGGTGTTGTTGTTTATTTGACGTTGTTGTTGTTGTTTATTTGATGTTGTTTTAGTTGTTGTTGTTTATTTGACGTTGTTGTTGTTGTTTATTTGACGTTGTTGTTGTTGTTTATTTGACGTTGTTGTTGTTGACATTGTTGTTGTTGTTGTTTATTTGACGTTGTTTTTGTTGTTGTTCTTTATTTGGCGTTGTTGTTGTTGTTTATTTGACATTGTTGTTGTTGACATTGTTGTTGTTGTTTATTTGACATAGTTTTTGTTGTTGACATTGTTGTTGTTGTTGTTTATTTGACGTTTTTGTTGTTCTTGATGTTGTTGTTGTTGTTGTTTATTTGACGTTGTTGTTGTTGTTGTTGTTTATTTGACGTTGTTGTTGTTGTTGTTGTTGTTCATTTGACGTTGTTGTTGTTGTTTATTTAACGTTGTTGTTGTTATTGATGTTGTTTATTTGACGTTGTTGTTTATGTTGTTTATTTAATGTTGTTGTTGTTGTTTATTTGACATTGTTGTTGTTGTTGACGTTGTTGTTGTTGTTTATTTGACATTGTTGTTGTTGTTGTTGTTGACGTTGTTGGTGTTGTTGTTTATTTGACGTTGTTGTTGTTGTTGTTTATTTGACGTTGTTTTAGACGTTGTTGTTTATTTGACGTTGTTGTTGTTGTTGTTGTTTATTTAACGTTGTTTTAGATGTTGTTGTTTATTTGACGGTGTTGTTGTTTATTTGACATTGTTGTTGTTGTTGACGTTGTTGTTGTTGTTGTTGTTTATTTGACATTGTTGTTGTTGTTGTTGACGTTGTTAGTTTTGTAATTTATTTGACGTTGTTTTATTTGTTGTTGTTTATTTGACGTTTTTGTTTTTGACATTGTTGTTGTTGTTATTTATATGACGTTGTTGTTGTTGTTATTGTTGTTGTTTATTTGACGTTGTTGTTGTTGTTGTTGTTTATTTGATGTTGTTGTTGTTGTTGTTTATTTGACGTTGGTGTTGTTGTTGTTTATTTGACGTTGTTGTTGTTGTTATTTATTTGACGTTGTTGTTGTTGTTATTGTTTATTTGACGTTGTTGTTGTTGTTGTTTATTTGACGTTGTTATTGTTGTTTATTTGACGTTGTTTTTGTTGTTGTTTATTTGACGTTTTTGTTGTTGATGATGTTGTTGTTGTTGTTTATTTGACGTTGTTGTTATTGTTTATTTGACGTTGTTGTTGTTGTTGTTGTTGTTTATTTCACGTTGTTGTTGTTGTTATTGTTGTTGTTTATTTGACGTTGTTGTTGTTGTTTATTTGTTGTTGTTTATTTGACGTTGGTGTTGTTGTTGTTTATTTGACGTTGTTGTTGTTGTTGTTATTTATTTGACGTTGTTGTTGTTGTTATTGTTTATTTGACGTTGTTGTTATTGTTTATTTGACGTTGTTATTGTTGTTTATTTGACGTTGTTTTTGTTATTTGACGTTGTTGTTGTTGTTGTTGTATTTGTTGTTGTTGTTGTTGCTTATTTCACGTTGTTGTTATTGTTGGTGTTTATTTGACGTTGTTGCTGTTGTTTATTTGACGTTGTTGTTGTTGTTGTTTATTTGATGTTGTTGTTTATTTGACGTTGTTGTTGTTGACGTTGTTGTTGTTGTTGTTGTTTATTTGACGTTGTTGTTGTTGTTGTTATTTATTTGACGTTGTTGTTGTTGTTGTTTATTTGACGTTGTTGTTGTTGTTGTTGTTTATTTGACGTTGTTGTTGTTGTTTATTTGACGATGTTGTTGTTGTTGTTTTTTTGACATTGTTGTTGTTGTTGTTGTTGTTGACGTTGTTGTTGTTGTTTATTTGATATTGTTGTTGTTGTTGTTGTTGGTGTTGTTGTTTATTTGACGTTGTTGTTGTTGTTGTTGTTTATTTGACGTTGTTTTAGTTGTTGTTGTTTATTTGGCGTTGTTGTTGTTTATTTGACATTGTTGTTGTTGACATTGTTGTTGTTGTTGTTTATTTGACGTAGTTGTTGTTGTTGACGTTGTTGTTGTTGCTTATTTGACGTTTTTGTTGTTGTTGATGTTGTTGTTGTTGTTTATTTGACGTTGTTGTTGTTGTTGTTGTTTATTTGACGTTGTTGTTGTTGTTATTGTTGTTGTTTATTTGACGTTGTTGTTGTTGTTTATTTGACGTTGTTGTTATTCATTTGACGTTGTTGTTGTAGTTTATTTGACGTTGTTGTTGTTATTGATGTTGTTTACTTGACGTTGTTGTTGTTGTTGTTTATTTAATGTTGTTGTTGTTGTTTATTTGACATTGTTGTTGTTGTTGACGTTGTTGTTGTTGTTTATTTGACATTGTTGTTGTTGTTGTTGTTATTGACGTTGTTGGTGTTGTTGTTTATTTGACGTTGTTGTTGTTGTTTATTTGATGTTGTTTTAGATGTTGTTGTTTATTTGACGTTGTTGTTATTGTTGTTGTTGTTTATTTAACGTTGTTTTAGATGTTGTTGTTTATTTGACGGTGTTGTTGTTTATTTGACATTGTTGTTGTTGTTGACGTTGTTGTTGTTGTTGTTTATTTGACATTGTTGTTGTTGTTGTTGACGTTGTTGGTGTTGTTGTTGTTATTGTTTATTTGACGTTGTTGTTGTTGTTTATTTGACGTTGTTATTGGTGTTTTATTTGACGTTGTTTTTGTTATTTGACGTTGTTGTTGTTGTATTTGTTGTTGTTGTTGTTGCTTATTTGACGTTGTTGTTATTGTTGTTGTTTATTTGACGTTGTTGCTGTTGTTTATTTGACGTTGTTGTTGTTGTTGTTTATTTGACGTTGTTGTTGTTATTGTTGTTGTTTATTTGACGTTGTTGTTGTTGTTGTTTATTTGATGTTGTTGTTGTTTATTTGACATTGTTGTTGTTGTTGACGTTGTTGTTGTTTATTTGACGTTGTTGTTGTTGTTGACGTTGTTGGTGTTGTTGTTTATTTGACGTTGTTGTTGTTGTTTATTTGATGTTGTTTTAGTTGTTGTTGTTTATTTGACGTTGTTGTTGTTTATTTGACGTTGTTGTTGTTGTTGTTGTTTATTTGACGTTGTTGTTGACATTGTTGTTGTTGTTGTTGTTTATTTGACGTTGTTTTTGTTGTTGTTGTTTATTTGGCGTTGTTGTTGTTGTTATTGTTTATTTGATGTTGTTGTTGTTGTTGTTTATTTGACGTTGTTATTGTTGTTTATTTGACGTTGTTTTTGTTATTTGACGTTGTTGTTGTTGTTGTATTTGTTGTTGTTGTTGTTGCTTATTTGACGTTGTTGTTATTGTTGTTGTTTATTTGACGTTGTTGCTGTTGTTTATTTGACGTTGTTGTTGTTGTTTATTTGATGTTGTTGTTGTTGTTGTTTATTTGACGTTGTTGTTGTTGACGTTGTTGTTGTTGTTGTTGTTTATTTGACGTTGTTATTGTTGTTGATGTTGTTTATTTGACGTTGTTGTTGTCGTTGTTGTTGTTTATTTGACGTTGTTGTTGTTGTTTATTTGACGTTGTTGTTATTTATTTGACGTTGTTGTTGTTGTTGTTTATTTGACGTTGTTGTTGTTGTTTATTTGACGTTGTTGTTGTTGTTGTTTATTTGACGTTGTTGTTGTTGTTTATTTGACATTGTTGTTGTTGTTGTTGACGTTGTTGTTGTTGTTGTTGTTTATTTGACATTGTTGTTGTTGTTGTTGGTGTTGTTGTTTATTTAACGTTGTTGTTGTTGTTGTTGTTGATTATTTGACGTTGTTTTAGTTGTTGTTGTTTATTTGGCGTTGTTGTTTTTTATTTGACATTGTTGTTGTTGACATTGTTGTTGTTGTTGTTTATTTGACGTAGTTGTTGTTGTTGACGTTGTTGTTGTTGTTGCTTATTTGACGTTTTTGTTGTTGTTGATGTTGTTGTTGTTGTTTATTTGACGTTGTTGTTGTTTATTTGACATTGTTGTTGTTGTTATTGTTGTTGTTTATTTGACGGTGTTGTTGTTTATTTGACATTGTTGTTGTTGTTGACGTTGTTGTTGTTGTTGTTTATTTGACATTGTTGTTGTTGTTGTTGACGTTGTTGGTTTTGTAATTTATTTGACGTTGTTTTGGTTGTTGTTGTTTATTTGACGTTGTTGTTGTTGTTTATTTGACGTTTTTGTTTTTGACATTGTTGTTGTTGTTATTTATATGACGTTGTTGTTGTTGTTGTTTATTTGACATAGTTGTTGTTGTTGACGTTGTTGTTGACGTTGATGATGTTGTTGTTGTTGTTGTTTATTTGACGTTGTTGTTATTGTTTATTTGACGTTGTTGTTGTTGTTGTTGTTTATTTGACGTTGTTGTTGTTGTTATTGTTGTTGTTTATTTGACGTTGTTGTTGTTGTTGTTTATTTGATGTTGTTGTTGTTGTTTATTTGACGTTGGTGTTGTTGTTGTTTATTTGACGTTGTTGTTGTTGTTATTTATTTGACGTTGTTGTTGTTGTTATTGTTTATTTGACGTTGTTGTTGTTGTTGTTGTTTATTTGACGTTGTTATTGTTGTTTATTTGACGTTATTTTTGTTGTTGTTGTTGTTGTTGTTTATTTGACGTTTTTGTTGTAGATGATGTTGTTGTTGTTGTTTATTTGACGTTGTTGTTATTGTTTATTTGACGTTGTTGTTGTTGTTGTTTATTTGACGTTGTTGTTGTTGTTAATGTTGTTGTTTATTTGACGTTGTTGTTGTTATTGTTTATTTGATGTTGTTGTTGTTGTTGTTTATTTGACGTTGGTGTTGTTGTTGTTTATTTGACGTTGTTGTTGTTGTTGTTATTTATTTGACGTTGTTGTTGTTGTTATTGTTTATTTGACGTTGTTGTTATTGTTTATATGACGTTGTTATTGTTGTTTATTTGACGTTGTTTTTGTTATTTGACGTTGTTGTTGTTGTTGTTGTATTTGTTGGTGTTTGTTGTTGTTGCTTATTTGACGTTGTTGTTATTGTTGTTGTTTATTTGACGTTGTTGTTGTTGTTTATTTGACGTTGTTGTTGTTGTTGTTGTTTATTTGATGTTGTTGTTTATTTGACGTTGTTGTTGTTGACGTTGTTGTTGTTGTTGTTGTTTATTTGACGTTGTTGTTGTTGTTATTTATTTGACGTTGTTGTTGTTGTTTATTTGACGTTGTTGTTGTTGTTGTTTATTTGACGTTGTTGTTGTTGTTGTTTATTTGACGTTGTGGTTGTTGTTGTTTTTTTGACATTGTTGTTGTTGTTGTTGACGTTGTTGTTGTTGTTTATTTGATATTGTTGTTGTTGTTGTTGGTGGTGTTGTTGTTTATTTGACGTTGTTGTTGTTGTTGTTGTTGTTTATTTGACGTTGTTGTTGTTTATTTGACGTTGTTGTTGTTGACATTGTTGTTGTTGTTGTTGTTTATTTGACGTAGTTGTTGTTGTTGACGTTGTTGTTGTTGCTTATTTGACGTTTTTGTTGTTGTTGATGTTGTTGTTGTTGTTTATTTGACGTTGTTGTTGTTGTTGTTTATTTGACGTTGTTGTTGTTGTTATTGTTGTTGTTTATTTGACGTTGTTGTTGTTGTTGTTTCTATGACGTTGTTGTTGTTCATTTGACGTTGTTGTTGTAGTTTATTTGACGTTGTTGTTGTTATTGATGTTGTTTACTTGACGTTGTTGTTGTTGTTGTTTATTTAATGTTGTAGTTGTTGTTTATTTGACATTGTTGTTGTTGTTGACATTGTTGTTGTTGTTTATTTGACATTGTTGTTGTTGTTGTTGACGTTGTTGGTGTTGCTGTTTATTTGACGTTGTTGTTGTTGTTGTTGTTGTTGTTGTTGTTTATTTGACGTTGTTTTAGATGTGGTTGTTTATTTGACGTTGTTGTTATTGTTGTTGTTGTTTATTTAACGTTGTTTTAGATGTTGTTGTTTATTTGACGGTGTTGTTGTTTATTTGACATTGTTGTTGTTGTTGACGTTGTTGTTGTTGTTGTTGTTTATTTGACATTGTTGTTGTTGTTGTTGACGTTGTTGGTGTTGTTGTTTATTTGACGTTGTTGTTGTTGTTGTTGTTGTTTATTTGACGTTGTTATTGTTGTTTATTTGACGTTGTTTTTGTTATTTGACGTTGTTGTTGTTGTTGTATTTGTTGTTGTTGTTGTTGCTTATTTGACGTTGTTGTTATTGTTGTTGTTTATTTGACGTTGTTGCTGTTGTTTATTTGACGTTTTTGTTGTTGTTTATTTGATGTTGTTGTTGTTGTTGTTTATTTGACGTTGTTGTTGTTTATTTGACGTTGTTGTTGTTGTTGTTTATTTGATGTTGTTGATGTTTATTTGACATTGTTGTTGTTGTTGACGTTGTTGTTGTTTATTTGATGTTGTTGTTGTTGTTGACGTTGTTGGTGTTGTTGTTTATTTGACGTTGTTGTTGTTGTTTATTTGATGTTGTTTTAGTTGTTGTTTATTATTTGACGTTGTTGTTGTTTATTTGACGTTGTTGTTGTTGTTTATTTGACGTTGTTGTTGTTGACATTGTTGTTGTTGTTGTTTATTTGACGTTGTTTTTGTTGTTGTTGTTTATTTGGCGTTGTTGTTATTGTTTATTTGACATTGTTGTTGTTGACATTGTTGTTGTTGACGTTGTTGTTGTTGTTTATTTGACGTTTTTGTTGTTCTTGATGTTGTTGTTGTTGTTGTTGTTTATTTGACGTTGTTGTTGTTGACGTTGTTGTTGTTATTGTTTATTTGACGTTGTTATTGTTGTTGCTGTTGTTTATTTGACGTTGTTGTTGTCGTTGTTGTTGTTTATTTGACGTTGTTATTGTTGTTGATGTTGTTTATTTGACGTTGTTGTTGTCGTTGTTGTTGTTTATTTGACGTTGTTGTTGTTGTTTATTTGACGTTGTTGTTATTTATTTGACGTTGTTGTTGTTGTTGTTTATTTGACGTTGTTGTTGTTGTTTATTTGACGTTGTTGTTGTTGTTGTTTATTTGACGTTGTTGTTGTTGTTTATTTGACATTGTTGTTGTTGTTGTTTATTTGACATTGTTGTTGTTGTTGTTGGTGTTGTTGTTTATTTAACGTTGTTGTTGTTGTTGTTGTTGATTATTTGACGTTGTTTTAGTTGTTGTTGTTTATTTGGCGTTGTTGTTTTTTATTTGACTTTGTTGTTGTTGACATTGTTGTTGTTGTTGTTTATTTGACGT
This sequence comes from Vicia faba, assembly GCA_948472305.1. NCBI lineage: Eukaryota > Viridiplantae > Streptophyta > Magnoliopsida > Fabales > Fabaceae > Vicia > Vicia faba. The sequence goes on from OX451737.1 coordinate 316,081,892, forward strand.
AGTTGTTGTTGTTGACGTTGTTGTTGTTGTTGCTTATTTGACGTTTTTGTTGTTGTTGATGTTGTTGTTGTTGTTTATTTGACGTTGTTGTTGTTTATTTGACATTGTTGTTGTTGTTATTGTTGTTGTTTATTTGACGGTGTTGTTGTTTATTTGACATTGTTGTTGTTGTTGACGTTGTTGTTGTTGTTGTTTATTTGACATTGTTGTTGTTGTTGTTGACGTTGTTGGTTTTGTAATTTATTTGACGTTGTTTTAGTTGTTGTTGTTTATTTGACGTTGTTGTTGTTGTTGTTTATTTGACGTTTTTGTTTTTGACATTGTTGTTGTTGTTATTTATATGACGTTGTTGTTATTGTTGTTTATTTGACATAGTTGTTGTTGTTGACGTTGTTGTTGACGTTGATGATGTTGTTGTTGTTGTTGTTTATTTGACGTTGTTGTTATTGTTTATTTGACGTTGTTGTTGTTGTTGTTTATTTGACGTTGTTGTTGTTGTTATTGTTGTTGTTTATTTGACGTTGTTGTTGTTGTTGTTGTTTATTTGATGTTGTTGTTGTTGTTTATTTGACGTTGGTGTTGTTGTTGTTTATTTGACGTTGTTGTTGTTGTTATTTATTTGACGTTGTTGTTGTTGTTATTGTTTATTTGACGTTGTTGTTGTTGTTGTTGTTTATTTGACGTTGTTATTGTTGTTTATTTGACGTTATTTTTGTTGTTGTTGTTGTTGTTATTTATTTGACGTTTTTGTTGTAGATGATGTTGTTGTTGTTGTTTATTTGACGTTGTTGTTATTGTTTATTTGACGTTGTTGTTGTTGTTGTTTATTTGACGTTGTTGTTGTTGTTAATGTTGTTGTTTATTTGACGTTGTTGTTGTTATTGTTTATTTGATGTTGTTGTTGTTGTTGTTTATTTGACGTTGGTGTTGTTGTTGTTTATTTGACGTTGTTGTTGTTGTTGTTATTTATTTGACGTTGTTGTTGTTGTTATTGTTTATTTGACGTTGTTGTTATTGTTTATTTGACGTTGTTATTGTTGTTTATTTGACGTTGTTTTTGTTATTTGACGTTGTTGTTGTTGTTGTTGTATTTGTTGTTGTTGTTATTGTTGCTTATTTGACGTTGTTGTTATTGTTGTTGTTTATTTGACGTTGTTGTTGTTGTTTATTTGACGTTGTTGTTGTTGTTGTTTATTTGACGTTGTTGTTGTTGTTATTGTTGTTGTTTATTTGACGTTGTTGTTGTTGTTGTTTCTATGACGTTGTTGTTGTTCATTTGACGTTGTTGTTGTAGTTTATTTGACGTTGTTGTTGTTATTGATGTTGTTTACTTGACGTTGTTGTTGTTGTTGTTTATTTAATGTTGTAGTTGTTGTTTATTTGACATTGTTGTTGTTGTTGACATTGTTGTTGTTGTTTATTTGACATTGTTGTTGTTGTTGTTGACGTTGTTGGTGTTGCTGTTTATTTGACGTTGTTGTTGTTGTTGTTGTTGTTGTTGTTGTTTATTTGACGTTGTTTTAGATGTGGTTGTTTATTTGACGTTGTTGTTATTGTTGTTGTTGTTTATTTAACGTTGTTTTAGATGTTGTTGTTTATTTGACGGTGTTGTTGTTTATTTGACATTGTTGTTGTTGTTGTTGACGTTGTTGTTGTTGTTGTTGTTTATTTGACATTGTTGTTGTTGTTGTTGACGTTGTTGGTGTTGTTGTTTATTTGACGTTGTTGTTGTTGTTGTTATTGTTTATTTGACGTTGTTGTTGTTGTTGTTGTTGTTTATTTGACGTTGTTATTGTTGTTTATTTGACGTTGTTTTTGTTATTTGACGTTGTTGTTGTTGTTGTATTTGTTGTTGTTGTTGTTGCTTATTTGACGTTGTTGTTATTGTTGTTGTTTATTTGACGTTGTTGCTGTTGTTTATTTGACGTTGTTGTTGTTGTTGTTTATTTGATGTTGTTGTTGTTGTTGTTTATTTGACGTTGTTGTTGTTTATTTGACGTTGTTGTTGTTGTTGTTTATTTGATGTTGTTGATGTTTATTTGACATTGTTGTTGTTGTTGACGTTGTTGTTGTTTATTTGATGTTGTTGTTGTTGTTGACGTTGTTGGTGTTGTTGTTTATTTGACGTTGTTGTTGTTGTTTATTTGACGTTGTTTTTGTTTATTTGACGTTGTTGTTGTTGTTTATTTGACGTTGTTGTTGTTGACATTGTTGTTGTTGTTGTTTATTTGACGTTGTTTTTGTTGTTGTTGTTTATTTGGCGTTGTTGTTATTGTTTATTTGACATTGTTGTTGTTGACATTGTTGTTGTTGTTTATTTGACGTAGTTTTTGTTGTTGACGTTGTTGTTGTTGTTTATTTGACGTTTTTGTTGTTCTTGATGTTGTTGTTGTTGTTGTTTATTTGACGTTGTTGTTGTTGACGTTGTTGTTGTTATTGTTTATTTGACGTTGTTATTGTTGTTGCTGTTGTTTATTTGACGTTGTTGTTGTCGTTGTTGTTGTTTATTTGACGTTGTTGTTGTTGTTGTTGTTTATTTGACGTCGTTGTTGTTGTTGTTATTTATTTGACGTTGTTGTTGTTGTTTATTTGATGTTGTTGTTGTTGTTGTTGTTTATTTGACGTTGTTGTTGTTGTTGTTTATTTGACGTTGTTGTTGTTGTTGTTTTTTTGACATTGTTGTTGTTGTTGTTGACGTTGTTGTTGTTGTTTATTTGACATTGTTGTTGTTGTTGTTGTTGGTGTTGTTGTTTATTTGACATTGTTGTTGTTGTTGTTGTTGTTTATTTGACGTTGTTGTTGTTGTTGTTGTTCATTTGACGTTGTTGTTGTTGTTTATTTGACGTTGTTGTTGTTATTGATGTTGTTTATTTGACGTTGTTGTTGTTGTTTATTTAATGTTGTTGTTGTTGTTTATTTGACATTGTTGTTGTTGTTGACGTTGTTGTTGTTGTTTATTTGACATTGTTGTTGTTGTTGTTGTTGACGTTGTTGGTGTTGTTGTTTATTTGACGTTGTTGTTGTTGTTGTTTATTTGACGTTGTTTTAGACGTTGTTGTTTATTTGACGTTGTTGTTGTTGTTGTTGTTGTTTATTTAACGTTGTTTTAGATGTTGTTGTTTATTTGACGGTGTTTTGTTTATTTGACATTGTTGTTGTTGTTGACGTTGTTGTTGTTGTTGTTTATTTGACATTGTTGTTGTTGTTGTTGTTGACGTTGTTGGTTTTGTAATTTATTTGACGTTGTTTTAGTTGTTGTTGTTTATTTGACGTTGTTGTTGTTGTTTATTTGACGTTTTTGTTTTCGACATTGTTGTTGTTGTTATTTATATGACGTTGTTGTTGTTGTTGTTTATTTGATATAGTTGTTGTTGTTGACGTTGTTGTTGTTGACGTTGTTGTTGACGTTGATGATGTTGTTGTTGTTGTTGTTAATTTGACGTTGTTGTTATTGTTTATTTGACGTTGTTGTTGTTGTTGTTTATTTGACGTTGTTGTTGTTGTTATTGTTGTTGTTTATTTGACGTTGTTGTTGTTGTTGTTATTGCTGTTGTTTATTTGACGTTGTTGCTGTTGTTTATTTGACGTTGTTGTTGTTGTTTATTTGACGTTGGTGTTGTTGTTGTTTATTTGACGTTGTTGTTGTTGTTATTTATTTGACGTTGTTGTTGTTGATATTGTTTATTTGACGTTGTTGTTGTTGTTGTTTATTTGACGTTGTTATTGTTGTTTATTTGACGTTGTTTTTGTTATTTGACGTTGTTGTTGTTGTTGTTGTTGTATTTGTTGTTGTTGTTGTTGCTTATTTGACGTTGTTGTTATTGTTGTTGTTTATTTGGCGTTGTTGCTGTTGTTTATTTGACGTTGTTGTTGTTGTTGTTGTTTATTTGATGTTGTTGTTGTTGTTGTTTATTTGACGTTGTTGTTGTTGACGTTGTTGTTGGTGTTGTTTATTTGACGTTGTTATTGTTGTTGCTGTTGTTTATTTGACGTTGTTGTTGTCGTTGTTGTTGTTTATTTGACGTTGTTGTTGTTGTTGTTGTTGTTGTTTATTTGACGTTGTTGTTGTTGTTATTTATTTGACGTTGTTGTTGTTGTTTATTTGACGTTGTTGTTGTTTATTTGACGTTGTTGTTGTTATTGTTTTTTTGACATTGTTGTTGTTGTTGACGTTGTTGTTGTTGTTTATTTGACATTGTTGTTGTTGTTGTTGTTGGTGGTGTTGTTGTTTATTTGACGTTGTTGTTGTTGTTGTTGTTTATTTGACGTTGTTTTAGTTGTTGTTTATTTGGCGTTGTTGTTGTTTATTTGACATTGTTGTTGTTGACATTGTTGTTGTTGTTGTTTATTTGACGTAGTTGTTGTTGTTGACGTTGTTGTTGTTGCTTATTTGACGTTTTTGTTGTTGTTGATGTTGTTGTTGTTGTTTATTTGACGTTGTTGTTGTTGTTGTTTATTTGACGTTGTTGTTGTTGTTATTGTTGTTGTTTATTTGACGTTGTTGTTGTTGTTGTTTATTTGACGTTGTTGTTGTTCATTTGACGTTGTTGTTGTAGTTTATTTGACGTTGTTGTTGTTATTGATGTTGTTTACTTGACGTTGTTGTTGTTGTTGTTTATTTAATGTTGTTGTTGTTGTTGTTGTTGTTTATTTGACATTGTTGTTGTTGTTGACGTTGTTGTTGTTGTTTATTTGACATTGTTGTTGTTGTTGTTGACGTTGTTGGTGTTGCTGTTTATTTGACGTTGTTGTTGTTGTTGTTTATTTGACGTTGTTTTAGATGTTGTTGTTTATTTGACGTTGTTGTTGTTGTTGTTTATTTAACGTTGTTTTAGATGTTGTTGTTTATTTGACGGTGTTGTTGTTTATTTGACATTGTTGTTGTTGTTGACGTTGTTGTTGTTGTTGTTGTTGTTTATTTGACATTGTTGTTGTTGTTGTTGTTGACGTTGTTGGTGTTGTTGTTTATTTGACGTTGTTGTTGTTGTTATTGTTTATTTGACGTTGTTGTTGTTGTTGTTGTTTATTTGACGTTGTTATTGTTGTTTATTTGACGTTGTTTTTGTTATTTGACGTTGTTGTTGTTGTTGTATTTGTTGTTGTTGTTGTTGTTGTTGCTTATTTGACGTTGTTGTTATTGTTGTTATTTATTTGACGTTGTTGCTGTTGTTTATTTGACGTTGTTTATTTGATGTTGTTGTTGTTGTTGTTGTTTATTTGACGTTGTTGTTGTTGACGTTGTTGTTGTTGTTGTTTATTTGACGTTTTTATTGTTGTTGTTGTTGTTTATTTGACGTTGTTGTTGTCGTTGTTGTTGTTTATTTGACGTTGTTATTGTTGTTGTTGTTTATTTGACGTTTTTGTTATTTATTTGACGTTGTTGTTGTTGTTGTTTATTTGACGTTGTTGTTGTTGTTGTATATTTGACGTTGTTGTTGTTGTTGTTTATTTGACGTTGTTGTTGTTGTTTATTTGACATTGTTGTTGTTGTTGTTGTTGACGTTGTTGTTGTTGTTGTTGTTTATTTGACATTGTTGTTGTTGTTGGTGGTGTTGTTGCTTATTTAACGTTGTTGTTGTTGTTGTTGTTGATTATTTGACGTTGTTTTAGTTGTTGTTGTTTATTTGGCGTTGTTGTTTTTTATTTGACATTGTTGTTGTTGACATTGTTGTTGTTGTTGTTGTTTATTTGACGTAGTTGTTGTTGTTGACGTTGTTGTTGTTGTTGCTTATTTGACGTTTTTGTTATTGTTGATGTTGTTGTTGTTGTTTATTTGACGTTGTTGTTGTTGTTGTTTATTTGACATTGTTGTTGTTGTTATTGTTGTTGTTTATTTGATGGTGTTGTTGTTTATTTGACATTGTTGTTGTTGTTGACGTTGTTGTTGTTGTTGTTTATTTGACATTGTTGTTGTTGTTGTTGACGTTGTTGGTTTTGTAATTTATTTGACGTTGTTTTAGTTGTTGTTGTTTATTTGACGTTGTTGTTGTAGTTTATTTGACGTTTTTGTTTTTGACATTGTTGTTGTTGTTATTTATATGACGTTGTTGTTGTTGTTGTTGTTTATTTGACATAGTTGTTGTTGTTGACGTTGTTGTTGACGTTGATGATGTTGTTGTTGTTGTTGTTTATTTGACGTTGTTGTTATTGTTTATTTGACGTTGTTGTTGTTGTTGTTGTTTATTTGACGTTGTTTTAGTTGTTGTTTATTTGGCGTTGTTGTTGTTTATTTGACATTGTTGTTGTTGACATTGTTGTTGTTGTTGTTTATTTGACGTAGTTGTTGTTGTTGACGTTGTTGTTGTTGCTTATTTGACGTTTTTGTTGTTGTTGATGTTGTTGTTGTTGTTTATTTGACGTTGTTGTTGTTGTTGTTTATTTGACGTTGTTGTTGTTGTTATTGTTGTTGTTTATTTGACGTTGTTGTTGTTGTTGTTTATTTGACGTTGTTGTTGTTCATTTGACGTTGTTGTTGTAGTTTATTTGACGTTGTTGTTGTTATTGATGTTGTTTACTTGACGTTGTTGTTGTTGTTGTTTATTTAATGTTGTTGTTGTTGTTGTTGTTGTTTATTTGACATTGTTGTTGTTGTTGACGTTGTTGTTGTTGTTTATTTGACATTGTTGTTGTTGTTGTTGACGTTGTTGGTGTTGCTGTTTATTTGACGTTGTTGTTGTTGTTGTTTATTTGACGTTGTTTTAGATGTTGTTGTTTATTTGACGTTGTTGTTGTTGTTGTTTATTTAACGTTGTTTTAGATGTTGTTGTTTATTTGACGGTGTTGTTGTTTATTTGACATTGTTGTTGTTGTTGACGTTGTTGTTGTTGTTGTTGTTGTTTATTTGACATTGTTGTTGTTGTTGTTGTTGACGTTGTTGGTGTTGTTGTTTATTTGACGTTGTTGTTGTTGTTATTGTTTATTTGACGTTGTTGTTGTTGTTGTTGTTTATTTGACGTTGTTATTGTTGTTTATTTGACGTTGTTTTTGTTATTTGACGTTGTTGTTGTTGTTGTATTTGTTGTTGTTGTTGTTGTTGTTGCTTATTTGACGTTGTTGTTATTGTTGTTATTTATTTGACGTTGTTGCTGTTGTTTATTTGACGTTGTTTATTTGATGTTGTTGTTGTTGTTGTTGTTTATTTGACGTTGTTGTTGTTGACGTTGTTGTTGTTGTTGTTTATTTGACGTTTTTATTGTTGTTGTTGTTGTTTATTTGACGTTGTTGTTGTCGTTGTTGTTGTTTATTTGACGTTGTTATTGTTGTTGTTGTTTATTTGACGTTTTTGTTATTTATTTGACGTTGTTGTTGTTGTTGTTTATTTGACGTTGTTGTTGTTGTTGTATATTTGACGTTGTTGTTGTTGTTGTTTATTTGACGTTGTTGTTGTTGTTTATTTGACATTGTTGTTGTTGTTGTTGTTGACGTTGTTGTTGTTGTTGTTGTTTATTTGACATTGTTGTTGTTGTTGGTGGTGTTGTTGCTTATTTAACGTTGTTGTTGTTGTTGTTGTTGATTATTTGACGTTGTTTTAGTTGTTGTTGTTTATTTGGCGTTGTTGTTTTTTATTTGACATTGTTGTTGTTGACATTGTTGTTGTTGTTGTTGTTTATTTGACGTAGTTGTTGTTGTTGACGTTGTTGTTGTTGTTGCTTATTTGACGTTTTTGTTATTGTTGATGTTGTTGTTGTTGTTTATTTGACGTTGTTGTTGTTGTTGTTTATTTGACATTGTTGTTGTTGTTATTGTTGTTGTTTATTTGATGGTGTTGTTGTTTATTTGACATTGTTGTTGTTGTTGACGTTGTTGTTGTTGTTGTTTATTTGACATTGTTGTTGTTGTTGTTGACGTTGTTGGTTTTGTAATTTATTTGACGTTGTTTTAGTTGTTGTTGTTTATTTGACGTTGTTGTTGTAGTTTATTTGACGTTTTTGTTTTTGACATTGTTGTTGTTGTTATTTATATGACGTTGTTGTTGTTGTTGTTGTTTATTTGACATAGTTGTTGTTGTTGACGTTGTTGTTGACGTTGATGATGTTGTTGTTGTTGTTGTTTATTTGACGTTGTTGTTATTGTTTATTTGACGTTGTTGTTGTTGTTGTTGTTTATTTGACGTTGTTGTTGTTGTTTATTTGACGTTGTTGTTGTTGTTGTTGTTTATTTGATGTTGTTGTTGTTGTTTATTTGACGTTGGTGTTGTTGTTGTTTATTTGACGTTGTTGTTGTTGTTATTTATTTGACGTTGTTGTTGTTGTTATTGTTTATTTGACTTTGTTGTTGTTGTTGTTTATTTGACGTTGTTATTGTTGTTTATTTGACGTTGTTTTTGTTGTTGTTGTTGTTGTTTATTTGACGTTTTTGTTGTTGATGATGTTGTTGTTGTTGTTTATTTGACGTTGTTGTTATTGTTTATTTGACGTTGTTGTTTATTTGACGTTGTTGTTATTGTTTATTTGACGTTGTTGTTGTTGTTGTTGTTTATTTGACATTGTTGTTGTTGTTATTGTTGTTGTTTATTTGACGTTGTTGTTGTTGTTGTTTATTTGATGTTGTTGTTGTTGTTGTTTATTTGACGTTGGTGTTGTTGTTGTTTATTTGACGTTGTTGTTGTTGTTGTTATTTATTTGACGTTGTTGTTGTTGTTATTGTTTATTTGACGTTGTTGTTATTGTTTATTTGACGCTGTTATTGTTGTTTATTTGACGTTGTTTTTGTTATTTGACGTTGTTGTTGTTGTTGTTGTTGTATTTGTTGTTGTTGTTGTTGTTGCTTATTTGACGTTGTTGTTATTGTTGTTGTTTATTTGACGTTGTTGCTGTTGTTTATTTGACGTTGTTGTTGTTGTTGTTTATTTGATGTTGTTGTTTATTTGATGTTGTTGTTGTTGACGTTGTTGTTGTTGTTGTTTATTTGACGTTGTTGTTGTTGTTATTTATTTGACGTTGTTGTTGTTGTTTATTTGACGTTGTTGTTGTTGTTGTTGTTTATTTGACGTTGTTGTTGTTGTTGTTTATTTGACGTTGTTGTTGTTGTTTTTTTTTTGACATTGTTGTTGTTGTTGTTGACGTTGTTGTTGTTGTTGTTGTTTTTTTGATATTGTTGTTGTTGTTGTTGGTGTTGTTGTTTATTTGACGTTGTTGTTGTTGTTGTTGTTGTTTATTTGACGTTGTTTTAGTTGTTGTTGTTTATTTGGCGTTGTTGTTGTTTATTTGACATTGTTGTTGTTGACATTGTTGTTGTTGTTGTTTATTTGACGTAGTTGTTCTTGTTGACGTTGTTGTTGTTGCTTATTTGACGTTTTTGTTGTTGTTGATGTTGTTGTTGTTGTTTATTTGACGTTGTTGTTGTTGTTGTTGTTTATTTGACGTTGTTGTTGTTATTGTTGTTGTTTATTTGACGTTGTTGTTGTTGTTGTTGTTTATTTGACGTTGTTGTTTATTTGACGTTGTTGTTGTTCATTTGACGTTGTTGTTGTAGTTTATTTGACGTTGTTGTTGTTATTGATGTTGTTTACTTGACGTTGTTGTTGTTGTTGTTTATTTAATGTTGTTGTTGTTGTTTATTTGACATTGTTGTTGTTGTTGTTTTTTATTTGACATTGTTGTTGTTGTTGTTGTTGTTGACGTTGTTGGTGTTGCTGTTTATTTGACGTTGTTGTTGTTGTTGTTGTTGTTGTTGTTGTTTATTTGACGTTGTTTTAGATGTTGTTGTTTATTTGACGTTGTTGTTATTGTTGTTGTTGTTTATTTAACGTTGTTTTAGATGTTGTTGTTTATTTGATGGTGTTGTTGTTTATTTGACATTGTTGTTGTTGTTGACGTTGTTGTTGTTGTTGTTTATTTGACATTGTTGTTGTTGTTGTTGTTGACGTTGTTGGTGTTGTTGTTTATTTGACGTTGTTGTTGTTGTTGTTATTGTTTATTTGAGGTTGTTGTTGTTGTTGTTGTTTATTTGACGTTGTTATTGTTGTTTATTTGACGTTGTTTTTGTTATTTGACGTTGTTGTTGTTGTTGTATTTGTTGTTGTTGTTGTTGCTTATTTGACGTTGTTGTTATTGTTGTTGTTTATTTGACGTTGTTGCTGTTGTTTATTTGACGTTGTTGTTGTTGTTGTTTATTTGATGTTGTTGTTGTTGTTGTTTATTTGACGTTGTTGTTGTTATTGTTGTTGTTTATTTGACGTTGTTGTTGTTATTGTTGTTTATTTGATGTTGTTGTTGTTTATTTGACATTGTTGTTGTTGTTGACGTTGTTGTTGTTTATTTGACGTTGTTGTTGTTGTTGACGTTGTTGGTGTTGTTGTTTATTTGACGTTGTTGTTGTTGTTGTTTATTTGATGTTGTTTTAGTTGTTGTTGTTTATTTGACGTTGTTGTTGTTTATTTGACGTTGTTGTTGTTGTTGTTTATTTGACGTTGTTGTTGTTGACATTGTTGTTGTTGTTGTTGTTGTTTATTTGACGTTGTTTTTGTTGTTGTTTATTTGGCGTTGTTGTTATTGTTTATTTGACATTGTTGTTGTTGACATTGTTGTTGTTGTTGTTTATTTGACGTAGTTTTTGTTGTTGACGTTGTTGTTGTTGTTGTTTATTTGACGTTTTTGTTGTTCTTGATGTTGTTGTTGTTGTTTATTTGACATTGTTGTTGTTGACGTTGTTGTTGTTATTGTTTATTTGACGTTGTTATTGTTGTTACTGTTGTTTATTTGACGTTGTTGTTGTCGTTGTTGTTGTTTATTTGACGTTGTTGTTGTTGTTGTTGTTGTTGTTGTTTATTTGACGTCGTTGTTGTTGTTGTTATTTATTTGACGTTGTTGTTGTTGTTTATTTGACGTTGTTGTTGTTGTTGTTGTTTATTTGACGTTGTTGTTGTTGTTGTTTATTTGACGTTGTTGTTGTTGTTGTTTTTTTGACATTGTTGTTGTTGTTGTTGACGTTGTTGTTGTTGTTTATTTGACATTGTTGTTGTTGTTGTTGGTGTTGTTGTTTATTTGACGTTGTTGTTGTTGTTGTTGTTGTTGTTTATTTGACGTTGTTGTTGTTGTTGTTGTTCATTTGACATTGTTGTTGTTGTTTATTTGACGTTGTTGTTGTTATTGATGTTGTTTATTTGACGTTGTTGTTGTTGTTGTTTATTTAATGTTGTAGTTGTTGTTTATTTGACATTGTTGTTGTTGTTGACGTTGTTGTTGTTGTTTATTTGACATTGTTGTTGTTGTTGTTGTTGACGTTGTTGGTGTTGTTGTTTATTTGACGTTGTTGTTGTTGTTTATTTGACGTTGTTTTAGACGTTGTTGTTTATTTGACGTTGTTGTTGTTGTTGTTGTTGTTTATTTAACGTTGTTTTAGATGTTGTTGTTTATTTGACGGTGTTTTGTTTATTTGACATTGTTGTTGTTGTTGACGTTGTTGTTGTTGTTGTTTATTTGACATTGTTGTTGTTGTTGTTGTTGTTGACGTTGTTGGTTTTGTAATTTATTTGACGTTGTTTTAGTTGTTGTTGTTTATTTGACGTTGTTGTTGTTGTTTATTTGACATTTTTGTTTTTGACATTGTTGTTGTTGTTATTTATATGACGTTGTTGTTGTTGTTGTTTATTTGACATAGTTGTTGTTGTTGACGTTGTTGTTGTTGACGTTGTTGTTGACGATGATGACGTTGTTGTTGTTGTTGTTTATTTGACGTTGTTGTTATTGTTTATTTGACGTTGTTGTTGTTGTTGTTTATTTGACGTTGTTGTTGTTGTTATTGTTGTTGTTTATTTGACGTTGTTGTTGTTGTTGTTATTGTTGTTGTTTATTTGACGTTGTTGTTGTTGTTTATTTGACGTTGGTGTTGTTGTTGTTTATTTGACGTTGTTGTTGTTGTTATTTATTTGACGTTGTTGTTGTTGTTATTGTTTATTTGACGTTGTTGTTGTTGTTGTTTATTTGACGTTGTTATTGTTGTTTATTTGACGTTGTTTTTGTTATTTGACGTTGTTGTTGTTGTTGTTGTATTTGTTGTTGTTGTTGTTGCTTATTTGACGTTGTTGTTATTGTTGTTGTTTATTTGACGTTGTTGCTGTTGTTTATTTGACGTTGTTGTTGTTGTTGTTGTTTATTTGATGTTGTTGTTGTTGTTGTTGTTTATTTGACGTTGTTGTTGTTGTTGTTTATTTGACATTGTTGTTGTTGTTGTTGACGTTGTTGGTTTTGTAATTTATTTGACGTTGTTTTAGTTGTTGTTGTTTATTTGACGTTGTTGTTGTAGTTTATTTGACGTTTTTGTTTTTGACATTGTTGTTGTTGTTATTTATATGACGTTGTTGTTGTTGTTGTTGTTTATTTGACATAGTTGTTGTTGTTGACGTTGTTGTTGACGTTGATGATGTTGTTGTTGTTGTTGTTTATTTGACGTTGTTGTTATTGTTTATTTGACGTTGTTGTTGTTGTTGTTGTTTATTTGACGTTGTTGTTGTTGTTTATTTGACGTTGTTGTTGTTGTTGTTGTTTATTTGATGTTGTTGTTGTTGTTTATTTGACGTTGGTGTTGTTGTTGTTTATTTGACGTTGTTGTTGTTGTTATTTATTTGGCGTTGTTGTTGTTGTTATTGTTTATTTGACTTTGTTGTTGTTGTTGTTTATTTGACGTTGTTATTGTTGTTTATTTGACGTTGTTTTTGTTGTTGTTGTTGTTGTTTATTTGACGTTTTTGTTGTTGTTGTTGTTGTTTATTTGACGTTGTTGTTATTGTTTATTTGACGTTGTTGTTTATTTGACGTTGTTGTTATTGTTTATTTGACGTTGTTGTTGTTGTTGTTGTTTATTTGACATTGTTGTTGTTGTTATTGTTGTTGTTTATTTGACGTTGTTGTTGTTGTTGTTTATTTGATGTTGTTGTTGTTGTTGTTTATTTGACGTTGGTGTTGTTGTTGTTTATTTGACGTTGTTGTTGTTGTTGTTATTTATTTGACGTTGTTGTTGTTGTTATTGTTTATTTGACGTTGTTGTTATTGTTTATTTGACGTTGTTATTGTTGTTTATTTGACGTTGTTTTTGTTATTTGACGTTGTTGTTGTTGTTGTTGTTGTATTTGTTGTTGTTGTTGTTGTTGCTTATTTGACGTTGTTGTTATTGTTGTTGTTTATTTGACGTTGTTGCTGTTGTTTATTTGACGTTGTTGTTGTTGTTGTTTATTTGATGTTGTTGTTTATTTGATGTTGTTGTTGTTGACGTTGTTGTTGTTGTTGTTTATTTGACGTTGTTGTTGTTGTTATTTATTTGACGTTGTTGTTGTTGTTTATTTGACGTTGTTGTTGTTGTTGTTGTTTATTTGACGTTGTTGTTGTTGTTGTTTATTTGACGTTGTTGTTGTTGTTTTTTTTTTGACATTGTTGTTGTTGTTGTTGACGTTGTTGTTGTTGTTGTTTTTTTGATATTGTTGTTGTTGTTGTTGGTGTTGTTGTTTATTTGACGTTGTTGTTGTTGTTGTTGTTGTTTATTTGACGTTGTTTTAGTTGTTGTTGTTTATTTGGCGTTGTTGTTGTTTATTTGACATTGTTGTTGTTGACATTGTTGTTGTTGTTGTTTATTTGACGTAGTTGTTCTTGTTGACGTTGTTGTTGTTGCTTATTTGACGTTTTTGTTGTTGTTGATGTTGTTGTTGTTGTTTATTTGACGTTGTTGTTGTTGTTGTTGTTTATTTGACGTTGTTGTTGTTATTGTTGTTGTTTATTTGACGTTGTTGTTGTTGTTGTTGTTTATTTGACGTTGTTGTTTATTTGACGTTGTTGTTGTTCATTTGACGTTGTTGTTGTAGTTTATTTGACGTTGTTGTTGTTATTGATGTTGTTTACTTGACGTTGTTGTTGTTGTTGTTTATTTAATGTTGTTGTTGTTGTTTATTTGACATTGTTGTTGTTGTTGTTTTTTATTTGACATTGTTGTTGTTGTTGTTGTTGTTGACGTTGTTGGTGTTGCTGTTTATTTGACGTTGTTGTTGTTGTTGTTGTTGTTGTTGTTGTTTATTTGACGTTGTTTTAGATGTTGTTGTTTATTTGACGTTGTTGTTATTGTTGTTGTTGTTTATTTAACGTTGTTTTAGATGTTGTTGTTTATTTGATGGTGTTGTTGTTTATTTGACATTGTTGTTGTTGTTGACGTTGTTGTTGTTGTTGTTTATTTGACATTGTTGTTGTTGTTGTTGTTGACGTTGTTGGTGTTGTTGTTTATTTGACGTTGTTGTTGTTGTTGTTATTGTTTATTTGAGGTTGTTGTTGTTGTTGTTGTTTATTTGACGTTGTTATTGTTGTTTATTTGACGTTGTTTTTGTTATTTGACGTTGTTGTTGTTGTTGTATTTGTTGTTGTTGTTGTTGCTTATTTGACGTTGTTGTTATTGTTGTTGTTTATTTGACGTTGTTGCTGTTGTTTATTTGACGTTGTTGTTGTTGTTGTTTATTTGATGCTGTTGTTGTTGTTGTTTATTTGACGTTGTTGTTGTTATTGTTGTTGTTTATTTGACGTTGTTGTTGTTGTTGTTGTTTATTTGATGTTGTTGTTGTTTATTTGACATTGTTGTTGTTGTTGACGTTGTTGTTGTTTATTTGACGTTGTTGTTGTTGTTGACGTTGTTGGTGTTGTTGTTTATTTGACGTTGTTGTTGTTGTTGTTTATTTGATGTTGTTTTAGTTGTTGTTGTTTATTTGACGTTGTTGTTGTTTATTTGACGTTGTTGTTGTTGTTGTTTATTTGACGTTGTTGTTGTTGACATTGTTGTTGTTGTTGTTGTTTATTTGACGTTGTTTTTGTTGTTGTTTATTTGGCGTTGTTGTTATTGTTTATTTGACATTGTTGTTGTTGACATTGTTGTTGTTGTTGTTTATTTGACGTAGTTTTTGTTGTTGACGTTGTTGTTGTTGTTGTTTATTTGACGTTTTTGTTGTTCTTGATGTTGTTGTTGTTGTTTATTTGACATTGTTGTTGTTGACGTTGTTGTTGTTATTGTTTATTTGACGTTGTTATTGTTGTTACTGTTGTTTATTTGACGTTGTTGTTGTCGTTGTTGTTGTTTATTTGACGTTGTTGTTGTTGTTGTTGTTGTTGTTGTTTATTTGACGTCGTTGTTGTTGTTGTTATTTATTTGACGTTGTTGTTGTTGTTTATTTGACGTTGTTGTTGTTGTTGTTGTTTATTTGACGTTGTTGTTGTTGTTGTTGTTTATTTGACGTTGTTGTTGTTGTTGTTTATTTGACGTTGTTGTTGTTGTTGTTTTTTTGACATTGTTGTTGTTGTTGTTGACGTTGTTGTTGTTGTTTATTTGACATTGTTGTTGTTGTTGTTGGTGTTGTTGTTTATTTGACGTTGTTGTTGTTGTTGTTGTTGTTGTTTATTTGACGTTGTTGTTGTTGTTGTTGTTCATTTGACATTGTTGTTGTTGTTTATTTGACGTTGTTGTTGTTATTGATGTTGTTTATTTGACGTTGTTGTTGTTGTTGTTTATTTAATGTTGTAGTTGTTGTTTATTTGACATTGTTGTTGTTGTTGACGTTGTTGTTGTTGTTTATTTGACATTGTTGTTGTTGTTGTTGTTGACGTTGTTGGTGTTGTTGTTTATTTGACGTTGTTGTTGTTGTTTATTTGACGTTGTTTTAGACGTTGTTGTTTATTTGACGTTGTTGTTGTTGTTGTTGTTGTTTATTTAACGTTGTTTTAGATGTTGTTGTTTATTTGACGGTGTTTTGTTTATTTGACATTGTTGTTGTTGTTGACGTTGTTGTTGTTGTTGTTTATTTGACATTGTTGTTGTTGTTGTTGTTGTTGACGTTGTTGGTTTTGTAATTTATTTGACGTTGTTTTAGTTGTTGTTGTTTATTTGACGTTGTTGTTGTTGTTTATTTGACGTTTTTGTTTTTGACATTGTTGTTGTTGTTATTTATATGACGTTGTTGTTGTTGTTGTTTATTTGACATAGTTGTTGTTGTTGACGTTGTTGTTGTTGACGTTGTTGTTGACGATGATGACGTTGTTGTTGTTGTTGTTTATTTGACGTTGTTGTTATTGTTTATTTGACGTTGTTGTTGTTGTTGTTTATTTGACGTTGTTGTTGTTGTTATTGTTGTTGTTTATTTGACGTTGTTGTTGTTGTTGTTATTGTTGTTGTTTATTTGACGTTGTTGTTGTTGTTTATTTGACGTTGGTGTTGTTGTTGTTTATTTGACGTTGTTGTTGTTGTTATTTATTTGACGTTGTTGTTGTTGTTATTGTTTATTTGACGTTGTTGTTGTTGTTGTTTATTTGACGTTGTTATTGTTGTTTATTTGACGTTGTTTTTGTTATTTGACGTTGTTGTTGTTGTTGTTGTATTTGTTGTTGTTGTTGTTGCTTATTTGACGTTGTTGTTATTGTTGTTGTTTATTTGACGTTGTTGCTGTTGTTTATTTGACGTTGTTGTTGTTGTTGTTGTTTATTTGATGTTGTTGTTGTTGTTGTTGTTTATTTGACGTTGTTGTTGTTATTGTTTATTTGACGTTGTTATTGTTGTTGCTGTTGTTTATTTGACGTTGTTGTTGTCGTTGTTGTTGTTTATTTGACGTTGTTGTTGTTGTTGTTGTTGTTTATTTGACGTTGTTGTTGTTGTTATTTATTTGACGTTGTTGTTGTTGTTTATTTGACGTTGTTGTTGTTGTTGTTTATTTGACGTTGTTGTTGTTGTTGTTTATTTGACGTTGTTGTTGTTGTTGATTTTTTGACATTGTTGTTGTTGTTGACGTTGTTGTTGTTGTTTATTTGACATTGTTGTTGTTGTTGTTGTTGTTGGTGTTGTTGTTTATTTGACGTTGTTGTTGTTGTTGTTGTTGTTTATTTGACGTTGTTTTAGTTGTTGTTGTTTATTTGGCGTTGTTGTTGTTTATTTGACATTGTTGTTGTTGACATTGTTGTTGTTGTTGTTTATTTGACGTAGTTGTTGTTGTTGACGTTGTTGTTGTTGCTTATTTGACGTTTTTGTTGTTGTTGATGTTGTTGTTGTTGTTTATTTGACGTTGTTGTTGTTGTTGTTTATTTGACGTTGTTGTTGTTGTTATTGTTGTTGTTTATTTGACGTTGTTGTTGTTGTTGTTTATTTGACGTTGTTGTTGTTCATTTGACGTTGTTGTTGTAGTTTATTTGACGTTGTTGTTGTTATTGATGTTGTTTACTTGACGTTGTTGTTGTTGTTGTTTATTTAATGTTGTTGTTGTTGTTGTTGTTTATTTGACATTGTTGTTGTTGTTGACGTTGTTGTTGTTGTTTATTTGACATTGTTGTTGTTGTTGTTGTTGACGTTGTTGGTGTTGCTGTTTATTTGACGTTGTTGTTGTTGTTGTTGTTTATTTGACGTTGTTTTAGATGTTGTTGTTTATTTGACGTTGTTGTTGTTGTTGTTGTTTATTTAACGTTGTTTTAGATGTTGTTGTTTATTTGACGGTGTTGTTGTATATTTGACATTGTTGTTGTTGTTGACGTTGTTGTTGTTGTTGTTGTTGTTTATTTGACATTGTTGTTGTTGTTGTTGATGACGTTGTTGGTGTTGTTGTTTATTTGACGTTGTTGTTGTTGTTATTGTTTATTTGACGTTGTTGTTGTTGTTGTTGTTTATCTGACGTTGTTATTGTTGTTTATTTGACGTTGTTTTTGTTATTTGACGTTGTTGTTGTTGTATTTGTTGTTGTTGTTGTTGTTGCTTATTTGACGTTGTTGTTATTGTTGTTATTTATTTGACGTTGTTGCTGTTGTTTATTTGACGTTGTTGTTGTTGTTTATTTGATGTTGTTGTTGTTGTTGTTTATTTGACGTTGTTGTTGTTATTGTTGTTGTTTATTTGACGTTGTTGTTGTTGTTTATTTGATGTTGTTGTTGTTGTTTATTTGACATTGTTGTTGTTGTTGTTTATTTGACGTTGTTGTTGTTGTTGACGTTATTGGTGTTGTTGTTTATTTGACGTTGTTGTTGTTTATTTGATGTTGCTTTAGTTGTTGTTGTTTAATTGACGTTGTTGTTGTTGTTGTTTATTTGACGTTGTTGTTGTTGTTGTTTATTTGACGTTGTTGTTGTTGACATTGTTGTTGTTGTTGTTTATTTGACGTTGTTTTTGTTGTTGTTGTTTATTTGGCGTTGTTGTTATTGTTTATTTGACATTGTTGTTGTTGACATTGTTGTTGTTGTTTATTTGACGTAGTTTTTGTTGTTGACGTTGTTGTTGTTGTTGTTTATTTGACGTTTTTGTTGTTCTTGATGTTGTTGTTGTTGTTGTTGTTTATTTGACGTTGTTGTTGTTGACGTTGTTGTTGTTATTGTTGTTGCTGTTGTTTATTTGACGTTGTTGTTGTCGTTGTTGTTGTTTATTTGACGTTGTTGTTGTTGTTGTTGTTGTTGTTTATTTGACGTTGTTGTTGTTGTTGTTATTTATTTGACGTTGTTGTTGTTGTTTATTTGACGTTGTTGTTGTTGTTTATTTGACGTTGTTGTTGTTGTTGTTTACTTGACGTTGTTGTTGTTGTTGTTGTTTTTTTGACATTGTTGTTGTTGTTGTTGACGTTGTTGTTGTTGTTTATTTGACATTGTTGTTGTTGTTGTTGTTGGTGTTGTTGTTTATTTGACGTTGTTGTTGTTGTTGTTGTTGTTTATTTGACGTTGTTTTAGTTGTTGTTGTTTATTTGGCGTTGTTGTTGTTTATTTGACATTGTTGTTGTTGACATTGTTGTTGTTGTTGTTGTTTATTTGACGTAGTTGTTGTTGTTGACGTTGTTGTTGTTGCTTATTTGACGTTTTTGTTGTTGTTGATGTTGTTGTTGTTGTTTATTTGACGTTGTTGTTGTTGTTGTTTATTTGACGTTGTTGTTGTTGTTATTGTTGTTGTTTATTTGACGTTGTTGTTGTTGTTTATTTGACGTTGTTGTTGTTCATTTGACGTTGTTGTTGTAGTTTATTTGACGTTGTTGTTGTTATTGATGTTGTTTACTTGACGTTGTTGTTGTTGTTGTTTATTTAATGTTGTTGTTGTTGTTGTTTATTTGACATTGGTGTTGTTGTTGTTGACGTTGTTGTTGTTGTTTATTTGACATTGTTGTTGTTGTTGTTGTTGTTGACGTTGTTGGTGTTGTTGTTTATTTGACGTTGTTGTTGTTGTTGTTTATTTGACGTTGTTTTAGATGTTGTTGTTTATTTGACGTTGTTGTTGTTGTTGTTGTTTATTTAACGTTGTTTTAGATGTTGTTGTTTATTTGACGGTGTTGTTGTTTATTTGACATTGTTGTTGTTGTTGACGTTGTTGTTGTTGTTGTTGTTGTTGTTGTTTATTTGACATTGTTGTTGTTGTTGTTGTTGATGTTGTTGGTGTTGTTGTTTATTTGACGTTGTTGTTGTTGTTATTGTTTATTTGACGTTGTTGTTGTTGTTGTTGTTGTTTATTTGACGTTGTTATTGTTGTTTATTTGACGTTGTTTTTGTTATTTGACGTTGTTGTTGTTGTATTTGTTGTTGTTGTTGTTGCTTATTTAACGTTGTTGTTATTGTTGTTGTTTATTTGACGTTGTTGCTGTTGTTTATTTGACGTTGTTGTTGTTGTTTATTTGATGTTATTGTTGTTATTGTTTATTTGATGTTGTTGTTGTTATTGTTGTTGTTTATTTGACGTTGTTGTTGTTGTTCTTTATTTGATGTTGTTGTTGTTGTTTATTTGACATTGTTGTTGTTGTTGACGTTGTTGTTGTTGTTTATTTGACGTTGTTGTTGTTGTTGACGTTGTTGGTGTTGTGGTTTATTTGACGTTGTTGTTGTTGTTTATTTGATGTTGTTTTAGTTGTTGTTGTTTATTTGACGTTGTTGTTGTTGTTTATTTGACGTTGTTGTTGTTGACATTGTTGTTGTTGTTGTTGTTTATTTGACGTTGTTTTTGTTGTTGTTGTTTATTTGGCGTTGTTGTTGCTGTTTATTTGACATTGTTGTTGTTGACATTGTTGTTGTTGTTTATTTGACGTAGTTTTTGTTGTTGACGTTGTTGTTGTTGTTGTTTATTTGACGTTTTTGTTTTTCTTGATGTTGTTGTTGTTGTTGTTTATTTGACGTTGTTGTTGTTGTTGTTGTTTATTTGACGTTGTTGTTGTTGTTGTTGTTCATTTGACGTTGTTGTTGTTGTTTATTTGACGTTGTTGTTGTTATTGATGTTGTTTATTTGACGTTGTTGTTGTTGTTGTTTATTTAATGTTGTTGTTGTTGTTTATTTGACATTGTTGTTGTTGACGTTGTTGTTGTTGTTTATTTGACATTGTTGTTGTTGTTGTTGACGTTGTTGGTGTTGTTATTTATTTGACGTTGTTGTTGTTGTTTATTTGACGTTGTTTTAGACGTTGTTGTTTATTTAACGTTGTTGTTGTTGTTGTTGTTTATTTAACGTTGTTTTAGATGTTGTTGTTTATTTGACGGTGTTGTTGTTTATTTGACATTGTTGTTGTTGTTGACGTTGTTGTTGTTGTTGTTTATTTGACATTGTTGTTGTTGTTGTTGTTGTTGTTGACGTTGTTGGTTTTGTAATTTATTTGACGTTGTTTTAGTTGTTGGTGTTTATTTGACGTTGTTGTTGTTGTTTATTTGACGTTTTTGTTTTTGACATTGTTGTTGTTGTTATTTATATGACGTTGTTGTTGTTGTTTATTTGACATAGTTGTTGTTGTTGACGTTGTTGTTGTTGACGTTGTTGTTGACGTTGATGATGTTGTTGTTGTTGTTGTTTATTTGACGTTGTTGTTATTGTTTATTTGACGTTGTTGTTGTTGTTGTTGTTTATTTGACGTTGTTGTTGTTGTTGTTGTTGTTATTGTTGTTGTTTATTTGACGTTGTTGTTGTTGTTGTTTATTTGATGTTGTTGTTGTTGTTTATTTGACGTTGGTGTTGTTGTTGTTTATTTGACGTTGTTGTTGTTGTTATTTATTTGACGTTGTTGTTGTTGTTATTGTTTATTTGACGTTGTTGTTGTTGTTGTTGTTTATTTGACGTTGTTATTGTTGTTTATTTGACGTTGTTTTTGTTATTTGACGTTGTTGTTGTTGTTGTATTTGTTGTTATTGTTGTTGCTTATTTGACGTTGTTGTTATTGTTGTTGTTTATTTGACGTTGTTGCTGTTGTTTATTTGACGTTGTTGTTGTTGTTGTTTATTTGATGTTGTTGTTGTTGTTGTTTATTTGACGTTGTTGTTGTTGACGTTGTTGTTGTTGTTGTTGTTTATTTGACGTTGTTATTGTTGTTGCTGTTGTTTATTTGACGTTGTTGTTGTCGTTGTTGTTGTTTATTTAACGTTGTTGTTGTTGTTGTTGTTTATTTGACGTTGTTGTTGTTGTTGTTTATTTGACGTTGTTGTTGTTGTTGTTTTTTTGACATTGTTGTTGTTGTTGTTGACGTTGTTGTTGTTGTTTATTTGACATTGTTGTTGTTGTTGGTGTTGGTGTTGTTGTTTATTTGACGTTGTTGTTGTTGTTGTTGTTTATTTGACGTTGTTTTAGTTGTTGTTGTTTATTTGGCGTTGTTGTTGTTTATTTGACATTGTTGTTGTTGACATTGTTGTTGTTGTTGTTTATTTGACGTAGTTGTTGTTGTTGACGTTGTTGTTGTTGTTTATTTGACGTTGTTGTTGTTGTTATTGTTGTTGTTTATTTGACGTTGTTGTTGTTGTTGTTGTTTATTTGACGTTGTTGTTGTTCATTTGACGTTGTTGTTGTAGTTTATTTGACGTTGTTGTTGTTATTGATGTTGTTTACTTGACGTTGTTGTTGTTGTTGTTTATTTAATGTTGTTGTTGTTGTTGTTTATTTGACATTGTTGTTGTTGTTGACGTTGTTGTTGTTGTTTATTTGACATTGTTGTTGTTGTTGTTGTTGTTGACGTTGTTGGTGTTGTTGTTTATTTGACGTTGTTGTTGTTGTTGTTGTTTATTTGACGTTGTTTTAGATGTTGTTGTTTATTTGACGTTGTTGTTGTTGTTTATTTAACGTTGTTTTAGATGTTGTTGTTTATTTGACGGTGTTGTTGTTTATTTGACATTGTTGTTGTTGTTGACGTTGTTGTTGTTGTTGTTTATTTGACATTGTTGTTGTTGTTGTTGTTGTTGACGTTGTTGGTGTTGTTGTTTATTTGACGTTGTTGTTGTTGTTGTTATTGTTTATTTGACGTTGTTGTTGTTGTTGTTGTTGTTTATTTGACGTTGTTATTGTTGTTTATTTGACGTTGTTTTTGTTATTTGACGTTGTTGTTGTTGTTGTATTTGTTGTTGTTGTTGTTGCTTATTTGTTGTTGCTGTTATTGTTGTTGTTTATTTGACGTTGTTGCTGTTGTTTATTTGACGTTGTTGTTGTTGTTGTTTATTTGATGTTGTTGTTGTTGTTTATTTGACGTTGTTGTTGTTATTGTTGTTGTTTATTTGACGTTGTTGTTGTTGTTTATTTGATGTTGTTGTTGTTGTTTATTTGACATTGTTGTTGTTGTTGTTGACGTTGTTGTTGTTGTTTATTTGACGTTGTTGTTGTTGTTGACGTTGTTGGTGTTGTTGTTTATTTGACGTTGTTGTTGTTGTTGTTGTTTATTTGATGTTGTTTTAGTTGTTGTTGTTTATTTGATGTTGTTGTTGTTGTTTATTTGACGTTGTTGTTGTTGTTTATTTGACGTTGTTGTTGTTGTTGACATTGTTGTTGTTGTTGTTTATTTGACGTTGTTTTTGTTGTTGTTGTTTATTTGGCGTTGTTGTTGTTGTTTATTTGACATTGTTGTTGTTGACATTGTTGTTGTTGTTTATTTGACGTGGTTTTTGTTGTTGACGTTGTTGTTGTTGTTGTTTATTTGACGTTTTTGTTGTTCTTGATGTTGTTGTTGTTGTTGTTTATTTGACGTTGTTGTTGTTGTTGTTGTTTATTTGACGTTGTTGTTGTTGTTGTTCATTTGACGTTGTTGTTGTTGTTGTTGTTTATTTGACGTTGTTGTTGTTATTGATGTTGTTTATTTGACGTTGTTGTTGTTGTTGTTGTTTATTTAATGTTGTTGTTGTTGTTTATTTGACATTGTTGTTGTTGTTGACGTTGTTGTTGTTGTTTATTTGACATTGTTGTTGTTGTTGTTGACGTTGTTGGTGTTGTTGTTTATTTGACGTTGTTGTTGTTGTTTATTTGACGTTGTTTTAGACGTTGTTGTTTATTTGACGTTGTTGTTGTTGTTGTTTATTTAACGTTGTTTTAGATGTTGTTGTTTATTTGACGGTGTTGTTGTTTATTTGACATTGTTGTTGTTGTTGTTGACGTTGTTGTTGTTGTTGTTTATTTGACATTGTTGTTGTTGTTGTTGTTGACGTTGTTGGTTTTGTAATTTATTTGACGTTGTTTTAGTTGTTGTTGTTTATTTGACGTTGTTGTTGTTGTTTATTTGACGTTTTTGTTTTTGACATTGTTGTTATTGTTATTTATATGACGTTGTTGTTGTTGTTGTTGTTTATTTGACATAGTTGTTGTTGTTGACGTTGTTGTTGTTGACGTTGATGTTGTTGTTGTTGTTGTTGTTGTTTATTTGACGTTGTTGTTATTGTTTATTTGACGTTGTTGTTGTTGTTGTTGTTTATTTGACGTTGTTGTTGTTGTTGTTTATTTGACGTTGTTGTTGTTGTTGTTTATTTGAAGTTGTTGTTGTTGTTTATTTGACGTTGGTGTTGTTGTTGTTTATTTGACGTTGTTGTTGTTGTTATTTATTTGACGTTGTTGTTGTTGTTATTGTTTATTTGACGTTGTTGTTGTTGTTGTTGTTGTTTATTTGACGTTGTTATTGTTGTTTATTTGACGTTGTTTTTGTTATTTGACGTTGTTGTTGTTGTTGTATTTGTTGTTATTGTTGTTGCTTATTTGACGTTGTTGTTATTGTTGTTGTTTATTTGACGTTGTTGTTGTTGTTTATTTGACGTTGTTGTTGTTGTTGTTTATTTGATGTTGTTGTTGTTCTTGTTTATTTGACATTGTTGTTGTTGACGTTGTTGTTGTTGTTGTTTATTTGACGTTGTTATTGTTGTTGCTGTTGTTTATTTGACGTTGTTGTTGTCGTTGTTGTTGTTTATTTGACGTTGTTGTTGTTGTTGTTGTTGTTGTTGTTGTTTATTTGACGTTGTTGTTGTTGTTGTTATTTATTCGACGTTGTTGTTGTTGTATATTTGACGTTGTTGTTGTTGTTGTTTATTTGACGTTGTTGTTGTTGTTGTTTATTTGATGTTGTTGTTGTTGTTGTTTTTTTGACATTGTTGTTGTTGTTGTTGACGTTATTGTTGTTGTTTATTTGACATTGTTGTTGTTGTTGTTGGTGTTGTTGTTTATTTGACGTTGTTGTTGTTGTTGTTGTTGTTGTTTATTTGACGTTGTTTTAGTTGTTGTTGTTTATTTGGCGTTGTTGTTGTTTATTTGACATTGTTGTTGTTGACATTGTTGTTGTTGTTGTTTATTTGACGTAGTTGTTGTTGTTGACGTTGTTGTTGTTGCTTATTTGACGTTTTTGTTGTTGTTGATGTTGTTGTTGTTGTTGTTGTTGTTGTTGTTTATTTGACGTTGTTGTTGTTGTTGTTATTGTTGTTGTTTATTTGACGTTGTTGTTGTTGTTCATTTGACGTTGTTGTTGTAGTTTATTTGACGTTGTTGTTGTTATTGATGTTGTTTACTTGACGTTGTTGTTGTTGTTGTTTATTAAATGTTGTTGTTGTTGTTGTTGTTTATTTGACATTGTTGTTGTTGTTGACGTTGTTGTTGTTGTTTATTTGACATTGTTGTTGTTGTTGTTGACGTTGTTGGTGTTGTTGTTTATTTGACGTTGTTGTTGTTGTTGTTATTGTTTATTTGACGTTGTTGTTGTTGTTGTTGTTTATTTGACGTTGTTATTGTTGTTTATTTGACGTTGTTTTTGTTATTTGACGTTGTTGTTGTTGTTGTATTTGTTGTTGTTGTTGTTGCTTATTTGACGTTGTTGTTATTGTTGTTGTTTATTTGACGTTGTTGCTGTTGTTTATTTGACGTTGTTGTTGTTGTTGTTTATTTGATGTTGTTGTTGTTGTTGTTTATTTGACGTTGTTGTTGTTATTGTTGTTGTTTATTTGACGTTGTTGTTGTTCTTGTTGTTTATTTGATGTTGTTGTTGTTGTTTATTTGACATTGTTGTTGTTGTTGTTGACGTTGTTGTTGTTGTTTATTTGACGTTGTTGTTGTTGTTGACGTTGTTGGTGTTGTTGTTTATTTGACGTTGTTGTTGTTGTTTATTTGATGTTGTTTTAGTTGTTGTTGTTTATTTGACGTTGTTGTTGTTGTTTATTTGACGTTGTTGTTGTTGACATTGTTGTTGTTGTTGTTTATTTGACGTTGTTTTTGTTGTTGTTGTTTATTTGGCGTTGTTGTTGTTGTTTATTTGACATTGTTGTTGTTGACATTGTTGTTGTTGTTTATTTGACGTAGTTTTTGTTGTTGACGTTGTTGTTGTTGTTGTTTATTTGACGTTTTTGTTGTTCTTGATGTTGTTGTTGTTGTTGTTTATTTGACGTTGTTGTTGTTGTTGTTGATTATTTGACGTTGTTGTTGTTTTTGTTCATTTGACGTTGTTGTTGTTGTTGTTTATTTGACGTTGTTGTTGTTATTGATGTTGTTTATTTGACGTTGTTGTTGTTGTTGTTTATTTAATGTTGTTGTTGTTGTTTATTTGACATTGTTGTTGTTGTTGACGTTGTTGTTGTTGTTTATTTGACATTGTTGTTGTTGTTGTTGACGTTGTTGGTGTTGTTGATTATTTGACGTTGTCGTTGTTGTTTATTTGACGTTGTTTTAGACGTTGTTGTTTATTTGACGTTGTCGTTGTTGTTGTTGTTGTTTATTTAACGTTGTTTTAGATGTTGTTGTTTATTTGACGGTGTTGTTGTTTATTTGACATTGTTGTTGTTGTTGACGTTGTTGTTGTTGTTGTTTATTTGACATTGTTGTTGTTGTTGTTGTTGTTGTTGTTATCGACGTTGTTGGTTTTGTAATTTGTTTGACGTTGTTTTAGTTGTTGTTTATTTGACGTGGTTGTTGTTGTTTATTTGACGTTTTTGTTTTTGACATTGTTGTTGTTGTTATTTATATGACGTTGTTGTTGTTGTTGTTGTTTATTTGACATAGTTGTTGTTGTTGACGTTGTTGTTGACGTTGATGTTGTTGTTGTTGTTGTTGTTTATTTGACGTTGTTGTTATTGTTTATTTGACGTTGTTGTTGTTGTTGTTGTTTATTTGACGTTGTTGTTGATGTTGTTATTGTTGTTGTTTATTTGACGTTGTTGTTGTTGTTGTTTATTTGATGTTGTTGTTGTTGTTTATTTGACGTTGGTGTTGTTGTTGTTTATTTGACGTTGTTGTTGTTGTTATTTATTTGACGTTGTTGTTGTTGTTATTGTTTATTTGACGTTGTTGTTGTTGTTGTTGTTTATTTGACGTTGTTATTGTTGTTTATTTGACGTTGTTTTTGTTATTTGACGTTGTTGTTGTTGTTGTATTTGTTGTTATTGTTGTTGCTTATTTGATGTTGTTGTTATTGTTGTTGTTTATTTGACGTTGTTGCTGTTGTTTATTTGACGTTGTTGTTGTTGTTGTTTATTTGATGTTGTTGTTGTTGTTGTTTATTTGACGTTGTTGTTGTTGACGTTGTTGTTGTTGTTGTTTATTTGACATTGTTATTGTTGTTGCTGTTGTTTATTTGACGTTGTTGTTGTCGTTGTTGTTGTTTATTTGACGATGTT
This sequence comes from Vicia faba, assembly GCA_948472305.1. Lineage (NCBI taxonomy): Eukaryota > Viridiplantae > Streptophyta > Magnoliopsida > Fabales > Fabaceae > Vicia > Vicia faba. The sequence continues at coordinate 316,108,674 of OX451737.1, forward strand.
GTTGTTGTTGTTTATTTGACGTTGTTGTTGTTGTTGTTATTTATTCGACGTTGTTGTTGTTGTTTATTTGACGTTGTTGTTGTTGTTGTTTATTTGACGTTGTTGTTGTTGTTGTTTATTTGACGTTGTTGTTGTTGTTGTTTTTTTGACATTGTTGTTGTTGTTGTTGACGTTGTTGTTGTTGTTTATTTGACATTGTTGTTGTTGTTGTTGTTGGTGTTGTTGTTTATTTGACGTTGTTGTTGTTGACGTTGTTGTTGTTGTTGTTTATTTGACATTGTTATTGTTGTTGCTGTTGTTTATTTGACGTTGTTGTTGTCGTTGTTGTTGTTTATTTGACGATGTTGTTGTTGTTGTTTATTTGACGTTGTTGTTGTTGTTGTTATTTATTCGACGTTGTTGTTGTTGTTGTTTATTTGACGTTGTTGTTGTTGTTGTTTATTTGACGTTGTTGTTGTTGTTGTTTATTTGACGTTGTTGTTGTTGTTGTTTTTTTGACATTGTTGTTGTTGTTGTTGACGTTGTTGTTGTTGTTTATTTGACATTGTTGTTGTTGTTGTTGGTGGTGTTGTTGTTTATTTAACGTTGTTGTTGTTGTTGTTGTTTATTTGACGTTGTTTTAGTTGTTGTTGTTTATTTGGCGCTGTTGTTGTTTATTTGACATTGTTGTTGTTGACATTGTTGTTGTTGTTGTTTATTTGACGTAGTTGTTGTTGTTGACGTTGTTGTTGTTGCTTATTTGACGTTTTTGTTGTTGTTGATGTTGTTGTTGTTGTTTATTTGACGTTGTTGTTGTTGTGGTTTATTTGACGTTGTTGTTGTTGTTATTGTTGTTGTTTATTTGACGTTGTTGTTGTTGTTGTTTATTTGACGTTGTTGTTGTTGTTCATTTGACGTTGTTGTTGTAGTTTATTTGACGTTGTTGTTGTTATTGATGTTGTTTACTTGACGTTGTTGTTGTTGTTGTTTATTTAATGTTGTTGTTGTTGTTGTTGTTTATTTGACATTGTTGTTGTTGTTGACGTTGTTGTTGTTGTTTATTTGACATTGTTGTTGTTGTTGTTGTTGACGTTGTTGGTGTTGTTGTTTATTTGACGTTGTTGTTGTTGTTGTTGTTTATTTGACGTTGTTTTAGATGTTGTTGTTTATTTGACGTTGTTGTTGTTGTTTATTTAACGTTGTTTTAGATGTTGTTGTTTATTTGACGGTGTTGTTGTTTATTTGACATTGTTGTTGTTGTTGACGTTGTTGTTGTTGTTGTTGTTGTTTATTTGACATTGTTGTTGTTATTGTTGTTGACGTTGTTGGTGTTGTTGTTTATTTGACGTTGTTGTTGTTGTTGTTATTGTTTATTTGACGTTGTTGTTGTTGTTGTTGTTTATTTGACGTTGTTATTGTTGTTTATTTGACGTTGTTTTTGTTATTTGACGTTGTTGTTGTTGTTGTTGTTGTTGCTTATTTGACGTTGTTGTTATTGTTGTTGTTTATTTTACGTTGTTGCTGTTGTTTATTTGACGTTGTTGTTGTTATTGTTGTTTATTTGATGTTGTTGTTGTTGTTTATTTGACGTTGTTGTTGTTGACGTTGTTGTTGTTGTTGTTTATTTGACGTTGTTATTGTTGTTGCTGTTGTTTATTTGACGTTGTTGTTGTCGTTGTTGTTGTTTATTTGACGTTGTTGTTGTTGTTGTTGTTTATTTGACGTTGTTGTTGTTGTTATTTATTTGACGTTAATGTTGTTGTTTATTTGATGTTGTTGTTGTTGTTGTTTATTTGACGTTGTTGTTGTTGTTGTTTATTTGACGTTGTTGTTGTTGTTGTTTTTTTGACATTGTTGTTGTTGTTGTTGACGTTGTTGTTGTTGTTTATTTGACATTGTTGTTGTTGTTGTTGGTGTTGTTGTTTATTTGACGTTGTTGTTGTTGTTGTTGTTGTTGTTGTTGTTTATTTGACGTTGTTTTAGTTGTTGTTGTTTATTTGGCGTTGTTGTTGTTTATTTGACATTGTTGTTGTTGACATTGTTGTTGTTGTTGTTGTTTATTTGACGTAGTTGTTGTTGTTGACGTTGTTGTTGTTGCTTATTTGAGGTTTTTGTTGTTGTTGATGTTGTTGTTGTTGTTTATTTGACGTTGTTGTTGTTGTTATTTATTTGACGTTGTTGTTGTTGTTATTGTTGTTGTTTATTTGACGTTGTTGTTGTTGTTGTTGTTTATTTGACGTTGTTGTTGTTCATTTGACGTTGTTGTTGTAGTTTATTTGACGTTGTTGTTGTTATTGATGTTGTTTACTTGACGTTGTTGTTGTTGTTTATTTAATGTTGTTGTTGTTGTTTATTTGACATTGTTGTTGTTGTTGACGTTGTTGTTGTTGTTGTTTATTTGACATTGTTGTTGTTGTTGTTGTTGACGTTGTTGGTGTTGTTGTTTATTTGACGTTGTTGTTGTTGTTGTTTATTTGATGTTGTTTTAGATGTTGTTGTTTATTTGACGTTGTTGTGTTGTTGTGGTTTATTTAACGTTGTTTTAGATGTTGTTGTTTATTTGACGGTGTTGTTGTTTATTTGACATTGTTGTTGTTGTTGACGTTGTTGTTGTTGTTGTTGTTTATTTGACATTGTTGTTGTTTTTGTTGTTGACGTTGTTGGTGTTGTTGTTTATTTGACATTGTTGTTGTTGTTGTTGTTTATTGGACGTTGTTTTAGTTGTTGTTGTTTATTTGACGTTGTTGTTGTTGTTGTTTATTTGACGTTGTTGTTGTTGTTGTTGTTTATTTGACGTTGTTGTTGTTTATTTGACATTGTTGTTGTTGTTGTTGACGTTGTTGTTGTTGTTGTTTATTTGACATTGTTGTTGTTGTTGGTGGTGTTGTTGTTTATTTGACGTTGTTGTTGTTGTTGTTTATTTGACGTTGTTTTAGTTGTTGTTGTTTATTTGGTGTTGTTGTTGTTTACTTGACATTGTTGTTGTTGACATTGTTGTTGTTGTTATTTATTTGACGTAGTTGTTGTTGTTGACGTTGTTGTTGTTGCTTATTTGACGTTTTTGTTGTTGTTGATGTTGTTGTTGTTGTTTATTTGACGTTGTTGTTGTTGTTTATTTGACGTTGTTGTTGTTATTGTTGTTGTTTATTCGACGTTGTTGTTGTTTATTTGACGTTGTTGTTGTTCATTTGACGTTGTTGTTGTAGTTTATTTGACGTTGTTGTTGTTATTGATGTTGTTTACTTGACGTTGTTATTGTTGTTGTTTATTTAATGTTGTTGTTGTTGTTTATTTGACATTGTTGTTGTTGTTGTTGACGTTGTTGTTGTTGTTTATTTGACATTGTTGTTGTTGTTGTTGACGTTGTTGGTGTTGTTGTTTATTTGACGTTGTTGTTGTTGTTGTTTATTTGACGTTGTTTTAGATGTTGTTGTTTATTTGACGTTGTTGTTGTTGTTGTGGTTTATTTAACGTTGTTTTAGATGTTGTTGTTTATTTGACGGTGTTGTTGTTTATTTGACATTGTTGTTGTTGTTGACGTTGTTGTTGTTGTTGTTGTTGTTTATTTGACATTGTTGTTGTTGTTGTTGACGTTGTTGGTGTTGTTGTTTATTTGACGTTGTTGTTGTTGTTGTTGTTTATTTGACGTTGTTTTAGTTGTTGTTGTTTATTTGACGTTGTTGTTATTGTTGTTTATTTGACGTTGTTGTTGACATTGTTGTTGTTGTTGTTTATTTGACGTAGTTGTTGTTGTTGACGTTGTTGTTGTTGTTGTTGTTGTTCATTTGACGTTGTTGTTGTTGTTGTTGTTTATTTGACGTTGCTGTTGTTGTTGTTGTTATTTATTCGACGTTGTTGTTGTTGTTTATTTGACGTTGTTGTTGTTGTTGTTTATTTGACGTTGTTGTTATTGTTGTTTATTTGACGTTGTTGTTATTGTTGTTTATTTGACGTTGTTGTTGTTGTTGTTTATATGACGTTGTTGTTGTTATTGTTGTTGTTTATTTGACGTTGTTGTTTATTTGATGTTGTTGTTGTTGTTGTTGTTTATTTGACATTGTTGTTGTTGTTTACGTTGTTGTTGTTGTTTATTTGACATTGTTGTTGTTGTTGTTGTTGACGTTGTTGGTGTTGTTGTTTATTTGATGTTGTTGTTGTTGTTGTTGTTTATTTGATGTTGTTTTAGTTGTTGTTGTTTATTTGACGTTGTTGTTGTTGTTTATTTGACGTTGTTGTTGTTGTTTATTTGACGTTGTTGTTGTTGACATTGTTGTTGTTGTTGTTGTTTATTTGACGTTGTTTTTGTTGTGGTTGTTTATTTGGCGTTGTTGTTGTTGTTTATTTGACATTGTTGTTGTTGACATTGTTGTTGTTGACATTGTTGTTGTTGTTTATTTGACGTAGTTTTTGTTGTTGACGTTGTTGTTGTTGTTGTTGTTTATTTGACGTTTTTGTTGTTCTTGATGTTGTTGTTGTTGTTGTTTATTTGACGTTGTTGTTGTTGTTGTTTATTTGACGTTGTTGTTGTTGTTGTTGTTCATTTGACGTTGTTGTTGTTGTTTATTTGACGTTGTTGTTGTTATTGATGTTGTTTATTTGACGTTGTTGTTGTTGTTGTTGTTTATTTAATGTTATTGTTGTTGTTATTTATTTGACATTGTTGTTGTTGTTGACATTGTTGTTGTTGTTTATTTGACATTGTTGTTGTTGTTGTTGTTGTTGTTGACGTTGTTGGTGTTGTTGTTTATTTGACGTTGTTGTTGTTGTTTATTTGACGTTGTTTTAGATGTTGTTGTTTATTTGACGTTGTTGTTGTTGTTGTTGTTGTTTATTTAACGCTGTTTTAGATGTTGTTGTTTATTTGACAGTGTTGTTGTTTATTTGACATTGTTGTTGTTGTTGACGTTGTTGTTGTTGTTTATTTGACATTGTTGTTGTTGTTGACGTTGTTGTTGTTGTTGTTTATTTGACATTGTTGTTGTTGTTGGTGTTGTTGTTTATTTGACGTTGTTGTTGTTGTTGTTTATTTGACGTTGTTTTAGTTGTTGTTGTTTATTTGGCGTTGTTGTTGTTTATTTGACATTGTTGTTGTTTTGTTGTTGTTGTTTATTTGACGTAGTTGTTGTTGTTGACGTTGTTGTTGTATCTTATTTGACGTTTTTGTTGTTGTTGATGTTGTTGTTGTTGTTTATTTGACGTTGTTGTTGTTTATTTGACGTTGTTGTTGTTGTTATTGTTGTTGTTTATTTGATGTTGTTATTGTTGTTGTTTATTTGACGTTGTTGTTCTTGTTCATTTGACGTTGTTGTTGTTGTTTATTTGACGTTGTTGTTGTTATTGATGTTGTTTACTTGACGTTGTTGTTGTTGTTGTTTATTTAATGTTGTTGTTGTTGTTGTTTATTTGACATTGTTGTTGTTGTTGACGTTGTTGTTGTTGTTTATTTGACATTGTTGTTGTTGACGTTGTTGGTGTTGTTGTTTATTTGACGTTGTTGTTGTTATTGTTTATTTGACATTGTTTTAGATGTTGTTGTTTATTTGACGTTGTTGTTGTTGTTGTTGTTGTTTATTTAACGTTGTTTTAGATGTTGTTGTTTATTTGACGGTGTTGTTGTTTAGTTGACATTGTTGTTGTTGTTGACGTTGTTGTTGTTGTTTATTTGACATTGTTGTTGTTGTTGTTGTTGACGTTGTTGGTGTTGTTGTTTATTTGACGTTGTTTTAGTTGTTGTTGTTTATTTGACGTTGTTGGTGTTGTTGTTGTTGTTGTTGATGTTGTTGTTATTTATTTGACGTTGTTGTTATTCTCTATTTGACGTTGTTGTTGTTTATTTGACGTTGTTGTTGTTATTGTTGTTGTTTATTTGAGGTTGTTATTGTTGTTTATTTGATGTTGTTGTTGTTGTTTATTTGACGTTAGTGTTGTTGTTGTTTATATTACGTTGTTGTTGTTGTTATTTATTTGACGTTGTTGTTGTTGTTGTTATTGTTTATTAGAAGTTGTTGTTGTTGTTTATTTGACGTTGTTATTGTTGTTTATTTGACGTTTTTGTTATTATTGTTGTTTATTTGACGTTGTTGTTGTTGTTTATTGGACGTTGTTATTGTTGTTGTTGTTGTTGTTTATTTGACATTGTTGTTGTTGTTGTTGACGTTGTTGTTGTTGTTTATTTGACATTGTTGTTGTTGTTTATTTGACGTTTTTATTGTTGTTTATTTGACGTTGTTTTAGATGTTGTTGTTTATTTGACGTTGTTGTTGTTGTTGTTGTTGTTGTTTATTTAACGTTGTTTTAGATGTTGTTGTTTATTTGACGGTGTTGTTTATTTGACATTGTTGTTGTTGTTGACGTTGTTGTTGTTGTTTATTTGACATTGTTGTTGTTGTTGTTGTTGACGTTGTTGGTGTTGTTGTTTATTTGACGTTGTTGTTGTTGTTGTTGTTGTTTATTTGACGTTGTTTTAGTTATTGTTGTTTATTTGACGTTGTTGTTGTTGTTGTTTATTTGACGTTGTTGTTGACATTGTTGTTGTTGTTGTTTATTTGACGTAGTTGTTGTTGTTGACGTTGTTGTTGTTGTTGTTGATGTTGTTGTTGTTTGTTTGACGTTGTTGTTATTCTCTATTTGACGTTGTTGTTGTTGTTGTTTATTTGACGTTGTTGTTGTTGTTATTGTTGTTATTTATTTGAGGTTGTTATTGTTGTTTATTTGATGTTGTTGCTGTTGTTGTTTATTTGACGTTGGTGTTGTTGTTGTTTATATTACGTTGTTGTTGTTGTTGTTATTTATTTGACGTTCTTGTTGTTGTTATTGTTTATTAGAAGTTGTTGTTGTTGTTTATTTGACGTTGTTATTGTTGTTTATTTGACGTTTTTGTTATTATTGTTGTTTATTTGACGTTGTTGTTGTTGTTTATTGGACGTTGTTATTGTTGTTGTTGTTGTTTATTTGACGTTGTTGTTGTTGTTGTTTATTTGACATTGTTGTTGTTGTTGTTGACGTTGTTGTTGTTGTTTATTTGACATTGTTGTTGTTGTTTATTTGACGTTGTTATTGTTGTTTATTTGACATTGTTTTAGATGTTGTTGTTTATTTGACGTTGTTGTTGTTGTTGTTGTTGTTTATTTAACGTTGTTTTAGATGTTGTTGTTTATTTGACGGTGTTGTTTATTTGACATTGTTGTTGTTGTTGACGTTGTTGTTGTTGTTGTTTATTTGACATTGTTGTTGTTGTTGTTGTTGACGTTGTTGGTGTTGTTGTTTATTTGACGTTGTTGTTGTTGTTGTTTATTTGACGTTGTTTTAGTTATTGTTGTTTATTTGACGTTGTTGTTGTTGTTGTTGTTGTTTATTTGACGTTGTTGTTGTTGTTATTGTTGTTGTTTATTTGACGTTGTTGTTGTTGTTGTTGTTTATTTGATGTTGTTGTTGTTGTTTATTTAACATTGTTGTTGTTGTTGACGTTGTTGTTTATTTGACATTGTTGTTGTTGTTGTTTATTTGACGTTGTTGTTGTTGTTTATTTGACGTAGTTGTTGTTGTTAACGTTGTTGTTGTTGTTGTTGATGTTGTTGTTGTTTATTTGACGTTGTTGTTATTCTCTATTTGACGTTGTTGTTGTTTATTTGACGTTGTTGTTGTTATTGTTGTTGTTTATTTGAGGTTGTTATTGTTGTTTATTTGATGTTGTTGTTGTTGTTGTTTATTTGACGTTGGTGTTGTTGTTGTTTATATTACGTTGTTGTTGTTGTTATTTATTTGACGTTGTTGTTGTTGTTATTGTTTATTAGAAGTTGTTGTTGTTGTTTATTTGACGTTGTTATTGTTGTTTATTTGACATTTTTGTTATTATTGTTGTTTATTTGACGTTGTTGTTGTTGTTTATTGGACGTTGTTATTGTTGTTGTTGTTGTTTATTTGACGTTGTTGTTGTTGTTGTTGTTGTTGTTTATTTGACATTGTTGTTGTTGTTGTTGACATTGTTGTTGTTTATTTGACATTGTTGTTGTTGTTTATTTGACGTTGTTATTATTGTTTATTTGACGTTGTTTTAGATGTTGTTGTTTATTTGACGTTGTTGTTGTTGTTGTTGTTGTTGTTGTTGTTTATTTAACGTTGTTTTAGATGTTGTTGTTTATTTGACGGTGTTGTTTATTTGACATTGTTGTTGTTGTTGACGTTGTTGTTGTTGTTGTTTATTTGACATTGTTGTTGTTGTTGTTGTTGTTGACGTTGTTGGTGTTGTTGTTTATTTGACGTTGTTGTTGTTGTTGTTGTTGTTGTTGTTTATTTGACGTTGTTTTAGTTATTGTTGTTTATTTGACGTTGTTGTTGTTGTTGTTGTTTATTTGACGTTGTTGTTGACATTGTTGTTGTTGTTGTTTATTTGACGTAGTTGTTGTTGTTGACGTTGTTGTTGTTGTTGTCGTTGTTGTTGTTATTTATTTGATGTTTTTGTTGTTGTTGATGTTGTTGTTGTTGTTTATTTGACGTTGTTGTTATTGTTGTTTATTTGACGTTGTTGTTGTTCTTTATATGACGTTGTTGTTGTTATTGTTGTTGTTTATTTGATGTTGTTGTTGTTGTTGTTTATTTGATGTTGTTGTTGTTGTTTATTTGACATTGTTGTTGTTGTTGACGTTGTTGTTGTTGTTGTTGTTGACGTTGTTGGTGTTGTTATTTATTTGACGTTGTTGTTGTTGTTTATTTGATGTTGTTTTAGTTGTTGTTGTTTATTTGACGTTTTTGTTGTTGTTTATTTGACGTTGTAGTTGTTGTTTATTTGACGTTGTTGTTGTTGACATTGTTGTTGTTGTTGTTTATTTGACGTTGTTGTTGTTTATTTGACATTGTTGTTGTTGTTGACGTTGTTGTTGTTGTTGTTGTTCATTTGACATTGTTGTTGTTGTTGTTGACGTTGTTGGTGTTGTTGTTTATTTGACGCTGTTGTTGTTGTTTATTTGACGTTGTTTTAGTTGTTGTTGTTTATTTGACTTTGTTGTTGTTGTTTATTTGATGTTTTTGTTTTTGACATTGTTGTTGTTGTTATTTATATGACGTTGTTGTTGTTGTTGTTGTTTATTTGACATAGTTGTTGTTGTTGACGTTGTTGTTGTTGTTGTTGTTTATTTGACGTTTTTGTTGTTGATGATGTTGTTGTTGTTTATTTGACGTTGTTGTTATTGTTTATTTTACGTTGTTGTTGTTGTTGTTGTTTATTTGACGTTGTTGTTGTTGTTATTGTTGTTGTTTATTTTACGTTGTTGTTGTTGTTGTTTATTTGATGTTGTTGTTGTTTATTTGACGTTGGTGTTGTTGTTGTTTATTTGACGTTGTTGTTGTTGTTGTTATTTATTTGACGTTGTTGTTGTTGTTATTGTTTATATGACGTTGTTGTTGATGTTGTTGTTGTTGTTATTTATTTGACGTTGTTATTGTTGTTTATTTGACGTTGTTTTTGTTATTTGACGTTGTTGTTGTTGTTGTATTTGTTGTTGTTGTTGTTGCTTATTTGACATTGTTGTTATTGTTGTTGTTTATTTGACGTTGTTGCTGTTGTTTATTTGACGTTGTTGTTGTTGTTTATTTGATGTTGTTGTTGTTTATTTGACGTTGTTGTTGTTGACGTTATTGTTGTTGTTGTTTATTTGACGTTCTTATTGTTGTTGCTGTTGTTTATTTGACGTTGTTGTTGTTGTTGTTGTTGTTTATTTGACGTTGTTGTTGTTGTTGTTTATTTGACGTTGTTGTTGTTATTTATTTGACGTTGTTGTTGTTGTTTATTTGACGTTGTTGTTGTTGTTGTTGTTTATTTGACGTTGTTGTTGTTGTTGTTTATTTGACGTTGTTGTTGTTGTTTATTTGACATTGTTGTTGTTGTTGTTGACGTTGTTGTTGTTGTTGTTTATTTGACATTGTTGTTGTTGTTGTTGGTGTTGTTGTTTATTTGACGTTGTTGTTGTTGTTTATTTGACATTGTTGTTGTTGACATTGTTGTTGTTGTTGTTGTTTATTTGACGTAGTTGTTGTTGTTGACGTTGTTGTTATTGCTTATTTGACGTTTTTGTTGTTGTTGATGTTGTTGTTGTTGTTTATTTGACGTTGTTGTTGTTGTTGTTGTTTATTTGACGTTGTTGTTGTTGTTATTGTTGTTGTTTATTTGACGTTGTTGTTGTTGTTGTTTATTTGACGTTGTTGTTGTTGTTCATTTGACGTTGTTGTTGTTGTTTATTTGATGTTGTTGTTGTTATGGATGTTGTTTACTTGACGTTGTTGTTGTTGTTGTTTATTTATTGTTGTTGTTGTTGTTTATTTGACATTGTTGTTGTTGTTGACGTTGTTGTTGTTGTTTATTTGACATTGTTGTTGTTGTTGTTGACGTTGTTGGTGTTGTTGTTTATTTGACGTTGTTGTTGTTGTTGTTTATTTTACATTGTTTTAGATGTTGTTGTTTATTTGACGTTGTTGTTGTTGTTGTTGTTGTTTATTTAACGTTGTTTTAGATGTTGTTGTTTATTTGACGGTGTTGTTGTTTATTTGACATTGTTGTTGTTGTTGACGTTGTTGTTGTTGTTTATTTGACATTGTTGTTGTTGTTGTTGTTGACGTTGTTGGTGTTGTTGTTTATTTGACGTTGTTGTTGTTGTTGTTGTTGTTTATTTGACGTTGTTTTAGTTGTTGTTGTTTATTTGACGTTGTTGTTGTTGTTGTTTATTTGACGTTTTTTTTGACATTGTTGTTGTTGTTATTTATTTGACGTTGTCGTTGTTGTTGTTTATTTGACGTTGTTGTTGTTGTTGTTATTGTTGTTGTTTATTTGACGTTGTTGTTGTTGTTTATTTGATGTTGTTGTTGTTTGTTTGACGTTGGTGTTGTTGTTGTTTATTTGACGTTGTTGTTGTTGTTGTTATTTATTTGACGTTGTTGTTGTTGTTATTGTTTATTTGACGTTGTTGTTGTTGTTGTTTATTTGACGTTGTTATTGTTGTTTATTTGACGTTGTTTTTGTTATTTGACGTTGTTGTTGTTGTTGTTGCTTATTTGATGTTGTTGTTATTGTTGTTGTTTATTTGACATTGTTGCTGTTGTTTATTTGACGTTGTTGTTGTTGTTGTTGTTGTTTATTTGATGTTGTTGTTGTTGTTTATTTGACGTTGTTATTGTTGACGTTGTTGTTGTTGTTGTTTATTTGACGTTGTTATTGTTGTTGCTGTTGTTTATTTGACGTTGTTGTTGTCATAGTTGTTGTTTATTTGACGTTGTTGTTGTTGTTGTTGTTGTTTATTTGACGTTGTTGTTGTTGTTATTTATTTGACGTTGTTGTTGTTGTTTATTTGACGTTGTTGTTGTTGTTGTTGTGTATTTGACGTTGTTGTTGTTGTTTATTTGACGTTGTTGTTGCTGACGTTGGTGTTGTTGTTTATTTGACGTTGTTGTTGTTGTTGTTGTTGTTGATGTTGTTGTTGTTGTTTATTTGACGTTGTTGTTGTTTATTTGACGTTGTTGTTGTTGTTATTGTTGTTGTTTATTTGATGTTGTTGTTGTTGTTGTTTATTTGACGTTGTTGTTCTTGTTCATTTGACGTTGTTGTTGTTGTTTATTTGACGTTGTTGTTGTTATTGATGTTGTTTACTTGACGTTGTTGTTGTTGTTGTTTATTTAATGTTGTTGTTGTTGTTGTTTATTTGACATTGTTGTTGTTGTTGACGTTGTTGTTGTTGTTTATTTGACATTGTTGTTGTTGACGTTGTTGGTGTTGTTGTTTATTTGACGTTGTTGTTGTTATTGTTTATTTGACATTGTTTTAGATGTTGTTGTTTATTTGACGTTGTTGTTGTTGTTGTTGTTGTTTATTTAACGTTGTTTTAGATGTTGTTGTTTATTTGACGGTGTTGTTGTTTAGTTGACATTGTTGTTGTTGTTGACGTTGTTGTTGTTGTTTATTTGACATTGTTGTTGTTGTTGTTGTTGACGTTGTTGGTGTTGTTGTTTATTTGACGTTGTTTTAGTTGTTGTTGTTTATTTGACGTTGTTGGTGTTGTTGTTGTTGTTGTTGATGTTGTTGTTATTTATTTGACGTTGTTGTTATTCTCTATTTGACGTTGTTGTTGTTTATTTGACGTTGTTGTTGTTATTGTTGTTGTTTATTTGAGGTTGTTATTGTTGTTTATTTGATGTTGTTGTTGTTGTTTATTTGACGTTAGTGTTGTTGTTGTTTATATTACGTTGTTGTTGTTGTTATTTATTTGACGTTGTTGTTGTTGTTGTTATTGTTTATTAGAAGTTGTTGTTGTTGTTTATTTGACGTTGTTATTGTTGTTTATTTGACGTTTTTGTTATTATTGTTGTTTATTTGACGTTGTTGTTGTTGTTTATTGGACGTTGTTATTGTTGTTGTTGTTGTTGTTTATTTGACATTGTTGTTGTTGTTGTTGACGTTGTTGTTGTTGTTTATTTGACATTGTTGTTGTTGTTTATTTGACGTTGTTTTAGATGTTGTTGTTTATTTGACGTTGTTTTAGATGTTGTTGTTTATTTGACGTTGTTGTTGTTGTTGTTGTTGTTGTTTATTTAACGTTGTTTTAGATGTTGTTGTTTATTTGACGGTGTTGTTTATTTGACATTGTTGTTGTTGTTGACGTTGTTGTTGTTGTTTATTTGACATTGTTGTTGTTGTTGTTGTTGACGTTGTTGGTGTTGTTGTTTATTTGACGTTGTTGTTGTTGTTGTTGTTGTTGTTTATTTGACGTTGTTTTAGTTATTGTTGTTTATTTGACGTTGTTGTTGTTGTTGTTTATTTGACGTTGTTGTTGACATTGTTGTTGTTGTTGTTGTTTATTTGACGTAGTTGTTGTTGTTGACGTTGTTGTTGTTGTTGTTGATGTTGTTGTTGTTTGTTTGACGTTGTTGTTATTCTCTATTTTTACGTTGTTGTTGTTGTTGTTTATTTGACGTTGTTGTTGTTGTTATTGTTGTTATTTATTTGAGGTTGTTATTGTTGTTTATTTGATGTTGCTGTTGTTGTTTATTTGACGTTGGTGTTGTTGTTGTTTATATTACGTTGTTGTTGTTGTTGTTATTTATTTGACGTTCTTGTTGTTGTTATTGTTTATTAGAAGTTGTTGTTGTTGTTTATTTGACGTTGTTATTGTTGTTTATTTGACGTTTTTGTTATTATTGTTGTTTATTTGACGTTGTTGTTGTTGTTTATTGGACGTTGTTATTGTTGTTGTTGTTGTTTATTTGACGTTGTTGTTGTTGTTGTTGTTTATTTGACATTGTTGTTGTTGTTGTTGACGTTGTTGTTGTTGTTTATTTGACATTGTTGTTGTTGTTTATTTGACGTTGTTATTGTTGTTTATTTGACGTTGTTTTAGATGTTGTTGTTTATTTGACGTTGTTGTTGTTGTTTATTTAACGTTGTTTTAGATGTTGTTGTTTATTTGACGGTGTTGTTTATTTGACATTGTTGTTGTTGTTGACGTTGTTGTTGTTGTTGTTTATTTGACATTGTTGTTGTTGTTGTTGTTGACGTTGTTGGTGTTGTTGTTTATTTGACGTTGTTGTTGTTGTTTATTTGACGCTGTTTTAGTTATTGTTGTTTATTTGACGTTGTTGTTGTTGTTGTTGTTTATTTGACGTTGTTGTTGTTGTTATTGTTGTTGTTTATTTGACGTTGTTGTTGTTGTTGTTGTTTATTTGATGTTGTTGTTGTTGTTTATTTAACATTGTTGTTGTTGTTGACGTTGTTGTTTATTTGACATTGTTGTTGTTGTTGTTTATTTGACGTTGTTGTTGTTGTTTATTTGACGTAGTTGTTGTTGTTAACGTTGTTGTTGTTGTTGTTGATGTTGTTGTTGTTTATTTGACGTTGTTGTTATTCTCTATTTGACGTTGTTGTTGTTTATTTGACGTTGTTGTTGTTATTGTTGTTGTTTATTTGAGGTTGTTATTGTTGTTTATTTGATGTTGTTGTTGTTGTTGTTTATTTGACGTTGGTGTTGTTGTTGTTTATATTACGTTGTTGTTGTTGTTATTTATTTGACGTTGTTGTTGTTGTTATTGTTTATTAGAAGTTGTTGTTGTTGTTTATTTGACGTTGTTATTGTTGTTTATTTGACATTTTTGTTATTATTGTTGTTTATTTGACGTTGTTGTTGTTGTTTATTGGACGTTGTTATTGTTGTTGTTGTTGTTTATTTGACGTTGTTGTTGTTGTTGTTGTTGTTGTTGTTTATTTGACATTGTTGTTGTTGTTGTTGACATTGTTGTTGTTTATTTGACATTGTTGTTGTTGTTTATTTGACGTTGTTATTATTGTTTATTTGACGTTGTTTTAGATGTTGTTGTTTATTTGACGTTGTTGTTGTTGTTGTTGTTGTTGTTTATTTAACGTTGTTTTAGATGTTGTTGTTTATTTGACGGTGTTGTTTATTTGACATTGTTGTTGTTGTTGACGTTGTTGTTGTTGTTGTTTATTTGACATTGTTGTTGTTGTTGTTGTTGTTGACGTTGTTGGTGTTGTTGTTTATTTGACGTTGTTGTTGTTGTTGTTGTTGTTGTTGTTTATTTGACGTTGTTTTAGTTATTGTTGTTTATTTGACGTTGTTGTTGTTGTTGTTGTTTATTTGACGTTGTTGTTGACATTGTTGTTGTTGTTGTTTATTTGACGTAGTTGTTGTTGTTGACGTTGTTGTTGTTGTTGTCGTTGTTGTTGTTATTTATTTGACGTTTTTGTTGTTGTTGATGTTGTTGTTGTTGTTTATTTGACGTTGTTGTTATTGTTGTTTATTTGACGTTGTTGTTGTTCTTTATATGACGTTGTTGTTGTTATTGTTGTTGTTTATTTGATGTTGTTGTTGTTGTTGTTGTTTATTTGATGTTGTTGTTGTTGTTTATTTGACATTGTTGTTGTTGTTGACGTTGTTGTTGTTGTTGTTGTTGACGTTGTTGGTGTTGTTATTTATTTGACGTTGTTGTTGTTGTTTATTTGATGTTGTTTTAGTTGTTGTTGTTTATTTGACGTTTTTGTTGTTGTTTATTTGACGTTGTAGTTGTTGTTTATTTGACGTTGTTGTTGTTGACATTGTTGTTGTTGTTGTTTATTTGACGTTGTTGTTGTTTATTTGACATTGTTGTTGTTGTTGACGTTGTTGTTGTTGTTGTTGTTCATTTGACATTGTTGTTGTTGTTGTTGACGTTGTTGGTGTTGTTGTTTATTTGACGCTGTTGTTGTTGTTTATTTGACGTTGTTTTAGTTGTTGTTGTTTATTTGACTTTGTTGTTGTTGTTTATTTGATGTTTTTGTTTTTGACATTGTTGTTGTTGTTATTTATATGACGTTGTTGTTGTTGTTGTTTATTTGACATAGTTGTTGTTGTTGACGTTGTTGTTGTTGTTGTTGTTGTTTATTTGACGTTTTTGTTGTTGATGATGTTGTTGTTGTTTATTTGACGTTGTTGTTATTGTTTATTTTACGTTGTTGTTGTTGTTGTTGTTTATTTGACGTTGTTGTTGTTGTTATTGTTGTTGTTTATTTTACGTTGTTGTTGTTGTTGTTTATTTGATGTTGTTGTTGTTTATTTGACGTTGGTGTTGTTGTTGTTTATTTGACGTTGTTGTTGTTGTTGTTATTTATTTGACGTTGTTGTTGTTGTTATTGTTTATATGACGTTGTTGTTGATGTTGTTGTTGTTGTTATTTATTTGACGTTATTATTGTTGTTTATTTGACGTTGTTTTTGTTATTTGACGTTGTTGTTGTTGTTGTTGTATTTGTTGTTGTTGTTGTTGCTTATTTGACATTGTTGTTATTGTTGTTGTTTATTTGACGTTGTTGCTGTTGTTTATTTGACGTTGTTGTTGTTGTTTATTTGATATTGTTGTTGTTTATTTGACGTTGTTGTTGTTGACGTTATTGTTGTTGTTGTTTATTTGACGTTCTTATTGTTGTTGCTGTTGTTTATTTGACGTTGTTGTTGTCGTTGTTGTTGTTTATTTGACGTTGTTGTTGTTGTTGTTTATTTGACGTTGTTGTTGTTATTTATTTGACGTTGTTGTTGTTGTTTATTTGACGTTGTTGTTGTTGTTGTTGTTTATTTGACGTTGTTGTTGTTGTTGTTTATTTGACGTTGTTGTTGTTTATTTGACATTGTTGTTGTTGTTGTTGACGTTGTTGTTGTTGTTGTTTATTTGACATTGTTGTTGTTGTTGTTGGTGTTGTTGTTTATTTGACGTTGTTGTTGTTGTTTATTTGACATTGTTGTTGTTGACATTGTTGTTGTTGTTGTTGTTTATTTGACGTAGTTGTTGTTGTTGACGTTGTTGTTATTGCTTATTTGACGTTTTTGTTGTTGTTGATGTTGTTGTTGTTGTTTATTTGACGTTGTTGTTGTTGTTGTTGTTTATTTGACGTTGTTGTTGTTGTTATTGTTGTTGTTTATTTGACGTTGTTGTTGTTGTTGTTTATTTGACGTTGTTGTTGTTGTTCATTTGACGTTGTTGTTGTTGTTTATTTGATGTTGTTGTTGTTATGGATGTTGTTTACTTGACGTTGTTGTTGTTGTTGTTTATTTATTGTTGTTGTTGTTGTTTATTTGACATTGTTGTTGTTGTTGACGTTGTTGTTGTTGTTTATTTGACATTGTTGTTGTTGTTGTTGACGTTGTTGGTGTTGTTGTTTATTTGACGTTGTTGTTGTTGTTGTTTATTTTACATTGTTTTAGATGTTGTTGTTTATTTGACGTTGTTGTTGTTGTTGTTGTTGTTTATTTAACGTTGTTTTAGATGTTGTTGTTTATTTGACATTGTTGTTGTTGTTGACGTTGTTGTTGTTGTTTATTTGACATTGTTGTTGTTGTTGTTGTTGACGTTGTTGGTGTTGTTGTTTATTTGACGTTGTTGTTGTTGTTGTTGTTGTTTATTTGACGTTGTTTTAGTTGTTGTTGTTTATTTGACGTTGTTGTTGTTGTTGTTGTTTATTTGACGTTTTTTTTGACATTGTTGTTGTTGTTATTTATTTGACGTTGTCGTTGTTGTTGTTTATTTGACGTTGTTGTTGTTGTTGTTATTGTTGTTGTTTATTTGACGTTGTTGTTGTTGTTTATTTGATGTTGTTGTTGTTTGTTTGACGTTGGTGTTGTTGTTGTTTATTTGACGTTGTTGTTGTTGTTGTTATTTATTTGACGTTGTTGTTGTTGTTATTGTTTATTTGACGTTGTTGTTGTTGTTGTTTATTTGACGTTGTTATTGTTGTTTATTTGACGTTGTTTTTGTTATTTGACGTTGTTGTTGTTGTTGTTGCTTATTTGATGTTGTTGTTATTGTTGTTGTTTATTTGACATTGTTGCTGTTGTTTATTTGACGTTGTTGTTGTTGTTGTTGTTGTTGTTTATTTGATGTTGTTGTTGTTGTTTATTTGACGTTGTTATTGTTGACGTTGTTGTTGTTGTTGTTTATTTGACGTTGTTATTGTTGTTGCTGTTGTTTATTTGACGTTGTTGTTGTCATAGTTGTTGTTTATTTGACGTTGTTGTTGTTGTTGTTGTTGTTTATTTGACGTTGTTGTTGTTGTTATTTATTTGACGTTGTTGTTGTTGTTTATTTGACGTTGTTGTTGTTGTTGTGTATTTGACGTTGTTGTTGTTGTTTATTTGACGTTGTTGTTGCTGACGTTGGTGTTGTTGTTTATTTGACGTTGTTGTTGTTGTTGTTTATTTGACGTTGTTTTAGTTGTTGTTGTTTATTTGGCGTTGTTGTTGTTTATTTGACATTGTTGTTGTTGACATTGTTGTTGTTGTTGTTTATTTGACGTAGTTATTGTTGTTGACGTTGTTGTTGTTGCTTATTTGACGTTTTTGTTGTTGTTTATTTTGTTGTTGTAGTTTATTTGACGTTGTTGTTGTTGTTGTTTATTTGACGTTGTTGTTGTTGTTATTGTTGTTGTTTATTTGACGTTGTTGTTGTTGTTGTTTATTAGATGTTGTTGTTGTTTATTTGACGTAGTTATTGTTGTTGACGTTGTTGTTGTTTATTTGACGTAGTTGTTGTTGTTGACGTTGTTGTTGTTGTTGTTGTTGTTGATGTTGTTGTTATTTATTTGACGTTGTTGTTATTCTCTATTTGACGTTGTTGTTGTTTATTTGACGTTGTTGTTGTTATTGTTGTTGTTTATTTGAGGTTGTTATTGTTGTTTATTTGATGTTGTTGTTGTTGTTGTTTATTTGACGTTGGTGTTGTTGTTGTTTATATTACGTTGTTGTTGTTGTTATTTATTTGACGTTGTTGTTGTTATTTTTTATTAGAAGTTGTTGTTGTTGTTTATTTGACGTTGTTATTGTTGTTTATTTGACGTTTTTGTTATTATTGTTGTATATTTGACGTTGTTGTTGTTGTTTATTGGACGTTGTTATTGTTGTTGTTGTTGTTTATTTGACGTTGTTGTTGTTGTTGTTTATTTGACGTTGTTTTAGTTGTTGTTGTTTATTTGGTGTTGTTGTTGTTTACTTGACATTGTTGTTGTTGACATTGTTGTTGTTGTTATTTATTTGACATAGTTGTTGTTGTTGACGTTGTTGTTGATGTTGTTGTTGTTGTTTATTTGACGTTGTTGTTGTTGTTTATTTGACGTTGTTGTTGTTATTGTTGTTGTTTATTCGACGTTGTTGTTGTTTGTTTGACGTTGTTGTTGTTCATTTGACGTTGTTGTTGTAGTTTATTTGACGTTGTTGTTGTTATTGATGTTGTTTACTTGACGTTGTTATTGTTGTTGTTTATTTAATGTTGTTGTTGTTGTTGTTGTTTATTTGACATTGTTGTTGTTGTTGTTGACGTTGTTGTTGTTGTTTATTTGACATTGTTGTTGTTGTTGTTGTTGACGTTGTTGGTGTTGTTGTTTATTTGACGTTGTTGTTGTTGTTGTTTATTTGACGTTGTTTTAGATGTTGTTGTTTATTTGACGTTGTTGTT
The DNA here is from genome assembly GCA_948472305.1 of Vicia faba. NCBI lineage: Eukaryota > Viridiplantae > Streptophyta > Magnoliopsida > Fabales > Fabaceae > Vicia > Vicia faba. Next base: position 316,127,621 of record OX451737.1, read on the forward strand.
GTTGTTGTGGTTTATTTAACGTTGTTTTAGATGTTGTTGTTTATTTGACGGTGTTGTTGTTTATTTGACATTGTTGTTGTTGTTGACGTTGTTGTTGTTGTTGTTGTTGTTTATTTGACATTGTTGTTGTTGTTGTTGACGTTGTTGGTGTTGTTGTTTATTTGACGTTGTTGTTGTTGTTGTTTATTTGACGTTGTTTTAGTTGTTGTTGTTTATTTGACGTTGTTGTTATTGTTGTTTATTTGACGTTGTTGTTGACATTGTTGTTGTTGTTGTTTATTTGACGTAGTTGTTGTTGTTGACGTTGTTGTTGTTGTTGTTGTTGTTGTTGTTGTTGTTTATTTGACGTTGTTGTTGTTGTTGTTGTTGTTGTTTATTTGACGTTGCTGTTGTTGTTGTTGTTATTTATTCGACGTTGTTGTTGTTGTTTATTTGACGTTGTTGTTGTTGTTGTTTATTTGACGTTGTTGTTATTGTTGTTTATTTGACGTTGTTGTTATTGTTGTTTATTTGACGTTGTTGTTGTTGTTGTTTATATGACGTTGTTGTTGTTATTGTTGTTGTTTATTTGACGTTGTTGTTTATATGTTGACGTTGTTGTTGTTGTTGTTTATTTGACATTGTTGTTGTTGGTGGTGGTGTTGTTGTTTATTTGACGTTGTTGTTGTTGTTGTTGTTGTTTATTTGACGTTGTTTTAGTTGTTGTTGTTTATTTGGCGTTGTTGTTGTTTATTTGACATTGTTGTTGTTGACATTGTTGTTGTTGTTGTTTATTTGACGTAGTTGTTGTTGTTGGCGTTGTTGTTGTTGCTTATTTGACGTTTTTGTTGTTGTTGATGTTGTTGTTGTTGTTTATTTGACGTTGTTGTTATTGTTTATTTGACGTTGTTGTTGTTGTTATTGTTGTTGTTTATTTGACGTTGTTGTTGTTGTTGTTTATTTGACGTTGTTGTTGTTCATTTGACGTTGTTGTTGTAGTTTATTTGACGTTGTTGTTGTTATTGATGTTGTTTACTTGACGTTGTTGTTGTTGTTTATTTAATGTTGTTGTTGTTGTTTATTTGACATTGTTGTTGTTGTTGACGTTGTTGTTGTTGTTTATTTGACATTGTTGTTGTTGTTGTTGTTGACGTTGTTGGTGTTGTTGTTTATTTGACGTTGTTGTTGTTGTTGTTTATTTGACGTTGTTTTAGATGTTGTTGTTTATTTGACGTTGTTGTTGTTGTTGTGGTTTATTTAACGTTGTTTTAGATGTTGTTGTTTATTTGACGGTGTTGTTGTTTATTTGACATTGTTGTTGTTGTTGACGTTGTTGTTGTTGTTGTTGTTTATTTGACATTGTTGTTGTTGTTGTTGTTGACGTTGTTGGTGTTGTTGTTTATTTGACGTTGTTGTTGTTGTTGTTGTTTATTGGACGTTGTTTTAGTTGTTGTTGTTTATTTGACGTTGTTGTTGTTGTTGTTTATTTGACGTTGTTGTTGTTGTTGTTGTTTATTTGACGTTGTTGTTGTTTATTTGACATTGTTGTTGTTGTTGTTGACGTTGTTGTTGTTGTTGTTTATTTGACATTGTTGTTGTTGTTGGTGGTGTTGTTGTTTATTTGACGTTGTTGTTGTTGTTGTTTATTTGACGTTGTTTTAGTTGTTGTTGTTTATTTGGTGTTGTTGTTGTTTACTTGACATTGTTGTTGTTGACATTGTTGTTGTTGTTATTTATTTGACGTAGTTGTTGTTGTTGACGTTGTTGTTGTTGCTTATTTGACGTTTTTGTTGTTGTTGATGTTGTTGTTGTTGTTTATTTGACGTTGTTGTTGTTGTTTATTTGACGTTGTTGTTGTTATTGTTGTTGTTTATTCGACGTTGTTGTTGTTTATTTGACGTTGTTGTTGTTCATTTGACGTTGTTGTTGTAGTTTATTTGACGTTGTTGTTGTTATTGATGTTGTTTACTTGACGTTGTTATTGTTGTTGTTTATTTAATGTTGTTGGTGTTGTTGTTGTTTATTTGACATTGTTGTTGTTGTTGTTGACGTTGTTGTTGTTGTTTATTTGACATTGTTGTTGTTGTTGACGTTGTTGGTGTTGTTGTTTATTTGACGTTGTTGTTGTTGTTGTTGTTTATTTGACGTTGTTTTAGATGTTGTTGTTTATTTGACGTTGTTGTTGTTGTTGTGGTTTATTTAACGTTGTTTTAGATGTTGTTGTTTACTTGACGGTGTTGTTGTTTATTTGACATTGTTGTTGTTGTTGACGTTGTTGTTGTTGTTGTTGTTGTTTATTTGACATTGTTGTTGTTGTTGTTGACGTTGTTGGTGTTGTTGTTTATTTGACGTTGTTGTTGTTGTTTATTTGACGTTGTTTTAGTTGTTGTTGTTTATTTGACGTTGTTGTTGACATTATTGTTGTTGTTGTTTATTTGACATAGTTGTTGTTGTTGACGTTGTTGTTGTTGTTGTTGTTGTTGTTCATTTGACGTTGTTGTTGTTGTTGTTGTTTATTTGACGTTGCTGTTGTTGTTGTTGTTATTTATTCGACGTTGTTGTTGTTGTTTATTTGACGTTGTTGTTGTTGTTGTTTATTTGACGTTGTTGTTATTGTTGTTTATTTGACGTTGTTGTTATTGTTGTTTATTTGACGTTGTTGTTGTTGTTGTTTATATGACGTTGTTGTTGTTATTGTTGTTGTTTATTTGACGTTGTTGTTTATTTGATGTTGTTGTTGTTGTTGTTTATTTGACATTGTTGTTGTTGTTTACGTTGTTGTTGTTGTTTATTTGACATTGTTGTTGTTGTTTACGTTGTTGTTGTTGTTTATTTGACATTGTTGTTGTTGTTGTTGACGTTGTTGGTGTTGTTGTTTATTTGACGTTGTTGTTGTTGTTGTTGTTTATTGGACGTTGTTTTAGTTGTTGTTGTTTATTTGACGTTGTTGTTGTTGTTGTTTATTTGACGTTGTTGTTGTTGTTGTTGTTTATTTGACGTTGTTGTTGTTTATTTGACATTGTTGTTGTTGTTGTTGACGTTGTTGTTGTTGTTGTTTATTTGACATTGTTGTTGTTGTTGGTGGTGTTGTTGTTTATTTGACGTTGTTGTTGTTGTTGTTTATTTGACGTTGTTTTAGTTGTTGTTGTTTATTTGGTGTTGTTGTTGTTTACTTGACATTGTTGTTGTTGACATTGTTGTTGTTGTTATTTATTTGACGTAGTTGTTGTTGTTGACGTTGTTGTTGTTGCTTATTTGACGTTTTTGTTGTTGTTGATGTTGTTGTTGTTGTTTATTTGACGTTGTTGTTGTTGTTTATTTGACGTTGTTGTTGTTATTGTTGTTGTTTATTCGACGTTGTTGTTGTTTATTTGACGTTGTTGTTGTTCATTTGACGTTGTTGTTGTAGTTTATTTGACGTTGTTGTTGTTATTGATGTTGTTTACTTGACGTTGTTATTGTTGTTGTTTATTTAATGTTGTTGGTGTTGTTGTTGTTTATTTGACATTGTTGTTGTTGTTGTTGACGTTGTTGTTGTTGTTTATTTGACATTGTTGTTGTTGTTGTTGACGTTGTTGGTGTTGTTGTTTATTTGACGTTGTTGTTGTTGTTGTTGTTTATTTGACGTTGTTTTAGATGTTGTTGTTTATTTGACGTTGTTGTTGTTGTTGTGGTTTATTTAACGTTGTTTTAGATGTTGTTGTTTACTTGACGGTGTTGTTGTTTATTTGACATTGTTGTTGTTGTTGACGTTGTTGTTGTTGTTGTTGTTGTTTATTTGACATTGTTGTTGTTGTTGTTGACGTTGTTGGTGTTGTTGTTTATTTGACGTTGTTGTTGTTGTTTATTTGACGTTGTTTTAGTTGTTGTTGTTTATTTGACGTTGTTGTTGACATTATTGTTGTTGTTGTTTATTTGACATAGTTGTTGTTGTTGACGTTGTTGTTGTTGTTGTTGTTGTTGTTCATTTGACGTTGTTGTTGTTGTTGTTGTTTATTTGACGTTGCTGTTGTTGTTGTTGTTATTTATTCGACGTTGTTGTTGTTGTTTATTTGACGTTGTTGTTGTTGTTGTTTATTTGACGTTGTTGTTATTGTTGTTTATTTGACGTTGTTGTTATTGTTGTTTATTTGACGTTGTTGTTGTTGTTGTTTATATGACGTTGTTGTTGTTATTGTTGTTGTTTATTTGACGTTGTTGTTTATTTGATGTTGTTGTTGTTGTTGTTTATTTGACATTGTTGTTGTTGTTTACGTTGTTGTTGTTGTTTATTTGACATTGTTGTTGTTGTTTACGTTGTTGTTGTTGTTTATTTGACATTGTTGTTGTTGTTGTTGTTGACGTTGTTGGTGTTGTTGTTTATTTGACGTTGTTGTTGTTGTTTATTTGACGTTGTTGTTGTTGTTTATTTGACGTTGTTGTTGTTGACATTGTTGTTGTTGTTGTTGTTTATTTGACGTTGTTTTTGTTGTGGTTGTTTATTTGGCGTTGTTGTTGTTGTTTATTTGACATTGTTGTTGTTGACATTGTTGTTGTTGTTTATTTGACGTAGTTTTTGTTGTTGACGTTGTTGTTGTTGTTGTTGTTTATTTGACGTTTTTGTTGTTCTTGATGTTGTTGTTGTTGTTGTTTATTTGACGTTGTTGTTGTTGTTGTTGTTTATTTGACGTTGTTGTTGTTGTTCATTTGACGTTGTTGTTGTTGTTTATTTGACGTTGTTGTTGTTATTGATGTTGTTTATTTGACGTTGTTGTTGTTGTTGTTGTTTATTTAATGTTATTGTTGTTGTTATTTATTTGACATTGTTGTTGTTGTTGACATTGTTGTTGTTGTTTATTTGACATTGTTGTTGTTGTTGTTGTTGACGTTGTTGGTGTTGTTGTTTATTTGACGTTGTTGTTGTTGTTTATTTGACGTTGTTTTAGATGTTGTTGTTTATTTGACGTTGTTGTTGTTGTTGTTGTTGTTCTTTATTTAACGCTGTTTTAGATGTTGTTGTTTATTTGACAGTGTTGTTGTTTATTTGACATTGTTGTTGTTGTTGACGTTGTTGTTGTTTATTTGACATTGTTGTTGTTGTTGACGTTGTTGTTGTTGTTGTTTATTTGACATTGTTGTTGTTGTTGGTGTTGTTGTTTATTTGACGTTGTTGTTGTTGTTGTTGTTTATTTGACGTTGTTTTAGTTGTTGTAGTTTATTTGGCGTTGTTGTTGTTTATTTGACATTGTTGTTGTTTTGTTGTTGTTGTTTATTTGACGTAGTTGTTGTTGTTGACGTTGTTGTTGTATCTTATTTGACGTTTTTGTTGTTGTTGATGTTGTTGTTGTTGTTTATTTGACGTTGTTGTTGTTTATTTGACGTTGTTGTTGTTGTTATTGTTGTTGTTTATTTGATGTTGTTGTTGTTGTTGTTTATTTGACGTTGTTGTTGTTGTTCATTTGACGTTGTTGTTGTTGTTTATTTGACGTTGTTGTTGTTATTGATGTTGTTTACTTGACGTTGTTGTTGTTGTTGTTTATTTAATGTTGTTGTTGTTGTTGTTTATTTGACATTGTTGTTGTTGTTGACGTTGTTGTTGTTGTTTATTTGACATTGTTGTTGTTGACGTTGTTGGTGTTGTTGTTTATTTGACGTTGTTGTTGTTATTGTTTATTTGACATTGTTTTAGATGTTGTTATTTATTTGACGTTGTTGTTGTTGTTGTTGTTGTTTATTTAACGTTGTTTTAGATGTTGTTGTTTATTTGACGGTGTTGTTGTTTAGTTGACATTGTTGTTGTTGTTGACGTTGTTGTTGTTGTTTATTTGACATTGTTGTTGTTGTTGTTGTTGTTGACGTTGTTGGTGTTGTTGTTTATTTGACGTTGTTGTTGTTGTTGTTTATTTGATGTTGTTTTAGTTGTTGTTGTTTATTTGACGTTGTTGGTGTTGTTGTTGTTGTTGTTGATGTTGTTGTTATTTATTTGACGTTGTTGTTATTCTCTATTTGACGTTGTTGTTGTTTATTTGACGTTGTTGTTGTTATTGTTGTTGTTTATTTGAGGTTGTTATTGTTGTTTATTTGATGTTGTTGTTGTTGTTGTTTATTTGACGTTAGTGTTGTTGTTGTTTATATTACGTTGTTGTTGTTGTTATTTATTTGACGTTGTTGTTGTTGTTGTTATTGTTTATTAGAAGTTGTTGTTGTTGTTTATTTGACGTTGTTATTGTTGTTTATTTGACGTTTTTGTTATTATTGTTGTTTATTTGACGTTGTTGTTGTTGTTTATTGGACGTTGTTATTGTTGTTGTTGTTGTTGTTTATTTGACATTGTTGTTGTTGTTGTTGACGTTGTTGTTGTTGTTTATTTGACATTGTTGTTGTTGTTTATTTGACGTTGTTATTGTTGTTTATTTGACGTTGTTTTAGATGTTGTTGTTTATTTGACGTTGTTGTTGTTGTTGTTTATTTAACGTTGTTTTAGATGTTGTTGTTTATTTGACGGTGTTGTTTATTTGACATTGTTGTTGTTGTTGACGTTGTTGTTGTTGTTGTTTATTTGACATTGTTGTTGTTGTTGTTGTTGACGTTGTTGGTGTTGTTGTTTATTTGACGTTGTTGTTGTTGTTGTTGTTGTTGTTTATTTGACGTTGTTTTAGTTATTGTTGTTTATTTGACGTTGTTGTTGTTGTTGTTTATTTGACGTTGTTGTTGACATTGTTGTTGTTGTTGTTGTTTATTTGACGTAGTTGTTGTTGTTGACGTTGTTGTTGTTGTTGTTGATGTTGTTGTTGTTTGTTTGACGTTGTTGTTATTCTCTATTTGACGTTGTTGTTGTTGTTTATTTGACGTTGTTGTTGTTGTTATTGTTGTTATTTATTTGAGGTTGTTATTGTTGTTTATTTGATGTTGTTGCTGTTGTTGTTTATTTGACGTTGGTGTTGTTGTTGTTTATATTACGTTGTTGTTGTTGTTGTTATTTATTTGACGTTGTTGTTGTTGTTATTGTTTATTAGAAGTTGTTGTTGTTGTTTATTTGACGTTGTTATTGTTGTTTATTTGACGTTTTTGTTATTATTGTTGTTTATTTGACGTTGTTGTTGTTGTTTATTGGACGTTGTTATTGTTGTTGTTGTTTATTTGACGTTGTTGTTGTTGTTGTTGTTTATTTGACATTGTTGTTGTTGTTGTTGACGTTGTTGTTGTTGTTTATTTGACATTGTTGTTGTTGTTTATTTGACGTTGTTATTGTTGTTTATTTGACGTTGTTTTAGATGTTGTTGTTTATTTGACGTTGTTGTTGTTGTTGTTGTTGTTTATTTAACGTTGTTTTAGATGTTGTTGTTTATTTGACGGTGTTGTTTATTTGACATTGTTGTTGTTGTTGACGTTGTTGTTGTTGTTGTTTATTTGACATTGTTGTTGTTGTTGTTGACGTTGTTGGTGTTGTTGTTTATTTGACGTTGTTGTTGTTGTTTATTTGACGTTGTTTTAGTTATTGTTGTTTATTTGACGTTGTTGTTGTTGTTGTTGTTGTTTATTTGACGTTGTTGTTGTTGTTATTGTTGTTGTTTATTTGACGTTGTTGTTGTTTATTTGATGTTGTTGTTGTTGTTTATTTGACATTGTTGTTGTTGTTGACGTTGTTGTTTATTTGACATTGTTGTTGTTGTTGTTTATTTGACGTTGTTGTTGTTGTTTATTTGACGTAGTTGTTGTTGTTAACGTTGTTGTTGTTGTTGTTGATGTTGTTGTTGTTTATTTGACGTTGTTGTTATTCTCTATTTGACGTTGTTGTTGTTTATTTGACGTTGTTGTTGTTATTGTTGTTGTTTATTTGAGGTTGTTATTGTTGTTTATTTGATGTTGTTGTTGTTGTTGTTTATTTGACGTTGGTGTTGTTGTTGTTTATATTACGTTGTTGTTGTTGTTATTTATTTGACGTTGTTGTTGTTGTTATTGTTTATTAGAAGTTGTTGTTGTTGTTTATTTGACGTTGTTATTGTTGTTTATTTGACGTTTTTGTTATTATTGTTGTTTATTTGACGTTGTTGTTGTTGTTTATTGGACGTTGTTATTGTTGTTGTTGTTGTTTATTTGACGTTGTTGTTGTTGTTGTTGTTTATTTGACATTGTTGTTGTTGTTGTTGTTGACATTGTTGTTGTTTATTTGACATTGTTGTTGTTGTTTATTTGACGTTGTTATTATTGTTTATTTGACGTTGTTTTAGATGTTGTTGTTTATTTGACGTTGTTGTTGTTGTTGTTGTTGTTGTTGTTTATTTAACGTTGTTTTAGATGTTGTTGTTTATTTGACGGTGTTGTTTATTTGACATTGTTGTTGTTGTTGACGTTGTTGTTGTTGTTGTTTATTTGACATTGTTGTTGTTGTTGTTGTTGTTGACGTTGTTGGTGTTGTTGTTTATTTGACGTTGTTGTTGTTGTTGTTGTTGTTGTTTATTTGACGTTGTTTTAGTTATTGTTGTTTATTTGACGTTGTTGTTGTTGTTGTTGTTTATTTGACGTTGTTGTTGACATTGTTGTTGTTGTTGTTTATTTGACGTAGTTGTTGTTGTTGACGTTGTTGTTGTTGTTGTTGTCGTTGTTGTTGTTATTTATTTGACGTTTTTGTTGTTGTTGATGTTGTTGTTGTTGTTTATTTGACGTTGTTGTTATTGTTGTTTATTTGACGTTGTTGTTGTTCTTTATATGACGTTGTTGTTGTTATTGTTGTTGTTTATTTGACGTTGTTGTTGTTTATTTGATGTTGTTGTTGTTGTTGTTTATTTGACATTGTTGTTGTTGTTGACGTTGTTGTTGTTGTTGTTGTTGACGTTGTTGGTGTTGTTATTTATTTGACATTGTTGTTGTTTATTTGATGTTGTTTTAGTTGTTGTTGTTTATTTGACGTTTTTGTTGTTGTTTATTTGACGTTGTAGTTGTTGTTTATTTGACGTTGTTGTTGTTGACATTGTTGTTGTTGTTGTTTATTTGACGTTGTTGTTGTTTATTTGACATTGTTGTTGTTGTTGACGTTGTTGTTGTTGTTGTTATTCATTTGACATTGTTGTTGTTGTTGTTGACGTTGTTGGTGTTGTTGTTTATTTGACGCTGTTGTTGTTGTTTATTTGACGTTGTTTTAGTTATTGTTGTTTATTTGACTTTGTTGTTGTTGTTTATTTGATGTTTTTGTTTTTGACATTGTTGTTGTTGTTATTTATATGACGTTGTTGTTGTTGTTGTTTATTTGACATAGTTGTTGTTGTTGACGTTGTTGTTGTTGTTGTTGTTGTTTATTTGACGTTTTTGTTGTTGATGATGTTGTTGTTGTTTATTTGACGTTGTTGTTATTGTTTATTTTACGTTGTTGTTGTTGTTGTTGTTTATTTGACGTTGTTGTTGTTGTTATTGTTGTTGTTTATTTGACGTTGTTGTTGTTGTTGTTTATTTGATGTTGTTGTTGTTTATTTGACGTTGGTGTTGTTGTTGTTTATTTGACGTTGTTGTTGTTATTTATTTGACGTTGTTGTTGTTGTTATTGTTTATATGACGTTGTTGTTGATGTTGTTGTTGTTTATTTGACGTTGTTATTGTTGTTTATTTGACGTTGTTTTTGTTATTTGACATTGTTGTTGTTGTTGTATTTGTTGTTGTTGTTGTTGCTTATTTGACATTGTTGTTATTGTTGTTGTTTATTTGACGTTGTTGCTGTTGTTTATTTGACGTTGTTGTTGTTGTTTATTTGATGTTGTTGTTGTTTATTTGACGTTGTTGTTGTTGACGTTATTGTTGTTGTTGTTTATTTGACGTTCTTATTGTTGTTGCTGTTGTTTATTTGACGTTGTTGTTGTCGTTGTTGTTGTTTATTTGACGTTGTTGTTGTTGTTGTTTATTTGACGTTGTTGTTGTTATTTATTTGACGTTGTTGTTGTTGTTTATTTGACGTTGTTGTTGTTGTTGTTGTTTATTTGACGTTGTTGTTGTTGTTGTTTATTTGACGTTGTTGTTGTTGTTTATTTGACATTGTTGTTGTTGTTGTTGTTGACGTTGTTGTTGTTGTTGTTTATTTGACATTGTTGTTGTTGTTGTTGGTGTTGTTGTTTATTTGACGTTGTTGTTGTTGTTTATTTGACGTTGTTTTAGTTGTTGTTGTTTATTTGGTGTTGTTGTTGTTTATTTGACATTGTTGTTGTTGACATTGTTGTTGTTGTTGTTGTTTATTTGACGTAGTTGTTGTTGTTGACGTTGTTGTTATTGCTTATTTGACGTTTTTGTTGTTGTTGATGTTGTTGTTGTTGTTTATTTGACGTTGTTGTTGTTGTTGTTTATTTGACGTTGTTGTTGTTGTTATTGTTGTTGTTTATTTGACGTTGTTGTTGTTGTTGTTTATTTGACGTTGTTGTTGTTGTTCATTTGACGTTGTTGTTGTTGTTTATTTGATGTTGTTGTTGTTATGGATGTTGTTTACTTGACGTTGTTGTTGTTGTTGTTTATTTATTGTTGTTGTTGTTGTTTATTTGACATTGTTGTTGTTGTTGACGTTGTTGTTGTTGTTTATTTGACATTGTTGTTGTTGTTGTTGACGTTGTTGGTGTTGTTGTTTATTTGACGTTGTTGTTGTTGTTGTTGTTTATTTTACATTGTTTTAGATGTTGTTGTTTATTTGACGTTGTTGTTGTTGTTGTTGTTGTTTATTTAACGTTGTTTTAGATGTTGTTGTTTATTTGACGGTGTTGTTGTTTATTTGACATTGTTGTTGTTGTTGACGTTGTTGTTGTTGTTTATTTGACATTGTTGTTGTTGTTGTTGTTGACGTTGTTGGTGTTGTTGTTTATTTGACGTTGTTGTTGTTGTTGTTGTTTATTTGACGTTGTTTTAGTTGTTGTTGTTTATTTGACGTTGTTGTTGTTGTTGTTTATTTGACGTTTTTTTTGACATTGTTGTTGTTGTTATTTATTTGACGTTGTCGTTGTTGTTGTTTATTTGACGTTGTTGTTGTTGTTGTTATTGTTGTTGTTTATTTGACGTTGTTGTTGTTGTTTATTTGATGTTGTTGTTGTTTGTTTGACGTTGGTGTTGTTGTTGTTTATTTGACGTTGTTGTTGTTGTTATTTATTTGACGTTGTTGTTGTTGTTATTGTTTATTTGACGTTGTTGTTGTTGTTGTTTATTTGACGTTGTTATTGTTGTTTATTTGACGTTGTTGTTGTTGTTGTTATTTATTTGACGTTGTTGTTGTTGTTATTGTTTATTTGACGTTGTTGTTGTTGTTGTTTATTTGACGTTGTTATTGTTGTTTATTTGACGTTGTTTTTGTTATTTGACGTTGTTGTTGTTGTTGTTGCTTATTTGATGTTGTTGTTATTGTTGTTGTTTATTTGACATTGTTGCTGTTGTTTATTTGACGTTGTTGTTGTTGTTGTTGTTTATTTGATGTTGTTGTTGTTGTTTATTTGACGTTGTTATTGTTGACGTTGTTGTTGTTGTTGTTTATTTGACGTTGTTATTGTTGTTGCTGTTGTTTATTTGACGTTGTTGTTGTCATAGTTGTTGTTTATTTGACGTTGTTGTTGTTGTTGTTGTTGTTTATTTGACGTTGTTGTTGTTGTTATTTATTTGACGTTGTTGTTGTTGTTTATTTGAAGTTGTTGTTGTTGTTGTGTATTTGACGTTGTTGTTGTTGTTTATTTGACGTTGTTGTTGCTGACGTTGGTGTTGTTGTTTATTTGACGTTGTTGTTGTTGTTGTTTATTTGACGTTGTTTTAGTTGTTGTTGTTTATTTGGCGTTGTTGTTGTTTATTTGACATTGTTGTTGTTGACATTGTTGTTGTTTATTTGACGTAGTTATTGTTGTTGACGTTGTTGTTGTTGCTTATTTGACGTTTTTGTTGTTGTTGATTTTGTTGTTGTAGTTTATTTGACGTTGTTGTTGTTGTTGTTTATTTGACGTTGTTGTTGTTGTTATTGTTGTTGTTTATTTGACGTTGTTGTTGTTGTTGTTTATTAGATGTTGTTGTTGTTTATTTGACGTAGTTATTGTTGTTGACGTTGTTGTTGTTTATTTGACGTAGTTGTTGTTGTTGACGTTGTTGTTGTTGTTGTTGTTGTTGATGTTGTTGTTATTTATTTGACGTTGATGTTATTCTCTATTTGACGTTGTTGTTGTTTATTTGACGTTGTTGTTGTTATTGTTGTTGTTTATTTGAGGTTGTTATTGTTGTTTATTTGATGTTGTTGTTGTTGTTGTTTATTTGACGTTGGTGTTGTTGTTGTTTATATTACGTTGTTGTTGTTGTTATTTATTTGACGTTGTTGTTGTTATTTTTTATTAGAAGTTGTTGTTGTTGTTTATTTGACGTTGTTATTGTTGTTTATTTGACGTTTTTGTTATTATTGTTGTATATTTGACGTTGTTGTTGTTGTTTATTGGACGTTGTTATTGTTGTTGTTGTTGTTTATTTGACGTTGTTGTTGTTGTTGTTGTTTATTTGACATTGTTGTTGTTGTTGTTGACGTTGTTGTTGTTGTTTATTTGACATTGTTGTTGTTGTTTATTTGACGTTGTTATTGTTGTTTATTTGACGTTGTTTTAGATGTTGTTGTTTATTTGACGTTGTTGTTGTTGTTGTTTATTTAACGTTGTTTTAGATGTTGTTGTTTATTTGACGGTGTTATTTATTTGACATTGTTGTTGTTGTTGACGTTGTTGTTGTTTATTTGACATTGTTGTTGTTGTGGTTGACGTTGTTGGTGTTGTTGTTTAGTTGACGTTGTTGTTGTTGTTGTTTATTTGACGTTATTTTAGTTATTGTTGTTTATTTGACGTTGTTGTTGTTGTTGTTTATTTGACGTTGTTGTTGACATTGTTGTTGTTGTTGTTTATTTGACGTAGTTGTTGTTGTTGACGTTGTTGTTGTTGTTGTTGTTGATGTTGTTGTAGTTTATTTGACGTTGTTGTTATTCTCTATTTGACGTTGTTGTTGTTGTTTATTTGACGTTGTTGTTGTTGTTATTGTTGTTATTTATTTGAGGTTGTTATTGTTGTTTATTTGATGTTGTTGCTGTTGTTGTTTATTTGACGTTGGTGTTGTTGTTGTTTATATTACGTTGTTGTTGTTGTTATTTATTTGACGTTGTTGTTGTTGTTATTGTTTATTAGAAGTTGTTGTTGTTGTTTATTTGACGTTGTTATTGTTGTTTATTTGACGTTTTTGTTATTATTGTTGTTTATTTGACGTTGTTGTTGTTGTTTATTGGACGTTGTTATTGTTGTTGTTGTTGTTTATTTGACGTTGTTGTTGTTGTTGTTTATTTGACATTGTTGTTGTTCTTGTTGACGTTGTTGTTGTTGTTTATTTGACATTGTTGTTGTTGTTTATTTGACGTTGTTATTGTTATTTATTTGACGTTGTTTTAGATGTTGTTGTTTATTTGACGTTGTTGTTGTTGTTGTTGTTGTTGTTTATTTAACGTTGTTTTAGATGTTGTTGTTTATTTGACGGTGTTGTTTATTTGACATTGTTGTTGTTGTTGACGTTGTTGTTGTTGTTTATTTGACATTGTTGTTGTTGTTGGTGTTGTTGTTTATTTGCCGTTGTTGTTGTTGTTGTTTATTTGACGTTGTTTTAGTTATTGTTGTTTATTTGACGTTGTTGTTGTTGTTGTTGTTTATTTGACGTTGTTGTTGTTGTTATTGTTGTTGTTTATTTGACGTTGTTGTTGTTGTTGTTTATTTGATGTTGTTGTTGTTGTTTATTTGACATTGTTGTTGTTGTTGACGTTGTTGTTTATTTGACATTGTTGTTGTTGTTGTTTATTTGACGTTGTTGTTGTTGTTTATTTGACGTAGTTGTTGTTGTTAACGTTGTTGTTGTTGTTGTTGTTGTTGATGTTGTTGTTGTTTATTTGACGTTGTTGTTATTCTCTATTTGACGTTGTTGTTGTTTATTTGACGTTGTTGTTGTTATTGTTGTTGTTTATTTGAGGTTGTTATTGTTGTTTATTTGATGTTGTTGTTGTTGTTGTTGTTTATTTGACGTTGGTGTTGTTGTTGTTGTTTATATTACGTTGTTGTTGTTGTTATTTATTTGACATTGTTGTTGTTGTTATTGTTTATTAGAAGTTGTTGTTGTTGTTTATTTGACGTTGTTATTGTTGTTTATTTGACGTTTTTGTTATTATTGTTGTTTATTTGACGTTGTTGTTGTTGTTTATTGGACGTTGTTATTGTTGTTGTTGTTGTTTATTTGACGTTGTTGTTGTTGTTGTTTATTTGACATTGTTGTTGTTGTTGACGTTGTTGTTGTTGTTTATTTGACATTGTTGTTGCTGTTTATTTGACGTTGTTATTATTGTTTATTTGACGTTGTTTTAGATGTTGTTGTTTATTTGACGTTGTTGTTGTTGTTGTTGTTTATTTAACGTTGTTTTAGATGTTGTTGTTTATTTGACGGTGTTGTTTATTTGACATTGTTGTTGTTGTTGACGTTGTTGTTGTTGTTGTTGTTTATTTGACATTGTTGTTGTTGTTGTTGTTGTTGACGTTGTTGGTGTTGTTGTTTATTTGACGTTGTTGTTGTTGTTGTTGTTGTTGTTTATTTGACGTTGTTTTAGTTATTGTTGTTTATTTGACTTTGTTGTTGTTGTTGTTGTTTATTTGACGTTGTTTTTGACATTGTTGTTGTTGTTGTTTATTTGACGTAGTTGTTGTTGTTGACGTTGTTGTTGTTGTTGTCGTTGTTGTTGTTATTATTTTGACGTTTTTGTTGTTGTTGATGTTGTTGTTGTTGTTTATTTGACGTTGTTGTTATTGTTGTTTATTTGACGTTGTTGTTGTTGTTTATATGACGTTGTTGTTGTTATTGTTGTTTATATGACGTTGTTGTTGTTGTTTATTTGACATTGTTGTTGTTGTTGACGTTGTTGTTGTTGTTTATTTGACGTTGTTGTTGTTGTTGACGTTGTTGGTGTTGTTGTTTATTTGACGTTGTTGTTGTTGTTTATTTGATGTTGTTTTAGTTGTTGTTGTTTATTTGACGTTGTTGTTGTTGTTGTTTATTTGACGTTGTTGTTGTTGTTTATTTGACGTTGTTGTTGTTGACATTGTTGTTGTTGTTGTTTATTTGACGTTGTTTTTGTTGTTGTTGTTGTTTATTTGGCGTTGTTGTTGCTGTTTATTTGACATTGTTGTTGTTGACATTGTTGTTGTTGTTTATTTGACGTAGTTTTTGTGGTTGACGTTGTTGTTGTTGTTTAATTGACGTTTTCGTTGTTCTTGATGTTGTTGTTGTTGTTGTTTATTTGACGTTGTTGTTGTTGTTGTTTATTTGACGGTGTTGTTGTTGTTGTTGTTCATTTGACGTTGTTGTTGTTGTTTATTTGACGTTGTTGTTGTTATTGATGTTGTTTATTTGACGTTGTTGTTGTTGTTGTTTATTTAATGTTGTTGTTGTTGTTTATTTGACATTGTTGTTGTTGTTGACGTTGTTGTTGTTGTTTATTTGACATTGTTGTTGTTGTTGTTGTTGACGTTGTTGGTGTTGTTGTTTATTTGACGTTGTTGTTGTTGTTTATTTGACGTTGTTTTAGACGTTGTTGTTTATTTGACGTTGTTGTTGTTGTTGTTTATTTAACGTTGTTTTAGATGTTGTTGTTTATTTGACGGTGTTGTTGTTTATTTGACATTGTTGTTGTTGTTGACGTTGTTGTTGTTGTTGTTTATTTGACATTGTTGTTGTTGTTGTTGTTGTTGACGTTGTTGGTTTTGTAATTTATTTGACGTTGTTTTAGTTGTTGGTGTTTATTTGACGTTGTTGTTGTTGTTTATTTGACGTTTTTGTTTTTGACATTGTTGTTGTTGTTATTTATATGACGTTGTTGTTGTTTATTTGACATAGTTGTTGTTGTTGACGTTGTTGTTGTTGAAGTTGTTGTTGACGTTGATGATGTTGTTGTTGTTGTTGTTGTTTATTTGACGTTGTTGTTATTGTTTATTTGACGTTGTTGTTGTTGTTGTTTATTTGACGTTGTTGTTGTTGTTGTTATTGTTGTTGTTTATTTGACGTTGTTGTTGTTGTTGTTTATTTGATGTTGTTGTTGTTGTTTATTTGACGTTGGTGTTGTTGTTGTTTATTTGACGTTGTTGTTGTTGTTATTTATTTGACGTTGTTGTTGTTGTTATTGTTTATTTGACGTTGTTGTTGTTGTTGTTGTTTATTTGACGTTGTTATTGTTGTTTATTTGACGTCGTTTTTGTTATTTGACGTTGTTGTTGTTGTTGTATTTGTTGTTATTGTTGTTGCTTATTTGACGTTGTTGTTATTGTTGTTGTTTATTTGACGTTGTTGCTGTTGTTTATTTGACGTTGTTGTTGTTGTTGTTTATTTAATGTTGTTGTTGTTGTTGTTGTTTATTTGACGTTGTTGTTGTTGACGTTGTTGTTGTTTATTTGACGTTGTTATTGTTGTTGCTGTTGTTTATTTGACGTTGTTGTTGTCGTTGTTGTTGTTTATTTGACGTTGTTGTTGTTGTTGTTGTTTATTTGACGTTGTTGTTGTTGTTGTTATTTATTTGACGTTGTTGTTGTTGTTGTTTATTTGACGTTGTTGTTGTTGTTTATTTGACGTTGTTGTTGTTGTTTATTTGACGTTGTTGTTGTTGTTGTTTTTTTGACATTGTTGTTGTTGTTGTTGACGTTGTTGTTGTTGTTTATTTGACATTGTTGTTGTTGTTGGTGTTCGTGTTGTTGTTTGTTTGACGTTGTTGTTGTTGTTGTTGTTGTTTATTTGACGTTGTTTTAGTTGTTGTTGTTTATTTGGCGTTGTTGTTGTTTATTTGACATTGTTGTTGTTGACATTGTTGTTGTTGTTGTTTATTTGACGTAGTTGTTGTTGTTGACGTTGTTGTTGTTGCTTATTTGACGTTTTTGTTGTTGTTGATGTTGTTGTTGTTGTTTATTTGACGTTGTTATTGTTGTTATTGTTGTTGTTTATTTGACGTTGTTGTTGTTGTTGTTTATTTGACGTTGTTGTTGTTCATTTGACGTTGTTGTTGTAGTTTATTTGACGTTGTTGTTGTTATTGATGTTGTTTACTTGACGTTGTTGTTGTTGTTGTTTATTTAATGTTGTTGTTGTTGTTGTTTATTTGACATTGTTGTTGTTGTTGACGTTGTTGTTGTTGTTTATTTGACATTGTTGTTGTTGTTGTTGTTGTTTACGTTGTTGGTGTTGTTGTTTATTTAACGTTGTTGTTGTTGTTGTTGTTGTTTATTTAACAGTTGTTTTAGATGTTGTTGTTTATTTGACGTTGTTGTTGTTGTTGTTTATTTAACGTTGTTTTAGATGTTGTTGTTTATTTGACGGTGTTGTTGTTTATTTGACATTGTTGTTTCTGTTGACGTTGTTGTTGTTGTTGTTTATTTGACATTGTTGTTGTTGTTGTTGTTGACGTTGTTGGTGTTGTTGTTTATTTGACGTTGTTGTTGTTGTTGTTATTGTTTATTTGACGTTGTTGTTGTTGTTGTTGTTTATTTGACGTTGTTATTGTTGTTTATTTGACGTTGTTTTTGTTATTTGACGTTGTTGTTGTTGTTGTATTTGTTGTTGTTGTTGTTGCTTATTTGACGTTGTTGTTATTGTTGTTGTTTATTTGACGTTGTTGCTGTTGTTTATTTGACGTTGTTGTTGTTGTTGTTGTTTATTTGATGTTGTTGTTGTTGTTGTTTATTTGACGTTGTTGTTGTTATTGTTGTTGTTTATTTGACGTTGTTGTTGTTGTTTATTTGATGTTGTTGTTGTTTATTTGACATTGTTGTTGTTGTTGACGTTGTTGGTGTTGTTGTTTATTTGACGTTGTTGTTGTTGTTTATTTGATGTTGTTTTAGTTGTTGTTGTTTATTTGACGTTGTTGTTGTTGTTTATTTGACGTTGTTGTTGTTGTTTATTTGACGTTGTTGTTGTTGACATTGTTGTTGTTGTTGTTTATTTGACGTTGTTTTTGTTGTTGTTGTTTATTTGGCGTTGTTGTTGTTGTTTATTTGACATTGTTGTTGTTGACATTGTTGTTGTTGTTTATTTGACGTGGTTTTTGTTGTTGACGTTGTTGTTGTTGTTGTTTATTTGACGTTTTTGTTGTTCTTGATGTTGTTGTTGTTGTTGTTTATTTGACGTTGTTGTTGTTGTTGTTGTTTATTTGACGTTGTTGTTGTTGTTGTTCATTTGACGTTGTTGTTGTTGTTGTTTATTTGACGTTGTTGTTATTGATGTTGTTTATTTGACGTTGTTGTTGTTGTTGTTGTTGTTTATTTAATGTTGTTGTTGTTGTTTATTTGACATTGTTGTTGTTGTTGACGTTGTTGTTGTTGTTTATTTGACATTGTTGTTGTTGTTGTTGTTGACGTTGTTGGTGTTGTTGTTTATTTGACGTTGTTGTTGTTGTTTATTTGACGTTGTTTTAGACGTTGTTGTTTATTTGACGTTGTTGTTGTTGTTGTTGTTGTTTATTTAACATTGTTTTAGATGTTGTTGTTTATTTGACGGTGTTGTTGTTTATTTGACATTGTTGTTGTTGTTGTTGACGTTGTTGTTGTTGTTGTTTATTTGACATTGTTGTTGTTGTTGTTGACGTTGTTGGTTTTGTAATTTATTTGACGTTGTTTTAGTTGTTGTTGTTTATTTGACGTTGTTGTTGTTGTTTATTTGACGTTTTTGTTTTTGACATTGTTGTTGTTGTTGTTGTTATTTATATGACGTTGTTGTTGTTGTTGTTGTTTATTTGACATAGTTGTTGTTGTTGACGTTGTTGTTGTTGACGTTGTTGTTGACGTTGATGTTGTTGTTGTTGTTGTTTTTTATTTGACGTTGTTGTTATTGTTTATTTGACGTTGTTGTTGTTGTTGTTGTTTATTTTACGTTGTTGTTGTTGTTGTTTATTTGACGTTGTTGTTGTTGTTGTTTATTTGATGTTGTTGTTGTTGTTTATTTGACGTTGGTGTTGTTGTTGTTTATTTGACGTTGTTGTTGTTGTTATTTATTTGACGTTGTTGTTGTTGTTATTGTTTATTTGACGTTGTTGTTGTTGTTGTTGTTGTTTATTTGACGTTGTTATTGTTGTTTATTTGACGTTGTTTTTGTTATTTGACGTTGTTCTTGTTGTTGTATTTGTTGTTATTGTTATTGCTTATTTGACGTTGTTGTTATTGTTGTTGTTTATTTGACGTTGTTGCTGTTGTTTATTTGACGTTGTTGTTGTTGTTGTTTATTTGATGTTGTAGTTGTTGTTGTTTATTTGACGTTGTTGTTGTTGACGTTGTTGTTGTTGTTGTTTATTTGACGTTGTTATTGTTGTTGCTGTTGTTTATTTGACGTTGTTGTTGTCGTTGTTGTTGTTTATTTGACGTTGTTGTTGTTGTTGTTGTTTATTTGACATTGTTGTTGTTGTTGTTATTTATTCGACGTTGTTGTTGTTGTTTATTTGACGTTGTTGTTGTTGTTGTTTATTTGACGTTGTTGTTGTTATTGTTGTTTATTTGACGTTGTTGTTGTTGTTGTTTTTTTGACATTGTTGTTGTTGTTGTTGACGTTATTGTTGTTGTTTATTTGACATTGTTGTTGTTGTTGTTGGTGTTGTTGTTTATTTGACGTTGTTGTTGTTGTTGTTGTTGTTTATTTGACGTTGTTTTAGTTGTTGTTGTTTATTTGGCGTTGTTGTTGTTTATTTGACATTGTTGTTGTTGACATTGTTGTTGTTGTTGTTTATTTGACGTAGTTGTTGTTGTTGACGTTGTTGTTGTTGCTTATTTGACGTTTTTGTTGTTGTTGATGTTGTTGTTGTTGTTTATTTGACGTTGTTGTTGTTGTTGTTGTTTATTTGACGTTGTTGTTGTTATTGTTGTTGTTTATTTGACGTTGTTGTTGTTGTTGTTCATTTGACGTTGTTGTTGTAGTTTATTTGACGTTGTTGTTGTTATTGATGTTGTTTACTTGACGTTGTTGTTGTTGTTGTTTATTTAATGTTGTTGTTGTTGTTGTTTATTTGACATTGTTGTTGTTGTTGACGTTGTTGTTGTTGTTTATTTGACATTGTTGTTGTTGTTGTTGACGTTGTTGGTGTTGTTGTTTATTTGACGTTGTTGTTGTTGTTGTTATTGTTTATTTGACGTTGTTGTTGTTGTTTATTTGACGTTGTTATTGTTGTTTATTTGACGTTGTTTTTGTTATTTGACGTTGTTGTTGTTGTTGTATTTGTTGTTGTTGTTGTTGCTTATTTGACGTTGTTGTTATTGTTGTTGTTTATTTGACGTTGTTGCTGTTGTTTATTTGACGTTGTTGTTGTTGTTGTTGTTTATTTGATGTTGTTGTTGTTGTTGATTTGACGTTGTTGTTGTTATTGTTGTTGTTTATTTGACGTTGTTGTTGTTGTTGTTTATTTGATGTTGTTGTTGTTGTTTATTTGACATTGTTGTTGTTGTTGTTGACGTTGTTGTTGTTGTTTATTTGACGTTGTTGTTGTTGTTGATGTTGTTGGTGTTGTTGTTTATTTGACGTTGTTGTTGTTGTTTATTTGATGTTGTTTTAGTTGTTGTTGTTTATTTGACGTTGTTGTTGTTGTTTATTTGACGTTGTTGTTGTTGACATTGTTGTTGTTGTTGTTGTTTATTTGACGTTGTTTTTGGTGTTGTTGTTTATTTGGCGTTGTTGTTGTTGTTTATTTGACATTGTTGTTGTTGACATTGTTGTTGTTGTTTATTTGACGTAGTTTTTGTTGTTGACGTTGTTGTTGTTGTTGTTGTTTATTTGACGTTTTTGTTGTTCTTGATGTTGTTGTTGTTGTTGTTTATTTGACGTTGTTGTTGTTGTTGTTATTTATTTGACGTTGTTGTTGTTGTTGTTCATTTGACGTTGTTGTTGTTGTTGTTTATTTGACGTTGTTGTTGTTATTGATGTTGTTTATTTGACGTTGTTGTTGTTGTTGTTTATTTAATGTTGTTGTTGTTGTTTATTTGACATTGTTGTTGTTGTTGACGTTGTTGTTGTTGTTTATTTGACATTGTTGTTGTTGTTGTTGTTGACGTTGTTGGTGTTGTTGATTATTTGACGTTGTCGTTGTTGTTTATTTGACGTTGTTTTAGACGTTGTTGTTTATTTGACGTTGTTGTTGTTGTTGTTGTTGTTTATTTAACGTTGTTTTAGATGTTGTTGTTTATTTGACGGTGTTGTTGTTTATTTGACATTGTTGTTGTTGTTGACGTTGTTGTTGTTGTTGTTTATTTGACATTGTTGTTGTTGTTGTTGTTGTTGTTTATTTGACGTTTTTGTTTTTGACATTGTTGTTGTTGTTATTTATATGACGTTGTTGTTGTTGTTGTTTATTTGACATAGTTGTTGTTGTTGACGTTGTTGTTGACGTTGATGTTGTTGTTGTTGCTGTTGTTTATTTGACGTTGTTGTTGTTGTTTATTTGATGTTGTTGTTGTGTTTTATTTGATGTTGTTGTTGTTGACATTGTTGTTGTTGTTGTTTATTTGACGTTGTTATTGTTGTTGCTGTTGTTTATTTGACGTTGTTGTTGTCGTTGTTGTTGTTTATTTGACGTTGTTGTTGTTGTTGTTGTTTATTTGACGTTGTTGTTGTTGTTATTTATTTGACGTTGTTGTTGTTGTTTATTTGACGTTGTTGTTGTTGTTTATTTGACGTTGTTGTTGTTGTTGTTGTTGTTGTTTATTTGACGTTGTTGTTGTTGTTGTTTATTTGACATTGTTGTTGTTGTTGTTGACGTTGTTGTTGTTGTTGTTTATTTGACATTGTTGTTGTTGTTGGTGGTGTTGTTGTTTATTTGACATTGTTGTTGTTGTTGTTGTTTATTTGACGTTGTTTTAGTTGTTGTTGTTTATTTGGCGTTGTTGTTGTTTATTTGACATTGTTGTTGTTGACATTTTTGTTGTTGTTGTTTATTTGACGTAGTTGTTGTTGTTGACGTTGTTGTTGTTGCTTATTTGACGTTTTTGTTGTTGTTGATGTTGTTGTTGTTGTTTATTTGACGTTGTTGTTGTTGTTGTTTATTTGACGTTGTTGTTGTTGTTATTGTTGTTGTTTATTTGACGTTGTTGTTGTTATTGTTGTTTATTTGACGTTGTTGTTGTTCATTTGACGTTGTTGTTGTAGTTTATTTGACGTTGTTGTTGTTATTGATGTTGTTTACTTGACGTTGTTGTTGTTGTTTATTTAATGTTGTTGTTGTTGTTTATTTGACATTGTTGTTGTTGTTGACATTGTTGTTGTTGTTTATTTGACATTGTTGTTGTTGTTGTTGTTGTGGTTTATTTAACGTTGTTTTAGATGTTTTGTTTATTTGACGTTGTTGTTTATTTGATGTTGTTGTTGTTGTTGTTGTTTATTTGACGTTGTTGTTGTTGACGTTGTTGTTGTTGTTTATTTGACATTGTTATTGTTGTTGCTGTTGTTTATTTGACGTTGTTGTTGTCGTTGTTGTTGTTTATTTGACGTTGTTGTTGTTGTTGTTTATTTGACGTTGTTGTTGTTGTTATTTATTCGACGTTGTTGTTGTTGTTTATTTGACGTTGTTGTTGTTGTTGTTGTTGTTTATTTGACGTTGTTGTTGTTGTTGTTTATTTGACGTTGTTGTTGTTGTTGTTTTTTTGACATTGTTGTTGTTGTTGTTGACGTTGTTGTTGTCGTTTATTTGACATTGTTGTTGTTATTGTTGGTGTTGTTGTTTATTTGACGTTGTTGTTGTTGTTGTGGTTGTTGTTGTTGTTGTTGTTTATTTGACGTTGTTATTGTTGTTGTTGTTTATTTGGCGTTGTTGTTGTTTATTTGACATTGTTGTTGTTGACATTGTTGTTGTTGTTGTTTATTTGACGTAGTTGTTGTTGTTGACGTTGTTGTTGTTGCTTATTTGACGTTTTTGTTGTTGTTGATGTTGTTGTTGTTGTTTATTTGACGTTGTTGTTGTTGTTGTTTATTTGACGTTGTTGTTGTTGTTATTGTTGTTGTTTATTTGACGTTGTTGTTATTGTTGTTTATTTGACGTTGTTGTTGTTGTTCATTTGACGTTGTTGTTGTAGTTTATTTGACGTTGTTGTTGTTATTGATGTTGTTTACTTGACGTTGTTGTTGTTGTTATTTATTTAATGTTGTTGTTGTTGTTGTTGTTTATTTGACATTGTTGTTGTTGTTGACGCTGTTGTTGTTGTTTATTTGACATTGTTGTTGTTGTTGTTGTTGACGTTGTTGGTGTTGTTATTTATTTGACGTTGTTGTTGTTGTTGTTGTTGTTGTTGTTTATTTGACGTTGTTTTAGATGTTGTTGTTTATTTGACGTTGTTGTTGTTGTTGTTGTTTATTTAACGTTGTTTTAGATGTTGTTGTTTATTTGACGGTGTTGTTGTTTATTTGACATTGTTGTTGTTGTTGACGTTGTTGTTGTTGTTGTTGTTGTTGTTGTTTATTTGACATTGTTGTTGTTATTGTTGTTGACGTTGTTGGTGTTGTTGTTTATTTGACGTTGTTGTTGTTGTTGTTATTGTTTATTTGACGTTGTTGTTGTTGTTGTTGTTTATTTGACGTTGTTATTGTTGTTTATTTGACGTTGTTTTTGTTATTTGACGTTGTTGTTGTTGTTGTTGTTGTTGCTTATTTGACGTTGTTGTTATTGTTGTTGTTTATTTGACGTTGTTGCTTTTGTTTATTTGACGTTGTTGTTGTTGTTGTTTATTTGATGTTGTTGTTGTTGTTGTTTATTTGACGTTGTTGTTGTTGACGTTGTTGTTGTTGTTGTTGTTTATTTGACGTTGTTATTGTTGTTGCTGTTGTTTATTTGACGTTGTTGTTGTCGTTGTTGTTGTTTATTTGACGTTGTTGTTGTTGTTGTTGTTTATTTGACGTTGTTGTTGTTGTTATTTATTTGACGTTAATGTTGTTGTTTATTTGACGTTGTTGTTGTTGTTGTTTATTTGACGTTGTTGTTGTTGTTGTTTATTTGACGTTGTTGTTGTTGTTGTTTTTTTGACATTGTTGTTGTTGTTGTTGACGTTGTTGTTGTTGTTTATTTGACATTGTTGTTGTTGTTGTTGGTGTTGTTGTTTATTTGACGTTGTTGTTGTTGTTGTTTATTTGACGTTGTTTTAGTTGTTGTTGTTTATTTGGCGTTGTTGTTGTTTATTTGACATTGTTGTTGTTGACATTGTTGTTGTTGTTGTTGTTTATTTGACGTAGTTGTTGTTGTTGACGTTGTTGTTGTTGCTTATTTGATGTTTTTGTTGTTGTTGATGTTGTTGTTGTTGTTGTTTATTTGACGTTGTTGTTGTTGTTGTTTATTTGACGTTGTTGTTGTTGTTGTTGTTATTTATTTGACGTTGTTGTTGTTGTTGTTGTTGTTATTGTTTATATGACGTTGTTGTTGATGTTGTTGTTGTTGTTTATTTGACGTTGTTATTGTTGTTTATTTGACGTTGTTTTTGTTATTTGACGTTGTTGTTGTTGTTGTATTTGTTGTTGTTGTTGTTGCTTATTTGACATTGTTGTTATTGTTGTTGTTTATTTGACGTTGTTGATGTTGTTTATTTGACGTTGTTGTTGTTGTTTATTTGATGTTGTTGTTGTGTTTTATTTGATGTTGTTGTTGTTGACGTTGTTGTTGTTGTTGTTTATTTGACGTTGTTATTGTTGTTGCTGTTGTTTATTTGACGTTGTTGTTGTCGTTGTTGTTGTTTATTTGACGTTGTTGTTGTTGTTGTTGTTTATTTGACGTTGTTGTTGTTGTTATTTATTTGACGTTGTTGTTGTTGTTTATTTGACGTTGTTGTTGTTGTTTATTTGACGTTGTTGTTGTTGTTTATTTGACATTGTTGTTGTTGTTGTTGACGTTGTTGTTGTTGTTGTTTATTTGACATTGTTGTTGTTGTTGGTGGTGTTGTTGTTTATTTGACGTTGTTGTTGTTGTTGTTGTTGTTTATTTGACGTTGTTTTAGTTGTTGTTGTTTATTTGGCGTTGTTGTTGTTTATTTGACATTGTTGTTGTTGACATTGTTGTTGTTGTTGTTTATTTGACTTAGTTGTTGTTGTTGACGTTGTTGTTGTTGCTTATTTGACGTTTTTGTTGTTGTTGATGTTGTTGTTGTTGTTTATTTGACGTTGTTGTTGTTGTTTATTTGACGTTGTTGTTGTTGTTGTTATTGTTGTTGTTTATTTGACGTTGTTGTTGTTGTTGTTGTTTATTTGACGTTGTTGTTGTTCATTTGACGTTGTTGTTGTAGTTTATTTGACGTTGTTGTTGTTATTGATGTTGTTTACTTGACGTTGTTGTTGTTGTTTATTTAATGTTGTTGTTGTTATTTATTTGACATTGTTGTTGTTGTTGACGTTGTTGTTGTTGTTTATTTGACATTGTTGTTGTTGTTGTTGACGTTGTTGGTGTTGTTGTTTATTTGACGTTGTTGTTGTTGTTGTTTATTTGACGTTGTTTTAGATGTTGTTGTTTATTTGACGTTGTTGTTGTTGTTGTGGTTTATTTAACGTTGTTTTAGATGTTTTGTTTATTTGACGGTGTTGTTGTTTATTTGACATTGTTGTTGTTGTTGACGTTGTTGTTGTTGTTGTTGTTGTTTATTTGACATTGTTGTTGTTGTTGTTGTTGACGTTGTTGGTGTTGTTGTTTATTTGACGTTGTTGTTGTTGTTGTTGTTTATTTGACGTTGTTTTAGTTGTTGTTGTTTATTTGACGTTGTTGTTGTTGTTGTTTATTTGACATTGTTGTTGTTGTTGTTGTTTATTTGACGTTGTTGTTGTTGTTGTTTATTTGACATTGTTGTTGTTGTTGTTGTTGACGTTGTTGTTGTTGTTGTTTATTTGACATTGTTGTTGTTGTTGGTGGTGTTGTTGTTTATTTGACGTTGTTGTTGTTGTTGTTGTTGTTGTTGTTGTTGTTTATTTGACGTTGTTTTAGTTGTTGTTGTTTATTTGGTGTTGTTGTTGTTTACTTGACATTGTTGTTGTTGACATTGTTGTTGTTGTTGTTGTTGTTTATTTGACGTAGTTGTTGTTGTTGACGTTGTTGTTGTTGCTTATTTGACGTTTTTGTTGTTGTTGATGTTGTTGTTGTTGTTTATTTGACGTTGTTGTTGTTGTTTATTTGACGTTGTTGTTGTTGTTATTGTTGTTGTTTATTCGACGTTGTTGTTGTTGTTGTTGTTTATTTGACGTTGTTGTTGTTCATTTGACGTTGTTGTTGTAGTTTATTTGACGTTGTTGTTGTTATTGATGTTGTTTACTTGACGTTGTTGTTGTTGTTTATTTAATGTTGTTGTTGTTGTTGTTGTTTATTTGACATTATTGTTGTTGTTGACGTTGTTGTTGTTGTTTATTTGACATTGTTGTTGTTGTTGTTGTTGTTGACGTTGTTGGTGTTGTTGTTTATTTGACGTTGTTGTTGTTGTGGTTTATTTAACGTTGTTTTAGATGTTGTTGTTTATTTGACGGTGTTGTTGTTGTTGTGGTTTATTTAACGTTGTTTTAGATGTTGTTGTTTATTTGACGGTGTTGTTGTTTATTTGACATTGTTGTTGTTGTTGACGTTGTTGTTGTTGTTGTTGTTGTTTATTTGACATTGTTGTTGTTGTTGTTGTTGACGTTGTTGGTGTTGTTGTTTATTTGACGTTGTTGTTGTTGTTGTTGTTTATTTGACGTTGTTTTAGTTGTTGTTGTTTATTTGACGTTGTTGTTATTGTTGTTTATTTGACGTTGTTGTTGACATTGTTGTTGTTGTTGTTTATTTGACGTAGTTGTTGTTGTTGACGTTGTTGTTGTTGTTGTTGTTGTTGTTGTTTATTTGACGTTGTTGTTGTTGTTGTTTATTTGACATTGTTGTTGTTGTTGTTGTTATTTATTCGACGTTGTTGTTGTTGTTTATTTGACGTTGTTGTTGTTGTTGTTGTTTATTTGACGTTGTTGTTGTTGTTGTTTATTTGACGTTGTTGTTATTGTTGTTTATTTGACGTTGTTGTTGTTGTTTATATGACGTTGTTGTTGTTATTGTTGTTGTTTATTTGACGTTGTTGTTTATTTGATGTTGTTGTTGTTGTTGTTGTTTATTTGACATTGTTGTTGTTGTTTACGTTGTTGTTGTTGTTTATTTGACATTGTTGTTGTTGTTGTTGACGTTGTTGGTGTTGTTGTTTATTTGACGTTGTTGTTGTTGTTGTTGTTTAATTGATGTTGTTTTAGTTGTTGTTGTTTATTTGACGTTGTTGTTGTTGTTTATTTGACGTTGTTGTTGTTGTTTATTTGACGTTGTTGTTGTTGACATTGTTGTTGTTGTTGTTTATTTGACGTTGTTTTTGTTGTGGTTGTTTATTTGGCGTTGTTGTTGTTGTTTATTTGACATTGTTGTTGTTGACATTGTTGT
This sequence comes from Vicia faba, assembly GCA_948472305.1. Classification (NCBI taxonomy): domain Eukaryota; kingdom Viridiplantae; phylum Streptophyta; class Magnoliopsida; order Fabales; family Fabaceae; genus Vicia; species Vicia faba. Next base: position 316,155,002 of record OX451737.1, read on the forward strand.
TGTTGTTTATTTGACGTAGTTTTTGTTGTTGACGTTGTTGTTGTTGTTGTTGTTTATTTGACGTTTTTGTTGTTCTTGATGTTGTTGTTGTTGTTGTTTATTTGACGTTGTTGTTGTTGTTGTTTATTTGACGTTGTTGTTGTTGTTGTTGTTCATTTGACGTTGTTGTTGTTGTTTATTTGACGTTGTTGTTGTTATTGATGTTGTTTATTTGACGTTGTTGTTGTTGTTGTTTATTTAATGTTATTGTTGTTGTTATTTATTTGACATTGTTGTTGTTGTTGACGTTGTTGTTGTTGTTTATTTGACATTGTTGTTGTTGTTGTTGTTGACGTTGTTGGTGTTGTTGTTTATTTGACGTTGTTGTTGTTGTTTATTTGACGTTGTTTTAGATGTTGTTGTTTATTTAACGTTGTTGTTGTTGTTGTTGTTGTTGTTTATTTAACGCTGTTTTAGATGTTGTTGTTTATTTGACGGTGTTGTTGTTTATTTGACATTGTTGTTGTTGTTGACGTTGTTGTTGTTGTTGTTTATTTGACATTGTTGTTGTTGTTGACGTTGTTGTTGTTGTTGTTGTTTATTTGACATTGTTGTTGTTGTTGGTGTTGTTGTTTATTTGACGTTGTTGTTGTTGTTGTTGTTGTTTATTTGACGTTGTTTTAGTTGTTGTTGTTTATTTGGCGTTGTTGTTGTTTATTTGACATTGTTGTTGTTTTGTTGTTGTTGTTTATTTGACGTAGTTGTTGTTGTTGACGTTGTTGTTGTTGCTTATTTGACGTTTTTGTTGTTGTTGATGTTGTTGTTGTTGTTTATTTGACGTTGTTGTTGTTTATTTGACGTTGTTGTTGTTGTTATTGTTGTTGTTTATTTGATGTTGTTGTTGTTGTTGTTTATTTGACGTTGTTGTTGTTGTTTATTTGACGTTGTTGTTGTTGTTTATTTGACGTTGTTGTTGTTATTGATGTTGTTTACTTGACGTTGTTGTTGTTGTTGTTTATTTAATGTTGTTGTTGTTGTTGTTGTTTATTTGACATTGTTGTTGTTGTTGACGTTGTTGTTGTTGTTTATTTGACATTGTTGTTGTTGACGTTGTTGGTGTTGTTGTTTATTTGACGTTGTTGTTGTTATTGTTTATTTGACATTGTTTTAGATGTTGTTGTTTATTTGACGTTGTTGTTGTTGTTATTTATTTAACGTTGTTTTAGATGTTGTTGTTTATTTGACGGTGTTGTTGTTTAGTTGACATTGTTGTTGTTGTTGACGTTGTTGTTGTTGTTTATTTGACATTGTTGTTGTTGTTGTTGTTGACGTTGTTGGTGTTGTTGTTTATTTGACGTTGTTGTTGTTGTTGTTGTTGTTTATTTGACGTTGTTTTAGTTGTTGTTGTTTATTTGACGTTGTTGGTGTTGTTGTTGTTGTTGTTGTTGATGTTGTTGTTATTTATTTGACGTTGTTGTTATTCTCTATTTGACGTTGTTGTTGTTTATTTGACGTTGTTGTTGTTATTGTTGTTGTTTATTTGAGGTTGTTATTGTTGTTTATTTGATGTTGTTGTTGTTGTTGTTTATTTGACGTTGGTGTTGTTGTTGTTTATATTACGTTGTTGTTGTTGTTATTTATTTGACGTTGTTGTTGTTGTTATTGTTTATTAGAAGTTGTTGTTGTTGTTTATTTGACGTTGTTATTGTTGTTTATTTCACGTTTTTGTTATTATTGTTGTTTATTTGACGTTGTTGTTGTTGTTTATTGGACGTTGTTATTGTTGTTGTTGTTGTTTATTTGACGTTGTTGTTGTTTATTTGACACTGTTGTTGTAGTTGTTGACGTTGTTGTTGTTGTTTATTTGACATTGTTGTTGTTGTTTATTTGACGTTGTTATTGTTGTTTATTTGACGTTGTTTTAGATGTTGTTGTTTATTTGACGTTGTTGTTGTTGTTGTTGTTTATTTAACGTTGTTTTAGATGTTGTTGTTTATTTGACGGTGTTGTTTATTTGACATTGTTGTTGTTGTTGACGTTGTTGTTGTTGTTGTTTATTTGACATTGTTGTTGTTGTTGTTGACGTTGTTGGTGTTGTTGTTTATTTGACGTTGTTGTTGTTGTTGTTGTTGTTGTTGTTGTTTATTTGACGTTGTTTTAGTTATTGTTGTTTAGTTGACGTTGTTGTTGTTGTTGTTTATTTGACGTTGTTGTTGACATTGTTGTTGTTGTTGTTGTTTATTTGACGTAGTTGTTGTTGTTGACGTTGTTGTTGTTGTTGTTGTTGTTGATGTTGTTGTTGTTTATTTGACGTTGTTGTTATTCTCTATTTGACGTTGTTGTTGTTGTTTATTTGACGTTGTTGTTGTTGTTATTGTTGTTATTTATTTGAGGTTGTTATTGTTGTTTATTTGATGTTGTTGCTGTTGTTGTTTATTTGACGTTGGTGTTGTTGTTGTTTATATTACGTTGTTGTTGTTGTTATTTATTTGACGTTGTTGTTGTTGTTATTGTTTATTAGAAGTTGTTGTTGTTGTTTATTTGACGTTGTTATTTTTGTTTATTTGACGTTTTTGTTATTATTGTTGTTTATTTGACGTTGTTGTTGTTTATTGGACGTTGTTATTGTTGTTGTTTATTTGACGTTGTTGTTGTTGTTGTTTATTTGACATTGTTGTTGTTGTTGTTGACGTTGTTGTTGTTGTTTATTTGACATTGTTGTTGTTGTTTATTTGACGTTGTTATTGTTGTTTATTTGACGTTGTTTTAGATGTTGTTGTTTATTTGACATTGCTGTTGTTGTTGTTGTTTATTTAACGTTGTTTTAGATGTTGTTGTTTATTTGACGGTGTTGTTTATTTGACATTGTTGTTGTTGTTGACGTTGTTGTTGTTGTTGTTTATTTGACATTGTTGTTGTTGTTGTTGTTGACGTTGTTGGTGTTGTTGTTTATTTGACGTTGTTGTTGTTGTTTATTTGACGTTGTTTTAGTTATTGTTGTTTATTTGACGTTGTTGTTTTTGTTGTTGTTGTTTATTTGACGTTGTTGTTGTTGTTATTGTTGTTGTTTATTTGACGTTGTTGTTGTTGTTGTTGTTTATTTGATGTTGTTGTTGGTGTTTATTTGACATTGTTGTTGTTGTTGACGTTGTTGTTTATTTGACATTGTTGTTGTTGTTGTTTATTTGACGTTGTTGTTGTTGTTTATTTGACGTAGTTGTTGTTGTTAACGTTGTTGTTGTTGTTGTTGTTGTTGATGATGTTGTTGTTGTTTATTTGGCGTTGTTGTTATTCTCTATTTGACGTTGTTGTTGTTTATTTGACGTTGTTGTTGTTATTGTTGTTGTTTATTTGAGGTTGTTATTGTTGTTTATTTGATGTTGTTGTTGTTGTTGTTTATTTGACGTTGGTGTTGTTGTTGTTTATATTACGTTGTTGTTGTTGTTATTTATTTGACGTTGTTGTTGTTGTTATTGTTTATTAGAAGTTGTTGTTGTTGTTTATTTGACGTTGTTATTGTTGTTTATTTGACGTTTTTGTTATTATTGTTGTTTATTTGACGTTGTTGTTGTTGTTTATTGGACGTTGTTATTGTTGTTGTTGTTGTTTATTTGACGTTGTTGTTGTTGTTGTTGTTGTTTATTTGACATTGTTGTTGTTGTTGTTGACGTTGTTGTTGTTGTTTATTTGACATTGTTGTTGTTGTTTATTTGACGTTGTTATTATTGTTTATTTGACGTTGTTTTAGATGTTGTTGTTTATTTGACGTTGTTGTTGTTGTTGTTGTTGTTGTTGTTTATTTAACGTTGTTTTAGATGTTGTTGTTTATTTGACGGTGTTGTTTATTTGACATTGTTGTTGTTGTTGACGTTGTAGTTGTTGTTGTTTATTTGACATTGTTGTTGTTGTTGTTGTTGTTGACGTTGTTGGTGTTGTTGTTTATTTGACGTTGTTGTTGTTGTTGTTGTTGTTGTTGTTTATTTGACGTTGTTTTAGTTATTGTTGTTTATTTGACGTTGTTGTTGTTGTTGTTGTTGTTGTTTATTTGACGTTGTTGTTGACATTGTTGTTGTTGTTGTTTATTTGACGTAGTTGTTGTTGTTGACGTTGTTGTTGTTGTTGTCGTTGTTGTTGTTATTTATTTGACGTTTTTGTTGTTGTTGATGTTGTTGTTGTTGTTTATTTGACGTTGTTGTTATTGTTGTTTATTTGACGTTGTTGTTGTTGTTTATATGACGTTGTTGTTGTTATTGTTGTTGTTTATTTGACGTTGTTGTTGTTGTTTATTTGATGTTGTTGTTGTTGTTTATTTGACATTGTTGTTGTTGTTGACGTTGTTGGTGTTGTTATTTATTTGACGTTGTTGTTGTTGTTTATTTGATGTTGTTTTAGTTGTTGTTGTTTATTTGACGTTGTTGTTGTTGTTGTTTATTTGACGTTGTTGTTGTTGACATTGTTGTTGTTGTTGTTTATTTGACGTTGTTGTTGTTTATTTGACATTGTTGTTGTTGTTGACGTTGTTGTTGTTGTTGTTGTTTATTTGACATTGTTGTTGTTGTTGTTGACGTTGTTGGTGTTGTTGTTTATTTGACGTTGTTGTTGTTGTTTATTTGACGTTGTTTTAGTTGTTGTTGTTTATTTGACTTTGTTGTTGTTGTTTATTTGATGTTTTTGTTTTTGACATTGTTGTTGTTGTTATTTATATGACGTTGTTGTTGTTGTTGTTTATTTGACATAGTTGTTGTTGTTGACGTTGTTGTTGTTGTTGTTGTTTATTTGACGTTTTTGTTGTTGATGATGTTGTTGTTGTTGTTTATTTGACGTTGTTGTTATTGTTTATTTTACGTTGTTGTTGTTGTTGTTTATTTGACGTTGTTGTTGTTGTTATTGTTGTTGTTTATTTGACGTTGTTGTTGTTGTTGTTTATTTGATGTTGTTGTTGTTTATTTGACGTTGGTGTTGTTGTTGTTTATTTGACGTTGTTGTTGTTGTTGTTATTTATTTGACGTTGTTGTTGTTGTTATTGTTTATATGACGTTGTTGTTGATGTTGTTGTTGTTGTTTATTTGACGTTGTTATTGTTGTTTATTTGACGTTGTTTTTGTTATTTGACGTTGTTGTTGTTGTTGTATTTGTTGTTGTTGTTGTTGCTTATTTGACATTGTTGTTATTGTTGTTGTTTATTTGACGTTGTTGCTGTTGTTTATTTGACGTTGTTGTTGTTGTTTATTTGATGTTGTTGTTGTTGTTTATTTGACGTTGTTGTTGTTGACGTTATTGTTGTTGTTGTTTATTTGACGTTGTTATTGTTGTTGCTGTTGTTTATTTGACGTTGTTGTTGTCGTTCTTGTTGTTTATTTGACGTTGTTGTTGTTGTTGTTTATTCGACGTTGTTGTTGTTATTTATTTGACGTTGTTGTTGTTTTTTATTTGACGTTGTTGTTGTTGTTGTTGTTGTTGTTGTTTATTTGACGTTGTTGTTGTTGTTTATTTGACGTTGTTGTTGTTGTTGACGTTGTTGGTGTTGTTATTTATTTGACGTTGTTGTTGTTGTTTATTTGATGTTGTTTTAGTTGTTGTTGTTTATTTGACGTTGTTGTTGTTGTTGTTTATTTGACGTTGTTGTTGTTGACATTGTTGTTGTTGTTGTTTATTTGACGTTGTTGTTGTTTATTTGACATTGTTGTTGTTGTTGACGTTGTTGTTGTTGTTGTTGTTTATTTGACATTGTTGTTGTTGTTGTTGACGTTGTTGGTGTTGTTGTTTATTTGACGTTGTTGTTGTTGTTTATTTGACGTTGTTTTAGTTGTTGTTGTTTATTTGACTTTGTTGTTGTTGTTTATTTGATGTTTTTGTTTTTGACATTGTTGTTGTTGTTATTTATATGACGTTGTTGTTGTTGTTGTTTATTTGACATAGTTGTTGTTGTTGACGTTGTTGTTGTTGTTGTTGTTTATTTGACGTTTTTGTTGTTGATGATGTTGTTGTTGTTGTTTATTTGACGTTGTTGTTATTGTTTATTTTACGTTGTTGTTGTTGTTGTTTATTTGACGTTGTTGTTGTTGTTATTGTTGTTGTTTATTTGACGTTGTTGTTGTTGTTGTTTATTTGATGTTGTTGTTGTTTATTTGACGTTGGTGTTGTTGTTGTTTATTTGACGTTGTTGTTGTTGTTGTTATTTATTTGACGTTGTTGTTGTTGTTATTGTTTATATGACGTTGTTGTTGATGTTGTTGTTGTTGTTTATTTGACGTTGTTATTGTTGTTTATTTGACGTTGTTTTTGTTATTTGACGTTGTTGTTGTTGTTGTATTTGTTGTTGTTGTTGTTGCTTATTTGACATTGTTGTTATTGTTGTTGTTTATTTGACGTTGTTGCTGTTGTTTATTTGACGTTGTTGTTGTTGTTTATTTGATGTTGTTGTTGTTGTTTATTTGACGTTGTTGTTGTTGACGTTATTGTTGTTGTTGTTTATTTGACGTTGTTATTGTTGTTGCTGTTGTTTATTTGACGTTGTTGTTGTCGTTCTTGTTGTTTATTTGACGTTGTTGTTGTTGTTGTTTATTCGACGTTGTTGTTGTTATTTATTTGACGTTGTTGTTGTTTTTTATTTGACGTTGTTGTTGTTGTTGTTGTTGTTGTTGTTGTTTATTTGACGTTGTTGTTGTTGTTTATTTGACGTTGTTGTTGTTGTTTATTTGACATTGTTGTTGTTGTTGTTGACGTTGTTGTTGTTGTTGTTTATTTGACATTGTTGTTGTTGTTGTTGGTGTTGTTGTTTATTTGACGTTGTTGTTGTTGTTTATTTGACATTGTTTTAGTTGTTGTTGTTTATTTGGTGTTGTTGTTGTTTATTTGACATTGTTGTTGTTGACATTGTTGTTGTTGTTGTTTATTTGACGTAGTTGTTGTTGTTGACGTTGTTGTTGTTGCTTATTTGACGTTTTTGTTGTTGTTGATGTTGTTGTTGTTGTTTATTTGACGTTGTTGTTGTTGTTGTTGTTTATTTGACGTTGTTGTTGTTGTTGTTGTTTATTTGACGTTGTTGTTGTTATTGTTGTTGTTTATTTGACGTTGTTGTTGTTGTTGTTTATTTGACGTTGTTGTTGTTGTTCATTTGACGTTGTTGTTGTTGTTTATTTGATGTTGTTGCTGTTATGGATGTTGTTTACTTGACGTTGTTGTTGTTGTTTATTTATTGTTGTTGTTGTTGTTTATTTGACATTGTTGTTGTTGTTGACGTTGTTGTTGTTGTTTATTTGACATTGTTGTTGTTGTTGTTGACGTTGTTGGTGTTGTTGTTTATTTGACGTTGTTGTTGTTGTTGTTTATTTGACATTGTTTTAGATGTTGTTGTTGTTGTTTATTTAACGTTGTTTTAGATGTTGTTGTTTATTTGACGGTGTTGTTGTTTATTTGACATTGTTGTTGTTGTTGACGTTGTTGTTGTTGTTTATTTGACATTGTTGTTGTTGTTGTTGACGTTGTTGGTGTTGTTGTTTATTTGACGTTGTTGTTGTTGTTGTTGTTTATTTGACGTTGTTTTAGTTGTTGTTGTTTATTTGACGTTGTTGTTGTTGTTTATTTGACGTTTTTTTTGACATTGTTGTTGTTGTTATTTATTTGACGTTGTTGTTGTTGTTGTTTATTTGACGTTGTTGTTGTTGTTGTTGTTATTGTTGTTGTTTATTTGACGTTGTTGTTGTTGTTTATTTGATGTTGTTGTTGTTTGTTTGACGTTGGTGTTGTTGTTGTTTATTTGACGTTGTTGTTGTTGTTATTTATTTGACGTTGTTGTTGTTGTTATTGTTTATTTGACGTTGTTGTTGTTGTTGTTGTTTATTTGACGTTGTTATTGTTGTTTATTTGACGTTGTTTTTGTTATTTGACGTTGTTGTTGTTGTTGTTGCTTATTTGATGTTGTTGTTATTGTTGTTGTTTATTTGACATTGTTGCTGTTGTTTATTTGACGTTGTTGTTGTTGTTGTTGTTTATTTGATGTTGTTGTTGTTGTTTATTTGACGTTGTTATTGTTGACGTTGTTGTTGTTGTTGTTTATTTGACGTTGTTATTGTTGTTGCTGTTGTTTATTTGACGTTGTTGTTGTCATAGTTGTTGTTTATTTGACGTTGTTGTTGTTGTTGTTTATTTGACGTTGTTGTTGTTTTTATTTATTTGACGTTGTTGTTGTTGTTTATTTGACGTTGTTGTTGTTGTTGTGTATTTGACGTTGTTGTTGTTGTTTATTTGACGTTGTTGTTGCTGACGTTGGTGTTGTTGTTTATTTGACGTTGTTGTTATTGTTGTTGTTGTTTATTTGACGTTGTTTTAGTTGTTGTTGTTTATTTGGCGTTGTTGTTGTTTATTTGACATTGTTGTTGTTGACATTGTTGTTGTTGTTGTTTATTTGACGTAGTTATTGTTGTTGACGTTGTTGTTGTTGCTTATTTGACGTTTTTGTTGTTGTTGATTTTGTTGTTGTAGTTTATTTGACGTTGTTGTTGTTGTTGTTTATTTGACGTTGTTGTTGTTGTTATTGTTGTTGTTTATTTGGCGTTGTTGTTGTTGTTGTTTATTTGATGTTGTTGTTGTTTATTAGACGTAGTTATTGTTGTTGACGTTGTTGTTGTTTATTTGACGTAGTTGTTGTTGTTGACGTTGTTGTTGTTGTTGTTGTTGATGTTGTTGTTATTTATTTGACGTTGTTGTTATTCTCTATTTGACGTTGTTGTTGTTTATTTGACGTTGTTGTTGTTATTGTTGTTGTTTATTTGAGGTTGTTATTGTTGTTTATTTGATGTTGTTGTTGTTGTTGTTTATTTGACGTTGGTGTTGTTGTTGTTTATATTACGTTGTTGTTGTTGTTATTTATTTGACGTTGTTGTTGTTGTTATTGTTTATTAGAAGTTGTTGTTTATTTGACGTTGTTATTGTTGTTTATTTGACGTTTTTGTTATTATTGTTGTTTATTTGACGTTGTTGTTGTTGTTTATTGGACGTTGTTATTGTTGTTGTTGTTGTTTATTTGACGTTGTTGTTGTTGTTTATTTGACATTGTTGTTGTTGTTGTTGACGTTGTTGTTGTTGTTTATTTGACATTGTTGTTGTTGTTTATTTGACGTTGTTATTGTTGTTTATTTGACGTTGTTTTAGATGTTGTTGTTTATTTGACGTTGTTGTTGTTGTTGTTGTTGTTTATTTAACGTTGTTTTAGATGTTGTTGTTTATTTGACGGTGTTGTTTATTAGACATTGTTGTTGTTGTTGACGTTGTTGTTGTTTATTTGACATTGTTGTTGTTGTTGTTGTTGACGTTGTTGGTGTTGTTGTTTATTTGACGTTGTTGTTGTTGTTGTTGTTTATTTGACGTTGTTTTAGTTATTGTTGTTTATTTGACGTTGTTGTTGTTGTTGTTGTTTATTTGACGTTGTTGTTGACATTGTTGTTGTTGTTGTTTATTTGACGTAGTTGTTGTTGTTGACGTTGTTGTTGTTGTTGTTGTTGATGTTGTTGTTGTTTATTTGACGTTGTTGTTATTCTCTATTTGACGTTGTTGTTGTTTATTTGACGTTGTTGTTGTTGTTATTGTTGTTATTTATTTGAGGTTGTTATTGTTGTTTATTTGATGTTGTTGCTGTTGTTGTTTATTTGACGTTGGTGTTGTTGTTGTTTATATTACGTTGTTGTTGTTGTTATTTATTTGACGTTGTTGTTGTTGTTGTTGTTGTTATTGTTTATTAGAAGTTGTTGTTGTTTATTTGACGTTGTTATTGTTGTTTATTTGACGTTTTTGTTATTATTGTTGTTTATTTGACGTTGTTGTTATTGTTTATTGGACGTTGTTATTGTTGTTGTTGTTGTTTATTTGACGTTGTTGTTGTTGTTGTTTATTTGACATTGTTGTTGTTGTTGTTGACGTTGTTGTTGTTGTTTATTTGACATTGTTGTTGTTGTTTATTTGATGTTGTTATTGTTGTTTATTTGACGTTGTTTTAGATGTTGTTGTTTATTTGACGTTGTTGTTGTTGTTGTTGTTGTTGTTTATTTAACGTTGTTTTAGATGTTGTTGTTTATTTGACGGTGTTGTTTATTTGACATTGTTGTTGTTGTTGACGTTGTTGTTGTTGTTTATTTGACATTGTTGTTGTTGTTGTTGTTGAGGTTGTTGGTGTTGTTGTTGTTGTTTATTTGACATTGTTGTTGTTGTTGTTGAGGTTGTTGGTGTTGTTGTTTATTTGACGTTGTTGTTGTTGTTTATTTGACGTTGTTTTAGTTATTGTTGTTTATTTGACGTTGTTGTTGTTGTTGTTGTTGTTTATTTGACGTTGTTGTTGTTGTTATTGTTGTTGTTTATTTGACGTTGTTGTTGTTGTTTATTTGATGTTGTTGTTGTTGTTTATTTGACATTGTTGTTGTTGTTGACGTTGTTGTTTATTTGACATTGTTGTTGTTGTTGTTTATTTGACGTTGTTGTTGTTGTTTATTTGACGTAGTTGTTGTTGTTAACGTTGTTGTTGTTGTTGTTGTTGATGTTGTTGTTGTTTATTTGACGTTGTTGTTATTCTCTATTTGACGTTGTTGTTGTTTATTTGACGTTGTTGTTGTTATTGTTGTTGTTTATTTGAGGTTGTTATTGTTGTTTATTTGATGTTGTTGTTGTTGTTGTTTATTTGACGTTGGTGTTGTTGTTGTTTATATTACGTTGTTGTTGTTGTTGTTATTTATTTGACGTTGTTGTTGTTGTTATTGTTTATTAGAAGTTGTTGTTGTTGTTTATTTGACGTTGTTATTGTTGTTTATTTGACGTTTTTGTTATTATTGTTGTTTATTTGACGTTGTTGTTGTTGTTTATTGGACGTTGTTATTGTTGTTGTTGTTGTTTATTTGACGTTGTTGTTGTTGTTGTTGTTTATTTGACATTGTTGTTGTTGTTGTTGACGTTGTTGTTGTTGTTTATTTGACATTATTGTTGTTGTTTATTTGACGTTGTTATTATTGTTTATTTGACGTTGTTTTAGATGTTGTTGTTTATTTGACGTTGTTGTTGTTGTTGTTGTTGTTTATTTAACGTTGTTTTAGATGTTGTTGTTTATTTGACGGTGTTGTTTATTTGACATTGTTGTTGTTGTTGACGTTGTTGTTGTTGTTGTTTATTTGACATTGTTGTTGTTGTTGTTGTTGACGTTGTTGGTGTTGTTGTTTATTTGACGTTGTTGTTGTTGTTGTTGTTGTTTATTTGACGTGTTTTAGTTATTGTTGTTTATTTGACGTTGTTGTTGTTGTTGTTGTTTATTTGACGTTGTTGTTGACATTGTTGTTGTTGTTGTTGTTTATTTGACGTAGTTGTTGTTGTTGACGTTGTTGTTGTTGTTGTCGTTGTTGTTGTTATTTATTTGACGTTTTTGTTGTTGTTGATGTTGTTGATGTTGTTTATTTGACGTTGTTGTTATTGTTGTTTATTTGACGTTGTTGTTGTTGTTGTTGTTTATATGACGTTGTTGTTGTTATTGTTGTTGTTTATTTGACGTTGTTGTTGTTGTTGTTTATTTGATGTTGTTGTTGTTGTTTATTTGACATTGTTGTTGTTGTTGACGTTGTTGTTGTTGTTTATTTGACATTGTTGTTGTTGTTGTTGTTGACGTTGTTGGTGTTGTTATTTATTTGACGTTGTTGTTGTTGTTGTTGTTTATTTGATGTTGTTTTAGTTGTTGTTGTTTATTTGACGTTGTTGTTGTTGTTTATTTGACGTTGTAGTTGTTGTTTATTTGACGTTGTTGTTGTTGACATTGTTGTTGTTGTTTATTTGACGTTGTTGTTGTTTATTTGACATTGTTGTTGTTGTTGACGTTGTTGTTGTTGTTGTTGTTTATTTGACATTGTTGTTGTTGTTGTTGTTGACGTTGTTGGTGTTGTTGTTTATTTGACGTTGTTGTTGTTGTTGTTTATTTGACGTTGTTTTAGTTGTTGTTGTTTATTTGACTTTGTTGTTGTTGTTTATTTGATGTTTTTGTTTTTGACATTGTTGTTGTTGTTGTTTATTTGATGTTTTTGTTTTTGACATTGTTGTTGTTGTTATTTATATGACGTTGTTGTTGTTGTTGTTTATTTGACATAGTTGTTGTTGTTGACGTTATTGTTGTTGTTGTTGTTGTTGTTTATTTAACGTTTTTGTTGTTGATGATGTTGTTGTTGTTGTTTATTTGACGTTGTTGTTATTGTTTATTTTACGTTATTGTTGTTGTTGTTTATTTGACGTTGTTGTTGTTGTTATTGTTGTTGTTTATTTGACGTTGTTGTTGTTGTTGTTTATTTGATGTTGTTGTTGTTTATTTGACGTTGGTGTTGTTGTTGTTTATTTGACGTTGTTGTTGTTGTTGTTATTTATTTGACGTTGTTGTTGTTGTTATTGTTTATATGACGTTGTTGTTGTTGTTTATTTGACGTTGTTATTGTTGTTGACGTTGTTGTTGTTATTTGACGTTGTTGTTGTTGTTGTATTTGTTGTTGTTGTTGTTGCTTATTTGACATTGTTGTTATTGTTGTTGTTTATTTGACGTTGTTGCTGTTGTTTATTTGACGTTGTTGTTGTTGTTTATTTGATGTTGTTGTTGTTGTTTATTTGACGTTGTTGTTGTTGACGTTATTGTTGTTGTTGTTTATTTGACATTGTTATTGTTGTTGCTGTTGTTTATTTGACGTTGTTGTTGTCGTTGTTGTTGTTTATTTGACGTTGTTGTTGTTGTTGTTTATTTGACGTTGTTGTTGTTGTTATTTATTTGACGTTGTTGTTGTTGTTTATTTGACGTTGTTGTTGTTGTTGTTGTTTATTTGACGTTGTTGTTGTTGTTGTTTATTTGACGTTGTTGTTGTTGTTTATTTGACATTGTTGTTGTTGTTGTTGTTGACGTTGTTGTTGTTGTTGTTTATTTGACATTGTTGTTGTTGTTGTTGGTGTTGTTGTTTATTTGACGTTGTTGTTGTTGTTGTTGTTTATTTGACGTTGTTTTAGTTGTTGTTGTTTATTTGGTGTTGTTGTTGTTTATTTGACATTGTTGTTGTTGATGTTGTTGTTGTTGTTTATTTGACGTTGTTGTTGTTGTTGTTTATTTGACGTTGTTGTTGTTGTTATTGTTGTTGTTTATTTGACGTTGTTGTTGTTGTTGTTTATTTGACGTTGTTGTTGTTGTTCATTTGACGTTGTTGTTGTTGTTGTTTATTTGATGTTGTTGTTGTTATGGATGTTGTTTACTTGACGTTGTTGTTGTTGTTTTTTATTTATTGTTGTTGTTGTTTATTTGACATTGTTGTTGTTGTTGACGTTGTTGTTGTTGTTTATTTGACATTGTTGTTGTTGTTGTTGACGTTGTTGGTGTTGTTGTTTATTTGACGTTGTTGTTGTTGTTTATTTGACATTGTTTTAGATGTTGTTGTTTATTTAACGTTGTTGTTATTGTTGTTGTTGTTTATTTAACGTTGTTTTAGATGTTGTTGTTTATTTGACGGTGTTGTTGTTTATTTGACATTGTTGTTTTTGTTGACGTTGTTGTTGTTGTTTATTTGACATTGTTGTTGTTGTTGTTGACGTTGTTGGTGTTGTTGTTTATTTGACGTTGTTGTTGTTGTTGTTGTTGTTTTTTATTTGACGTTGTTTTAGTTGTTGTTGTTTATTTGACGTTGTTGTTGTTGTTTATTTGACGTTTTTTTTGACATTGTTGTTGTTGTTATTTATTTGACGTTGTTGTTGTTGTTGTTTATTTGACGTTGTTTTTGTTGTTGTTATTGTTGTTGTTTATTTGACGTTGTTGTTGTTGTTTATTTGATGTTGTTGTTATTTGTTTGACGTTTTTGTTGTTGTTGTTTATTTGACGTTGTTGTTGTTGTTATTTATTTGACGTTGTTGTTGTTGTTATTGTTTATTTGACGTTGTTGTTGTTGTTGTTTATTTGACGTTGTTATTGTTGTTTATTTGACGTTGTTTTTGTTATTTGACGTTGTTGTTGTTGTTGTTGCTTATTTGATGTTGTTGTTATTGTTGTTGTTTATTTGACATTGTTGCTGTTGTTTATTTGACGTTGTTGTTGTTGTTGTTGCTTATTTGATGTTGTTGTTATTGTTGTTGTTTATTTGACATTGTTGCTGTTGTTTATTTGACGTTGTTGTTGTTGTTGTTGTTGTTGTTTATTTGATGTTGTTGTTGTTGTTTATTTGACGTTGTTATTGTTGACGTTGTTGTTGTTGTTGTTTATTTGACGTTGTTATTGTTGTTGCTGTTGTTTATTTGACGTTGTTGTTGTCATAGTTGTTGTTTATTTGACGTTGTTGTTGTTGTTGTTGTTTATTTGACGTTGTTGTTGTTATTTATTTGACGTTGTTGTTGTTGTTTATTTGACGTTGTTGTTGTTGTTGTGTATTTGACGTTGTTGTTGTTGTTGTTTATTTGACGTTGTTGTTGCTGACGTTGGTGTTGTTGTTTATTTGACGTTGTTGTTGTTGTTGTTGTTTATTTGACGTTGTTTTAGTTGTTGTTGTTTATTTGGCGTTGTTGTTGTTTATTTGACATTGTTGTTGTTGACATTGCTGTTGTTGTTGTTTATTTGACGTAGTTATTGTTGTTGACGTTGTTGTTGTTGCTTATTTGACGTTTTTGTTGTTGTTGATTTTGTTGTTGTAGTTTATTTGACGTTGTTGTTGTTGTTGTTTATTAGACGTTGTTGTTGTTGTTATTCTTGTTGTTTATTTGACGTTGTTGTTGTTGTTGTTTATTTGATGTTGTTGTTGTTTATTTGACGTAGTTATTGTTGTTGACGTTGTTGTTGTTGCTTATTTGACGTTTTTGTTGTTGTTGATTTTGTTGTTGTAGTTTATTTGACAATGTTGTTGTTGTTGTTTATTTGACGTTGTTGTTGTTGACGTTGTTGTTGTTGTTGTTGTTGTTGTTGTTTATTTGACGTTTTTGTTGTTGTTGATGTTGTTGTTGTTTATTTGACGTTGTTGTTATTCTCTATTTGATGTTGTTGTTGTTGTTGTTTATTTGACGTTGTTGTTGTTGTTATTGTTGTTATTTATTTGAGGTTGTTATTGTTGTTTATTTGATGTTGTTGCTGTTGTTGTTTATTTGACGTTGGTGTTGTTGTTGTTGTTATTTATTTGACGTTGTTGTTGTTGTTATTGTTTATTAGAAGTTGTTGTTGTTGTTTATTTGATGTTGTTATTGTTGTTTATTTGACGTTTTTGTTATTATTGTTGTTTATTTGACGTTGTTGTTGTTGATTTTTATTGGACGTTGTTATTGTTGTTGTTGTTGTTTATTTGACGTTGTTGTTGTTGTTGTTTATTTGACATTGTTGTTGTTGTTGACGTTGTTGTTGTTGTTTATTTGACATTGTTGTTGTTGTTTATTTGACGTTGTTATTGTTGTTTATTTGACGTTGTTTTAGATGTTGTTGTTTATTTGACGTTGTTGTTGTTGTTGTTTATTTGACGGTGTTGTTTATTTGACATTGTTGTTGTTGTTGACGTTGTTGTTGTTGTTGTTTATTTGACATTGTTGTTGTTGTTGTTGTTGACGTTGTTGGTGTTGTTGTTTATTTGACATTGTTGTTGTTGTTTATTTGACGTTGTTTTAGTTATTGTTGTTTATTTGACGTTGTTGTTGTTGTTGTTTTTGTTTATTTGACGTTGTTGTTGTTGTTATTGTTGTTGTTTATTTGACGTTGTTGTTGTTGTTGTTGTTTATTTGATGTTGTTGTTGTTGTTTATTTGACATTGTTGTTGTTGTTGACGTTGTTGTTTATTTGACATTGTTGTTGTTGTTGTTTATTTGACGTTGTTGTTGTTTTTTTATTTGACGTAGTTGTTGTTGTTGACGTTGTTGTTGTTGTTGTTGTTGTTGATGTTGTTGTTATTTATTTGACGTTGTTGTTATTCTCTATTTGACGTTGTTGTTGTTTATTTGACGTTGTTGTTGTTGTTATTGTTGTTGTTTATTTGAGGTTGTTATTGTTGTTTATTTGATGTTGTTGTTGTTGTTGTTTATTTGACGTTGGTGTTGTTGTTGTTTATATTACGTTGTTGTTGTTGTTATTTATTTGACGTTGTTGTTGTTGTTATTGTTTATTAGAAGTTGTTGTTGTTGTTTATTTGACGTTGTTATTGTTGTTTATTTGACGTTTTTGTTATTATGGTTGTTTATTTGACGTTGTTGTTGTTGTTTATTGGACGTTGTTATTGTTGTTGTTGTTGTTGTTGTTGTTTATTTGACGTTGTTGTTGTTGTTGTTGTTTATTTGACATTGTTGTTGTTGTTGTTGACGTTGTTGTTGTTATTTATTTGACATTGTTGTTGTTGTTTATTTGACGTTGTTATTGTTGTTTATTTGACGTTGTTTTAGATGTTGTTGTTTATTTGACGTTGTTGTTGTTGTTGTTGTTGTTTATTTAACGTTGTTTTAGATGTTGTTGTTTATTTGACGGTGTTGTTTATTTGACATTGTTGTTGTTGATGACGTTGTTGTTGTTGTTGTTTATTTGACATTGTTGTTGTTGTTGTTGTTGACGTTGTGGGTGTTGTTGTTTATTTGACGTTGTTGTTGTTGTTGTTGTTTATTTGACGTTGTTTTAGTTATTGTTGTTTATTTGACGTTGTTGTTGACATTGTTGTTGTTGTTGTTTATTTGACGTAGTTGTTGTTGTTGACGTTGTTGTTGTTGTTGTAGTTTATTTGACGTTGTTGTTATTCTCTATTTGACGTTGTTGTTGTTGTTTATTTGACGTTGTTGTTGTTGTTATTGTTGTTATTTATTTGAGGTTGTTATTGTTGTTTACTTGATGTTGTTGCTGTTGTTGTTTATTTGACGTTGGTGTTGTTGTTGTTTATATTACGTTGTTGTTGTTGTTATTTATTTGACGTTGTTGTTGTTGTTATTGTTTATTAGAAGTTGTTGTTGTTGTTTATTTGACGTTGTTATTGTTGTTTATTTGACGTTTTTGTTATTATTGTTGTTTATTTGACATTGTTGTTGTTGTTTATTGGACGTTGTTATTGTTGTTGTTGTTTATTTGACGTTGTTGTTGTTGTTGTTTATTTGACATTGTTGTTGTTGTTGTTGACGTTGTTGTTGTTGTTTATTTGACATTGTTGTTGTTGTTTATTTGACGTTGTTATTGTTGTTTATTTGACGTTGTTTTAGATGTTGTTGTTTATTTGACGTTGTTGTTGTTGTTGTTGTTGTTGTTGTTTATTTAACGTTGTTTTAAATGTTGTTGTTTATTTGACGGTGTTGTTTATTTGACATTGTTGTTGTTGTTGACGTTGTTGTTGTTGTTGTTTATTTGACATTGTTGTTGTTGTTGTTGTTGACATTGTTGGTGTTGTTGTTTATTTGACGTTGTTGTTGTTGTTTATTTGACGTTGTTGTTGTTGTTGTTGTTGTTGTTTATTTGACGTTGTTGTTGTTGTTATTGTTGTTGTTTATTTGACGTTGTTGTTGTTGTTGTTGTTTATTTGATGTTGTTGTTGTTGTTTATTTGACATTGTTGTTGTTGTTGACGTTGTTGTTTATTTGACATTGTTGTTGTTGTTGTTTATTTGACGTTGTTGTTGTTGTTTATTTGACGTAGTTGTTGTTGTTAACGTTGTTGTTGTTGTTGTTGTTGATGTTGTTGTTGTTTATTTGACGTTGTTGTTATTCTCTATTTGACGTTGTTGTTGTTTATTTGACGTTGTTGTTGTTATTGTTGTTGTTTATTTGAGGTTGTTATTGTTGTTTATTTGATGTTGTTGTTGTTGTTGTTTATTTGACGTTGGTGTTGTTGTTGTTTATATTACGTTGTTGTTGTTGTTATTTATTTGACGTTGTTGTTGTTGTTATTGTTTATTAGAAGTTGTTGTTGTTGTTTATTTGACGTTGTTATTGTTGTTTATTTGACATTTTTGTTATTATTGTTGTTTATTTGACGTTGTTGTTGTTGTTTATTGGACGTTGTTATTGTTGTTGTTGTTGTTTATTTGACGTTGTTGTTGTTGTTTATTTGACATTGTTGGTGTTGTTGTTGACGTTGTTGTTGTTGTTTATTTGACATTGTTGTTGTTGTTTATTTGACGTTGTTATTATTGTTTATTTGACGTTGTTTTAGATGTTGTTGTTTATTTGACGTTGTTGTTGTTGTTGTTGTTGTTGTTGTTTATTTAACGTTGTCTTAGATGTTGTTGTTTATTTGACGGTGTTGTTTATTTGACATTGTTGTTGTTGTTGACGTTGTTGTTGTTGTTGTTTATTTGACATTGTTGTTGTTGTTGACGTTGTTGGTGTTGTTGTTTATTTGACGTTGTTGTTGTTGTTGTTGTTGTTGTTGTTTATTTGACGTTGTTTTAGTTATTGTTGTTTATTTGACATTGTTGTTGTTGTTGTTTATTTGACGTTGTTGTTGACATTGTTGTTGTTGTTGTTTATTTGACGTAGTTGTTGTTGTTGACGTTGTTGTTGTCGTTGTTGTTGTTATTTATTTGACGTTTTTGTTGTTGTTGATGTTGTTGTTGTTGTTTATTTGACGTTGTTGTTATTGTTGTTTATTTGACGTTGTTGTTGTTGTTTATATGACGTTGTTGTTGTTATTGTTGTTGTTTATTTGACGTTGTTGTTGTTGTTTATTTGATGTTGTTGTTGTTTATTTGACATTGTTGTTGTTGTTGACGTTGTTGTTTATTTGACATTGTTGTTGTTGTTGTTGTTGACGTTGTTGGTGTTGTTATTTATTTGACGTTGTTGTTGTTGTTGTTTATTTGATGTTGTTTTAGTTGTTGTTGTTTATTTGACGTTGTTGTTGTTGTTTATTTGACGTTGTAGTTGTTGTTTATTTGACGTTGTTGTTGTTGACATTGTTGTTGTTGTTGTTTATTTGACGTTGTTGTTGTTTATTTGACATTGTTGTTGTTGTTGACGTTGTTGTTGTTGTTGTTGTTGTTTATTTGACATTGTTGTTGTTGTTGACGTTGTTGGTGTTGTTGTTTATTTGACGTTGTTGTTGTTGTTTATTTGACGTTGTTTTAGTTGTTGTTGTTTATTTGACTTTGTTGTTGTTGTTTATTTGATGTTTTTGTTTTTGACATTGTTTTTGTTGTTATTTATATGACGTTGTTGTTGTTGTTGTTTATTTGACATAGTTGTTGTTGTTGACGTTGTTGTTGTTGTTGTTGTTTATTTGACGTTTTTGTTGTTGATGATGTTGTTGTTGTTGTTTATTTGACGTTGTTGTTATTGTTTATTTTACGTTGTTGTTGTTGTTGTTGTTTATTTGACGTTGTTGTTATTGTTGTTGTTTATTTGACGTTGTTGTTGTTGTTTATTTGATGTTGTTGTTGTTTATTTGACGTTGGTGTTGTTGTTGTTTATTTGACGTTGTTGTTGTTGTTGTTATTTATTTGACGTTGTTGTTGTTGTTATTGTTTATATGACGTTGTTGTTGATGTTGTTGTTGTTGTTTATTTGACGTTGTTATTGTTGTTTATTTGACGTTGTTTTTGTTATTTGACGTTGTTGTTGTTGTATTTGTTGTTGTTGTTGTTGCTTATTTGACATTGTTGTTATTGTTGTAGTTTATTTGACGTTGTTGCTGTTGTTTATTTGACGTTGTTGTTGTTGTTTATTTGATGTTGTTGTTGTTGTTTATTTGACGTTGTTGTTGTTGACGTTATTGTTGTTGTTGTTTATTTGACGTTGTTATTGTTGTTGTTGTTGTTTATTTGACGTTGTTGTTGTTGTTGTTGTTTATTTGACGTTGTTGTTGTTGTTGTTTATTTGACGTTGTTGTTGTTGTTATTTATTTGACGTTGTTGTTGTTGTATATTTGACGTTGTTGTTGTTGTTGTTGTTGTTTATTTGACGTTGTTGTTGTTGTTGTTTATTTGACGTTGTTGTTGTTGTTTATTTGACATTGTTGTTGTTGTTGTTGACGTTGTTGCTGTTGTTGTTTATTTGACATTATTGTTGTTGTTGTTGGTGTTGTTGTTTATTTGACGTTGTTGTTGTTGTTGTTGTTTATTTGACGTTGTTTTAGTTGTTGTTGTTTATTTGGTGTTGTTGTTGTTTATTTGACATTGTTGTTGTTGACATTGTTGTTGTTGTTGTTTATTTGACATAGTTGTTGTTGTTGACGTTGTTGTTGTTGCTTATTTGACGTTTTTGTTGTTGTTGATGTTGTTGTTGTTGTTTATTTGACGTTGTTGTTGTTGTTGTTGTTTATTTGACGTTGTTGTTGTTGTTATTGTTGTTGTTTATTTGACGTTGTTGTTGTTGTTGTTTATTTGACGTTGTTGTTGCTGTTCATTTGACGTTGTTGTTGTTGTTTATTTGATGTTGTTGTTGTTATGGATGTTGTTTACTTGACGTTGTTGTTGTTGTTGTTTATTTATTGTTGTTGTTGTTGTTGTTTATTTGACATTGTTGTTGTTGTTGACGTTGTTGTTGTTGTTTATTTGACATTGTTGTTGTTGTTGTTGACGTTGTTGGTGTTGTTGTTTATTTGACGTTGTTGTTGTTGTTGTCTATTTGACATTGTTTTAGATGTTGTTGTTTATTTGACGTTGTTGTTGTTGTTGTTGTTGTTGTTGTTGTTGTTGTTGTTGTTGTTGTTGTTTATTTAACGTTGTTTTAGATGTTGTTGTTTATTTGACGGTGTTGTTGTTTATTTGACATTGTTGTTGTTGTTGACGTTGTTGTTGTTGTTTATTTGACATTGTTGTTGTTGTTGTTGTTGTTGTTGTTGACGTTGTTGGTGTTGTTGTTTATTTGACGTTGTTGTTGTTGTTGTTGTTGTTTATTTGACGTTGTTTTAGTTGTTGTTGTTTATTTGACGTTGTTGTTGTTGTTTATTTGACGTTTTTTTGACATTGTTGTTGTTGTTATTTATATGACGTTGTTGTTGTTGTTGTTTATTTGACATAGTTGTTGTTGTTGACATTGTCGTTGTTGTTGTTGTTTATTTAACGTTTTTGTTGTTGATGATGTTGTTGTTGTTGTTTATTTGACGTTGTTGTTATTGTTTATTTGACGTTGTTGTTGTTGTTTATTTGATGTTGTTGTTGTTGTTGTTGTTGTTTATTTGACGTTGTTGTTGTTGTTTATTTGATGTTGTTGTTGTTGTTTATTTGACGTTGGTGTTGTTGTTGTTTATTTGACGTTGTTGTTGTTGTTATTTATTTGACGTTGTTGTTGTTGTTATTGTTTATTTGACGTTGTTGTTGTTGTTGTTTATTTGACGTTGTTATTCTTGTTTATTTGACGTTGTTTTTCTTATTTGACGTTGTTGTTGTTGTTGTTGCTTATTTGACGTTGTTGTTATTGTTGTTGTTTATTTGACGTTGTTGCTGTTGTTTATTTGACGTTGTTGTTGTTGTTGTTTATTTGATGTTGTTGTTGTTGTTTATTTGACGTTGTTATTGTTGACGTTGTTGTTGTTGTTGTTGTTTATTTGACGTTGTTATTGTTGTTGATGTTGTTTATTTGACGTTGTTGTTGTCGTTGTTGTTGTTTATTTGACATTGTTGTTGTTGTTGTTGTTGTTTATTTGACGTTGTTGTTGTTATTTATTTGACGTTGTTGTTGTTGTTTATTTGACGTTGTTGTTGTTGTTGTTTATTTGACGTTGTTGTTGTTGTTGTTGTTGTTGTTTATTTGACGTTGTTGTTGTTGTTGTTTATTTGACGTTTTTGTTGTTGATGATGTTGTTGTTGTTATTTATTTGACGTTGTTGTTGTTGTTGTTGTTTATTTGACGTTGTTTTAGTTGTTGTTGTTTATTTGGTGTTGTTGTTGTTTATTTGACATTGTTGTTGTTGACATTGTTGTTGTTGTTGTTGTTTATTTGACGTAGTTGTTGTTGTTGACGTTGTTGTTGTTGCTTATTTGACGTTTTTGTTGTTGTTGATGTTGTTGTTGTTGTTTATTTGACGTTGTTGTTGTTGTTTATTTGACGTTGTTGTTGTTGTTATTGTTGTTGTTTATTTGACGTTGTTGTTGTTGTTGTTGTTTATTTGACGTTGTTGTTGTTGTTCATTTGACGTTGTTGTTGTTGTTTATTTGATGTTGTTGTTGTTATGGATGTTGTTTACTTGACGTTGTTGTTGTTGTTGTTTATTTATTGTTGTTGTTGTTGTTTATTTGACATTGTTGTTGTTGTTGACGTTGTTGTTGTTGTTTATTTGACATTGTTGTTGTTGTTGTTGACGTTGTTGGTGTTGTTGTTTATTTGACGTTGTTGTTGTTGTTGTTTATTTGACATTGTTTTAGATGTTGTTGTTTATTTGACGTTGTTGTTGTTGTTGTTGTTGTTTATTTAACGTTGTTTTAGATGTTGTTGTTTATTTGACGGTGTTGTTGTTTATTTGACATTGTTGTTGTTGTTGACGTTGTTGTTGTTGTTTATTTGACATTGTTGTTGTTGTTATTGTTGTTGACGTTGTTGGTGTTGTTGTTTATTTGACGTTGTTGTTGTTGTTGTTGTTGTTTATTTGACGTTGTTTTAGTTGTTGTTGTTTATTTGACGTTGTTGTTGTTGTTGTTTATTTGACGTTTTTTTTGACATTGTTGTTGTTGTTATTTATATGACGTTGTTGTTGTTGTTGTTTATTTGACATAGTTATTGTTGTTGACATTGTTGTTGTTGTTGTTTATTTGACGTTATTGTTGTTGATGATGTTGTTGTTGTTGTTTATTTGACCTTGTTGTTATTGTTTATTTGACGTTGTTGTTGTTGTTTATTTGATGTTGTTGTTGTTGTTGTTGTTTATTTGACGTTGTTGCTGTTGTTTATTTGATGTTGTTGTTGTCGTTTATTTGACGTTGGTGTTGTTGTTGTTTATTTGACGTTGTTGTTGTTGTTATTTATTTGACGTTGTTGTTGTTGTTATTGTTTATTTGACGTTGTTGTTGTTGTTGTTTATTTGACGTTGTTATTCTTGTTTATTTGACGTTGTTTTTGTTATTTGACGTTGTTGTTGTTGTTGTTGTTGCTTATTTGACGTTGTTGTTATTGTTGTTGTTTATTTGACGTTGTTGCTGTTGTTTATTTGTCGTTGTTGTTGTTGTTGTTTATTTGATGTTGTTGTTGTTGTTGTTTATTTGACGTTGTTATTGTTGACGTTGTTGTTGTTGTTGTTGTTTATTTGACGTTGTTATTGTTGTTGATGTTGTTTATTTGACGTTGTTGTTGTCGTTGTTGTTGTTTATTTGACGTTGTTGTTGTTGTTGTTTATTTGAAATTGTTGTTGTTATTTATTTGACGTTGTTGTTGTTGTTTATTTGACGTTGTTGTTGTTGTTGTTTATTTGACGTTGTTGTTGTTGTTGTTGTTTATTTGACGTTGTTGTTGTTGTTGTTGTTTATTTGACGTTTTTGTTGTTGATGATGTTGTTGTTGTTGTTTATTTGACGTTGTTGTTATTGTTTATTTGACGTTGTTGTTGTTGTTGTTTATTTGACGTTGTTGTTGTTGTTGTTGTTGTTTATTTGACGTTGTTGTTGTTGTTTATTTGATGTTGTTGTTGTTGTTTATTTGACGTTGGTGTTGTTGTTGTTTATTTGACGTTGTTGTTGTTGTTATTTATTTGACGTTGTTGTTGTTGTTATTGTTTATTTGACGTTGTTGTTGTTGTTGTTGTTTATTTGACGTTGTTATTCTTGTTTATTTGACGTTGTTGTTGTTGTTGTTGCTTATTTGACGTTGTTGTTATTGTTGTTGTTTATTTGACGTTGTTGCTGTTGTTTATTTGACGTTGTTGTTGTTGTTGTTTATTTGATGTTGTTGTTGTTGTTTATTTGACGTTGTTATTGTTGACGTTGTTGTTGTTGTTGTTGTTTATTTGACGTTGTTATTGTTGTTGATGTTGTTTATTTGACGTTGTTGTTGTCGTTGTTGTTGTTTATTTGACATTGTTGTTGTTGTTGTTGTTGTTGTTTATTTGACGTTGTTGTTGTTATTTATTTGACGTTGTTGTTGTTGTTGTTTATTTGACGTTGTTGTTGTTGTTTATTTGACGTTGTTGTTGTTGTTGTTGTTTATTTGACGTTGTTGTTGTTGTTGTTGTTTATTTGACGTTTTTGTTGTTGATGATGTTGTTGTTGTTGTTTATTTGACGTTGTTGTTATTGTTTATTTGACGTTGTTGTTGTTGTTGTTTATTTGACGTTGTTGTTGTTGTTGTTGTTATTGTTGTTGTTTATTTGACGTTGTTGTTGTTGTTGTTGTTTTTTTGATGTTGTTGTTGTTGTTATTTATTTGACGTTGTTGTTATTGTTGTTGTTTATTTGACGTTGTTGTTGTTGTTGTTGTTTATTTGACGTTGTTATTGTTGTTTATTTGACGTTGTTTTTGTTATTTGACGTTGTTGTTGTTGTTGTATTAGTTGTTGTTGTTGTTGCTTATTTGACGTTGTTGTTATTGTTGTTGTTTATTTGACGTTGTTGCTGTTGTTTATTTGACGTTGTTGTTGTTGTTGTTTATTTGATGTTGTTGTTGTTGTTTATTTGACATTGTTGTTGACGTTGTTGTTGTTGTTGTTGTTTATTTGACGTTGTTATTGTTGTTGCTGTTGTTTATTTGACGTTGTTGGTGTTTATTTGATGTTGTTGTTGTTGTTGTTTATTTGACGTTTTTGTTGTTGTTGTTATTTATTTGACGTTGTTGTTGTTGTTGTTTATTTGACGTTGTTGTTGTTGTTTATTTGACGTTGTTGTTGTTGTTGTTTATTTGACGTAGTTGTTGTTGTTTATTTGACGTTGTTGTTGTTGTTGTTTATTTGACGTTGTTGTTGTTGTTGTTTATTTGACATTGTTGTTGTTGTTGTTGACGTTGTTGTTGTTGTTTATTTGACATTGTTGTTGTTGTTGTTGGTGTTGTTGTTTATTTGACGTTGTTGTTATTGTTGTTTATTTGACGTTGTTTTAGTTGTTGTTGTTTATTTGGCGTTGTTGTTGTTTATTTGACATTGTTGTTGTTGACATTGTTGTTGTTGTTGTTTATTTGACGTAGTTGTTGTTGTTGACGTTGTTGTTGTTGCTTATTTGACGTTTTTGTTGTTGTTGATGTTGTTGTTGTTGTTTATTTGACGTTATTGTTGTTGTTGTTATTTATTTGACGTTGTTGTTGTTGTTGTTATTGCTGTTGTTTATTTGAAGTTGTTGTTGTTGTTGTTGTTTATTTGATGTTGTTGTTGTTGTTTATTTGACATTGTTGTTGTTGTTGACGTTGTTGTTTATTTGACATTGTTGTTGTTGTTGTTGTTTATTAAACGTTGTTGTTGTTGTTTATTTGACGTTGTTGTTGTTGTTGTTGACGTTGTTGTTGTTGTTGTTTATTTGACGTTTTTGTTGTTGTTGATGTTGTTGTTGTTTATTTGACGTTGTTGTTATTGTCTATTTGACGTTGTTGTTGTTGTTTTTGTTTATTTGACGTTGTTGTTGTTGTTATTGTTGTTGTTTATTTGAGGTTGTTATTGTTGTTTATTTGATGTTGTTGTTGTTGTTGTTTATTTGACGTTGGTCTTGTTGTTGTTTATATTACGTTGTTGTTGTTGTTATTTATTTGACGTTGTTGTTGTTGTTATTGTTTATAAGAAGTTGTTGTTGTTGTTTATTTGACGTTGTTATTGTTGTTTATTTGACATTTTTGTTATTGTTGTTGTTTATTTGACATTGTTGTTGTTGTTTATTGGACATTGTTAATGTTGTTGTTGTTGTTTATTTGACGTTGTTGTTGTCGTTGTTGTTGTTTATTTGACGTTGTTGTTGTTGTTGTTGTTGTTTATTTGATGTTGTTGTTGTTATTTATTTGACGTTGTTGTTGTTGTTTATTTGACGTTGTTGTTGTTGTTGTTGTTTATTTAACGTTGTTGTTGTTGTTGTTTATTTGACATTGTTGTTGTTGTTGTTGTTTATTTGACATTGTTGTTGTTGTTTATTTGACGTTGTTGTTGTTGTTGTTGTTTATTTGACGTTGTTTTTGTTGTTGTTGTTTATTTGGCGTTGTTGTTGTTTATTTGACATTGTTGTTGTTGACATTGTTGTTGTTGTTTATTTGACGTAGTTGTTGTTGTTGACGTTGTTGTTGTTGTTTATTTGACGTTTTTGTTGTTGTTGATGTTGTTGATGTTGTTGTTTATTTGACGTTGTTGTTGTTGTTGTTGTTGTTGTTTATTTGACGTTGTTGTTGTTGTTATTGTTGTTGTTTATTTGACGTTGTTGTTGTTGTTTATTTGACATAGTTGTTGTTGTTGACGTTGTTGTTGTTGTTTATTTGACGTTTTTGTTGTTGATGATGTTGTTGTTGTTGTTTATTTGACGTTGTTGTTATTGTTTATTTGACGTTGTTGTTGTTGTTGTTTATTTGACGTTGTTGTTGTTGTTATTGTTGTTGTTTATTTGACGTTGTTGTTGTTGTTGTTGTTTATTTGATGTTGTTGTTGTTGTTTATTTGACGTTGGTGTTGTTGTTGTTTATTTGACGTTGTTGTTGTTGTTATTTATTTGATGTTGTTGTTGTTGTTATTGTTTATTTGACGTTGTTGTTGTTGTTGTTGTTTATTTGACGTTGTTATTGTTGTTTATTTGACGTTGTTTTTGTTATTTGACGTTGTTGTTGTTGTTGTTGTTGTATTTGTTGTTGTTGTTGTTGCATATTTGACGTTGTTGTTATTGTTGTTGTTTATTTGACGTTGTTGCTGTTGTTTATTTGACGTTGTTGTTGTTGTTGTTTATTTGATGTTGTTGTTGTTGTTGTTTATTTGACGTTGTTGTTGACGTTATTGTTGTTGTTGTTTATTTGACGTTGTTATTGTTGTTGCTGTTGTTTATTTGACGTTGTTGTTGTAGTTGTTGTTGTTTATTTGACGTTGTTGTTGTTGTTGTTTATTTGACGTTGTTGTTGTTGTTGTTATTTATTTGACGTTGTTGTTGTTGTTTATTTGACGTTGTTATTGTTGTTGTTTATTTGACGTTGTTATTGTTGTTGTTTATTTGACGTTGTTGTTATTGTTGTTTATTTGACGTTGTTATTGTTGTTGTTGTTTATTTGACATTGTTGTTGTTGTTGTTGACGTTGTTGTTGTTGTTGTTTATTTGACATTGTTGTTGTTGGTGGTGTTGTTGTTTATTTGACGTTGTTATTGTTATTGTTGTTGTTGTTTATTTGATGTTGTTTTAGTTGTTGTTGTTTATTTGGCGTTGTTGTTGTTTATTTGACATTGTTGTTGTTGACATTGTTGTTGTTGTTGTTGTTGTTGTTGTTTATTTGACGTAGTTGTTGTTGTTGACGTTGTTGTTGTTGCTTATTTGACGTTTTTGTTGTTGTTGATGTTGTTGTTGTTGTTTATTTGACGTTGTTGTTGTTGTTGTTTATTTGACGTTGTTGTTGTTGTTATTGTTGTTGTTTATTTGACGTTGTTGTTGTTGTTGTTGTTTATTTGATGTTGTTGTTGTTGTTTATTTGACATTGTTGTTGTTGTTGACGTTGTTGTTTATTTGACATTGTTGTTGTTGTTGTTTATTTGACGTTGTTGTTGTTGTTTATTTGACGTAGTTATTGTTGTTGACGTTGTTGTTGTTGTTGTTGTTGTTTATTTGACGTTTTTGTTGTTGTTGATGTTGTTGTTGTTTATCTGACGTTGTTGTTATTGTCTATTTGACGTTGTTGTTGTTGTTTATTTGACGTTGTTGTTGTTGTTATTGTTGTTGTTTATTTGAGGTTGTTATTGTTGTTTATTTGATGTTGTAGTTGTTGTTGTTTATTTGACGTTGGTGTTGTTGTTGTTTATATTACGTTGTTGTTGTTGTTATTTATTTGACGTTGTTGTTGTTGTTATTGTTTATTAGAAGTTGTTGTTGTTGTTTATTTGACATTGTTATTGTTGTTTATTTGACGTTTTTGTTATTGTTGTTGTTTATTTGACGTTGTTGTTGTTATTTATTGGACGTTGTTATTGTTGTTGTTGTTTATTTGACGTTGTTGTTGTCGTTGTTGTTGTTTATTTGACGTTGTTGTTGTTGTTGTTGTTGTTTATTTGACGTTGTTGTTGTTGTTATTTATTTGACGTTGTTGTTGTTTATTTGACGTTGTTGTTCTTGTTTATTTGACGTTGTTGTTGTTGTTTATTTGACGTTGTTGTTGTTGTTGTTTATTTGACATTGTTGTTGTTGTTGTTTATTTGACATTGTTGTTGTTGTTGTTGGCGTTGTTGTTTATTTGACGTTGTTGTTGTTGTTGTTGTTGTTTATTTGACGTTGTTTTAGTTGTTGTTGTTTATTTGGCGTTGTTGTTGTTTATTTGACATTGTTGTTGTTGACATTGTTATTGTTGTTTATTTGACGTAGTTGTTGTTGTTGACGTTGTTGTTGTTTATTTGACGTTTTTGTTGTTGTTGATGTTGTTGTTTATTTGACGTTGTTGTTGTTGTTGTTTATTTGACGTTGTTGTTGTTGTTATTGTTGTTGTTTATTTGACGTTGTTGTTGTTGTTTATTTGACATAGTTGTTGTTGTTGTTGTTGTTTATTTGACGTTTTTGTTGTTGATGATGTTGTTGTTGTTGTTTATTTGACGTTGTTGTTATTGTTTATTTGACGTTGTTGTTGTTCTTGTTTATTTGACGTTGTTGTTGTTATTGTTGTTGTTTATTTGACGTTGTTGTTGTTGTTGTTTATTTGATGTTGTTGTTGTTATTTATTTGACGTTGGTGTTGTTGTTGTTTATTTGACGTTGTTGTTGTTGTTATTTATTTGACGTTGTTGTTGTTGTTATTGTTTATTTGACGTTGTTGTTGTTGTTGTTGTTTATTTGACGTTGTTATTGTTGTTTATTTGACGTTGTTTTTCTAATTTGACGTTGTTGTTGTTGTTGTATTTGTTGTTGTTGTTGTTGTTGCTTATTTGACGTTGTTGTTATTGTTGTTGTTTATTTGACGTTGTTGCTGTTGTTTATTTGACGTTGTTGTTGTTGTTGTTGTTGTTTATTTGATGTTGTTGTTGTTGTTTATTTGACGTTGTTGACGTTGTTGTTGTTGTTGTTGTTTATTTGACGTTTTTATTGTTGTTGCTGTTGTTTATTTGACGTTGTTGTTGTCGTTGTTGTTGTTTATTTGACGTTGTTGTTCTTGTTGTTGTTGTTGTTTATTTGACGTTGTTGTTATTTATTTGACGTTGTTGTTGTTGTTTATTTGACGTTGTTGTTGTTGTTGTTTATTTGACGTTGTTGTTGTTGTTGTTTATTTGACGTTGTTGTTGTTGTTGTTGTTTATTTGACATTGTTGTTGTTGTTGTTGACGTTGTTGTGGTTGTTTATTTGACATTGTTGTTGTTGTTGGTGTTGTTGTTTATTTGACGTTGTTGTTGTTATTGTTGTTGTTGTTTATTTGACGTTGTTTTAGTTGTTGTTGTTTATTTGGCGTTGTTATTGTTTATTTGACATTGTTGTTGTTGACATTGTTGTTGTTGTTGTTTATTTGACGTAGTTGTTGTTGTTGACGTTGTTGTTGTTGCTTATTTGACGTTTTTGTTGTTTATTTGACGTTGTTGTTGTTGTTGTTGTTTATTTGACGTTGTTGTTGTTGTTATTGTTGTTGTTTATTTGTTGTTGTTGTTGTTGTTGTTGTTTATTTGATGTTGTTGTTGTTGTTTATTTGACATTGTTGTTGTTGTTGACGTTGTTGTTTATTTGACATTGTTGTTGTTGTTGTTTATTTGACGTTGTTGTTGTTGTTGTTTATTTGACGTAGTTGTTGTTGTTCACGTTGTTGTTGTTGTGGTTGTTGTTGTTGTTGTTGTTTATTTGACGTTTTTGTTGTTGTTGATGTTGTTGTTGTTTATTTGACGTTGTTGTTATTGTCTATTTGACATTGTTGTTGTTGTTTATTTGACGTTGTTGTTGTTGTTATTGTTGTTGTTTATTTGAGGTTGTTATTGTTGTTTATTTGATGTTGTTGTTGTTGTTGTTGTTTATTTGACGTTGGTGTTGTTGTTGTTTATATTACGTTGTTGTTGTTGTTATTTATTTGACGTTGTTGTTGTTGTTGTTATTGTTTATTAGAAGTTGTTGTTGTTGTTTATTTGACGTTGTTATTGTTGTTTATTTGACGTTTTTGTTATTGTTGTTGTTTATTTGACGTTGTTGTTGTTGTTTATTGGACGTTGTTATTGTTGTTGTTGTTGTTTATTTGACGTTGTTGTTGTCGTTGTTGTTGTTTATTTGACGTTGTTGTTGTTGTTGTTGTTTATTTGACGTTGTTGTTGTTGTTATTTATTTGACATTGTTGTTGTTTATTTGACGTTGTTGTTGTTGTTTATTTGACGTTGTTGTTGTTGTTTATTTGACGTTGTTGTTGTTGTTGTTGTTGTTGTTTATTTGACATTGTTGTTGTTGTTGTTGTTTATTTAACGTTGTTTTAGTTATTGTTGTTTATTTGGCGTTGCTGTTGTTTATTTGACATTGTTGTTGTTGACATTGTTGTTGTTGTTTATTTGACGTAGTTGTTGTTGTTGACGTTGTTGTTGTTGTTGTTGTTGTTTATTTGACGTTTTTGTTGTTGTTGATGTTGTTGTTTATTTGACGTTGTTGTTATTGTTGTTTATTTGACGTTGTTGTTGTTGTTGTTATTGTTGTTGTTTATTTGACGTTGTTGTTGTTGTTGTTTATTTGACATAGTTGTTGTTGTTGACGTTGTTGTTGTTGTTGTTGTTTATTTGACGTTTTTGTTGTTGATGTTGTTGTTGTTGTTGTTTATTTGACGTTGTTGTTATTGTTTATTTGACGTTGTTGTTGTTGTTGTTTATTTGACGTTGTTGTTGTTGTTATTGTTATTGTTGTTATTTATATGACGTTGTTGTTGTTGTTATTGTTTATTTAACGTTGTTGTTGTTGTTTATTTGCTGTTGTTATTGTTGTTTATTTGACGTTGTTTTTGTTATTTGACGTTGTTGTTGTTGTTGTTGTATTTGTTGTTGTTGTTGTTGCTTATTTGACGTTGTTGTTATTGTTGTTGTTTATTTGACGTTGTTGCTGTTGTTTATTTGACGTTGTTGTTGTTGTTGTTTTGTATTTGATGTTGTTGTTGTTGTTTATTTGACGTTGTTGTTGTTGACGTTGTTGTTGTTGTTGTTTATTTGACGTTGTTATTGTTGTTGTTGTTGTTTATTTGACGTTGTTGTTGTTGTTTATTTGACGTTGTTGTTGTTGTTGTTATTTATTTGACGTTGTTGTTATTTATTTGACGTTGTCGTTGTTGTTGTTTATTTGACGTTGTTGTTGTTGTTTATTTGACGTTGTTGTTGTTGTTTATTTGACGTTGTTGTTGTTGTTTATTTGACATTGTTGTTGTTGTTGTTGACGTTGTTGTTGTTGTTTATTTGACATTGTTGTTGTTGTTAGTGGTGTTGTTGTTTATTTGACGTTGTTGTTGTTGTTGTTTATTTGACGTTGTTGTTGTTTATTTGACATTGTTGTTGTTGACATTGTTGTTGTTGTTGTTTATTTGACGTAGTTGTTGTTGTTGACGTTGTTGTTGTTGCTTATTTGACGTTTTTGTTGTTGTTGATGTTGTTGTTGTTGTTTATTTGACGTTGTTGTTGTTGTTGTTTATTTGATGTTGTTGTTGTTGTTATTGTTGTTGTTTATTTGACGTTGTTGTTGTTGTTATTTATTTGATGTTGTTGTTGTTGTTGTTTATTTGACATTGTTGTTGTTGTTGACGTTGTTGTTGTTGTTTATTTGAAATTGTTGTTGTTGTTTATTTGACGTTGTTGTTGTTGTTGTTTATTTGACGTTGTTGTTGTTGTTTATTTGACGTTGTTGTTGTTGTTGTTTATTTGACATTGTTGTTGTTGTTGTTGTTTATTTGACATTGTTGTTGTTGTTGGTGTTGTTGTTTATTTGACGTTGTTTTAGTTGTTGTTGTTTATTTGGCGTTGTTGTTGTTTATTTGACATTGTTGTTGTTGACATTGTTGTTGTTGTTGTTGTTTATTTGACGTAGTTGTTGTTGTTGACGATGTTGTTGTTGTTTATTTGACGTTTTTGTTGTTGTTGATGTTGTTGATGTTGTTGTTTATTTGACGTTGTTGTTGTTGTTGTTGTTTATTTGACGTTGTTGTTGTTGTTGTTATTGTTGTTGTTTATTTGACGTTGTTGTTGTTGTTTATTTGACATAGTTGTTGTTGTTGACGTTGTTGTTGTTGTTTATTTGACGTTTTTGTTGTTGATGATGTTGTTGTTGTTGTTTATTTGACGTTGTTGTTATTGTTTATTTGACGTTGTTGTTGTTGTTGTTTATTTGACGTTGTTGTTGTTATTGTTGTTGTTTATTTGACGTTGTTGTTGTTGTTGTTGTTTATATGATGTTGTTGTTGTTGTTTATTTGACGTTGGTGTTGTTGTTGTTTATTTGACGTTGTTGTTGTTGTTGTTATTTATTTGACGTTGTTGTTGTTGTTATTGTTTATTTGACGTTGTTGTTGTTGTTGTTGTTTATTTGACGTTGTTATTGTTGTTTATTTGACGTTGTTTTTGTTATTTGACGTTGTTGTTGTTGTTGTTGTTGTTGTATTTGTTGTTGTTGTTGTTGCTTATTTGACGTTGTTGTTATTGTTGTTGTTTATTTGACGTTGTTGCTGTTGTTTATTTGACGTTGTTGTTGTTGTTGTTGTTGTTGTTGTTTATTTGATGTTGTTGTTGTTGTTTATTTGACGTTGTTGTTGTTGACGTTGTTGTTGTTGTTGTTTATTTGACGTTGTTATTGTTGTTGCTGTTGTTTATTTGACGTTGTTGTTGTCGTTGTTGTTGTTTTTTTGACGTTGTTGTTGTTGTTGTTGTTTATTTGACGTTGTTGTTATTTATTTGACGTTGTTGTTGTTGTTGTTGTTTATTTGACGTTGTTGTTGTTGTTTATTTGACGTTGTTGTTGTTGAAATTATCCAAGGTTCTCTCAATGTTTGCTGTTGAGGTGGTAATCGCCTATGGTTCTCTCCCCGATCCTGCGGAGGTGGTAATCCCAGATTTCGCTCCACGATTGCTGTTGAAGTTGAAGTTATCCAAGGTTCTCTCAATGTTTGCTGTTGAGGTGGTAATCGCCTATGGTTCTCTCCCCGATACTGCGGAGGTGGTAATCCCAGATTTCGCTCAACAATTGCTGTTGAAGTTGAAGTTATCCAAGGTTCTCTCAATGTTTGCTGTTGAGGTGGTAATCGCCTATGGTTCTCTCCCCGATACCGCGGAGGTGGTAATCCCAGATTTCGCTCAACGATTGCTGTTGAAGTTGAAGTTATCCAAGGTTCTCTCAATGTTTGCTGTTGAGGTGGCAATCGCCTATGGTTCTCTCCCCGATCCTGCGGAGGTGGTAATCCCAGATTTCGCTCAACGATTGCTGTTGAAGTTGAAGTTATCCAAGGTTCTCTCAATGTTTGCTGTTGAGGTGGTAATCGCCTATGGTTCTCTCCCCGATATTGCGGAGGTGGTAATCCCAGATTTCTCTCAACGATTGCTGTTGAAGTTGAAGTTATCCAAGGTTCTCTCAATGTTTGCTGTTGAGGTGGTAATCGCCTATGGTTCTCTCCCCGATACTGCGGAGGTGGTAATCCCAGATTTCGCTCAACGATTGCTGTTGAAGTTGAAGTTATCCAAGGTTCTCTCAATGTTTGCTGTTGAGGTGGTAATCGCCTATGGTTCTCTCCCCGATCCTGCGGAGGTGGTAATCCCAGATTTCGCTCAACGATTGCTGTTGAAGTTGAAGTTATCCAAGGTTCTCTCAATGTTTGCTGTTGAGGTGGTAATCGCCTATGGTTCTCTCCCCGATCCTGCGGAGGTGGTAATTCCAGATTTCGCTCAACGATTGCTGTTGAAGTTGAAGTTATCCAAGGTTCTCTCAATGTTTGCTGTTGAGGTGGTAATCGCCTATGGTTCTCTCCCCGATACTGCGGAGGTGGTAATCCCAGATTTCGCTCAACGATTGCTGTTGAAGTTGAAGTTATCCAAGGTTCTCTCAATGTTTGCTGTTGAGGTGGTAATCGCCTATGGTTCTCTCCCCGATACTGCGGAGGTGGTAATCCCAGATTTCGCTCAACGATTGCTGTTGAAGTTGAAGTTATCCAAGGTTCTCTCAATGTTTGCTGTTGAGGTGGTAATCGCCTATGGTTCTCTCCCCGATCCTGCGGAGGTGGTAATCCCAGATTTCGCTCAACGATTGATGTTGAAGTTGAAGTTATCCAAGGTTCTCTCAATGTTTGCTGTTGAGGTGGTAATCGCCTATGGTTCTCTCCCCGATCCTGCGGAGGTGGTAATTCCAGATTTCGCTCAACGATTGCTGTTGAAGTTGAAGTTATCCAAGGTTCTCTCAATGTTTGCTGTTGAGGTGGTAATCGCCTATGGTTCTCTCCCCGATACTGCGGAGGTGGTAATCCCAGATTTCGCTCAACGATTGCTGTTGAAGTTGAAGTTATCCAAGGTTCTCTCAATGTTTGCTGTTGAGGTGGTAATCGCCTATGGTTCTCTCCCCGATACTGCGGAGGTGGTAATCCCAGATTTCGCTCAACGATTGCTGTTGAAGTTGAAGTTATCCAAGGTTCTCTCAATGTTTGCTGTTGAGGTGGTAATCGCCTATGGTTCTCTCCCCGATCCTGCGGAGGTGGTAATCCCAGATTTCGCTCAACGATTGATGTTGAAGTTGAAGTTATCCAAGGTTCTCTCAATGTTTGCTGTTGAGGTGGTAATCGCCTATGGTTCTCTCCCCGATCCTGCGGAGGTGGTAATCCCAGATTTTGCTCAACGATTGCTGTTGAAGTTGAAGTTATCCAAGGTTCTCTCAATGTTTGCTGTTGAGGTGGTAATCGCCTATGGTTCTCTCCCCGATCCTGCGG
The DNA here is from genome assembly GCA_948472305.1 of Vicia faba. Classification (NCBI taxonomy): domain Eukaryota; kingdom Viridiplantae; phylum Streptophyta; class Magnoliopsida; order Fabales; family Fabaceae; genus Vicia; species Vicia faba. The sequence continues at coordinate 316,189,860 of OX451737.1, forward strand.
AGGTGGTAATCCCAGATTTCGCTCAACGATTGCTGTTGAAGTTGAAGTTATCCAAGGTTCTCTCAATGTTTGCTGTTGAGGTGGTAATCGCCTATGGTTCTCTCCCCGATACTGCGGAGGTGGTAATCCCAGATTTCGCTCAACGATTGCTGTTGAAGTTGAAGTTATCCAAGGTTCTCTCAATGTTTGCTGTTGAGGTGGTAATCGCCTATGGTTCTCTCCCCGATACTGCGGAGGTGGTAATCCCAGATTTCGCTCAACGATTGCTGTTGAAGTTGAAGTTATCCAAGGTTCTCTCAATGTTTGCTGTTGAGGTGGTAATCGCCTATGGTTCTCTCCCCGATCCTGCGGAGGTGGTAATCCCAGATTTCGCTCAACGATTGCTGTTGAAGTTGAAGTTATCCAAGGTTCTCTCAATGTTTGCTGTTGAGGTGGTAATCGCCTATGGTTCTCTCCCCGATCCTGCGGAGGTGGTAATCCCAGATTTCGCTCAAAGATTGCTGTTGAAGTTGAAGTTATCCAAGGTTCTCTCAATGTTTGCTGTTGAGGTGGTAATCGCCTATGGTTCTCTCCCCGATACTGCGGAGGTGGTAATCCCAGATTTCGCTCAACGATTGCTGTTGAAGTTGAAGTTATCCAAGGTTCTCTCAATGTTTGCTGTTGAGGTGGTAATCGCCTATGGTTCTCTCCCCGATACTGCGGAGGTGGTAATCTCAGATTTCGCTCAACCATTGCTGTTGAAGTTGAAGTTATCCAAGGTTCTCTCAATGTTTGCTGTTGAGGTGGTAATCGCCTATGGTTCTCTCCCCGATCCTGCGGAGGTGGTAATCCCAGATTTCGCTCAACGATTGCTGTTGAAGTTGAAGTTATCCAAGGTTCTCTCAATGTTTGCTGTTGAGGTGGTAATCGCCTATGGTTCTCTCCCCGATCCTGTGGAGGTGGTAATCCCAGATTTCGCTCAACGATTATTGTTGAGGTTGAAGTCGCCCAAGATTCTCTCAATGATTACTGTTGAGGTTGAAGTCGCCCAAGATTCTCTCAATGATTACTGTTGAGGTTGAAGTCGCTTATGGTTCTCTCCCCGATACTGCGGAGGTAGTAATCGTCCCCAGATTCTCTCAGCGTTCCTGTTGAGGTTGTAATCATCCAAGGTTCTCTCACCTTTCCTATTGAGGTAGTAATCATCCCTGGTTCATTCATCACCGTTTGAAGCTCCAGATCCAGCTCCTGTAACCAGTCGGGACACATCTATACAAAGCATCTGAAGACCAGCTCCTGCAACATGTCAGGTACTCATTTTTTCTTTTGCAGGTACGCAAGTTCTCGCTAAGAATCTCTTACGCGATCCACATCCAGATGGCATTCATAAGCCCATCCACCTTCCATCATCTCTTAGCATGGCATCTATAAGCCCATCATCCTATCAATCAATCTCCAAATGGCATCTATAAGCCCATTCCATCACACTGCTACTATGTGAGCGCAAATTTCTGGGCACTCTAGTGTTCAATCATCTCCCACCTTCGGATTACGAAAGGCACGTCAGCCAATCTGCATCCTCAGGTTTAAGAAGATTGAACAGGGGCAACTGTTGTACCCCAAAATTTGCCCTCCCATATTCTTCAAGAATTGCCAAGTCAAACCTTCAAAATCTCCCCAAGGGTTGCACAGTTCAAGGGCCTCCTAACAGTCAAAATTAGGGTTTTGGTTCTGACAAAGAAGATGAAGTTTCCAAGGGTCCAATCAAGTCCCACATGCCTATAAACATGGTCAAGCATCCTCATACCAAGTTTCAAGACTTACAGCACAAAATTGCACAGTCAAAAACCCTAATTGCACTACAGTCAACTGTAGGGGCAAAATGGTCATTTGACAGTCAAAAGTTCAAATTTTTGGTCAACATCTCATTTTGAAGCCACAAACATCATTTGATTAATGCTTGATCATGATTCTCAAAGCTTGGCTCAAAGATCATCAAGATGCAAAAGTTTCCAAATTTGGACAGCTGAAAAAGTCAACTGTAAATTGACCAGGGCATAACTTTCACATGGATTATCAGAAAAATTCCATCCAAAGCTCATCTTGAAGAGAAAGACATTTCCTACAACTCCTCTTCACACTTCAAGTCCAAGAAATGCTCTCACAAAAAGTTATCAATTTCAACATTATAGGTCATTTTCAAAAGTCAACAAAAAGGGACTTTAAGTCAAAGGCCATAACTTGGGATTGGTAAACCAAAATGACATGGGACCAAAAACATTGGTTAGAGGACTCAAAGACCTTTCCAAAATGTCCAAGAACATGAGCAAAGCTTAAAAATTGAGCAAGTTATGCCTTGTGGAAGTTGGGAAAGTTTTGGATATTTTGAAAAGTCAACATTGCTTCAAATGACCTAAAATTGCTAATGGGCCTCTTTTTCTTCCACAATTCATCATCCAAGGCATGTGCAAGACCATTTGGCCCAAAGGGAAGTTTTTTTATCATTTTTATTTTATTTATTTGAATTTTTAATTGCTAGAAATTCATTTAATTAATTAAAATATATGAAAAATACTAAACCTACCTTTTTGAATCTTTTTGTGCATAAAATATCTCCAAGATTTCGTGCAAATCAGGTTAGGAAAGAATCAAAGGTGATTGGATATGATTGAAGCCAAAATAGCATGAAAAAATATTTGAAAAGATCTTTGAAAATCAAATCTTGAAAGTCATGAATGCCAAGGTTTTTGGTTGTTTTCTTTGACCTAAATCATTCATACATATATACATATGCCAACCCTATTCAGAAAAGGTCCAAGCTGCGCCATACATAGAAAACACACTTGAGTTTTTTTTGCTTAAAATTTGAAAACTGAAAACAGGGATACAAGGCGATTCAAGGCAAAATAACCATCTCATCACCTTCCTGAGACAGCAAGCAATGTGTCTGAATAGGTTTCCACATTCCTAACACCAAGAATTGGTGAATAGAACTCAAGCTTTGTCACTCTTTTGCATAAATCGTAGCTTGTCATTCATAGCATAATTTTAAATTCTAACGCTTGTTTTGTGTTTCTCTCATGATTCTGAAACTAACCATATGATTTGATTAAGTTTTTGTGCGTTATTGAAGGATTCACCATGAAAGGACATTAGGGTTCCTTGAGTTCTAAATTGGGCGTTTCTCACCATTGTAAAATTAGGACATGCCAATGCCATGAATGGATTCAGCGCGCTTGGACGAAAATAATGAAACCCTCGCGCCTAATTTATGAGGTCATATGGCCTATTCGCTATTTTCAAATATGGCGTATTTTGGGGGGGTTCAAAACCCCCGCTAACCATCTTTTGTTTAAGGAAAAAAACACAAAACGGAGAAGATGATTAGGTGGCCACCATTGATTGGATTATTTGAAAATTCGCGCGAAAAAGGCATTAGCGCGTTGTTGTATTTTATAATCATTGTTTGTTAATTAATATACAGAAACGCGCTCATAGCTCCACTGGTCAAAGGACACACTGGTAACCCCTGGGACCTGGGTTCGAACCCCAGGTCCCCACCCCCTTTCATATTATTTTTCATTTAACGCTCATGTGCAGCTTCAACGCTAAGGACCACCATATGCTCCTCCATCCAACACGCCACTTGGCCAATCTCATCAATCCAAGGGCCCAGATCTGGAGAGCATGGTAAACACAAGTCAACCGTCCCACACGCTGGCATAGAAGTCAACAGAGGCCAATGATTAATGGGCCTAAAATGTTGATTTAACCTCTCAATTGGGGACAGACCCCCCTAGGTTTGCAACATCTTTTCTATTTTATTTTGTTTTTTTATTTTGATTCAATTATTCCTTTTTTAATTCAATTCTTTAATTTAATTATTTTTCATAAAAAACATAAAAAACAATAAAAAATCAGAAAGGACAAAATTAAAATATATTTATTTAATTAATATTTTTTTGTAAATAAAATTCATTAATTAACTTAGTTTTTTTAATTTAGGACTTAATCTTAACATTTTTTTCAATAAAAACCTAAAATGGGTAGAATTAGGGTTTGTAATAATTTTTATCCTTTTTTCTTTTCTTTCATAATAATTAATTATTAAAATATTATTTATAAATCAAGATTGCATGTAAATAATTAGGTTAATTTAGGTTTAACTTTAATACTTTCTTAATAAACGAAAAAACAATTAGAATTAGGGTTAGCATTTTAATTTCAATTAATCTCATTAAATTCTCATAAATACACAAAAAACCAAAAAATAATTTCTTTTTCTTTAATTTAATTAATTTGCTAATAATTTAATTTCATTAAAAAGGGTCCAACGCCCTCGTTTCTAATTTTAATTTAATTCGCATATTTATTCTTTTTTTTCTTAATTATTTATGTACCTCTCCCAAAGCCGTGTAATATATTTCTCGCACTTTACTTTCTTTATTTTCTGTCAAATCGGGTTCTGGAAATTTTACCTTTCTCGCACTTTTACTGTTAATAATGGCATGCAAGAATGAATGACAAAAATAAAAACAAACGCGTAGATCACCTATGACATGACAAGACAAAATAAATGAAAACGACACACAAATCACACACCACCCCTAGGGTACGCCTCACTGTTGCCTTGCCTCGAAAGGTGATCGTCGAGTAGAGGATGTCTTAGTAAGTCCTCATGATCCGGGAACCTGGCATGAGGGTAGCTTCTAAGGTGTCTTCCCATTGCTCTGGTGATCACCATGTCCCGAACCTCGAATTGACCCGAACACTTCCAACGGTGGTGCTACCTACCTCTCAATGGTGGGATGGCACTACTTTAAGGACATTTACACAGACGAATTCCTTAGGGTAGGTAGACGGCTCTAGATACTTGCTCTAATTTCAAAACAAATCAAAAAATACTTTTCACACCGACACCTTTTCAAAAAGCTTTCGAAAGCAAATTTTTCAAACACTCTTGAGGACCGATACAAGAGTCGAACTGGAATTTTCAAAGAAACTTTTTAAAACCCACAGTTGAAAAGCAAACAAACCATTTTTGAAAACACAAATGAGCAAGTATCTAAGAGCCCATGGATAACCATGGATAGAAAGGGTGCTAACACCTTCCCTTCCTATAAATCTACCTCCCGAACCGAGAGAAATCTCTTTAAGGAATTTTTCTGTGCTTATGTCCTTTCCATTTGGAGAAAATAAAAGACGGTGGCGACTCTTGCTTCCGCGACATTTCGCGAACCAGCGTTAAACAGTCAGTTCCAGATCCACCGATCACAGAACTGGCGACTCTGCTGGGGAACTCTTATAAAAGTGAGGTGTACCTTAGGGCTTAGTTCATAACTGTGTTTTCAATTGTATTGCTTTGCTTGCTTTAAATTGTGGGTTGCTTGGGAGTTCTATAGATCCTAACTCGGATCTGGGGATACCTTCTTAGAAAGTAGCAACAAGGCTGTGAGGGAACTGTGCGGGGTATACCGACATGGTTGAAACAGTCTGCTACATTGATGTGGCACTTTGGTGTGTACCGGTAACCCTTGAGTTCAGTCAAGGAGAGTACGGGGCCTCCGCGTGGTGTCGTGAAGCATCAACAGACCTTAGGAACCTTAATTGAACTATCTTGGCCTCTTTAGGGTAGTGAGATAATTGACTTTGGTGCAGTCCGAGGTTGGTTGATACTCGATACTACACTCAATTGAGGGTTGCTTTCCTGGAATATTTCGGTCGCCAGTTCAGTGGCTAAATCGAAACGATGAACAATGAAAGCAATCTGGTGATATTGGGACCCTTAGAACCCGGTTACTTCTAATAGGACAGGTTGAGCCCACCAACTTCAAGAGGGTAATACCCAGACCTCATGCTGGCCTTAAACTCTAAGGGCTTTCTCTTTGTGTGACTTGTGTGCCTTCCAGCTTGACTATTTGCATGCTTGTTATCTGACACTTGAGTTTCTTGCAGGTTTTGTTTATAGTCCTTAATTAGGACTCATAACATGGTTTACTAAGTTCTTTGCAGGTTTTGGTTTGCAGTCCTTAATTAGGACTCATAACAGAGTTTACCAAATTTCTTGCAGGTTTTGTTTATAGTCCTTAATAGGGACACATAACAGAGTGTACTGAGTTTCTTGCAGGTTTTGGTTTGCAGTCCTTAGTTGGGACTCATAACAGGGTTACTCATATTACCCCATGCATAGCATAACATCATACCATTGCATGCATCCTGCATACATCCTAACCCATTTCAAGGATCTCAAGGGCTTGTGATGCAGGTCACGATGAATCAAACATCTAGCAAGGGGCAAAGAGGATTTATTTTCCTCTAGCCAAAGTTGTCAGAGGCTGTGACCCACTTGATATGGTGAGCTCTGACTCCTGAAGAAGGTTCCCTTAACCAAGGTTGCTGGGAAATCAAAACCAGACATGATGACTAAAGTCAGGGGCTATGACCCACTGGATATGGTGAGCCTTTGACCCTGGAAGAAGGACTCTCAATAATATGCAGTTCCTTTAATCAAGCTACCGGATTCGAATTCTAACAAATTTCTTGTTTACCCCGTGAGATCCTTGAAAACATTGCATGCATATCATACATATCGTTGCATAACAGGTACCCTTGTGGCAGGTCACTTACCCTCCTCGCTGTTTATTTCAGCAATGGCTTCCCAACAAGATAACCAAGACCTTCTTGCTCAAGAGACTCGGTTTGGGGAAATCCTCCTGAATCTATCCAAGGGGCAGGAGGAGCTGAGAACACTTCTCATGGAAACTTTTGTCAGGAACAGTGCTGAGGATGAAAGGCTGAAACACCTGCAAGCTGAGATGGATGCATTGAAAGTCCAGATGCTGGGGCAGGTGACTGCCATTCAAGGGTTAGCTCAAAGACAAGATGAGCTCGGGATTCTCGTCAACCAACTGCTTCAGGGTAACCAACTGGGGCAAATGTCTAAGGGTAAAAAGCCAGTCATCGTTCAACCACCTTTGAGACAAGGAGGTAAGAGGAGAGCTCCTCAAATGGCTCCAGTGTCACAAATTCAGCATCAACCTCACCGGCTTCAGCCAGACAAGTCCAGGAGGCAATTTACCCAGCTCAACACGCCGCTGTCTCAAGCCCTACAACACCTGTTGAGACTGAATCTGATTACATTAAGGGACCCTCCTAAGAATCAGAATACAACGTCACCAAAGTATAATCCCAACGCCCGCTGCGCTTATCATTCCGACAGCCCGGGGCATAATACAAACGACTGTTGGTCTCTGAAGAACAAGATTCAGGACCTGATTGACGAAGGAGTAGTGGAATTCACCAAAGATGGTCAGGCAGAATTTTTCTACCATCCCTCCAAGGCTCACCATTTGAAGTGACAAGCCCTGAGATGAAAAGACTTTTGTTCATTCGAATGTTCAAGTTGTAATTTTCTTTTGTTCAAACATTTACTCATGTTAGAACGTTGTTATTTCATTAATGCATCGCATATGTCTGTTCTGAAACAATATATTCGTATTCACTAAATGCAAATTATTTTCATATTTTTTCTGATGTCAACTCTTGATCTAAAATTCTAAGCCTCTTGAGGGAGGATGACGAAAACGATACCAAGATCTACAGTATGCTTTTGAACAGACCCTGCTGATGAGGTACATGCATTGTTTCAATCCCTAAACACTGGAGTTATAAGGATGATAATCCCTTGTCAACCCCTCTGAGCCAAAGAAGTAGGAGTTTTTCGTTTCGAAAATTAAAACCCTTTATCATAACCTGGGGCAGGGTAGTTCTCTCAGTTGATCCAAGTGCATAACAAATGGCACCGAAGAGGTCCTTACAAAAAAAAAAGAAGACAGTGATGATTCCGAATAATCATTAAGAAAGGCAGTCATTATCTTTCAAAATAAAAGCCCAAAAAGTCAAAACCCATGAAGGAGACTTACAAAACTGGGGCATCCCGCTGACTGTAATCCCAAAAAAGGAAACAGTTCAGGCAAAAAAAGAAAGGGATAACAAAAAATCAGACAAGAAAGAGGTCATACAAACCCTCAACAATAACAAAAAGGAATGACTGCCTATTCAGAATAAATCATCAATATCTGAACCATCGTGGGAACATCAGGACAAAGACTCAAACAAGGTCTAACGCACGATCAACTGAGTTTAGGATTGAAGAACATCACGAAGAGCGGGTGGGTACAAATAATTTGAGCCTTTATCCTTTGTTTCTTAAACCGTGAACCAGGCCACGTTATAACCCTTAAAAGTCCTAGCTGAAGCATGGGTTAGTTCGAAAGCATACTGTTACGAAAGGTATCCTGACTCCTTAAGGCCTATGGTAAATACGGAGTTGACATCACGTTTTACAAACATTCACTTGTTTTATGAAAAAGAATTCATTTTCAAAATCTTCAAGACAGACATAAGCTTTGCATTTTTGATATAACATTGTTTGCATATGACTATTTGTTTGAACAGCAGGGAAATCCGCACGACAAACGCCTAATGAACAGAAGTACTTCCAATCAAGGGGCATGGCATGACTATTGTCTATTATCTGGGGCAATTCAGTCAAGATTCGGAGAATCTCTCAAAGGCCAAATAGCCTGGGGCAAATCTCCACCTGAGTCACTTGGGGCACTCCAGCAACGAATCTGGCCTGATCAAACATCTTCCGGTGGCATGGCAAAACACCTCTAACAGGGGCAACTCCCCACATTCTGAGAGCGTGGACATAGTCGAAAAAATATTGCGCATAATCAAAGACCCGCTAGGTTGACACACCTAGGCAAAAACAAGGGCCTCCCGGCGAACCAAAAGGGTTCGGCCCAAAATAAGGGATGAAAATGGAAAAATATGTACACCCGGCAAGTCGAAAACCTGAAAAGGCGGCTTGGGCAAAAATGGGTATCCCGGTGGACTGAAAACCCGAAAGGGCGGTCCAGGCAAAAGTTAGGGATCAAAGCGTACGACTATGTCCTGCCATCTTGTCACCTGCCAACCAGAAGAAGGTTGGTCCATCAACAACTATCAGCACCTCACAGGTCTTCCTCTCCCACCTCAGAAACAGGGGCAATGATGAGTTGTTCAGCGATCTAATTGCTCTGTCCACCAAGGTACCAAGGTAAGTTCAGCTGAAGAACCTAACCAGTACATTTCAATTCCCCAGAGAGTGAGTCAGCAAGTCAATGCACTCTCCCCGAGCAAAGTTACAATCAAACTTAAGGAAGTCGGGTATCTTCCCGCAGACCTCAACATTCCCCAGCAGCATATATACATTCTTAACAAGCATCCCCGGCAGTCTTAGTCTAAAGGTTGTTCCCCGGCGGTATTTCGAACATTCAACAGAGTCACTTCCCTGGCATCTCAAAACTTCCCCAGGAGAATCCAATCCAGCTTCCCCAAGAAAGTTGGAATCCATCTCCCCAAGCGGTAAGCTTATCCCCAGTAGATTCTGGAAGCTTATCCTCGCAGAGCACGAACGCGTCGCCCGACTTTATTCAAAGAGTTATTTCCTTACTAGGATATAACTGGGTTATCCTCATCCAAAAGCCACGGAAAGATCGTCCTCGGTGAAGTCTTCTTATCCCCAGCGAAGTCTATCAACACTTCCAACATAACAATGGTATCCCCAGCGAAGTTACCATCAACAACTCAACAAAGTATCTCTCTCCCCACAGAGTTTTGCTTCCCAGCAAGATCGCTAGAGTACTTTTCTCCCCGCAGAGTTATCATTCGCCAAGTTCATTCCCCAAACGGAGTTATCTTCTCCTACCGGTATTCTTGCAACTATCATCCCCGGCGGAAGCAAAATCTATTCTTCAGCATCAGCCCAGAAGTGACTTCCTGGCACCCGTCAAGGATTTATTTTCCTAAGATGAAAACATAATATTCATAACATCCTCATACATCATAGCATGCATATACGCATCATATCTTACGAATCTCATTTATGTTGAGAACATCATTGCTTGATCCATATCACGCATTGCATATGACTGACCTTTACCTTTCAGGAAAGATTCAGTTAAACTCTCAATCATATTTCAAGACCTAGACCGGTTCAGTTAATCGACTCCAAAGATTTCTTATCCAGTCAAAGGCCTTCTCTGGTCCAGTTAAATCGACCCCAAACAAATTTTTCTGATAAAGACCCAGTTGAAGACATTCCAAGACCAAGACCGATTCAGTTAATCGACTCCAAAGATTTCTTATCCAGTCAAAGGCCTTCTCTTGTCCAGTTAAATCGACCCCAAACAGATTTTTCTGATAAAGACCCAATTGAAGACATTCCAAGACCTAGACTGGTTCAGTTAATCGACCCTAAGATTCTCTATTTCTTATCCAGTCCAAGGCCTTCTCTAGTCCAGCTAAATCGACCCCAGACAGATTTTCTGATAAAGACTCAGTAGAAGTTATCCAAGGTTCTCTCAATGTTTGCTGTTGAGGTGGTAATCGCCTATGGTTCTCTCCCCGATACTACGGAGGTGGTAATCCCAGATTTCGCTCAACGATTGCTGTTGAAGTTGAAGTTATCCAAGGTTCTCTCAATGTTTGCTGTTGAGGTGGTAATCGCCTATGGTTCTCTCCCCGATCCTGCGGAGGTGGTAATCCCAGATTTCGCTCAACGATTGCTGTTGAAGTTGAAGTTATCCAAGGTTCTCTCAATGTTTGCTGTTGAGGTGGTAATCGCCTATGGTTCTCTCCCCGATCCTGCGGAGGTGGTAATCCCAGATTTCGCTCAACGATTGCTGTTGAAGTTGAAGTTATCCAAGGTTCTCTCAATGTTTGCTGTTGAGGTGGTAATCGCCTATGGTTCTCTCCCCGATACTGCGGAGGTGGTAATCCCAGATTTCGCTCAACGATTGCTGTTGAAGTTGAAGTTATCCAAGGTTCTCTCAATGTTTGCTGTTGAGGTGGTAATCACCTATGGTTCTCTCCCCGATACTGCGGATGTGGTAATCCCAGATTTCGCTCAACGATTGCTGTTGAAGTTGAAGTTATCCAAGGTTCTCTCAATGTTTGCTGTTGAGGTGGTAATCACATATGGTTCTCTCCCCGATCCTGCGGAGGTGGTAATCCCAGATTTCGCTCAACGATTGCTGTTGAAGTTGAAGTTATCCAAGGTTCTCTCAATGTTTGCTGTTGAGGTGGTAATCGCCTATGGTTCTCTCCCCGATCCTGCGGAGGTGGTAATCCCAGATTTTGCTCAACGATTGCTGTTGAAGTTGAAGTTATCCAAGGTTCTCTCAATGTTTGCTGTTGAGGTGGTAATCGCCTATGGTTCTCTCCCCGATCCTGCGGAGGTGGTAATCCCAGAATTCTCTCAACGATTGCTGTTGAAGTTGAAGTTATCCAAGGTTCTCTCAATGTTTGCTGTTGAGGTGGTAATCGCCTATGGTTCTCTCCCCGATACTGCGGAGGTGGTAATCCCAGATTTCGCTCAACGATTGCTGTTGAAGTTGAAGTTATCCAAGGTTCTCTCAATGTTTGCTGTTGAGGTGGTAATCGCCTATGGTTCTCTCCCCGATACTGCGGAGGTGGTAATCCCAGATTTCGCTCAACGATTGCTGTTGAAGTTGAAGTTATCCAAGGTTCTCTCAATGTTTGTTGTTGAGGTGGTAATCGCCTATGGTTCTCTCCCCGATACTGCGGAGGTGGTAATCCCAGATTTCGCTCAACGATTGCTGTTGAAGTTGAAGTTATCCAAGGTTCTCTCAATGTTTGCTGTTGAGGTGGTAATCGCCTATGGTTCTCTCCCCGATACTGCGGATGTTGTTGTTGTTGGTGTTGTTGTTTATTTGACGTTGTTGTTGTTGTTGTTTATTTGACGTTGTTTTAGTTGTTGTTGTTTATTTGGCGTTGTTGTTGTTTATTTGACATTGTTGTTGTTGTTGTTTATTTGACGTAGTTGTTGTTGTTGACGTTGTTGTTGTTGCTTATTTGACGTTTTTGTTGTTGTTGTTGATGTTGTTGTTGTTGTTTATTTGACGTTGTTGTTGTTGTTGTTGTTTATTTGACGTTGTTGTTGTTGTTATTGTTGTTGTTTATTTGACGTTGTTGTTGTTGTTGTTTATTTGACGTTGTTGTTGTTCATTTGACGTTGTTGTTGTAGTTTATTTGACGTTGTTGTTGTTATTGATGTTGTTTACTTGACGTTGTTGTTGTTGTTGTTTATTTAATGTTGTTGTTGTTGTTGTTGTTGTTTATTTGACATTGTTGTTGTTGTTGTTGTTGACGTTGTTGTTGTTGTTTATTTGACATTGTTGTTGTTGTTGTTGTTGACGTTGTTGGTGTTGTTGTTTATTTGACGTTGTTGTTGTTGTTTATTTGACGTTGTTTTAGACGTTGTTGTTTATTTGACGTTGTTGTTGTTGTTGTTTATTTAACGTTGTTTTAGATGTTGTTGTTTATTTGACGGTGTTGTTGTTTATTTGACATTGTTGTTGTTGTTGACGTTGTTGTTGTTGTTGTTGTTGTTTATTTGACATTGTTGTTGTTGTTGTTGACGTTGTTGCTGTTGTTGTTTATTTGACGTTATTTTAGTTGTTGTTGTTTATTTGACGTTGTTGTTGTTGTTGTTTATTTGACGTTTTTGTTTTTGACATTGTTGTTGTTGTTATTTATATGACGTTGTTGTTGTTGTTGTTTATTTGACATAGTTGTTGTTGTTGACGTTGTTGTTGTTGTTATTTATTTGACGTTTTTGTTGTTGATGATGTTGTTGTTGTTGTTGTTGTTTATTTGACGTTGTTGTTATTGTTTATTTGACGTTGTTGTTGTTGTTGTTGTTGTTGTTTATTTGACGTTGTTGTTGTTGTTGTTGTTATTGTTGTTATTTATTTGACGTTGTTGTTGTTGTTGTTGTTTATTTGATGTTGTTGTTGTTGTTTATTTGACGTTGGTGTTGTTGTTGTTTATTTGACGTTGTTGTTGTTGTTGTTATTTATTTGACGTTGTTGTTGTTGTTATTGTTTATTTGACGTTGTTGTTGTTGTTGTTGTTTATTTGACGTTGTATTGTTGTTTATTTGACGTTGTTTTTGTTATTTGACGTTGTTGTTGTTGTTGTATTTGTTGTTGTTGTTGTTGCTTATTTGACGTTGTTGTTATTGTTGTTGTTTGTTTGACGTTGTTGCTATTGTTTATTTGACGTTGTTGTTGTTGTAGTTTATTTGATGTTGTTGTTGTTGTTTATTTGACGTTGTTGTTGTTGACGTTGTTGTTGTTGTTGTTTATTTGACGTTGTTATTGTTGTTGTTGTTGTTTATTTGACGTTGTTGTTGTCGTTGTTGTTGTTGTTTATTTGACGTTGTTGTTGTTGTTGTTTATTTGACGTTGTTGTTGTTGTTATTTATTTGACGTTGTTGTTGTTGTTTATTTGACGTTGTTGTTGTTGTTTATTTGACGTTGTTGTTGTTGTTGTTGGTGTTGTTGTTTATTTGACGTTGTTGTTGTTGTTGTTGTTGTTGTTGTTTATTTGACGTTGTTTTAGTTGTTGTTGTTTATTTGGCGTTGTTGTTGTTTATTTGACATTGTTGTTGTTGACATTGTTGTTGTTGTTGTTTATTTGACGTAGTTGTTGTTGTTGACGTTGTTGTTGTTGCTTATTTGACGTTTTTGTTGTTGTTGATGTTGTCGTTGTTGTTGTTTATTTGACGTTGTTGTTGTTGTTGTTGTTTATTTGACGTTGTTGTTGTTGTTATTGTTGTTGTTTATTTGACGTTGTTGTTGTTGTTGTTGTTTATTTGACGTTGTTGTTGTTCATTTGACGTTGTTGTTGTAGTTTATTTGACGTTGTTGTTGTAGTTTATTTGACGTTGTTGTTGTTATTGATGTTGTTTACTTGACGTTGTTGTTGTTGTTTATTTAATGTTGTTGTTGTTGTTTATTTGACATTGTTGTTGTTGTTGACGTTGTGGTTATTGTTTATTTGACATTGTTGTTGTTGTTGTTGACGTTGTAGGTGTTGTTGTTTATTTGACGTTGTTGTTGTAGTTGTTTATTTGACGTTGTTTTAGATGTTGTTGTTTATTTGACGTTGTTGTTGTTGTTGTTGTTGTTGTTGTTTATTTAACGTTGTTTTAGATGTTGTTGTTTATTTGACGGTGTTGTTGTTTATTTGACATTGTTGTTGTTGTTGACGTTGTTGTTGTTATTGTTGTTTATTTGACATTGTTGTTGTTGCTGTTGACGTTGTTGGTGATGTTGTTTATTTGACGTTGTTGTTGTTGTTGGTGTTGTTTATTTGACATTGTTTTAGTTGTTGTTGTTTATTTGACGTTGTTGTTATTGTTGTTTATTTGACGTTGTTGTTGACATTGTTGTTGTTGTTGTTTTTTTGACGTAGTTGTTGTTGTTGACGTTGTTGTTGTTGTTGTTGTTGTTGTTTATTTGACGTTTTTGTTGTTGTTGATGTTGTTGTTGTTGTTTATTTGACGTTGTTGTTATTGTTGTTTATTTGACGTTGTTGTTGTTGTTTATATGACGTTGTTGTTGTTATTGTTGTTGTTTATTTGACGTTGTTGTTGTTGTTGTTTATTTGATGTTGTTGTTGTTGTTGTTTATTTGACATTGTTGTTGTTGTTGACGTTGTTGTTGTTGTTTATTTGACATTGTTATTGTTGTTGTTGTTGACGTTGTTGGTGTTGTTGTTTATTTGACGTTGTTGTTGTTGTTGTTGTTTATTTGATGTTGTTTTAGTTGTTGTTGTTTATTTGACGTTGTTGTTGTTGTTTATTTGACGTTGTTGTTGTTGACATTGTTGTTATTGTTGTTTATTTGACGTTGTTTTTGTTGTTGTTGTTTATTTGGCGTTGTTGTTGTTGTTTATTTGACATTGTTGTTGTTGACATTGTTGTTGTTGTTTATTTGACGTAGTTTTTGTTGTTGACGTTGTTGTTGTTGTTTATTTGACGTTTTTGTTGTTCTTGATGTTGTTGTTGTTGTTGTTTATTTGACGTTGTTGTTGTTGTTTTTGTTTATTTGACGTTGTTGTTGTTGTTGTTCATTTGACGTTGTTGTTGTTGTTTATTTTACGTTGTTGTTGTTATTGATGTTGTTTATTTGACGTTGTTGTTGTTGTTGTTGTTTATTTAATGTTATTGTTGTTGTTATTTATTTGACATTGTTGTTGTTGTTGACGTTGTTGTTGTTGTTGTTTATTTGACATTGTTGTTGTTGTTGTTGTTGACGTTGTTTGTGTTGTTGTTTATTTGACGTTGTTGTTGTTGTTTATTTGACGTTGTTTTAGATGTTGTTGTTTATTTGACGTTGTTGTTGTTGTTGTTGTTGTTGTTTATTTAACGTTGTTTTAGATGTTGTTGTTTATTTGACGGTGTTGTTGTTTATTTGACATTGTTGTTGTTGTTGACGTTGTTGTTGTTGTTGTTTATTTGACATTGTTGTTGTTGTTTATTTGACGTTGTTGTTGTTGTTGTTTATTTGACGTTGTTGTTGTTGTTGTTGTTCATTTGACGTTGTTGTTGTTGTTAATTTGACGTTGTTGTTGTTGTTTATTTAATGTTGTTGTTGTTGTTGTTTATTTGACATTGTTGTTGTTGTTGACGTTGTTGTTGTTGTTTATTTGACATTGTTGTTGTTGTTGTTGTTGACGTTGTTGGTGTTGTTGTTTATTTGACGTTGTTGTTGTTGTTGTTTATTTGACGTTGTTTTAGACGTTGTTGTTTATTTAACGTTGTTGTTGTTGTTGTTGTTGTTGTTTATTTAACGTTGTTTTAGATGTTGTTGTTTATTTGACGGTGTTGTTGTTTATTTGACATTGTTATTGTTGTTGACGTTGTTGTTGTTGTTGTTTATTTGACATTGTTGTTGTTGTTGTTGACGTTGTTGTTGTTGTTGTTTATTTGACGTTGTTTTAGTTGTTGTTGTTTATTTGATGTTGTTGTTGTTGTTGTTTATTTGACGTTTTTGTTTTTGACATTGTTGTTGTTGTTATTTATATGACGTTGTTGTTGTTGTTGTTTATTTGACATAGTTGTTGTTGTTGACGTTGTTGTTGTTGTTGTTTATTTGACGTTTTTGTTGTTGATGATGTTGTTGTTGTTGTTGTTTATTTGACGTTGTTGTTATTGTTTATTTGACGTTGTTGTTGTTGTTGTTGTTTATTTGACGTCGTTGTTGTTGTTGTTATTGTTGTTGTTTATTTGACGTTGTTGTTGTTGTTGTTGTTTATTTGATGTTGTTGTTGTTTATTTGACGTTGGTGTTGTTGTTGTTTATTTGACGTTGTTGTTGTTGTTATTTATTTGACGTTGTTGTTGTTGTTATTGTTTATTTGACGTTGTTGTTGTTGTTGTTGTTGTTGTTTATTTGACGTTGTTATTGTTGTTTATTTGACGTTGTTTTTGTTATTTGACGTTGTTGTTGTTGTTGTTGTTGTTGTATTTGTTGTTGTTGTTGTTGCTTATTTGACGTTGTTGTTATTGTTGTTGTTTATTTGACGTTGTTGTTGTTGTTTATTTGACGTTGTTGTTGTTGTAGTTTATTTGATGTTGTTGTTGTTGTTTATTTGACGTTGTTGTTGTTGACGTTGTTGTTGTTGTTTATTTGACATTGTTATTGTTGTTGTTGTTGTTTATTTGACGTTGTTGTTGTCGTTGTTGTTGTTGTTTATTTGACGTTGTTGTTGTTGTTGTTTATTTGACGTTGTTGTTGTTGTTATTTATTTGACGTTGTTGTTGTTGTTTATTTGACGTTGTTGTTGTTGTTTATTTGACGTTGTTGTTGTTGTTGTTGGTGTTGTTGTTTATTTGACGTTGTTGTTGTTGTTGTTGTTGTTGTTTATTTGACGTTGTTTTAGTTGTTGTTGTTTATTTGGCGTTGTTGTTGTTTATTTGACATTGTTGTTGTTGACATTGTTGTTGTTGTTGTTTATTTGACGTAGTTGTTGTTGTTGACGTTGTTGTTGTTGCTTATTTGACGTTTTTGTTGTTGTTGATGTTGTTGTTGTTGTTTATTTGACGTTGTTGTTGTCGTTGTTTATTTGACGTTGTTGTTGTTGTTATTGTTGTTGTTTATTTGACGTTGTTGTTGTTGTTGTTGTTTATTTGACGTTGTTGTTGTTCATTTGACGTTGTTGTTGTAGTTTATTTGACATTGTTGTTGTTATTGATGTTGTTTACTTGACGTTGTTGTTGTTGTTGTTTATTTAATGTTGTTGTTGTTGTTGTTTATTTGACATTGTTGTTGTTGTTGACGTTGTTGTTATTGTTTATTTGACATTGTTGTTGTTGTTGTTGTTGTTGACGTTGTTGGTGTTGTTGTTTATTTGACGTTGTTGTTGTTGTTGTTTATTTGACGTTGTTTTAGATGTTGTTGTTTATTTGACGTTGTTGTTGTTGTTGTTGTTTATTTAACGTTGTTTTAGATGTTGTTGTTTATTTGACGGTGTTGTTGTTTATTTGACATTGTTGTTGTTGTTGACGTTGTTGTTGTTGTTGTTGTTTATTTGACATTGTTGTTGTTGTTGTTGACGTTGTTGGTGTTGTTGTTTATTTGACGTTGTTGTTGTTGTTTATTTGACGTTGTTTTAGTTGTTGTTGTTTATTTGACGTTGTTGTTATTGTTGTTTATTTGACGTTGTTGTTGACATTGTTGTTGTTGTTGTTTATTTGACGTAGTTGTTGTTGTTGACGTTGTTGTTGTTGTTGTTGTTGTTTATTTGACGTTTTTGTTGTTGTTGATGTTGTTGTTGTTGTTGTTTATTTGACGTTGTTGTTATTGTTGTTTATTTGATGTTGTTGTTGTTGTTTATATGACGTTGTTGTTGTTATTGTTGTTGTTTATTTGACGTTGTTGTTGTTGTTTATTTGATGTTGTTGTTGTTGTTGTTTATTTGACATTGTTGTTGTTGTTGACGTTGTTGTTGTTGTTTATTTGACATTGTTGTTGTTGTTGTTGTTGTTGACGTTGTTGGTGTTGTTGTTTATTTGACGTTGTTGTTGTTGTTGTTGTTTATTTGATGTTGTTTTAGTTGTTGTTGTTTATTTGACGTTGTTGTTGTTGTTGTTTATTTGACGTTGTTGTTGTTGTTTATTTGACGTTGTTGTTGTTGACATTGTTGTTGTTGTTGTTTATTTGACGTTGTTTTTGTTGTTGTTGTTTATTTGGCGTTGTTGTTGTTGTTTATTTGACATTGTTGTTGTTGACATTGTTGTTGTTGTTTATTTGACGTAGTTTTTGTTGTTGACGTTGTTGTTGTTGTTTATTTGACGTTTTTGTTGTTCTTGATGTTGTTGTTGTTGTTGTTTATTTGACGTTGTTGTTGTTGTTTTTGTTTATTTGACGTTGTTGTTGTTGTTGTTCATTTGACATTGTTGTTGTTGTTTATTTTACGTTGTTGTTGTTATTGATGTTGTTTATTTGACGTTGTTGTTGTTGTTGTTGTTTATTTAATGTTATTGTTGTTGTTATTTATTTGACATTGTTGTTGTTGTTGACGTTGTTGTTGTTGTTGTTTATTTGACATTGTTGTTGTTGTTGTTGTTGACGTTGTTGGTGTTGTTGTTTATTTGACGTTGTTGTTGTTGTTTATTTGACGTTGTTTTAGATGTTGTTGTTTATTTGACGTTGTTGTTGTTGTTGTTGTTGTTGTTGTTGTTGTTTATTTAACGTTGTTTTAGATGTTGTTATTTATTTGACGGTGTTGTTGTTTATTTGACATTGTTGTTGTTGTTGACGTTGTTGTTGTTGTTGTTTATTTGACATTGTTGTTGTTGTTTATTTGACGTTGTTGTTGTTGTTGTTGTTTATTTGACGTTGTTGTTGTTGTTGTTGTTCATTTGACGTTGTTGTTGTTGTTAATTTGACGTTGTTGTTGTTATTGATGTTGTTTATTTGACGTTGTTGTTGTTGTTGTTTCTTTAATGTTGTTGTTGTTGTTTATTTGACATTGTTGTTGTTGTTGACGTTGTTGTTGTTGTTTATTTGACATTGTTGTTGTTGTTGTTGTTGACGTTGTTGGTGTTGTTGTTTATTTGACGTTGTTGTTGTTGTTTATTTGACGTTGTTTTAGACGTTGTTGTTTATTTGACGTTGTTGTTGTTGTTGTTGTTGTTTATTTAACGTTGTTTTAGATGTTGTTGTTTATTTGACAATGTTGTTGTTTATTTGACATTGTTATTGTTGTTTACGTTGTTGTTGTTGTTGTTTATTTGACATTGTTGTTGTTGTTGTTGTTGTTGACGTTGTTGGTGTTGTTGTTTATTTGACGTTGTTTTAGTTGTTGTTGTTTATTTGACGTTGTTGTTGTTGTTGTTTATTTGACGTTTTTGTTTTTGATATTGTTGTTGTTGTTATTTATATGACGTTGTTGTTGTTGTTGTTTATTTGACATAGTTGTTGTTGTTGACGTTGTTGTTGTTGTTGTTGTTTATTTGACGTTTTTGTTGTTGATGATGTTGTTGTTGTTGTTGTTTATTTGACGTTGTTGTTATTGTTTATTTGACGTTGTTGTTGTTGTTGTTTATTTGACGTTGTTGTTGTTGTTGTTGTTATTGTTGTTGTTTATTTGACGTTGTTGTTGTTGTTGTTGTTTATTTGATGTTGTTGTTGTTGTTTATTTGACGTTGGTGTTGTTGTTGTTTATTTGACGTTGTTGTTGTTGTTGTTATTTATTTGACGTTGTTGTTGTTGTTATTGTTTATTTGACGTTGTTGTTGTTGTTGTTGTTGTTTATTTGACGTTGTTATTGTTGTTTATTTGACGTTGTTTTTGTTATTTGACGTTGTTGTTGTTGTTGTATTTGTTGTTGTTGTTGTTGCTTATTTGACGTTGTTGTTATTGTTGTTGTTTATTTGACGTTGTTGCTGTTGTTTATTTGACGTTGTTGTTGTTGTTGTTTATTTGATGTTGTTGTTGTTGTTTATTTGACGTTGTTGTTGTTGACGTTGTTGTTGTTGTTGTTGTTTATTTGACGTTGTTATTGTTGTTGCTGTTGTTTATTTGACGTTGTTATTGTCGTTGTTGTTGTTTATTTGACGTTGTTGTTGTTGTTGTTGTTTATTTGACGTTGTTGTTGTTGTTATTTATTTGACGTTGTTGTTGTTGTTTATTTGACGTTGTTGTTGTTGTTGTTTATTTGACGTTGTTGTTGTTGTTGTTGTTTATTTGACGTTGTTGTTGTTGTTGTTGTTTATTTGACATTGTTGTTGTTGTTATTGACATTGTTGTTGTTGTTTATTTGACATTGTTGTTGTTGTTGTTGTTGGTGTTGTTGTTTATTTGACGTTGTTGTTGTTGTTGTTGTTGTTTATTTGACGTTGTTTTAGTTGTTGTTGTTTATTTGGCGTTGTTGTTGTTTATTTGACATTGTTGTTGTTGTTGTTTATTTGACGTAGTTGTTGTTGTTGACGTTGTTGTTGTTGCTTATTTGACGTTTTTGTTGTTGTTGATGTTGTTGTTGTTGTTTATTTGACGTTGTTGTTGTTGTTGTTGTTTATTTGACGTTGTTGTTGTTGTTGTTGTTTATTTGACGTTGTTGTTGTTGTTGTTTATTTGACGTTGTTGTTGTTCATTTGACGTTGTTGTTGTAGTTTATTTGACGTTGTTGTTGTTATTGATGTTGTTTACTTGACGTTGTTGTTGTTGTTGTTGTTGTTTATTTGACATTGTTGTTGTTGTTGACGTTGTTGTTATTGTTTATTTGACATTGTTGTTGTTGTTGTTGTTGTTGACGTTGTTGGTGTTGTTGTTTATTTGACGTTGTTGTTGTTGTTGTTTATTTGACGTTGTTTTAGATGTTGTTGTTTATTTGACGTTGTTGTTGTTGTTGTTGTTTATTTAACGTTGTTTTAGATGTTGTTGTTTATTTGACGGTGTTGTTGTTTATTTGACATTGTTGTTGTTGTTGACGTTGTTGTTGTTGTTGTTTATTTGACATTGTTGTTGTTGTTGTTGACGTTGTTGGTGTTGTGTTTTATTTGACGTTGTTGTTGTTTATTTGACGTTGTTTTAGTTGTTGTTGTTTATTTGACGTTGTTGTTATTGTTGTTTATTTGACGTTGTTGTTGACATTGTTGTTGTTGTTGTTTATTTGACGTAGTTGTTGTTGTTGACGTTGTTGTTGTTGTTGTTGTTGTTGTTTATTTGACGTTTTTGTTGTTGTTGATGTTGTTGATGTTGTTGTTGTTTATTTGACGTTGTTGTTATTGTTGTTTATTTGACGTTGTTGTTGTTGTTTATATGACGTTGTTGTTGTTATTGTTGTTGTTTATTTCACGTTGTTGTTGTTGTTGTTTATTTGATGTTGTTGTGGTTGTTGTTTATTTGACATTGTTGTTGTTGTTGACGTTGTTGTTGTTGTTGTTTATTTGACATTGTTGTTGTTGTTGTTGACGTTGTTGGTGTTGTTGTTTATTTGACGTTGTTGTTGTTGTTGTTTATTTGATGTTGTTTTAGTTGTTGTTGTTTATTTGACGTTGTTGTTGTTGTTTATTTGCCGTTGTTGTTGTTGTTTATTTGACGTTGTTGTTGTTGACATTGTCGTTGTTGTTGTTGTTTATTTGACGTTGTTTTTGTTGTTGTTGTTTATTTGGCGTTGTTGTTGTTGTTTATTTGACATTGTTGTTGTTGACATTGTTGTTGTTGTTTATTTGACGTAGTTTTTGTTGTTGACGTTGTTGTTGTTGTTGTTTATTTGACGTTGTTGTTGTTGTTTTTGTTGTTGTTGTTTATTTGACGTTGTTGTTGTTGTTTTTGTTTATTTGACGTTGTTGTTGTTGTTGTTCATTTGACGTTGTTGTTGTTGTTTATTTTACATTGTTGTTGTTATTGATGTTGTTTATTTGACGTTGTTGTTGTTGTTGTTTATTTAATGTTGTTGTTGTTGTTATTTATTTGACATTGTTGTTGTTGTTGACGTTGTTGTTGTTGTTTATTTGACATTGTTGTTGTTGTTGTTGTTGACGTTGTTGGTGTTGTTGTTTATTTGACGTTGTTGTTGTTGTTTATTTGACGTTGTTTTAGATGTTGTTGTTTATTTGACGTTGTTGTTGTTGTTGTTGTTGTTGTTTATTTAACGTTGTTTTAGATGTTGTTGTTTATTTGACGGTGTTGTTGTTTATTTGACATTGTTGTTGTTGTTGACGTTGTTGTTGTTGTTGTTTATTTAATGTTGTTGTTGTTGTTTATTTGACATTGTTGTTGTTGTTGACGTTGTTGTTGTTGTTTATTTGACATTGTTGTTGTTGTTGTTGACGTTGTTGGTGTCGTTGTTTATTTGACGTTGTTGTTGTTGTTTATTTGACGTTGTTTTAGACGTTGTTGTTTATTTGACGTTGTTGTTGTTGTTGTTGTTTATTTAACGTTGTTTTAGATGTTGTTGTTTATTTGACGGTGTTGTTGTTTATTTGACATTGTTGTTGTTGTTGACGTTGTTGTTGTTGGTGTTGTTTATTTGACATTGTTGTTGTTGTTGTTGTTGTTGACGTTGTTGGTGTTGTTGTTTATTTGACGTTGTTTTAGTTGTTGTTGTTTATTTGACGTTGTTGTTGTTGTTGTTTATTTGACGTTTTTGTTTTTGACATTGTTGTTGTTGTTATTTATATGACGTTGTTGTTGTTGTTTATTTGACATAGTTGTTGTTGTTGACGTTGTTGTTGTTGTTGTTGTTTATTTGACGTTTTTGTTATTGATGATGTTGTTGTTGTTGTTGTTTATTTGACGTTGTTGTTATTGTTTATTTGACGTTGTTGTTGTTGTTGTTGTTTATTTGATGTTGTTGTTGTTGTTGTTATTGTTGTTGTTTATTTAACGTTGTTGTTGTTGTTGTTTATTTGATGTTGTTGTTGTTGTTTATTTGACGTTGGTGTTGTTGTTGTTTATTTGACGTTGTTGTTGTTGTTATTTATTTGACGTTGTTGTTGTTGTTATTGTTTATTTGACGTTGTTGTTGTTGTTGTTGTTGTTTATTTGACGTTGTTTTTGTTATTTGACGTTGTTGTTGTTGTTGTATTTGTTGTTGTTGTTGTTGCTTATTTGACGTTGTTGTTATTGTTGTTGTTTAATTGACGTTGTTGCTGTTGTTTATTTGACGTTGTTGTTGTTGTTGTTTATTTGATGTTATTGTTGTTGTTTATTTGACGTTGTTGTTGTTGACGTTGTTGTTGTTGTTGTTTATTTGACGTCGTTATTGTTGTTGCTGTTGTTTATTTGACGTTGTTGTTGTCGTTGTTGTTGTTTATTTGACGTTGTTGTTGTTGTTGTTTATTTGACGTTGTTGTTGTTGTTATTTATTTGACGTTGTTGTTGTTTATTTGACATTGTTGTTGTTGTTTATTTGACGTTGTTGTTGTTGTTGTTTATTTGACGTTGTTGTTGTTGTTGTTTATTTGACATTGTTGTTGTTGTTGTTGACATTGTTGTTGTTGTTGTTTATTTGACATTGTTGTTGTTGTTGTTGTTGTTGGTGTTGTTGTTTATTTGACGTTGTTGTTGTTGTTGTTTATTTGACGTTGTTTTAGTTGTTGTTGTTTATTTGGCGTTGTTGTTGTTTATTTGACATTGTTGTTGTTGACATTGTTGTTGTTGTTGTTTATTTGACGTAGTTGTTGTTGTTGACGTTGTTGTTGTTGCTTATTTGACGTTTTTGTTGTTGTTGTTGATGTTGTTGTTGTTGTTTATTTGACGTTGTTGTTGTTGTTGTTGTTTATTTGACGTTGTTGTTGTTGTTATTGTTGTTGTTTATTTGACGTTGTTGTTGTTGTTGTTTATTTGACGTTGTTGTTGTTCATTTGACGTTGTTGTTGTAGTTTATTTGACGTTGTTGTTGTTATTGATGTTGTTTACTTGACGTTGTTGTTGTTGTTGTTTATTTAATGTTGTTGTTGTTGTTGTTGTTTATTTGACATTGTTGTTGTTGTTGACGTTGTTGTTGTTGTTGTTGTTTATTTGACATTGTTGTTGTTGTTGTTGACGTTGTTGGTGTTGTTGTTTATTTGACGTTGTTGTTGTTGTTGTTGTTGTTTATTTGACGTTGTTTTAGTTGTTGTTGTTTATTTGACGTTGTTGTTATTGTTGTTTATTTGACGTTGTTGTTGACATTGTTGTTGTTGTTGTTTATTTGACGTAGTTGTTGTTGTTGACGTTGTTGTTGTTGTTGTTGTTTATTTGACGTTTTTGTTGTTGTTGATGTTGTTGTTGTTGTTGTTTATTTGACGTTGTTGTTATTGTTGTTTATTTGACGTTGTTGTTGTTGTTTATATGACGTTGTTGTTGTTATTGTTGTTGTTTATTTGACGTTGTTGTTGTTGTTGTTTATTTGATGTTGTTGTTGTTGTTGTTTATTTGACATTGTTGTTGTTGTTGACGTTGTTGTTGTTGTTTATTTGACATTGTTGTTGTTGTTGTTGTTGACGTTGTTGGTGTTGTTGTTTATTTGACGTTGTTGTTGTTGTTGTTGTTGTTTATTTGATGTTGTTTTAGTTGTTGTTGTTTATTTGACGTTGTTGTTGTTGTTGTTTATTTGACGTTGTTGTTGTTGTTTATTTGACGTTGTTGTTGTTGACATTGTTGTTGTTGTTGTTTATTTGACGTTGTTTTTGTTGTTGTTGTTTATTTGGCGTTGTTGTTGTTGTTTATTTGACATTGTTGTTGTTGACATTGTTGTTGTTGTTTATTTGACGTAGTTTTTGTTGTTGACGTTGTTGTTGTTGTTTATTTGACGTTTTTGTTGTTCTTGATGTTGTTGTTGTTGTTGTTTATTTGACGTTGTTGTTGTTGTTTTTGTTTATTTGACGTTGTTGTTGTTGTTGTTCATTTGACGTTGTTGTTGTTGTTTATTTTACGTTGTTGTTGTTATTGATGTTGTTTATTTGACGTTGTTGTTGTTGTTGTTGTTTATTTAATGTTATTGTTGTTGTTATTTATTTGACATTGTTGTTGTTGTTGACGTTGTTGTTGTTGTTGTTTATTTGACATTGTTGTTGTTGTTGTTGTTGACGTTGTTGGTGTTGTTGTTTATTTGACGTTGTTGTTGTTGTTTATTTGACGTTGTTTTAGATGTTGTTGTTTATTTGACGTTGTTGTTGTTGTTGTTGTTGTTGTTGTTGTTGTTGTTGTTGTTGTTGTTTATTTATTGTTGTTTTAGATGTTGTTATTTATTTGACGGTGTTGTTGTTTATTTGACATTGTTGTTGTTGTTGACGTTGTTGTTGTTGTTGTTTATTTGACATTGTTGTTGTTGTTTATTTGACGTTGTTGTTGTTGTTGTTGTTTATTTGACGTTGTTGTTGTTGTTGTTGTTCATTTGACGTTGTTGTTGTTGTTATTTTGACGTTGTTGTTGTTATTGATGTTGTTTATTTGACGTTGTTGTTGTTGTTGTTTATTTAATGTTGTTGTTGTTGTTGTTTATTTGACATTGTTGTTGTTGTTGACGTTGTTGTTGTTGTTTATTTGACATTGTTGTTGTTGTTGTTGTTGACGTTGTTGGTGTTGTTGTTTATTTGTCGTTGTTGTTGTTTATTTGACGTTGTTTTAGACGTTGTTGTTTATTTGACGTTGTTGTTGTTGTTGTTGTTTATTTAACGTTGTTTTAGATGTTGTTGTTTATTGGACAGTGTTGTTGTTTATTTGACATTGTTATTGTTGTTGACGTTGTTGTTGTTGTTGTTTATTTGACATTGTTGTTGTTGTTGTTGTTGACGTTGTTGGTGTTGTTGTTTATTTGACGTTGTTTTAGTTGTTGTTGTTTATTTGACGTTGTTGTTGTTGTTGTTTATTTGACGTTTTTGTTTTTGACATTGTTGTTGTTGTTATTTATATGACGTTGTTGTTGTTGTTGTTTATTTGACATAGTTGTTGTTGTTGACGTTGTTGTTGTTGTTGTTGTTTATTTGACGTTTTTGTTGTTGATGATGTTGTTGTTGTTGTTGTTTATTTGACGTTGTTGTTATTGTTTATTTGACGTTGTTGTTGTTGTTGTTTATTTGACGTTGTTGTTGTTGTTGTTGTTATTGTTGTTGTTTATTTGACGTTGTTGTTGTTGTTGTTGTTGTTTATTTGATGTTGTTGTTGTTGTTTATTTGACGTTGGTGTTGTTGTTGTTTATTTGACGTTGTTGTTGTTGTTGTTATTTATTTGACGTTGTTGTTGTTGTTATTGTTTATTTGACGTTGTTGTTGTTGTTGTTGTTTATTTGACGTTGTTATTGTTGTTTATTTGACGTTGTTTTTGTTATTTGACGTTGTTGTTGTTGTTGTATTTGTTGTTGTTGTTGTTGCTTATTTGACGTTGTTGTTATTGTTGTTGTTTATTTGACGTTGTTGCTGTTGTTTATTTGACGTTGTTGTTGTTGTTTATTTGATGTTGTTGTTGTTGTTTATTTGACGTTGTTGTTGTTGATGTTGTTGTTGTTGTTGTTTATTTGACGTTGTTATTGTTGTTGCTGTTGTTTATTTGACGTTGTTATTGTCGTTGTTGTTGTTTATTTGACGTTGTTATTGTTGTTGTTGTTTATTTGACGTTGTTGTTGTTGTTATTTATTTGACGTTGTTGTTGTTGTTTATTTGACGTTGTTGTTGTTGTTGTTTATTTGACGTTGTTGTTGTTGTTGTTGTTTATTTGACGTTGTTGTTGTTGTTGTTTATTTGACATTGTTGTTGTTGTTATTGACATTGTTGTTGTTGTTTATTTGACATTGTTGTTGTTGTTGTTGTTTATTTGACGTTGTTGTTGTTGTTTATTTGACGTTGTTGTTGTTGTTTATTTGACGTTGTTGTTGTTGTTGTTGGTGTTGTTGTTTATTTGACGTTGTTGTTGTTGTTGTTGTTGTTGTTGTTTATTTGACGTTGTTTTAGTTGTTGTTGTTTATTTGGCGTTGTTGTTGTTTATTTGACATTGTTGTTGTTGACATTGTTGTTGTTGTTGTTTATTTGACGTAGTTGTTGTTGTTGACGTTGTTGTTGTTGCTTATTTGACGTTTTTGTTGTTGTTGATGTTGTTGTTGTTGTTTATTTGACGTTGTTGTTGTTGTTATTGTTTATTTGACGTTGTTGTTGTTGTTGTTGTTGTTGTTGTTGTTTATTTGACGTTGTTGTTGTTGTTTATTTGACGTTGTTGTTGTTCATTTGACGTTGTTGTTGTAGTTTATTTGACGTTGTTGTTGTTATTGATGTTGTTTACTTGACGTTGTTGTTGTTGTTGTTGTTGTTGTTTATTTGACATTGTTGTTGTTGTTGACGTTGTTGTTATTGTTTATTTGACATTGTTGTTGTTGTTGTTGTTGTTGACGTTGTTGGTGTTGTTGTTTATTTGACGTTGTTGTTGTTGTTGTTTATTTGACGTTGTTTTAGATGTTGTTGTTTATTTGACGTTGTTGTTGTTGTTGTTGTTTATTTAACGTTGTTTTAGATGTTGTTGTTTATTTGACGGTGTTGTTGTTTATTTGACATTGTTGTTGTTGTTGACGTTGTTGTTGTTGTTGTTTATTTGACATTGTTGTTGTTGTTGTTGACGTTGTTGGTGTTGTTGTTTATTTGACGTTGTTGTTGTTGTTGTTTATTTGACGTTGTTTTAGTTGTTGTTGTTTATTTGACGTTGTTGTTATTGTTGTTTATTTGACGTTGTTGTTGACATTGTTGTTGTTGTTGTTTATTTGACGTAGTTGTTGTTGTTGACGTTGTTGTTGTTGTTGTTGTTGTTTATTTGACGTTTTTGTTGTTGTTGATGTTGTTGTTGTTGTTGTTGTTTATTTGACGTTGTTGTTATTGTTGTTTATTTGACGTTGTTGTTGTTGTTTATATGACGTTGTTGTTGTTATTGTTGTTGTTTATTTCACGTTGTTGTTGTTGTTGTTGTTTATTTGATGTTGTTGTGGTTGTTGTTTATTTGACATTGTTGTTGTTGTTGACGTTGTTGTTGTTGTTGTTTATTTGACATTGTTGTTGTTGTTGTTGACGTTGTTGGTGTTGTTGTTTATTTGACGTTGTTGTTGTTGTTGTTTATTTGATGTTGTTTTAGTTGTTGTTGTTTATTTGACGTTGTTGTTGTTGTTGTTTATTTGACGTTGTTGTTGTTGTTTATTTGACGTTGTTGTTGTTGACATTGTTGTTGTTGTTGTTGTTTATTTGACGTTGTTTTTGTTGTTGTTGTTTATTTGGCGTTGTTGTTGTTGTTTATTTGACATTGTTGTTGTTGACATTGTTGTTGTTGTTTATTTGACGTAGTTTTTGTTGTTGACGTTGTTGTTGTTGTTGTTTATTTGACGTTTTTGTTGTTCTTGATGTTGTTGTTGTTGTTGTTGTTTATTTGACGTTGTTGTTGTTGTTTTTGTTTATTTGACGTTGTTGTTGTTGTTGTTCATTTGACGTTGTTGTTGTTGTTGTTTATTTTACGTTGTTGTTGTTATTGATGTTGTTTATTTGACGTTGTTGTTGTTGTTGTTTATTTAATGTTGTTGTTGTTGTTATTTATTTGACATTGTTGTTGTTGTTGACGTTGTTGTTGTTGTTTATTTGACATTGTTGTTGTTGTTGTTGTTGTTTATTTAACGTTGTTTTAGATGTTGTTGTTTATTTGACGGTGTTGTTGTTTATTTGACATTGTTGTTGTTGTTGACGTTGTTGTTGTTGTTGTTTATTTAATGTTGTTGTTGTTGTTTATTTGACATTGTTGTTGTTGTTGACGTTGTTGTTGTTGTTTATTTGACATTGTTGTTGTTGTTGACGTTGTTGGTGTCGTTGTTTATTTGACGTTGTTGTTGTTGTTTATTTGACGTTGTTTTAGACGTTGTTGTTTATTTGACGTTGTTGTTGTTGTTGTTGTTTATTTAACGTTGTTTTAGATGTTGTTGTTTATTTGACGGTGTTGTTGTTTATTTGACATTGTTGTTGTTGTTGACGTTGTTGTTGTTGGTGTTGTTTATTTGACATTGTTGTTGTTGTTGTTGTTGTTGTTGACGTTGTTGGTGTTGTTGTTTATTTGACGTTGTTTTAGTTGTTGTTGTTTATTTGACGTTATTGTTGTTTTTGTTTTTGACATTGTTGTTGTTGTTATTTATATGACGTTGTTGTTGTTGTTTATTTGACATAGTTGTTGTTGTTGACGTTGTTGTTGTTGTTGTTGTTTATTTGACGTTTTTGTTATTGATGATGTTGTTGTTGTTGTTGTTTATTTGACGTTGTTGTTATTGTTTATTTGACGTTGTTGTTGTTGTTGTTGTTTATTTGATGTTGTTGTTGTTGTTGTTATTGTTGTTATTTATTTGACGTTGTTGTTGTTGTTGTTTATTTGATGTTGTTGTTGTTGTTTATTTGACGTTGGTGTTGTTGTTGTTTATTTGACGTTGTTGTTGTTGTTGTTATTTATTTGACGTTGTTGTTGTTGTTATTGTTTATTTGACGTTGTTGTTGTTGTTGTTGTTTATTTGACGTTGTTTTTGTTATTTGACGTTGTTGTTGTTGTTGTATTTGTTGTTGTTGTTGTTGCTTATTTGACGTTGTTGTTATTGTTGTTGTTTAATTGACGTTGTTGCTGTTGTTTATTTGACGTTGTTGTTGTTGTTGTTTATTTGATGTTATTGTTGTTGTTTATTTGACGTTGTTGTTGTTGACGTTGTTGTTGTTGTTGTTGTTTATTTGACGTCGTTATTGTTGTTGCTGTTGTTTATTTGACGTTGTTGTTGTCGTTGTTGTTGTTTATTTGACGTTGTTGTTGTTGTTGTTTATTTGACGTTGTTGTTGTTGTTATTTATTTGACGTTGTTGTTGTTTATTTGACATTGTTGTTGTTGTTTATTTGACGTTGTTGTTATTGTTGTTTATTTGACGTTGTTGTTGTTGTTGTTTATTTGACATTGTTGTTGTTGTTGTTGACATTGTTGTTGTTGTTTATTTGACATTGTTGTTGTTATTGTTGTTGGTGTTGTTGTTTATTTGACGTTGTTGTTGTTGTTGTTTATTTGACGTTGTTTTAGTTGTTGTTGTTTATTTGGCGTTGTTGTTGTTTATTTGACATTGTTGTTGTTGACATTGTTGTTGTTGTTGTTTATTTGACGTAGTTGTTGTTGTTGACGTTGTTGTTGTTGCTTATTTGACGTTTTTGTTGTTGTTGTTGATGTTGTTGTTGTTGTTTATTTGACGTTGTTGTTGTTGTTGTTGTTTATTTGACGTTGTTGTTGTTGTTATTGTTGTTGTTTATTTGACGTTGTTGTTGTTGTTGTTGTTTATTTGACGTTGTTGTTGTTCATTTGACGTTGTTGTTGTAGTTTATTTGACGTTGTTGTTGTTATTGATGTTGTTTACTTGACGTTGTTGTTGTTGTTGTTTATTTAATGTTGTTGTTGTTGTTGTTGTTTATTTGACATTGTTGTTGTTGTTGTTGTTGACGTTGTTGTTGTTGTTTATTTGACATTGTTGTTGTTGTTGTTGTTGTTGTTGACGTTGTTGGTGTTGTTGTTTATTTGACGTTGTTGTTGTTGTTGTTGTTGTTGTTTATTTGACGTTGTTTTAGATGTTGTTGTTTATTTGACGTTGTTGTTGTTGTTGTTGTTTATTTAACATTGTTTTAGATGTTGTTGTTTATTTGACGGTGTTGTTGTTTATTTGACATTGTTGTTGTTGTTGACGTTGTTGTTGTTGTTTATTTGACATTGTTGTTGTTGTTGTTGACATTGTTGTTGTTGTTGTTTATTTGACGTAGTTGTTGTTGTTGACGTTGTTGTTGTTGTTGTTGTTGTTTATTTGACGTTTTTGTTGTTGTTGATGTTGTTGTTGTTGTTGTTTATTTGACGTTGTTGTTATTGTTGTTTATTTGACGTTGTTGTTGTTGTTTATATGACGTTGTTGTTGTTATTGTTGTTGTTTATTTGACGTTGTTTTTGTTGTTGTTTATTTGATGTTGTTGTTGTTGTTTATTTGACATTGTTGTTGTTGTTGACGTTGTTGTTGTTTATTTGACATTGTTGTTGTTGTTGTTGACGTTGTTGGTGTTGTTGTTTATTTGATGTTGTTGTTGTTGTTGTTTATTTGATGTTGTTTTAGTTGTTGTTGTTTATTTGACGTTGTTGTTGTTGTTGTTTATTTGACGTTGTTGTTGTTGTTTATTTGACGTTGTTGTTGTTGACATTGTTGTTGTTGTTGTTGTTTATTTGACGTTGTTTTTGTTGTTGTTGTTTATTTGGCGTTGTTGTTGTTGTTTATTTGACATTGTTGTTGTTGACATTGTTGTTGTTGTTTATTTGACGTAGTTTTTGTTGTTGACGTTGTTGTTGTTGTTTATTTGACGTTTTTGTTGTTCTTGATGTTGTTGTTGTTGTTGTTTATTTGACGTTGTTGTTGTTGTTTTTGTTTATTTGACGTTGTTGTTGTTGTTGTTCATTTGACGTTGTTGTTGTTGTTGTTGTTTATTTTACGTTGTTGTTGTTATTGATGTTGTTTATTTGACGTTGTTGTTGTTGTTGTTTATTTAATGTTGTTGTTGTTGTTATTTATTTGACATTGTTGTTGTTGTTGACGTTGTTGTTGTTGTTTATTTGACATTGTTGTTGTTGTTGTTGTTGTTGACGTTGTTGGTGTTGTTGTTTATTTGACATTGTTGTTGTTGTTTATTTGACGTTGTTTTAGATGTTGTTGTTTATTTGACGTTGTTGTTATTATTGTTGTTGTTGTTGTTGTTATTGTTGTTGTTGTTGTTTATTTAACGTTGTTTTAGATGTTGTTGTTTATTTGACGGTGTTGTTGTTTATTTGACATTGTTGTTGTTGTTGACGTTGTTGTTGTTGTTGTTTATTTGACATTGTTGTTGTTGTTGACGTTGTTGGTGTTGTTGTTTATTTGACGTTGTTGTTGTTGTTGTTGTTGTTCATTTGACGTTGTTGTTGTTGTTTATTTGACGTTGTTGTTGTTATTGATGTTGTTTATTTGACGTTGTTGTTGTTGTTGTTTATTTAATGTTGTTGTTGATGTTGTTTATTTGACATTGTTGTTGTTGTTTACGTTGTTGTTGTTGTTTATTTGACATTGTTGTTGTTGTTGTTGTTGACGTTGTTGGTGTCGTTGTTTATTTGATGTTGTTGTTGTTGTTTATTTGACGTTGTTTTAGACGTTGTTGTTTATTTGACGTTGTTGTTGTTGTTGTTGTTGTTGTTGTTTATTTAACGTTGTTTTAGATGTTGTTGTTTATTTGACGGTGTTGTTGTTTATTTGACATTGTTGTTGTTGTTGACGTTGTTGTTGTTGTTGTTGTTTATTTGACATTGTTGTTGTTGTTGTTGTTGACGTTGTTGGTGTTGTTGTTTATTTGACGTTGTTTTAGTTGTTGTTGTTTATTTGACGTTGTTGTTGTTGTTGTTTATTTGACGTTTTTGTTTTTGACATTGTTGTTGTTGTTATTTATATGACGTTGTTGTTGTTGTTTATTTGACATAGTTGTTGTTGTTGACGTTGTTGTTGTTGTTGTTGTTGTTTATTTGACGTTTTTGTTATTGATGATGTTGTTGTTGTTGTTGTTTATTTGACGTTGTTGTTATTGTTTATTTGACGTTGTTGTTGTTGTTTATTTGACGTTGTTGTTGTTGTTGTTATTGTTGTTGTTTATTTGACGTTGTTGTTGTTGTTGTTTATTTGATGTTGTTGTTGTTGTTTATTTGACGTTGGTGTTGTTGTTGTTTATTTGACGTTGTTGTTGTTGTTATTTATTTGACGTTGTTGTTGTTGTTATTGTTTATTTGACGTTGTTGTTGTTGTTGTTGTTTATTTGACGTTGTTATTGTTGTTTATTTGACGTTGTTTTTGTTATTTGACGTTGTTGTTGTTGTTGTTGTATTTGTTGTTGTTGTTGTTGCTTATTTGACGTTGTTGTTATTGTTGTTGTTTATTTGACGTTGTTGCTGTTGTTTATTTGACGTTGTTGTTGTTGACGTTGTTGTTGTTGTTTATTTGACGTTTTTATTGTTGTTGCTGTTGTTTATTTGACGTTGTTGTTGTCGTTGTTGTTGTTTATTTGACGTTGTTGTTGTTGTTGTTTATTTGACGTTATTGTTGTTGTTATTTATTTGACGTTGTTGTTGTTGTTTATTTGACGTTGTTGTTGTTGTTTATTTGACGTTGTTGTTGTTGTTTATTTGATGTTGTTGTTGTTGTTGTTTATTTGACATTGTTGTTGTTGTTGTTGACATTGTTGTTGTTGTTTATTTGACATTGTTGTTGTTGTTGTTGGTGGTGTTGTTGTTTATTTGACGTTGTTGTTGTTGTTGTTGTTGTTGTTGTCGTTGTTGTTGTTGTTGGTGTTGTTGTTTATTTGATGTTGTTGTTGTTGTTGTTGTTTATTTGATGTTTTTTTAGTTGTTGTTGTTTATTTGACGTTGTTGTTGTTGTTTATTTGACGTTGTTGTTGTTGACATTGTTGTTGTTGTTGTTTATTTGACGTTGTTTTTGTTGTTGTTGTTTATTTGGCGTTGTTGTTGTTGTTTATTTGACATTGTTGTTGTTGACATTGTTGTTGTTGTTGTTTATTTGACATTGTTGTTGTTGTTGACGTTGTTGTTGTTGTTTATTTGACATTGTTGTTGTTGTTGTTGACGTTGTTGGTGTTGTTGTTTATTTGACATTGTTGTTGTTGTTTATTTGACGTTGTTTTAGATGTTGTTGTTTATTTGACGTTGTTGTTATTGTTGTTGTTGTTGTTGTTGTTGTTGTTGTTGTTTATTTAACGTTGTTTTAGATGTTGTTGTTTATTTGACGGTGTTGTTGTTTATTTGACATTGTTGTTGTTGTTGACGTTGTTGTTGTTGTTGTTTATTTGACATTGTTGTTGTTGTTGACGTTGTTGGTGTTGTTGTTTATTTGACGTTGTTGTTGTTGTTGTTGTTCATTTGATATTGTTGTTGTTGTTTATTTGACGTTGTTGTTGTTATTGATGTTGTTTATTTGACGTTGTTGTTGTTGTTGTTTATTTAATGTTGTTGTTGTTGTTTATTTGACATTGTTGTTGTTGTTTACGTTGTTGTTGTTGTTTATTTGACATTGTTGTTGTTGTTGTTGACGTTGTTGGTGTCGTTGTTTATTTGACGTTGTTGTTGTTGTTTATTTGACGTTGTTTTAGACGTTGTTGTTTATTTGACGTTGTTGTTGTTGTTGTTGTTGTTGTTGTTGTTTATTTAACGTTGTTTTAGATGTTGTTGTTTATTTGACGGTGTTGTTGTTTATTTGACATTGTTGTTGTTGTTGACGTTGTTGTTGTTGTTGTTGTTTATTTGACATTGTTGTTGTTGTTGTTGTTTATTTGACGTTGTTGTTGTTGTTGTTGTTTATTTGACGTTGTTGTTGTTGTTATTTATTTGACGTTGTTGTTGTTGTTTATTTGACGTTATTGTTGTTGTTTATTTGACGTTGTTGTTGTTGTTTATTTGATGTTGTTGTTGTTGTTGTTTATTTGACATTGTTGTTGTTGTTGACGTTGTTATTGTTGTTGCTGTTGTTTATTTGACGTTGTTGTTGTTGTTGTTGTTTATTTGACGTTGTTGTTGTTGTTGTTTATTTGACGTTGTTGTTGTTGTTATTTATTTGACGTTGTTGTTGTTGTTTATTTGACGTTGTTGTTGTTGTTTATTTGACGTTGTTGTTGTTGTTTATTTGATGTTGTTGTTGTTGTTGTTTATTTGACATTGTTGTTGTTGTTGTTGACATTGTTGTTGTTGTTTATTTGACATTGTTGTTGTTGTTGTTGTTGGTGTTGTTGTTTATTTGACGTTGTTGTTGTTGTTGTTGTTGTTGTTGTTTATTTGACGTTGTTTTAGTTGTTGTTGTTTATTTGGCGTTGTTGTTGTTTATTTGACATTGTTGTTGTTGTTGTTGTTTATTTGACGTAGTTGTTGTTGTTGACGTTGTTGTTGTTGCTTATTTGACGTTTTTGTTATTGTTGTTGATGTTGTTGTTGTTGTTTATTTGACGTTGTTGTTGTTGTTGTTGTTTATTTGACGTTGTTGTTGTTGTTATTGTTGTTGTTTATTTGACGTTGTTGTTGTTTATTTGACGTTGTTGTTGTTCATTTGACGTTGTTGTTGTAGTTTATTTGACGTTGTTGTTGTTATTGATGTTGTTTACTTGACGTTGTTGTTGTTGTTGTTGTTTATTTAATGTTGTTGTTGTTGTTGTTGTTTATTTGACATTGTTGTTGTTGTTGTTGTTGTTGACGTTGTTGTTGTTGTTTATTTGACATTGTTGTTGTTGTTGTTGTTGTTGACGTTGTTGGTGTTGTTGTTTATTTGACGTTGTTGTTGTTGTTGTTTATTTGACGTTGTTTTAGATGTTGTTGTTTATTTGACATTGTTGTTGTTGTTGTTGTTTATTTAACGTTGTTTTAGATGTTGTTGTTTATTTGACGGTGTTGTTGTTTATTTGACATTGTTGTTGTTGTTGACGTTGTTGTTGTTGTTGTTTATTTGACATTGTTGTTGTTGTTGTTGTTGACATTGTTGTTGTTGTTGTTTATTTGACGTAGTTGTTGTTGTTGACGTTGTTGTTGTTGTTGTTGTTGTTTATTTGACGTTTTTGTTGTTGTTGATGTTGTTGTTGTTGTTTATTTGACGTTGTTGTTATTGTTGTTTATTTGACGTTGTTGTTGTTGTTTATATGACATTGTTGTTATTATTGTTGTTGTTTATTTGACGTTGTTGTTGTTGTTGTTTATTTGATGTTGTTGTTGTTGTTGTTTATTTGACATTGTTGTTGTTGTTGACGTTGTTGTTGTTGTTTATTTGACATTGTTGTTGTTGTTGTTGTTGTTGACGTTGTTGGTGTTGTTGTTTATTTGATGTTGTTGTTGTTGTTGTTGTTTATTTGACGTTGTTGTTGTTGTTGTTGTTTATTTTACGTTGTTGTTGTTATTGATGTTGTTTATTTGACGTTGTTGTTGTTGTTGTTAATTTGACATTGTTGTTGTTGACATTGTTGTTGTTGTTATTTATTTGACATTGTTTTTGTTGTTGACGTTGTTGTTGTTGTTTATTTGACATTGTTGTTGTTGTTGTTGTTGACGTTGTTGGTGTTGTTGTTTATTTGATATTGTTGTTGTTGTTTATTTGACGTTGTTTTAGATGTTGTTGTTTATTTGACGTTGTTGTTATTGTTGTTGTTGTTGTTGTTGTTGTTGTTGTTGTTGTTTATTTAACGTTGTTTTAGATGTTGTTATTTATTTGACGGTGTTGTTGTTTATTTGACATTGTTGTTGTTGTTGACGTTGTTGTTGTTGTTGTTTATTTGACATTGTTGTTGTTGTTGACGTTGTTGGTGTTGTTGTTTATTTGACGTTGTTGTTGTTGTTGTTGTTCATTTGACGTTGTTGTTGTTGTTTATTTGATGTTGTTGTTGTTGTTGTTTATTTGACATTGTTGTTGTTGTTGTTGACATTGTTGTTGTTGTTTATTTGACATTGTTGTTGTTGTTGTTGGTGTTGTTGTTTATTTGACGTTGTTGTTGTTGTTGTTGTTGTTGTTTATTTGACGTTGTTTTAGTTGTTGTTGTTTATTTGGCGTTGTTGTTGTTTATTTGACATTGTTGTTGTTGTTGTCTATTTGACGTAGTTGTTGTTGTTGACGTTGTTGTTGTTGCTTATTTGACGTTTTTGTTGTTGTTGTTGATGTTGTTGTTGTTGTTTATTTGACGTTGTTGTTGTTGTTGTTGTTGTTTATTTGACGTTGTTGTTGTTGTTATTGTTGTTGTTTATTTGACGTTGTTGTTGTTGTTGTTTATTTGACGTTGTTGTTGTTCATTTGACGTTGTTGTTGTAGTTTATTTGACGTTGTTGTTGTTATTGATGTTGTTTACTTGACGTTGTTGTTGTTGTTGTTGTTTATTTAATGTTGTTGTTGTTGTTGTTTATTTGACATTGTTGTTGTTGTTGTTGTTGACGTTGTTGTTGTTGTTTATTTGACATTGTTGTTGTTGTTGTTGTTGTTGTTGACGTTGTTGGTGTTGTTGTTTATTTGACGTTGTTGTTGTTGTTGTTTATTTGACGTTGTTTTAGATGTTGTTGTTTATTTGACATTGTTGTTGTTGTTGTTGTTTATTTAACGTTGTTTTAGATGTTGTTGTTTATTTGACGGTGTTGTTGTTTATTTGACATTGTTGTTGTTTTTGACATTGTTGTTGTTGTTGTTTATTTGACATTGTTGTTGTTGTTGTTGACATTGTTGTTGTTGTTGTTTATTTGACGTAGTTGTTGTTGTTGACGTTGTTGTTGTTGTTGTTGTTGTTTATTTGACGTTTTTGTTGTTGTTGATGTTGTTGTTGTTGTTTATTTGACGTTGTTGTTATTGTTGTTTATTTGACGTTGTTGTTGTTGTTTATATGACCTTGTTGTTGTTATTGTTGTTGTTTATTTGACGTTGTTGTTGTTGTTGTTTATTTGATGTTGTTGTTGTTGTTGTTTATTTGACATTGTTGTTGTTGTTGACGTTGTTGTTGTTGTTTATTTGACATTGTTGTTGTTGTTGTTGTTGACGTTGTTGGTGTTGTTGTTTATTTGATGTTGTTGTTGTTGTTGTTGTTGTTTATTTGATGTTGTTTTAGTTGTTGTTGTTTATTTGACGTTGTTGTTGTTGTTTATTTGACGTTGTTGTTGTTGTTTATTTGACGTTGTTGTTGTTGACATTGTTGTTGTTGTTTATTTGACGTTGTTTTTGTTGTTGTTGTTTATTTGGCGTTGTTGTTGTTGTTTATTTGACATTGTTGTTGTTGACATTGTTGTTGTTGTTGTTTATTTGACGTAGTTTTTGTTGTTGACGTTGTTGTTGTTGTTTATTTAACGTTTTTGTTGTTCTTGATGTTGTTGTTGTTGTTGTTTATTTGACGTTGTTGTTGTTGTTTTTGTTTATTTGACGTTGTTGTTGTTGTTGTTCATTTGACGTTGTTGTTGTTGTTTATTTTACGTTGTTGTTGTTATTGATGTTGTTTATTTGACGTTGTTGTTGTTGTTGTTGTTTATTTAATGTTGTTGTTGTTGTTATTTATTTTAATGTTGTTGTTGTTGTTGTTTATTTAATGTTGTTGTTGTTGTTATTTATTTGACGTTGTTGGTGTTGTTGTTTATTTGACGTTGTTGTTGTTGTTGTTTATTTGACGTTGTTTTAGATGTTGTTGTTTATTTGACGTTGTTGTTGTTGTTGTTGTTTATTTAACGTTGTTTTAGATGTTGTTGTTTATTTGACGGTGTTGTTGTTGTTTATTTGACGTTGTTGTTGTTATTGATGTTGTTTATTTGACGTTGTTGTTGTTGTTTATTTAATGTTGTTGTTGTTGTTGTTTATTTGACATTGTTGTTGTTGTCGACGTTGTTGTTGTTGTTTATTTGACATTGTTGTTGTTGTTGTTGTTGTTGTTGACGTTGTTGGTGTTGTTGTTTATTTGACGTTGTTGTTGTTGTTGTTTATTTGACGTTGTTTTAGACGTTGTTGTTTATTTGACGTTGTTGTTGTTGTTGTTGTTGTTTATTTAACGTTTTTTTAGATGTTGTTGTTTATTTGATGGTGTTGTTGTTTATTTGACATTGTTGTTGTTGTTCACGTTGTTGTTGTTGTTGTTTATTTGACATTGTTGTTGTTGTTGTTGTTGACGTTGTTGGTGTTGTTGTTTATTTGACGTTGTTTTAGTTGTTGTTGTTTATTTGACGTTGTTGTTGTTGTTGTTTATTTGACGTTTTTGTTTTTGACATTGTTGTTGTTGTTATTTATATGACGTTGTTGTTGTTGTTGTTTATTTGACATAGTTGTTGTTGCTGACGTTGTTGTTGTTGTTGTTGTTTATTTGACGTTTTTGTTGTTGATAAAGTTGTTGTTGTTGTTGTTTATTTGACGTTGTTGTTATTGTTTATTTGACGTTGTTGTTGTTGTTGTTGTTTATTTGACGTTGTTGTTGTTGTTGTTATTGTTGTTGTTTATATGACGTTGTTGTTGTTGTTTATTTGATGTTGTTGTTGTTGTTTATTTGACGTTGGTGTTGTTGTTGTTTATTTGACGTTGTTGTTGTTGTTGTTATTTATTTGACGTTGTTGTTGTTGTTATTGTTTATTTGACGTTGTTGTTGTTGTTGTTTATTTGACGTTGTTATTGTTGTTTATTTGACGTTGTTTTTGTTATTTGACGTTGTTGTTGTTGTTGTTGTTGTTGTTGTTGCTTATTTGACGTTGTTGTTATTGTTGTTGTTTATTTGACGTTGTTGCTGTTGTTTATTTGACGTTGTTGTTGTTGTTGTTTATTTGATGTTGTTGTTGTTTATTTGACGTTGTTGTTGTTGACGTTGTTGTTGTTGTTGTCTATTTGACGTTGTTATTGTTGTCGCTGTTGTTTATTTGACGTTGTTGTTGTCGTTGTTGTTGTTTATTTGACGTTGTTGTTGTTGTTGTTGTTGTTGTTTATTTGACGTTGTTGTTGTTGTTATTTATTTGACGTTGTTGTTGTTGTTTATTTGACGTTGTTGTTGTTGTTATTTATTTGACGTTGTTGTTGTTGTTGTTTATTTGACGTTGTTGCTGTTGTTTATTTGACGTTGTTGTTGTTGTTTATTTAATGTTGTTGTTGTTGTTTATTTGACGTTGTTGTTGTTGACGTTGTTGTTGTTGTTGTTTATTTGACGTTGTTATTGTTGTCGCTGTTGTTTATTTGACGTTGTTGTTGTCGTTGTTGTTGTTTATTTGACGTTGTTGTTGTTGTTGTTGTTTATTTGACGTTGTTGTTGTTGTTATTTATTTGACGTTGTTGTTGTTGTTTATTTGACGTTGTTGTTGTTGTTTATTTGACGTTGTTGTTGTTGTTTATTTGATGTTGTTGTTGTTGTTGTTGTTTATTTGACATTGTTGTTGTTGTTGTTGACATTGTTGTTGTTGTTTATTTGACATTGTTGTTGTTGTTGTTGGTGTTGTTGTTTATTTGACGTTGTTGTTGTTGTTGTTGTTGTTGTTGTTTATTTTACGTTGTTTTAGTTGTTGTTGTTTATTTGGCGTTGTTGTTGTTTATTTGACATTGTTGTTGTTGTTGTTGTTTATTTGACGTAGTTGTTGTTGTTGACGTTGTTGTTGTTGCTTATTTGACGTTTTTGTTGTTGTTGTTGATGTTTTTGTTGTTGTTTATTTGACGTTGTTGTTGTTGTTGTTGTTGTTTATTTGACGTTGTTGTTGTTATTGTTGTTGTTTATTTGACGTTGTTGTTGTTCATTTGACGTTGTTGTTGTAGTTTATTTGACGTTGTTGTTGTTATTGATGTTGTTTACTTGACGTTGTTGTTGTTGTTGTTTATTTAATGTTGTTGTTGTTGTTGTTGTTGTTTATTTGACATTGTTGTTGTTGTTGTTGTTGACGTTGTTGTTGTTGTTTATTTGACATTGTTGTTGTTGTTGTTGTTGTTGACGTTGTTGGTGTTGTTGTTTATTTGACGTTGTTGTTGTTGTTGTTTATTTGACGTTGTTTTAGATGTTGTTGTTTATTTGACATTGTTGTTTTTCTTGTTGTTGTTTATTTAACGTTGTTTTAGATGTTGTTGTTTATTTGACGGTGTTGTTGTTTATTTGACATTGTTGTTGTTGTTGACGTTGTTGTTGTTGTTGTTTATTTGACATTGTTGTTGTTGTTGTTGACATTGTTGTTGTTGTTGTTTATTTGACGTAGTTGTTGTTGTTGACGTTGTTGTTGTTGTTGTTGTTGTTTATTTGACGTTTTTGTTGTTGTTGATGTTGTTGTTGTTGTTTATTTGACGTTGTTGTTATTGTTGTTTATTTGACGTTGTTGTTGTTGTTTTTATGACGTTGTTGTTGTTATTGTTGTTGGTTATTTGACGTTGTTGTTGTTGTTGTTTATTTGATGTTGTTGTTGTTGTTGTTTATTTGACATTGTTGTTGTTGTTGACGTTGTTGTTGTTGTTTATTTGACATTGTTGTTGTTGTTGTTGTTGACGTTGTTGGTGTTGTTGTTTATTTGATGTTGTTGTTGTTGTTGTTGTTTATTTGACGTTGTTGTTGTTGTTGTTGTTTATTTTACGTTGTTGTTGTTATTGATGTTGTTTATTTGACGTTGTTGTTGTTGTTGTTAATTTGACATTGTTGTTGTTGTTATTTATTTGACATTGTTTTTGTTGTTGACGTTGTTGTTGTTGTTTATTTGACATTGTTGTTGTTGTTGTTGTTGACGTTGTTGGTGTTGTTGTTTATTTGATATTGTTGTTGTTGTTTATTTGACGTTGTTTTAGATGTTGTTGTTTATTTGACGTTGTTGTTATTGTTGTTGTTGTTGTTGTTGTTGTTGTTGTTGTTGTTGTTTATTTAACGTTGTTTTAGATGTTGTTGTTTATTTGACGGTGTTGTTGTTTATTTGACATTGTTGTTGTTGTTGACGTTGTTGTTGTTGTTGTTTATTTGACATTGTTGTTGTTGTTGACGTTGTTGGTGTTGTTGTTTATTTGACGTTGTTGTTGTTGTTGTTCATTTGACGTTGTTGTTGTTGTTTATTTGATGTTGTTGTTGTTGTTGTTTATTTGACATTGTTGTTGTTGTTGTTGACATTGTTGTTGTTGTTTATTTGACGTTGTTGTTGTTGTTGTTTATTTGATGTTGTTGTTGTTTATTTGACATTGTTGTTGTTGTTGACGTTGTTGTTGTTGTTTATTTGACATTGTTGTTGTTGTTGTTGTTGACGTTGTTGGTGTTGTTGTTTATTTGATGTTGTTGTTGTTGTTGTTGTTTATTTGATGTTGTTTTAGTTGTTGTTATTTATTTGACGTTGTTGTTGTTGTTTATTTGACGTTGTTGTTGTTGTTTATTTGACGTTGTTGTTGTTGACATTGTTGTTGTTGTTTATTTGACGTTGTTTTTGTTGTTGTTGTTTATTTGGCGTTGTTGTTGTTGTTTATTTGACATTGTTGTTGTTGACATTGTTGTTGTTGTTGTTTATTTGACGTAGTTTTTGTTGTTGACGTTGTTGTTGTTGTTTATTTAACGTTTTTGTTGTTCTTGATGTTGTTGTTGTTGTTGTTGTTTATTTGACGTTGTTGTTGTTGTTTTTGTTTATTTGACGTTGTTGTTGTTGTTGTTCATTTGACGTTGTTGTTGTTGTTTATTTTACGTTGTTGTTGTTATTGATGTTGTTTATTTGACGTTGTTGTTGTTGTTGTTGTTTATTTAATGTTGTTGTTGTTGTTATTTATTTTAATGTTGTTGTTGTTGTTGTTGTTTATTTAATGTTGTTGTTGTTGTTATTTATTTGACGTTGTTGGTGTTGTTGTTTATTTGACGTTGTTGTTGTTGTTGTTTATTTGACGTTGTTTTAGATGTTGTTGTTTATTTGACGTTGTTGTTGTTGTTGTTGTTTATTTAACGTTGTTTTAGATGTTGTTGTTTATTTGACGGTGTTGTTGTTGTTTATTTGACGTTGTTGTTGTTATTGATGTTGTTTATTTGACGTTGTTGTTGTTGTTTATTTAATGTTGTTGTTGTTGTTGTTTATTTGACATTGTTGTTGTTGTCGACGTTGTTGTTGTTGTTTATTTGACATTGTTGTTGTTGTTGTTGTTGTTGACGTTGTTGGTGTTGTTGTTTATTTGACGTTGTTGTTGTTGTTGTTTATTTGACGTTGTTT
Source organism: Vicia faba (assembly GCA_948472305.1). Classification (NCBI taxonomy): domain Eukaryota; kingdom Viridiplantae; phylum Streptophyta; class Magnoliopsida; order Fabales; family Fabaceae; genus Vicia; species Vicia faba. The sequence goes on from OX451737.1 coordinate 316,232,393, forward strand.
TAGACGTTGTTGTTTATTTGACGTTGTTGTTGTTGTTGTTGTTGTTTATTTAACGTTTTTTTAGATGTTGTTGTTTATTTGACGGTGTTGTTGTTTATTTGACATTGTTGTTGTTGTTCACGTTGTTGTTGTTGTTGTTTATTTGACATTGTTGTTGTTGTTGTTGTTGACGTTGTTGGTGTTGTTGTTTATTTGACGTTGTTTTAGTTGTTGTTGTTTATTTGACGTTGTTGTTGTTGTTGTTTATTTGACGTTTTTGTTTTTGACATTGTTGTTGTTGTTATTTATATGACGTTGTTGTTGTTGTTGTTTATTTGACATAGTTGTTGTTGTTGACGTTGTTGTTGTTGTTTATTTGACGTTTTTGTTGTTGATAAAGTTGTTGTTGTTGTTGTTTATTTGACGTTGTTGTTATTGTTTATTTGACGTTGTTGTTGTTGTTGTTTATTTGACGTTGTTGTTGTTGTTGTTATTGTTGTTGTTTATATGACGTTGTTGTTGTTGTTTATTTGATGTTGTTGTTGTTGTTTATTTGACGTTGGTGTTGTTGTTGTTTATTTGACGTTGTTGTTGTTGTTGTTGTTATTTATTTGACGTTGTTGTTGTTGTTATTGTTTATTTGACGTTGTTGTTGTTGTTGTTGTTTATTTGACGTTGTTATTGTTGTTTATTTAACGTTGTTTTTGTTATTTGACGTTGTTGTTGTTGTTGTTGTTGTTGTTGTTGTTGCTTATTTGACGTTGTTGTTATTGTTGTTGTTTATTTGACGTTGTTGCTGTTGTTTATTTGACGTTGTTGTTGTTGTTGTTTATTTGATGTTGTTGTTGTTTATTTGACGTTGTTGTTGTTGACGTTGTTGTTGTTGTTGTTTATTTGACGTTGTTATTGTTGTCGCTGTTGTTTATTTGACGTTGTTGTTGTCGTCGTTGTTGTTTATTTGACGTTGTTGTTGTTGTTGTTGTTGTTTATTTGACGTTGTTGTTGTTGTTATTTATTTGACATTGTTGTTGTTGTTTATTTGACGTTGTTGTTGTTGTTATTTATTTGACGTTGTTGTTGTTGTTTATTTGACGTTGTTGCTGTTGTTTATTTGACGTTGTTGTTGTTGTTTATTTGATGTTGTTGTTGTTGTTTATTTGACGTTGTTGTTGTTGACGTTGTTGTTGTTGTTGTTTATTTGACGTTGTTATAGTTGTCGCTGTTGTTTATTTGACGTTGTTGTTGTCGTCGTTGTTGTTTATTTGACGTTGTTGTTGTTGTTGTTGTTTATTTGACGTTGTTGTTGTTGTTATTTATTTGACGTTGTTGTTGTTGTTTATTTGACGTTGTTGTTGTTGTTTATTTGACGTTGTTGTTGTTGTTTATTTGATGTTGTTGTTGTTGTTGTTTATTTGACATTGTTGTTGTTGTTGTTGACATTGTTGTTGTTGTTTATTTGACATTGTTGTTGTTGTTGTTGTTGGTGTTGTTGTTTATTTGACGTTGTTGTTGTTGTTGTTGTTGTTTATTTGACGTTGTTTTAGTTGTTGTTGTTTATTTGGCGTTGTTGTTGTTTATTTGACATTGTTGTTGTTGTTGTTGTTTATTTGACGTAGTTGTTGTTGTTGACGTTGTTGTTGTTGCTTATTTGACGTTTTTGTTGTTGTTGTTGATGTTTTTGTTGTTGTTTATTTGACGTTGTTGTTGTTGTTGTTGTTGTTTATTTGACGTTGTTGTTGTTATTGTTGTTGTTTATTTGACGTTGTTGTTGTTTATTTGACGTTGTTGTTGTTCATTTGACGTTGTTGTTGTAGTTTATTTGACGTTGTTGTTGTTATTGATGTTGTTTACTTGACGTTGTTGTTGTTGTTGTTGTTTATTTAATGTTGTTGTTGTTGTTGTTGTTTATTTGACATTGTTGTTGTTGTTGTTGTTGACGTTGTTGTTGTTGTTTATTTGACATTGTTGTTGTTGTTGTTGTTGTTGACGTTGTTGGTGTTGTTGTTTATTTGACGTTGTTGTTGTTGTTGTTTATTTGACGTTGTTTTAGATGTTGTTGTTTATTTGACATTGTTGTTGTTGTTGTTGTTGTTTATTTAACGTTGTTTTAGATGTTGTTGTTTATTTGACGGTGTTGTTTTTTATTTGACATTGTTGTTGTTGTTGACGTTGTTGTTGTTGTTGTTTATTTGACATTGCTGTTGTTGTTGTTGACATTGTTGTTGTTGTTGTTTATTTGACGTAGTTGTTGTTGTTGACGTTGTTGTTGTTGTTGTTGTTGTTTATTTGACGTTTTTGTTGTTGTTGATGTTGTTGTTGTTGTTTATTTGACGTTGTTGTTATTGTTGTTTATTTGACGTTGTTATTGTTGTTTATATGACGTTGTTGTTGTTATTGTTGTTGTTTATTTGACGTTGTTGTTGTTGTTGTTTATTTGATGTTGTAGTTGTTGTTGTTTATTTGACATTGTTGTTGTTGTTGACGTTGTTGTTGTTGTTTATTTGACATTGTTGTTGTTGTTGTTGTTGACGTTGTTGGTGTTGTTGTTTATTTGATGTTGTTGTTGTTGTTGTTGTTTATTTGACGTTGTTGTTGTTGTTGTTGTTTATTTTACGTTGTTGTTGTTATTGATGTTGTTTATTTGACGTTGTTGTTGTTGTTGTTAATTTGACATTGTTGTTGTTGACATTGTTGTTGTTGTTATTTATTTGACATTGTTTTTGTTGTTGACGTTGTTGTTGTTGTTTATTTGACATTGTTGTTGTTGTTGTTGTTGACGTTGTTGGTGTTGTTGTTTATTTGATATTGTTGTTGTTGTTTATTTGACGTTGTTTTAGATGTTGTTGTTTATTTGACGTTGTTGTTATTGTTGTTGTTGTTGTTGTTGTTGTTGTTGTTGTTGTTGTTTATTTAACGTTGTTTTAGATGTTGTTGTTTATTTGACGGTGTTGTTGTTTATTTGACATTGTTGTTGTTGTTGACGTTGTTGTTGTTGTTGTTTATTTGACATTGTTGTTGTTGTTGACGTTGTTGGTGTTGTTGTTTATTTGACGTTGTTGTTGTTGTTGTTGTTCATTTGACATTGTTGTTGTTGTTGTTGACATTGTTGTTGTTGTTTATTTGACATTGTTGTTGTTGTTGTTGGTGTTGTTGTTTATTTGACGTTGTTGTTGTTGTTGTTGTTGTTGTTTATTTGACGTTGTTTTAGTTGTTGTTGTTTATTTGACATTGTTGTTGTTGTTGTCTATTTGACGTAGTTGTTGTTGTTGCTTATTTGACGTTTTTGTTGTTGTTGTTGATGTTGTTGTTGTTGTTTATTTGACGTTGTTGTTGTTGTTGTTGTTGTTTATTTGACGTTGTTGTTGTTGTTATTGTTGTTGTTTATTTGACGTTGTTGTTGTTGTTGTTTATTTGACGTTGTTGTTGTTCATTTGACGTTGTTGTTGTAGTTTATTTGACGTTGTTGTTGTTATTGATGTTGTTTACTTGACGTTGTTGTTGTTGTTGTTATTTATTTAATGTTGTTGTTGTTTTTGTTGTTTATTTGACATTGTTGTTGTTGTTGTTGTTGACGTTGTTGTTGTTGTTTATTTGACATTGTTGTTGTTGTTGTTGTTGTTGACGTTGTTGGTGTTGTTGTTTATTTGACGTTGTTGTTGTTGTTGTTTATTTGACGTTGTTTTAGATGTTGTTGTTTATTTGACATTGTTGTTGTTGTTGTTGTTTATTTAACGTTGTTTTAGATGTTGTTGTTTATTTGACGGTGTTGTTGTTTATTTAACATTGTTGTTGTTGTTGACATTGTTGTTGTTGTTGTTTATTTGACATTGTTGTTGTTGTTGTTGACATTGTTGTTGTTGTTGTTTATTTGACGTAGTTGTTGTTGTTGACGTTGTTGTTGTTGTTGTTGTTGTTTATTTGACGTTTTTGTTGTTGTTGATGTTGTTGTTGTTGTTTATTTGACGTTGTTGTTATTGTTGTTTATTTGACGTTGTTGTTGTTTATATGACCTTGTTGTTGTTATTGTTGTTGTTTATTTGACGTTGTTGTTGTTGTTGTTTATTTGATGTTGTTGTTGTTGTTGTTTATTTGACATTGTTGTTGTTGTTGACGTTGTTGTTGTTGTTTATTTGACATTGTTGTTGTTGTTGTTGTTGACGTTGTTGGTGTTGTTGTTTATTTGATGTTGTTGTTGTTGTTGTTGTTTATTTGATGTTGTTTTAGTTGTTGTTGTTTATTTGACGTTGTTGTTGTTGACATTGTTGTTGTTGTTTATTTGACGTTGTTTTTGTTGTTGTTGTTTATTTGGCGTTGTTGTTGTTGTTTATTTGACATTGTTGTTGTTGACATTGTTGTTGTTGTTGTTTATTTGACGTAGTTTTTGTTGTTGACGTTGTTGTTGTTTATTTAACGTTTTTGTTGTTCTTGATGTTGTTGTTGTTGTTGTTTATTTGACGTTGTTGTTGTTGTTTTTGTTTATTTGACGTTGTTGTTGTTGTTGTTCATTTGACGTTGTTGTTGTTGTTTATTTTACGTTGTTGTTGTTATTGATGTTGTTTATTTGACGTTGTTGTTGTTGTTGTTTATTTAATGTTGTTGTTGTTGTTATTTATTTTAATGTTGTTGTTGTTGTTGTTGTTTATTTAATGTTGTTGTTGTTGTTATTTATTTGACGTTGTTGGTGTTGTTGTTTATTTGACGTTGTTGTTGTTGTTGTTTATTTGACGTTGTTTTAGATGTTGTTGTTTATTTGACGTTGTTGTTGTTGTTGTTGTTTATTTAACGTTGTTTTAGATGTTGTTGTTTATTTGACGGTGTTGTTGTTGTTTATTTGACGTTGTTGTTGTTATTGATGTTGTTTATTTGACGTTGTTGTTGTTGTTTATTTAATGTTGTTGTTGTTGTTGTTTATTTGACATTGTTGTTGTTGTCGACGTTGTTGTTGTTGTTTATTTGACATTGTTGTTGTTGTTGTTGTTGTTGACGTTGTTGGTGTTGTTGTTTATTTGACGTTGTTGTTGTTGTTGTTTATTTGACGTTGTTTTAGACGTTGTTGTTTATTTGACGTTGTTGTTGTTGTTGTTGTTTATTTAACGTTTTTTTAGATGTTGTTGTTTATTTGACGGTGTTGTTGTTTATTTGACATTGTTGTTGTTGTTCACGTTGTTGTTGTTGTTGTTTATTTGACATTGTTGTTGTTGTTGTTGTTGACGTTGTTGGTGTTGTTGTTTATTTGACGTTGTTTTAGTTGTTGTTGTTTATTTGACGTTGTTGTTGTTGTTGTTGTTTATTTGACGTTTTTGTTTTTGACATTGTTGTTGTTGTTATTTATATGACGTTGTTGTTGTTGTTGTTGTTTATTTGACATAGTTGTTGTTGTTGACGTTGTTGTTGTTGTTGTTGTTTATTTGACGTTTTTGTTGTTGATAAAGTTGTTGTTGTTGTTGTTTATTTGACGTTGTTGTTATTGTTTATTTGACGTTGTTGTTGTTGTTGTTGTTTATTTGACGTTGTTGTTGTTGTTGTTGTTGTTATTGTTGTTGTTTATATGACGTTGTTGTTGTTGTTTATTTGATGTTGTTGTTGTTGTTTATTTGACGTTGGTGTTGTTGTTGTTTATTTGACGTTGTTGTTGTTGTTGTTATTTATTTGACGTTGTTGTTGTTGTTATTGTTTATTTGACGTTGTTGTTGTTGTTGTTTATTTGACGTTGTTATTGTTGTTTATTTGACGTTGTTTTTGTTATTTGACGTTGTTGTTGTTGTTGTTGTTGTTGCTTATTTGACGTTGTTGTTATTGTTGTTGTTTATTTGACGTTGTTGCTGTTGTTTATTTGACGTTGTTGTTGTTGTTGTTGTTTATTTGATGTTGTTGTTGTTTATTTGACGTTGTTGTTGTTGACGTTGTTGTTGTTGTTGTTTATTTGACGTTGTTATTGTTGTCGCTGTTGTTTATTTGACGTTGTTGTTGTCGTTGTTGTTGTTTATTTGACGTTGTTGTTGTTGTTGTTGTTGTTTATTTGACGTTGTTGTTGTTGTTATTTATTTGACGTTGTTGTTGTTGTTTATTTGACGTTGTTGTTGTTGTTATTTATTTGACGTTGTTGTTGTTGTTTATTTGACGTTGTTGCTGTTGTTTATTTGACGTTGTTGTTGTTGTTTATTTGATGTTGTTGTTGTTGTTTATTTGACGTTGTTGTTGTTGACGTTGTTGTTGTTGTTGTTTATTTGACGTTGTTATTATTGTCGCTGTTGTTTATTTGACGTTGTTGTTGTCGTTGTTGTTGTTTATTTGACGTTGTTGTTGTTGTTGTTGTTTATTTGACGTTGTTGTTGTTGTTATTTATTTGACGTTGTTGTTGTTGTTTATTTGACGTTGTTGTTGTTGTTTATTTGACGTTGTTGTTGTTGTTTATTTGATGTTGTTGTTGTTGTTGTTTATTTGACATTGTTGTTGTTGTTGTTGACATTGTTGTTGTTGTTTATTTGACATTGTTGTTGTTGTTGTTGTTGGTGTTGTTGTTTATTTGACGTTGTTGTTGTTGTTGTTGTTGTTGTTTATTTGACGTTGTTTTAGTTGTTGTTGTTTATTTGGCGTTGTTGTTGTTTATTTGACATTGTTGTTGTTGTTGTTGTTTATTTGACGTAGTTGTTGTTGTTGACGTTGTTGTTGTTGCTTATTTGACGTTTTTGTTGTTGTTGTTGATGTTTTTGTTGTTGTTTATTTGACGTTGTTGTTGTTGTTGTTGTTGTTGTTTATTTGACGTTGTTGTTGTTATTGTTGTTGTTTATTTGACGTTGTTGTTGTTTATTTGACGTTGTTGTTGTTCATTTGACGTTGTTGTTGTAGTTTATTTGACGTTGTTGTTGTTATTGATGTTGTTTACTTGACGTTGTTGTTGTTGTTGTTGTTTATTTAATGTTGTTGTTGTTGTTGTTGTTGTTTATTTGACATTGTTGTTGTTGTTGTTGTTGACGTTGTTGTTGTTGTTTATTTGACATTGTTGTTGTTGTTGTTGTTGTTGACGTTGTTGGTGTTGTTGTTTATTTGACGTTGTTGTTGTTGTTGTTTATTTGACGTTGTTTTAGATGTTGTTGTTTATTTGACATTGTTGTTGTTGTTGTTGTTGTTTATTTAACGTTGTTTTAGATGTTGTTGTTTATTTGACGGTGTTGTTGTTTATTTGACATTGTTGTTGTTGTTGACGTTGTTGTTGTTGTTGTTTATTTGACATTGTTGTTGTTGTTGTTGACATTGTTGTTGTTGTTGTTTATTTGACGTAGTTGTTGTTGTTGACGTTGTTGTTGTTGTTGTTGTTGTTTATTTGACGTTTTTGTTGTTGTTGATGTTGTTGTTGTTGTTTATTTGACGTTGTTGTTATTGTTGTTTATTTGACGTTGTTGTTGTTGTTTATATGACGTTGTTGTTGTTATTGTTGTTGTTTATTTGACGTTGTTGTTGTTGTTGTTTATTTGATGTTGTTGTTGTTGTTGTTTATTTGACATTGTTGTTGTTGTTGACGTTGTTGTTGTTGTTTATTTGACATTGTTGTTGTTGTTGTTGACGTTGTTGGTGTTGTTGTTTATTTGATGTTGTTGTTGTTGTTGTTGTTTATTTGACGTTGTTGTTGTTGTTGTTTATTTTACGTTGTTGTTGTTATTGATGTTGTTTATTTGACGTTGTTGTTGTTGTTGTTTATTTGACATTGTTGTTGTTGACATTGTTGTTGTTGTTATTTATTTGAAATTGTTTTTGTTGTTGACGTTGTTGTTGTTGTTTATTTGACATTGTTGTTGTTGTTGTTGTTGTTGACGTTGTTGGTGTTGTTGTTTATTAGACATTGTTGTTGTTGTTTATTTGACGTTGTTTTAGATGTTGTTGTTTATTTGACGTTGTTGTTATTGTTGTTGTTGTTGTTGTTGTTGTTGTTGTTGTTGTTGTTGTTTATTTAACGTTGTTTTAGATGTTGTTGTTTATTTGACGGTGTTGTTGTTTATTTGACATTGTTGTTGTTGTTGACGTTGTTGTTGTTGTTGTTTATTTGACATTGTTGTTGTTGTTGACGTTGTTGGTGTTGTTGTTTATTTGACGTTGTTGTTGTTGTTGTTGTTGTTCATTTTACGTTGTTGTTGTTGTTTATTTGATGTTGTTGTTGTTGTTGTTTATTTGACATTGTTGTTGTTGTTGTTAACATTGTTGTTGTTGTTTATTTGACATTGTTGTTGTTGTTGGTGGTGTTGTTGTTTATTTGACGTTGTTGTTGTTGTTGTTGTTGTTTATTTGACGTTGTTTTAGTTGTCGTTGTTTACTTGACGTTGTTGTTGTTGTTGTTGTTTATTTAATGTTGTTGTTGTTGTTGTTGTTTATTTGACATTGTTGTTGTTGTTGTTGTTGACGTTGTTGTTGTTGTTTATTTGACATTGTTGTTGTTGTTGTTGTTGTTGACGTTGTTGGTGTTGTTGTTTATTTGACGTTGTTGTTGTTGTTGTTTATTTGACGTTGTTTTAGATGTTGTTGTTTATTTGACATTGTTGTTGTTGTTGTTGTTTATTTAACGTTGTTTTAGATGTTGTTGTTTATTTGACGGTGTTGTTGTTTATTTAACATTGTTGTTGTTGTTGACATTGTTGTTGTTGTTGTTTATTTGACATTGTTGTTGTTGTTGTTGACATTGTTGTTGTTGTTGTTTATTTGACGTAGTTGTTGTTGTTGACGTTGTTGTTGTTGTTGTTGTTGTTTATTTGACGTTTTTGTTGTTGTTGATGTTGTTGTTGTTGTTTATTTGACGTTGTTGTTATTGTTGTTTATTTGACGTTGTTGTTGTTTATATGACCTTGTTGTTGTTATTGTTGTTGTTTATTTGACGTTGTTGTTGTTGTTGTTTATTTGATGTTGTTGTTGTTGTTGTTTATTTGACATTGTTGTTGTTGTTGACGTTGTTGTTGTTGTTTATTTGACATTGTTGTTGTTGTTGTTGTTGACGTTGTTGGTGTTGTTGTTTATTTGATGTTGTTGTTGTTGTTGTTGTTTATTTGATGTTGTTTTAGTTGTTGTTGTTTATTTGACGTTGTTGTTGTTGACATTGTTGTTGTTGTTTATTTGACGTTGTTTTTGTTGTTGTTGTTTATTTGGCGTTGTTGTTGTTGTTTATTTGACATTGTTGTTGTTGACATTGTTGTTGTTGTTGTTTATTTGACGTAGTTTTTGTTGTTGACGTTGTTGTTGTTTATTTAACGTTTTTGTTGTTCTTGATGTTGTTGTTGTTGTTGTTTATTTGACGTTGTTGTTGTTGTTTTTGTTTATTTGACGTTGTTGTTGTTGTTGTTCATTTGACGTTGTTGTTGTTGTTTATTTTACGTTGTTGTTGTTATTGATGTTGTTTATTTGACGTTGTTGTTGTTGTTGTTTATTTAATGTTGTTGTTGTTGTTATTTATTTTAATGTTGTTGTTGTTGTTGTTGTTTATTTAATGTTGTTGTTGTTGTTATTTATTTGACGTTGTTGGTGTTGTTGTTTATTTGACGTTGTTGTTGTTGTTGTTTATTTGACGTTGTTTTAGATGTTGTTGTTTATTTGACGTTGTTGTTGTTGTTGTTGTTTATTTAACGTTGTTTTAGATGTTGTTGTTTATTTGACGGTGTTGTTGTTGTTTATTTGACGTTGTTGTTGTTATTGATGTTGTTTATTTGACGTTGTTGTTGTTGTTTATTTAATGTTGTTGTTGTTGTTGTTTATTTGACATTGTTGTTGTTGTCGACGTTGTTGTTGTTGTTTATTTGACATTGTTGTTGTTGTTGTTGTTGTTGACGTTGTTGGTGTTGTTGTTTATTTGACGTTGTTGTTGTTGTTGTTTATTTGACGTTGTTTTAGACGTTGTTGTTTATTTGACGTTGTTGTTGTTGTTGTTGTTTATTTAACGTTTTTTTAGATGTTGTTGTTTATTTGACGGTGTTGTTGTTTATTTGACATTGTTGTTGTTGTTCACGTTGTTGTTGTTGTTGTTTATTTGACATTGTTGTTGTTGTTGTTGTTGACGTTGTTGGTGTTGTTGTTTATTTGACGTTGTTTTAGTTGTTGTTGTTTATTTGACGTTGTTGTTGTTGTTTTTTATTTGACGTTTTTGTTTTTGACATTGTTGTTGTTGTTATTTATATGACGTTGTTGTTGTTGTTGTTTATTTGACATAGTTGTTGTTGTTGACGTTGTTGTTGTTGTTGTTGTTTATTTGACGTTTTTGTTGTTGATAAAGTTGTTGTTGTTGTTGTTTATTTGACGTTGTTGTTATTGTTTATTTGACGTTGTTGTTGTTGTTGTTGTTTATTTGACGTTGTTGTTGTTGTTGTTATTGTTGTTGTTTATATGACGTTGTTGTTGTTGTTTATTTGATGTTGTTGTTGTTGTTTATTTGACGTTGGTGTTGTTGTTGTTTATTTGACGTTGTTGTTGTTGTTGTCATTTATTTGACGTTGTTGTTGTTGTTATTGTTTATTTGACGTTGTTGTTGTTGTTGTTGTTTATTTGACGTTGTTATTGTTGTTTATTTGACGTTGTTTTTGTTATTTGACGTTGTTGTTGTTGTTGTTGTTGTTGCTTATTTGACGTTGTTGTTATTGTTGTTGTTTATTTGACGTTGTTGCTGTTGTTTATTTGACGTTGTTGTTGTTGTTGTTGTTTATTTGATGTTGTTGTTGTTTATTTGACGTTGTTGTTGTTGACGTTGTTGTTGTTGTTGTTTATTTGACGTTGTTATTGTTGTCGCTGTTGTTTATTTGACGTTGTTGTTGTCGTTGTTGTTGTTTATTTGACGTTGTTGTTGTTGTTGTTGTTGTTGTTTATTTGACGTTGTTGTTGTTGTTATTTATTTGACGTTGTTGTTGTTGTTTATTTGACGTTGTTGTTGTTGTTATTTATTTGACGTTGTTGTTGTTGTTTATTTGACGTTGTTGCTGTTGTTTATTTGACGTTGTTGTTGTTGTTTATTTGATGTTGTTGTTGTTGTTTATTTGACGTTGTTGTTGTTGACGTTGTTGTTGTTGTTGTTTATTTGACGTTGTTATTATTGTCGCTGTTGTTTATTTGACGTTGTTGTTGTCGTTGTTGTTGTTTATTTGACGTTGTTGTTGTTGTTGTTGTTTATTTGACGTTGTTGTTGTTGTTATTTATTTGACGTTGTTGTTGTTGTTTATTTGACGTTGTTGTTGTTGTTTATTTGACGTTGTTGTTGTTGTTTATTTGATGTTGTTGTTGTTGTTGTTTATTTGACATTGTTGTTGTTGTTGTTGACATTGTTGTTGTTGTTTATTTGACATTGTTGTTGTTGTTGTTGTTGGTGTTGTTGTTTATTTGACGTTGTTGTTGTTGTTGTTGTTGTTGTTGTTTATTTGACGTTGTTTTAGTTGTTGTTGTTTATTTGGCGTTGTTGTTGTTTATTTGACATTGTTGTTGTTGTTGTTGTTTATTTGACGTAGTTGTTGTTGTTGACGTTGTTGTTGTTGCTTATTTGACGTTTTTGTTGTTGTTGTTGATGTTTTTGTTGTTGTTTATTTGACGTTGTTGTTGTTGTTGTTGTTGTTGTTTATTTGACGTTGTTGTTGTTATTGTTGTTGTTTATTTGACGTTGTTGTTGTTTATTTGACGTTGTTGTTGTTCATTTGACGTTGTTGTTGTAGTTTATTTGACGTTGTTGTTGTTATTGATGTTGTTTACTTGACGTTGTTGTTGTTGTTGTTGTTTATTTAATGTTGTTGTTGTTGTTGTTGTTGTTTATTTGACATTGTTGTTGTTGTTGTTGTTGACGTTGTTGTTGTTGTTTATTTGACATTGTTGTTGTTGTTGTTGTTGTTGACGTTGTTGTTGACGTTGTTGGTGTTGTTGTTTATTTGACGTTGTTGTTGTTGTTGTTTATTTGACGTTGTTTTAGATGTTGTTGTTTATTTGACATTGTTGTTGTTGTTGTTGTTGTTTATTTAACGTTGTTTTAGATGTTGTTGTTTATTTGACGGTGTTGTTGTTTATTTGACATTGTTGTTGTTGTTGACGTTGTTGTTGTTGTTGTTTATTTGACATTGTTGTTGTTGTTGTTGACATTGTTGTTGTTGTTGTTTATTTGACGTAGTTGTTGTTGTTGACGTTGTTGTTGTTGTTGTTGTTGTTTATTTGACGTTTTTGTTGTTGTTGATGTTGTTGTTGTTGTTTATTTGACGTTGTTGTTATTGTTGTTTATTTGACGTTGTTGTTGTTGTTTATATGACGTTGTTGTTGTTATTGTTGTTGTTTATTTGACGTTGTTGTTGTTGTTGTTTATTTGATGTTGTTGTTGTTGTTGTTTATTTGACATTGTTGTTGTTGTTGACGTTGTTGTTGTTGTTTATTTGACATTGTTGTTGTTGTTGTTGACGTTGTTGGTGTTGTTGTTTATTTGATGTTGTTGTTGTTGTTGTTGTTTATTTGACGTTGTTGTTGTTGTTGTTTATTTTACGTTGTTGTTGTTATTGATGTTGTTTATTTGACGTTGTTGTTGTTGTTGTTTATTTGACATTGTTGTTGTTGACATTGTTGTTGTTGTTATTTATTTGAAATTGTTTTTGTTGTTGACGTTGTTGTTGTTGTTTATTTGACATTGTTGTTGTTGTTGTTGTTGTTGACGTTGTTGGTGTTGTTGTTTATTAGACATTGTTGTTGTTGTTTATTTGACGTTGTTTTAGATGTTGTTGTTTATTTGACGTTGTTGTTATTGTTGTTGTTGTTGTTGTTGTTGTTGTTGTTGTTGTTGTTGTTTATTTAACGTTGTTTTAGATGTTGTTGTTTATTTGACGGTGTTGTTGTTTATTTGACATTGTTGTTGTTGTTGACGTTGTTGTTGTTGTTGTTTATTTGACATTGTTGTTGTTGTTGACGTTGTTGGTGTTGTTGTTTATTTGACGTTGTTGTTGTTGTTGTTGTTGTTCATTTTACGTTGTTGTTGTTGTTTATTTGATGTTGTTGTTGTTGTTGTTTATTTGACATTGTTGTTGTTGTTGTTGACATTGTTGTTGTTGTTTATTTGACATTGTTGTTGTTGTTGGTGGTGTTGTTGTTTATTTGACGTTGTTGTTGTTGTTGTTGTTGTTGTTGTTTATTTGACGTTGTTTTAGTTGTCGTTGTTTATTTGACGTTGTTGTTGTTTATTTGACATTGTTGTTGTTGTTGTTTATTTGACGTAGTTGTTGTTGTTGACGTTGTTGTTGTTGTTTATTTGACGGTGTTGTTGTTTATTTGACATTGTTGTTGTTGTTGACATTGTTGTTGTTGTTGTTTATTTGACATTGTTGTTGTTGTTGTTGACATTGTTGTTGTTGTTGTTTATTTGACGTAGTTGTTGTTGTTGACGTTGTTGTTGTTGTTGTTGTTGTTGTTTATTTGACGTTTTTGTTGTTGTTGATGTTGTTGTTGTTGTTTATTTCACGTTGTTGTTGTTGTTGTTTATTTGATGTTGTTGTTGTTGTTTATTTGACATTGTTGTTGTTGTTGACGTTGTTGTTGTTGTTTATTTTGCATTGTTGTTGTTGTTGTTGACGTTGTTGGTGTTGTTGTTTATTTGTCGTTGTTGTTGACATTGTTGTTGTTGTTGTTTATTTGACGTTGTTGTTATTGTTGTTTATTTGACGTAGTTGTTGTTGTTGACGTTGTTGTTGTTGTTGATGTTGTTGATGTTTATTTGACGTTGTTGTTGTTGTTGTTGTTTATTTGACGTTGTTGTTGTTAATGTTGTTGTTTATTTGACGTTGTTGTTGTTGTTGTTGTTGTTGTTTATTTGATGTTGTTGTTGTTTATTTGACATTGTTGTTGTTGTTGACGTTGTTGTTGTTGTTATTTATTTGACATTGTTGTTGTTGTTGTTGACGTTGTTGTTGTTGTTGTTTATTTGACGTTGTTGTTGTTGACATTGTTGTTGTTGTTGTTTATTTGACGTTGTTGTTATTGTTGTTTATTTGACGTAGTTGTTGTTGTTGACGTTGTTGTTGTTGTTGTGGTTGTTTATTTGACGTTGTTGTTGTTGTTGTTGTGGTTGTTTATATGACGTTTTTGTTGTTGTTGTTGTTGTTGTTGTTTATTTGACGTTGTTGTTATTGTCTATTTGACGTTGTTGTTATTGTTTATTTGACGTTGTTGTTGTTGTTATTGTTGTTGTTTATTTGACGTTGTTGTTGTTGTTGTTGTTGTTTATTTGATGTTGTTGTTGTTGTTTATTTGACGTTGGTGTTGTTGTTGTTTATTTGACGTTGTTATTATTATTTATTTGACGTTGTTGTTGTTATTATTTATTTGACGTTGTTGTTGTTGTTGTTGTTTATTTGACGTTGTTGTTGTTGCTGACGTTGTTGTTGTTGTTGTTGTTGTTGTTTATTTGACGTTTTTGTTGTTGTTGATGTTGTTGTTGTTGTTTATTTGACGTTGTTGTTATTGTTTATTTGACGTTGTTTTTGTTGTTTATTTGATGTTGTTGTTGTTGTTATTGTTGTTGTTTAGTTGACGTTGATGTTGTTGTTGTTTATTTGATGTTGTTGTTGTTGTTTATTTGACATTGGTGTTGTTGTTGTTTATTTGACGTTGTTGTTGTTGTTGTTATTTATTTGACGTTGTTGTTGTTGTTGTTATTGTTTATTTGATGTTGGTGTTGTTGTTGTTGTTGTTTATTTGACGTTGTTATTATTGTTTATTTTACGTTGTTTTTGTTATTTGACGTTGTTGTTGTTGTTGTATTTGTTGTTGTTGTTGTTGTTGTATTTGTTGTTGTTGTTGTTGCTTATTTGACGATGTTGTTATTGTTGTTGTTTATTTGACGTTGTTGTTGCTGTTGTTTATTTGACGTTGTTGTTGTTGTTGTTTAATTGAAGTTGTTGTTATTTATTTGACGTTGTTGTTGTTGTTGACATTGTTGTTTTTGACATTGTTGTTGTTGTTGTTTATTTGACGTTGTTGTTGCTGTTGTTTATTTGACGTTGTTGTTGTTGTTGTTTATTTGATGTTGTTGTTGTTGTTGTTTATTTGACGTTGTCGTTGTTGTTGACATTGTTGTTGTTGACATTGTTGTTGTTGTTGTTGTTTATTTGACGTAGTTGTTGTTGTTGACGTTGTTGTTGTTGTTGTTTATTTGACGTTTTTGTTGTTGTTGATGTTGTTGTTGGTGTTTATTTGACGTTGTTGTTGTTCATTTGACATTGTTGTTGTTGTTGACGTTGTTGTTGTTGTTGACGTTGTTGTTGTTGTTTATTTGACATTGTTGTTGTTGTTGTTGTTGTTGTTGACGTTGTTCGTGTTGTTGTTTAATTGACGTTGTTGTTGTTGTTGTTGTTGTTTATTTGACGTTGTTTTAGTTGTTGTTGTTTATTTGACATTGTTGTTGTTTTTTATTTGACGTTGTTGTTGACATTGTTGTTGTTGTTGTTGTTGTTGTTGTTTATTTGACGTTGTTGTTGTTGTTTATTTGATGTTGTTATTGTTGTTTATTTGACGTTGGTGTTGTTGTTGTTTATTTGACGTTGTTGTTGTTGTTATTTATTTGACATTGTTGTTGTTATTATTTATTTGACGTTGTTGTTGTTGTTGTTGTTTATTTGACATTGTTATTGTTGTTTATTTGACGTTGTGGTTGTTGTTGTTGTTTATTTGACGTTGTTGTTGTTTATTTGACGTTGTTGTTGTTGTTGACGTTGTTGTTGTTGTTGTTTATTTGACGTTGTTATTGTTGTTGTTGTTGTTGTTTATTTTACGTTGTTGTTGTTATTGTTGTTGTTTATTTGACGTTGTTGTTGTTTATTTGACATTGTTGTTGTTGTTATTGTTTATTTAACGTTGTTGTTGTTGTTGACGTTGTTGTTGTTGTTGTTGTTTTTTTGACGTTGTTGTTGTTGTTGACATTGTTGTTATTGTTGTTGTTTATTTGACGTTGTTGTTGTTGTTGTTGTTTATTTGACGTTGTTGTTGTTATTTATTTGACGTTATTGTTGTTGTTTATTTGACGTTGTTGTTGTTGTTGTTATTGTTGTTCTTTATTTGACGTTGTTGTTGTTGTTGTTTATTTGATGTTGTTGTTGTTGTTTATTTGACATTGTTGTTGTTGTTGACGTTGTTGTTGTTGTTGTTTATTTGTTATTGTTGTTGTTGTTGACGTTGTTGGTGTTGTTGTTTATTTGACGTTGTTGTTGTTGTTTATTTGACGTTGTTTTAGTTGTTGTTGTTTATTTGGCGTTGTTATTGTTGTTGTTTATTTGACATTGTTGTTGTTGTTGACGTTGGTGTTGTTGTTTATTTGACATTGTTGTTGTTGTTGTTGTTGTTGACGTTGTTGGTGTTGTTGTTTATTTGACGTTGTTGTTGTTGTTTATTTGATGTTGTTTTAGTTGTTGTTGTTTATTTGACATTGTTGTTGTTTTTTATTTGACGTTGTTGTTGACATTGTTGTTGTTGTTTATTATTTGCCGTTGTTGTTGTTCATTTGACGTAGTTGTTGTTGTTGACGTTGTTGTTGTTGTTGTTGTTTATTTGACGTTTTTGTTGTTGTTGATGTTGTTGTTGTTTTTTATTTAACGTTGTTGTTATTGTTTATTTGACATTGTTTTTGTTGTTTATTTGACGTTGTTGTTGTTATTGTTGTTGTTTATTTGACGTTGTGGTTGTTGTTGTTTATTTGATGTTGGTGTTGTTGTTGTTGTTTATTTGACGTTGGTGTTATTGTTGTTTATTTGACGTTGTTGTTGTTATTTATTTGACGTTGTTGTTGTTGTTATTGTTTATTTGACGTTGTTGTTGTTGTTGTTTATTTGATGTTGTTTTTGTTATTTGACGCTGTTGTTGTTGTTGTTGTATTTGTTGTTGTTGTTGTTGTTTATTTGACGTTGTTGTTATTGTTGTTGTTTATTTGACGTTGTTGTTGTTGTTTATTTGACATTGTTGTTGTTGTTGTTGTTTATTTGACGTTGTTGTTGTTGTTGTTTTTTATTTGACGTTGTTGTTGTTGTTGACATTGTTGTTGTTGACATTGTTGTTGTTGTTGTTTATTTGACGTTGTTGTTGCTGTTGTTTATTTGACGTTGTTGTTGCTTCTTTTTATTTGACGTTGTTGTTGACATTGTTGTTGTTGTTGATTATTTGACGTTGTTATTGTTGTTTATTTGACGTAGTTGTGGTTGTTGACGTTGTTGTTTTTTTATTATTTGACGTTTTTGTTGTTGTTGATGTTGTTGTTGTTTTTTATTTGACGTTGTTGTTATTGTTTATTTGACGTTGTTTTTGTTGTTTATTTGACGTTGTTGTTGTTGTTATTGTTGTTGTTTATTTGACGTTGTTGTTGTTGTTTATTTGATGTTGATGTTGTTGTTATTTATTTGACGTTGGTGTTGTTGTTGTTTATTTGACGTTGTTGTTGTTGTTATTTATTTGACGTTGTTGTTGTTGTTGTTGTTTATTTGACGTTGTTGTTGTTGTTGTTTATTTGACGTTGTTATTATTGTTTATTTGACGTTGTTTTTGTTATTTGACGTTGTTGTTGTTGTTGGATTTGTTGTTGTTGCTGCTTATTTGATGTTGTTGTTATTGTTGTTTATTTGATGTAGTTGTTGTTGTTGACGTTGTTGTTGTTGTTGATGTTGTTGATGTTTATTTGACGTTGTTATTGTTGTTGTTTATTTGACGTTGTTGTTATTGTTATTGTTGTTGTTTATTTGACGTTGTTGTTGTTGTTGTTGTTTATTTGACATTGGTGTTGTTGTTGTTTATTTGACGTTGTTGTTGTTGTTATTTATTTGACGTTGTTGTTGTTGTTATTGTTTATTTGACGTTGTTGTTGTTGTTGTTTATTTGACGTTGTTATTATTGTTTATTTGACGTTGTTTTTGTTATTTGACGTTGTTGATGTTGTTGTTGTTGTTGTTGTATTTGTTGTTCTTGTTGTTACTTATTTGACGTTGTTGTTATTGTTGTTGTTTATTTGACGTTGTTGTTGTTGTTGTTGTTGTTGTTGTTGTATATTTGACGTTGTTGTTGTTGTTGTTGTTTATTTGACGTTGTTGTTGTTGTTGTTTATTTGACGTTGTTGTTGTTGTTTTTGACATTGTTGTTGTTGACATTGTTGTTGTTGTTGTTTATTTGACGTTGTTGTTGCTGTTGTTTATTTGACGTTGTTGTTGTTGTTGTTTATTTGACGTTGTTGTTGGTGGTGTTGTTTATTTGACGTTGTCGTTGTTGTTGACATTGTTGTTGTTGACATTGTTGTTGTTGTTGTTTATTTGACGTAGTTGTTGTTGTTGACGTTGTTGTTGTTGTTGTTTATTTGACTTTTTTGTTGTTGTTGATGTTGTTGTTGTTGTTGTTGTTTATTTGACATTGTTGTTGTTTATTTGACGTTGTTGTTGTTGTTGTTGTTTATTTGACGTTGTTGTTGTTGTTGTTATTGTTGTTGTTTGTTTGACGTTGTTGTTGTTGTTGTTGTTTATTTGATGTTGTTGTTGTTGTTTATTTGACATTGTTGTTGTTGTTGACGTTGTTGTTGTTGTTTATTTGACATTGTTATTGTTGTTGTTGTTGTTGACGTTGTTGGTGTTGTTGTTTATTTGACGTTGTTGTTGTTGTTGTTGTTGTTGTTTATTTGACGTTGTTTTAGTTGTTGTTGTTTATTTGACATTGTTGTTGTTTTTTATTTGACGTTGTTGTTGACATTGTTGTTGTTGTTGATTATTTGACGTTGTTGTTGTTCATTTGACGTAGTTGTTGTTGTTGACGCTGTTGTTGTTGTTTATTTGACGTTTTTGTTGTTGTTGATGTTGTTGTTGTTTTTTATTTGACGTTGTTGTTATTATTTATTTGACGTTGTTTTTGTTGTTGTTATTGTTGTTGTTGATTTGACGTGGTTGTTGTTGTTGTTTATTTGATGTTGATGTTGTTGTTGTTGTTGTTTATTTGACGTTGGTGTTATTGTTGTTTATTTGACGTTGTTGTTGTTGTTATTTATTTGACGTTGTTGTTGTTGTTATTGTTTATTTCACGTTGGTGTTGTTGTTGTTTATTTGACGTTGTTATTATTGTTTATTTGACGTTGTTTTTGTTATTTGATGTTGTTGTTGTTGTTGTTGTATTTGTTGTTGTTGTTGTTGCTTATTTGACGTTGTTGTTATTGTTGTTGTTTATTTGACGTTGTTGTTGCTGTTGTTTATTTGACGTTGTTGTTGTTGTTGTTTAATTGACGTTGTTGTCGTTTATTTGACGTTGTTGTTGTTGTTGACATTATTGTTGTTGACATTATTGTTGTTGTTGTTTATTTGACGTTGTTGTTGTTGTTGTTGTTTATTTGACGTTGTTGTTGTTGTTTATTTGACGTTGTTGTTGTTGTGGTTGTTTATTTGACGTTGTCGTTGTTGTTGACATTGTTGTTGTTGACATTGTTGTTGTTGTTGTTGTTGTTGTTGTTTATTTGACGTAGTTGTTGTTGTTGTTGGTGTTATTGTTTATTTGACGTTTTTGTTGTTGTTGATGTTGTTGTTGTTGTTTATTTGACGTTGTTGTTGTTGTTTATTTGACATTGTTGTTGTTGTTGACGTTGTTGTTGTTGTTTATTTGACATTGTTGTTGTTGTTGTTGATTATTTGATGTTGTTGTTGTTGTTTATTTGACGTAGTTGTTGTTGTTGACGTTGTTGTTGTTGTTGTTCATTTGACGTTTTTGTTGTTGTTGATGTTGTTGTTGTTGTTTATTTGACGTTGTTGTTATTGTTTATTTGACGTTGTTTTTGTTGTTTATTTGACATTGTTGTTGTTGTTATTGTTGTTGTTTATTTGACGTTGTTGTTGTTTATTTGATGTTGTTGTTGTTGTTTATTTGACGTTGGTGTTGTTGTTGTTTATTTGACGTTGTTGTTGTTGTTATTTATTTGACGTTGTTGTTGTTGTTATTGTTTATTTGACGTTGTTGTTGTTGTTGTTGTTTATTTGACGTTGTTATTATTGTTTATTTGATGTTGTTTTTGTTATTTGACGCTGTTGTTGTGGTTGTTGTATTTGTTGTTGTTGTTGTTGCTTATTTGACGTTGTTGTTATTGTTGTTGTTTATTTGACGTTGTTGTTGTTGTTGTTTATTTGACGTTGTTGTTGTTGTTGTTTATTTGACGTTGTTGTTGTTGTTGTTTTTTATTTGACGTTGTTGTTGTTGTTGACATTGTTGTTGTTGACATTGTTGTTGTTGTTGTTTATTTGACGTTGTTGTTGTTGTTGTTTTTTTGACGTTGTTGTTGCTTCTTTTTATATGACGTTGTTGTTGACATTGTTGTTGTTGTTGATTATTTGACGTTGTTATTGTTGTTTATTTGACGTAGTTGTGGTTGTTGACGTTGTTGTTTTTTTATTATTTGACATTTTTGTTGTTGTTGATGTTGTTGTTGTTTTTTATTTGACGTTGTTGTTATTGTTTATTTGACGTTGTTTTTGTTGTTTATTTGACGTTGTTGTTGTTGTTATTGTTGTTGTTTATTTGACGTTGTTGTTGTTGTTTATTTGATGTTGATGTTGTTGTTGTTTATTTGACGTTGGTGTTGTTGTTGTTTATTTGACGTTGTTGTTGTTGTTATTTATTTGACGTTGTTGTTGTTGTTATTGTTTATTTGACGTTGTTGTTGTTGTTGTTTATTTGACGTTGTTATTATTGTTTATTTGACGTTGTTGTTGTTGTTGTATTTGTTGTTGTTGTTGCTTATTTGACGTTGTTGTTATTGTTTTTGTTTATTTGACGTTGTTGTTGTTGTTGTTGTTTATTTGACGTTGTTGTTGTTGTTGTTTATTTGACGTTGTTATTGTTGTTGTTGACATTGTTGTTGTTGTTGTTTATTTGACGTTGTTGTTGCTGTTGTTTATTTGACGTTGTTGTTGTTGTTGTTGTTTATTTGAAGTTGTTGTTGTTGTTGTTGTTGACATTGTTGTTGTTGACATTGTTGTTGTTATTGTTTATTTGACGTTGTTGTTGCTGTTATTTATTTGACGTTGTTGTTGTTGTTTATTTGACGTTGTTGTTGTTGTTGTTTATTTGACGTTGTCGTTGTTGTTGACATTGTTATTGTTGTTGTTGTTTATTTGACGTAGTTGTTTTTGTTGACGTTGTTGTTGTTGTTGTTTATTTGACGTTTTCTGTTGTTGTTGATGTTGTTGTTGTTGTTGTTGTTTATTTGACGTTGTTGTTGTTTATTTGACATTGTTGTTGTTGTTGTTATTGTTTATTTGACGTTGTTGTTGTTGTTGTTATTGTTGTTGTTTGTTTGACGTTGTTGTTGTTGTTGCTTATTTGATGTTGTTGTTGTTGTTTATTTGACATTGTTGTTGACGTTGTTGTTGTTGTTTATTTTACATTGTTGTCATTGTTGTTGACGTTGTTGGTGTTGTTGTTTATTTGTCGTTGTTGTTGTTGACATTGTTGTTGTTGTTGTTGTTGTTGTTTATTTGACGTTGTTGTTATTGTTGTTTATTTGATGTAGTTGTTGTTGTTGACGTTGTTGTTGTTGTTGTTGATGTTGTTGATGTTTATTTGATGTTGTTGTTGGTGTTGTTTCTTTGACGTTGTTGTTGTTGTTATTGTTGTTGTTTATTCGATGTTGTTGTTGTTGTTGTTGTTGTTTATTTGATGTTGTTGTTGTTGTTTATTTGACATTGTTGTTGTTGTTGACGTTGTTGGTGTTGTTGTTGGTGTTGTTGTTGACGTTGTTGGTGTTGTTGTTTATTTGACGTTGTTGTTGTTGACATTGTTGTTGTTGTTGTTTATTTGACGTTGTTGTTATTGTTGTTTATTTGACGTAGTTGTTGTTGTTGACGTTGTTGTTGTTGTTGTTGTGGTTGTTTATTTGACGTTTTTGTTGTTGTTGTTGTTCTTGTTGTTTATTTGACGTTGTTGTTATTGTCTATTTGACGTTGTTGTTGTTGTTTATTTGACGTTGTTGTTGTTGTTATTGTTGTTGTTTATTTGACGTTGTTGTTGTTGTTGTTTATTTGATGTTGTTGTTGTTGTTTATTTGACGTTGGTGTTGTTGTTGTTTATTTGACGTTGTTATTATTATTTATTTGACGTTGTTGTTGTTATTATTTATTTGACGTTGTTGTTGTTGTTTATTTGACGTTGTTGTTGTTGTTTATTTGATGTAGTTGTTGTCGTTGACGTTGTTGTTGTTGTTGTTGTTGTTGTTGTTTATTTGACGTTTTTGTTGTTGTTGATGTTGTTGTTGTTGTTTATTTGACGTTGTTGTTATTGTTTATTTGACGTTGTTTTTGTTGTTTATTTGACGTTGTTGTTGTTATTGTTGTTGTTTATTTGACGTTGATGTTGTTGTTTATTTGATGTTGTTGTTGTTGTTGTTTATTTGACATTGGTGTTGTTGTTGTTTATTTGACGTTGTTGTTGTTATTTATTTGACGTTGTTGTTGTTGTTATTGTTTATTTGACGTTGGTGTTGTTGTTGTTTATTTGACGTTGTTATTATTGTTTATTTGACGTTGTTTTTGTTATTTGACGTTGTTGTTGTTGTTGTTGTATTTGTTGTTGTTGTTGTTGCTTATTTGATGTTGTTGTTATTGTTGTTGTTTATTTGACGTTGTTGTTGTTGTTGTTGTTTATTTGACGTTGTTGTTGTTGTTTATTTGACGTTGTTGTTGTTGTTGTTGTTGTTGTTTATTTGACGTTGTTGTTGTTGTTGTTGTTGACATTGTTGTTGTTGTTGTTTATTTGACGTTGTTGTTGTTGTTGTTTATTTGACGTTGTTGTTGTTGTTTATTTGACGTTGTTGTTGTTGTTGTTGTTTATTTGACGTTGTCGTTGTTGTTGACATTGTTGTTGTTGACATTGTTGTTGTTGTTGTTTATTTGACGTAGTTGTTGTTGTTGACGTTGTTGTTGTTGTTGTTGTTTATTTGACGTTTTTGTTGTTGTTGCTGTTCTTGTTGTTGTTTATTTGACGTTGTTGTTGTTGTTTATTTGACGTTGTTGTTGTTGTTGTTGGTGTTGTTGTTTATTTGACGTTGTTGTTGTTGTTTATTTGACGTTGTTGTTGTTGTTGTTTTATTTGTTGTTGTTGTTGTTGCTTATTTGACGTTGTTGTTATTGTTGTTGTTTATTTGACGTTGAGTTTGTTGTTGTTTATTTGACGTTGTTGTTGTTGTTGTTTATTTGACGTTGTTGTTGTTGTTGTTTTTTTTTTGACGTTGTTGTTGTTGTTGACATTGTTGTTGTTGTTGTTGTTTATTTGACGTTGTTGTTGCTGTTGTTTATTTGACGTTGTTGTTGCTGTTTTTTATTTGACGTTGTTGTTGACATTGTTGTTGTTGTTGATTATTTGACGTTGTTATTGTTGTTTATTTGACGTAGTTGTGGTTGTTGACGTTGTTGTTGTTGTTGTTTATTTCACGTTTTTGTTGTTGTTGATGTTGTGGTTGTTTTTTATTTGACGTTGTTGTTATTGTTTATTTGACGTTGTTTTTGTTGTTTATTTGACGTTGTTGTTGTTGTTATTGTTGTTGTTTATTTGACGTTGTTGTTGTTGTTTATTTGATGTTGATGTTGTTGTTGTTTATTTGACGTTGGTGTTGTTGTTGTTTATTTGACGTTGTTGTTGTTGTTATTTATTTGGCGTTGTTGTTGTTGTTATTGTTTAATTGACGTTGTTGTTGTTGTTGTTTATTTGACGTTGTTATTATTATTTATTTGACGTTGTTTTTGTTATTTGACGTTGTTGTTGTTGTATTTGTTGTTGTTGTTGCTTATTTGACGTTGTTGTTATTGTTGTTGTTTATTTGACGTTGTTGTTGTTGTTGTTTATTTGACGTGGTTGTTGTTGTTGTTTATTTGACGTTGTTGTTGTTGTTGTTTATTTGACGTTGTTGTTGTTGTTGTTGACATTGTTGTTGTTGACATTGTTGTTGTTGTTGTTTATTTGACGTTGTTGTTGCTGTTGTTTATTTGACGTTGTTGTTGTTGTTGTTGTTTATTTGACGTTGTTGTTGTTGTTGTTGACATTGTTGTTGTTGACATTGTTGTTGTTGTTGTTTATTTGACGTTGTTGTTGCTGTTGTTTATTTGACGTTGTTGTTGTTGTTGTTTATTTGACGTTGTTGTTGTTGTTGTTGTTGTTGTTTATTTGACGTTGTTGTTGTTGTTGTTGACATTGTTGTTGTTGACATTGTTGTTGTTGTTGTTTATTTGACGTTGTTGTTGCTATTGTTTATTTGACGTTGTTGTTGTTGTTGTTTATTTGACGTTGTTGTTGTTGTTGTTGACATTGTTGTTGTTGACATTGTTGTTATTATTGTTTATTTGACGTTGTTGTTGCTGTTATTTATTTGACGTTGTTGTTGTTGTTGTTTATTTGACGTTGTTGTTGTTGTTGTTTATTTGACGTTGTCGTTGTTGTTGACATTGTTATTGTTGTTGTTGTTTATTTGACGTAGTTGTTTTTGTTGACGTTGTTGTTGTTGTTGTTTATTTGACGTTTTCTGTTGTTGTTGATGTTGTTGTTGTTGTTGTTGTTGTTTATTTGACGTTGTTGTTGTTTATTTGACATTGTTGTTGTTGTTGTTATTGTTTATTTGACGTTGTTGTTGTTGTTGTTGTTATTGTTGTTGTTTGTTTGACGTTGTTGTTGTTGTTGCTTATTTGATGTTGTTGTTGTTGTTTATTTGACATTGTTGTTGACGTTGTTGTTGTTGTTTATTTTACATTGTAGTCGTTGTTGTTGACGTTGTTGGTGTTGTTGTTTATTTGTCGTTGTTGTTGTTGACATTGTTGTTGTTGTTGTTGTTGTTTATTTGACGTTGTTGTTATTGTTGTTTATTTGATGTAGTTGTTGTTGTTGACGTTGTTGTTGTTGTTGATGTTGTTGATGTTTATTTGATGTTGTTGTTGGTGTTGTTTCTTTGACGTTGTTGTTGTTGTTATTGTTGTTGTTTATTCGATGTTGTTGTTGTTGTTGTTGTTGTTGTTTATTTGATGTTGTTGTTGTTGTTTATTTGACATTGTTGTTGTTGTTGACGTTGTTGGTGTTGTTGTTGGTGTTGTTGTTGACGTTGTTGGTGTTGTTGTTTATTTGACGTTGTTGTTGTTGACATTGTTGTTGTTGTTGTTTATTTGACGTTGTTGTTATTGTTGTTTATTTGACGTAGTTGTTGTTGTTGACGTTGTTGTTGTTGTTGTTGTGGTTGTTTATTTGACGTTTTTGTTGTTGTTGTTGTTCTTGTTGTTTATTTGACGTTGTTGTTATTGTCTATTTGACGTTGTTGTTGTTGTTTATTTGACGTTGTTGTTGTTGTTATTGTTGTTGTTTATTTGACGTTGTTGTTGTTGTTGTTTATTTGATGTTGTTGTTGTTGTTTATTTGACGTTGGTGTTGTTGTTGTTTATTTGACGTTGTTATTATTATTTATTTGACGTTGTTGTTGTTATTATTTATTTGACGTTGTTGTTGTTGTTTATTTGACGTTGTTGTTGTTGTTTATTTGATGTAGTTGTTGTCGTTGACGTTGTTGTTGTTGTTGTTGTTGTTGTTGTTTATTTGACGTTTTTGTTGTTGTTGATGTTGTTGTTGTTGTTTATTTGACGTTGTTGTTATTGTTTATTTGACGTTGTTTTTGTTGTTTATTTGACGTTGTTGTTGTTATTGTTGTTGTTTATTTGACGTTGATGTTGTTGTTTATTTGATGTTGTTGTTGTTGTTGTTTATTTGACATTGGTGTTGTTGTTGTTTATTTGACGTTGTTGTTGTTATTTATTTGACGTTGTTGTTGTTGTTATTGTTTATTTGACGTTGGTGTTGTTGTTGTTTATTTGACGTTGTTATTATTGTTTATTTGACGTTGTTTTTGTTATTTGACGTTGTTGTTGTTGTTGTATTTGTTGTTGTTGTTGTTGCTTATTTGATGTTGTTGTTATTGTTGTTGTTTATTTGACGTTGTTGTTGTTGTTGTTGTTTATTTGACGTTGTTGTTGTTGTTTATTTGACGTTGTTGTTGTTGTTGTTGTTGTTGTTTATTTGACGTTGTTGTTGTTGTTGTTGTTGACATTGTTGTTGTTGTTGTTTATTTGACGTTGTTGTTGCTGTTGTTTATTTGACGTTGTTGTTGTTGTTTATTTGACGTTGTTGTTGTTGTTGTTGTTTATTTGACGTTGTCGTTGTTGTTGACATTGTTGTTGTTGACATTGTTGTTGTTGTTGTTTATTTGACGTAGTTGTTGTTGTTGACGTTGTTGTTGTTGTTGTTGTTGTTTATTTGACGTTTTTGTTGTTGTTGCTGTTCTTGTTGTTGTTTATTTGACGTTGTTGTTGTTGTTTATTTGACGTTGTTGTTGTTGTTGTTGGTGTTGTTGTTTATTTGACGTTGTTGTTGTTGTTTATTTGACGTTGTTGTTGTTGTTGTTTTATTTGTTGTTGTTGTTGTTGCTTATTTGACGTTGTTGTTATTGTTGTTGTTTATTTGACGTTGAGTTTGTTGTTGTTTATTTGACGTTGTTGTTGTTGTTGTTTATTTGACGTTGTTGTTGTTGTTGTTTTTTTTTTTGACGTTGTTGTTGTTGTTGACATTGTTGTTGTTGTTGTTGTTTATTTGACGTTGTTGTTGCTGTTGTTTATTTGACGTTGTTGTTGCTGTTTTTTATTTGACGTTGTTGTTGACATTGTTGTTGTTGTTGATTATTTGACGTTGTTATTGTTGTTTATTTGACGTAGTTGTGGTTGTTGACGTTGTTGTTGTTGTTGTTTATTTGACGTTTTTGTTGTTGTTGATGTTGTGGTTGTTTTTTATTTGACGTTGTTGTTATTGTTTATTTGACGTTGTTTTTGTTGTTTATTTGACGTTGTTGTTGTTGTTATTGTTGTTGTTTATTTGACGTTGTTGTTGTTGTTTATTTGATGTTGATGTTGTTGTTGTTTATTTGACGTTGGTGTTGTTGTTGTTTATTTGACGTTGTTGTTGTTGTTATTTATTTGGCGTTGTTGTTGTTGTTATTGTTTAATTGACGTTGTTGTTGTTGTTGTTTATTTGACGTTGTTATTATTATTTATTTGACGTTGTTTTTGTTATTTGACGTTGTTGTTGTTGTATTTGTTGTTGTTGTTGCTTATTTGACGTTGTTGTTATTGTTGTTGTTTATTTGACGTTGTTGTTGTTGTTGTTTATTTGACGTGGTTGTTGTTGTTGTTTATTTGACGTTGTTGTTGTTGTTGTTTATTTGACGTTGTTGTTGTTGTTGTTGACATTGTTGTTGTTGACATTGTTGTTGTTGTTGTTTATTTGACGTTGTTGTTGCTGTTGTTTATTTGACGTTGTTGTTGTTGTTGTTGTTTATTTGACGTTGTTGTTGTTGTTGTTGACATTATTGTTGTTGACATTGTTGTTGTTGTTGTTTATTTGACGTTGTTGTTGCTGTTGTTTATTTGACGTTGTTGTTGTTGTTGTTTATTTGACGTTGTTGTTGTTGTTGTTGTTGTTGTTGTTGTTTATTTGACGTTGTTGTTGTTGTTGTTGACATTGTTGTTGTTGACATTGTTGTTGTTGTTGTTTATTTGACGTTGTTGTTGCTATTGTTTATTTGACGTTGTTGTTGTTGTTGTTTATTTGACGTTGTTGTTGTTGTTGTTGACATTGTTGTTGTTGACATTGTTGTTGTTATTGTTTATTTGACGTTGTTGTTGCTGTTATTTATTTGACGTTGTTGTTGTTGTTGTTTATTTGACGTTGTTGTTGTTGTTGTTTATTTGACGTTGTCGTTGTTGTTGACATTGTTATTGTTGTTGTTGTTTATTTGACGTAGTTGTTTTTGTTGACGTTGTTGTTGTTGTTGTTTATTTGACGTTTTCTGTTGTTGTTGATGTTGTTGTTGTTGTTGTTGTTGTTTATTTGACGTTGTTGTTGTTTATTTGACATTGTTGTTGTTGTTGTTATTGTTTATTTGACGTTGTTGTTGTTGTTGTTGTTATTGTTGTTGTTTGTTTGACGTTGTTGTTGTTGTTGCTTATTTGATGTTGTTGTTGTTGTTTATTTGACATTGTTGTTGACGTTGTTGTTGTTGTTTATTTTACATTGTAGTCGTTGTTGTTGACGTTGTTGGTGTTGTTGTTTATTTGTCGTTGTTGTTGTTGACATTGTTGTTGTTGTTGTTGTTTATTTGACGTTGTTGTTATTGTTGTTTATTTGATGTAGTTGTTGTTGTTGACGTTGTTGTTGTTGTTGATGTTGTTGATGTTTATTTGATGTTGTTGTTGGTGTTGTTTCTTTGACGTTGTTGTTGTTGTTATTGTTGTTGTTTATTCGATGTTGTTGTTGTTGTTGTTGTTGTTTATTTGATGTTGTTGTTGTTGTTTATTTGACATTGTTGTTGTTGTTGACGTTGTTGGTGTTGTTGTTGGTGTTGTTGTTGACGTTGTTGGTGTTGTTGTTTATTTGACGTTGTTGTTGTTGACATTGTTGTTGTTGTTGTTTATTTGACGTTGTTGTTATTGTTGTTTATTTGACGTAGTTGTTGTTGTTGACGTTGTTGTTGTTGTTGTTGTGGTTGTTTATTTGACGTTTTTGTTGTTGTTGTTGTTCTTGTTGTTTATTTGACGTTGTTGTTATTGTCTATTTGACGTTGTTGTTGTTGTTGTTGTTTATTTGACGTTGTTGTTGTTGTTATTGTTGTTGTTTATTTGACGTTGTTGTTGTTGTTGTTTATTTGATGTTGTTGTTGTTGTTTATTTGACGTTGGTGTTGTTGTTGTTTATTTGACGTTGTTATTATTATTTATTTGACGTTGTTGTTGTTATTATTTATTTGACGTTGTTGTTGTTGTTTATTTGACGTTGTTGTTGTTGTTTATTTGATGTAGTTGTTGTCGTTGACGTTGTTGTTGTTGTTGTTGTTGTTGTTGTTGTTGTTTATTTGACGTTTTTGTTGTTGTTGATGTTGTTGTTGTTGTTTATTTGACGTTGTTGTTATTGTTTATTTGACGTTGTTGTTGTTGTTGTTGTTGACATTGTTGTTGTTGTTGTTTATTTGACGTTGTTGTTGCTGTTGTTTATTTGACGTTGTTGTTGTTGTTTATTTGACGTTGTTGTTGTTGTTGTTGTTTATTTGACGTTGTCGTTGTTGTTGACATTGTTGTTGTTGACATTGTTGTTGTTGTTGTTTATTTGACGTAGTTGTTGTTGTTGACGTTGTTGTTGTTGTTGTTGTTGTTTATTTGACGTTTTTGTTGTTGTTGCTGTTCTTGTTGTTGTTTATTTGACGTTGTTGTTGTTGTTTATTTGACGTTGTTGTTGTTGTTGTTGGTGTTGTTGTTTATTTGACGTTGTTGTTGTTGTTTATTTGACGTTGTTGTTGTTGTTGTTTTATTTGTTGTTGTTGTTGTTGCTTATTTGACGTTGTTGTTATTGTTGTTGTTTATTTGACGTTGAGTTTGTTGTTGTTTATTTGACGTTGTTGTTGTTGTTGTTTATTTGACGTTGTTGTTGTTGTTGTTTTTTTTTTTGACGTTGTTGTTGTTGTTGACATTGTTGTTGTTGTTGTTGTTTATTTGACGTTGTTGTTGCTGTTGTTTATTTGACGTTGTTGTTGCTGTTTTTTATTTGACGTTGTTGTTGACATTGTTGTTGTTGTTGATTATTTGACGTTGTTATTGTTGTTTATTTGACGTAGTTGTGGTTGTTGACGTTGTTGTTGTTGTTGTTTATTTGACGTTTTTGTTGTTGTTGATGTTGTGGTTGTTTTTTATTTGACGTTGTTGTTATTGTTTATTTGACGTTGTTTTTGTTGTTTATTTGACGTTGTTGTTGTTGTTATTGTTGTTGTTTATTTGACGTTGTTGTTGTTGTTTATTTGATGTTGATGTTGTTGTTGTTTATTTGACGTTGGTGTTGTTGTTGTTTATTTGACGTTGTTGTTGTTGTTATTTATTTGGCGTTGTTGTTGTTGTTGTTATTGTTTAATTGACGTTGTTGTTGTTGTTGTTTATTTGACGTTGTTATTATTATTTATTTGACGTTGTTTTTGTTATTTGACGTTGTTGTTGTATTTGTTGTTGTTGTTGCTTATTTGACGTTGTTGTTATTGTTGTTGTTTATTTGACGTTGTTGTTGTTGTTGTTTATTTGACGTGGTTGTTGTTGTTGTTTATTTGACGTTGTTGTTGTTGTTGTTTATTTGACGTTGTTGTTGTTGTTGTTGACATTGTTGTTGTTGACATTGTTGTTGTTGTTGTTTATTTGACGTTGTTGTTGCTGTTGTTTATTTGACGTTGTTGTTGTTGTTGTTGTTGTTTATTTGACGTTGTTGTTGTTGTTGTTGACATTGTTGTTGTTGACATTGTTGTTGTTGTTGTTTATTTGACGTTGTTGTTGCTGTTGTTTATTTGACGTTGTTGTTGTTGTTGTTTATTTGACGTTGTTGTTGTTGTTGTTGACATTGTTGTTGTTGACATTGTTGTTGTTGTTGTTTATTTGACGTTGTTGTTGCTATTGTTTATTTGACGTTGTTGTTGTTGTTGTTTATTTGACGTTGTTGTTGTTGTTGTTGACATTATTGTTGTTGACATTGTTGTTGTTATTGTTTATTTGACGTTGTTGTTGCTGTTATTTATTTGACGTTGTTGTTGTTGTTGTTTATTTGACGTTGTTGTTGTTGTTGTTTATTTGACGTTGTTGTTGTTGTTTATTTGACGTTGTTGTTGTTGTTGTTGTTTATTTGACGTTGTCGTTGTTGTTGACATTGTTGTTGTTGACATTGTTGTTGTTGTTGTTTATTTGACGTAGTTGTTGTTGTTGACGTTGTTGTTGTTGTTGTTGTTTATTTGACGTTTTTGTTGTTGTTGCTGTTCTTGTTGTTGTTTATTTGACGTTGTTGTTGTTGTTTATTTGACGTTGTTGTTGTTGTTGTTGGTGTTGTTGTTTATTTGACGTTGTTGTTGTTGTTTATTTGACGTTGTTGTTGTTGTTTTATTTGTTGTTGTTGTTGTTGCTTATTTGACGTTGTTGTTATTGTTGTTGTTTATTTGATGTTGAGTTTGTTGTTGTTTATTTGACGTTGTTGTTGTTGTTGTTTTTTTTTTGACGTTGTTGTTGTTGTTGACATTGTTGTTGTTGTTGTTTATTTGACGTTGTTGTTGCTGTTGTTTATTTGACGTTGTTGTTGCTGTTTTTTATTTGACGTTGTTGTTGACATTGTTGTTGTTGTTGATTATTTGACGTTGTTATTGTTGTTTATTTGACGTAGTTGTGGTTGTTGACGTTGTTGTTGTTGTTGTTTATTTGACGTTTTTGTTGTTGTTGATGTTGTGGTTGTTTTTTATTTGACGTTGTTGTTATTGTTTATTTGACGTTGTTTTTGTTGTTTATTTGACGTTGTTGTTGTTGTTATTGTTGTTGTTTATTTGACGTTGTTGTTGTTGTTTATTTGATGTTGATGTTGTTGTTGTTTATTTGACGTTGGTGTTGTTGTTGTTTATTTGACGTTGTTGTTGTTGTTATTTATTTGGCGTTGTTGTTGTTATTGTTTAATTGACGTTGTTGTTGTTGTTGTTGTTTATTTGACGTTGTTATTATTGTTTATTTGACGTTGTATTTGTTATTTGACGTTGTTGTTGTTGTATTTGTTGTTGTTGTTGCTTATTTGACGTTGTTGTTATTGTTGTTGTTTATTTGACGTTGTTGTTGTTGTTGTTGTTTATTTGACGTGGTTGTTGTTGTTGTTTATTTGACGTTGTTGTTGTTGTTGTTTATTTGACGTTGTTGTTGTTGTTGTTGACATTGTTGTTGTTGACATTGTTGTTGTTGTTGTTTATTTGACGTTGTTGTTGCTGTTGTTTATTTGACGTTGTTGTTGTTGTTGTTGTTTATTTGACGTTGTTGTTGTTGTTGTTGACATTGTTGTTGTTGACATTGTTGTTGTTGCTGTTGTATTTGTTGTTGTTGTTGTTGTTGTTGTTTATTTGACGTTGTCGTTGTTGTTGACATTGTTGTTGTTGACATTGTTGTTTTTGTTGTTGTTTATTTGACATTGTTGTTGTTGTTGTTGTTTATTTGACATAGTTGTTGTTGTTGACGTTGTTGTTGTTGTTGTTGTTTATTTGACGTTTTCTGTTGTTGTTGATGTTGTTGTTGTTGTTGTTGTTTATTTGACGTTGTTGTTGTTTATTTGATGTTGTTGTTGTTGTTATTCTTTATTTGACGTTGTTGTTGTTGTTGTTGTTGTTGTTTGTTTGACGTTGTTGTTGTTGTTGCTTATTTGATGTTGTTGTTGTTGTTTATTTGACATTGTTGTTGACGTTGTTGTTGTTGTTTATTTTACATTGTTGTCGTTGTTGTTGACGTTGTTGGTGTTGTTGTTTATTTGTCGTTGTTGTTGTTGACATTGTTGTTGTTGTTGTTTATTTGACGTTGTTGTTATTGTTGTTTATTTAATGTAGTTGTTGTTGTTGACGTTGTTGTTGTTGTTGATGTTGTTGATGTTTATTTGACGTTGTTGTTGTTGTTGTTGTTTATTTGACGTTGTTGTTGTTGTTGTTATTGTTGTTGTTTATTTGACGTTGTTGTTGTTGTTGTTGTTGTTGTTTATTTGACGTTGGTGTTGTTGTTGTTTATTTGACGTTGTTGTTGTTGTTATTTATTTGACGTTGTTGTTGTTGTTATAGTTTATTTGACGTTGTTGTTGTTGTTGTTGTTTATTTGACGTTGTTATTATTGTTTATTTGACGTTGTTTTTGTTATTAGACGTTGTTGATGTTGTTGTTGTTGTTGTATTTGTTGTTCTTGTTGTTACTTATTTGACGTTGTTGTTATTGTTGTTGTTTATTTGACGTTGTTGTTGTTGTTGTATATTTGACGTTGTTGTTGTTGTTGTTGTTTATTTGACATTGTTGTTGTTGTTGTTTATTTGACGTTGTTGTTGTTGTTTTTGACATTGTTGTTGTTGACATTGTTGTTGTTGTTGTTGTTTATTTGACGTTGTTGTTGTTGTTTTTGACATTGTTGTTGTTGACATTGTTGTTGTTGTTGTTGTTTATTTGACGTTGTTGTTGCTGTTGTTTATTTGACGTTGTTGTTGTTGTTGTTTATTTGACGTTGTTGTTGGTGGTGTTGTTTATTTGACGTTGTCGTTGTTGTTGACATTGTTGTTGTTGACATTGTTGTTGTTGTTGTTTATTTGACGTAGTTGTTGTTGTTGACGTTGTTGTTGTTGTTTATTTGACTTTTTTGTTGTTGTTGATGTTGTTGTTGTTGTTGTTGTTGTTTATTTGACGTTGTTGTTGTTTATTTGACGTTGTTGTTGTTGTTGTTGTTGTTGTTGTTGTTTATTTGACGTTGTTGTTGTTGTTGTTATTGATGTTGTTTGTTTGACGTTGTTGTTGTTGTTGTTGTTGTTTATTTGATGTTGTTGTTGTTGTTTATTTGACATTGTTGTTGTTGTTGACGTTGTTGTTGTTGTTTATTTGACATTGTTATTGTTGTTGTTGTTGTTGACGTTGTTGGTGTTGTTGTTTATTTGACGTTGTTGTTGTTGTTGTTGTTTATTTGACGTTGTTTTAGTTGTTGTTGTTTATTTGACATTGTTGTTGTTTTTTATTTGACGTTGTTGTTGACATTGTTGTTGTTGTTGATTATTTGACGTTGTTGTTGTTCATTTGACGTAGTTGTTGTTGTTGACGCTGTTGTTGTTGTTTATTTGACGTTTTTGTTGTTGTTGATGTTGTTGTTGTTTTTTATTTGACGTTGTTGTTATTGTTTATTTGACGTTGTTTTTGTTGTATATTTGATGTTGTTGTTGTTATTGTTGTTGTTGATTTGACGTTGTTGTTGTTGTTGTTTATTTGATGTTGATGTTGTTGTTGTTGTTGTTTATTTGACGTTAGTGTTATTGTTGTTTATTTGACGTTGTTGTTGTTGTTATTTATTTGACGTTGTTGTTGTTGTTATTGTTTATTTCACGTTGGTGTTGTTGTTGTTTATTTGACGTTGTTATTATTGTTTATTTGACGTTGTTTTTGTTATTTGACGTTGTTGTTGTTGTTGTATTTGTTGTTGTTGTTGTTGCTTATTTGACGTTGTTGTTATTGTTGTTGTTTA
Organism: Vicia faba; assembly: GCA_948472305.1. NCBI lineage: Eukaryota > Viridiplantae > Streptophyta > Magnoliopsida > Fabales > Fabaceae > Vicia > Vicia faba. The sequence goes on from OX451737.1 coordinate 316,266,456, forward strand.
TTTGACGTTGTTGTTGCTGTTGTTTATTTGACGTTGTTGTTGTTGTTGTTGTTTAATTGACGTTGTTGTCGTTTATTTGACGTTGTTGTTGTTGTTGACATTATTGTTGTTGACATTATTGTTGTTGTTGTTTATTTGACGTTGTTGTTGTTGTTGTTGTTTATTTGACGTTGTTGTTGTTGTTTATTTGACGTTGTTGTTGTTGTGGTTGTTTATTTGACGTTGTCGTTGTTGTTGACATTGTTGTTGTTGACATTGTTGTTGTTGTTGTTGTTTATTTGACGTAGTTGTTGTTGTTGACGTTGTTGTTGTTGTTTATTTGACGTTTTTGTTGTTGTTGATGTTGTTGTTGTTGTTTATTTGACGTTGTTGTTGTTGTTGTTTATTTGACATTGTTGTTGTTGTTGACGTTGTTGTTGTTGTTTATTTGACATTGTTGTTGTTGTTGTTGATTATTTGATGTTGTTGTTGTTGTTTATTTGACGTAGTTGTTGTTGTTGACGTTGTTGTTGTTGTTGTTCATTTGACGTTTTTATTGTTGTTGATGTTGTTGTTGTTGTTTATTTGACGTTGTTGTTATTGTTTATTTGACATTGTTTTTGTTGTTCATTTGACGTTGTTGTTGTTGTTATTGTTGTTGTTTATTCGACGTTGTTGTTGTTGTTTATTTGATGTTGTTGTTGTTGTTTATTTGACGTTGGTGTTGTTGTTGTTTATTTGACGTTGTTGTTGTTATTATTTATTTGACGTTGTTGTTGTTGTTATTGTTTATTTGACGTTGTTGTTGTTGTTGTTGTTTATTTGACGTTGTTATTATTGTTTATTTGATGTTGTTTTTGTTATTTGATGCTGTTGTTGTGGTTGTTGTATTTGTTGTTGTTGTTGTTGCTTATTTGACGTTGTTGTTATTGTTGTTGTTTATTTGACGTTGTTGTTGTTGTTGTTTATTTGACGTTGTTGTTGTTGTTGTTGTTTATTTGACGTTGTTATTGTTGTTGTTTTTTATTTGACGTTGTTGTTGTTGTTGACATTGTTGTTGTTGACATTGTTGTTGTTGTTGTTTATTTGACGTTGTTGTTGTTGTTGTTTTTTTGACGTTGTTGTTGCTTCTTTTTATATGACGTTGTTGTTGACATTGTTGTTGTTGTTGATTATTTGACGTTGTTATTGTTGTTTATTTGACGTAGTTGTGGTTGTTGACGTTGTTGTTTTTTTATTATTTGACATTTTTGTTGTTGTTGATGTTGTTGTTGTTTTTTATTTGACGTTGTTGTTATTGTTTATTTGACGTTGTTTTTGTTGTTTATTTGACGTTGTTGTTGTTGTTTATTTGACGTTGTTGTTGTTGTTGTTGTTGACATTGTTGTTGTTGTTGTTTATTTGACGTTGTTGTTGCTGTTGTTTATTTGACGTTGTTGTTGTTGTTTATTTGACGTTGTTGTTGTTGTTGTTGTTTATTTGACGTTGTCGTTGTTGTTGACATTGTTGTTGTTGACATTGTTGTTGTTGTTGTTTATTTGACGTAGTTGTTGTTGTTGACGTTGTTGTTGTTGTTGTTGTTGTTTATTTGACGTTTTTGTTGTTGTTGCTGTTCTTGTTGTTGTTTATTTGACGTTGTTGTTGTTGTTTATTTGACGTTGTTGTTGTTGTTGTTGGTGTTGTTGTTTATTTGACGTTGTTGTTGTTGTTTATTTGACGTTGTTGTTGTTGTTGTTTTATTTGTTGTTGTTGTTGTTGCTTATTTGACGTTGTTGTTATTGTTGTTGTTTATTTGACGTTGAGTTTGTTGTTGTTTATTTGACGTTGTTGTTGTTGTTGTTTATTTGACGTTGTTGTTGTTGTTGTTTTTTTTTTTGACGTTGTTGTTGTTGTTGACATTGTTGTTGTTGTTGTTGTTTATTTGACGTTGTTGTTGCTGTTGTTTATTTGACGTTGTTGTTGCTGTTTTTTATTTGACGTTGTTGTTGACATTGTTGTTGTTGTTGATTATTTGACGTTGTTATTGTTGTTTATTTGACGTAGTTGTGGTTGTTGACGTTGTTGTTGTTGTTGTTTATTTGACGTTTTTGTTGTTGTTGATGTTGTGGTTGTTTTTTATTTGACGTTGTTGTTATTGTTTATTTGACGTTGTTTTTGTTGTTTATTTGACGTTGTTGTTGTTGTTATTGTTGTTGTTTATTTGACGTTGTTGTTGTTGTTTATTTGATGTTGATGTTGTTGTTGTTTATTTGACGTTGGTGTTGTTGTTGTTTATTTGACGTTGTTGTTGTTGTTATTTATTTGGCGTTGTTGTTGTTGTTATTGTTTAATTGACGTTGTTGTTGTTGTTGTTTATTTGACGTTGTTATTATTATTTATTTGACGTTGTTTTTGTTATTTGACGTTGTTGTTGTATTTGTTGTTGTTGTTGCTTATTTGACGTTGTTGTTATTGTTGTTGTTTATTTGACGTTGTTGTTGTTGTTGTTTATTTGACGTGGTTGTTGTTGTTGTTTATTTGACGTTGTTGTTGTTGTTGTTTATTTGACGTTGTTGTTGTTGTTGTTGACATTGTTGTTGTTGACATTGTTGTTGTTGTTGTTTATTTGACGTTGTTGTTGCTGTTGTTTATTTGACGTTGTTGTTGTTGTTGTTGTTTATTTGACGTTGTTGTTGTTGTTGTTGACATTGTTGTTGTTGACATTGTTGTTGTTGTTGTTTATTTGACGTTGTTGTTGCTGTTGTTTATTTGACGTTGTTGTTGTTGTTGTTTATTTGACGTTGTTGTTGTTGTTGTTGACATTGTTGTTGTTGACATTGTTGTTGTTGTTGTTTATTTGACGTTGTTGTTGCTATTGTTTATTTGACGTTGTTGTTGTTGTTGTTTATTTGACGTTGTTGTTGTTGTTGTTGACATTATTGTTGTTGACATTGTTGTTGTTATTGTTTATTTGACGTTGTTGTTGCTGTTATTTATTTGACGTTGTTGTTGTTGTTGTTTATTTGACGTTGTTGTTGTTGTTGTTTATTTGACGTTGTTGTTGTTGTTTATTTGACGTTGTTGTTGTTGTTGTTGTTTATTTGACGTTGTCGTTGTTGTTGACATTGTTGTTGTTGACATTGTTGTTGTTGTTGTTTATTTGACGTAGTTGTTGTTGTTGACGTTGTTGTTGTTGTTGTTGTTTATTTGACGTTTTTGTTGTTGTTGCTGTTCTTGTTGTTGTTTATTTGACGTTGTTGTTGTTGTTTATTTGACGTTGTTGTTGTTGTTGTTGGTGTTGTTGTTTATTTGACGTTGTTGTTGTTGTTTATTTGACGTTGTTGTTGTTGTTGTTTTATTTATTGTTGTTGTTGTTGCTTATTTGACGTTGTTGTTATTGTTGTTGTTTATTTGATGTTGAGTTTGTTGTTGTTTATTTGACGTTGTTGTTGTTGTTGTTTTTTTTTTTGACGTTGTTGTTGTTGTTGACATTGTTGTTGTTGTTGTTTATTTGACGTTGTTGTTGCTGTTGTTTATTTGACGTTGTTGTTGCTGTTTTTTATTTGACGTTGTTGTTGACATTGTTGTTGTTGTTGATTATTTGACGTTGTTATTGTTGTTTATTTGACGTAGTTGTGGTTGTTGACGTTGTTGTTGTTGTTGTTTATTTGACGTTTTTGTTGTTGTTGATGTTGTGGTTGTTTTTTATTTGACGTTGTTGTTATTGTTTATTTGACGTTGTTTTTGTTGTTTATTTGACGTTGTTGTTGTTGTTATTGTTGTTGTTTATTTGACGTTGTTGTTGTTGTTTATTTGATGTTGATGTTGTTGTTGTTTATTTGACGTTGGTGTTGTTGTTGTTTATTTGACGTTGTTGTTGTTGTTATTTATTTGGCGTTGTTGTTGTTATTGTTTAATTGACGTTGTTGTTGTTGTTGTTGTTTATTTGACGTTGTTATTATTGTTTATTTGACGTTGTATTTGTTATTTGACGTTGTTGTTGTTGTATTTGTTGTTGTTGTTGCTTATTTGACGTTGTTGTTATTGTTGTTGTTTATTTGACGTTGTTGTTGTTGTTGTTGTTTATTTGACGTGGTTGTTGTTGTTGTTTATTTGACGTTGTTGTTGTTGTTGTTTATTTGACGTTGTTGTTGTTGTTGTTGACATTGTTGTTGTTGACATTGTTGTTGTTGTTGTTTATTTGACGTTGTTGTTGCTGTTGTTTATTTGACGTTGTTGTTGTTGTTGTTTATTTGACGTTGTTGTTGTTGTTGTTGACATTGTTGTTGTTGACATTGTTGTTGTTGCTGTTGTATTTGTTGTTGTTGTTGTTGTTGTTGTTTATTTGACGTTGTCGTTGTTGTTGACATTGTTGTTGTTGACATTGTTGTTTTTGTTGTTGTTTATTTGACATTGTTGTTGTTGTTGTTGTTTATTTGACATAGTTGTTGTTGTTGACGTTGTTGTTGTTGTTGTTGTTTATTTGACGTTTTCTGTTGTTGTTGATGTTGTTGTTGTTGTTGTTGTTTATTTGACGTTGTTGTTGTTTATTTGATGTTGTTGTTGTTGTTATTCTTTATTTGACGTTGTTGTTGTTGTTGTTGTTGTTGTTTGTTTGACGTTGTTGTTGTTGTTGCTTATTTGATGTTGTTGTTGTTGTTTATTTGACATTGTTGTTGACGTTGTTGTTGTTGTTTATTTTACATTGTTGTCGTTGTTGTTGACGTTGTTGGTGTTGTTGTTTATTTGTCGTTGTTGTTGTTGACATTGTTGTTGTTGTTGTTTATTTGACGTTGTTGTTATTGTTGTTTATTTAATGTAGTTGTTGTTGTTGACGTTGTTGTTGTTGTTGATGTTGTTGATGTTTATTTGACGTTGTTGTTGTTGTTGTTGTTTATTTGACGTTGTTGTTGTTGTTATTGTTGTTGTTTATTTGACGTTGTTGTTGTTGTTGTTGTTGTTGTTTATTTGACGTTGGTGTTGTTGTTGTTTATTTGACGTTGTTGTTGTTGTTATTTATTTGACGTTGTTGTTGTTGTTATAGTTTATTTGACGTTGTTGTTGTTGTTGTTGTTTATTTGACGTTGTTATTATTGTTTATTTGACGTTGTTTTTGTTATTAGACGTTGTTGATGTTGTTGTTGTTGTTGTATTTGTTGTTCTTGTTGTTACTTATTTGACGTTGTTGTTATTGTTGTTGTTTATTTGACGTTGTTGTTGTTGTTGTATATTTGACGTTGTTGTTGTTGTTGTTGTTTATTTGACATTGTTGTTGTTGTTGTTTATTTGACGTTGTTGTTGTTGTTTTTGACATTGTTGTTGTTGACATTGTTGTTGTTGTTGTTGTTTATTTGACGTTGTTGTTGTTGTTTTTGACATTGTTGTTGTTGACATTGTTGTTGTTGTTGTTGTTTATTTGACGTTGTTGTTGCTGTTGTTTATTTGACGTTGTTGTTGTTGTTGTTTATTTGACGTTGTTGTTGGTGGTGTTGTTTATTTGACGTTGTCGTTGTTGTTGACATTGTTGTTGTTGACATTGTTGTTGTTGTTGTTTATTTGACGTAGTTGTTGTTGTTGACGTTGTTGTTGTTGTTTATTTGACTTTTTTGTTGTTGTTGATGTTGTTGTTGTTGTTGTTGTTGTTTATTTGACGTTGTTGTTGTTTATTTGACGTTGTTGTTGTTGTTGTTGTTGTTGTTGTTGTTGTTTATTTGACGTTGTTGTTGTTGTTGTTATTGATGTTGTTTGTTTGACGTTGTTGTTGTTGTTGTTGTTGTTTATTTGATGTTGTTGTTGTTGTTTATTTGACATTGTTGTTGTTGTTGACGTTGTTGTTGTTGTTTATTTGACATTGTTATTGTTGTTGTTGTTGTTGACGTTGTTGGTGTTGTTGTTTATTTGACGTTGTTGTTGTTGTTGTTGTTTATTTGACGTTGTTTTAGTTGTTGTTGTTTATTTGACATTGTTGTTGTTTTTTATTTGACGTTGTTGTTGACATTGTTGTTGTTGTTGATTATTTGACGTTGTTGTTGTTCATTTGACGTAGTTGTTGTTGTTGACGCTGTTGTTGTTGTTTATTTGACGTTTTTGTTGTTGTTGATGTTGTTGTTGTTTTTTATTTGACGTTGTTGTTATTGTTTATTTGACGTTGTTTTTGTTGTATATTTGATGTTGTTGTTGTTATTGTTGTTGTTGATTTGACGTTGTTGTTGTTGTTGTTTATTTGATGTTGATGTTGTTGTTGTTGTTGTTTATTTGACGTTAGTGTTATTGTTGTTTATTTGACGTTGTTGTTGTTGTTATTTATTTGACGTTGTTGTTGTTGTTATTGTTTATTTCACGTTGGTGTTGTTGTTGTTTATTTGACGTTGTTATTATTGTTTATTTGACGTTGTTTTTGTTATTTGACGTTGTTGTTGTTGTTGTATTTGTTGTTGTTGTTGTTGCTTATTTGACGTTGTTGTTATTGTTGTTGTTTATTTGACGTTGTTGTTGCTGTTGTTTATTTGACGTTGTTGTTGTTGTTGTTGTTTAATTGACGTTGTTGTCGTTTATTTGACGTTGTTGTTGTTGTTGACATTATTGTTGTTGACATTATTGTTGTTGTTGTTTATTTGACGTTGTTGTTGTTGTTGTTGTTTATTTGACGTTGTTGTTGTTGTTTATTTGACGTTGTTGTTGTTGTGGTTGTTTATTTGACGTTGTCGTTGTTGTTGACATTGTTGTTGTTGACATTGTTGTTGTTGTTGTTGTTTATTTGACGTAGTTGTTGTTGTTGACGTTGTTGTTGTTGTTTATTTGACGTTTTTGTTGTTGTTGATGTTGTTGTTGTTGTTTATTTGACGTTGTTGTTGTTGTTTATTTGACATTGTTGTTGTTGTTGACGTTGTTGTTGTTGTTTATTTGACATTGTTGTTGTTGTTGTTGATTATTTGATGTTGTTGTTGTTGTTTATTTGACGTAGTTGTTGTTGTTGACGTTGTTGTTGTTGTTGTTCATTTGACGTTTTTATTGTTGTTGATGTTGTTGTTGTTGTTTATTTGATGTTGTTGTTATTGTTTATTTGACATTGTTTTTGTTGTTCATTTGACGTTGTTGTTGTTGTTATTGTTGTTGTTTATTCGACGTTGTTGTTGTTGTTTATTTGATGTTGTTGTTGTTGTTTATTTGACGTTGGTGTTGTTGTTGTTTTGTTTGACGTTGTTGTTGTTATTATTTATTTGACGTTGTTGTTGTTGTTATTGTTTATTTGACGTTGTTGTTGTTGTTGTTGTTTATTTGACGTTGTTATTATTGTTTATTTGATGTTGTTTTTGTTATTTGATGCTGTTGTTGTGGTTGTTGTATTTGTTGTTGTTGTTGTTGCTTATTTGACGTTGTTGTTATTGTTGTTGTTTATTTGACGTTGTTGTTGTTGTTGTTTATTTGACGTTGTTGTTGTTGTTGTTTATTTGACGTTGTTATTGTTGTTGTTTTTTATTTGACGTTGTTGTTGTTGTTGACATTGTTGTTGTTGTTGTTTATTTGACGTTGTTGTTGTTGTTGTTTTTTTGACGTTGTTGTTGCTTCTTTTTATATGACGTTGTTGTTGACATTGTTGTTGTTGTTGATTATTTGACGTTGTTATTGTTGTTTATTTGACGTAGTTGTGGTTGTTGACGTTGTTGTTTTTTTATTATTTGACATTTTTGTTGTTGTTGATGTTGTTGTTGTTTTTTATTTGACGTTGTTGTTATTGTTTATTTGACGTTGTTTTTGTTGTTTATTTGACGTTGTTGTTGTTGTTATTGTTGTTGTTTATTTGACGTTGTTGTTGTTGTTTATTTGATGTTGATGTTGTTGTTGTTTATTTGACGTTGGTGTTGTTGTTGTTTATTTGACGTTGTTGTTGTTGTTATTTATTTGACGTTGTTGTTGTTGTTGTTATTGTTTATTTGACGTTGTTGTTGTTGTTGTTTATTTGACGTTGTTATTATTGTTTATTTGACGTTGTTGTTGTTGTTGTATTTGTTGTTGTTGTTGGTTATTTGACGTTGTTGTTATTGTTTTTGTTTATTTGACGTTGTTGTTGTTGTTTATTTGACGTTGTTGTTGTTGTTGTTTATTTGACGTTGTTGTTGTTGTTGTTGACATTGTTGTTGTTGTTGTTTATTTGACGTTGTTGTTGCTGTTGTTTATTTGACGTTGTTGTTGTTGTTGTTTATTTGACGTTGTTGTTGTTGTTGTTGACATTGTTGTTGTTGACATTGTTGTTGTTGTTGTTTATTTGACGTTGTTGTTGTTTATTTGATGTTGTTGTTGTTGTTATTCTTTATTTGACGTTGTTGTTGTTGTTGTTGTTGTTGTTTGTTTGACGTTGTTGTTGTTGTTGCTTATTTGATGTTGTTGTTGTTGTTGTTTATTTGACATTGTTGTTGACGTTGTTGTTGTTGTTTATTTTACATTGTTGTCGTTGTTGTTGACGTTGTTGGTGTTGTTGTTTATTTGTCGTTGTTGTTGTTGACATTGTTGTTGTTGTTGTTTATTTGACGTTGTTGTTATTGTTGTTTATTTAATGTAGTTGTTGTTGTTGACGTTGTTGTTGTTGTTGATGTTGTTGATGTTTATTTGACGTTGTTGTTGTTGTTGTTTATTTGACGTTGTTGTTGTTGTTATTGTTGTTGTTTATTTGACGTTGTTGTTGTTGTTGTTGTTGTTTATTTGACGTTGGTGTTGTTGTTGTTTATTTGACGTTGTTGTTGTTGTTATTTATTTGACGTTGTTGTTGTTGTTATAGTTTATTTGACGTTGTTGTTGTTGTTGTTTATTTGACGTTGTTATTATTGTTTATTTGACGTTGTTTTTGTTATTAGACGTTGTTGATGTTGTTGTTGTTGTTGTATTTGTTGTTCTTGTTGTTACTTATTTGACGTTGTTGTTATTGTTGTTGTTTATTTGACGTTGTTGTTGTTGTTGTATATTTGACGTTGTTGTTGTTGTTGTTGTTTATTTGACATTGTTGTTGTTGTTGTTTATTTGACGTTGTTGTTGTTGTTTTTGACATTGTTGTTGTTGACATTGTTGTTGTTGTTGTTGTTTATTTGACGTTGTTGTTGTTGTTTTTGACATTGTTGTTGTTGACATTGTTGTTGTTGTTGTTGTTTATTTGACGTTGTTGTTGCTGTTGTTTATTTGACGTTGTTGTTGTTGTTGTTTATTTGACGTTGTTGTTGGTGGTGTTGTTTATTTGACGTTGTCGTTGTTGTTGACATTGTTGTTGTTGACATTGTTGTTGTTGTTGTTTATTTGACGTAGTTGTTGTTGTTGACGTTGTTGTTGTTGTTTATTTGACTTTTTTGTTGTTGTTGATGTTGTTGTTGTTGTTGTTGTTGTTTATTTGACGTTGTTGTTGTTTATTTGACGTTGTTGTTGTTGTTGTTGTTGTTGTTGTTGTTGTTTATTTGACGTTGTTGTTGTTGTTGTTATTGATGTTGTTTGTTTGACGTTGTTGTTGTTGTTGTTGTTGTTTATTTGATGTTGTTGTTGTTGTTTATTTGACATTGTTGTTGTTGTTGACGTTGTTGTTGTTGTTTATTTGACATTGTTATTGTTGTTGTTGTTGTTGACGTTGTTGGTGTTGTTGTTTATTTGACGTTGTTGTTGTTGTTGTTGTTTATTTGACGTTGTTTTAGTTGTTGTTGTTTATTTGACATTGTTGTTGTTTTTTATTTGACGTTGTTGTTGACATTGTTGTTGTTGTTGATTATTTGACGTTGTTGTTGTTCATTTGACGTAGTTGTTGTTGTTGACGCTGTTGTTGTTGTTTATTTGACGTTTTTGTTGTTGTTGATGTTGTTGTTGTTTTTTATTTGACGTTGTTGTTATTGTTTATTTGACGTTGTTTTTGTTGTATATTTGATGTTGTTGTTGTTATTGTTGTTGTTGATTTGACGTTGTTGTTGTTGTTGTTTATTTGATGTTGATGTTGTTGTTGTTGTTGTTTATTTGACGTTAGTGTTATTGTTGTTTATTTGACGTTGTTGTTGTTGTTATTTATTTGACGTTGTTGTTGTTGTTATTGTTTATTTCACGTTGGTGTTGTTGTTGTTTATTTGACGTTGTTATTATTGTTTATTTGACGTTGTTTTTGTTATTTGACGTTGTTGTTGTTGTTGTATTTGTTGTTGTTGTTGTTGCTTATTTGACGTTGTTGTTATTGTTGTTGTTTATTTGACGTTGTTGTTGCTGTTGTTTATTTGACGTTGTTGTTGTTGTTGTTGTTTAATTGACGTTGTTGTCGTTTATTTGACGTTGTTGTTGTTGTTGACATTATTGTTGTTGACATTATTGTTGTTGTTGTTTATTTGACGTTGTTGTTGTTGTTGTTGTTTATTTGACGTTGTTGTTGTTGTTTATTTGACGTTGTTGTTGTTGTGGTTGTTTATTTGACGTTGTCGTTGTTGTTGACATTGTTGTTGTTGACATTGTTGTTGTTGTTGTTGTTTATTTGACGTAGTTGTTGTTGTTGACGTTGTTGTTGTTGTTTATTTGACGTTTTTGTTGTTGTTGATGTTGTTGTTGTTGTTTATTTGACGTTGTTGTTGTTGTTTATTTGACATTGTTGTTGTTGTTGACGTTGTTGTTGTTGTTTATTTGACATTGTTGTTGTTGTTGTTGATTATTTGATGTTGTTGTTGTTGTTTATTTGACGTAGTTGTTGTTGTTGACGTTGTTGTTGTTGTTGTTCATTTGACGTTTTTATTGTTGTTGATGTTGTTGTTGTTGTTTATTTGATGTTGTTGTTATTGTTTATTTGACATTGTTTTTGTTGTTCATTTGACGTTGTTGTTGTTGTTATTGTTGTTGTTTATTCGACGTTGTTGTTGTTGTTTATTTGATGTTGTTGTTGTTGTTTATTTGACGTTGGTGTTGTTGTTGTTTTGTTTGACGTTGTTGTTGTTATTATTTATTTGACGTTGTTGTTGTTGTTATTGTTTATTTGACGTTGTTGTTGTTGTTGTTGTTTATTTGACGTTGTTATTATTGTTTATTTGATGTTGTTTTTGTTATTTGATGCTGTTGTTGTGGTTGTTGTATTTGTTGTTGTTGTTGTTGCTTATTTGACGTTGTTGTTATTGTTGTTGTTTATTTGACGTTGTTGTTGTTGTTGTTTATTTGACGTTGTTGTTGTTGTTGTTTATTTGACGTTGTTATTGTTGTTGTTTTTTATTTGACGTTGTTGTTGTTGTTGACATTGTTGTTGTTGACATTGTTGTTGTTGTTGTTTATTTGACGTTGTTGTTGTTGTTGTTTTTTTGACGTTGTTGTTGCTTCTTTTTATATGACGTTGTTGTTGACATTGTTGTTGTTGTTGATTATTTGACGTTGTTATTGTTGTTTATTTGACGTAGTTGTGGTTGTTGACGTTGTTGTTTTTTTATTATTTGACATTTTTGTTGTTGTTGATGTTGTTGTTGTTTTTTATTTGACGTTGTTGTTATTGTTTATTTGACGTTGTTTTTGTTGTTTATTTGACGTTGTTGTTGTTGTTATTGTTGTTGTTTATTTGACGTTGTTGTTGTTGTTTATTTGATGTTGATGTTGTTGTTGTTTATTTGACGTTGGTGTTGTTGTTGTTTATTTGACGTTGTTGTTGTTGTTATTTATTTGACGTTGTTGTTGTTGTTGTTATTGTTTATTTGACGTTGTTGTTGTTGTTGTTTATTTGACGTTGTTATTATTGTTTATTTGACGTTGTTGTTGTTGTTGTATTTGTTGTTGTTGTTGCTTATTTGACGTTGTTGTTATTGTTTTTGTTTATTTGACGTTGTTGTTGTTGTTTATTTGACGTTGTTGTTGTTGTTGTTTATTTGACGTTGTTGTTGTTGTTGTTGACATTGTTGTTGTTGTTGTTTATTTGACGTTGTTGTTGCTGTTGTTTATTTGACGTTGTTGTTGTTGTTGTTTATTTGACGTTGTTGTTGTTGTTGTTGACATTGTTGTTGTTGACATTGTTGTTGTTGTTGTTTATTTGACGTTGTTGTTGTTTATTTGATGTTGTTGTTGTTGTTATTCTTTATTTGACGTTGTTGTTGTTGTTGTTGTTGTTGTTTGTTTGACGTTGTTGTTGTTGTTGCTTATTTGATGTTGTTGTTGTTGTTGTTTATTTGACATTGTTGTTGACGTTGTTGTTGTTGTTTATTTTACATTGTTGTCGTTGTTGTTGACGTTGTTGGTGTTGTTGTTTATTTGTCGTTGTTGTTGTTGACATTGTTGTTGTTGTTGTTTATTTGACGTTGTTGTTATTGTTGTTTATTTAATGTAGTTGTTGTTGTTGACGTTGTTGTTGTTGTTGATGTTGTTGATGTTTATTTGACGTTGTTGTTGTTGTTGTTTATTTGACGTTGTTGTTGTTGTTATTGTTGTTGTTTATTTGACGTTGTTGTTGTTGTTGTTGTTTATTTGACGTTGGTGTTGTTGTTGTTTATTTGACGTTGTTGTTGTTGTTATTTATTTGACGTTGTTGTTGTTGTTATAGTTTATTTGACGTTGTTGTTGTTGTTGTTTATTTGACGTTGTTATTATTGTTTATTTGACGTTGTTTTTGTTATTAGACGTTGTTGATGTTGTTGTTGTTGTTGTATTTGTTGTTCTTGTTGTTACTTATTTGACGTTGTTGTTATTGTTGTTGTTTATTTGACGTTGTTGTTGTTGTTGTATATTTGACGTTGTTGTTGTTGTTGTTGTTTATTTGACATTGTTGTTGTTGTTGTTTATTTGACGTTGTTGTTGTTGTTTTTGACATTGTTGTTGTTGACATTGTTGTTGTTGTTGTTGTTTATTTGACGTTGTTGTTGTTGTTTTTGACATTGTTGTTGTTGACATTGTTGTTGTTGTTGTTGTTTATTTGACGTTGTTGTTGCTGTTGTTTATTTGACGTTGTTGTTGTTGTTTATTTGACGTTGTTGTTGGTGGTGTTGTTTATTTGACGTTGTCGTTGTTGTTGACATTGTTGTTGTTGACATTGTTGTTGTTGTTGTTTATTTGACGTAGTTGTTGTTGTTGACGTTGTTGTTGTTGTTTATTTGACTTTTTTGTTGTTGTTGATGTTGTTGTTGTTGTTGTTGTTGTTTATTTGACGTTGTTGTTGTTTATTTGACGTTGTTATTGTTGTTGTTGTTGTTGTTGTTTATTTGACGTTGTTGTTGTTGTTGTTATTGATGTTGTTTGTTTGACGTTGTTGTTGTTGTTGTTGTTGTTTATTTGATGTTGTTGTTGTTGTTTATTTGACATTGTTGTTGTTGTTGACGTTGTTGTTGTTGTTTATTTGACATTGTTATTGTTGTTGTTGTTGTTGACGTTGTTGGTGTTGTTGTTTATTTGACGTTGTTGTTGTTGTTGTTGTTTATTTGACGTTGTTTTAGTTGTTGTTGTTTATTTGACATTGTTGTTGTTTTTTATTTGACGTTGTTGTTGACATTGTTGTTGTTGTTGATTATTTGACGTTGTTGTTGTTCATTTGACGTAGTTGTTGTTGTTGACGCTGTTGTTGTTGTTTATTTGACGTTTTTGTTGTTGTTGATGTTGTTGTTGTTTTTTATTTGACGTTGTTGTTATTGTTTATTTGACGTTGTTTTTGTTGTATATTTGATGTTGTTGTTGTTATTGTTGTTGTTGATTTGACGTTGTTGTTGTTGTTTATTTGATGTTGATGTTGTTGTTGTTGTTGTTTATTTGACGTTTGTGTTATTGTTGTTTATTTGACGTTGTTGTTGTTGTTATTTATTTGACGTTGTTGTTGTTGTTATTGTTTATTTCACGTTGGTGTTGTTGTTGTTTATTTGACGTTGTTATTATTGTTTATTTGACGTTGTTTTTGTTATTTGACGTTGTTGTTGTTGTTGTATTTGTTGTTGTTGTTGTTGCTTATTTGACGTTGTTGTTATTGTTGTTGTTTATTTGACGTTGTTGTTGATGTTGTTTATTTGACGTTGTTGTTGTTGTTGTTGTTGTTTAATTGACGTTGTTGTCGTTTATTTGACGTTGTTGTTGTTGTTGACATTATTGTTGTTGACATTATTGTTGTTGTTGTTTATTTGACGTTGTTGTTGTTGTTGTTGTTTATTTGACGTTGTTGTTGTTGTTTATTTGACGTTGTTGTTGTTGTGGTTGTTTATTTGACGTTGTCGTTGTTGTTGACATTGTTGTTGTTGACATTGTTGTTGTTGTTGTTGTTTATTTGACGTAGTTGTTGTTGTTGACGTTGTTGTTGTTGTTTATTTGACGTTTTTGTTGTTGTTGATGTTGTTGTTGTTGTTTATTTGACGTTGTTGTTGTTGTTTATTTGACATTGTTGTTGTTGTTGACGTTGTTGTTGTTGTTTATTTGACATTGTTGTTGTTGTTGTTGATTATTTGATGTTGTTGTTGTTGTTTATTTGACGTAGTTGTTGTTGTTGACGTTGTTGTTGTTGTTGTTCATTTGACGTTTTTATTGTTGTTGATGTTGTTGTTGTTGTTTATTTGACGTTGTTGTTATTGTTTATTTGACGTTGTTTTTGTTGTTCATTTGACGTTGTTGTTGTTGTTATTGTTGTTGTTTATTCGACGTTGTTGTTGTTGTTTATTTGATGTTGTTGTTGTTGTTTATTTGACGTTGGTGTTGTTGTTGTTTATTTGACGTTGTTGTTGTTATTATTTATTTGACGTTGTTGTTGTTGTTATTGTTTATTTGACGTTGTTGTTGTTGTTGTTGTTTATTTGACGTTGTTATTATTGTTTATTTGATGTTGTTTTTGTTATTTGATGCTGTTGTTGTGGTTGTTGTATTTGTTGTTGTTGTTGTTGCTTATTTGACGTTGTTGTTATTGTTGTTGTTTATTTGACGTTGTTGTTGTTGTTGTTTATTTGACGTTGTTGTTGTTGTTGTTTATTTGACGTTGTTATTGTTGTTGTTTTTTATTTGACGTTGTTGTTGTTGTTGACATTGTTGTTGTTGACATTGTTGTTGTTGTTGTTTATTTGACGTTGTTGTTGTTGTTGTTTTTTTGACGTTGTTGTTGCTTCTTTTTATATGACGTTGTTGTTGACATTGTTGTTGTTGTTGATTATTTGACGTTGTTATTGTTGTTTATTTGACGTAGTTGTGGTTGTTGACGTTGTTGTTTTTTTATTATTTGACATTTTTGTTGTTGTTGATGTTGTTGTTGTTTTTTATTTGACGTTGTTGTTATTGTTTATTTGACGTTGTTTTTGTTGTTTATTTGACGTTGTTGTTGTTGTTATTGTTGTTGTTTATTTGACGTTGTTGTTGTTGTTTATTTGATGTTGATGTTGTTGTTGTTTATTTGACGTTGGTGTTGTTGTTGTTTATTTGACGTTGTTGTTGTTGTTATTTATTTGACGTTGTTGTTGTTGTTGTTATTGTTTATTTGACGTTGTTGTTGTTGTTGTTTATTTGACGTTGTTATTATTGTTTATTTGACGTTGTTGTTGTTGTTGTATTTGTTGTTGTTGTTGCTTATTTGACGTTGTTGTTATTGTTTTTGTTTATTTGACGTTGTTGTTGTTGTTTATTTGACGTTGTTGTTGTTGTTGTTTATTTGACGTTGTTGTTGTTGTTGTTGACATTGTTGTTGTTGTTGTTTATTTGACGTTGTTGTTGCTGTTGTTTATTTGACGTTGTTGTTGTTGTTGTTTATTTGACGTTGTTGTTGTTGTTGTTGACATTGTTGTTGTTGACATTGTTGTTGTTGTTGTTTATTTGACGTTGTTGTTGCTGTTATTTATTTGACGTTGTTGTTGTTGTTGTTTATTTGACGTTGTTGTTGTTGTTGTTGTTTATTTGACGTTGTCGTTGTTGTTGACATTGTTATTGTTGTTGTTGTTTATTTGACGTAGTTGTTGTTGTTGACGTTGTTGTTGTTGTTGTTGTTTATTTGACGTTTTCTGTTGTTGTTGATGTTGTTGTTGTTGTTGTTGTTTATTTGACGTTGTTGTTGTTTATTTGACGTTGTTGTTGTTGTTGTTGTTATTGTTTATTTGACGTTGTTGTTGTTGTTGTTGTTGTTATTGTTGTTGTTTGTTTGACGTTGTTGTTGTTGTTGCTTATTTGATGTTGTTGTTGTTGTTTATTTGACATTGTTGTTGACGTTGTTGTTGTTGTTTATTTTACATTGTTGTCGTTGTTGTTGACGTTGTTGGTGTTGTTGTTTATTTGTCGTTGTTGTTGTTGACATTGTTGTTGTTGTTATTGTTGTTTATTTGATGTAGTTGTTGTTGTTGACGTTGTTGTTGTTGTTGATGTTGTTGATGTTTATTTGATGTTGTTGTTGGTGTTGTTTCTTTGACGTTGTTGTTGTTGTTATTGTTGTTGTTTATTCGATGTTGTTGTTGTTGTTGTTGTTTATTTGATGTTGTTGTTGTTGTTGTTTATTTGACATTGTTGTTGTTGTTGACGTTGTTGGTGTTGTTGTTGGTCTTGTTGTTGACGTTGTTGGTGTTGTTGTTTATTTGACGTTGTTGTTGTTGACATTGTTGTTGTTGTTGTTTATTTGACGTTGTTGTTATTGTTGTTTATTTGACGTAGTTGTTGTTGTTGACGTTGTTGTTGTTGTTGTTGTGGTTATTTATTTGACGTTTTTGTTGTTGTTGTTGTTCTTGTTGTTTATTTGACGTTGTTGTTATTGTCTATTTGACGTTGTTGTTGTTGTTTATTTGACGTTGTTGTTGTTGTTATTGTTGTTGTTTATTTGACGTTGTTGTTGTTGTTGTTGTTTATTTGATGTTGTTGTTGTTGTTTATTTGACGTTGGTGTTGTTGTTGTTTATTTGACGTTGTTATTATTATTTATTTGACGTTGTTGTTGTTATTATTTATTTGACGTTGTTGTTGTTGTTTATTTGACGTTGTTGTTGTTGTTTATTTGATGTAGTTGTTGTTGTTGACGTTGTTGTTGTTGTTGTTGTTGTTGTTGTTGTTTATTTGACGTTTTTGTTGTTGTTGATGTTGTTGTTGTTGTTTATTTGACGTTGTTGTTATTGTTTATTTGACGTTGTTTTTGTTGTTTATTTGACGTTGTTGTTGTTATTGTTGTTGTTTATTTGACGTTGATGTTGTTGTTGTTTATTTGATGTTGTTGTTGTTGTTGTTTATTTGACATTGGTGTTGTTGTTGTTTATTTGACGTTGTTGTTGTTATTTATTTGACGTTGTTGTTGTTGTTGTTATTGTTTATTTGACGTTGGTGTTGTTGTTGTTTATTTGACGTTGTTATTATTGTTTATTTGACGTTGTTTTTGTTATTTGACGTTGTTGTTGTTGTTGTTGTATTTGTTGTTGTTGTTGTTGCTTATTTGATGTTGTTGTTATTGTTGTTGTTTATTTGACGTTGTTGTTGTTGTTGTTGTTTATTTGACGTTGTTGTTGTTGTTGTTTATTTGACGTTGTTGTTGTTGTTGTTGTTTATTTGACGTTGTTGTTGTTGTTGTTGACATTGTTGTTGTTGTTGTTTATTTGACGTTGTTGTTGCTGTTGTTTATTTGACGTTGTTGTTGTTGTTTATTTGACGTTGTTGTTGTTGTTGTTGTTTATTTGACGTTGTCGTTGTTGTTGACATTGTTGTTGTTGACATTGTTGTTGTTGTTGTTTATTTGACGTAGTTGTTGTTGTTGACGTGGTTGTTGTTGTTGTTGTTTATTTGACGTTTTTGTTGTTGTTGCTGTTCTTGTTGTTGTTTATTTGACGTTGTTGTTGTTGTTTATTTGACGTTGTTGTTGTTGTTGTTGGTGTTGTTGTTTATTTGACGTTGTTGTTGTTGTTTATTTGACGTTGTTGTTGTTGTTTATTTGACGTTGTTGTTGTTGTTGTTGTTGTTTTATTTGTTGTTGTTGTTGTGCTTATTTGACGTTGTTGTTATTGTTGTTGTTTATTTGACGTTGAGTTTGTTGTTGTTTATTTGACGTTGTTGTTGTTGTTGTTTATTTGACGTTGTTGTTGTTGTTTTTTTTTTTTTGACGTTGTTGTTGTTGTTGACATTGTTGTTGTTGTTGTTTATTTGACGTTGTTGTTGCTGTTGTTTATTTGACGTTGTTGTTGCTGTTTTTTATTTGACGTTGTTGTTGACATTGTTGTTGTTGTTGATTATTTGACGTTGTTATTGTTGTTTATTTGACGTAGTTGTGGTTGTTGACGTTGTTGTTGTTGTTGTTTATTTGACGTTTTTGTTGTTGTTGATGTTGTGGTTGTTTTTTATTTGACGTTGTTGTTATTGTTTATTTGACGTTGTTTTTGTTGTTTATTTGACGTTGTTGTTGTTGTTATTGTTGTTGTTTATTTGACGTTGTTGTTGTTGTTTATTTGATGTTGATGTTGTTGTTGTTTATTTGACGTTGGTGTTGTTGTTGTTTATTTGACGTTGTTGTTGTTGTTATTTATTTGGCGTTGTTGTTGTTGTTATTGTTTAATTGACATTGTTGTTGTTGTTGTTTATTTGACGTTGTTATTATTGTTTATTTGACGTTGTTTTTGTTATTTGACGTTGTTGTTGTTGTTGTATTTGTTGTTGTTGTTGTTGCTTATTTGACGTTGTTGTTATTGTTGTTGTTTATTTGACATTGTTGTTGTTGTTGTTTATTTGACGTGGTTGTTGTTGTTGTTTATTTGACGTTGTTGTTGTTGTTGTTTATTTGACGTTGTTGTTGTTGTTGTTGTTGACATTGTTGTTGTTGTTGTTTATTTGACGTTGTTGTTGCTGTTGTTTATTTGACGTTGTTGTTGTTGTTTATTTGACGTTGTTGTTGTTGTTGTTGACATTGTTGTTGTTGACATTGTTGTTGTTGTTGTTTATTTGACGTTGTTGTTGCTGTTGTTTATTTGACGTTGTTGTTGTTGTTGTTTATTTGACGTTGTTGTTGTTGTTGTTGTTGTTTATTTGACGTTGTCGTTGTTGTTGACATTGTTGTTGTTGACATTGTTGTTGTTGACATTGTTATTGTTGTTGTTGTTTATTTGACATTGTTGTTGTTGTTGTTGTTTATTTGACATAGTTGTTGTTGTTGACGTTGTTGTTGTTGTTGTTGTTTATTTGACGTTTTCTGTTGTTGTTGATGTTGTTGTTGTTGTTGTTGTTTATTTGACGTTGTTGTTGTTTATTTGATGTTGTTGTTGTTGTTATTGTTTATTTGACGTTGTTGTTGTTGTTGTTGTTGTTTGTTT
Organism: Vicia faba; assembly: GCA_948472305.1. Taxonomy (NCBI): domain Eukaryota; kingdom Viridiplantae; phylum Streptophyta; class Magnoliopsida; order Fabales; family Fabaceae; genus Vicia; species Vicia faba. Next base: position 316,285,606 of record OX451737.1, read on the forward strand.
GACGTTGTTGTTGTTGTTGCTTATTTGATGTTGTTGTTGTTGTTTATTTGACATTGTTGTTGACGTTGTTGTTGTTGTTGTTTATTTTACATTGTTGTCGTTGTTGTTGACGTTGTTGGTGTTGTTGTTTATTTGTCGTTGTTGTTGTTGACATTGTTGTTGTTGTTGTTTATTTGACGTTGTTGTTATTGTTGTTTATTTAATGTTGTTGTTGTTGTTGATGTTGTTGATGTTTATTTGACGTTGTTGTTGTTGTTGTTGTTGTTTATTTGACGTTGTTGTTGTTGTTGTTGTTATTGTTGTTGTTTATTTGACGTTGTTGTTGTTGTTGTTGTTTATTTGATGTTGTTGTTGTTGTTTATTTGACATTGTTGTTGTTGTTGACGTTGTTGGTGTTGTTGTTGGTGTTGTTGTTGACGTTGTTGGTGTTGTTGTTTATTTGACGTTGTTGTTGTTGACATTGTTGTTGTTGTTGTTTATTTGACGTTGTTGTTATTGTTGTTTATTTGACGTAGTTGTTGTTGTTGAAGTTGTTGTTGTTGTTGTGGTTGTTTATTTGACGTTTTTGTTGTTGTTGTTGTTGTTGTTTATTTGACGTTGTTGTTATTGTTTATTTGACGTTGTTTTTGTTGTTTATTTGAAGTTGTTGTTGTTGTTGTTATTGTTGTTGTTTATTTGACGTTGTTGTTGTTGTTGTTTATTTGATGTTGTTGTTGTTGTTTATTTGACGTTGGTGTTGTTGTTGTTTATTTGACGTTGTTGTTGTTGTTATTTATTTGACGTTGTTGTTGTTGTTATTGTTTATTTGACGTTGTTGTTGTTGTTGTTTATTTGACGTTGTTATTATTGTTTATTTGATGTTGTTTTAGTTATTTGACGCTGTTGTTGTTGTTGTATTTGTTGTTGTTGTTGTTGCTTATTTGACGTTGTTGTTATTGTTGTTGTTTATTTGACGTTGTTGTTGTTGTTGTTTATTTGACGTTGTTGTTGTTGTTGTTTATTTGACGTTGTTGTTGTTGTTGTTTTTTTTTGACGTTGTTGTTGTTGTTGTTGACATTGTTGTTATTGACATTGTTGTTGTTGTTGTTTATTTGACGTTGTTGTTGCTGTTGTTTATTTGACGTTGTTGTTGCTGTTTTTTATTTGACGTTGTTGTTGACATTGTTGTTGTTGTTGATTATTTGACGTTGTTATTATTGTTTATTTGACGTAGTTGTGGTTGTTGACGTAGTTGTTGTTGTTGTTTATTTGACGTTTTTGTTGTTGTTGATGTTGTTGTTGTTTTTTATTTGACGTTGTTGTTATTGTTTATTTGACGTTGTTTTTGTTGTTTATTTGACGTTGTTGTTGTTGTTATTGTTGTTGTTTATTTGACGTTGTTGTTGTTGTTTATTTGATGTTGATGTTGTTGTTGTTTATTTAACGTTGGTGTTGTTGTTGTTTATTTGACGTTGTTGTTGTTGTTATTTATTTGACGTTGTTGTTGTTGTTATTGTTTATTTGACGTTGTTGTTGTTGTTGTTGTTGTTTATTTGACGTTGTTCTTATTGTTTATTTGACGTTGTTTTTGTTATTTGACGTTGTTGTTGTTGTTGTTGTATTTGTTGTTGTTGTTGCTTATTTGACGTTGTTGTTATTGTTGTTGTTTATTTGACGTTGTTGTTGTTGTTGTTTATTTGACATTGTTGTTGTTGTTGTTATTTATTTGACATTGTTGTTGTTGTTTATTTGACGTTGTTGTTGTTGTTGTTGTTGACATTGTTGTTGTTGACATTGTTGTTGTTGTTGTTTATTTGACGTTGTTGTTGCTGTTGTTTATTTGACGTTGTTGTTGTTGTTGTTGTTGTTGTTTATTTGACATTGTTGTTGTTGTTGTTGACATTGTTGTTGTTGACATTGTTGTTGTTGTTGTTTATTTGACGTTGTTATTGCTGTTGTTTATTTGACCTTGTTGTTGTTGTTTATTTGACGTTGTTGTTGTTGTTGTTGTTTATTTGACGTTGTCGTTGTTGTTGACATTGTTGTTGTTGACATTGTAGTTCTTGTTGTCGTTTATTTGACGTAGTTGTTGTTGTTGACGTTGTTGTTGTTGTTGTTGTTTATTTGACGTTTTCTGTTGTTGTTGATGTAGTTTATTTGACGTTGTTGTTGTTTATTTGACGTTGTTGTTGTTGTTGTTATTGTTTATTTGACGTTGTTGTTGTTGTTATTGTTGTTGTTTGTTTGACGTTGTTGTTGTTGTTGCTTATTTGATGTTGTTGTTGTTGTTTATTTGACATTGTTGTTGACGTTGTTGTTGTTGTTGTTTATTTTACATTGTTGTCGTTGTTGTTGACGTTGTTGGTGTTGTTGTTTATTTGTCGTTGTTGTTGTTTACATTGTTGTTGTTGTTGTTGTTTATTTGACGTTGTTGTTATTGTTGTTTATTTAATGTAGTTGTTGTTGTTGACGTTGTTGTTGTTGTTGATGTTGTTGATGTTTATTTGACGTTGTTGTTGTTGTTGTTGATGTTGTTGATGTTTATTTGACGTTGTTGTTGTTGTTGTTTATTTGACGTTGTTGTTGTTGTTGTTATTGTTGTTGTTTATTTGACGTTGTTGTTGTTGTTGTTTATTTGATGTTGTTGTTGTTGTTTATTTGACATTGTTGTTGTTGTTGACGTTGTTGGTGTTGTTGTTGGTGTTGTTGTTGACGTTGTTGGTGTTGTTGTTTATTTGACGTTGTTGTTGTTGACATTGTTGTTGTTGTTGTTGTTTATTTGACGTTGTTGTTATTGTTGTTTATTTGACGTAGTTGTTGTTGTTGACGTTGTTGTTGTTATTATTTATTTGACGTTGTTGTTGTCGTTGTTTATTTGACGTTGTTGTTGTTGTTTATTTGACGTAGTTGTTGTTGTTGACGTTGTTGTTGTTGTTGTTGTTGTTGTTGTTGTTGTTTATTTGACGTTTTTGATGTTGTTGATGTTGTTGTTGTTGTTTATTTGACGTTGTTGTTATTGTTTATTTGACGTTGTTTTTGTTGTTTATTTGACGTTGTTGTTATTATTGTTGTTTATTTGACGTTGATGTTGTTGTTGTTTATTTGATGTTGTTGTTGTTGTTGTTTATTTGACATTGGTGTTGTTGTTGTTTATTTGACGTTGTTGTTGTTATTTATTTGACGTTGTTGTTGTTGTTGTTATTGTTTATTTGACGTTGGTGTTGTTGTTGTTTATTTGACGTTGTTATTATTGTTTATTTGACGTTGTTTTTGTTATTTGACGTTGTTGTTGTTGTTGTATTTGTTGTTGTTGTTGTTGCTTATTTGACGTTGTTGTTATTGTTGTTGTTTATTTGACGTTGTTGTTGTTGTTTATTTGACATTGTTGTTGTTGTTGTTTATTTGACGTTGTTGTTGTTGTTATTGTTGTTTATTTGACGTAGTTGTTGTTGTTGACGTTGTTGTTGTTGTTGTTGTGGTTATTTATTTGACGTTTTTGTTGTTGTTGTTGTTCTTGTTGTTTATTTGACGTTGTTGTTATTGTCTATTTGACGTTGTTGTTGTTGTTTATTTGACGTTGTTGTTGTTGTTATTGTTGTTGTTTATTTGACGTTGTTGTTGTTGTTGTTGTTGTTTATTTGATGTTGTTGTTGTTGTTTATTTGACGTTGGTGTTGTTGTTGTTTATTTGACGTTGTTATTATTATTTATTTGACGTTGTTGTTGTTATTATTTATTTGACGTTGTTGTTGTTGTTTATTTGACGTTGTTGTTGTTGTTTATTTGATGTAGTTGTTGTTGTTGACGTTGTTGTTGTTGTTGTTGTTGTTGTTGTTGTTTATTTGACGTTTTTGTTGTTGTTGATGTTGTTGTTGTTGTTTATTTGACGTTGTTGTTATTGTTTATTTGACGTTGTTTTTGTTGTTTATTTGACGTTGTTGTTGTTATTGTTGTTGTTTATATGACGTTGATGTTGTTGTTGTTTATTTGATGTTGTTGTTGTTGTTGTTTATTTGACATTGGTGTTGTTGTTGTTTATTTGACGTTGTTGTTGTTATTTATTTGACGTTGTTGTTGTTGTTGTTATTGTTTATTTGACGTTGGTGTTGTTGTTGTTTATTTGACGTTGTTATTATTGTTTATTTGACGTTGTTTTTGTTATTTGACGTTGTTGTTGTTGTTGTTGTATTTGTTGTTGTTGTTGTTGTTGCTTATTTGATGTTGTTGTTATTGTTGTTGTTTATTTGACGTTGTTGTTGTTGTTGTTGTTTATTTGACGTTGTTGTTGTTGTTGTTTATTTGACGTTGTTGTTGTTGTTGTTGTTTATTTGACGTTGTTGTTGTTGTTGTTGACATTGTTGTTGTTGTTGTTTATTTGACGTTGTTGTTGCTGTTGTTTATTTGACGTTGTTGTTGTTGTTTATTTGACATTGTTGTTGTTGTTGTTTATTTGACGTTGTCGTTGTTGTTGACATTGTTGTTGTTGACATTGTTGTTGTTGTTGTTTATTTGACGTAGTTGTTGTTGTTGACGTTGTTGTTGTTGTTTATTTGACGTTTTTGTTGTTGTTGTTGTTCTTGTTGTTGTTTATTTGACGTTGTTGTTGTTGTTTATTTGACGTTGTTGTTGTTGTTGTTGGTGTTGTTGTTTATTTGACGTTGTTGTTGTTGTTTATTTGACGTTGTTGTTGTTGTTTATTTGACGTTGTTGTTGTTGTTGTTGTTGTTGTTGTTTTATTTGTTGTTGTTGTTGTGCTTATTTGACGTTGTTGTTATTGTTGTTGTTTATTTGACGTTGAGTTTGTTGTTGTTTATTTGACGTTGTTGTTGTTGTTGTTTATTTGACGTTGTTGTTGTTGTTTTTTTTTTTTTTGACGTTGTTGTTGTTGTTGACATTGTTGTTGTTGTTGTTTATTTGACGTTGTTGTTGCTGTTGTTTATTTGACGTTGTTGTTGCTGTTTTTTATTTGACGTTGTTTTTGACATTGTTGTTGTTGTTGATTATTTGACGTTGTTATTGTTGTTTATTTGACGTAGTTGTGGTTGTTGACGTTGTTGTTGTTGTTGTTTATTTGACGTTTTTGTTGTTGTTGATGTTGTGGTTGTTTTTTATTTGACGTTGTTGTTATTGTTTATTTGACGTTGTTTTTGTTGTTTATTTGACGTTGTTGTTGTTGTTATTGTTGTTGTTTATTTGACGTTGTTGTTGTTGTTTATTTGATGTTGATGTTGTTGTTGTTTATTTGACGTTGGTGTTGTTGTTGTTTATTTGACGTTGTTGTTGTTGTTATTTATTTGGCGTTGTTGTTGTTGTTATTGTTTAATTGACATTGTTGTTGTTGTTGTTTATTTGACGTTGTTATTATTGTTTATTTGACGTTGTTTTTGTTATTTGACGTTGTTGTTGTTGTTGTATTTGTTGTTGTTGTTGCTTATTTGACGTTGTTGTTATTGTTGTTGTTTATTTGACATTGTTGTTGTTGTTGTTTATTTGACGTGGTTGTTGTTGTTGTTTATTTGACGTTGTTGTTGTTGTTGTTTATTTGACGTTGTTGTTGTTGTTGTTGTTGACATTGTTGTTGTTGACATTGTTGTTGTTGTTGTTTATTTGACGTTGTTGTTGCTGTTGTTTATTTGACGTTGTTGTTGTTGTTTATTTGACGTTGTTGTTGTTGTTGTTGACATTGTTGTTGTTGTTGTTTATTTGACGTTGTTGTTGCTGTTGTTTATTTGACGTTGTTGTTGTTGTTGTTTATTTGACGTTGTTGTTGTTGTTGTTGTTGTTTATTTGACGTTGTCGTTGTTGTTGACATTGTTGTTGTTGACATTGTTGTTGTTGTTGTTGTTGTTTATTTGACATTGTTGTTGTTGTTGTTGTTTATTTGACATAGTTGTTGTTGTTGACGTTGTTGTTGTTGTTGTTGTTGTTTATTTGACGTTTTCTGTTGTTGTTGATGTTGTTGTTGTTGTTGTTGTTTATTTGACGTTGTTGTTTATTTGATGTTGTTGTTGTTGTTATTGTTTATTTGACGTTGTTGTTGTTGTTGTTGTTGTTGTTTGTTTGACGTTGTTGTTGTTGTTGCTTATTTGATGTTGTTGTTGTTGTTTATTTGACATTGTTGTTGACGTTGTTGTTGTTGTTTATTTTACATTGTTGTCGTTGTTGTTGACGTTGTTGGTGTTGTTGTTTATTTGTCGTTGTTGTTGTTGACATTGTTGTTGTTGTTGTTTATTTGACGTTGTTGTTATTGTTGTTTATTTAATGTAGTTGTTGTTGTTGACATTGTTGTTGTTGTTGTTGATGTTGTTGATGTTTATTTGACGTTGTTGTTGTTGTTGTTGTTGTTGTTTATTTGACGTTGTTGTTGTTGTTGTTATTGTTGTTGTTTATTTGATGTTGTTGTTGTTGTTTATTTGACATTGTTGTTGTTGTTGACGTTGTTGGTGTTGTTGTTGGTGTTGTTGTTGACGTTGTTGGTGTTTTTGTTTATTTGACGTTGTTGTTGTTGACATTGTTGTTGTTGTTGTTTATTTGACGTTGTTGTTATTGTTGTTTATTTGACGTAGTTGTTGTTGTTGAAGTTGTTGTTGTTGTTGTGGTTGTTTATTTGACGTTTTTGTTGTTGTTGTTGTTGTTGTTTATTTGACGTTGTTGTTATTGTTTATTTGACGTTGTTTTTGTTGTTTATTTGACGTTGTTGTTGTTGTTATTGTTGTTGTTTATTTGACGTTGTTGTTGTTGTTTATTTGATGTTGTTGTTTTTGTTTATTTGACGTTGGTGTTGTTGTTGTTTATTTGACGTTGTTGTTGTTGTTATTTATTTGACGTTGTTGTTGTTGTTATTGTTTATTTGACGTTGTTGTTGTTGTTGTTGTTTATTTGACATTGTTATTATTGTTTATTTGATGTTGTTTTAGTTATTTGACGCTGTTGTTGTTGTTGTATTTGTTGTTGTTGTTCTTGCTTATTTGACGTTGTTGTTATTGTTGTTGTTTATTTGACGTTGTTGTTGTTGTTGTTTATTTGACGTTGTTGTTGTTGTTGTTTATTTGACGTTGTTGTTGTTGTTGTTTTTTTTTGACGTTGTTGTTGTTGTTGACATTGTTGTTATTGACATTGTTGTTGTTGTTGTTTATTTGACGTTGTTATTGCTGTTGTTTATTTGACGTTGTTGTTGCTGTTTTTTATTTGACGTTGTTGTTGACATTGTTGTTGTTGTTGATTATTTGACGTTGTTATTGTTGTTTATTTGACGTAGTTGTGGTTGTTGACGTAGTTGTTGTTGTTGTTTATTTGACGTTTTTGTTGTTGTTGATGTTGTTGTTGTTTTTTATTTGACGTTGTTGTTATTGTTTATTTGACGTTGTTTTTGTTGTTTATTTGACGTTGTTGTTGTTGTTATTGTTGTTGTTTATTTGACGTTGTTGTTGTTGTTTATTTGATGTTGATGTTGTTGTTGTTTATTTAACGTTGGTGTTGTTGTTGTTTATTTGACGTTGTTGTTGTTGTTATTTATTTGACGTTGTTGTTGTTGTTATTGTTTATTTGACGTTGTTGTTGTTGTTGTTTATTTGACGGTTTTCTTATTGTTTATTTGACGTTGTTTTTGTTATTTGACGTTGTTGTTGTTGTTGTTGTATTTGTTGTTGTTGTTGCTTATTTGACGTTGTTGTTATTGTTGTTGTTTATTTGACGTTGTTGTTGTTGTTGTTTATTTGACATTGTTGTTGTTGTTGTTTATTTGACATTGTTGTTGTTGTTTATTTGACGTTATTGTTGTTGTTGTTGACATTGTTGTTGTTGACATTGTTGTTGTTGTTGTTTATTTGACGTTGTTGTTGCTGTTGTTTATTTGACGTTGTTGTTGTTGTTGTTGTTGTTTATTTGACGTTGTTGTTGTTGTTGTTGACATTGTTGTTGTTGACATTGTTGTTGTTGTTGTTTATTTGACATTGTTATTGCTGTTGTTTATTTGACCTTGTTGTTGTTGTTGTTTATTTGACGTTGTTGTTGTTGTTGTTGTTTATTTGATGTTGTCGTTGTTGTTGACATTGTTGTTGTTGACATTGTTGTTGTTGTTGTCGTTTATTTGACGTAGTTGTTATTGTTGACGTTGTTGTTGTTGTTGTTGTTTATTTGACGTTTTCTGTTGTTGTTGATGTAGTTTATTTGACGTTGTTGTTGTTTATTTGACGTTGTTGTTGTTGTTATTGTTTATTTGACGTTGTTGTTGTTGTTATTGTTGTTGTTTGTTTGACGTTGTTGTTGTTGTTGCTTATTTGATGTTGTTGTTGTTGTTTATTTGACATTGTTGTTGACGTTGTTGTTGTTGTTGTTTATTTTACATTGTTGTCGTTGTTGTTGACGTTGTTGGTGTTGTTGTTTATTTGTCGTTGTTGTTGTTGACATTGTTGTTGTTGTTGTTGTTGTTTATTTGACGTTGTTGTTATTGTTGTTTATTTAATGTAGTTGTTGTTGTTGACGTTGTTGTTGTTGTTGATGTTGTTGATGTTTATTTGACGTTGTTGTTGTTGTTTATTTGACGTTGTTGTTGTTGTTGTTATTGTTGTTGTTTATTTGACGTTGTTGTTGTTGTTGTTTATTTGATGTTGTTGTTGTTGTTTATTTGACATTGTTGTTGTTGTTGACGTTGTTGGTGTTGTTGTTGGTGTTGTTGTTGACGTTGTTGGTGTTGTTGTTTATTTGACGTTGTTGTTGTTGACATTGTTGTTGTTGTTGTTTATTTGACGTTGTTGTTATTGTTGTTTATTTGACGTAGTTGTTGTTGTTGACATTGTTGTTGTTATTATTTATTTGACGTTGTTGTTGTCGTTGTTTATTTGACGTTGTTGTTGTTGTTTATTTGACGTAGTTGTTGTTGTTGACGTTGTTGTTGTTGTTGTTGTTGTTGTTTATTTGACGTTTTTGTTGTTGTTGATGTTGTTGTTGTTGTTTATTTGACGTTGTTGTTATTGTTTATTTGACGTTGTTTTTGTTGTTTATTTGACGTTGTTGTTATTATTGTTGTTTATTTGACGTTGATGTTGTTGTTGTTTATTTGATGTTGTTGTTGTTGTTGTTTATTTGACATTGGTGTTGTTGTTGTTTATTTGACGTTGTTGTTGTTATTTATTTGACGTTGTTGTTGTTGTTGTTATTGTTTATTTGACGTTGGTGTTGTTGTTGTTTATTTGACGTTGTTATTATTGTTTATTTGACGTTGTTTTTGTTATTTGACGTTGTTGTTGTTGTTGTATTTGTTGTTGTTGTTGTTGCTTATTTGACGTTGTTGTTATTGTTGTTGTTTATTTGACGTTGTTGTTGTTGTTGTTTATTTGACATTGTTGTTGTTGTTGTTTATTTGACGTTGTTGTTGTTGTTGTTGTTTATTTGACGTTGTTGTTGTTTTTGTTGACATTGTTGTTGTTGTTGTTTATTTGACGTTGTTGTTGCTGTTGTTTATTTGACGTTGTTGTTGTTGTTTATTTGACGTTGTTGTTGCTGTTGTTTATTTGACGTTGTTGTTGTTGTTTATTTGACGTTGTTGTTGTTGTTGTTCTTTATTTGACGTTGTCGTTGTTGTTGACATTGTTGTTGTTGACATTGTTGTTGTTGTTGTTTATTTGACGTAGTTGTTGTTGTTGACGTTGTTGTTATTGTTGTTGTTTATTTGACGTTGTTGTTGTTGTTGGTGTTGTTGTTTATTTGACGTTGTTGTTGTTGTTTATTTGACGTTGTTGTTGTTGTTGTTGTTGTATTTGTTGTTGTTGTTGTTGCTTATTTGACGTTGTTGTTATTGTTGTTGTTTATTTGACGATGTTGTTGTTGTTGTTTATTTGACGTTGTTGTTGTTGTTGTTTATTTGACGTTGTTGTTGTTGTTTTTTTTTTTGACGTTGTTGTTGTTGTTGACATTGTTGTTGTTGACATTGTTGTTGTTGTTTATTTGACGTTGTTGTTGCTGTTGTTTATTTGACGTTGTTGTTGCTGTTTTTTATTTGACGTTGTTGTTGACATTTTTGTTGTTGTTGATTATTTGACGTTGTTATTGTTGTTTATTTGACGTAGTTGTGGTTGTTGACGTTGTTGTTGTTGTTGTTTATTTGACGTTTTTGTTGTTGTTGATGTTGTTGTTGTTTTTTATTTGACGTTGTTGTTATTGTTTATTTGACGTTGTTTTTGTTGTTTATTTAACGTTGTTGTTGTTGTTATTGTTGTTGTTTATTTGACGTTGTTGTTGTTGTTTATTTGATGTTGATGTTGTTGTTTTTTATTTGACGTTGGTGTTGTTGTTGTTTAGTTGACGTTGTTGTTGTTGTTATTTATTTGACGTTGTTGTTGTTGTTATTGTTTAATTGACGTTGTTGTTGTTGTTGTTTATTTGACGTTGTTATTATTGTTTATTTGACGTTGTTTTTGTTATTTGACGTTGTTGTTGTTGTTGTATTTGTTGTTGTTGTTGCTTATTTGACGTTGTTGTTATTGTTGTTGTTTATTTGACGTTGTTGTTGTTGTTGTTTATTTGACGTTGTTGTTGTTTTTGTTGACATTGTTGTTGTTGTTGTTTATTTGACGTTGTTGTTGCTGTTGTTTATTTGACGTTGTTGTTGTTGTTTATTTGACGTTGTTGTTGCTGTTGTTTATTTGACGTTGTTGTTGTTGTTTATTTGACGTTGTTGTTGTTGTTGTTCTTTATTTGACGTTGTCGTTGTTGTTGACATTGTTGTTGTTGTTGTTTATTTGACGTAGTTGTTGTTGTTGACGTTGTTGTTATTGTTGTTGTTTATTTGACGTTGTTGTTGTTGTTGTTGGTGTTGTTGTTTATTTGACGTTGTTGTTGTTGTTTATTTGACGTTGTTGTTGTTGTTGTTGTTGTATTTGTTGTTGTTGTTGTTGCTTATTTGACGTTGTTGTTATTGTTGTTGTTTATTTGACGATGTTGTTGTTGTTGTTTATTTGACGTTGTTGTTGTTGTTGTTTATTTGACGTTGTTGTTGTTGTTGTTTTTTTTTGACGTTGTTGTTGTTGTTGACATTGTTGTTGTTGACATTGTTGTTGTTGTTTATTTGACGTTGTTGTTGCTGTTGTTTATTTGACGTTGTTGTTGCTGTTTTTTATTTGACGTTGTTGTTGACATTTTTGTTGTTGTTGATTATTTGACGTTGTTATTGTTGTTTATTTGACGTAGTTGTGGTTGTTGACGTTGTTGTTGTTGTTGTTTATTTGACGTTTTTGTTGTTGTTGATGTTGTTGTTGTTTTTTATTTGACGTTGTTGTTATTGTTTATTTGACGTTGTTTTTGTTGTTTATTTAACGTTGTTGTTGTTGTTATTGTTGTTGTTTATTTGACGTTGTTGTTGTTGTTTATTTGATGTTGATGTTGTTGTTTTTTATTTGACGTTGGTGTTGTTGTTGTTTAGTTGACGTTGTTGTTGTTGTTATTTATTTGACGTTGTTGTTGTTGTTATTGTTTAATTGACGTTGTTGTTGTTGTTGTTTATTTGACGTTGTTATTATTGTTTATTTGACGTTGTTTTTGTTATTTGACGTTGTTGTTGTTGTTGTTGTTGTATTTGTTGTTGTTGTTGCTTATTTGACGTTGTTGTTATTGTTGTTGTTTATTTGACGTTGTTGTTGTTGTTGTTTATTTGACGTTGTTGTTGTTGTTGTTTATTTGACGTTGTTGTTGCTGTTGTTTATTTGACGTTGTTGTTGTTGTTGTTTATTTGACGTTGTTGTTGTTGTTGTTGACATTGTTGTTGTTGACATTGTTGTTGTTGTTGTTTATTTGACGTTGTTGTTGCTGTTGTTTATTTGATGTTGTTGTTGTTGTTGTTTATTTGACGTTGTTGTTGTTGTTGTTGTTGTTGTTGTTGTTGTTTATTTGACGTTGTCGTTGTTGTTGACATTGTTGTTGTTGACACTGTTGTTGTTGTTGTTGTTTATTTGACATAGTTGTTGTTGTTGACGTTGTTGTTGACGTTGTTGTTGTTGTTGTTGTTTATTTGATGTTTTTTGTTGTTGTTGATGTTGTTGTTGTTGTTGTTGTTTATTTGACGTTGTTGTTGTTTATTTGATGTTGTTGTTGTTGTTATTGTTTATTTGACGTTGTTGTTGTTGTTGTTATTGTTGTTGTTTGTTTGACGTTGTTGTTGTTGTTGCTTATTTGATGTTGTTGTTGTTGTTTATTTGACATTGTTGTTGACGTTGTTGTTGTTGTTTATTTTACATTGTTGTCGTTGTTGTTAACGTTGTTGGTGTTGTTGTTTATTTGTCGTTGTTGTTGTTGACATTGTTGTTGTTGTTGTTTATTTGACGTTGTTGTTATTGTTGTTTATTTAATGTAGTTGTTGTTGTTGACGTTGTTGTTGTTGTTGATGTTGTTGATGTTTATTTGACGTTGTTGTTGTTGTTGTTTATTTGACGTTGTTGTTGTTGTTATTGTTGTTGTTTATTTGACGTTGTTGTTGTTGTTGTTGTTTATTTGATGTTGTTGTTGTTGTTTATTTGACATTGTTGTTGTTGTTGACGTTGTTGGTGTTGTTGTTGGTGTTGTTGTTGACGTTGTTGGTGTTGTTGTTTATTTGACATTGTTGTTGTTGACATTGTTGTTGTTGTTTATTTGACGTTGTTGTTATTGTTGTTTATTTGACGTAGTTGTTGTTGTTGACGTTGTTGTTGTTGTTGTGGTTGTTTATTTGACGTTTTTGTTGTTGTTGTTGTTGTTGTTGTTGTTGTTGTTGTTGTTTATTTGATGTTGTTGTTATTGTCTATTTGACGTTGTTGTTGTTGTTTATTTGACGTTGTTGTTGTTGTTATTGTTGTTGTTTATTTGACGTTGTTGTTGTTGTTGTTGTTTATTTGATGTTGTTGTTGTTGTTTATTTGACGTTGGTGTTGTTGTTGTTTATTTGACGTTGTTATTATTATTTATTTGACGTTGTTGTTGTTATTATTTATTTGACGTTGTTGTTGTTGTTGTTTATTTGACGTTGTTGTTGTTGTTGTTTATTTGACGTAGTTGTTGTTGTTGACGTTGTTGTTGTTGTTGTTGTTGTTTATTTGACGTTTTTGTTATTGTTGATGTTGTTGTTGTTGTTTATTTGACGTTGTTGTTATTGTTTATTTGACGTTGTTTTTGTTGTTTATTTGACGTTGTTGTTGTTGTTATTGTTGTTGTTTATTTGACGTTGATGTTGTTGTTGTTTATTTGATGTTGTTGTTGTTGTTGTTTATTTGACATTGGTGTTGTTGTTGTTTATTTGACGTTGTTGTTGTTATTTATTTGACGTTGTTGTTGTTGTTATTGTTTATTTGACGTTGGTGTTGTTGTTGTTTATTTGACGTTGTTATTATTGTTTATTTGACGTTGTTTTTGTTATTTGACGTTGTTGTTGTTGTTGTATTTGTTGTTGTTGTTGTTGCTTATTTGACGTTGTTGTTATTGTTGTTGTTTATTTGACGTTGTTGTTGTTGTTTATTTGACGTTGTTGTTGTTGTTGTTTATTTGACGTTGTTGTTGTTGTTGTTGTTTATTTGACGTTGTTGTTGTTGTTGTTTATTTGACGTTGTTGTTGCTGTCGTTTATTTGACGTTGTTGTTGTTGTTTATTTGACGTTGTTGTTGTTGTTGTTGTTGTTTATTTGACGTTGTCGTTGTTGTTGACATTGTTGTTGTTGTTGTTTATTTGACGTAGTTGTTGTTGTTGACGTTGTTGTTGTTGTTGTTGTTTATTTGACGTTTTTGTTGTTGTTGCTGTTCTTGTTGTTGTTTATTTGACGTTGTTGTTGTTGTTGTTGTTTATTTGACGTTGTTGTTGTTGTTGGTGTTATTGTTTATTTGACGTTGTTGTTGTTGTTGTTATTGTTGTTGTTTATTTGACGTTGTTGTTGTTGATTTTTATTTGATGTTGTTGTTGTTTATTTGACATTGTTGTTGTTGTTGACGTTGTTGTTGTTGTTGTTTATTTGACATTGTTGTTGTTGTTGTTGTTGACGTTGTTGGTGTTGTTGTTTATTTGACGTTGTTGTTGTTGACATTGTTGTTGTTGTTGTTTATTTGATGTTGTTGTTATTGTTTTTTATTTGACGTAGTTGTTGGTTTTGACGTTGTTGTTGTTGTTGTTTATTTGACGTTTTTGTTGTTGTTGTTGTTGTTATTGTCTATTTGACGTTGTTGTTGTTGTTTATTTGACGTTGTTGTTGTTGTTGTTGTTTATTTGACGTTTTTGTTGTTGTTGTTGTTTATTTGACGTTGTTGTTGTTGTTGTTGTTTATTTGACGTTGTTGTTGTTGTTTATTTGACGTTGTTGTTGTTGTTGATGTTGTTATTGTTGTTGACGTTGTTGTTGTTGATGTTGTTGATGTTTAATTGACGTTGTTGTTGTTGTTTATTTGACGTTGTTGTTGTTGTTATTGTTGTTGTTTATTTGACGTTGTTGTTGTTGTTGTTGTTGTTTATTTGATGTTGTTGTTGTTGTTTATTTGACATTGTTGTTGTTGTTGACGTTGTTCTTGTTGTTTATTTGACATTGTTGTTGTTGTTGTTGACGTTGTTGGTGTTGTTGTTTATTTGACGTTGTTGTTGTTGACATTGTTGTTGTTGTTTATTTGACGTTGTTGTTATTGTTGTTGTTGTTTATTTGACATTGTTGTTGTTGTTGTTGACATTGTTGTTGTTGTTGTTTATTTGACGTTGTTGTTGCTGTTGTTTATTTGACGTTGTTGTTGTTGTTTATTTGACGTTGTTGTTGTTGTTGTTGTTTATTTGACGTTGTCGTTGTTGTTGACATTGTTGTTGTTGACATTGTTGTTGTTGTTGTTTATTTGACGTAGTTGTGGTTGTTGACGTTGTTGTGGTTGTTGTTGTTTATTTGACGTTTTTGTTGTTGTTGTTGTTCTTGTTGTTGTTTATTTGACGTTGTTGTTGTTGTTTATTTGACGTTGTTGTTGTTGTTGTTGTTTATTTGACGTTGTTGTTGTTGTTATTGTTGTTGTTTATTTGACGTTGTTGTTGTTGTTGTTTATTTGATGTTGTTGTTGTTTATTTGACATTGTTGTTGTTGTTGACGTTTTTGTTGTTGTTTATTTGACATTGTTGTTGTTGTTGTTGTTGACGTTGTTGGTGTTGTTGTTTATTTGACGTTGTAGTTGTTGACATTGTTGTTGTTGTTGTTTATTTGATGTTGTTGTTATTGTTGTTTATATGACATAGTTGTTGGTTTTGACGTTGTTGTTGTTGTTTATTTGACGTTTTTGTTGTTGTTGTTATTTATTTGACGTTGTTGTTATTGTCTATTTGACGTTGTTGTTGTTGTTTATTTGACGTTGTTGTTGTTGTTGTTTTATTTGACGTTGTTGTTGTTGTTGTTTATTTGACTTTGTTGTTGTTGTTATTGTTGTTGTTGTTGTTTATTTGACGTTGTTGTTGTTGTTTATTTGACGTTGTTGTTGTTGTTGTTGACGTTGTTATTGTTGTTGATGTTGTTGTTGTTGTTGATGTTGTTGATGTTTATTTGACGTTGTTGTTGTTGTTGTTTATTTGACGTTGTTGTTGTTGTTGTTATTGTTGTTATTTATTTGACGTTGTTGTTGTTGTTGTTGTTTATTTGATGTTGTTGTTGTTGTTTATTTGACATTGTTGTTGTTGTTGACGTTGTTCTTGTTGTTTATTTGACATTGTTGTTGTTGTTGTTGACGTTGTTGGTGTTGTTGTTTATTTGACGTTGTTGTTGTTGACATTGTTGTTGTTGTTGTTTATTTGACGTTGTTGTTTTTGTTGTTTATTTGACGTTGTTGTTGTTGTTGACGTTGTTGTTGTTGTTGTGGTTGTTTATTTGACGTTTTTGTTGTTGTTGTTGTTGTTGTTTATTTGACGTTGTTGTTATTGTCTATTTGACGTTGTTGTTGTTGTTTATTTGATGTTGTTGTTGTTGTTATTGTTGTTGTTTATTTGACGTTGTTGTTGTTGTTGTTGTTGTTGTTTATTTGATGTTGTTGTTGTTGTTTATTTGACATTGGTGTTGTTGTTGTTTATTTGACGTTGTTATTATTATTTATTTGACGTTGTTGTTGTTATTATTTATTTGACGTTGTTGTTGTTGTTGTTTATTTGACGTTGTTGTTGTTGTTTATTTGACGTAGTTGTTGTTGTTGACGTTGTTGTTGTTGTTGTTTATTTGACGTTTTTGTTGTTGTTGATGTTGTTGTTGTTGTTTATTTGACGTTGTTGTTATTGTTTATTTGACGTTGTTTTTGTTGTTTATTTGACGTTGTTGTTGTTGTTATTGTTGTTGTTTATTTGACGTTGATGTTGTTGTTGTTTATTTGATGTTGTTGTTGTTGTTTATTTGACATTGGTGTTGTTGTTGTTTATTTGACGTTGTTGTTGTTGTTATTTATTTGACGTTGTTGTTGTTGTTATTGTTGTTGTTTATTTGACGTTGTTGTGGTTGTTGTTGTATATTTGACGTGGTTGTTGTTGTTGACATTGTTGTTGTTGACATTGTTGTTGTTGTTGTTTATTTGACGTTGTTGTTGCTGTTGTTTATTTGATGTTGTTGTTGTTGTTGTTTATTTGACGTTGTTGTTGTTGTTGTTGTTTATTTGACGTTGTCGTTGTTGTTGACATTGTTGTTGTTGACATTGTTGTTGTTGTTGTTTATTTGACATAGTTGTTGTTGTTGACGTTGTTGTTGTTGTTGTTTATTTGACGTTTTCTGTTGTTGTTGATGTTGTTGTTGTTGTTGTTGTTTATTTGACGTTGTTGTTGTTTATTTGATGTTGTTGTTGTTGTTATTGTTTATTTGACGTTGTTGTTGTTGTTGTTATTGTTGTTGTTTGTTTGACGTTGTTGTTGTTGTTGCTTATTTGATGTTGTTGTTGTTGTTTATTTGACATTGTTGTTGACGTTGTTGTTGTTGTTTATTTTACATTGTTGTCGTTGTTGTTGACGTTGTTGGTGTTGTTGTTTATTTGTCGTTGTTGTTGTTGACATTGTTGTTGTTGTTGTTTATTTGACGTTGTTGTTATTGTTGTTTATTTAATGTAGTTGTTGTTGTTGACGTTGTTGTTGTTGTTGATGTTGTTGATGTTTATTTGACGTTGTTGTTGTTGTTGTTTATTTGACGTTGTTGTTGTTGTTATTGTTGTTGTTTATTTGACGTTGTTGTTGTTGTTGTTGTTGTTTATTTGATGTTGTTGTTGTTGTTTATTTGACATTGTTGTTGTTGTTGACGTTGTTGGTGTTGTTGTTGGTGTTGTTGTTGACGTTGTTGGTGTTGTTGTTTATTTGACGTTGTTGTTGTTGACATTGTTGTTGTTGTTTATTTGACGTTGTTGTTATTGTTGTTTATTTGACGTAGTTGTTGTTGTTGACGTTGTTGTTGTTGTTGTGGTTGTTTATTTGACGTTTTTGTTGTTGTTGTTGTTGTTTATTTGATGTTGTTGTTATTGTCTATTTGACGTTGTTGTTGTTGTTTATTTGACGTTGTTGTTGTTGTTATTGTTGTTGTTTATTTGACGTTGTTGTTGTTGTTGTTTATTTGATGTTGTTGTTGTTGTTGTTTATTTGACGTTGGTGTTGTTGTTGTTTATTTGATGTTGTTATTATTATTTATTTGACGTTGTTGTTGTTATTATTTATTTGACGTTGTTGTTGTTGTTGTTTATTTGACGTTGTTGTTGTTGTTGTTTATTTGACGTAGTTGTTGTTGTTGACGTTGTTGTTGTTGTTGTTGTTTATTTGACGTTTTTGTTGTTGTTGATGTTGTTGTTGTTGTTTATTTGACGTTGTTGTTATTGTTTATTTGACGTTGTTTTTGTTGTTTATTTGACGTTGTTGTTGTTGTTATTGTTGTTGTTTATTTGACGTTGATGTTGTTGTTGTTTATTTGATGTTGTTGTTGTTGTTGTTTATTTGACATTGGTGTTGTTGTTGTTTATTTGACGTTGTTGTTTTTATTTATTTGACGTTGTTGTTGTTGTTATTGTTTATTTGACGTTGGTGTTGTTGTTGTTTATTTGACGTTGTTATTATTGTTTATTTGACGTTGTTTTTGTTATTTGACGTTGTTGTTGTTGTTGTATTTGTTGTTGTTGTTGTTGCTTATTTGACGTTGTTGTTATTGTTGTTGTTTATTTGACGTTGTTGTTGTTGTTTATTTGACGTTGTTGTTGTTGTTTATTTGACGTTGTTGTTGTTGTTGTTGTTTATTTGACGTTGTTGTTGTTGTTGTTGACATTGTTGTTGTTGTTGTTGTTTATTTGACGTTGTTGTTGCTGTCGTTTATTTGACGTTGTTGTTGTTGTTTATTTGACGTTGTTGTTGTTGTTGTTGTTGTTGTTGTTTATTTGACGTTGTCGTTGTTGTTGACATTGTTGTTGTTGTTGTTTATTTGACGTAGTTGTTGTTGTTGACGTTGTTGTTGTTGTTGTTGTTGTTTATTTGACGTTTTTGTTGTTGTTGCTGTTCTTGTTGTTGTTTATTTGACGTTGTTGTTGTTGTTGTTTATTTGACGTTGTTGTTGTTGTTGGTGTTATTGTTTATTTGACGTTGTTGTTGTTGTTGTTATTGTTGTTGTTTATTTGACGTTGTTGTTGTTGATTTTTATTTGATGTTGTTGTTGTTGTTTATTTGACATTGTTGTTGTTGTTGACGTTGTTGTTGTTGTTGTTTATTTGACATTGTTGTTGTTGTTGTTGTTGACGTTGTTGGTGTTGTTGTTTATTTGACGTTGTTGTTGTTGACATTGTTGTTGTTGTTGTTTATTTGATGTTGTTGTTATTGTTGTTTATTTGACGTAGTTGTTGGTTTTGACGTTGTTATTGTTGTTGTTTATTTGACGTTTTTGTTGTTGTTGTTGTTGTTTATTTGACGTTGTTGTTGTTGTTTATTTGACGTTGTTGTTGTTGTGTTGTTTATTTGACGTTTTTGTTGTTGTTGTTGTTTATTTGACGTTGTTGTTGTTATTGTTGTTGTTGTTTATTTGACGTTGTTGTTGTTGTTTATTTGACGTTGTTGTTGTTGTTGATGTTGTTATTGTTGTTGACGTTGTTGTTGTTGATGTTGTTGATGTTTAATTGACGTTGTTGTTGTTGTTTATTTGACGTTGTTGTTGTTGTTATTGTTGTTGTTTATTTGACGTTGTTGTTGTTGTTGTTGTTGTTGTTGTTGTTTATTTGATGTTGTTGTTGTTGTTTATTTGACATTGTTGTTGTTGTTGACGTTGTTCTTGTTGTTTATTTGACATTGTTGTTGTTGTTGTTGACGTTGTTGGTGTTGTTGTTTATTTGACGTTGTTGTTGTTGACATTGTTGTTGTTGTTTATTTGACGTTGTTGTTATTGTTGTTGTTGTTTATTTGACGTTGTTGTTGTTGTTGTTGACATTATTGTTGTTGTTGTTTATTTGACGTTGTTGTTGCTGTTGTTTATTTGACGTTGTTGTTGTTGTTTATTTGACGTTGTTGTTGTTGTTGTTTATTTGACGTTGTCGTTGTTGTTGACATTGTTGTTGTTGTTGTTTATTTGACGTAGTTGTTGTTGTTGACGTTGTTGTGGTTGTTGTTGTTTATTTGACGTTTTTGTTGTTGGTGTTGTTCTTGTTGTTGTTTATTTGACGTTGTTGTTGTTGTTGTTTATTTGACGTTGTTGTTGTTGTTGTTTATTTGACGTTGTTGTTGTTGTTATTGTTGTTGTTTATTTGACGTTGTTGTTGTTGTTTATTTGATGTTGTTGTTGTTTATTTGACATTGTTGTTGTTGTTGACGTTTTTGTTGTTGTTTATTTGACATTGTTGTTGTTGTTGTTGTTGACGTTGTTGGTGTTGTTGTTTATTTGACGTTGTTGTTGTTGACATTGTTGTTGTTGTTGTTTATTTGATGTTGTTGTTATTGTTGTTTATATGACGTAGTTGTTGGTTTTGACGTTGTTGTTGTTGTTGTTTATTTGACGTTTTTGTTGTTGTTGTTGTTATTTATTTGACGTTGTTGTTATTGTCTATTTGACGTTGTTGTTGTTGTTTATTTGACGTTGTTGTTGTTGTTGTTGTTTTATTTGACGTTGTTGTTGTTGTTGTTTATTTGACTTTGTTGTTGTTGTTATTGTTGTTGTTGTTGTTTATTTGACGTTGTTGTTGTTGTTTATTTGACGTTGTTGTTGTTGTTGTTGACGTTGTTATTGTTGTTGACGTTGTTGTTGTTGTTGTTGATGTTGTTGATGTTTATTTGACGTTGTTGTTGTTGTTGTTTATTTGACGTTGTTGTTGTTGTTGTTATTGTTGTTATTTATTTGACGTTGTTGTTGTTGTTGTTTATTAGATGTTGTTGTTGTTGTTTATTTGACATTGTTGTTGTTGTTGACGTTGTTCTTGTTGTTTATTTGACATTGTTGTTGTTGTTGTTGACGTTGTTGGTGTTGTTGTTTATTTGACGTTGTTGTTGTTGACATTGTTGTTGTTGTTGTTGTTTATTTGACGTTGTTGTTTTTGTTGTTTATTTGACGTTGTTGTTGTTGTTGACGTTGTTGTTGTTGTTGTGGTTGTTTATTTGACGTTTTTGTTGTTGTTGTTGTTGTTGTTTATTTGACGTTGTTGTTATTGTCTATTTGACGTTGTTGTTGTTGTTTATTTGATGTTGTTGTTGTTGTTATTGTTGTTGTTTATTTGACGTTGTTGTTGTTGTTGTTTATTTGATGTTGTTGTTGTTGTTTATTTGACATTGGTGTTGTTGTTGTTTATTTGACGTTGTTATTATTATTTATTTGACGTTGTTGTTGTTATTATTTATTTGACGTTGTTGTTGTTGTTGTTTATTTGACGTTGTTGTTGTTGTTGTTGTTTATTTGACGTTGTTGTTGTTGTTATTGTTGTTGTTTATTTGACGTTGTTGTTGTTGTTTATTTGATGTTGTTGTTGTTTATTTGACATTGTTGTTGTTGTTGACGTTTTTGTTGTTGTTTATTTGACATTGTTGTTGTTGTTGTTGTTGACGTTGTTGGTGTTGTTGTTTATTTGACGTTGTTGTTGTTGACATTGTTGTTGTTGTTGTTGTTTATTTGACATTGTTGTTGTTGTTGTTGTTTATTTGACATAGTTGTTGTTGTTGACGTTGTTGTTGTTGTTGTTGTTGTTTATTTGACGTTTTCTGTTGTTGTTGATGTTGTTGTTGTTGTTGTTGTTTATTTGACGTTGTTGTTTATTTGATGTTGTTGTTGTTGTTATTGTTTATTTGACGTTGTTGTTGTTGTTGTTGTTGTTGTTTGTTTGACGTTGTTGTTGTTGTTGCTTATTTGATGTTGTTGTTGTTGTTTATTTGACATTGTTGTTGACGTTGTTGTTGTTGTTTATTTTACATTGTTGTCGTTGTTGTTGACGTTGTTGGTGTTGTTGTTTATTTGTCGTTGTTGTTGTTGACATTGTTGTTGTTGTTGTTTATTTGACGTTGTTGTTATTGTTGTTTATTTAATGTAGTTGTTGTTGTTGACGTTGTTGTTGTTGTTGTTGATGTTGTTGATGTTTATTTGACGTTGTTGTTGTTGTTGTTGTTGTTTATTTGACGTTGTTGTTGTTGTTGTTATTGTTGTTGTTTATTTGATGTTGTTGTTGTTGTTTATTTGACATTGTTGTTGTTGTTGACGTTGTTGGTGTTGTTGTTGGTGTTGTTGTTGACGTTGTTGGTGTTTTTGTTTATTTGACGTTGTTGTTGTTGACATTGTTGTTGTTGTTGTTTATTTGACGTTGTTGTTATTGTTGTTTATTTGACGTAGTTGTTGTTGTTGAAGTTGTTGTTGTTGTTGTGGTTGTTTATTTGACGTTTTTGTTGTTGTTGTTGTTGTTGTTTATTTGACGTTGTTGTTATTGTTTATTTGACGTTGTTTTTGTTGTTTATTTGACGTTGTTGTTGTTGTTATTGTTGTTGTTTATTTGACGTTGTTGTTGTTGTTTATTTGATGTTGTTGTTTTTGTTTATTTGACGTTGGTGTTGTTGTTGTTTATTTGACGTTGTTGTTGTTGTTATTTATTTGACGTTGTTGTTGTTGTTATTGTTTATTTGACGTTGTTGTTGTTGTTGTTGTTTATTTGACATTGTTATTATTGTTTATTTGATGTTGTTTTAGTTATTTGACGCTGTTGTTGTTGTTGTATTTGTTGTTGTTGTTCTTGCTTATTTGACGTTGTTGTTATTGTTGTTGTTTATTTGACGTTGTTGTTGTTGTTGTTTATTTGACGTTGTTGTTGTTGTTGTTTATTTGACGTTGTTGTTGTTGTTGTTTTTTTTTGACGTTGTTGTTGTTGTTGACATTGTTGTTATTGACATTGTTGTTGTTGTTGTTTATTTGACGTTGTTATTGCTGTTGTTTATTTGACGTTGTTGTTGCTGTTTTTTATTTGACGTTGTTGTTGACATTGTTGTTGTTGTTGATTATTTGACGTTGTTATTGTTGTTTATTTGACGTAGTTGTGGTTGTTGACGTAGTTGTTGTTGTTGTTTATTTGACGTTTTTGTTGTTGTTGATGTTGTTGTTGTTTTTTATTTGACGTTGTTGTTATTGTTTATTTGACGTTGTTTTTGTTGTTTATTTGACGTTGTTGTTGTTGTTATTGTTGTTGTTTATTTGACGTTGTTGTTGTTGTTTATTTGATGTTGATGTTGTTGTTGTTTATTTAACGTTGGTGTTGTTGTTGTTTATTTGACGTTGTTGTTGTTGTTATTTATTTGACGTTGTTGTTGTTGTTATTGTTTATTTGACGTTGTTGTTGTTGTTGTTTATTTGACGGTTTTCTTATTGTTTATTTGACGTTGTTTTTGTTATTTGACGTTGTTGTTGTTGTTGTTGTATTTGTTGTTGTTGTTGCTTATTTGACGTTGTTGTTATTGTTGTTGTTTATTTGACGTTGTTGTTGTTGTTGTTTATTTGACATTGTTGTTGTTGTTGTTTATTTGACATTGTTGTTGTTGTTTATTTGACGTTATTGTTGTTGTTGTTGACATTGTTGTTGTTGACATTGTTGTTGTTGTTGTTTATTTGACGTTGTTGTTGCTGTTGTTTATTTGACGTTGTTGTTGTTGTTGTTGTTGTTTATTTGACGTTGTTGTTGTTGTTGTTGACATTGTTGTTGTTGACATTGTTGTTGTTGTTGTTTATTTGACATTGTTATTGCTGTTGTTTATTTGACCTTGTTGTTGTTGTTGTTTATTTGACGTTGTTGTTGTTGTTGTTGTTTATTTGATGTTGTCGTTGTTGTTGACATTGTTGTTGTTGACATTGTTGTTGTTGTTGTCGTTTATTTGACGTAGTTGTTATTGTTGACGTTGTTGTTGTTGTTGTTGTTTATTTGACGTTTTCTGTTGTTGTTGATGTAGTTTATTTGACGTTGTTGTTGTTTATTTGACGTTGTTGTTGTTGTTATTGTTTATTTGACGTTGTTGTTGTTGTTATTGTTGTTGTTTGTTTGACGTTGTTGTTGTTGTTGCTTATTTGATGTTGTTGTTGTTGTTTATTTGACATTGTTGTTGACGTTGTTGTTGTTGTTGTTTATTTTACATTGTTGTCGTTGTTGTTGACGTTGTTGGTGTTGTTGTTTATTTGTCGTTGTTGTTGTTGACATTGTTGTTGTTGTTGTTGTTGTTTATTTGACGTTGTTGTTATTGTTGTTTATTTAATGTAGTTGTTGTTGTTGACGTTGTTGTTGTTGTTGATGTTGTTGATGTTTATTTGACGTTGTTGTTGTTGTTTATTTGACGTTGTTGTTGTTGTTGTTATTGTTGTTGTTTATTTGACGTTGTTGTTGTTGTTGTTTATTTGATGTTGTTGTTGTTGTTTATTTGACATTGTTGTTGTTGTTGACGTTGTTGGTGTTGTTGTTGGTGTTGTTGTTGACGTTGTTGGTGTTGTTGTTTATTTGACGTTGTTGTTGTTGACATTGTTGTTGTTGTTGTTTATTTGACGTTGTTGTTATTGTTGTTTATTTGACGTAGTTGTTGTTGTTGACATTGTTGTTGTTATTATTTATTTGACGTTGTTGTTGTCGTTGTTTATTTGACGTTGTTGTTGTTGTTTATTTGACGTAGTTGTTGTTGTTGACGTTGTTGTTGTTGTTGTTGTTGTTGTTTATTTGACGTTTTTGTTGTTGTTGATGTTGTTGTTGTTGTTTATTTGACGTTGTTGTTATTGTTTATTTGACGTTGTTTTTGTTGTTTATTTGACGTTGTTGTTATTATTGTTGTTTATTTGACGTTGATGTTGTTGTTGTTTATTTGATGTTGTTGTTGTTGTTGTTTATTTGACATTGGTGTTGTTGTTGTTTATTTGACGTTGTTGTTGTTATTTATTTGACGTTGTTGTTGTTGTTGTTATTGTTTATTTGACGTTGGTGTTGTTGTTGTTTATTTGACGTTGTTATTATTGTTTATTTGACGTTGTTTTTGTTATTTGACGTTGTTGTTGTTGTTGTATTTGTTGTTGTTGTTGTTGCTTATTTGACGTTGTTGTTATTGTTGTTGTTTATTTGACGTTGTTGTTGTTGTTGTTTATTTGACATTGTTGTTGTTGTTGTTTATTTGACGTTGTTGTTGTTGTTGTTGTTTATTTGACGTTGTTGTTGTTTTTGTTGACATTGTTGTTGTTGTTGTTTATTTGACGTTGTTGTTGCTGTTGTTTATTTGACGTTGTTGTTGTTGTTTATTTGACGTTGTTGTTGCTGTTGTTTATTTGACGTTGTTGTTGTTGTTTATTTGACGTTGTTGTTGTTGTTGTTCTTTATTTGACGTTGTCGTTGTTGTTGACATTGTTGTTGTTGACATTGTTGTTGTTGTTGTTTATTTGACGTAGTTGTTGTTGTTGACGTTGTTGTTATTGTTGTTGTTTATTTGACGTTGTTGTTGTTGTTGGTGTTGTTGTTTATTTGACGTTGTTGTTGTTGTTTATTTGACGTTGTTGTTGTTGTTGTTGTTGTATTTGTTGTTGTTGTTGTTGCTTATTTGACGTTGTTGTTATTGTTGTTGTTTATTTGACGATGTTGTTGTTGTTGTTTATTTGACGTTGTTGTTGTTGTTGTTTATTTGACGTTGTTGTTGTTGTTTTTTTTTTTGACGTTGTTGTTGTTGTTGACATTGTTGTTGTTGACATTGTTGTTGTTGTTTATTTGACGTTGTTGTTGCTGTTGTTTATTTGACGTTGTTGTTGCTGTTTTTTATTTGACGTTGTTGTTGACATTTTTGTTGTTGTTGATTATTTGACGTTGTTATTGTTGTTTATTTGACGTAGTTGTGGTTGTTGACGTTGTTGTTGTTGTTGTTTATTTGACGTTTTTGTTGTTGTTGATGTTGTTGTTGTTTTTTATTTGACGTTGTTGTTATTGTTTATTTGACGTTGTTTTTGTTGTTTATTTAACGTTGTTGTTGTTGTTATTGTTGTTGTTTATTTGACGTTGTTGTTGTTGTTTATTTGATGTTGATGTTGTTGTTTTTTATTTGACGTTGGTGTTGTTGTTGTTTAGTTGACGTTGTTGTTGTTGTTATTTATTTGACGTTGTTGTTGTTGTTATTGTTTAATTGACGTTGTTGTTGTTGTTGTTTATTTGACGTTGTTATTATTGTTTATTTGACGTTGTTTTTGTTATTTGACGTTGTTGTTGTTGTTGTATTTGTTGTTGTTGTTGCTTATTTGACGTTGTTGTTATTGTTGTTGTTTATTTGACGTTGTTGTTGTTGTTGTTTATTTGACGTTGTTGTTGTTTTTGTTGACATTGTTGTTGTTGTTGTTTATTTGACGTTGTTGTTGCTGTTGTTTATTTGACGTTGTTGTTGTTGTTTATTTGACGTTGTTGTTGCTGTTGTTTATTTGACGTTGTTGTTGTTGTTTATTTGACGTTGTTGTTGTTGTTGTTCTTTATTTGACGTTGTCGTTGTTGTTGACATTGTTGTTGTTGTTGTTTATTTGACGTAGTTGTTGTTGTTGACGTTGTTGTTATTGTTGTTGTTTATTTGACGTTGTTGTTGTTGTTGTTGGTGTTGTTGTTTATTTGACGTTGTTGTTGTTGTTTATTTGACGTTGTTGTTGTTGTTGTTGTTGTATTTGTTGTTGTTGTTGTTGCTTATTTGACGTTGTTGTTATTGTTGTTGTTTATTTGACGATGTTGTTGTTGTTGTTTATTTGACGTTGTTGTTGTTGTTGTTTATTTGACGTTGTTGTTGTTGTTGTTTTTTTTTGACGTTGTTGTTGTTGTTGACATTGTTGTTGTTGACATTGTTGTTGTTGTTTATTTGACGTTGTTGTTGCTGTTGTTTATTTGACGTTGTTGTTGCTGTTTTTTATTTGACGTTGTTGTTGACATTTTTGTTGTTGTTGATTATTTGACGTTGTTATTGTTGTTTATTTGACGTAGTTGTGGTTGTTGACGTTGTTGTTGTTGTTGTTTATTTGACGTTTTTGTTGTTGTTGATGTTGTTGTTGTTTTTTATTTGACGTTGTTGTTATTGTTTATTTGACGTTGTTTTTGTTGTTTATTTAACGTTGTTGTTGTTGTTATTGTTGTTGTTTATTTGACGTTGTTGTTGTTGTTTATTTGATGTTGATGTTGTTGTTTTTTATTTGACGTTGGTGTTGTTGTTGTTTAGTTGACGTTGTTGTTGTTGTTATTTATTTGACGTTGTTGTTGTTGTTATTGTTTAATTGACGTTGTTGTTGTTGTTGTTTATTTGACGTTGTTATTATTGTTTATTTGACGTTGTTTTTGTTATTTGACGTTGTTGTTGTTGTTGTTGTATTTGTTGTTGTTGTTGCTTATTTGACGTTGTTGTTATTGTTGTTGTTTATTTGACGTTGTTGTTGTTGTTGTTTATTTGACGTTGTTGTTGTTGTTGTTTATTTGACGTTGTTGTTGCTGTTGTTTATTTGACGTTGTTGTTGTTGTTGTTTATTTGACGTTGTTGTTGTTGTTGTTGACATTGTTGTTGTTGACATTGTTGTTGTTGTTGTTTATTTGACGTTGTTGTTGCTGTTGTTTATTTGATGTTGTTGTTGTTGTTGTTTATTTGACGTTGTTGTTGTTGTTGTTGTTGTTGTTGTTGTTTATTTGACGTTGTCGTTGTTGTTGACATTGTTGTTGTTGACACTGTTGTTGTTGTTGTTGTTTATTTGACATAGTTGTTGTTGTTGACGTTGTTGTTGACGTTGTTGTTGTTGTTGTTGTTTATTTGATGTTTTTTGTTGTTGTTGATGTTGTTGTTGTTGTTGTTGTTTATTTGACGTTGTTGTTGTTTATTTGATGTTGTTGTTGTTGTTATTGTTTATTTGACGTTGTTGTTGTTGTTGTTATTGTTGTTGTTTGTTTGACGTTGTTGTTGTTGTTGCTTATTTGATGTTGTTGTTGTTGTTTATTTGACATTGTTGTTGACGTTGTTGTTGTTGTTTATTTTACATTGTTGTCGTTGTTGTTAACGTTGTTGGTGTTGTTGTTTATTTGTCGTTGTTGTTGTTGACATTGTTGTTGTTGTTGTTTATTTGACGTTGTTGTTATTGTTGTTTATTTAATGTAGTTGTTGTTGTTGACGTTGTTGTTGTTGTTGATGTTGTTGATGTTTATTTGACGTTGTTGTTGTTGTTGTTTATTTGACGTTGTTGTTGTTGTTATTGTTGTTGTTTATTTGACGTTGTTGTTGTTGTTGTTGTTTATTTGATGTTGTTGTTGTTGTTTATTTGACATTGTTGTTGTTGTTGACGTTGTTGGTGTTGTTGTTGGTGTTGTTGTTGACGTTGTTGGTGTTGTTGTTTATTTGACATTGTTGTTGTTGACATTGTTGTTGTTGTTTATTTGACGTTGTTGTTATTGTTGTTTATTTGACGTAGTTGTTGTTGTTGACGTTGTTGTTGTTGTTGTGGTTGTTTATTTGACGTTTTTGTTGTTGTTGTTGTTGTTGTTGTTGTTGTTGTTGTTGTTTATTTGATGTTGTTGTTATTGTCTATTTGACGTTGTTGTTGTTGTTTATTTGACGTTGTTGTTGTTGTTATTGTTGTTGTTTATTTGACGTTGTTGTTGTTGTTGTTGTTTATTTGATGTTGTTGTTGTTGTTTATTTGACGTTGGTGTTGTTGTTGTTTATTTGACGTTGTTATTATTATTTATTTGACGTTGTTGTTGTTATTATTTATTTGACGTTGTTGTTGTTGTTGTTTATTTGACGTTGTTGTTGTTGTTGTTTATTTGACGTAGTTGTTGTTGTTGACGTTGTTGTTGTTGTTGTTGTTGTTTATTTGACGTTTTTGTTATTGTTGATGTTGTTGTTGTTGTTTATTTGACGTTGTTGTTATTGTTTATTTGACGTTGTTTTTGTTGTTTATTTGACGTTGTTGTTGTTGTTATTGTTGTTGTTTATTTGACGTTGATGTTGTTGTTGTTTATTTGATGTTGTTGTTGTTGTTGTTTATTTGACATTGGTGTTGTTGTTGTTTATTTGACGTTGTTGTTGTTATTTATTTGACGTTGTTGTTGTTGTTATTGTTTATTTGACGTTGGTGTTGTTGTTGTTTATTTGACGTTGTTATTATTGTTTATTTGACGTTGTTTTTGTTATTTGACGTTGTTGTTGTTGTTGTATTTGTTGTTGTTGTTGTTGCTTATTTGACGTTGTTGTTATTGTTGTTGTTTATTTGACGTTGTTGTTGTTGTTTATTTGACGTTGTTGTTGTTGTTGTTTATTTGACGTTGTTGTTGTTGTTGTTGTTTATTTGACGTTGTTGTTGTTGTTGTTTATTTGACGTTGTTGTTGCTGTCGTTTATTTGACGTTGTTGTTGTTGTTTATTTGACGTTGTTGTTGTTGTTGTTGTTGTTTATTTGACGTTGTCGTTGTTGTTGACATTGTTGTTGTTGTTGTTTATTTGACGTAGTTGTTGTTGTTGACGTTGTTGTTGTTGTTGTTGTTTATTTGACGTTTTTGTTGTTGTTGCTGTTCTTGTTGTTGTTTATTTGACGTTGTTGTTGTTGTTGTTGTTTATTTGACGTTGTTGTTGTTGTTGGTGTTATTGTTTATTTGACGTTGTTGTTGTTGTTGTTATTGTTGTTGTTTATTTGACGTTGTTGTTGTTGATTTTTATTTGATGTTGTTGTTGTTTATTTGACATTGTTGTTGTTGTTGACGTTGTTGTTGTTGTTGTTTATTTGACATTGTTGTTGTTGTTGTTGTTGACGTTGTTGGTGTTGTTGTTTATTTGACGTTGTTGTTGTTGACATTGTTGTTGTTGTTGTTTATTTGATGTTGTTGTTATTGTTTTTTATTTGACGTAGTTGTTGGTTTTGACGTTGTTGTTGTTGTTGTTTATTTGACGTTTTTGTTGTTGTTGTTGTTGTTATTGTCTATTTGACGTTGTTGTTGTTGTTTATTTGACGTTGTTGTTGTTGTTGTTGTTTATTTGACGTTTTTGTTGTTGTTGTTGTTTATTTGACGTTGTTGTTGTTGTTGTTGTTTATTTGACGTTGTTGTTGTTGTTTATTTGACGTTGTTGTTGTTGTTGATGTTGTTATTGTTGTTGACGTTGTTGTTGTTGATGTTGTTGATGTTTAATTGACGTTGTTGTTGTTGTTTATTTGACGTTGTTGTTGTTGTTATTGTTGTTGTTTATTTGACGTTGTTGTTGTTGTTGTTGTTGTTTATTTGATGTTGTTGTTGTTGTTTATTTGACATTGTTGTTGTTGTTGACGTTGTTCTTGTTGTTTATTTGACATTGTTGTTGTTGTTGTTGACGTTGTTGGTGTTGTTGTTTATTTGACGTTGTTGTTGTTGACATTGTTGTTGTTGTTTATTTGACGTTGTTGTTATTGTTGTTGTTGTTTATTTGACATTGTTGTTGTTGTTGTTGACATTGTTGTTGTTGTTGTTTATTTGACGTTGTTGTTGCTGTTGTTTATTTGACGTTGTTGTTGTTGTTTATTTGACGTTGTTGTTGTTGTTGTTGTTTATTTGACGTTGTCGTTGTTGTTGACATTGTTGTTGTTGACATTGTTGTTGTTGTTGTTTATTTGACGTAGTTGTGGTTGTTGACGTTGTTGTGGTTGTTGTTGTTTATTTGACGTTTTTGTTGTTGTTGTTGTTCTTGTTGTTGTTTATTTGACGTTGTTGTTGTTGTTTATTTGACGTTGTTGTTGTTGTTGTTGTTTATTTGACGTTGTTGTTGTTGTTATTGTTGTTGTTTATTTGACGTTGTTGTTGTTGTTGTTTATTTGATGTTGTTGTTGTTTATTTGACATTGTTGTTGTTGTTGACGTTTTTGTTGTTGTTTATTTGACATTGTTGTTGTTGTTGTTGTTGACGTTGTTGGTGTTGTTGTTTATTTGACGTTGTAGTTGTTGACATTGTTGTTGTTGTTGTTTATTTGATGTTGTTGTTATTGTTGTTTATATGACATAGTTGTTGGTTTTGACGTTGTTGTTGTTGTTTATTTGACGTTTTTGTTGTTGTTGTTATTTATTTGACGTTGTTGTTATTGTCTATTTGACGTTGTTGTTGTTGTTTATTTGACGTTGTTGTTGTTGTTGTTTTATTTGACGTTGTTGTTGTTGTTGTTTATTTGACTTTGTTGTTGTTGTTATTGTTGTTGTTGTTGTTTATTTGACGTTGTTGTTGTTGTTTATTTGACGTTGTTGTTGTTGTTGTTGACGTTGTTATTGTTGTTGATGTTGTTGTTGTTGTTGATGTTGTTGATGTTTATTTGACGTTGTTGTTGTTGTTGTTTATTTGACGTTGTTGTTGTTGTTGTTATTGTTGTTATTTATTTGACGTTGTTGTTGTTGTTGTTGTTTATTTGATGTTGTTGTTGTTGTTTATTTGACATTGTTGTTGTTGTTGACGTTGTTCTTGTTGTTTATTTGACATTGTTGTTGTTGTTGTTGACGTTGTTGGTGTTGTTGTTTATTTGACGTTGTTGTTGTTGACATTGTTGTTGTTGTTGTTTATTTGACGTTGTTGTTTTTGTTGTTTATTTGACGTTGTTGTTGTTGTTGACGTTGTTGTTGTTGTTGTGGTTGTTTATTTGACGTTTTTGTTGTTGTTGTTGTTGTTGTTTATTTGACGTTGTTGTTATTGTCTATTTGACGTTGTTGTTGTTGTTTATTTGATGTTGTTGTTGTTGTTATTGTTGTTGTTTATTTGACGTTGTTGTTGTTGTTGTTGTTGTTGTTTATTTGATGTTGTTGTTGTTGTTTATTTGACATTGGTGTTGTTGTTGTTTATTTGACGTTGTTATTATTATTTATTTGACGTTGTTGTTGTTATTATTTATTTGACGTTGTTGTTGTTGTTGTTTATTTGACGTTGTTGTTGTTGTTTATTTGACGTAGTTGTTGTTGTTGACGTTGTTGTTGTTGTTGTTTATTTGACGTTTTTGTTGTTGTTGATGTTGTTGTTGTTGTTTATTTGACGTTGTTGTTATTGTTTATTTGACGTTGTTTTTGTTGTTTATTTGACGTTGTTGTTGTTGTTATTGTTGTTGTTTATTTGACGTTGATGTTGTTGTTGTTTATTTGATGTTGTTGTTGTTGTTTATTTGACATTGGTGTTGTTGTTGTTTATTTGACGTTGTTGTTGTTGTTATTTATTTGACGTTGTTGTTGTTGTTATTGTTGTTGTTTATTTGACGTTGTTGTGGTTGTTGTTGTATATTTGACGTGGTTGTTGTTGTTGACATTGTTGTTGTTGACATTGTTGTTGTTGTTGTTTATTTGACGTTGTTGTTGCTGTTGTTTATTTGATGTTGTTGTTGTTGTTGTTTATTTGACGTTGTTGTTGTTGTTGTTGTTTATTTGACGTTGTCGTTGTTGTTGACATTGTTGTTGTTGACATTGTTGTTGTTGTTGTTTATTTGACATAGTTGTTGTTGTTGACGTTGTTGTTGTTGTTGTTTATTTGACGTTTTCTGTTGTTGTTGATGTTGTTGTTGTTGTTGTTGTTTATTTGACGTTGTTGTTGTTTATTTGATGTTGTTGTTGTTGTTATTGTTTATTTGACGTTGTTGTTGTTGTTGTTATTGTTGTTGTTTGTTTGACGTTGTTGTTGTTGTTGCTTATTTGATGTTGTTGTTGTTGTTTATTTGACATTGTTGTTGACGTTGTTGTTGTTGTTTATTTTACATTGTTGTCGTTGTTGTTGACGTTGTTGGTGTTGTTGTTTATTTGTCGTTGTTGTTGTTGACATTGTTGTTGTTGTTGTTTATTTGACGTTGTTGTTATTGTTGTTTATTTAATGTAGTTGTTGTTGTTGACGTTGTTGTTGTTGTTGATGTTGTTGATGTTTATTTGACGTTGTTGTTGTTGTTGTTTATTTGACGTTGTTGTTGTTGTTATTGTTGTTGTTTATTTGACGTTGTTGTTGTTGTTGTTGTTGTTTATTTGATGTTGTTGTTGTTGTTTATTTGACATTGTTGTTGTTGTTGACGTTGTTGGTGTTGTTGTTGGTGTTGTTGTTGACGTTGTTGGTGTTGTTGTTTATTTGACGTTGTTGTTGTTGACATTGTTGTTGTTGTTTATTTGACGTTGTTGTTATTGTTGTTTATTTGACGTAGTTGTTGTTGTTGACGTTGTTGTTGTTGTTGTGGTTGTTTATTTGACGTTTTTGTTGTTGTTGTTGTTGTTTATTTGATGTTGTTGTTATTGTCTATTTGACGTTGTTGTTGTTGTTTATTTGACGTTGTTGTTGTTGTTATTGTTGTTGTTTATTTGACGTTGTTGTTGTTGTTGTTTATTTGATGTTGTTGTTGTTGTTGTTTATTTGACGTTGGTGTTGTTGTTGTTTATTTGATGTTGTTATTATTATTTATTTGACGTTGTTGTTGTTATTATTTATTTGACGTTGTTGTTGTTGTTGTTTATTTGACGTTGTTGTTGTTGTTGTTTATTTGACGTAGTTGTTGTTGTTGACGTTGTTGTTGTTGTTGTTGTTTATTTGACGTTTTTGTTGTTGTTGATGTTGTTGTTGTTGTTTATTTGACGTTGTTGTTATTGTTTATTTGACGTTGTTTTTGTTGTTTATTTGACGTTGTTGTTGTTGTTATTGTTGTTGTTTATTTGACGTTGATGTTGTTGTTGTTTATTTGATGTTGTTGTTGTTGTTGTTTATTTGACATTGGTGTTGTTGTTGTTTATTTGACGTTGTTGTTTTTATTTATTTGACGTTGTTGTTGTTGTTATTGTTTATTTGACGTTGGTGTTGTTGTTGTTTATTTGACGTTGTTATTATTGTTTATTTGACGTTGTTTTTGTTATTTGACGTTGTTGTTGTTGTTGTATTTGTTGTTGTTGTTGTTGCTTATTTGACGTTGTTGTTATTGTTGTTGTTTATTTGACGTTGTTGTTGTTGTTTATTTGACGTTGTTGTTGTTGTTTATTTGACGTTGTTGTTGTTGTTGTTGTTTATTTGACGTTGTTGTTGTTGTTGTTGACATTGTTGTTG
Source organism: Vicia faba (assembly GCA_948472305.1). Taxonomy (NCBI): domain Eukaryota; kingdom Viridiplantae; phylum Streptophyta; class Magnoliopsida; order Fabales; family Fabaceae; genus Vicia; species Vicia faba. The sequence continues at coordinate 316,319,020 of OX451737.1, forward strand.
TTGTTGTTGTTTATTTGACGTTGTTGTTGCTGTCGTTTATTTGACGTTGTTGTTGTTGTTTATTTGACGTTGTTGTTGTTGTTGTTGTTGTTGTTGTTTATTTGACGTTGTCGTTGTTGTTGACATTGTTGTTGTTGTTGTTTATTTGACGTAGTTGTTGTTGTTGACGTTGTTGTTGTTGTTGTTGTTGTTTATTTGACGTTTTTGTTGTTGTTGCTGTTCTTGTTGTTGTTTATTTGACGTTGTTGTTGTTGTTGTTTATTTGACGTTGTTGTTGTTGTTGGTGTTATTGTTTATTTGACGTTGTTGTTGTTGTTGTTATTGTTGTTGTTTATTTGACGTTGTTGTTGTTGATTTTTATTTGATGTTGTTGTTGTTGTTTATTTGACATTGTTGTTGTTGTTGACGTTGTTGTTGTTGTTGTTTATTTGACATTGTTGTTGTTGTTGTTGTTGACGTTGTTGGTGTTGTTGTTTATTTGACGTTGTTGTTGTTGACATTGTTGTTGTTGTTGTTTATTTGATGTTGTTGTTATTGTTGTTTATTTGACGTAGTTGTTGGTTTTGACGTTGTTGTTGTTGTTGTTTATTTGACGTTTTTGTTGTTGTTGTTGTTGTTTATTTGACGTTGTTGTTATTTTCTATTTGACGTTGTTGTTGTTGTTTATTTGACGTTGTTGTTGTTGTGTTGTTTATTTGACGTTTTTGTTGTTGTTGTTGTTTATTTGACGTTGTTGTTGTTATTGTTGTTGTTGTTTATTTGACGTTGTTGTTGTTGTTTATTTGACGTTGTTGTTGTTGTTGATGTTGTTATTGTTGTTGACGTTGTTGTTGTTGATGTTGTTGATGTTTAATTGACGTTGTTGTTGTTGTTTATTTGACGTTGTTGTTGTTGTTATTGTTGTTGTTTATTTGACGTTGTTGTTGTTGTTGTTGTTGTTGTTGTTTATTTGATGTTGTTGTTGTTGTTTATTTGACATTGTTGTTGTTGTTGACGTTGTTCTTGTTGTTTATTTGACATTGTTGTTGTTGTTGTTGACGTTGTTGGTGTTGTTGTTTATTTGACGTTGTTGTTGTTGACATTGTTGTTGTTGTTTATTTGACGTTGTTGTTATTGTTGTTGTTGTTTATTTGACGTTGTTGTTGTTGTTGTTGACATTATTGTTGTTGTTGTTTATTTGACGTTGTTGTTGCTGTTGTTTATTTGACGTTGTTGTTGTTGTTTATTTGACGTTGTTGTTGTTGTTGTTTATTTGACGTTGTCGTTGTTGTTGACATTGTTGTTGTTGTTGTTTATTTGACGTAGTTGTTGTTGTTGACGTTGTTGTGGTTGTTGTTGTTTATTTGACGTTTTTGTTGTTGGTGTTGTTCTTGTTGTTGTTTATTTGACGTTGTTGTTGTTGTTGTTTATTTGACGTTGTTGTTGTTGTTGTTTATTTGACGTTGTTGTTGTTGTTATTGTTGTTGTTTATTTGACGTTGTTGTTGTTGTTTATTTGATGTTGTTGTTGTTTATTTGACATTGTTGTTGTTGTTGACGTTTTTGTTGTTGTTTATTTGACATTGTTGTTGTTGTTGTTGTTGACGTTGTTGGTGTTGTTGTTTATTTGACGTTGTTGTTGTTGACATTGTTGTTGTTGTTGTTTATTTGATGTTGTTGTTATTGTTGTTTATATGACGTAGTTGTTGGTTTTGACGTTGTTGTTGTTGTTGTTTATTTGACGTTTTTGTTGTTGTTGTTGTTATTTATTTGACGTTGTTGTTATTGTCTATTTGACGTTGTTGTTGTTGTTTATTTGACGTTGTTGTTGTTGTTGTTGTTTTATTTGACGTTGTTGTTGTTGTTGTTTATTTGACTTTGTTGTTGTTGTTATTGTTGTTGTTGTTGTTTATTTGACGTTGTTGTTGTTGTTTATTTGACGTTGTTGTTGTTGTTGTTGACGTTGTTATTGTTGTTGACGTTGTTGTTGTTGTTGTTGATGTTGTTGATGTTTATTTGACGTTGTTGTTGTTGTTGTTTATTTGACGTTGTTGTTGTTGTTGTTATTGTTGTTATTTATTTGACGTTGTTGTTGTTGTTGTTTATTAGATGTTGTTGTTGTTGTTTATTTGACATTGTTGTTGTTGTTGACGTTGTTCTTGTTGTTTATTTGACATTGTTGTTGTTGTTGTTGACGTTGTTGGTGTTGTTGTTTATTTGACGTTGTTGTTGTTGACATTGTTGTTGTTGTTGTTGTTTATTTGACGTTGTTGTTTTTGTTGTTTATTTGACGTTGTTGTTGTTGTTGACGTTGTTGTTGTTGTTGTGGTTGTTTATTTGACGTTTTTGTTGTTGTTGTTGTTGTTGTTTATTTGACGTTGTTGTTATTGTCTATTTGACGTTGTTGTTGTTGTTTATTTGATGTTGTTGTTGTTGTTATTGTTGTTGTTTATTTGACGTTGTTGTTGTTGTTGTTTATTTGATGTTGTTGTTGTTGTTTATTTGACATTGGTGTTGTTGTTGTTTATTTGACGTTGTTATTATTATTTATTTGACGTTGTTGTTGTTATTATTTATTTGACGTTGTTGTTGTTGTTGTTTATTTGACGTTGTTGTTGTTGTTGTTGTTTATTTGACGTTGTTGTTGTTGTTATTGTTGTTGTTTATTTGACGTTGTTGTTGTTGTTTATTTGATGTTGTTGTTGTTTATTTGACATTGTTGTTGTTGTTGACGTTTTTGTTGTTGTTTATTTGACATTGTTGTTGTTGTTGTTGTTGACGTTGTTGGTGTTGTTGTTTATTTGACGTTGTTGTTGTTGACATTGTTGTTGTTGTTGTTGTTTATTTGATGTTGTTGTTATTGTTGTTTATATGACGTAGTTGTTGGTTTTGACGTTGTTGTTGTTGTTTATTTGACGTTTTTGTTGTTGTTGTTGTTATTTATTTGACGTTGTTGTTATTGTCTATTTGACGTTGTTGTTGTTGTTTATTTGACGTTGTTGTTGTTGTTGTTGTTTTATTTGACGTTGTTGTTGTTGTTGTTTATTTGACTTTGTTGTTGTTGTTATTGTTGTTGTTGTTGTTTATTTGACGTTGTTGTTGTTGTTTATTTGACGTTGTTGTTGTTGTTGTTGACGTTGTTATTGTTGTTGACGTTGTTGTTGTTGTTGTTGATGTTGTTGATGTTTATTTGACGTTGTTGTTGTTGTTGTTTATTTGACGTTGTTGTTGTTGTTGTTATTGTTGTTATTTATTTGACGTTGTTGTTGTTGTTGTTTATTTGATGTTGTTGTTGTTGTTTATTTGACATTGTTGTTGTTGTTGACGTTGTTCTTGTTGTTTATTTGACATTGTTGTTGTTGTTGTTGACGTTGTTGGTGTTGTTGTTTATTTGACGTTGTTGTTGTTGACATTGTTGTTGTTGTTGTTTATTTGACGTTGTTGTTTTTGTTGTTTATTTGACGTTGTTGTTGTTGTTGACGTTGTTGTTGTTGTTGTGGTTGTTTATTTGACGTTTTTGTTGTTGTTGTTGTTGTTGTTTATTTGACGTTGTTGTTATTGTCTATTTGACGTTGTTGTTGTTGTTTATTTGATGTTGTTGTTGTTGTTATTGTTGTTGTTTATTTGACGTTGTTGTTGTTGTTGTTGTTTATTTGATGTTGTTGTTGTTGTTTATTTGACATTGGTGTTGTTGTTGTTTATTTGACGTTGTTATTATTATTTATTTGACGTTGTTGTTGTTATTATTTATTTGACGTTGTTGTTGTTGTTTATTTGACGTTGTTGTTGTTGTTTATTTGACGTAGTTGTTGTTGTTGACGTTGTTGTTGTTGTTGTTTATTTGACGTTTTTGTTGTTGTTGATGTTGTTGTTGTTGTTTATTTGACGTTGTTGTTATTGTTTATTTGACGTTGTTTTTGTTGTTTATTTGACGTTGTTGTTGTTGTTATTGTTGTTGTTTATTTGACGTTGATGTTGTTGTTGTTTATTTGATGTTGTAGTTGTTGTTGTTTATTTGACATTGGTGTTGTTGTTGTTTATTTGACGTTGTTGTTGTTGTTATTTATTTGACGTTGTTGTTGTTGTTGTTATTGTTTATTTGACGTTGGTGTTGTTGTTGTTTATTTGACGTTGTTATTATTGTTTATTTGACGTTGTTTTTGTTATTTGACGTTGTTGTTGTTGTTGACATTGTTGTTGTTGTTGTTGTTTATTTGTCGTTGTTGTTATTGTTGTTTATTTAATGTAGTAGTTGTTGTTGACGTTGTTGTTGTTGTTGACGTTGTTGTTGTTGTTGTTGATGTTGTTGATGTTTATTTGACGTTGTTGTTGTTGTTGTTTATTTGACGTTGTTGTTGTTGTTGTTATTGTTGTTGTTTATTTGACGTTGTTGTTGTTGTTGTTGTTGTTGTTTATTTGATGTTGTTGTTGTTGTTTATTTGACATTGTTGTTGTTGTTGACGTTGTTGGTATTGTTGTTGGTGTTGTTGTTGACGTTGTTGGTGTTGTTGTTTATTTGACGTTGTTGTTGTTGACATTGTTGTTGTTGTTGTTTATTTGAAGTTGTTGTTATTGTTGTTTATTTGACGTAGTTGTTGTTGTTGACGTTGTTGTTGTTGTTGTGGTTGTTTATTTGACGTTTTTGTTGTTGTTGTTGTTGTTGTTGTTGTTTATTTAACGTTTTTGTTATTGTCTATTTGACGTTGTTGTTGTTGTTGTTTATTTGACGTTGTTGTTGTTGTTATTGTTGTTGTTTATTTGACGTTGTTGTTGTTGTTGTTTATTTGATGTTGTTGTTGTTGTTGTTTATTTGACATTGGTGTTGTTGTTGTTTATTTGACGTTGTTATTATTATTTATTTGACGTTGTTGTTGTTATTATTTATTTGACGTTGTTGTTGTCGCTGTTTATTTGACGTTGTTGTTGTTGTTTATTTGACGTAGTTGTTGTTGTTGACGTTGTTGTTGTTGTTGTTGTTGTTGTTTATTTGACGTTTTTGTTGTTGTTGATGTTGTTGTTGTTGTTTATTTGACGTTGTTGTTATTGTTTATTTGACGTTGTTTTTGTTGTTTATTTGACGTTGTTGTTATTATTGTTGTTTATTTGACGTTGATGTTGTTGTTGTTTATTTGATGTTGTTGTTGTTGTTGTTTATTTGACATTGGTGTTGTTGTTGTTTATTTGACGTTTTTGTTGTTATTTATTTGACGTTGTTATTGTTGTTGTTATTGTTTATTTGACGTTGGTGTTGTTGTTGTTTATTTGACGTTGTTATTATTGTTTATTTGACGTTGTTTTTGTTATTTGACGTTGTTGTTCTGTTGTATTTGTTGTTGTTGTTGTTGCTTATTTGACGTTGTTGTTTATTTGACGTTGTTGTTGTTGTTGTTGTTTATTTGACGTTGTTGTTGTTGTTGTTGTTGTTGTTTATTTGACGTTGTTGTTGTTTTTGTTGACATTGTTGTTGTTGTTGTTTATTTGACGTTGTTGTTGCTGTTGTTTATTTGACGTTGTTGTTGTTGTTTATTTGACGTTGTTGTTGCTGTTGTTTATTTGACGTTGTTGTTGTTTATTTGACGTTGTTGTTGTTGTTCTTCTTTATTTGACGTTGTCGTTGTTGTTGACATTGTTGTTGTTGTTGTTTATTTCACGTAGTTGTTGTTGTTGACGTTGTTGTTATTGTTGTTGTTTATTTGACGTTGTTGTTGTTGTTGTTGGTGTTGTTGTTTATTTGACGTTGTTGTTGTTGTTTATTTGACGTTGTTGTTGTTGTTTATTTGACGTTGTTGTTGTTGTTGTTGTTGTATTTGTTGTTGTTGTTGTTTCTTATTTGACGTTGTTGTTATTGTTGTTGTTTATTTGACGATGTTGTTGTTGTTGTTTATTTGACGTTGTTGTTGTTGTTGTTTATTTGACGTTGTTGTTGTTGTTGTTTTTTTTGACGTTGTTGTTGTTGTTGACATTGTTGTTGTTGACATTGTTGTTGTTGTTGTTTATTTGACGTTGTTGTTGCTGTTGTTTATTTGACGTTGTTGTTGCTGTTTTTTATTTGACGTTGTTGTTGACATTGTTGTTGTTGTTGATTATTTGACGTTGTTATTGTTGTTTATTTGACGTAGTTGTGGTTGTTGACGTTGTTGTTGTTGTTGTTTCTTTGACGTTTTTGTTGTTGTTGATGTTGTTGTTGTTTTTTATTTGACGTTGTTGTTATTGTTTATTTGACGTTGTTTTTGTTGTTTATTTGACGTTGTTGTTGTTGTTATTGTTGTTGTTTATTTGACGTTGTTGTTGTTGTTTATTTGATGTTGATGTTGTTGTTGTTTATTTGATGTTGTTGTTGTTGTTGTTTATTTGACGTTGTTGTTGTTGTTGTTATTTATTTGACGTTGTTGTTGTTGTTATTGTTTAATTGACGATGTTGTTGTTGTTGTTGTTTATTTGACGTTGTTATTATTGTTTATTTGACGTTGTTTTTGTTATTTGACGTTGTTGTTGTTGTATTTGTTGTTGTTGTTGCTTATTTGACGTTGTTGTTATTGTTGTTGTTTATTTGACGTTGTTGTTGTTGTTTATTTGACGTTGTTGTTGTTGTTGTTGTTGTTTATTTGACGTTGTTGTTGTTGTTGTTTATTTGACGTTGTTGTTGTTGTTGACATTGTTGTTGTTGTTGTTTATTTGACGTTGTTGTTGCTGTTGTTTATTTGACGTTGTTTACATTGTTGTTGACATTGTTGTTGTTGACATTGTTGTTGTTGCTGTTGTTTATTGTTGTTGTTTATTTGACGTTGTTGTTGTTGTTTATTTGACGTTGTTGTTGTTGTTGTTGTTGTTTATTTGACGTTGTTGTTGTTGTTGTTTATTTGACGTTGTTGTTGTTGTTGACATTGTTGTTGTTGTTGTTTATTTGACGTTGTTGTTGCTGTTGTTTATTTGACGTTGTTGTTGTTGTTGTTTATTTGACGTTGTTGTTGTTGTTGTTGACATTGTTGTTGTTGACATTGTTGTTGTTGTTGTTTATTTGACGTTGTTGTTGCTGTTGTTTATTTGACGTTGTTGTTGTTGTTGTTTATTTGACGTTGTTGTTGCTGTTGTTGTTGTTGTTGTTTATTTGACGTTGTCGTTGTTGTTGACATTGTTGTTGTTGACATTGTTGTTGTTGTTGTTGTTTATTTGACATAGTTATTATTGTTGACGTTGTTGTTGTTGTTGTTGTTTATTTGACGTTTTCTGTTGTTGTTGATGTTGTTGTTGTTGTTGTTTATTTGACGTTGTTGTTGTTTATTTGATGTTGTTGTTGTTGTTATTGTTTATTTGACGTTGTTGTTGTTGTTGTTATTGTTGTTGTTTGTTTGACGTTGTTGTTGTTGTTGCTTATTTGATGTTGTTGTTGTTGTTTATTTGACATTGTTGTTGACGTTGTTGTTGTTGTTGTTTATTTTACATTGTTGTCGTTGTTGTTGACGTTGTTGGTGTTGTTGTTTATTTGTCGTTGTTGTTGTTGACATTGTTGTTGTTGTTGTTTATTTGACGTTGTTGTTATTGTTGTTTATTTAATGTAGTTGTTGTTGTTAACGTTGTTGTTGTTGTTGATGTTGTTGATGTTTATTTGACGTTGTTGTTGTTGTTGTTTATTTGACGTTGTTGTTGTTGTTATTGTTGTTGTTTATTTGACGTTGTTGTTGTTGTTGGTGTTGTTGTTTATTTGACGTTGTTGTTGTTGTTTATTTGACGTTGTTGTTGTTGTTTATTTGACGTTGTTGTTGTTGTTGTATTTGTTGTTGTTGTTGTTTCTTATTTGACGTTGTTGTTATTGTTGTTGTTTATTTGACGATGTTGTTGTTGTTTATTTGACGTTGTTGTTGTTGTTGTTTATTTGACGTTGTTGTTGTTGTTGTTTTTTTTGACGTTGTTGTTGTTGTTGACATTGTTGTTGTTGACATTGTTGTTGTTGTTGTTGTTTATTTGACGTTGTTGTTGCTGTTGTTTATTTGACGTTGTTGTTGCTGTTTTTTATTTGACGTTGTTGTTGACATTGTTGTTGTTGTTGATTATTTGACGTTGTTATTGTTGTTTATTTGACGTAGTTGTGGTTGTTGACGTTGTTGTTGTTGTTGTTTATTTGACGTTTTTGTATTTGTTGATGTTGTTGTTGTTTTTTATTTGACGTTGTTGTTATTGTTTATTTGACGTTGTTTTTGTTGTTTATTTGACGTTGTTGTTGTTGTTATTGTTGTTGTTTATTTGACGTTGTTGTTGTTGTTTATTTGATGTTGATGTTGTTGTTGTTTATTTGACGTTGGTGTTGTTGTTGTTTATTTGACGTTGTTGTTGTTGTTGTTATTTATTTGACGTTGTTGTTGTTGTTATTGTTTAATTGACGTTGTTGTTGTTGTTTATTTGACGTTGTTATTATTGTTTATTTGACGTTGTTTTTGTTATTTGACGTTGTTGTTGTTGTATTTGTTGTTGTTGTTGCTTATTTGACGTTGTTGTTATTGTTGTTGTTTATTTGACGTTGTTGTTGTTGTTGTTTATTTGACGTTGTTGTTGTTGTTGTTGTTGTTTATTTGACATTGTTGTTGTTGTTGTTTATTTGACGTTGTTGTTGTTGTTGTTGACATTGTTGTTGTTGTTGTTTATTTGACGTTGTTGTTGCTGTTGTTTATTTGACGTTGTTGTTGTTGTTGTTGTTTATTTGACGTTGTTGTTGTTGTTGTTGACATTGTTGTTGTTGTTGTTTATTTGACGTTGTTGTTGCTGTTGTTTATTTGACGTTGTTGTTGTTGTTGTTTATTTGACGTTGTTGTTGTTGTTGTTGTTGTTGTTTATTTGACGTTGTCGTTGTTGTTGACATTGTTGTTGTTGACATTGTTGTTGTTGTTGTTTATTTGACATAGTTGTTGTTGTTGACGTTGTTGTTGTTGTTGTTTATTTGACGTTTTCTGTTGTTGTTGATGTTGTTGTTGTTGTTGTTTATTTGACGTTGTTGTTGTTTATTTGATGTTGTTGTTGTTGTTATTGTTTATTTGACGTTGTTGTTGTTGTTGTTATTGTTGTTGTTTGTTTGACGTTGTTGTTGTTGTTGCTTATTTGATGTTGTTGTTGTTGTTTATTTGACATTGTTGTTGACGTTGTTGTTGTTGTTTATTTTACATTGTTGTCGTTGTTGTTGACGTTGTTGGTGTTGTTGTTTATTTGTCGTTGTTGTTGTTGACATTGTTGTTGTTGTTGTTGTTTATTTGACGTTGTTGTTATTGTTGTTTATTTAATGTAGTTGTTGTTGTTGACGTTGTTGTTGTTGTTGTTGATGTTGTTGATGTTTATTTGACGTTGTTGTTGTTGTTGTTTATTTGACGTTGTTGTTGTTGTTATTGTTGTTGTTTATTTGACGTTGTTGTTGTTGTTGTTGTTGTTTACTTGATGTTGTTGTTGTTGTTTATTTGACATTGTTGTTGTTGTTGACGTTGTTGGTGTTGTTGTTGGTGTTGTTGTTGACGTTGTTGGTGTTGTTGTTTATTTGACGTTGTTGATGTTGACATTGTTGTTGTAGTTTATTTGACGTTGTTGTTATTGTTGTTTATTTGACGTAGTTGTTGTTGTTGACGTTGTTGTTGTTGTGGTTGTTTATTTGACGTTTTTGTTGTTGTTGTTGTTGTCGTTGTTGTTGTTGTTTATTTGATGTTGTTGTTATTGTCTATTTGACGTTGTTGTTGTTGTTTATTTGACGTTGTTGTTGTTGTTATTGTTGTTGTTTATTTGACGTTGTTGTTGTTGTTATTTATTTGATGTTGTTGTTGTTGTTTATTTGACGTTGGTGTTGTTGTTGTTTATTTGACGTTGTTATTATTATTTATTTGACGTTGTTGTTGTTATTATTTATTTGACGTTGTTGTTGTTGTTTATTTGACGTTGTTGTTGTTGTTGTTTATTTAATGTAGTTGTTGTTGTTGACGTTGTTGTTGTTGTTGTTGTTTATTTGACGTTTTTGTTGTTGTTGATGTTGTTGTTGTTGTTTATTTGACGTTGTTGTTATTGTTTATTTGACGTTGTTTTTGTTGTTTATTTGACGTTGTTGTTGTTGTTATTGTTGTTGTTTATTTGACGTTGATGTTGTTGTTGTTTATTTGATGTTGTTGTTGTTGTTATTTATTTGACATTGGTGTTGTTGTTGTTTATTTGACGTTGTTGTTGTTATTTATTTGACGTTGTTGTTGTTGTTATTGTTTATTTGACGTTGGTGTTGTTGTTGTTTATTTGTCGTTGTTATTATTGTTTATTTGACGTTGTTTTTGTTATTTGACGTTGTTGTTGTTGTATTTGTTGTTGTTGTTGTTGCTTATTTGACGTTGTTGTTATTGTTGTTGTTTATTTGACGTTGTTGTTATTGTTGTTTATTTGACGTTGTTGTTGTTTATTTGACGTTGTTGTTGTTGTTGTTGTTTATTTGACGTTGTTTTTGTTGTTGACATTGTTGTTGTTGTTGTTGTTGTTTATTTGACGTTGTTGTTGCTGTCGTTTATTTGACGTTGTTGTTGTTGTTTATTTGACGTTGTTGTTGTTGTTGTTGTTGTTGTTTATTTGACGTTGTCGTTGTTGTTGACATTGTTGTTGTTGTTGTTTATTTGACGTAGTTGTTGTTGTTGACGTTGTTGTTGTTGTTGTTGTTTATTTGACATTTTTGTTGTTGTTGCTGTTCTTGTTGTTGTTTATTTGACGTTGTTGTTGTTGTTGTTTATTTAATGTAGTTGTTGTTGTTGACGTTGTTGTTGTTGTTGTTGATGTTGTTGATGTTTATTTGACGTTGTTGTTGTTGTTGTTTATTTGACGTTGTTGTTGTTGTTATTGTTGTTGTTTATTTGACGTTGTTGTTGTTGTTGTTGTTGTTTACTTGATGTTGTTGTTGTTGTTTATTTGACATTGTTGTTGTTGTTGACGTTGTTGGTGTTGTTGTTGGTGTTGTTGTTGACGTTGTTGGTGTTGTTGTTTATTTGACGTTGTTGTTGTTGACATTGTTGTTGTAGTTTATTTGACGTTGTTGTTATTGTTGTTTATTTGACGTAGTTGTTGTTGTTGACGTTGTTGTTGTTGTGGTTGTTTATTTGACGTTTTTGTTGTTGTTGTTGTTGTCGTTGTTGTTGTTGTTTATTTGATGTTGTTGTTATTGTCTATTTGACGTTGTTGTTGTTGTTTATTTGACGTTGTTGTTGTTGTTATTGTTGTTGTTTATTTGACGTTGTTGTTGTTGTTGTTTATTTGATGTTGTTGTTGTTGTTTATTTGACGTTGGTGTTGTTGTTGTTTATTTGACGTTGTTATTATTATTTATTTGACGTTGTTGTTGTTATTATTTATTTGACGTTGTTGTTGTTGTTTATTTGACGTTGTTGTTGTTGTTGTTTATTTAATGTAGTTGTTGTTGTTGACGTTGTTGTTGTTGTTGTTGTTTATTTGACGTTTTTGTTGTTGTTGATGTTGTTGTTGTTGTTTATTTGACGTTGTTGTTATTGTTTATTTGACGTTGTTTTTGTTGTTTATTTGACGTTGTTGTTGTTGTTATTGTTGTTGTTTATTTGACGTTGATGTTGTTGTTGTTTATTTGATGTTGTTGTTGTTGTTATTTATTTGACATTGGTGTTGTTGTTGTTTATTTGACGTTGTTGTTGTTATTTATTTGACGTTGTTGTTGTTGTTATTGTTTATTTGACGTTGGTGTTGTTGTTGTTTATTTGTCGTTGTTATTATTGTTTATTTGACGTTGTTTTTGTTATTTGACGTTGTTGTTGTTGTATTTGTTGTTGTTGTTGTTGCTTATTTGACGTTGTTGTTATTGTTGTTGTTTATTTGACGTTGTTGTTGTTGTTGTTTATTTGACGTTGTTGTTGTTTATTTGACGTTGTTGTTGTTGTTGTTGTTTATTTGACGTTGTTTTTGTTGTTGACATTGTTGTTGTTGTTGTTGTTGTTTATTTGACGTTGTTGTTGCTGTCGTTTATTTGACGTTGTTGTTGTTGTTTATTTGACGTTGTTGTTGTTGTTGTTGTTGTTGTTTATTTGACGTTGTCGTTGTTGTTGACATTGTTGTTGTTGTTGTTTATTTGACGTAGTTGTTGTTGTTGACGTTGTTGTTGTTGTTGTTGTTTATTTGACATTTTTGTTGTTGTTGCTGTTCTTGTTGTTGTTTATTTGACGTTGTTGTTGTTGTTGTTTATTTGACGTTGTTGTTGTTGTTGGTGTTATTGTTTATTTGACGTTGTTGTTGTTGTTGTTATTGTTGTTGTTTATTTGACGTTGTTGTTATTGATTTTTATTTGATGTTGTTGTTGTTGTTTATTTGACATTGTTGTTGTTGTTGTTGTTTATTTGACATTGTTGTTGTTGTTGTTGTTGACGTTGTTGGTGTTGTTGTTTATTTGACGTTGTTGTTGTTGACATTGTTGTTGTTGTTGTTTATTTGATGTTGTTGTTATTGTTGTTTATTTGACGTAGTTGTTGGTTTTGACGTTGTTGTTGTTGTTTATTTGACGTTTTTGTTGTTGTTGTTGTTGTTTATTTGACGTTGTTGTTATTGTCTATTTGACGTTGTTGTTGTTGTTTATTTGACGTTGTTGTTGTTGTTGTTTATTTGACGTTTTTGTTGTTGTTGTTGTTTATTTGACGTTGTTGTTGTTGTTGTTGTTGTTTATTTGACGTTGTTGTTGTTGTTGTTTATTTGACGTTGTTGTTGTTGTTGATGTTGTTATTGTTGTTGACGTTGTTGTTGTTGATGTTGTTGATGTTTAATTGACGTTGTTGTTGTTGTTGTTTATTTGACGTTGTTGTTGTTGTTATTGTTGTTGTTTATTTGACGTTGTTGTTGTTGTTGTTGTTTATTTGATGTTGTTGTTGTTGTTTATTTGACATTGTTGTTGTTGTTGACGTTGTTCTTGTTGTTTATTTGACATTGTTGTTGTTGTTGTTGACGTTGTTGGTGTTGTTGTTTATTTGACGTTGTTGTTGTTGACATTGTTGTTGTTGTTGTTTATTTGACGTTGTTGTTATTGTTGTTGTTGTTTATTTGACGTTGTTGTTGTTGTTGACATTGTTGTTGTTGTTGTTTATTTGACGTTGTTGTTGCTGTTGTTTATTTGACGTTGTTGTTGTTGTTTATTTGACGTTGTTGTTGTTGTTTATTTGACGTTGTTGTTGTTGTTGTTGTTTATTTGACGTTGTCGTTATTGTTGACATTGTTGTTGTTGACATTGTTGTTGTTGTTGTTTATTTGACGTAGTTGTTGTTGTTGACGTTGTTGTTGTTGTTGTTGTTGTTTATTTGACGTTTTTGTTGTTGTTGTTGTTCTTGTTGTTGTTTATTTGACGTTGTTGTTGTTGTTTATTTGACGTTGTTGTTGTTGTTGTTGTTGTTTATTTGACGTTGTTGTTGTTGTTATTGTTGTTGTTTATTTGACGTTGTTGTTGTTGTTGTTTATTTGATGTTGTTGTTGTTTATTTGACATTGTTGTTGTTGTTGACGTTTTTGTTGTTGTTTATTTGACATTGTTGTTGTTGTTGTTGTTGACGTTGTTGGTGTTGTTGTTTATTTGACGTTGTTGTTGTTGACATTGTTGTTGTTGTTGTTTATTTGATGTTGTTGTTATTGTTGTTTATATGACGTAGTTGTTGGTTTTGACGTTGTTGTTGTTGTTTATTTGACGTTTTTGTTGTTGTTGTTGTTGTTTATTTGACGTTGTTGTTATTGTCTATTTGACGTTGTTGTTGTTGTTTATTTGACGTTGTTGTTGTTGTTGTTTTATTTGACGTTGTTGTTGTTGTTGTTTATTTGACTTTGTTGTTGTTGTTATTGTTGTTGTTGTTGTTTATTTGACGTTGTTGTTGTTGTTTATTTGACGTTGTTGTTGTTGTTGACGTTGTTATTGTTGTTGACGTTGTTGTTGTTGTTGATGTTGTTGATGTTTATTTGACGTTGTTGTTGTTGTTGTTTATTTGACGTTGTTGTTGTTGTTGTTTATTTGACGTTGTTGTTGTTGTTGTTTATTTGACGTTGTTGTTGTTGTTGTTTATTTGACGTTGTTGTTGTTGTTGACATTGTTGTTGTTGTTGTTTATTTGACGTTGTTGTTGCTGTTGTTTATTTGAAGTTGTTGTTGTTGTTGTTGTTTATTTGACGTTGTTGTTGTTGTTGTTATTGTTGTTATTTATTTGACGTTGTTGTTGTTGTTGTTTATTTGATGTTGTTGTTGTTGTTTATTTGACATTGTTGTTGTTGTTGACGTTGTTCTTGTTGTTTATTTGACATTGTTGTTGTTGTTGTTGACGTTGTTGGTGTTGTTGTTTATTTGACGTTGTTGTTGTTGACATTGTTGTTGTTGTTGTTTATTTGACGTTGTTGTTTTTGTTGTTTACTTGACGTAGTTGTTGTTGTTGACGTTGTTGTTGTTGTGGTTGTTTATTTGACGTTTTTGTTGTTGTTGTTGTTGTTGTTTATTTGACGTTGTTGTTATTGTCTATTTGACGTTGTTGTTGTTGTTTATTTGATGTTGTTGTTGTTGTTATTGTTGTTGTTTATTTGACGTTGTTGTTGTTGTTGTTGTTGTTTATTTGATGTTGTTGTTGTTGTTTATTTGACATTGGTGTTGTTGTTGTTTATTTGACGTTGTTATTATTATTTATTTGACGTTGTTGTTGTTATTATTTATTTGACGTTGTTGTTGTTGTTGTTTATTTGACGTTGTTGTTGTTGTTTATTTGACGTAGTTGTTGTTGTTGACGTTGTTGTTGTTGTTGTTGTTGTTTATTTGACGTTTTTGTTGTTGTTGATGTTGTTGTTGTTTATTTGACGTTGTTGTTATTGTTTATTTGACGTTGTTTTTGTTGTTTATTTGACTTTGTTGTTGTTGTTATTGTTGTTGTTTATTTGACGTTGATGTTGTTGTTGTTTATTTGATGTTGTTGTTGTTGTTTATTTGACATTGGTGTTGTTGTTGTTTATTTGACGTTGTTGTTGTTGTTATTTATTTGACGTTGTTGTTGTTGTTATTGTTTATTTGACGTTGGTGTTGTTGTTGTTTATTTGACGTTGTTATTATTGTTTATTTGACGTAATTTTTGTTATTTGACGTTGTTGTTGTTGTTGTTGTATTTGTTGTTGTTGTTGTTGCTTATTTGACGTTGTTGTTATTGTTGTTGTTTATTTGACGTTGTTGTTGTTGTTGTTTATTTGACGTTGTTGTTGTTGTTGTTTATTTGACGTTGTTGTTGTTGTTGTTTATTTGACGTTGTTGTTGTTGTTGTTTATTTGACGTTGTTGTTGTTGTTGACATTGTTGTTGTTGTTGTTTATTTGACGTTGTTGTTGCTGTTGTTTATTTGAAGTTGTTGTTGTTGTTGTTGTTTATTTGACGTTGTCGTTGTTGTTGACATTGTTGTTGTTGACATTGTTATTGTTGTTGTTTATTTGACGTAGTTGTTGTTGTTGACGTTGTTGTTGTTGTTGTTGTTGTTTATTTGACGTTTTTGTTGTTGTTGATGTTCTTGTTGTTGTTTATTTGACGTTGTTGTTGTTGTTTATTTGACGTTGTTGTTGTTGTTGTTTATTTGACGTTGTTGTTGTTGTTTATTTGACGTTGTTGTTGTTGTTGTTGTTTATTTGACGTTGTTGTTGTTGTTGTTATTGTTGTTGTTTGTTTGACGTTGTTGTTGTTGTTGCTTATTTGATGTTGTTGTTGTTGTTTATTTGACATTGTTGTTGACGTTGTTGTTGTTGTTTATTTTACATTGTTGTCGTTGTTGTTGACGTTGTTGGTGTTGTTGTTTATTTGTCGTTGTTGTTGTTGACATTGTTGTTGTTGTTGTTGTTTATTTGACGTTGTTGTTATTGTTGTTTATTTAATGTTGTTGTTGTTGTTGACGTTGTTGTTGTTGTTGATGTTGTTGATGTTTATTTGACGTTGTTGTTGTTGTTGTTTATTTGACGTTGTTGTTGTTGTTATTGTTGTTGTTTATTTGACGTTGTTGTTGTTGTTGTTTATTTGATGTTGTTGTTGTTGTTTATTTGACATTGTTGTTGTTGTTGACGTTGTTGGTGTTGTTGTTGGTGTTGTTGTTGACGTTGTTGGTGTTGTTGTTTATTTGACGTTGTTGTTGTTGACATTGTTGTTGTAGTTTATTTGACGTTGTTGTTATTGTTGTTTATTTGACGTAGTTGTTGTTGTTGACGTTGTTGTTGTTGTGGTTGTTTATTTGACGTTTTTGTTGTTGTTGTTGTTGTTGTTGTTTATTTGATGTTGTTGTTATTGTCTAATTGACGTTGTTGTTGTTGTTTATTTGACGTTGTTGTTGTTGTTGTTATTGTTGTTGTTTATTTAACGTTGTTGTTGTTGTTGTTTATTTGATGTTGTTGTTGTTGTTTATTTGACGTTGGTGTTGTTGTTGTTTATTTGACGTTGTTATTATTATTTATTTGACGTTGTTGTTGTTATTATTTATTTGACATTGTTGTTGTTGTTGTTTATTTGACGTTGTTGTTGTTGTTGTTTATTTGATGTAGTTGTTGTTGTTGACGTTGTTGTTGTTGTTGTTGTTGTTTATTTGACGTTTTTGTTGTTGTTGATGTTGTTGTTGTTGTTTATTTGACGTTGTTGTTATTGTTTATTTGACGTTGTTTTTGTTGTTTATTTGACGTTGTTGTTGTTGTTATTGTTGTTGTTTATTTGACGTTGATGTTGTTGTTGTTTATTTGATGTTGTTGTTGTTGTTATTTATTTGACATTGGTGTTGTTGTTGTTTATTTGACGTTGTTGTTGTTATTTATTTGACGTTGTTGTTGTTGTTATTATTTATTTGACGTTGGTGTTGTTGTTGTTTATTTGTCGTTGTTATTATTGTTTATTTGACGTTGTTTTTGTTATTTGACGTTGTTGTTGTTGTTGTATTTGTTGTTGTTGTTGTTGCTTATTTGACGTTGTTGTTATTGTTGTTGTTTATTTGACGTTGTTGTTGTTGTTGTTTATTTGACGTTGTTGTTGTTTATTTGACGTTGTTGTTGTTGTTGTTGTTTATTTGACGTTGTTGTTGTTGTTGACATTGTTGTTGTTGTTGTTGTTTATTTGACGTTGTTGTTGCTGTCGTTTATTTGACGTTGTTGTTGTTGTTTATTTGACGTTGTTGTTGTTGTTGTTGTTTATTTGACGTTGTCGTTGTTGTTGACATTGTTGTTGTTGTTGTTTATTTGACGTAGTTGTTGTTGTTGACGTTGTTGTTGTTGTTGTTGTTTATTTGACATTTTTGTTGTTGTTGCTGTTCTTGTTGTTGTTTATTTGACGTTGTTGTTGTTGTTTATTTGACGTTGTTGTTGTTGTTGTTGGTGTTATTGTTTATTTGACGTTGTTGTTGTTGTTGTTATTGTTGTTGTTTATTTGACGTTGTTGTTGTTGATTTTTATTTGATGTTGTTGTTGTTGTTTATTTGACATTGTTGTTGTTGTTGACGTTGTTGTTGTTGTTGTTTATTTGACATTGTTGTTGTTGTTGTTGTTGACGTTGTTGGTGTTGTTGTTTATTTGACGTTGTTGTTGTTGACATTGTTGTTGTTGTTGTTTATTTGATGTTGTTGTTATTGTTGTTTATTTGACGTAGTTGTTGGTTTTGACGTTGTTGTTGTTGTTGTTTATTTGACGTTTTTGTTGTTGTTGTTGTTGTTTATTTGACGTTGTTGTTATTGTCTATTTGACGTTGTTGTTGTTGTTTATTTGACGTTGTTGTTGTTGTTGTTTATTTGACGTTTTTGTTGTTGTTGTTGTTTATTTGACGTTGTTGTTGTTGTTGTTGTTTATTTGACGTTGTTGTTGTTGTTTATTTGACGTTGTTGTTGTTGTTGATGTTGTTATTGTTGTTGACGTTGTTGATGTTGATGTTGTTGATGTTTAATTGACGTTGTTGTTGTTGTTGTTTATTTGACGTTGTTGTTGTTGTTATTGTTGTTGTTTATTTGACGTTGTTGTTGTTGTTTATTTGATGTTGTTGTTGTTGTTTATTTGACATTGTTGTTGTTGTTGACGTTGTTCTTGTTGTTTATTTGACATTGTTGTTGTTGTTGTTGACGTTGTTGGTGTTGTTGTTTATTTGACGTTGTTGTTGTTGACATTGTTGTTGTTGTTGTTTATTTGACGTTGTTGTTATTGTTGTTGTTGTTTATTTGACGTTGTTGTTGTTGTTGACATTGTTGTTGTTGTTGTTTATTTGACGTTGTTGTTGCTGTTGTTTATTTGACGTTGTTGTTGTTGTTTATTTGACGTTGTTGTTGTTGTTTATTTGACGGTGTTGTTGTTGTTGTTGTTTATTTGACGTTGTCGTTGTTGTTGACATTGTTGTTGTTGACATTGTTGTTGTTGTTGTTTATTTGACGTAGTTGTTGTTGTTGACGTTGTTGTTGTTGTTGTTGTTTATTTGACGTTTTTGTTGTTGTTGTTGTTCTTGTTGTTGTTTATTTGACGTTGTTGTTGTTGTTTATTTGACGTTGTTGTTGTTGTTGTTTATTTGACGTTGTTGTTGTTGTTATTGTTGTTGTTTATTTGACGTTGTTGTTGTTGTTGTTTATTTGATGTTGTTGTTGTTTATTTGACATTGTTGTTGTTGTTGACGTTTTTGTTTTTGTTTATTTGACATTGTTGTTGTGTTGTTGTTGTTGACGTTGTTGGTGTTGTTGTTTATTTGACGTTGTTGTTGTTGACATTGTTGTTGTTGTTTATTTGATGTTGTTGTTATTGTTGTTTATATGACGTAGTTGTTGGTTTTGACGTTGTTGTTGTTGTTTATTTGACGTTTTTGTTGTTGTTGTTGTTGTTTATTTGACGTTGTTGTTATTGTCTATTTGACGTTGTTGTTGTTGTTTATTTGACGTTGTTGTTGTTGTTGTTTTATTTGACGTTGTTGTTGTTGTTGTTTATTTGACTTTGTTGTTGTTGTTATTGTTGTTGTTGTTGTTTATTTGACGTTGTTGTTGTTGTTTATTTGACGTTGTTGTTGTTGTTGTTGACGTTGTTATTGTTGTTGACGTTGTTGTTGTTGTTGATGTTGTTGATGTTTATTTGACGTTGTTGTTGTTGTTGTTTATTTGACGTTGTTGTTGTTGTTATTGTTGTTATTTATTTGACGTTGTTGTTGTTGTTGTTTATTTGATGTTGTTGTTGTTGTTTATTTGACATTGTTGTTGTTGTTGACGTTGTTCTTGTTGTTTATTTGACATTGTTGTTGTTGTTGTTGACGTTGTTGGTGTTGTTGTTTATTTGACGTTGTTGTTTTTGACATTGTTGTTGTTGTTTATTTGACGTTGTTGTTTTTGTTGTTTATTTGACGTAGTTGTTGTTGTTGACGTTGTTGTTGTTGTGGTTGTTTATTTGACGTTTTTGTTGTTGTTGTTGTTGTTGTTTATTTGACGTTGTTGTTATTGTCTATTTGACGTTGTTGTTGTTGTTTATTTGATGTTGTTGTTGTTGTTATTGTTGTTGTTTATTTGACGTTGTAGTTGTTGTTGTTGTTGTTTATTTGATGTTGTTGTTGTTGTTTATTTGACATTGGTGTTGTTGTTGTTTATTTGACGTTGTTATTATTATTTATTTGACGTTGTTGTTGTTGTTATTATTTATTTGACGTTGTTGTTGTTGTTGTTTATTTGACGTTGTTGTTGTTGTTTATTTGACGTAGTTGTTGTTGTTGACGTTGTTGTTGTTGTTGTTGTTGTTTATTTGACGTTTTTGTTGTTGTTGATGTTGTTGTTGTTTATTTGACGTTGTTGTTATTGTTTATTTGACGTTGTTTTTGTTGTTTATTTGACTTTGTTGTTGTTGTTATTGTTGTTGTTTATTTGACGTTGATGTTGTTGTTGTTTATTTGATGTTGTTGTTGTTGTTTATTTGACATTGGTGTTGTTGTTGTTTATTTGACGTTGTTGTTGTTGTTATTTATTTGACGTTGTTGTTGTTGTTATTGTTTATTTGACGTTGGTGTTGTTGTTGTTTATTTGACGTTGTTATTATTGTTTATTTGACGTAATTTTTGTTATTTGACGTTGTTGTTGTTGTTGTATTTGTTGTTGTTGTTGTTGCTTATTTGACGTTGTTGTTATTGTTGTTGTTTATTTGACGTTGTTGTTGTTGTTGTTTATTTGACGTTGTTGTTGTTGTTGTTTATTTGACGTTGTTGTTGTTGTTGTTTATTTGACATTGTTGTTGTTGTTGTTTATTTGACGTTGTTGTTGTTGTTGACATTGTTGTTGTTGTTGTTTATTTGACGTTGTTGTTGCTGTTGTTTATTTGACGTTGTTGTTGTTGTTGTTGTTTATTTGACGTTGTCGTTGTTGTTGACATTGTTGTTGTTGACATTGTTATTGTTGTTGTTTATTTGACGTAGTTGTTGTTGTTGACGTTGTTGTTGTTGTTGTTGTTGTTTATTTGACGTTTTTGTTGTTGTTGATGTTCTTGTTGTTGTTTATTTGACGTTGTTGTTGTTGTTTATTTGACGTTGTTGTTGTTGTTGTTTATTTGACGTTGTTGTTGTTGTTTATTTGACGTTGTTGTTGTTGTCGTTGTTTATTTGACGTTGTTGTTGTTGTTGTTATTGTTGTTGTTTATTTGACATTGTTGTTGTTGTTGTTTATTTGATGTTGTTGTTGTTGTTTATTTGACATTGTTGTTGTTGTTGACGTTGTTGTTGTTGTTTATTTGACGTTGTTGTTGTTGACATTGTTGTTGTTGTTGTTTATTTGATGTTGTTGTTATTGTTGTTTATTTGACGTAGTTGTTGGTTTTGACGTTGTTGTTGTTGTTGTTTATTTGACGTTTTTGTTGTTGTTGTTGTTGTTTATTTGACGTTGTTGTTATTGTCTATTTGACGTTGTTGTTGTTGTTTATTTGACGTTGTTGTTGTTGTTGTTGTTGTTTATTTGACGTTTTTGTTGTTGTTGTTGTTTATTTGACATTGTTGTTGTTGTTGTTGTTGTTTATTTGACGTTGTTGTTGTTGTTTATTTGACGTTGTTGTTGTTGTTGATGTTGTTATTGTTGTTGACGTTGTTGATGTTGATGTTGTTGATGTTTAATTGACGTTGTTGTTGTTGTTGTTGTTTATTTGACGTTGTTGTTGTTGTTATTGTTGTTGTTTATTTGACGTTGTTGTTGTTGTTGTTTATTTGATGTTGTTGTTGTTGTTTATTTGACATTGTTGTTGTTGTTGACGTTGTTCTTGTTGTTTATTTGACATTGTTGTTGTTGTTGTTGACGTTGTTGGTGTTGTTGTTTATTTGACGTTGTTGTTGTTGACATTGTTGTTGTTGTTGTTTATTTGACGTTGTTGTTATTGTTGTTGTTGTTTATTTGACGTTGTTGTTGTTGTTGACATTGTTGTTGTTGTTGTTTATTTGACGTTGTTGTTGCTGTTGTTTATTTGACGTTGATGTTGTTGTTTATTTGACGTTGTTGTTGTTGTTTATTTGACGTTGTTGTTGTTGTTGTTGTTTATTTGACGTTGTCGTTGTTGTTGACATTGTTGTTGTTGACATTGTTGTTGTTGACATTGTTGTTGTTGTTGTTTATTTGACGTAGTTGTTGTTGTTGACGTTGTTGTTGTTGTTGTTTATTTGACGTTTTTGTTGTTGTTGTTGTTCTTGTTGTTGTTTATTTGACGTTGTTGTTGTTGTTTATTTGACGTTGTTGTTGTTGTTGTTGTTTATTTGACGTTGTTGTTGTTGTTGTTATTGTTGTTGTTTATTTGACGTTGTTGTTGTTGTTGTTTATTTGATGTTGTTGTTGTTTATTTGACATTGTTGTTGTTGTTGACGTTTTTGTTGTTGTTTATTTGACATTGTTGTTGTTGTTGTTGTTGACGTTGTTGGTGTTGTTGTTTATTTGACGTTGTTGTTGTTGACATTGTTGTTGTTGTTTATTTGATGTTGTTGTTATTGTTGTTTATATGACGTAGTTGTTGGTTTTGACGTTGTTGTTGTTGTTTATTTGACGTTTTTGTTGTTGTTGTTGTTGTTTATTTGACGTTGTTGTTATTGTCTATTTGACGTTGTTGTTGTTGTTTATTTGACGTTGTTGTTGTTGTTGTTTTATTTGACGTTGTTGTTGTTGTTGTTTATTTGACTTTGTTGTTGTTGTTGTTGTTTATTTGACGTTGTTGTTGTTGTTTATTTGACGTTGTTGTTGTTGTTGTTGACGTTGTTATTGTTGTTGACGTTGTTGTTGTTGTTGATGTTGTTGATGTTTATTTGACGTTGTTGTTGTTGTTGTTTATTTGACGTTGTTGTTGTTGTTGTTATTGTTGTTATTTATTTGACGTTGTTGTTGTTGTTTATTTGATGTTGTTGTTGTTGTTTATTTGACATTGTTGTTGTTGTTGACGTTGTTCTTGTTGTTTATTTGACATTGTTGTTGTTGTTGTTGACGTTGTTGGTGTTGTTGTTTATTTGACGTTGTTGTTGTTGACATTGTTGTTGTTGTTGTTTATTGGACGTTGTTGTTTTTGTTGTTTATTTGACGTAGTTGTTGTTGTTGACGTTGTTGTTGTTGTGGTTGTTTATTTGACGTTTTTGTTGTTGTTGTTGTTGTTGTTTATTTGACGTTGTTGTTATTGTCTATTTGACGTTGTTGTTGTTGTTTATTTGATGTTGTTGTTGTTGTTATTGTTGTTGTTTATTTGACGTTGTTGTTGTTGTTGTTGTTGTTGTTTATTTGATGTTGTTGTTGTTGTTTATTTGATGTTGTTGTTGTTGTTTATTTGACATTGGTGTTGTTGTTGTTTATTTGACGTTGTTATTATTATTTATTTGACGTTGTTGTTGTTGTTATTATTTATTTGACGTTGTTGTTGTTGTTGTTTATTTGACGTTGTTGTTGTTGTTTATTTGACGTAGTTGTTGTTGTTGACGTTGTTGTTGTTGTTGTTGTTGTTTATTTGACGTTTTTGTTGTTGTTGATGTTGTTGTTGTTTATTTGACGTTGTTGTTATTGTTTATTTGACGTTGTTTTTGTTGTTTATTTGACTTTGTTGTTGTTGTTATTGTTGTTGTTTATTTGACGTTGATGTTGTTGTTGTTTATTTGATGTTGTTGTTGTTGTTTATTTGACATTGGTGTTGTTGTTGTTTATTTGACGTTGTTGTTGTTGTTATTTATTTGACGTTGTTGTTGTTGTTATTGTTTATTTGACGTTGGTGTTGTTGTTGTTTATTTGACGTTGTTATTATTGTTTATTTGACGTAATTTTTGTTATTTGACGTTGTTGTTGTTGTTGTATTTGTTGTTGTTGTTGTTGCTTATTTGACGTTGTTGTTATTGTTGTTGTTTATTTGACGTTGTTGTTGTTGTTGTTTATTTGACGTTGTTGTTGTTGTTGTTTATTTGACGTTGTTGTTGTTGTTGTTTATTTGACGTTGTTGTTGTTGTTGTTGTTTATTTGACGTTGTTGTTGTTGTTGACATTGTTGTTGTTGTTGTTTATTTGACGTTGTTGTTGCTGTTGTTTATTTGACGTTGTTGTTGTTGTTGTTTATTTGACGTTGTCGTTGTTGTTGACATTGTTGTTGTTGACATTGTTATTGTTGTTGTTTATTTGACGTAGTTGTTGTTGTTGACGTTGTTGTTGTTGTTGTTGTTGTTTATTTGACGTTTTTGTTGTTGTTGATGTTCTTGTTGTTGTTTATTTGACGTTGTTGTTGTTGTTTATTTGACGTTGTTGTTGTTGTTGTTTATTTGACGTTGTTGTTGTTGTTTATTTGACGTTGTTGTTGTTGTTGTTGTTTATTTGACGTTGTTGTTGTTGTTGTTATTGTTGTTGTTTATTTGACATTGTTGTTGTTGTTGTTTATTTGATGTTGTTGTTGTTGTTTATTTGACATTGTTGTTGTTGTTGACGTTGTTGTTGTTGTTTATTTGACGTTGTTGTTGTTGACATTGTTGTTGTTGTTGTTGACGTTGTTGGTGTTGTTGTTTATTTGACGTTGTTGTTGTTGACATTGTTGTTGTTGTTGTTTATTTGATGTTGTTGTTATTGTTGTTTATTTGACGTAGTTGTTGGTTTTGACGTTGTTGTTGATGTTGTTGTTGTTTATTTCACGTTTTTGTTGTTGTTGTTGTTGTTGTTTATTTGACGTTGTTGTTATTGTCTATTTGACGTTGTTGTTGTTGTTGTTGTTTATTTGACGTTGTTGTTGTTGTTGTTGTTTATTTGACGTTGTTGTTGTTGTTTATTTGACGTTATTGTTGTTGTTGTTGTTGTTTATTTGACGTCGTTGTTGTTGTTTATTTGACATTGTTGTTGTTGTTGACGTTGTTATTGTTGTTGACGTTGTTGTTGTTGTTGTTGTTTATTTGACGTTGTTGTTGTTGTTGTTATTTATTTGACGTTGTTGTTGTTGTTGTTGTTTATTTGACGTTGTTGTTGTTGTTTATTTGACGTTGTTGTTGTTTATTTGACATTGTTGTTGTTGTTGTTATTGTTTATTTGACGTTGTTGTTGTTGTTTATTTGACGTTGTTGTTGTTGTTGTTGACGTTGTTGTTGTTGTTGTTGTTGTTGTTGTTGTTGTTTATTTGACGTTGTTGTTGTTGACGTTGTTGTTGTTGTTGTTGTTGTTTATTTGACGTTGTTGTTGTTGTTGTTTATTTGACGTTGTTGTTGTTGTTTATTTGATGTTGTTGTTGTTGTTTTTATTGTTGTTGTTTATTTGACATTGTTGTTGTTGTTTATTTGATGTTGTTGTTGTTGTTGTTTATTTGACATTGTTGTTGTTGTTGACGTTGTTGTTGTTGTTGTTTATTTGTTATTGATGTTGTTGTTGTTGTTGTTGTTGTTGACGTTGTTGGTGTTGTTGTTTATTTGACGTTGTTGTTGTTGTTGTTTATTTGACGTTGTTTTAGTCGTTGTTGTTTATTTGATGTTGTTGTTGTTGTTGTTGTTTATTTGACATTGTTGTTGTTGTTGTTGACGTTGTTGTTGTTGTTGTTGTTTATTTGACATTGTTGTTGTTGTTGTTGTAGTTGATGCTGTTGGTGTTGTTGTTTATTTGTTGTTGTTGTTGTTGTTGTTGTTGTTTATTTGACGTTGTTTTAGTTGTTGTTGTTTATTTGACATTGTTGTTGTTTTTTAATTGACGTTATTGTTGACATTGTTGTTGTTGTTGTTGATTATTTGACGTTGTTGTTGTTGTTTATTTGACGTAGTTGTTGTTGTTAACATTGTTGTTGTTGTTGTTGTTATTGTTTATTTGACGTTTTTGTTGTTGTTGATGTTGTTGTTGTAGTTTATTTGACGTTGTTGTTATTGTTTATTTGAAGTTGTTTTTGTTGTTTATTTGACGTTGTTGTTGTTGTTATTGTTGTTGTTTATTTGACGTTGTTGTTGTTGTTGTTTATTTGATGTTGTTGTTGTTGTTTATTTGACGTTGGTGTTGTTGTTGTTTATTTGACGTTGTTGTTGTTGTTGTTTATTTGACGTTGTTGTTGTTGTTACTTATTTGACGTTGTTGTTATTGTTGTTGTTTATTTGATGTTGTTGTTGTTGTTGTTTATTTGACGTTGTTGTTGTTGTTGTTGTTTATTTGACGTTGTTGTTGTTGTTGTTTTTTTGACGTTGTTGTTGTTGTTTACATTATTGTTGTTGACATTGTTGTTGTTGTTGTTGTTTATTTGACGTTGTTGTTGCTGTTGTTTATTTGACGTTGTTGTTGATGTTGTTTATTTGACGTTGTTGTTGTTGTTGTTGTTTATTTGACGTTGTCGTTGTTGTTGACATTGTTGTTGTTGTTGTTTATTTGACGTAGTTGTTGTTTTTGACGTTGTTGTTGTTGTTGTTGTTGTTTATTTGATGTTTTTGTTGTTGGTGATGTTGTTGTTGTTGTTGTTGTTGTTGTTGTTGTTTATTTGACGTTGATGTTGTTGTTTATTTGACGTTGTTGTTGTTGTTTATTTGACGTTGTTATTGTTGTTATTGTTGTTGTTTATTTGACGTTGTTGTTGTTGTTGT
This sequence comes from Vicia faba, assembly GCA_948472305.1. NCBI lineage: Eukaryota > Viridiplantae > Streptophyta > Magnoliopsida > Fabales > Fabaceae > Vicia > Vicia faba. The sequence continues at coordinate 316,345,004 of OX451737.1, forward strand.
TTATTTGATGTTGTTGTTGTTGTTGTTTATTTGACATTGTCGTTGTTGTTGACGTTGTTGTTGTTGTTTATTTGACATTGTTGTTGTTGTTGTTGACGTTGTTGGTGTTGTTGTTTATTTGACGTTGTTGTTGTTGACATTGTTGTTGTTGTTGTTTATTTGACGTTGTTGTTATTGTTGTTTATTTGACGTAGTTGTTGTTGTTGACGTTGTTGTTGTTGTTGTGGTTGTTTATTTGATGTTTTTGTTGTTGTTGTTGTTGTTTATTTCACGTTGTTGTTATTGTCTATTTGATGTTGTTGTTGTTGTTTATTTGACATTGTTGTTGTTTTTATTGTTGTTGTTTATTTGACGTTGTTATTGTTGTTTATTTGATGTTGTTGTTGTTGTTTATTTGACGTTGGTGTTGTTGTTGTTTATTTGACGTTGTTGTTGTTGTTATTTATTTGACGTTGTTGTTGTTATTATTTATTTGACATTGTTGTTGTTGTTGTTTATTTGACGTTGTTATTGTTGTTTATTTGACGTTGTTGTTGTTTATTTGACGTTGTTGTTGTTGTTTATTTGACGTTGTTGTTGTTGTTGACGTTGTTGTTGTTTTTTATTTGACGTTGTTGTTGTTGACGTTGTTGTTGTTGTTGTTTATTTGACGTTGTTGTGGTTGTTGTTGTTGTTGTTGTTTATTTTACGTTGTTATTGTTTATTTGACATTGTTGTTGTTGTTGTTATTGTTTATTTGACGTTGTTGTTGTTGTTGACGTTGTTGTTGTTGTTGTTTATTTGACGTTGTTGTTGTTGTTGACATTGTTGTTGTTGTTGTTGTTTATTTGACGTTGTTGTTGTTTATTTGACGTTGTTGTTGTTGTTTATTTGACGTTGTTGTTGTTGTTTATTTGACGTTGTTGTTCTTGTTATTGTTGTTGTTTATTTGACGTTGTTGTTGTTGTTTATTTGATGTTGTTGTTGTTGTTTATTTGACATTGTTGTTGTTGTTGACGTTGTTGTTGTTGTTGTTTATTTGTTATTGTTGTTGTTGTTGTTGTTGACGTTGTTGGTGTTGTTATTTATTTGACGTTGTTGTTGTTGTTGTTTATTTGACGTTGTTGTTGTTGTTGTTGTTGTTTATTTGACGTTGTTATTATTATTTATTTGATGTTGTTTTTGTTATTTGACGTTGTTGTTGTTGTTGTTGTTGTATTTGTTGTTGTTGTTGTTGCTTATTTGATGTTGTTGTTATTGTTTTTTTTTATTTGACGTTGTTGTTGTTGTTGTTTATTTGACGTTGTTGTTGTTGTTGTTGTTGTTTATTTGTCGTTGTTATTGTTGTTGTTGTTGTTTTTTGACGTTGTTGTTGTTGACATTGTTGTTGTTGTTGTTTATTTGACGTTGTTGTTGCTGTTGTTTATTTGACGTTGTTGTTGCTGTTTTTTATTTGACGTTGTTGTTGACATTGTTGTTGTTGTTGATTATTTGACGTTGTTATTGTTGTTTATTTGACGTAGTTGTTGTTGTTGACGTTGTTGTTGTTGTTGTTTATTTGACGTTTTTGTTATTGTTGATGTTGTTGTTGTTTTTTATTTGACGTTGTTGTTATTGTTTATTTGACGTTGTTTTTGTTGTTTATTTGACGTTGTTGTTGTTGTTATTGTTGTTGTTTATTTGACGTTGTTTTTGTTGTTTATTTGATGTTCATGTTGTTGTTGTTGTTTATTTGACATTGGTGTTGTCGTTATTTATTTGACGTTGTTGTTGTTGTTATTTATTTGACGTTGTTGTTGTTGTTATTGTTTATTTGACGTTGTTGTTGTTATTGTTGTTTATTTGACGTTGTTATTATTGTTTATTTGACGTTGTTTTTGTTATTTGACGTTGTTGTTGTTGTTGTTGTTGTTGTATTTGTTATTGTTGTTGTTGCTTATTTGACGTTGTTGTTATTGTTGTTGTTTATTTGACGTTGTTGTTATTGTTGTTTATTTGACGTTGTTGTTGTTGTTTATTTGACGTTGTTGTTGTTGTTGTTTATTTGACGTTGTTGTTGTTCTTGTTGACATTGTTGTTGTTGACATTGTTGTTGTTGTTGTTTATTTGACGTTGTTGTTGCTGTTGTTTATTTGACGTTGTTGTTGTTGTTGTTTATTTGACGTAGTTGTTGTTGTTGACGTTGTTATTTATTTGACGTTTTCTGTTGTTGTTGATGTTGTTGTTGTTGTTTATTTGACGTTGTTGTTGTTTATTTGACGTTGTTGTTGTTGTTGTTTATTTGACGTTGTTGTTGTTGTTGTTATTGTTGTTGTTTGTTTGATGTTGTTGTTGTTGTTGTTTATGTGATGTTGTTGTTGTTGTTTATTTCACATTGTTGTTGTTGTTGACGTTGTTGTTGTTGTTTATTTTGCATTGTTGTTGGTGTTGTTGTTTATTTGTCGTTGTTGTTGTTGACATTGTTGTTGTTGTTGTTTATTTGACGTTGTTGTTATTGTTGTTTATTTGACGTAGTTGTTGTTGTTGACGTTGTTGTTGTTGTTGATGTTGTTGTTGTTTATTTGACGTTGTCGTTGTTGTTGACGTTGTTGTTGTTGTTGTTTATTTGTTATTGATGTTGTTGTTGTTGTTGTTGTTGTTGACGTTGTTGGTGTTGTTGTTTATTTGACGTTGTTGTTGTTGTTGTTTATTTGACGTTGTTTTAGTCGTTGTTGTTTATTTGATGTTGTTGTTGTTGTTGTTGTTTATTTGACATTGTTGTTGTTGTTGTTGACGTTGTTGTTGTTGTTGTTGTTTATTTCACATTGTATTTGTTGTTGTTGTAGTTGATGTTGTTGGTGTTGTTGTTTATTTGACGTTGTTGTTGTTGTTGTTGTTTATTTGACGTTGTTTTAGTTGTTGTTGTTTATTTGACATTGACGTTGTTGTATTTGTTGTTGTTGTTGTTGCTTATTTGACGTTGTTGTTATTGTTGTTGTTTATTTGACGTTGTTGTTGTTGTTGTTTATTTGACGTTGTTGTTGTTGTTGTTGTTTATTTGACGTTGTTGTTGTTGTTGTTTTTTTGACGTTGTTGTTGTTGTTTACATTGTTTTTGTTGTTGTTGTTTATTTGACATTGTTGTTGCTGTTGTTTATTTGACGTTGTTGTTGATGTTGTTTATTTGACGTTGTTGTTGTTGTTGTTGTTTATTTGACGTTGTCGTTGTTGTTGACATTGTTGTTGTTGTTGTTTATTTGACGTAGTTGTTGTTGTTGACGTTGTTGTTGTTGTTGTTTATTTGATGTTTTTGTTGTTGGTGATGTTGTTGTTGTTGTTGTTTATTTGACGTTGATGTTGTTGTTTATTTGACGTTGTTGTTGTTGTTTATTTGACGTTGTTATTGTTGTTATTGTTGTTGTTTATTTGACGTTGTTGTTGTTGTTGTTTATTTGATGTTGTTGTTGTTGTTATTTATTTGACATTGTCGTTGTTGTTGACGTTGTTGTTGTTGTTTATTTGACATTGTTGTTGTTGTTGTTGACGTTGCTGGTGTTGTTGGTTATTTGACGTTGTTGTTGTTGACATTGTTGTTGTTGTTGTTTATTTGACGTTGTTGTTATTGTTGTTTATTTGACGTAGTTGTTGTTGTTGACGTTGTTGTTGTTGTTGTGGTTGTTTATTTGATGTTTTTGTTGTTGTTGTTGTTTATTTGACGTTGTTGTTATTGTCTATTTGATGTTGTTGTTGTTGTTTATTTGACATTGTTGTTGTTTTTATTGTTGTTGTTTATTTGACGTTGTTGTTTTTGTTTATTTGATGTTGTTGTTGTTGTTTATTTGACGTTGGTGTTGTTGTTGTTTATTTGACGTTGTTGTTGTTGTTATTTATTTGACGTTGTTGTTGTTATTATTTATTTGACATTGTTGTTGTTGTTGTTTATTTGACGTTGTTATTGTTGTTTATTTGACGTTGTTGTTGTTTATTTGACGTTGTTGTTGTTGTTTATTTGACGTTGTTGTTGTTGTTGACGTTGTTGTTGTTGTTGTTTATTTGACGTTGTTGTTGTTGACGTTGTTGTTGTTGTTTATTTGACGTTGTTGTGGTTGTTGTTGTTGTTGTTGTTTATTTTACGTTGTTGCTGTTGTTGTTTATTTGACGTTGTTATTGTTTATTTGACATTGTTGTTGTTGTTGTTATTGTTTATTTGACGTTGTTGTTGTTGTTGACGTTGTTGTTGTTGTTGTTTATTTGACGTTGTTGTTGTTGTTGACATTGTTGTTGTTGTTATTGTTTATTTGACGTTGTTGTTGTTTATTTGACGTTGTTGTTGTTGTTTATTTGACGTTGTTGTTGTTGTTTATTTGACGTTGTTGTTCTTGTTATTGTTGTTGTTTATTTGACGTTGTTGTTGTTGTTTATTTGATGTTGTTGTTGTTGTTTATTTGACATTGTTGTTGTTGTTGACGTTGTTGTTGTTGTTGTTTATTTGTTATTGTTGTTGTTGTTGTTGACGTTGTTGGTGTTGTTATTTATTTGACGTTGTTGTTGTTGTTGTTTATTTGACGTTGTTGTTGTTGTTGTTGTTGTTTATTTGACGTTGTTATTATTGTTTATTTGATGTTGTTTTTGTTATTTGACGTTGTTGTTGTTGTTGTATTTGTTGTTGTTGTTGTTGCTTATTTGATGTTGTTGTTATTGTTTTTTTTTATTTGACGTTGTTGTTGTTGTTGTTTATTTGACGTTGTTGTTGTTGTTGTTGTTGTTTATTTGTCGTTGTTATTGTTGTTGTTGTTGTTTTTTGACGTTGTTGTTGTTGACATTGTTGTTGTTGTTGTTTATTTGACGTTGTTGTTGCTGTTGTTTATTTGACGTTGTTGTTGCTGTTTTTTATTTGACGTTGTTGTTGACATTGTTGTTGTTGTTGATTATTTGACGTTGTTATTGTTGTTTATTTGACGTAGTTGTTGTTGTTGACGTTGTTGTTGTTGTTGTTTATTTGACGTTTTTGTTATTGTTGATGTTGTTGTTGTTTTTTATTTGACGTTGTTGTTATTGTTTATTTGACGTTGTTTTTGTTGTTTATTTGACGTTGTTGTTGTTGTTATTGTTGTTGTTTATTTGACGTTGTTGTTGTTGTTTATTTGATGTTCATGTTGTTGTTGTTGTTTATTTGACATTGGTGTTGTCGTTGTTTATTTGACGTTGTTGTTGTTGTTATTTATTTGACGTTGTTGTTGTTGTTATTGTTTATTTGACGTTGTTGTTGTTATTGTTGTTTATTTGACGTTGTTATTATTGTTTATTTGACGTTGTTTTTGTTATTTGACGTTGTTGTTGTTGTATTTGTTATTGTTGTTGTTGCTTATTTGACGTTGTTGTTATTGTTGTTGTTTATTTGACGTTGTTGTTATTGTTGTTTATTTGACGTTGTTGTTGTTGTTTATTTGACGTTGTTGTTGTTGTTGTTTATTTGACGTTGTTGTTGTTCTTGTTGACATTGTTGTTGTTGACATTGTTGTTGTTGTTGTTTATTTGACGTTGTTGTTGCTGTTGTTTATTTGACGTTGTTGTTGTTGTTGTTTATTTGACGTTGTTGTTGTTGTTGTTGTTGTTTATTTGACGTTGTCGTTGTTGTTGACATTTTAGTTGTTGACATTGTTGTTGTTGTTGTTTATTTGACGTAGTTGTTGTTGTTGACGTTGTTATTTATTTGACGTTTTCTGTTGTTGTTGATGTTGTTGTTGTTGTTTATTTGACGTTGTTGTTGTTTATTTGACGTTGTTGTTGTTGTTGTTTATTTGACGTTGTTGTTGTTGTTGTTATTGTTGTTGTTTGTTTGATGTTGTTGTTGTTGTTGTTTATTTGATGTTGTTGTTGTTGTTTATTTCACATTGTTGTTGTTGTTGACGTTGTTGTTGTTGTTTATTTTACATCGTTGTTGGTGTTGTTGTTTATTTGTCGTTGTTGTTGACATTGTTGTTGTTGTTGTTTATTTGACGTTGTTGTTATTGTTGTTTATTTGACGTAGTTGTTGTTGTTGACGTTGTTGTTGTTGTTGATGTTGTTGATGTTTATTTGACGTTGTTGTTGTTGTTGTTTATTTGACGTTGTTGTTGTTGTTGTTATTGTTGTTGTTTATTTGACGTTGTTGTTGTTGTTTATTTGATGTTGTTGTTGTTGTTTATTTGACATTGTTGTTGTTATTGACGTTGTTGTTGTTGTTTATTTGACATTGTTGTTGTTGTTGATGTTGTTGGTGTTGTTGTTTATTTGACGTAGTTGTTGTTGTTGTTGTTGTTTATTTGACGTTGTTGTTATTGTTGTTTATTTGACGTAGTTGTTGTTGTTGACGTTGTTGTTGTTGTTGTTGTTGTTGATGTTGTTGATGTTTATTTGACGTTGTTGTTGTTGTTGTTGTTTATTTGACGTTGTTGTTGTTGTTGTTTATTTGACGTTGTTGTTGTTGTTGACGTTGTTGTTGTTGTTGTGGTTGTTTATTTGATGTTTTTGTTGTTGTTGTTGTTGTTTATTTCACGTTGTTGTTATTGTCTATTTGATGTTGTTGTTGTTGTTTATTTGACATTGTTGTTGTTTTTATTGTTGTTGTTTATTTGACGTTGTTGTTGTTGTTTATTTGATGTTGTTGTTGTTGTTTATTTGACGTTGGTGTTGTTGTTGTTTATTTGACGTTGTTGTTGTTGTTATTTATTTGACGTTGTTGTTGTTATTATTTATTTGACATTGTTGTTGTTGTTGTTTATTTGACGTTGTTATTGTTGTTTATTTGACGTTGTTGTTGTTTATTTGACGTTGTTGTTGTTGTTTATTTGACGTTGTTGTTGTTGTTGACGTTGTTGTTGTTTTTTATTTGACGTTGTTGTTGTTGACGTTGTTGTTGTTGTTGTTTATTTGACGTTGTTGTGGTTGTTGTTGTTGTTGTTGTTTATTTTACGTTGTTATTGTTTATTTGACATTGTTGTTGTTGTTGTTATTGTTTATTTGACGTTGTTGTTGTTGTTGACGTTGTTGTTGTTGTTGTTTATTTGACGTTGTTGTTGTTGTTGACATTGTTGTTGTTGTTGTTGTTGTTTATTTGATGTTGTTGTTGTTTATTTGACGTTGTTGTTGTTGTTTATTTGACGTTGTTGTTGTTGTTTATTTGACGTTGTTGTTCTTGTTATTGTTGTTGTTTATTTGACGTTGTTGTTGTTGTTTATTTGATGTTGTTGTTGTTGTTTATTTGACATTGTTGTTGTTGTTGACGTTGTTGTTGTTGTTGTTTATTTGTTATTGTTGTTGTTGTTGTTGTTGACGTTGTTGGTGTTGTTATTTATTTGACGTTGTTGTTGTTGTTGTTTATTTGACGTTGTTGTTGTTGTTGTTGTTGTTTATTTGACGTTGTTATTATTATTTATTTGATGTTGTTTTTGTTATTTGACGTTGTTGTTGTTGTTGTTGTATTTGTTGTTGTTGTTGTTGCTTATTTGATGTTGTTGTTATTGTTTTTTTTATTTGACGTTGTTGTTGTTGTTGTTTATTTGACGTTGTTGTTGTTGTTGTTGTTGTTTATTTGTCGTTGTTATTGTTGTTGTTGTTGTTTTTTGACGTTGTTGTTGTTGACATTGTTGTTGTTGTTGTTTATTTGACGTTGTTGTTGCTGTTGTTTATTTGACGTTGTTGTTGCTGTTTTTTATTTGACGTTGTTGTTGACATTGTTGTTGTTGTTGATTATTTGACGTTGTTATTGTTGTTTATTTGACGTAGTTGTTGTTGTTGACGTTGTTGTTGTTGTTGTTTATTTGACGTTTTTGTTATTGTTGATGTTGTTGTTGTTTTTTATTTGACGTTGTTGTTATTGTTTATTTGACGTTGTTTTTGTTGTTTATTTGACGTTGTTGTTGTTGTTATTGTTGTTGTTTATTTGACGTTGTTTTTGTTGTTTATTTGATGTTCATGTTGTTGTTGTTGTTTATTTGACATTGGTGTTGTCGTTATTTATTTGACGTTGTTGTTGTTGTTATTTATTTGACGTTGTTGTTGTTGTTATTGTTTATTTGACGTTGTTGTTGTTATTGTTGTTTATTTGACGTTGTTATTATTGTTTATTTGACGTTGTTTTTGTTATTTGACGTTGTTGTTGTTGTTGTTGTTGTTGTTGTATTTGTTATTGTTGTTGTTGCTTATTTGACGTTGTTGTTATTGTTGTTGTTTATTTGACGTTGTTGTTATTGTTGTTTATTTGACGTTGTTGTTGTTGTTTATTTGACGTTGTTGTTGTTGTTGTTTATTTGACGTTGTTGTTGTTCTTGTTGACATTGTTGTTGTTGACATTGTTGTTGTTGTTGTTTATTTGACGTTGTTGTTGCTGTTGTTTATTTGACGTTGTTGTTGTTGTTGTTTATTTGACGTTGTTGTTGTTGTTGTTGTTTATTTGACATTGTCGTTGTTGTTGACATTTTAGTTGTTGACATTGTTGTTGTTGTTGTTTATTTGACGTAGTTGTTGTTGTTGACGTTGTTATTTATTTGACGTTTTTTGTTGTTGTTGATGTTGTTGTTGTTGTTTATTTGACGTTGTTGTTGTTTATTTGACGTTGTTGATGTTGTTGTTTGTTTGACGTTGTTGTTGTTGTTGTTATTGTTGTTGTTTGTTTGATGTTGTTGTTGTTGTTGTTTATGTGATGTTGTTGTTGTTGTTTATTTCACATTGTTGTTGTTGTTGACGTTGTTGTTGTTGTTTATTTTGCATTGTTGTTGGTGTTGTTGTTTATTTGTCGTTGTTGTTGTTGACATTGTTGTTGTTGTTGTTTATTTGACGTTGTTGTTATTGTTGTTTATTTGACGTAGTTGTTGTTGTTGACGTTGTTGTTGTTGTTGATGTTGTTGTTGTTTATTTGACGTTGTCGTTGTTGTTGACGTTGTTGTTGTTGTTGTTTATTTGTTATTGATGTTGTTGTTGTTGTTGTTGTTGTTGACGTTGTTGGTGTTGTTGTTTATTTGACGTTGTTGTTGTTGTTGTTTATTTGACGTTGTTTTAGTCGTTGTTGTTTATTTGATGTTGTTGTTGTTGTTGTTGTTGTTTATTTGACATTGTTGTTGTTGTTGTTGACGTTGTTGTTGTTGTTGTTGTTGTTTATTTCACATTGTATTTGTTGTTGTTGTAGTTGATGCTGTTGGTGTTGTTGTTTATTTGACGTTGTTGTTGTTGTTGTTGTTGTTTATTTGACGTTGTTTTAGTTGTTGTTGTTTATTTGACATTGTTGTTGTTTTTTAATTGACGTTATTGTTGACATTGTTGTTGTTGTTGTTGATTATTTGACGTTGTTGTTGTTGTTTATTTGACGTAGTTGTTGTTGTTAACATTGTTGTTGTTGTTGTTGTTATTGTTTATTTGACGTTTTTGTTGTTGTTGATGTTGTTGTTGTTGTTTATTTGACGTTGTTGTTATTGTTTATTTGACGTTGTTTTTGTTGTTTATTTGACGTTGTTGTTGTTGTTATTGTTGTTGTTTATTTGACGTTGTTGTTGTTGTTTATTTGATGTTGTTGTTGTTGTTGTTTATTTGACGTTGGTGTTGTTGTTGTTTATTTGACGTTGTTGTTGTTGTTGTTTATTTGACGTTGTTGTTGTTGTTACTTATTTGACGTTGTTGTTATTGTTGTTGTTTATTTGATGTTGTTGTTGTTGTTGTTTATTTGACGTTGTTGTTGTTGTTGTTTATTTGACGTTGTTATTATTGTTTATTTGATGTTGTTTTTGTTATTTGACGTTGTTGTTGTTGTTGTTGTATTTGTTGTTGTTGTTGTTGCTTATTTGACGTTGTTGTTATTGTTGTTGTTTATTTGACGTTGTTGTTGTTGTTGTTTATTTGACGTTGTTGTTGTTGTTGTTGTTTATTTGACGTTGTTGTTGTTGTTGTTTTTTTGACGTTGTTGTTGTTGTTTACATTGTTTTTGTTGTTGTTGTTTATTTGACATTGTTGTTGCTGTTGTTTATTTGACGTTGTTGTTGATGTTGTTTATTTGACGTTGTTGTTGTTGTTGTTTATTTGACGTTGTCGTTGTTGTTGACATTGTTGTTGTTGTTGTTTATTTGACGTAGTTGTTGTTGTTGACGTTGTTGTTGTTGTTGTTGTTTATTTGATGTTTTTGTTGTTGGTGACGTTGTTGTTGTTGTTGATGTTGTTGTTGTTTATTTGACGTTGTCGTTGTTGTTGACGTTGTTGTTGTTGTTGTTTATTTGTTATTGATGTTGTTGTTGTTGTTGTTGTTGTTGACGTTGTTGGTGTTGTTGTTTATTTGACGTTGTTGTTGTTGTTGTTTATTTGACGTTGTTTTAGTCGTTGTTGTTTATTTGATGTTGTTGTTGTTGTTGTTGTTGTTTATTTGACATTGTTGTTGTTGTTGTTGACGTTGTTGTTGTTGTTGTTGTTGTTTATTTCACATTGTATTTGTTGTTGTTGTAGTTGATGCTGTTGGTGTTGTTGTTTATTTGACGTTGTTGTTGTTGTTGTTGTTTATTTGACGTTGTTTTAGTTGTTGTTGTTTATTTGACATTGTTGTTGTTTTTTAATTGACGTTATTGTTGACATTGTTGTTGTTGTTGTTGATTATTTGACGTTGTTGTTGTTGTTTATTTGACGTAGTTGTTGTTGTTAACATTGTTGTTGTTGTTGTTGTTATTGTTTATTTGACGTTTTTGTTGTTGTTGATGTTGTTGTTGTTGTTTATTTGACGTTGTTGTTATTGTTTATTTGACGTTGTTTTTGTTGTTTATTTGACGTTGTTGTTGTTGTTATTGTTGTTGTTTATTTGACGTTGTTGTTGTTGTTTATTTGATGTTGTTGTTGTTGTTGTTTATTTGACGTTGGTGTTGTTGTTGTTTATTTGACGTTGTTGTTGTTGTTGTTTATTTGACGTTGTTGTTGTTGTTACTTATTTGACGTTGTTGTTATTGTTGTTGTTTATTTGATGTTGTTGTTGTTGTTGTTTATTTGACGTTGTTGTTGTTGTTGTTTATTTGACGTTGTTATTATTGTTTATTTGATGTTGTTTTTGTTATTTGACGTTGTTGTTGTTGTTGTTGTATTTGTTGTTGTTGTTGTTGCTTATTTGACGTTGTTGTTATTGTTGTTGTTTATTTGACGTTGTTGTTGTTGTTGTTTATTTGACGTTGTTGTTGTTGTTGTTGTTTATTTGACGTTGTTGTTGTTGTTGTTTTTTTGACGTTGTTGTTGTTGTTTACATTGTTTTTGTTGTTGTTGTTTATTTGACATTGTTGTTGCTGTTGTTTATTTGACGTTGTTGTTGATGTTGTTTATTTGACGTTGTTGTTGTTGTTGTTTATTTGACGTTGTCGTTGTTGTTGACATTGTTGTTGTTGTTGTTTATTTGACGTAGTTGTTGTTGTTGACGTTGTTGTTGTTGTTGTTGTTTATTTGATGTTTTTGTTGTTGGTGATGTTGTTGTTGTTGTTGTTTATTTGACGTTGATGTTGTTGTTTATTTGACGTTGTTGTTGTTGTTTATTTGACGTTGTTATTGTTGTTATTGTTGTTGTTTATTTGACGTTGTTGTTGTTGTTGTTTATTTGATGTTGTTGTTGTTGTTGTTTATTTGACATTGTCGTTGTTGTTGACGTTGTTGTTGTTGTTTATTTGACATTGTTGTTGTTGTTGTTGACGTTGTTGGTGTTGTTGTTTATTTGACGTTGTTGTTGTTGACATTGTTGTTGTTGTTGTTTATTTGACGTTGTTGTTATTGTTGTTTATTTGACGTAGTTGTTGTTGTTGACGTTGTTGTTGTTGTTGTGGTTGTTTATTTGATGTTTTTGTTGTTGTTGTTGTTTATTTGACGTTGTTGTTATTGTCTATTTGATGTTGTTGTTGTTGTTTATTTGACATTGTTGTTGTTTTTATTGTTGTTGTTTATTTGACGTTGTTGTTTTTGTTTATTTGATGTTGTTGTTGTTGTTTATTTGACGTTGGTGTTGTTGTTGTTTATTTGACGTTGTTGTTGTTGTTATTTATTTGACGTTGTTGTTGTTATTATTTATTTGACATTGTTGTTGTTGTTGTTTATTTGACGTTGTTATTGTTGTTTATTTGACGTTGTTGTTGTTTATTTGACGTTGTTGTTGTTGTTTATTTGACGTTGTTGTTGTTGTTGACGTTGTTGTTGTTGTTTATTTGACGTTGTTGTTGTTGACGTTGTTGTTGTTGTTGTTTATTTGACGTTGTTGTGGTTGTTGTTGTTGTTGTTGTTTATTTTACGTTGTTGCTGTTGTTGTTTATTTGACGTTGTTATTGTTTATTTGACATTGTTGTTGTTGTTGTTATTGTTTATTTGACGTTGTTGTTGTTGTTGACGTTGTTGTTGTTGTTGTTGTTTATTTGACGTTGTTGTTGTTGTTGACATTGTTGTTGTTGTTGTTGTTTATTTGACGTTGTTGTTGTTTATTTGACGTTGTTGTTGTTGTTTATTTGACGTTGTTGTTGTTGTTTATTTGACGTTGTTGTTCTTGTTATTGTTGTTGTTTATTTGACGTTGTTGTTGTTGTTTATTTGATGTTGTTGTTGTTGTTTATTTGACATTGTTGTTGTTGTTGACGTTGTTGTTGTTGTTGTTTATTTGTTATTGTTGTTGTTGTTGTTGACGTTGTTGGTGTTGTTATTTAGTTGACGTTGTTGTTGTTGTTGTTTATTTGACGTTGTTGTTGTTGTTGTTGTTTATTTGACGTTGTTATTATTGTTTATTTGATGTTGTTTTTGTTATTTGACGTTGTTGTTGTTGTTGTATTTGTTGTTGTTGTTGTTGCTTATTTGATGTTGTTGTTATTGTTTTTTTTTATTTGACGTTGTTGTTGTTGTTGTTTATTTGACGTTGTTGTTGTTGTTGTTGTTGTTTATTTGTCGTTGTTATTGTTGTTGTTGTTGTTTTTTGACGTTGTTGTTGTTGACATTGTTGTTGTTGTTGTTTATTTGACGTTGTTGTTGCTGTTGTTTATTTGACGTTGTTGTTGCTGTTTTTTATTTGACGTTGTTGTTGACATTGTTGTTGTTGTTGATTATTTGACGTTGTTATTGTTGTTTATTTGACGTAGTTGTTGTTGTTGACGTTGTTGTTGTTGTTGTTTATTTGACGTTTTTGTTATTGTTGATGTTGTTGTTGTTTTTTATTTGACGTTGTTGTTATTGTTTATTTGACGTTGTTTTTGTTGTTTATTTGACGTTGTTGTTGTTGTTATTGTTGTTGTTTATTTGACGTTGTTGTTGTTGTTTATTTGATGTTCATGTTGTTGTTGTTGTTTATTTGACATTGGTGTTGTCGTTGTTTATTTGACGTTGTTGTTGTTGTTATTTATTTGACGTTGTTGTTGTTGTTATTGTTTATTTGACGTTGTTGTTGTTATTGTTGTTTATTTGACGTTGTTATTATTGTTTATTTGACGTTGTTTTTGTTATTTGACGTTGTTGTTGTTGTTGTTGTTGTTGTATTTGTTATTGTTGTTGTTGCTTATTTGACGTTGTTGTTATTGTTGTTGTTTATTTGACGTTGTTGTTATTGTTGTTTATTTGACGTTGTTGTTGTTGTTTATTTGACGTTGTTGTTGTTGTTGTTTATTTGACGTTGTTGTTGTTCTTGTTGACATTGTTGTTGTTGACATTGTTGTTATTGTTGTTTATTTGACGTTGTTGTTGCTGTTGTTTATTTGACGTTGTTGTTGTTGTTGTTTATTTGACGTTGTTGTTGTTGTTGTTGTTGTTTATTTGACGTTGTCGTTGTTGTTGACATTTTAGTTGTTGACATTGTTGTTGTTGTTGTTTATTTGACGTAGTTGTTGTTGTTGACGTTGTTATTTATTTGACGTTTTCTGTTGTTGTTGATGTTGTTGTTGTTGTTTATTTGACGTTGTTGTTGTTTATTTGACGTTGTTGTTGTTGTTGTTTATTTGACGTTGTTGTTGTTGTTGTTATTGTTGTTGTTTGTTTGATGTTGTTGTTGTTGTTGTTGTTTATTTGATGTTGTTGTTGTTGTTTATTTCACATTGTTGTTGTTGTTGACGTTGTTGTTGTTGTTTATTTTACATCGTTGTTGGTGTTGTTGTTTATTTGTCGTTGTTGTTGACATTGTTGTTGTTGTTGTTTATTTGACGTTGTTGTTATTGTTGTTTATTTGACGTAGTTGTTGTTGTTGACGTTGTTGTTGTTGTTGATGTTGTTGATGTTTATTTGACGTTGTTGTTGTTGTTGTTTATTTGACGTTGTTGTTGTTGTTGTTATTGTTGTTGTTTATTTGACGTTGTTGTTGTTGTTTATTTGATGTTGTTGTTGTTGTTTATTTGACATTGTTGTTGTTGTTGACGTTGTTGTTGTTGTTTATTTGACATTGTTGTTGTTGTTGATGTTGTTGGTGTTGTTGTTTATTTGACGTAGTTGTTGTTGACATTGTTGTTGTTGTTGTTGTTTATTTGACGTTGTTGTTATTGTTGTTTATTTGACGTAGTTGTTGTTGTTGACGTTGTTGTTGTTGTTGTTGATGTTGTTGATGTTTACTTGACGTTGTTGTTGTTGTTGTTGTTTATTTGACGTTGTTGTTGTTATTGTTGTTGTTTATTTGACGTTGTTGTTGTTGTTGTTTATTTGATGTTGTTGTTGTTTATTTGACATTGTTGTTGTTGTTGACGTTGTTGTTGTTGTTTATTTGACATTGTTGTTGTTGTTTTTGACGTTGTTGGTGTTGTTGTTTCTTTGACGTTGTTGTTGTTGACATTGTTGTTGTTGTGGTTTATTTGACGTTGTTGTTATTGTTGTTTATTTGACGTAGTTGTTGTTGTTGACGTTGTTGTTGTTGTTGTTGTTGTTGTTGTGGTTGTTTATTTGACGTTTTTGTTGTTGTTGTTGTTGTTGTTTATTTGACGTTGTTGTTATTGTCTATTTGACGTTGTTGTTGTTGTTTATTTGACGTTGTTGTTGTTGTTATTGTTGTTGTTTATTTGACGTTGTTGTTGTTGTTGTTTATTTGATGTTGTTGTTGTTTATTTGACGTTGGTGTTGTTGTTGTTTATTTGACGTTGTTATTATTATTTATTTGACGTTGTTGTTGTTATTATTTATTTGACGTTGTTGTTGTTATTGTTTATTTGACGTTGTTGTTGTTGTTTATTTGACGTAGTTGTTGTTGTTGACGTTGTTGTTGTTGTTGTTGTTGTTGTTTATTTGACGTTTTTGTTGTTGATGATGTTGTTGTTGTTTATTTGACGTTGTTGTTGTTGTTGTTTATTTGACGTTGTTGTTGTTGTTGTTGTTTATTTGACGTTGTTGTTATTGTTTATTTGACGTTGTTTTTGTTGTTTATTTGACGTTGTTGTTGTTGTTATTGTTGTTGTTTATTTGACGTTGTTGTTGTTGTTACTTATTTGACGTTGTTGTTATTGTTGTTGTTTATTTGACGTTGTTGTTGTTGTTGTTGTTTATTTGACGCTGTTGTTGTTGTTTATTTGACGTTGTTATTATTGTTTATTTGATGTTGTTTTTGTTATTTGACGTTGTTGTTGTTGTTGTTGTATTTGTTGTTGTTGTTGTTGCTTATTTGACATTGTTATTATTGTTGTTGTTTATTTGATGTTGTTGTTGTTGTTGTATTTGTTGTTGTTGTTGTTGCTTATTTGACGTTGTTGTTATTGTTGTTGTTTATTTGACGTTGTTGTTGTTGTTTATTTGATGTTGTTGTTGTTGTTGTTGTTGTTGTTTATTTGACGTTGTTGTTGTTGTTGTTGTTGTTTTTTTGACGTTGTTGTTGTTGTTTACATTGTTATTGTTGACATTGTTGTTGTTGTTGTTGTTGTTGTTTATTTGACGTTGTTGTTGCTGTTGTTAATTTGACGTTGTTGTTGATGTTGTTTATTTGACGTTGTTGTTGTTGTTGTTTATTTGACGTTGTCGTTGTTGTTGACATTGTTGTTGTTGTTGTTTATTTGACGTAGTTGTTGTTGTTGACGTTGTTGTTGTTGTTGTTTATTTGATGTTTTTGTTGTTGGTGATGTTGTTGTTGTTGTTGTTTATTTGACGTAGTTGTTGTTGTTGACGTTGATGTTGTTGTTGTTTATTTGACGTTTTTGTTATTGTTGATGTTGTTGTTGTTTTTTATTTGACGTTGTTGTTATTGTTTATTTGACGTTGTTTTTGTTGTTTATTTGACATTGTTGTTGTTGTTATTGTTGTTGTTTATTTGACGTTGTTGTTGTTGTTTATTTGATGTTCATGTTGTTGTTGTTGTTGTTTATTTGACATTGGTGTTGTCGTTGTTAATTTGACGTTGTTGTTGTTGTTATTTATTTGACGTTGTTGTTGTTGTTATTGTTTATTTGACGTTGTTGTTGTTATTGTTGTTTATTTGACGTTGTTATTATTGTTTATTTGACGTTGTTTTTGTTATTTGACGTTGTTGTTGTTGTTGTTGTTGTATTTGTTATTGTTGTTGTTGCTTATTTGACGTTGTTGTTATTGTTGTTGTTTATTTGACGTTGTTGTTATTGTTGTTTATTTGACGTTGTTGTTGTTGTTGTTTATTTGACGTTGTTGTTGTTGTTGTTGTTGTTTGTTTGACGTTGTTGTTGTTGTTGACATTGTTGTTGTTGACATTGTTGTTGTTGTTGTTTATTTGACGTTGTTGTTGCTGTTGTTTATTTGACGTTGTTGTTGTTGTTGTTTATTTGACGTTGTTGTTGTTGTTGTTGTTGTTTATCTGACGTTGTCGTTGTTGTTGACATTTTAGTTGTTGACATTGTTGTTGTTGTTGTTTATTTGACGTAGTTGTTGTTGTTGACGTTGTTGTTTATTTGACGTTTTCTGTTGTTGTTGATGTTGTTGTTGTTGTTTATTTGACGTTGTTGTTGTTTATTTGACGTTGTTGTTGTTGTTGTTATTGTTGTTGTTTGTTTGATGTTGTTGTTGTTGTTGTTTATTTGATGTTGTTGTTGTTGTTTATTTCACATTGTTGTTGTTGTTGACGTTGTTGTTGTTGTTTATTTTACATTGTTGTTGTTGTTGACGTTGTTGGTGTTGTTGTTTATTTGTCGTTGTTGTTGTTGACATTGTTGTTGTTGTTGTTTATTTGACGTTGTTGTTATTGTTGTTTATTTGACGTAGTTGTTGTTGTTGACGTTGTTGTTGTTGTTGATGTTGTTGATGTTTATTTGACGTTGTTGTTGTTGTTTATTTGACGTTGTTGTTGTTGTTGTTATTGTTGTTGTTTATTTGACGTTGTTGTTGTTGTTTATTTGATGTTGTTGTTGTTGTTTATTTGACATTGTTGTTGTTGTTGACGTTGTTGTTGTTGTTTATTTGACATTGTTGTTGTTGTTGACGTTGTTGGTGTTGTTGTTTATTTGACGTAGTTGTTGTTGACATTGTTGTTGTTGTTGTTGTTGTTTATTTGACGTTGTTGTTATTGTTGTTTATTTGACGTAGTTGTTGTTGTTGACGTTGTTGTTGTTGTTGATGTTGTTGATGTTTATTTGACGTTGTTGTTGTTGTTGTTGTTTATTTAACGCTGTTGTTGTTGTTATTGTGTTTGTTTATTTGACGTTGTTGTTGTTGTTGTTTATTTGATGTTGTTGTTGTTTATTTGACATTGTTGTTGTTGTTGACGTTGTTGTTGTTGTTTATTTGACATTGTTGTTGTTGTTGTTGACGTTGTTGGTGTTGTTGTTTATTTGACGTTGTTGTTGTTGACATTGTTGTTGTTGTTGTTTATTTGACGTTGTTGTAATTGTTGTTTATTTGACGTAGTTGTTGTTGTTGACGTTGTTGTTGTTGTTGTTGTTGTGGTTGTTTAATTGACGTTTTTGTTGTTGTTGTTGTTGTTGTTTATTTGACGTTGTTGTTATTGTCTATTTGACGTTGTTGTTGTTGTTGTTTATTTGACGTTGTTGTTGTTATTGTTGTTGTTTATTTGACGTTGTTGTTGTTGTTTATTTGATGTTGTTGTTGTTTATTTGACGTTGGTGTTGTTGTTGTTTATTTGACGTTGTTATTATTATTTATTTGACGTTGTTGTTGTTATTATTTATTTGACGTTGTTGTTGTTATTGTTTATTTGACGTTGTTGTTGTTGTTTATTTGACGTAGTTGTTGTTGTTGACGTTGTTGTTGTTGTTTATTTGACGTTTTTGTTGTTGATGATGTTGTTGTTGTTTATTTGACGTTGTTGTTGTTGTTGTTTATTTGACGTTGTTGTTATTGTTTATTTGAAGTTGTTTTTGTTGTTTATTTGACGTTGTTGTTGTTATTGTTGTTGTTTATTTGACGTTGTTGTTGTTGTTACTTATTTGACGTTGTTGTTATTGTTGTTGTTTATTTGACGTTGTTGTTGTTGTTGTTGTTTATTTGACGTTGTTGTTGTTGTTGTTTATTTGACGTTGTTATTATTGTTTATTTGATGTTGTTTTTGTTATTTGACGTTGTTGTTGTTGTATTTGTTGTTGTTGTTGTTGCTTATTTGACGTTGTTGTTATTGTTGTTGTTTATTTGACGTTGTTGTTGTTGTATTTGTTGTTGTTGTTGTTGCTTATTTGACGTTGTTGTTATTGTTGTTGTTTATTTGACGTTGTTGTTGTTGTTTATTTGATGTTGTTGTTGTTGTTGTTGTTGTTTATTTGACGTTGTTGTTGTTGTTGTTGTTTTTTTGACGTTGTTGTTGTTGTTTACATTGTTATTGTTGACATTGTTGTTGTTGTTGTTGTTGTTTATTTGACGTTGTTGTTGCTGTTGTTTATTTGACGTTGTTGTTGATGTTGTTTATTTGACGTTGTTGTTGTTGTTGTTTATTTGACGTTGTCGTTGTTGTTGACATTGTTGTTGTTGTTGTTTATTTGACATAGTTGTTGTTGTTGACGTTGTTGTTGTTGTTGTTGTTGTTTATTTGATGGTTTTATTGTTGGTGATGTTGTTGTTGTTGTTGTTTATTTGACGTAGTTGTTGTTGTTGACGTTGATGTTGTTGTTGTTTATTTGACGTTTTTGTTATTGTTGATGTTGTTGTTGTTTTTTATTTGACGTTGTTGTTATTGTTTATTTGACATTGTTTTTGTTGTTTATTTGACGTTGTTGTTGTTGTTATTGTTGTTGTTTATTTGACGTTGTTGTTGTTGTTTATTTGATGTTCATGTTGTTGTTGTTGTTTATTTGACATTGGTGTTGTCGTTGTTTATTTGACGTTGTTGTTGTTGTTATTTATTTGACGTTGTTGTTGTTGTTATTGTTTATTTGACGTTGTTGTTGTTATTGTTATTTATTTGACGTTGTTATTATTGTTTATTTGACGTTGTTTTTGTTATTTGACGTTGTTGTTGTTGTTGTTGTTGTTGTATTTGTTATTGTTGTTATTGCTTATTTGACGTTGTTGTTATTGTTGTTGTTTATTTGACGTTGTTGTTATTGTTGTTTATTTGACGTTGTTGTTGTTGTTGTTTATTTGACGTTGTTGTTGTTGTTGTTTATTTGACGTTGTTGTTGTTGTTGTTGACATTGTTGTTGTTGACATTGTTGTTGTTGTTGTTTATTTGACGTTGTTGTTGCTGTTGTTTATTTGACGTTGTTGTTGTTGTTGTTTATTTGACGTTGTTGTTGTTGTTGTTGTTGTTGTTTATTTGACGTTGTCGTTGTTGTTGACATTTTAGTTGTTGACATTGTTGTTGTTGTTGTTTATTTGACGTAGTTGTTGTTGTTGACGTTGTTGTTTATTTGACGTTTTCTGTTGTTGTTGATGTTGTTGTTGTTGTTTATTTGACGTTGTTGTTGTTTATTAGACGTTGTTGTTGTTGTTGTTTATTTGACGTTGTTGTTGTTGTTGTTGTTATTGTTGTTGTTTGTTTGATGTTGTTGTTGTTGTTGTTTATTTGATGTTGTTGTTGTTGTTTATTTCACATTGTTGTTGTTGTTGACGTTGTTGTTGTTGTTTATTTTACATTGTTGTTGTTGTTGACGTTGTTGGTGTTGTTGTTTATTTGTCGTTGTTGTTGTTGACATTGTTGTTGTTGTTGTTTATTTGACGTTGTTGTTATTGTTGTTTATTTGACGTAGTTGTTGTTGTTGACGTTGTTGTTGTTGTTGATGTTGTTGATGTTTATTTGACGTTGTTGTTGTTGTTGTTGTTTATTTGACGTTGTTGTTGTTGTTATTGTTGTTGTTTATTTGACGTTGTTGTTGTTGTTTATTTGATGTTGTTGTTGTTGTTTATTTGACATTGTTGTTGTTGTTGACGTTGTTGTTGTTGTTTATTTGACATTGTTGTTGTTGTTGACGTTGTTGGTGTTGTTGTTTATTTGACGTATTTGTTTACATTGTTGTTGTTGTTGTTGTTGTTTATTTGACGTTGTTGTTACTGTTGTTTATTTGACGTAGTTGTTGTTGTTGACGTTGTTGTTGTTGTTGATGTTGTTGATGTTTATTTGACGTTGTTGTTGTTGTTGTTTATTTGACGCTGTTGTTGTTATTATTTGTTGTTGTTTATTTGACGTTGTTGTTGTTGTTGTTTATTTGATGTTGTTGTTGTTTATTTGACATTGTTGTTGTTGTTGACGTTGTTGTTGTTGTTTATTTGACATTGTTGTTGTTGTTGTTGACGTTGTTGGTGTTGTTGTTTATTTGACGTTGTTGTTGTTGACATTGTTGTTGTTGTTGTTTATTTGACGTTGTTGTTATTGTCTATTTGACGTTGTTGTTGTTGTTTATTTGACGTTGTTGTTGTTGTTGTTATTGTTGTTGTTTATTTGACGTTGTTGTTGTTGTTGTTTATTTGATGTTGTTGTTGTTTATTTGACGTTGGTGTTGTTGTTGTTTATTTGACGTTGTTATTATTATTTATTTGACGTTGTTGTTGTTATTATTTATTTGACGTTGTTGTTGTTATTGTTTATTTGACGTTGTTGTTGTTGTTGTTTATTTGACGTAGTTGTTGTTGTTGACGTTGTTGTTGTTGTTGTTTATTTGACGTTTTTGTTGTTGATGATGTTGTTGTTGTTTATTTGACGTTGTTGTTGTTGTTGTTGTTTATTTGACGTTGTTGTTATTGTTTATTTGACGTTGTTTTTGTTGTTGTTGTTTATTTGACGTTGTTGTTATTGTTGTTTATTTGACGTTGTTGTTGTTGTTTATTTGACGTTTTTGTTGTTGATGATGTTGTTGTTGTTTATTTGACGTTGTTGTTGTTGTTGTTTATTTGACGTTGTTGTTATTGTTTATTTGAAGTTGTTTTTGTTGTTTATTTGACGTTGTTGTTGTTATTGTTGTTGTTTATTTGACGTTGTTGTTGTTGTTACTTATTTGACGTTGTTGTTATTGTTGTTGTTTATTTGACGTTGTTGTTGTTGTTGTTGTTTATTTGACGTTGTTGTTGTTGTTGTTTATTTGACGTTGTTATTATTGTTTATTTGATGTTGTTTTTGTTATTTGACGTTGTTGTTGTTGTATTTGTTGTTGTTGTTGTTGCTTATTTGACGTTGTTGTTATTGTTGTTGTTTATTTGACGTTGTTGTTGTTGTATTTGTTGTTGTTGTTGTTGCTTATTTGACGTTGTTGTTATTGTTGTTGTTTATTTGACGTTGTTGTTGTTGTTTATTTGATGTTGTTGTTGTTGTTGTTGTTGTTTATTTGACGTTGTTGTTGTTGTTGTTGTTTTTTTGACGTTGTTGTTGTTGTTTACATTGTTATTGTTGACATTGTTGTTGTTGTTGTTGTTGTTTATTTGACGTTGTTGTTGCTGTTGTTTATTTGACGTTGTTGTTGATGTTGTTTATTTGACGTTGTTGTTGTTGTTGTTTATTTGACGTTGTCGTTGTTGTTGACATTGTTGTTGTTGTTGTTTATTTGACATAGTTGTTGTTGTTGACGTTGTTGTTGTTGTTGTTGTTGTTTATTTGATGGTTTTATTGTTGGTGATGTTGTTGTTGTTGTTGTTTATTTGACGTAGTTGTTGTTGTTGACGTTGATGTTGTTGTTGTTTATTTGACGTTTTTGTTATTGTTGATGTTGTTGTTGTTTTTTATTTGACGTTGTTGTTATTGTTTATTTGACATTGTTTTTGTTGTTTATTTGACGTTGTTGTTGTTGTTATTGTTGTTGTTTATTTGACGTTGTTGTTGTTGTTTATTTGATGTTCATGTTGTTGTTGTTGTTGTTTATTTGACATTGGTGTTGTCGTTGTTTATTTGACGTTGTTGTTGTTGTTATTTATTTGACGTTGTTGTTGTTGTTATTGTTTATTTGACGTTGTTGTTGTTATTGTTATTTATTTGACGTTGTTATTATTGTTTATTTGACGTTGTTTTTGTTATTTGACGTTGTTGTTGTTGTTGTTGTTGTTGTATTTGTTATTGTTGTTATTGCTTATTTGACGTTGTTGTTATTGTTGTTGTTTATTTGACGTTGTTGTTATTGTTGTTTATTTGACGTTGTTGTTGTTGTTGTTTATTTGACGTTGTTGTTGTTGTTGTTTATTTGACGTTGTTGTTGTTGTTGTTGACATTGTTGTTGTTGACATTGTTGTTGTTGTTGTTTATTTGACGTTGTTGTTGCTGTTGTTTATTTGACGTTGTTGTTGTTGTTGTTTATTTGACGTTGTTGTTGTTGTTGTTGTTGTTGTTTATTTGACGTTGTCGTTGTTGTTGACATTTTAGTTGTTGACATTGTTGTTGTTGTTGTTTATTTGACGTAGTTGTTGTTGTTGACGTTGTTGTTTATTTGACGTTTTCTGTTGTTGTTGATGTTGTTGTTGTTGTTTATTTGACGTTGTTGTTGTTTATTAGACGTTGTTGTTGTTGTTGTTTATTTGACGTTGTTGTTGTTGTTGTTGTTATTGTTGTTGTTTGTTTGATGTTGTTGTTGTTGTTGTTTATTTGATGTTGTTGTTGTTGTTTATTTCACATTGTTGTTGTTGTTGACGTTGTTGTTGTTGTTTATTTTACATTGTTGTTGTTGTTGACGTTGTTGGTGTTGTTGTTTATTTGTCGTTGTTGTTGTTGACATTGTTGTTGTTGTTGTTTATTTGACGTTGTTGTTATTGTTGTTTATTTGACGTAGTTGTTGTTGTTGACGTTGTTGTTGTTGTTGATGTTGTTGATGTTTATTTGACGTTGTTGTTGTTGTTGTTGTTTATTTGACGTTGTTGTTGTTGTTATTGTTGTTGTTTATTTGACGTTGTTGTTGTTGTTTATTTGATGTTGTTGTTGTTGTTTATTTGACATTGTTGTTGTTGTTGACGTTGTTGTTGTTGTTTATTTGACATTGTTGTTGTTGTTGACGTTGTTGGTGTTGTTGTTTATTTGACGTATTTGTTTACATTGTTGTTGTTGTTGTTGTTGTTTATTTGACGTTGTTGTTACTGTTGTTTATTTGACGTAGTTGTTGTTGTTGACGTTGTTGTTGTTGTTGATGTTGTTGATGTTTATTTGACGTTGTTGTTGTTGTTGTTTATTTGACGCTGTTGTTGTTATTATTTGTTGTTGTTTATTTGACGTTGTTGTTGTTGTTGTTTATTTGATGTTGTTGTTGTTTATTTGACATTGTTGTTGTTGTTGACGTTGTTGTTGTTGTTTATTTGACATTGTTGTTGTTGTTGTTGACGTTGTTGGTGTTGTTGTTTATTTGACGTTGTTGTTGTTGACATTGTTGTTGTTGTTGTTTATTTGACGTTGTTGTTATTGTCTATTTGACGTTGTTGTTGTTGTTTATTTGACGTTGTTGTTGTTGTTGTTATTGTTGTTGTTTATTTGACGTTGTTGTTGTTGTTGTTTATTTGATGTTGTTGTTGTTTATTTGACGTTGGTGTTGTTGTTGTTTATTTGACGTTGTTATTATTATTTATTTGACGTTGTTGTTGTTATTATTTATTTGACGTTGTTGTTGTTATTGTTTATTTGACGTTGTTGTTGTTGTTGTTTATTTGACGTAGTTGTTGTTGTTGACGTTGTTGTTGTTGTTGTTTATTTGACGTTTTTGTTGTTGATGATGTTGTTGTTGTTTATTTGACGTTGTTGTTGTTGTTGTTGTTTATTTGACGTTGTTGTTATTGTTTATTTGACGTTGTTTTTGTTGTTTATTTGACGTTGTTGTTGTTGTTTATTTGACGTTGTTGTTGTTGTTGTTACTTATTTGACCTTGTTGTTATTGTTGTTGTTTATTTGACGTTGTTGTTGTTGTTGTTTATTTTACGTTATTGTTGTTGTTGTTTATTTGACGTTGTTATTATTGTTTATTTGATGTTGTTTTTGTTATTTATTTGACGTTGTTATTATTGTTTATTTGATGTTGTTGTTTATTTGACGTTGTTGTTGTTGTTGTTGTTGTTGTTTATTTGACGTTGTTGTTGTTGTTTATTTGACGTTGTTGTTGTTGTTGATGTTGTTATTGTTGTTGAAGTTGTTGTTGTTGATGTTGTTGATGTTTAATTGACGTTGTTGTTGTTGTTGTTTATTTGACGTTGTTGTTGTTGTTATTGTTGTTGTTTATTTGACGTTGTTGTTATTGTTGTTGTTTATTTGATGTTGTTGTTGTTGTTTATTTGACATTGTTGTTGTTGTTGACGTTGTTCTTGTTGTTTATTTGACATTGTTGTTGTTGTTGTTGACGTTGTTGGTGTTGTTGTTTATTTGACGTTGTTGTTGTTGACATTGTTGTTGTTGTTGTTGTTTTTTTGACGTTGTTGTTGTTGTTTACATTGTTATTGTTGACATTGTTGTTGTTGTTGTTGTTGTTTATTTGACGTTGTTGTTGCTGTTGTTTATTTGACGTTGTTGTTGATGTTGTTTATTTGACGTTGTTGTTGTTGTTGTTTATTTGACGTTGTCGTTGTTGTTGACATTGTTGTTGTTGTTGTTTATTTGACATAGTTGTTGTTGTTGACGTTGTTGTTGTTGTTGTTGTTTATTTGATGTTTTTATTGTTGGTGATGTTGTTGTTGTTGTTGTTTATTTGACGTAGTTGTTGTTGTTGACGTTGATGTTGTTGTTGTTTATTTGACGTTTTTGTTATTGTTGATGTTGTTGTTGTTTTTTATTTGACGTTGTTGTTATTGTTTATTTGACATTGTTTTTGTTGTTTATTTGACGTTGTTGTTGTTGTTATTGTTGTTGTTTATTTGACGTTGTTGTTGTTGTTTATTTGATGTTCATGTTGTTGTTGTTGTTGTTTATTTGACATTGGTGTTGTCGTTGTTTATTTGACGTTGTTGTTGTTGTTATTTATTTGACGTTGTTGTTGTTGTTATTGTTTATTTGACGTTGTTGTTGTTATTGTTATTTATTTGACGTTGTTATTATTGTTTATTTGACGTTGTTTTTGTTATTTGACGTTGTTGTTGTTGTTGTTGTTGTATTTGTTATTGTTGTTATTGCTTATTTGACGTTGTTGTTATTGTTGTTGTTTATTTGACGTTGTTGTTATTGTTGTTTATTTGACGTTGTTGTTGTTGTTGTTTATTTGACGTTGTTGTTGTTGTTGTTGTTTATTTGACGTTGTTGTTGTTGTTGTTGACATTGTTGTTGTTGACATTGTTGTTGTTGTTGTTTATTTGACGTTGTTGTTGCTGTTGTTTATTTGACGTTGTTGTTGTTGTTGTTTATTTGACGTTGTTGTTGTTGTTGTTGTTGTTGTTTATTTGACGTTGTCGTTGTTGTTGACATTTTAGTTGTTGACATTGTTGTTGTTGTTTGATTATTTGACGTAGTTGTTGTTGTTGACGTTGTTGTTTATTTGACGTTTTCTGTTGTTGTTGATGTTGTTGTTGTTGTTTATTTGACGTTGTTGTTGTTTATTAGACGTTGTTGTTGTTGTTGTTTATTTGACGTTGTTGTTGTTGTTGTTATTGTTGTTGTTTGTTTGATGTTGTTGTTGTTGTTGTTGTTTATTTGATGTTGTTGTTGTTGTTTATTTCACATTGTTGTTGTTGTTGACGTTGTTGTTGTTGTTTATTTTACATTGTTGTTGTTGTTGACGTTGTTGGTGTTGTTGTTTATTTGTCGTTGTTGTTGTTGACATTGTTGTTGTTGTTGTTTATTTGACGTTGTTGTTATTGTTGTTTATTTGACGTAGTTGTTGTTGTTGACGTTGTTGTTGTTGTTGATGTTGTTGATGTTTATTTGACGTTGTTGTTGTTGTTGTTGTTGTTTATTTGACGTTGTTGTTGTTGTTATTGTTGTTGTTTATTTGACGTTGTTGTTGTTGTTTATTTGATGTTGTTGTTGTTGTTTATTTGACATTGTTGTTGTTGTTGACGTTGTTGTTGTTGTTTATTTGACATTGTTGTTGTTGTTGACGTTGTTGGTGTTGTTGTTTATTTGACGTATTTGTTTACATTGTTGTTGTTGTTGTTGTTTATTTGACGTTGTTGTTACTGTTGTTTATTTGACGTAGTTGTTGTTGTTGACGTTGTTGTTGTTGTTGATGTTGTTGATGTTTATTTTACGTTGTTGTTGTTGTTGTTTATTTGACGCTGTTGTTGTTGTTATTTGTTGTTGTTTATTTGACGTTGTTGTTGTTGTTGTTTATTTGATGTTGTTGTTGTTTATTTGACATTGTTGTTGTTGTTGACGTTGTTGTTGTTGTTTATTTGACATTGTTGTTGTTGTTGTTGACGTTGTTGGTGTTGTTGTTTATTTGACGTTGTTGTTGTTGACATTGTTGTTGTTGTTGTTTATTTGACGTTGTTGTTATTGTTGTTTATTTGGCGTAGTTGTTGTTGTTGACGTTGTTGTTGTTGTTGTTGTTGTTGTGGTTGTTTATTTGACGTTTTTGTTGTTGTTGTTGTTGTTTATTTGACGTTGTTGTTATTGTCTATTTGACGTTGTTGTTGTTGTTTATTTGACGTTGTTGTTGTTGTTGTTATTGTTGTTGTTTATTTGACGTTGTTGTTGTTGTTGTTTATTTGATGTTGTTGTTGTTTATTTGACGTTGGTGTTGTTGTTGTTTATTTGACGTTGTTATTATTATTTATTTGACGTTGTTGTTGTTATTATTTATTTGACGTTGTTGTTGTTATTGTTTATTTGACGTTGTTGTTGTTGTTTATTTGACGTAGTTGTTGTTGTTGACGTTGTTGTTGTTGTTGTTTATTTGACGTTTTTGTTGTTGATGATGTTGTTGTTGTTTATTTGACGTTGTTGTTGTTGTTGTTGTTTATTTGACGTTGTTGTTATTGTTTATTTGACGTTGTTTTTGTTGTTTATTTGACGTTGTTGTTGTTGTTTATTTGACGTTGTTGTTGTTGTTGTTACTTATTTGACCTTGTTGTTATTGTTGTTGTTTATTTGACGTTGTTGTTGTTGTTGTTTATTTTACGTTATTGTTGTTGTTGTTTATTTGACGTTGTTATTATTGTTTATTTGATGTTGTTTTTGTTATTTATTTGACGTTGTTATTATTGTTTATTTGATGTTGTTGTTTATTTGACGTTGTTGTTGTTGTTGTTGTTTATTTGACGTTGTTGTTGTTGTTTATTTGACGTTGTTGTTGTTGTTGATGTTGTTATTGTTGTTGAAGTTGTTGTTGTTGATGTTGTTGATGTTTAATTGACGTTGTTGTTGTTGTTGTTTATTTGACGTTGTTGTTGTTGTTATTGTTGTTGTTTATTTGACGTTGTTGTTATTGTTGTTGTTTATTTGATGTTGTTGTTGTTGTTTATTTGACATTGTTGTTGTTGTTGACGTTGTTCTTGTTGTTTATTTGACATTGTTGTTGTTGTTGTTGACGTTGTTGGTGTTGTTGTTTATTTGACGTTGTTGTTGTTGACATTGTTGTTGTTGTTGTTTATTTGACGTTGTTGTTATTGTTGTTGTTGTTTATTTGACGTTGTTGTTGTTGTTGTTGACATTGTTGTTGTTGTTGTTTATTTGACGTTGTTGTTGCTGTTGTTTATTTGACGTTGTTGTTGTTGTTTATTTGACGTTGTTGTTGTTGTTGTTTATTTGACGTTGTCGTTGTTGTTGACATTGTTGTTGTTGACATTGTTGTTGTTGTTGTTTATTTGACGTAGTTGTTGTTGTTGACCTTGTTGTTGTTGTTGTTGTTTATTTGACGTTTTTGTTGTTGTTGTTGTTCTTGTTGTTGTTTATTTGACGTTGTTGTTGTTGTTTATTTGACGTTGTTGTTGTTGTTGTTTATTTGATGTTGTTGTTGTTGTTATTGTTGTTGTTTATTTGACGTTGTTGTTGTTGTTTATTTGATGTTGTTGTTGTTTATTTGACATTGTTGTTGTTGTTGACGTTTTTGTTGTTGTTTATTTGACATTGTTGTTGTTGTTGTTGACGTTGTTGGTGTTGTTGTTTATTTGACGTTGTTGTTGTTGACATTGTTGTTGTTGTTATTTATTTGATGTTGTTGTTATTGTTGTTTATATGACGTAGTTGTTGGTTTTGACGTTGTTGTTGTTGTTTATTTGACGTTTTTGTTGTTGTTGTTGTTGTTTATTTGACGTTGTTGTTATTGTCTATTTGACGTTGTTGTTGTTGTTTATTTGACGTTGTTGTTGTTGTTGTTTTATTTGACGTTGTTGTTGTTGTTGTTTATTTGACTTTGTTGTTGTTGTTATTGTTGTTGTTGTTGTTTATTTGACGTTGTTGTTGTTGTTGTTGTTTATTTGACGTTGTTGTTGTTGTTGACGTTGTTATTGTTGTTGACGTTGTTGTTGTTGTTGATGTTGTTGATGTTTATTTGACGTTGTTGTTGTTGTTGTTTATTTGACGTTGTTGTTGTTGTTGTTATTGTTGTTATTTATTTGACGTTGTTGTTGTTGTTGTTTATTTGATGTTGTTGTTGTTGTTTATTTGACATTGTTGTTGTTGTTGACGTTGTTCTTGTTGTTTATTTGACATTGTTGTTGTTGTTGTTGACGTTGTTGGTGTTGTTGTTTATTTGACGTTGTTGTTGTTGACATTGTTGTTGTTGTTATTTATTTGACGTTTTTGTTATTGTTGTTTATTTGACGTAGTTGTTGTTGTTGACGTTGTTGTTGTTGTTGTGGTTGTTTATTTGACGTTTTTGTTGTTGTTGTTGTTTATTTGACGTTGTTGTTATTGTCTATTTGACGTTGTTGTTGTTGTTTATATGATGTTGTTGTTGTTGTTATTGTTGTTGTTTATTTGACGTTGTTGTTGTTGTTTATTTGATGTTGTTGTTGTTGTTTATTTGACATTGGTGTTGTTGTTGTTTATTTGACGTTGTTATTATTATTTATTTGACGTTGTTGTTGTTATTATTTATTTGACGTTGTTGTTGTTGTTGTTTATTTGACGTTGTTGTTGTTGTTTATTTGACGTAGTTGTTGTTGTTGACGTTGTTGTTGTTGTTGTTGTTTATTTGACGTTTTTGTTGTTGTTGTTGTTGTTTATTTGACGTTGTTGTTATTGTTTATTTGACGTTGTTTTTGTTGTTTATTTGACGTTGTTGTTGTTGTTATTGTTGTTGTTTATTTGACGTTGATGTTGTTGTTGTTTATTTGATGTTGTTGTTGTTGTTGTTGTTTATTTGACATTGGTGTTGTTGTTGTTTATTTGACGTTGTTGTTGTTGTTATTTATTTGACGTTGTTGTTGTTGTTGTTATTGTTTATTTGACGTTGGTGTTGTTGTTGTTTATTTGACGTTGTTATTATTGTTTATTTGACGTTGTTTTTGTTATTTGACGTTGTTGTTGTTGTTGTATTCGTTGTTGTTGTTGTTGTTTATTTGACGTTGTTGTTGTTGTTGTTTATTTGACGTTGTTGTTGTTGTTGTTGTTGACATTGTTGTTGTTGTTGTTGTTTATTTGACGTTGTTGTTGCTGTTGTTTATTTGACGTTGTTGTTGTTGTTTATTTGACGTTGTTGTTGTTGTTGTTGTTTATTTGACGTTGTTGTTGTTGACATTGTTGTTGTTGTTGTTGTTGTTTATTTGATGTTGTTGTTATTGTTGTTTATTTGACGTAGTTGTTGGTTTTGACGTTGTTGTTGTTGTTGTTGTTGTTTATTTGACGTTTTTGTTGTTGTTGTTGTTGTTGTTGTTTATTTGACGTTGTTGTTATTGTCTATTTGACGTTGTTGTTGTTGTTGTTTATTTGACGTTGTTGTTGTTGTTGTTTATTTGACGTTGTTGTTGTTGTTTATTTGACGTTATTGTTGTTGTTGTTGTTGTTTATTTGACGTCGTTGTTGTTGTTTATTTGACGTTGTTGTTGTTGTTGACGTTGTTATTGTTGTTGACGTTGTTGTTGTTGTTTATTTGACGTTGTTGTTGTTGACGTTGTTGTTGTTGTTGTTATTTATTTGACGTTGTTGTTGTTGTTGTTGTTGTTTATTTGACGTTGTTGTTGTTGTTTATTTGACGTTGTTGTTGTTTATTTGACATTGTTGTTGTTGTTGTTATTGTTTATTTGACGTTGTTGTTGTTGTTTATTTGACGTTGTTGTTGTTGTTGTTGACGTTGTTGTTGTTGTTGTTTATTTGACGTTGTTGTTGTTGACGTTGTTGTTGTTGTTGTTGTTGTTGTTGTTTATTTGACGTTGTTGTTGTTGTTGTTGTTGTTTATTTGACGTTGTTGTTGTTGTTTATTTGATGTTGTTGTTGTTGTTGTTATTGTTGTTGTTTATTTGACATTGTTGTTGTTCTTTATTTGATGTTGTTGTTGTTGTTGTTTATTTGACATTGTTGTTGTTGTTGACGTTGTTGTTGTTGTTGTTTATTTGTTATTGATGTTGTTGTTGTTGTTGTTGTTGACGTTGTTGGTGTTGTTGTTTATTTGACGTTGTTGTTGTTGTTGTTGTTTATTTGACGTTGTTTTAGTCGTTGTTGTTTATTTGATGTTGTTGTTGTTGTTATTTATTTGACATTGTTGTTATTGTTGTTGACGTTGTTGTTGTTGTTTATTTGACATTGTTGTTGTTGTTGTAGTTGATGCTGTTGGTGTTGTTGTTTATTTGACGTTGTTGTTGTTGTTGTTGTTTATTTGACGTTGTTTTAGTTGTTGTTGTTTATTTGACATTGTTGTTGTTTTTTAATTGACGTTATTGTTGACATTGTTGTTGTTGTTGTTGATTATTTGACGTTGTTGTTGTTGTTTATTTGACGTAGTTGTTGTTGTTAACATTGTTGTTGTTGTTGTTATTGTTTATTTGACGTTTTTGTTGTTATTGATGTTGTTGTTGTTTATTTGACGTTGTTGTTATTGTTTATTATTTGACGTAGTTGTTGTTGTTGACGTTGTTGTTGTTGTTGATGTTGTTGATGTTTATTTGACGTTGTTGTTGTTGTTGTTGTTTATTTGACGTTGTTGTTGTTGTTGTTATTGTTGTTGTTTATTTGACGTTGTTGTTGTTGTTTATTTGATGTTGTTGTTGTTGTTTATTTGACATTGTTGTTGTTGTTGACGTTGTTGTTGTTGTTTATTTGACATTGTTGTTGTTGTTGACGTTGTTGGTGTTGTTGTTTATTTGACGTAGTTGTTGTTGACATTGTTGTTGTTGTTGTTGTTGTTGTTTATTTGACGTTGTTGTTATTGTTGTTTATTTGACGTAGTTGTTGTTGTTGACGTTGTTGTTGTTGTTGATGTTGTTGATGTTTATTTGACGTTGTTGTTGTTGTTGTTGTTTATTTAACGCTGTTGTTGTTGTTATTGTGTTTGTTTATTTGACGTTGTTGTTGTTGTTGTTTATTTGATGTTGTTGTTGTTTATTTGACATTGTTGTTGTTGTTGACGTTGTTGTTGTTGTTTATTTGACATTGTTGTTGTGGTTGTTGACGTTGTTGGTGTTGTTGTTTATTTGACGTTGTTGTTGTTGACATTGTTGTTGTTGTTGTTTATTTGACGTTGTTGTAATTGTTGTTTATTTGACGTAGTTGTTGTTGTTGACGTTGTTGTTGTTGTTGTTGTTGTGGTTGTTTATTTGACGTTTTTGTTGTTGTTGTTGTTGTTGTTTATTTGACGTTGTTGTTATTGTCTATTTGACGTTGTTGTTGTTGTTTATTTGACGTTGTTGTTGTTATTGTTGTTGTTTATTTGACGTTGTTGTTGTTGTTTATTTGATGTTGTTGTTGTTTATTTGACGTTGGTGTTGTTGTTGTTTATTTGACGTTGTTATTATTATTTATTTGACGTTGTTGTTGTTATTATTTATTTGACGTTGTTGTTGTTATTGTTTATTTGACGTTGTTGTTGTTGTTTATTTGACGTAGTTGTTGTTGTTGACGTTGTTGTTGTTGTTGTTTATTTGACGTTTTTGTTGTTGATGATGTTGTTGTTGTTTATTTGACGTTGTTGTTGTTGTTGTTGTTTATTTGACGTTGTTGTTATTGTTTATTTGAAGTTGTTTTTGTTGATTATTTGACGTTGTTGTTGTTATTGTTGTTGTTTATTTGACGTTGTTGTTGTTGTTACTTATTTGACGTTGTTGTTATTGTTGTTGTTTATTTGACGTTGTTGTTGTTGTTGTTTATTTGGCGTTGTTGTTGTTGTTGTTTATTTGACGTTGTTATTATTGTTTATTTGATGTTGTTTTTGTTATTTGACGTTGTTGTTGTTGTATTTGTTGTTGTTGTTGTTGCTTATTTGACGTTGTTGTTATTGTTGTTGTTTATTTGACGTTGTTGTTGTTGTTGTATTTGTTGTTGTTGTTGTTGTTGCTTATTTGACGTTGTTGTTATTGTTGTTGTTTATTTGACGTTGTTGTTGTTGTTTATTTGATGTTGTTGTTGTTGTTGTTGTTGTTTATTTGACGTTGTTGTTGTTGTTGTTGTTGTTTTTTTGACGTTGTTGTTGTTGTTTACATTGTTATTGTTGACATTGTTGTTGTTGTTGTTGTTTATTTGACGTTGTTGTTGCTGTTGTTTATTTGACGTTGTTGTTGATATTGTTTATTTGACGTTGTTGTTGTTGTTTATTTGACGTTGTCGTTGTTGTTGACATTGTTGTTGTTGTTGTTTATTTGACGTAGTTGTTGTTGTTGACGTTGTTGTTGTTGTTGTTTATTTGATGTTTTTATTGTTGGTGATGTTGTTGTTGTTGTTGTTGTTTATTTGACGTAGTTGTTGTTGTTGACGTTGATGTTGTTGTTGTTTATTTGACGTTTTTGTTATTGTTGATGTTGTTGTTGTTTTTTATTTGACGTTGTTGTTATTGTTTATTTGACATTGTTTTTGTTGTTTATTTGATGTTGTTGTTGTTGTTATTGTTGTTGTTTATTTGACGTTGTTGTTGTTGTTTATTTGATGTTCATGTTGTTGTTGTTGTTGTTGTTTATTTGACATTGGTGTTGTCGTTGTTTATTTGACGTTGTTGTTGTTGTTATTTATTTGACGTTGTTGTTGTTGTTATTGTTTATTTGACGTTGTTGTTGTTGTTGTTGTTTATTTGACGTTGTTATCATTGTTTATTTGACGTTGTTTTTGTTATTTGACGTTGTTGTTGTTGTTGTTGTTGTATTTGTTATTGTTGTTATTGCTTATTTGACGTTGTTGTTATTGTTGTTGTTTATTTGACGTTGTTGTTATTGTTCTTTATTTGACGGTTTTGTTGTTGTTGTTTATTTGACGTTGTTGTTGTTGTTGTTTATTTGACGTTGTTGTTGTTGTTGTTGACATTGTTGTTGTTGACATTGTTGTTGTTGTTGTTTATTTGACGTTGTTGTTGCTGTTGTTTATTTGACGTTGTTGTTGTTGTTGTTTATTTGACGTTGTTGTTGTTGTTGTTGTTGTTTATTTGACGTTGTCGTTGTTGTTGACATTTTAGTTGTTGACATTGTTGTTGTTGTTGTTTATTT
The DNA here is from genome assembly GCA_948472305.1 of Vicia faba. Taxonomy (NCBI): domain Eukaryota; kingdom Viridiplantae; phylum Streptophyta; class Magnoliopsida; order Fabales; family Fabaceae; genus Vicia; species Vicia faba. The sequence continues at coordinate 316,378,740 of OX451737.1, forward strand.
GACGTAGTTGTTGTTGTTGACGTTGTTGTTTATTTGACGTTTTCTGTTGTTGTTGATGTTGTTGTTGTTGTTTATTTGACGTTGTTGTTGTTTATTAGACGTTGTTGTTGTTGTTGTTTATTTGACGTTGTTGTTGTTGTTGTTGTTATTGTTGTTGTTTGTTTGATGTTGTTGTTGTTGTTGTTGTTTATTTGATGTTGTTGTTGTTGTTTATTTCACATTGTTGTTGTTGTTGACGTTGTTGTTGTTGTTTATTTTACATTGTTGTTGTTGTTGACGTTGTTGGTGTTGTTGTTTATTTGTCGTTGTTGTTGTTGACATTGTTGTTGTTGTTGTTTATTTGACGTTGTTGTTATTGTTGTTTATTTGACGTAGTTGTTGTTGTTGACGTTGTTGTTGTTGTTGATGTTGTTGATGTTTATTTGACGTTGTTGTTGTTGTTGTTGTTGTTTATTTGACGTTGTTGTTGTTGTTGTTGTTTATTTGACGTTGTTGTTGTTGTTGTTTATTTGACGTTGTTGTTGTTGTTGTTTATTTGACGTTGTTGTTGTTGTTGACATTGTTGTTGTTGACATTGTTGTTGTTGTTGTTTATTTGACGTTGTTGTTGCTGTTGTTTATTTGACGTTGTTGTTGTTGTTGTTTATTTGACGTTGTTGTTGTTGTTGTTGTTGTTGTTTATTTGACGTTGTCGTTGTTGTTGACATTTTAGTTGTTGACATTGTTGTTGTTGTTGTTTATTTGACGTAGTTGTTGTTGTTGACGTTGTTGTTTATTTGACGTTTTCTGTTGTTGTTGATGTTGTTGTTGTTGTTTATTTGACGTTGTTGTTGTTTATTAGACGTTGTTGTTGTTGTTGTTTATTTGACGTTGTTGTTGTTGTTATTGTTGTTGTTTGTTTGATGTTGTTGTTGTTGTTGTTGTTTATTTGATGTTGTTGTTGTTGTTTATTTCACATTGTTGTTGTTGTTGACGTTGTTGTTGTTGTTTATTTTACATTGTTGTTGTTGTTGACGTTGTTGGTGTTGTTGTTTATTTGTCGTTGTTGTTGTTGACATTGTTGTTGTTGTTGTTTATTTGACGTTGTTGTTATTGTTGTTTATTTGACGTAGTTGTTGTTGTTGACGTTGTTGTTGTTGTTGATGTTGTTGATGTTTATTTGACGTTGTTGTTGTTGTTGTTGTTGTTGTTTATTTGACGTTGTTGTTGTTGTTATTGTTGTTGTTTATTTGACGTTGTTGTTGTTGTTTATTTGATGTTGTTGTTGTTGTTTATTTGACATTGTTGTTGTTGTTGACGTTGTTGTTATTGTTTATTTGACATTGTTGTTGTTGTTGACGTTGTTGGTGTTGTTGTTTATTTGACGTAGTTGTTGTTGACATTGTTGTTGTTGTTGTTGTTGTTTATTTGACGTTGTTGTTACTGTTGTTTATTTGACGTAGTTGTTGTTGTTGACGTTGTTGTTGTTGTTGATGTTGTTGATGTTTATTTGACGTTGTTGTTGTTGTTGTTTATTTGACGTTGTTGTTGTTGTTATTTGTTGTTGTTTATTTGACGTTGTTGTTGTTGTTTATTTGATGTTGTTGTTGTTTATTTGACATTGTTGTTGTTGTTGACGTTGTTGTTGTTGTTTATTTGACATTGTTGTTGTTGTTGTTGACGTTGTTGGTGTTGTTGTTTATTTGACGTTGTTGTTGTTGACATTGTTGTTGTTGTTGTTTATTTGACGTTGTTGTTATTGTTGTTTATTTGACGTAGTTGTTGTTGTTGACGTTATTGTTGTTGTTGTTGTTGTTGTTGTGGTTGTTTATTTGACGTTTTTGTTGTTGTTGTTGTTGTTTATTTGACGTTGTTGTTATTGTCTATTTGACGTTGTTGTTGTTGTTTATTTGACGTTGTTGTTGTTGTTGTTATTGTTGTTGTTTATTTGACGTTGTTGTTGTTGTTGTTTATTTGATGTTGTTGTTGTTTATTTGACGTTGGTGTTGTTGTTGTTTATTTGACGTTGTTATTATTATTTATTTGACGTTGTTGTTGTTATTATTTATTTGACGTTGTTGTTGTTATTGTTTATTTGACGTTGTTGTTGTTGTTGTTTATTTGACGTAGTTGTTGTTGTTGACGTTGTTGTTGTTGTTGTTGTTTATTTGACGTTTTTGTTGTTGATGATGTTGTTGTTGTTTATTTGACGTTGTTGTTGTTGTTGTTGTTTATTTGACGTTGTTGTTATTGTTTATTTGACGTTGTTTTTGTTGTTTATTTGACGTTGTTGTTGTTGTTTATTTGACGTTGTTGTTGTTGTTGTTACTTATTTGACCTTGTTGTTATGGTTGTTGTTTATTTGACGTTGTTGTTGTTGTTGTTTATTTTATGTTATTGTTGTTGTTGTTTATTTGACGTTGTTATTATTGTTTATTTGATGTTGTTTTTGTTATTTATTTGACGTTGTTATTATTGTTTATTTGATGTTGTTGTTTATTTGACGTTGTTGTTGTTGTTGTTGTTGTTTATTTGACGTTGTTGTTGTTGTTTATTTGACGTTGTTGTTGTTGTTGATGTTGTTATTGTTGTTGAAGTTGTTGTTGTTGATGTTGTTGATGTTTAATTGACGTTGTTGTTGTTGTTGTTTATTTGACGTTGTTGTTGTTGTTATTGTTGTTGTTTATTTGACGTTGTTGTTATTGTTGTTGTTTATTTGATGTTGTTGTTGTTGTTTATTTGACATTGTTGTTGTTGTTGACGTTGTTCTTGTTGTTTATTTGACATTGTTGTTGTTGTTGTTGACGTTGTTGGTGTTGTTGTTTATTTGACGTTGTTGTTGTTGACATTGTTGTTGTTGTTGTTTATTTGACGTTGTTGTTATTGTTGTTGTTGTTTATTTGACGTTGTTGTTGTTGTTGTTGACATTGTTGTTGTTGTTGTTTATTTGACGTTGTTGTTGCTGTTGTTTATTTGACGTTGTTGTTGTTGTTTATTTGACGTTGTTGTTGTTGTTGTTTATTTGACGTTGTCGTTGTTGTTGACATTGTTGTTGTTGACATTGTTGTTGTTGTTGTTTATTTGACGTAGTTGTTGTTGTTGACCTTGTTGTTGTTGTTGTTGTTTATTTGACGTTTTTGTTGTTGTTGTTGTTCTTGTTGTTGTTTATTTGACGTTGTTGTTGTTGTTTATTTGACGTTGTTGTTGTTGTTGTTGTTTATTTGATGTTGTTGTTGTTGTTATTGTTGTTGTTTATTTGACGTTGTTGTTGTTGTTTATTTGATGTTGTTGTTGTTTATTTGACATTGTTGTTGTTGTTGACGTTTTTGTTGTTGTTTATTTGACATTGTTGTTGTTGTTGTTGTTGACGTTGTTGGTGTTGTTGTTTATTTGACGTTGTTGTTGTTGACATTGTTGTTGTTGTTGTTTATTTGATGTTGTTGTTATTGTTGTTTATATGACGTAGTTGTTGGTTTTGACGTTGTTGTTGTTGTTTATTTGACGTTTTTGTTGTTGTTGTTGTTGTTTATTTGACGTTGTTGTTATTGTCTATTTGACGTTGTTGTTGTTGTTTATTTGACGTTGTTGTTGTTGTTGTTTTATTTGACGTTGTTGTTGTTGTTGTTTATTTGACTTTGTTGTTGTTGTTATTGTTGTTGTTGTTGTTTATTTGACGTTGTTGTTGTTGTTGTTGTTTATTTGACGTTGTTGTTGTTGTTGACGTTGTTATTGTTGTTGACGTTGTTGTTGTTGTTGTTGATGTTGTTGATGTTTATTTGACGTTGTTGTTGTTGTTGTTTATTTGACGTTGTTGTTGTTGTTGTTATTGTTGTTATTTATTTGACGTTGTTGTTGTTGTTGTTTATTTGATGTTGTTGTTGTTGTTTATTTGACATTGTTGTTGTTGTTGACGTTGTTCTTGTTGTTTATTTGACATTGTTGTTGTTGTTGTTGACGTTGTTGGTGTTGTTGTTTATTTGACGTTGTTGTTGTTGACATTGTTGTTGTTGTTGTTTATTTGACGTTTTTGTTATTGTTGTTTATTTGACGTAGTTGTTGTTGTTGACGTTGTTGTTGTTGTTGTGGTTGTTTATTTGACGTTTTTGTTGTTGTTGTTGTTGTTTATTTGACGTTGTTGTTATTGTCTATTTGACGTTGTTGTTGTTGTTTATTTGATGTTGTTGTTGTTGTTATTGTTGTTGTTTATTTGACGTTGTTGTTGTTGTTGTTTATTTGATGTTGTTGTTGTTGTTTATTTGACATTGGTGTTGTTGTTGTTTATTTGACGTTGTTATTATTATTTATTTGACGTTGTTGTTGTTATTATTTATTTGACGTTGTTGTTGTTGTTGTTTATTTGACGTTGTTGTTGTTGTTTATTTGACGTAGTTGTTGTTGTTGACGTTGTTGTTGTTGTTGTTGTTGTTGTTTATTTGACGTTTTTGTTGTTGTTGTTGTTGTTTATTTGACGTTGTTGTTATTGTTTATTTGACGTTGTTTTTGTTGTTTATTTGACGTTGTTGTTATTGTTATTGTTGTTGTTTATTTGACGTTGATGTTGTTGTTGTTTATTTGATGTTGTTGTTGTTGTTGTTTATTTGACATTGGTGTTGTTGTTGTTTATTTGACGTTGTTGTTGTTGTTATTTATTTGACGTTGTTGTTGTTGTTGTTATTGTTTATTTGACGTTGGTGTTGTTGTTGTTTATTTGACGTTGTTATTATTGTTTATTTGACGTTGTTTTTGTTATTTGACGTTGTTGTTGTTGTTGTTGTATTCGTTGTTGTTGTTGTTGTTGTTTATTTGACGTTGTTGTTGTTGTTTATTTGACGTTGTTGTTGTTGTTGTTGTTGTTGACATTGTTGTTGTTGTTGTTGTTTATTTGACGTTGTTGTTGCTGTTGTTTATTTGACGTTGTTGTTGTTGTTTATTTGACGTTGTTGTTGTTGTTGTTTATTTGACGTTGTTGTTGTTGACATTGTTGTTGTTGTTGTTTATTTGATGTTGTTGTTATTGTTGTTTATTTGACGTAGTTGTTGGTTTTGACGTTGTTGTTGTTGTTGTTGTTGTTGTTTATTTGACGTTTTTGTTGTTGTTGTTGTTGTTGTTTATTTGACGTTGTTGTTATTGTCTATTTGACGTTGTTGTTGTTGTTGTTTATTTGACGTTGTTGTTGTTGTTGTTTATTTGACGTTGTTGTTGTTGTTTATTTGACGTTATTGTTGTTGTTATTGTTGTTTATTTGACGTCGTTGTTGTTGTTTATTTGACGTTGTTGTTGTTGTTGACGTTGTTATTGTTGTTGACGTTGTTGTTGTTGTTTATTTGACGTTGTTGTTGTTGACGTTGTTGTTGTTGTTGTTATTTATTTGACGTTGTTGTTGTTGTTGTTGTTGTTGTTTATTTGACGTTGTTGTCGTTGTTTATTTGACGTTGTTGTTGTTTATTTGACATTGTTGTTGTTGTTGTTATTGTTTATTTGACGTTGTTGTTGTTGTTGTTTATTTGACGTTGTTGTTGTTGTTGTTGACGTTGTTGTTGTTGTTGTTTATTTGACGTTGTTGACGTTGTTGTTGTTGTTGTTGTTGTTGTTGTTTATTTGACGTTGTTGTTGTTGTTGTTTATTTGACGTTGTTGTTGTTGTTTATTTGATGTTGTTGTTGTTGTTGTTATTGTTGTTGTTTATTTGACATTGTTGTTGTTCTTTATTTGATGTTGTTGTTGTTGTTGTTTATTTGACATTGTTGTTGTTGTTGACGTTGTTGTTGTTGTTGTTTATTTGTTATTGATGTTGTTGTTGTTGTTGTTGTTGACGTTGTTGGTGTTGTTGTTTATTTGACGTTGTTGTTGTTGTTGTTTATTTGACGTTGTTTTAGTCGTTGTTGTTTATTTGATGTTGTTGTTGTTGTTGTTGTTTATTTGACATTGTTGTTATTGTTGTTGACGTTGTTGTTGTTGTTGTTTATTTGACATTGTTGTTGTTGTTGTTGTAGTTGATGCTGTTGGTGTTGTTGTTTATTTGACGTTGTTGTTATTGTTGTTGTTTATTTGACGTTGTTTTAGTTGTTGTTGTTTATTTGACATTGTTGTTGTTTTTTAATTGACGTTATTGTTGACATTGTTGTTGTTGTTGTTGATTATTTGACGTTGTTGTTGTTGTTTATTTGACGTAGTTGTTGTTGTTGTTAACATTGTTGTTGTTGTTGTTATTGTTTATTTGACGTTTTTGTTGTTGTTGATGTTGTTGTTGTTGTTTATTTGACGTTGTTGTTATTGTTTATTTGACGTTGTTTTTGTTGTTTATTTGACGTTGTTGTTGTTGTTATTGTTGTTGTTTATTTGACGTTGTTGTTGTTGTTTATTTGATGTTGTTGTTGTTTATTTGACGTTGGTGTTGTTGTTGTTTATTTGACGTTGTTGTTGTTGTTGTTTATTTGACGTTGTTGTTGTTGTTACTTATTTGACGTTGTTGTTATTGTTGTTGTTTATTTGATGTTGTTGTTGTTGTTTATTTGACGTTGTTGTTGTTGTTGTTTATTTGACGTTGTTATTATTGTTTATTTGATGTTGTTTTTGTTATTTGACGTTGTTGTTGTTGTTGTTGTTGTATTTGTTGTTGTTGTTGTTGCTTATTTGACGTTGTTGTTATTATTGTTGTTTATTTGACGTTGTTGTTGTTGTTGTTTATTTGACGTTGTTGTTGTTGTTTATTTGACGTTGTTGTTGTTGTTTTTTTTTTTACGTTGTTGTTGTTGTTTACATTGTTGTTGTTGACATTGTTGTTGTTGTTGTTGTTTATTTGACGTTGTTGTTGCTGTTGTTTATTTGACGTTGTTGTTGATGTTGTTTATTTGACGTTGTTGTTATTGTTGTTTATTTGACGTTGTCGTTGTTGTTGACATTGTTGTTGTTGTTGTTTATTTGACGTAGTTGTTGTTGTTGTTGACGTTGTTGTTGTTGTTGTTTATTTGATGTTTTTGTTGTTGGTGATGTTGTTGTTGTTGTTGTTTATTTGACGTTGATGTTGTTGTTTATTTGACGTTGTTGTTGTTGTTTATTTGACGTTGTTATTGTTGTTATTGTTGTTGTTTATTTGACGTTGTTGTTGTTGTTGTTTATTTGATGTTGTTGTTGTTGTTTATTTGACATTGTCGTTGTTGTTGACGTTGTTGTTGTTGTTTATTTGACATTGTTGTTGTTGTTGTTGACGTTGTTGGTGTTGTTGTTTATTTGACGTTGTTGTTGTTGACATTGTTGTTGTTGTTGTTTATTTGACGTTGTTGTTATTGTTGTTTATTTGACGTAGTTGTTGTTGTTGACGTTGTTGTTGTTGTTGTGGTTGTTTATTTGATGTTTTTGTTGTTGTTGTTGTTGTTTATTTGACGTTGTTGTTATTGTCTATTTGATGTTGTTGTTGTTGTTTATTTGACATTGTTGTTGTTTATTTGACGTTGTTGTTGTTGTTTATTTAATGTTGTTGTTGTTGTTTATTTGACGTTGGTGTTGTTGTTGTTTATTTGACGTTGTTGTTGTTGTTATTTATTTGACGTTGTTGTTGTTATTATTTATTTGACATTGTTGTTGTTGTTGTTGTTTATTTGACGTTGTTATTGTTGTTTATTTGACGTTGTTGTTGTTTATTTGACGTTGTTGTTGTTGTTTATTTGACGTTGTTGTTGTTGTTGACGTTGTTGTTGTTGTTTATTTGACGTTGTTGTTTATTTGACGTTGTTGTTGTTGTTGTTTATTTGACGTTGTTGTTTATTTGACGTTGTTGTTGTTGTTGTTTATTTTACGTTGGTTCTGTTGTTGTTTATTTGACGTTGTTATTGTTTATTTGACATTGTTGTTGTTGTTGTTGTTATTGTTTATTTGACGTTTTTGTTGTTGTTGTTGTTGTTGGTGTTGTTTATTTGACGTTGTTGTTGATGTCTATTTGACGTTGTTGTTGTTGTTTATTTGATGTTGTTGTTGTTGTTATTGTTGTTGTTTATTTGACGTTGTTGTTGTTGTTGTTTATTTGATGTTGTTGTTGTTGTTTATTTGACATTGGTGTTGTTGTTGTTTATTTGACGTTGTTATTATTATTTATTTGACGTTGTTGTTGTTATTATTTATTTGACGTTGTTGTTGTTGTTGTTTATTTGACGTTGTTGTTGTTGTTTATTTGACGTAGTTGTTGTTGTTGACGTTGTTGTTGTTGTTGTTGTTTATTTGACGTTTTTGTTGTTGTTGATGTTGTTGTTGTTGTTTATTTGACGTTGTTGTTATTGTTTATTTGACGTTGTTTTTGTTGTTTATTTGACGTTGTTGTTGTTGTTGTTGTTGTTGTTTATTTGACGTTGATGTTGTTGTTGTTTATTTGATGTTGTTGTTGTTGTTTATTTGACATTGGTGTTGTTGTTGTTTATTTGACGTTGTTGTTGTTGTTATTTATTTGACGTTGTTGTTGTTGTTGTTATTGTTTATTTGACGTTGGTGTTGTTGTTGTTTATTTGACGTTGTTATTATTGTTTATTTGACGTTGTTTTTGTTATTTGACGTTGTTGTTGTTGTTGTATTTGTTGTTGTTGTTGCTTATTTGACGTTGTTGTTATTGTTGTTGTTTATTTGACGTTGTTGTTGTTGTTGTTGTTTATTTGACGTTGTTGTTGTTGTTTATTTGACGTTGTTGTTGTTGTTGTTTATTTGACGTTGTTGTTGTTGTTGTTTATTTGACGTTGTTGTTGTTGTTGTTGACATTGTTGTTGTTGTTGTTGTTTATTTGACGTTGTTGTTGCTGTTGTTTATTTGACGTTGTTGTTGTTGTTTATTTGACATTGTTGTTGTTGTTGTTTATTTGACGTTGTCGTTGTTGTTGACATTGTTGTTGTTGACATTGTTATTGTTGTTGTTTATTTGACGTAGTTGTTGTTGTTGACGTTGTTGTTGTTGTTGTTGTTTATTTGACGTTTTTGTTGTTGTTGATGTTCTTGTTGTTGTTTATTTGACGTTGTTGTTGTTGTTTATTTGACGTTGTTGTTGTTGTTGTTGTTGTTGTTTATTTGACGTTGTTGTTGTTGTTTATTTGACGTTGTTGTTGTTGTTGTTGTTGTTGTTGTTGTTTATTTGACGTTGTTGTTGTTGTTGTTGTTATTGTTGTTTATTTAACGTTGTTGTTGTTGTTTATTTGATGTTGTTGTTGTTGTTTATTTGACATTGTTGTTGTTGTTGACGTTGTTGTTGTTGTTTATTTGACATTGTTGTTGTTGTTGTTGTTGACGTTGTTGGTGTTGTTGTTTATTTGACGTTGTTGTTGTTGACATTGTTGTTGTTGTTGTTTATTTGATGTTGTTGTTATTGTTGTTTATTTGACGTAGTTGTTGGTTTTGACGTTGTTGTTGTTGTTGTTGTTGTTTATTTGACGTTTTTGTTGTTGTTGTTGTTGTTTATTTGACGTTGTTGTTATTGTCTATTTGACGTTGTTGTTGTTGTTTATTTGACGTTGTTGGTGTTGTTGTTGTTTATTTGACGTTGTTGTTGTTGTTTATTTGACGTTATTGTTGTTGTTGTTGTTGTTTATTTGACGTCGTTGTTGTTGTTTATTTGACGTTGTTGTTGTTGTTGACGTTGTTATTGTTGTTGACGTTGTTGTTGTTGTTGTTGTTGTTGTTTATTTGACGTTGTTGTTGTTGTTGTTGTTGTTTATTTGACGTTGTTGTTGTTGTTGTTGTTGTTTATTTGACGTTGTTGTTGTTGTTTATTTGACGTTGTTGTTGTTTATTTGACATTGTTGTTGTTGTTGTTATTGTTTATTTGACGTTGTTGTTGTTGTTTATTTGACGTTGTTGTTGTTGTTGTTGTTGTTGACGTTGTTGTTGTTGTTGTTTATTTGACGTTGTTGTTGTTGACGTTGTTGTTGTTGTTGTTGTTGTTGTTGTTGTTTATTTGACGTTGTTGTTGTTGTTGTTGTTTATTTGACATTGTTGTTGTTGTTGTTTATTTGATGTTGTTGTTGTTGTTGTTATTGTTGTTGTTTATTTGACATTGTTGTTGTTCTTTATTTGATGTTGTTGTTGTTGTTGTTTATTTGACATTGTTGTTGTTGTTGATGTTGTTGTTGTTATTTATTTGTTATTGATGTTGTTGTTGTTGTTGTTGTTGTTGTTGACGTTGTTGGTGTTGTTGTTTATTTGACGTTGTTGTTGTTGTTGTTTATTTGACGTTGTTTTAGTCGTTGTTGTTTATTTGATGTTGTTGTTGTTGTTGTTGTTTATTTGACATTGAAGTTATTGTTGTTGACGTTGTTGTTGTTGTTGTTTATTTGACATTGTTGTTGTTGTTGTTGTAGTTGATGCTGTTGGTGTTGTTGTTTATTTGACGTTGTTGTTGTTGTTGTTGTTGTTGTTTATTTGACGTTGTTTTAGTTGTTGTTGTTTATTTGACATTGTTGTTGTTTTTTAATTGACGTTATTGTTGACATTGTTGTTGTTGTTGTTGATTATTTGACGTTGTTGTTGTTGTTTATTTGACGTAGTTGTTGTTGTTAACATTGTTGTTGTTGTTGTTATTGTTTATTTGACGTTTTTGTTGTTATTGATGTTGTTGTTGTTGTTTATTTGACGTTGTTGTTATTGTTTATTTGACGTTGTTTTTGTTGTTTATTTGACGTTGTTGTTGTTGTTATTGTTGTTGTTTATTTGACATTGTTGTTGTTGTTTATTTGATGTTGTTGTTGTTGTTTATTTGACGTTGGTGTTGTTGTTTTTTATTTGACGTTGTTGTTGTTGTTGTTTATTTGACGTTGTTGTTGTTGTTACTTATTTGACGTTGTTGTTATTGTTGTTGTTTATTTGATGTTGTTGTTGTTATTTATTTGACATTGTTGTTGTTGTTGTTGTTTATTTGACGTTGTTATTATTGTTTATTTGATGTTGTTTTTGTTATTTGACGTTGTTGTTGTTGTTGTTGTTGTATTTGTTGTTGTTGTTGTTGCTTATTTGACGTTGTTGTTATTGTTGTTGTTTATTTGACGTTGTTGTTGTTGTTGTTTATTTGACGTTGTTGTTGTTGTTTATTTGACGTTGTTGTTGTTGTTGTTTTTTTGACGTTGTTGTTGTTGTTTACATTGTTGTTGTTGACATTGTTGTTGTTGTTGTTGTTTATTTGACGTTGTTGTTGCTGTTGTTTATTTGACGTTGTTGTTGATGTTGTTTATTTGACGTTGTTGTTGTTGTTTATTTGACGTTGTCGTTGTTGTTGACATTGTTGTTGTTGTTGTTTATTTGACGTAGTTGTTGTTGTTGACGTTGTTGTTGTTGTTGTTGTTTATTTGATGTTTTTGTTGTTGGTGATGTTGTTGTTGTTGTTTATTTGACGTTGATGTTGTTGTTTATTTGACGTTGTTGTTGTTGTTTATTTGACGTTGTTATTGTTGTTATTGTTGTTGTTTATTTGACGTTGTTGTTGTTGTTGTTTATTTGATGTTGTTGTTGTTGTTGTTTATTTGACATTGTCGTTGTTGTTGACGTTGTTGTTGTTGTTTATTTGACATTGTTGTTGTTGTTGTTGTTGACGTTGTTGGTGTTGTTGTTTATTTGACGTTGTTGTTGTTGACATTGTTGTTGTTGTTGTTTATTTGACGTTGTTGTTATTGTTGTTTATTTGACGTAGTTGTTGTTGTTGACGTTGTTGTTGTTGTTGTGGTTGTTTATTTGATGTTTTTGTTGTTGTTGTTGTTGTTTATTTGACGTTGTTGTTATTGTCTATTTGATGTTGTTGTTGTTGTTTATTTGACATTGTTGTTGTTTTTATTGTTGTTGTTTATTTGACGTTGTTGTTGTTGTTTATTTGATGTTGTTGTTGTTGTTTATTTGACGTTGGTGTTGTTGTTGTTTATTTGACGTTGTTGTTGTTGTTATTTATTTGACGTTGTTGTTGTTATTATTTATTTGACATTGTTGTTGTTGTTGTTTATTTGACGTTGTTATTGTTGTTTATTTGACGTTGTTGTTGTTGTTTATTTGACGTTGTTGTTGTTGTTTATTTGACGTTGTTGTTGTTGTTGACGTTGTTGTTGTTGTTTATTTGACGTTGTTGTTGTTGACGTTGTTGTTGTTGTTGTTGTTTATTTGACGTTGTTGTGGTTGTTGTTGTTGTTGTTGTTGTTTATTTTACGTTGTTGCTGTTGTTGTTTATTTGACGTTGTTATTGTTTATTTGACATTGTTGTTGTTGTTGTTGTTGTTATTGTTTATTTGACGTTGTTGTGGTTGTTGACGTTGTTGTTGTTGTTGTTGTTTATTTGACGTTGTTGTTGTTGTTGACATTGTTGTTGTTGTTTATTTGACGTTGTTGTTGTTGTTGTTGTTTATTTGACGTTGTTGTTGTTGTTTATTTGACGTTGTTGTTCTTGTTATTGTTGTTGTTTATTTGACGTTGTTGTTGTTGTTTATTTGATGTTGTTGTTGTTGTTTATTTGACATTGTTGTTGTTGTTGACGTTGTTGTTGTTGTTGTTTATTTGTTATTGTTGTTGTTGTTGATGTTGACGTTGTTGGTGTTGTTATTTATTTGACGTTGTTGTTGTTGTTGTTTATTTGACGTTGTTGTTGTTGTTGTTGTTTATTTGACGTTGTTATTATTGTTTATTTGATGTTGTTTTTGTTATTTGACGTTGTTGTTGTTGTTGTTGTATTTGTTGTTGTTGTTGTTGCTTATTTGACGTTGTTGTTATTGTTGTTGTTTATTTGACGTTGTTGTTGTTGTTGTTTATTTGACGTTGTTGTTGTTGTTGTTGTTTATTTGTCGTCGTTGTTGTTGTTGTTGTTGTTTTTTGACGTTGTTGTTGTTGACATTGTTGTTGTTGTTGTTGTTTATTTGACGTTGTTGTTGTTGTTGTTGTTGTTTTTTGACGTTGTTGTTGTTGACATTGTTGTTGTTGACATTGTTGTTGTTGTTGTTTATTTGACGTTGTTGTTGCTGTTGTTTATTTGACGTTGTTGTTGCTGTTTTTTATTTGACGTTGTTGTTGACATTGTTGTTGTTGTTGATTATTTGACGTTGTTGTTGTTGTTTATTTGACGTTGTTGTTGTTGTTTATTTGACGTAGTTGTTGTTGTTGACGTTGTTGTTGTTGTTGTTGTTTATTTGACGTTTTTGTTGTTGTTGATGTTGTTGTTGTTGTTTATTTGACGTTGTTGTTATTGTTTATTTGACGTTGTTTTTGTTGTTTATTTGACGTTGTTGTTGTTGTTATTGTTGTTGTTTATTTGACGTTGATGTTGTTGTTGTTTATTTGATGTTGTTGTTGTTGTTTATTTGACATTGGTGTTGTTGTTGTTTATTTGACGTTGTTGTTGTTGTTATTTATTTGACGTTGTTGTTGTTGTTGTTATTGTTTATTTGACGTTGGTGTTGTTGTTGTTTATTTGACGTTGTTATTATTGTTTATTTGACGTTGTTTTTGTTATTTGACGTTGTTGTTGTTGTATTTGTTGTTGTTGTTGTTGCTTATTTGACGTTGTTGTTATTGTTGTTGTTTATTTGACGTTGTTGTTGTTGTTGTTTATTTGACGTTGTTGTTGTTGTTGTTTATTTGACATTGTTGTTGTTGTTGTTTATTTGACGTTGTTGTTGTTGTTGTTTATTTGACGTTGTTGTTGTTGTTGTTGACATTGTTGTTGTTGTTGTTTATTTGACGTTGTTGTTGCTGTTGTTTATTTGACGTTGTTGTTGTTGTTTATTTGACGTTGTTGTTGTTGTTGTTGTTTATTTGACGTTGTCGTTGTTGTTGACATTGTTGTTGTTGACATTGTTATTGTTGTTGTTTATTTGACGTAGTTGTTGTTGTTGACGTTGTTGTTGTTGTTGTTGTTTATTTGACTTTTTGTTGTTGTTGATGTTCTTGTTGTTGTTTATTTGACACTGTTGTTGTTGTTTATTTGACGTTGTTGTTGTTGTTGTTGTTGTTGTTGTTTATTTGACGTTGTTGTTGTTGTTTATTTGACGTTGTTGTTGTTGTTGTTTATTTGACGTTGTTGTTGTTGTTGTTATTGTTGTTGTTTATTTGACGTTGTTGTTGTTGTTGTTTATTTGATGTTGTTGTTGTTGTTTATTTGACATTGTTGTTGTTGTTGACGTTGTTGTTGTTGTTTATTTGACATTGTTGTTGTTGTTGTTGTTGACGTTGTTGGTGTTGTTGTTTATTTGACGTTGTTGTTGTTGACATTATTGTTGTTGTTGTTTATTTGATGTTGTTGTTATTGTTGTTTATTTGACGTAGTTGTTGGTTTTGACGTTGTTGTTGTTGTTGTTGTTTATTTGACGTTTTTGTTGTTGTTGTTGTTGTTTATTTGACGTTGTTGTTATTGTCTATTTGACGTTGTTGTTGTTGTTTATTTGACGTTGTTGTTGTTGCTGTTGTTGTTGTTTATTTGATGTTGTTGTTGTTGTTTATTTGACGTTATTGTTGTTGTTGTTGTTGTTTATTTGACGTCGTTGTTGTTGTTTATTTGACGTTATTGTTGTTGTTGTTGACGTTGTTATTGTTGTTGACGTTGTTGTTGTTGTTGTTGTTTATTTGACGTTGTTGTTGTTGACGTTGTTGTTGTTGTTGCTGTTATTTATTTGACGTTGTTGTTGTTGTTGTTGTTGTTGTTTATTTGACGTTGTTGTTGTTGTTTATTTGACGTTGTTGTTGTTTATTTTACATTGTTGTTGTTGTTATTGTTTATTTGACGTTGTTGTTGTTGTTTATTTGACGTTGTTGTTGTTGTTGTTGGCGTTGTTGTTGTTGTTGTTTATTTGATGTTGTTGTTGTTGACGTTGTTGTTGTTGTTGTTGTTGTTTATTTGACGTTGTTGTTGTTGTTGTTTATTTGACGTTGTTGTTGTTGTTTATTTGATATTGTTATTGTTGTTGTTTTTGTTGTTGTTTATTTGACATTGTTGTTGTTCTTTATTTGATGTTGTTGTTGTTGTTTATTTGACATTGTTGTTGTTGTTGACGTTGTTGTTGTTGTTGTTTATTTGTTATTGATGTTGTTGTTGTTGTTGTTGACGTTGTTGGTGTTGTTGTTTATTTGACGTTGTTGTTGTTGTTGTTTATTTGACGTTGTTTTAGTCGTTGTTGTTTATTTGATGTTGTTGTTGTTGTTATTGTTTATTTGACATTGTTGTTGTTGTTGTTGACGTTGTTGTTGTTGTTGTTGTTTATTTGACATTGTTGTTGTTGTTGTTGTAGTTGATGCTGTTGGTGTTGTTGTTTATTTGACGTTGTTGTTGTTGTTGTTGTTTATTTGACGTTGTTTTAGTTGTTGTTGTTTATTTGACATTGTTATTGTTTTTTAATTGACGTTATTGTTGACATTGTTGTTGTTGTTGTTGATTATTTGACGTTGTTGTTGTTGTTTATTTGACGTAGTTGTTGTTGTTAACATTGTTATTGTTGTTGTTGTTATTGTTTATTTGACGTTTTTGTTGTTGTTGATGTTGTTGTTGTTGTTTATTTGACGTTGTTGTTATTGTTTATTTGACGTTGTTTTTGTTGTTTATTTGACGTTGTTGTTGTTGTTATTGTTGTTGTTTATTTGACGTTGTTGTTGTTGTTTATTTGATGTTGTTGTTGTTGTTTATTTGACGTTGGTGTTGTTGTTGTTTATTTGACGTTGTTGTTGTTGTTGTTTATTTGACGTTGTTGTTGTTGTTACTTATTTGACGTTGTTGTTATTGTTGTTGTTTATTTGATGTTGTTGTTGTTGTTTATTTGATGTTGTTGTTGTTGTTGTTGTTTATTTGACGTTGTTATTATTGTTTATTTGATGTTGTTTTTGTTATTTGACGTTGTTGTTGTTGTTGTTGTTGTTGTATTTGTTGTTGTTGTTGCTTATTTGACGTTGTTGTTATTGTTGTTGTTTATTTGATGTTGTTGTTGTTGTTGTTTATTTGACGTTGTTGTTGTTGTTGTTGTTTATTTGTCATTGTTGTTGTTGTTGTTGTTTTTTGACGTTGTTGTTGTTGACATTGTTGTTGTTGTTGTTTATTTGACGTTGTTGTTGCTGTTGTTTATTTGAAGTTGTTGTTGCTGTTTTTTATTTGACGTTGTTGTTGACATTGTTGTTGTTGTTGATTATTTGACGTTGTTGTTGTTGTTTATTTGACATTGTTGTTGTTGTTTATTTGACGTAGTTGTTGTTGTTGACGTTGTTGTTGTTGTTGTTGTTTATTTGACGTTTTTGTTGTTGTTGATGTTGTTGTTGTTGTTTATTTGACGTTGTTGTTATTGTTTATTTGACGTTGTTTTTGTTGTTTATTTGACGTTGTTGTTGTTGTTATTGTTGTTGTTTATTTGACGTTGATGTTGTTGTTGTTTATTTGATGTTGTTGTTGTTGTTGTTTATTTGACATTGGTGTTGTTGTTGTTTATTTGACGTTGTTGTTGTTAATATATATTTGACGTTGTTGTTGTTGTTGTTATTGTTTATTTGACGTTGGTGTTGTTGTTGTTTATTTGACGTTGTTATTATTGTTTATTTGACGTTGTTTTTGTTATTTGACGTTGTTGTTGTTGTTGTATTTGTTGTTGTTGTTGCTTATTTGACGTTGTTGTTATTGTTGTTGTTTATTTGACGTTGTTGTTGTTTATTTGACGTTGTTGTTGTTGTTGTTTATTTGACGTTGTTGTTGTTGTTGTTTATTTGACGTTGTTGTTGTTGTTGTTTATTTGACGTTGTTGTTGTTGTTGTTGTTTATTTGACGTTGTTGTTGTTGTTGTTGACATTGTTGTTGTTATTGTTTATTTGACGTTGTTGTTGCTGTTGTTTATTTGACGTTTTTGCTGTTGTTTATTTGACGTTGTTGTTGTTGTTGTTGTTGTTGTTTATTTGATGTTGTCGTTGTTGTTGACATTGTTGTTGTTGACATTGTTATTGTTGTTGTTTATTTGACGTAGTTGTTGTTGTTGACGTTGTTGTTGTTGTTGTTGTTTATTTGACGTTTTTGTTGTTGTTGATGTTCTTGTTGTTGTTTATTTGACGTTGTTGTTGTTGTTTATTTGACGTTGTTGTTGTTGTTGTTTATTTGACGTTGTTGTTGTTGTTTATTTGACGTTGTTGTTGTTGTTGTTGTTGTTGTTTATTTGACGTTGTTGTTGTTGTTGTTATTGTTGTTGTTTATTTGACGTTGTTGTTGTTGTTGTTTATTTGATGTTGTTGTTGTTGTTTATTTGACATTGTTGTTGTTGTTGACGTTGTTATTGTTGTTTATTTGACATTGTTGTTGTTGTTGTTGACGTTGTTGGTGTTGTTGTTTATTTGACGTTGTTGTTGTTGACATTGTTGTTGTTGTTGTTTATTTGATGTTGTTGTTATTGTTGTTTATTTGACGTAGTTGTTGGTTTTGACGTTGCTGTTGTTGTTGTTGTTGTTTATTTGACGCTTTTGTTGTTGTTGTTGTTGTTTATTTGACGTTGTTGTTATTGTCTATTTGACGTTGTTGTTGTTGTTTATTTGACGTTGTTGTTGTTTATTTGACGTTATTGTTGTTGTTTATTTGACGTTATTGTTGTTGTTGTTGTTGTTTATTTGACGTCGTTGTTGTTGTTTATTTGACGTTGTTGTTGTTGTTGACGTTGTTATTGTTGTTGACATTGTTGTTGTTGTTGTTGTTGTTTATTTGACGTTGTTGTTGTTGACGTTGTTGTTGTTGTTGTTGTTATTTATTTGACGTTGTTGTTGTTGTTGTTGTTGTTGTTGTTGTTTATTTGACGTTGTTGTTGTTGTTTATTTGACGTTGTTGTTGTTTATTTGACATTGTTGTTGTTGTTGTTATTGTTTATTTGACGTTGTTGTTGTTGTTTATTTGACGTTGTTGTTGTTGTTGACGTTGTTGTTGTTGTTGTTTATTTGACGTTGTTGTTGTTGACGTTGTTGTTGTTTATTTGACGTTGTTGTTGTTGACATTGTTGTTATTGTTGTTGTTGTTGTTTATTTGACGTTGTTGTTGTTGTTGTTTATTGTTATTGTTTATTTGACATTGTTGTTGTTCTTTATTTGATGTTGTTGTTGTTGTTGTTGTTTATTTGACATTGTTGTTGTTGTTGACGTTGTTGTTGTTGTTGTTTATTTGTTATTGATGTTGTTGTTGTTGTTGTTGACGTTGTTGGTGTTGTTGTTTATTTGACGTTGTTGTTGTTGTTGTTGTTTATTTGACGTTGTTTTAGTCGTTGTTGTTTATTTGATGTTGTTGTTGTTGTTGTTTATTTGACATTGTTGTTGTTGTTGACGTTGTTGTTGTTGTTGTTTATTTGACATTGTTGTTGTTGTTGTTGTTGTTGTAGTTGATGATGTTGGTGTTGTTGTTTATTTGACGTTGTTGTTGTTGTTGTTGTTGTTGTTGTTGTTTATTTGACGTTGTTTTAGTTGTTGTTGTTTATTTGACATTGTTGTTGTTTTTTAATTGACGTTATTGTTGACATTGTTGTTGTTGTTGATTATTTGACGTTGTTGTTGTTGTTTATTTGACGTAGTTGTTGTTGTTAACATTGTTGTTGTTGTTGTTATTGTTTATTTGACGTTTTTGTTGTTGTTGATGTTGTTGTTGTTGTTTATTTGACGTTGTTGTTATTGTTTATTTGACGTTGTTTTTGTTGTTTATTTGACGTTGTTGTTGTTGTTGTTATTGTTGTTGTTTATTTGACGTTGTTGTTGTTGTTTATTTGATGTTGTTGTTGTTGTTTATTTGACGTTGGTGTTGTTGTTGTTTATTTGACGTTGTTGTTGTTGTTTATTTGACGTTGTTGTTGTTGTTACTTATTTGACGTTGTTGTTATTGTTGTTGTTTATTTGATGTTGTTGTTGTTGTTTATTTGACGTTGTTGTTGTTGTTGTTTATTTGACGTTGTTATTATCGTTTATTTGATGTTGTTTTTGTTATTTGACGTTGTTGTTGTTGTTGTTGTTGTTGTTGCTTATTTGACGTTGTTGTTATTGTTGTTGTTTATTTGACGTTGTTGTTGTTGTTGTTTATTTGACGTTGTTGTTGTTGTTGTTTATTTGACGTTGTTGTTGTTGTTGTTTTTTTGACGTTGTTGTTGTTGTTTACATTGTTGTTGTTGACATTGTTGTTGTTGTTGTTGTTTATTTAACGTTGTTGTTGATGTTGTTTATTTGATGTTGTTGTTGATGTTGTTTATTTGACGTTGTTGTTGTTGTTGTTTATTTGACGTTGTCGTTGTTGTTGACATTGTTGTTGTTGTTGTTTATTTGACGTAGTTGTTGTTGTTGACGTTGTTGTTGTTGTTGTTGTTTATTTGATGTTTTTGTTGTTGGTGATGTTGTTGTTGTTGTTGTTGTTTATTTGACGTTGATGTTGTTGTTTATTTGACGTTGTTGTTGTTGTTTATTTGACGTTGTTATTGTTGTTATTGTTGTTGTTTATTTGACGTTGTTGTTGTTGTTGTTGTTTATTTGATGTTGTTGTTGTTGTTGTTTATTTGACATTGTCGTTGTTGTTGACGTTGTTGTTGTTGTTTATTTGAAATTGTTGTTGTTGTTGTTGACGTTGTTGGTGTTGTTGTTTATTTGACGTTGTTGTTGTTGACATTGTTGTTGTTGTTGTTTATTTGACGTTGTTGTTATTGTTGTTTATTTGACGTAGTTGTTGTTGTTGACGTTGTTGTTGTTGCTGTGGTTGTTTATTTGATGTTTTTGTTGTTGTTGTTGTTGTTTATTTGACGTTGTTGTTATTGTCTATTTGATGTTGTTGTTGTTGTTTATTTGACATTGTTGTTGTTTTTATTGTTGTTGTTTATTTGACGTTGTTGTTGTTGTTTATTTGATGTTGTTGTTGTTGTTTATTTGACGTTGGTGTTTGTTGTTGTTTATTTGACGTTGTTGTTGTTGTTATTTATTTGACGTTGTTGTTGTTATTATTTACTTTGACATTGTTGTTGTTGTTGTTTATTTGACGTTGTTATTGTTGTTTATTTGACGTTGTTGTTGTTTATTTGACGTTGTTGTTGTTGTTTATTTGACGTTGTTGTTGTTGTTGACGTTGTTGTTGTTGTTTATTTGATGTTGTTGTTGTTGACGTTGTTGTTGTTGTTGTTTATTTGACGTTGTTGTGGTTGTTGTTGTTGTTGTTGTTGTTTATTTTACGTTGTTGCTGTTGTTGTTTATTTGACGTTGTTATTGTTTATTTGACATTGTTGTTGTTGTTGTTGTTATTGTTTATTTGACGTTGTTGTTGTTGTTGACGTTGTTGTTGTTGTTGTTTATTTGACGTTGTTGTTGTTGTTGACATTGTTGTTGTTGTTGTTGTTGTTTATTTGACGTTGTTGTTGTTGTTGTTGTTGTTGTTGTTGTTTATTTGACGTTGTTGTTGTTGTTTATTTGACGTTGTTGTTCTTGTTATTGTTGTTGTTTATTTGACGTTGTTGTTGTTGTTTATTTGATGTTGTTGTTGTTGTTTATTTGACATTGTTGTTGTTGTTGACGTTGTTGTTGTTGTTGTTTATTGGTTATTGTTGTTGTTGTTGTTGTTGACGTTGTTGGTGTTGTTATTTATTTGACGCTGTTGTTGTTGTTGTTTATTTGACGTTGTTGTTGTTGTTGTTATTGTTTATTTGATGTTGTTTTTGTTATTTGACGTTGTTGTTGTTGTTGTTGTATTTGTTGTTGTTGTTGCTTATTTGACGTTGTTGTTATTGTTGTTGTTTATTTGACGTTGTTGTTGTTGTTGTTTATTTGACGTTGTTGTTGTTGTTGTTGTTTATTTGTCGTTGTTGTTGTTGTTCTTTTTTGACGTTGTTGTTGTTGACATTGTTGTTGTTGACATTGTTATTGTTGTTGTTTATTTGACGTTGTTGTTGCTGTTGTTTATTTGACGTTGTTGTTGCTGTTTTTTATTTGACGTTGTTGTTGACATTGTTGTTGTTGTTGATTATTTGACGTTGTTATTGTTGTTTATTTGACGTAGTTGTTGTTGTTGACGTTGTTGTTGTTGTTGTTTATTTGACGTTTTTGTTATTGTTAATGTTGTTGTTGTTTTTTATTTGACGTTGTTGTTATTGTTTATTTGACGTTGTTTTTGTTGTTTATTTGACGTTCTTGTTGTTGTTATTGTTGTTGTTTATTTGACGTTGTTGATGTTGTTTATTTGATGTTCATGTTGTTGTTGTTGTTTATTTGACATTGGTGTTGTCGTTGTTTATTTGACATTGTTGTTGTTGTTATTTATTTGACGTTGTTGTTGTTGTTATTGTTTATTTGACGTTGTTGTTGTTATTGTTGTTTATTTGACGTTGTTATTATTGTTTATTTGACGTTGTTTTTGTTATTTGACGTTGTTGTTGTTGTTGTTGTATTTGTTATTGTTGTTGTTGCTTATTTGACGTTGTTGTTATTGTTGTTGTTTATTTGACGTTGTTGTTATTGTTGTTTATTTGACGTTGTTGTTGTTATTGTTTATTTGACGTTGTTGTTGTTGTTGTTTATTTGACGTTGTTGTTGTTGTTGTTGTTGACATTGTTGTTGTTGTTTATTTGACGTTGTTGTTGTTGTTGTTTATTTGACGTTGTTGTTGTTGTTGTTTATTTGACGTTGTTGTTGTTGTTGTTGTTTATTTGACGTTGTAGTTGTTGTTGACATTTTAGTTGTTGTTGTTTATTTGACGTAGTTGTTGTTGTTGACGTTGTTGTTTATTTGACGTTTTCTGTTGTTGTTGATGTTGTTGTTGTTGTTTATTTGACGTTGTTGTTGTTTATTTGACGTTGTTGTTGTTGTTTATTTGACGTTGTTGTTGTTGTTGTTATTGTTGTTGTTTGTTTGATGTTGTTGTTGTTGTTGTTTATTTGATGTTGTTGTTGTTGTTTATTTCACATTGTTGTTGTTGTTGACGTTGTTGTTGTTGTTTATTTTACATTGTTGTTGTTGTTGACGTTGTTGGTGTTGTTGTTTATTTGTCGTTGTTGTTGTTGACATTGTTGTTGTTGTTGTTTATTTGACGTTGTTCTTATTGTTGTTTATTTGACGTAGTTGTTGTTGTTGACGTTGTTGTTGTTGTTGATGTTGTTGATGTTTATTTGACGTTGTTGTTGTTGTTGTTTATTTGACGTTGTTGTTGTTGTTGTTATTGTTGTTGTTTATTTGACGTTGTTGTTGTTGTTTATTTGATGTTGTTGTTGTTGTTTATTTGACATTGTTGTTGTTGTTGACGTTGTTGTTGTTGTTTATTTGACATTGTTGTTGTTGTTGATGTTGTTGGTGTTGTTGTTTATTTGACGTAGTTGTTGTTGACATTGTTGTTGTTGTTGTTGTTTATTTGACGTTGTTGTTATTGTTGTTTATTTGACGTAGTTGTTGTTGTTGACGTTGTTGTTGTTGTTGTTGATGTTGTTGATGTTTATTTGACGTTGTTATTGTTGTTGTTGTTTATTTGACGTTGTTGTTGTTGTTATTGTTGTTGTTTATTTGACGTTGTTGTTGTTGTTGTTTATTTGATGTTGTTGTTGTTTATTTGACATTGTTGTTGTTGTTGACGTTGTTGTTGTTGTTTATTTGACATTGTTGTTGTTGTTGTTGACGTTGTTGGTGTTGTTGTTTATTTGACGTTGTTGTTGTTGACATTGTTGTTGTTGTTGTTTATTTGACGTTGTTGTTATTGTTGTTTATTTGACGTAGTTGTTGTTGTTGACGTTGTTGTTGTTGTTGTTGTTGTTGTGGTTGTTTATTTGACGTTTTTGTTGTTGTTGTTGTTTATTTGACGTTGTTGTTATTGTCTATTTGACGTTGTTGTTGTTGTTTATTTGACGTTGTTGTTATTGTCTATTTGACGTTGTTGTTGTTGTTTATTTGACGTTGTTGTTGTTGTTATTGTTGTTGTTTATTTGACGTTGTTGTTGTTGTTGTTTATTTGATGTTGTTGTTGTTTATTTGACGTTGGTGTTGTTGTTGTTTATTTGACGTTGTTATTATTATTTATTTGACGTTGTTGTTGTTATTATTTATTTGACGTTGTTGTTGTTATTGTTTATTTGACGTTGTTGTTGTTGTTTATTTGACGTAGTTGTTGTTGTTGACGTTGTTGTTGTTGTTGTTTATTTGACGTTTTTGTTGTTGATGATGTTGTTGTTGTTTATTTGACGTTGTTGTTGTTGTTGGTGTTGTTTATTTGACGTTGTTGTTATTGTTTATTTGACGTTGTTTTTGTTGTTTATTTGACGTTGTTGTTGTTGTTATTGTTGTTGTTTATTTGACGTTGTTGTTGTTGTTACTTATTTGACGTTGTTGTTATTGTTGTTGTTTATTTGACGTTGTTGTTGTTGTTGTTGTATTTATTTGACGTTGTTGTTGTTGTTGTTTATTTGACGTTGTTATTATTGTTTATTTGATGTTGTTTTTGTTATTTGACGTTGTTGTTGTTGTTGTATTTGTTGTTGTTGCTTATTTGACGTTGTTGTTATTGTTGTTGTTTATTTGACGTTATTGTTGTTGTTGTATTTGTTGTTGTTGTTGTTGCTTATTTGACATTGTTGTTATTGTTGTTGTTTATTTGACGTTGTTGTTGTTGTTTATTTGATGTTGTTGTTGTTGTTGTTGTTTATTTGACGTTGTTGTTGTTGTTGTTGTTTTTTTGACGTTGTTGTTGTTGTTGTTTACATTGTTATTGTTGACATTGTTGTTGTTGTTGTTGTTATTTATTTGACGTTGTTGTTGCTGTTGTTTATTTGACGTTGTTGTTGATGTTGTTTATTTGACGTTGTTGTTGTTGTTGTTTATTTGACGTTGTCGTTGTTGTTGACATTGTTGTTGTTGTTGTTTATTTGACGTAGTTGTTGTTGTTGACGTTGTTGTTGTTGTTGTTGTTTATTTGATGTTTTTGTTGTTGGTGATGTTGTTGTTGTTGTTGTTGTTTATTTGACGTAGTTGTTGTTGTTGACGTTGATGTTGTTGTTGTTTATTTGACGTTTTTGTTATTGTTGATGTTGTTGTTGTTTTTTATTTGACGTTGTTGTTATTGTTTATTTGACGTTGTTTTTGTTGTTTATTTGACGTTGTTGTTGTTATTGTTGTTGTTTATTTGACGTTGTTGTTGTTGTTTATTTGATGTTCATGTTGTTGTTGTTGTTTATTTGACATTGGTGTTGTCGTTGTTTATTTGACGTTGTTGTTGTTGTTATTTATTTGACGTTGTTGTTGTTGTTATTGTTTATTTGACGTTGTTGTTGTTATTGTTGTTTATTTGACGTTGTTATTATTGTTTATTTGACGTTGTTTTTGTTATTTGACGTTGTTGTTGTTGTTGTTGTTGTATTTGTTATTGTTGTTGTTGCTTATTTGACGTTGTTGTTATTGTTGTTGTTTATTTGACGTTGTTGTTATTGTTGTTTATTTGACGTTGTTGTTGTTGTTGTTTATTTGACGTTGTTGTTGTTGTTGTTTATTTGACGTTGTTATTGTTGTTGACATTGTTGTTGTTGACAATGTTGTTGTTGTTGTTTATTTGACGTTGTTGTTGCTGTTGTTTATTTGACGTTGTTGTTGTTGTTGTTTATTTGACGTTGTTGTTGTTGTTGTTGTTGTTTATTTGACGTTGTCGTTGTTGTTGACATTTTAGTTGTTGACATTGTTGTTGTTGTTGTTTATTTGACGTAGTTGTTGTTGTTGACGTTGTTGTTTATTTGACGTTTTCTGTTGTTGTTGATGTTGTTGTTGTTGTTTATTTGACGTTGTTGTTGTTTATTTGACGTTGTTGTTGTTGTTGTTGTTTATTTGACGTTGTTGTTGTTGTTATTGTTGTTGTTTGTTTGATGTTGTTGTTGTTGTTGTTTATTTGATGTTGTTGTTGTTGTTTATTTCACATTGTTGTTGTTGTTGACGTTGTTGTTGTTGTTTATTTTACATTGTTGTTGTTGTTGACGTTGTTGGTGTTGTTGTTTATTTGTCGTTGTTGTTGTTGACATTGTTGTTGTTGTTGTTTATTTGACGTTGTTGTTATTGTTGTTTATTTGACGTAGTTGTTGTTGTTGACGTTGTTGTTGTTGTTGATGTTGTTGATGTTTATTTGACGTTGTTGTTGTTGTTGTTGTTTATTTGACGTTGTTGTTGTTGTTATTGTTATTGTTTATTTGACGTTGTTGTTGTTGTTTATTTGATGTTGTTGTTGTTGTTTATTTGACATTGTTGTTGTTGTTGACGTTGTTGTTGTTGTTTATTTGACATTGTTGTTGTTGTTGACGTTGTTGGTGTTGTTGTTTATTTGACGTAGTTGTTGTTGACATTGTTGTTGTTGTTGTTGTTGTTTATTTGACGTTGTTGTTATTGTTGTTTATTTGACGTAGTTGTTGTTGTTGACGTTGTTGTTGTTGTTGATGTTGTTGATGTTTATTTGACGTTGTTGTTGTTGTTGTTGTTTATTTGACGCTGTTGTTGTTGTTATTGTTGTTGTTTATTTGACGTTGTTGTTGTTGTTTATTTGATGTTGTTGTTGTTTATTTGACATTGTTGTTGTTGTTGACGTTGTTGTTGTTGTTTATTTGACATTGTTGTTGTTGTTGTTGACGTTGTTGGTGTTGTTGTTTATTTGACGTTGTTGTTGTTGACATTGTTGTTGTTGTTGTTTATTTGACGTTGTTGTTATTGTTGTTTATTTGACGTAGTTGTTGTTGTTGACGTTGTTGTTGTTGTTGTTGTGGTTATTTATTTGACGTTTTTGTTGTTGTTGTTGTTGTTTATTTGACGTTGTTGTTATTGTCTATTTGACGTTGTTGTTGTTGTTGTTCATTTGACGTTGTTGTTGTTGTTATTGTTGTTGTTTATTTGACGTTGTTGTTGTTGTTTATTTGATGTTGTTGTTGTTTATTTGACGTTGGTGTTGTTGTTGTTTACTTGACGTTGTTATTATTATTTATTTGACGTTGTTGTTGTTATTATTTATTTGACGTTGTTGTTGTTATTGTTTATTTGACGTTGTTGTTGTTGTTTATTTGACGTAGTTGTTGTTGTTGACGTTGTTGTTGTTGTTGTTGTTGTTGTTTATTTGACGTTTTTGTTGTTGATGATGTTGTTGTTGTTTATTTGACGTTGTTGTTGTTGTTGTTGTTGTTATTTATTTGACGTTGTTGTTATTGTTTATTTGACGTTGTTTTTGTTGTTTATTTGACGTTGTTGTTGTTGTTATTGTTGTTGTTTATTTGACGTTGTTGTTGTTGTTACTTATTTGACGTTGTTGTTATTGTTGTTGTTTATTTGACGTTGTTGTTGTTGTTGTTTATTTGACGTTGTTGTTGTTGTTGTTTATTTGACGTTGTTATTATTGTTTATTTGATGTTGTTTTTGTTATTTGACGTTGTTGTTGTATTTGTTGTTGTTGTTGTTGCTTATTTGACGTTGTTGTTATTGTTGTTGTTTATTTGACGTTGTTGTTGTTGTTGTTGCTTATTTGACGTTGTTGTTATTGTTGTTGTTTATTTGACGTTGTTGTTGTTGTTGTTGTTTATTTGACGATGTTGTTGTTGTTTATTTGACGTTGTTGTTTATTTGACGTTTTCTGTTGTTGTTGATGTTGTGGTTGTTGTTTATTTGACGTTGTTGTTGTTTATTTGACGTTGTTGTTGTTGTTGTTTATTTGACGTTGTTGTTGTTGTTGTTATTGTTGTTGTTTGTTTGATGTTGTTGTTTATTTGACATTGTTGTTGTTGTTGTTGACGTTGTTGGTGTTGTTGTTTATTTGACGTTGTTGTTGTTGACATTGTTGTTGTTGTTGTTTATTTGACGTTGTTGTTATTGTTGTTTATTTGACGTAGTTGTTGTTGTTGACGTTGTTGTTGTTGTTGTTGTTGTGGTTGTTTATTTGACGTTTTTGTTGTTGTTGTTGTTGTTTATTTGACGTTGTTGTTATTATCTATTTGACGTTGTTTTTGTTGTTTATTTGACGTTGTTGTTGTTGTTATTGTTGTTGTTTATTTGACGTTGTTGTTGTTGTTGTTTATTTGATGTTGTTGTTGTTTATTTGACGTTGGTGTTGTTGTTGTTTATTTGACGTTGTTATTATTATTTATTTGACGTTGTTGTTGTTATTATTTATTTGACGTTGTTGTTGTTATTGTTTATTTGACGTTGTTGTTGTTGTTTATTTGACGTAGTTGTTGTTGTTGACGTTGTTGTTGTTGTTGTTGTTTATTTGACGTTTTTGTTGTTGATGATGTTGTTGTTGTTTATTTGACGTTGTTGTTGTTGTTGTTGTTGTTGTTTATTTGACGTTGTTGTTATTGTTTATTTGACGTTGTTTTTGTTGTTTATTTGACGTTGTTGTTGTTTATTTGACTTGTTGTTGTTGTTACTTATTTGACCTTGTTGTTATTGTTGTTGTTTATTTGACGTTGTTGTTGTTGTTGTTGTTTATTTGACGTTGTTGTTGTTGTTGTTTATTTGACGTTGTTATTATTGTTTATTTGATGTTGTTTTTGTTATTTGACGTTGTTGTTGTTGTTGTTGTTGTATTTGTTGTTGTTGTTGTTGCTTATTTGACGTTGTTGTTAATGTTGTTGTTTATTTGACGTTGTTGTTGTTGTTGTATTTGTTGTTGTTGTTGTTGCTTATTTGACGTTGTATTTATTGTTGTTGTTTATTTGACGTTGTTGTTGTTGTTTATTTGATGTTGTTGTTGTTGTTGTTTATTTGACGTTGTTGTTGTTGTTGTTTTTTTGACGTTGTTGTTGTTGTTTACATTGTTATTGTTGACATTGTTGTTGTTGTTGTTGTTTATTTGACGTTGTTGCTGCTGTTGTTTATTTGACGTTGTTGTTGATGTTGCTTATTTGACGTTGTTGTTGTTGTTGTTTATTTGACGTTGTCGTTGTTGTTGACATTGTTGTTGTTGTTGTTTATTTGACGTAGTTGTTGTTGTTGACGTTGTTGTTGTTGTTGTTGTTTATTTGATGTTTTTGTTGTTGGTGATGTTGTTGTTGTTGTTTATTTGACGTTGATGTTGTTGTTTATTTGACGTTGATGTTGTTGTTTATTTGACGTTGTTGTTGATGTTGTTTATTTGACGTTGTTGTTTTTATTGTTTATTTGACGTTGTTGTTGTTGTTGACGTTGTTGTTGTTTATTTGACGTTGTTGTTGTTGTTGACATTGTTGTTATTGTTGTTGTTTATTTGACGTTGTTGTTGTTGTTGTTGTTTATTTGACGTTGTTGTTGTTGTTGTTTATTTGACGTTGTTGTTGTTGTTTATTTCACGTTGTTGTTCTTGTTATTGTTGTTTTTTATTTGACGTTGTTGTTGTTGTTTATTTGATGTTGTTGTTGTTGTTTATTTGACATTGTTGTTGTTGACGTTGTTGTTGTTGTTGTTGTTGTTGTTGTTTATTTGTTATTGTTGTTGTTGTTGTTGTTGTTGACGTTGTTGGTGTTGTTATTTATTTGACGTTGTTGTTGTTGTTGTTGTTGTTTATTTGACGTTGTTGTTGTTGTTGTTGTTGTTTATTTGACGTTGTTATTATTGTTTATTTGATGTTGTTTTTGTTATTTGACGTTGTTGTTGTTGTTGTTGTTGTTGTTGTTGTTGTTGTATTTGTTGTTGTTGTTGTTGCTTATTTGACGTTGTTGTTATTGTTGTTGTTTATTTGACGTTGTTGTTGTTGTTGTTTATTTGATGTTGTTGTTGTTGTTGTTGTTTATTTGACGATGTTGTTGTATTTTTGACGTTGTTGTATATGTTGACATTGTTGTTGTTGTTGTTTATTTGACGTTGTTGTTGCTGTTTTTTATTTGACGTTGTTGTTGACATTGTTGTTGTTGTTGATTATTTGACGTTGTTATTGTTGTTTATTTGACGTAGTTGTTGTTGTTGACGTTGTTGTTGTTGTTGTTGTTTATTTGACGTTTTTGTTGTTGTTGATGTTGTTGTTGTTTTTTATTTGACGTTGTTGTTATTGTTTATTTGACGTTGTTTTTGTTGTTTATTTGACGTTGTTGTTGTTGTTATTGTTGTTGTTTATTTGACGTTTTTGTTGTTATTTATTTGATGTTGATGTTGTTGTTGTTGTTTATTTGACGTTGGTGTTGTTGTTGTTTATTTGACGTTGTTGTTGTTGTTATTTATTTGGCGTTGTTGTTGTTATTGTTTATTTGACGTTGTTGTTGTTATTGTTGTTTATTTGACGTTGTTATTATTGTTTATTTGACGTTGTTTTTGTTATTTGACATTGTTGTTGTTGTTGTATTTGTTGTTGTTGTTGTTGCTTATTTGACGTTGTTGTTATTGTTGTTGTTTATTTGACGTTGTTGTTGTTGTTGTTGTTGTTTATTTGACGTTGTTGTTGTTGTTGTTTATTTGACGTTGTTGTTGTTGTTGTTTATTTGACGTTGTTGTTGTTGTTGACATTGTTGTTGTTGACATTGTTGTTGTTGTTGTTTATTTGACGTTGTTGTTGCTGTTGTTTATTTGACGTTGTTGTTGTTGTTGTTTATTTGACGTTGTTGTTGTTGTTGTTGTTTATTTGACATTGTCGTTGTTGTTGACATTGTTGTTGTTGACATTGTTGTTGTTGTTGTTTATTTGACGTAGTTGTTGTTGTTGACGTTGTTGTTTATTTGACGTTTTCTGTTGTTGTTGATGTTGTTGTTGTTGTTTATTTGACGTTGTTGTTGTTTATTTGACGTTGTTGTTGTTGTTGTTGTTTATTTGACGTTGTTGTTGTTGTTGTTATTGTTGTTGTTTGTTTGATGTTGTTGTTGTTGTTTATTTGATGTTGTTGTTGTTGTTTATTTGACATTGTTGTGGTTGTTGACGTTGTTGTTGTTGTTGTTTATTTTACATTGTTGTTGTTGTTGTTGACGCTGTTGGTGTTGTTGTTTATTTGTCGTTGTTGTTGTTGACATTGTTGTTGTTGTTTATTTGACGTTGTTGTTATTGTTGTTTATTTGACGTAGTTGTTGTTGTTGACGTTGTTATTGTTGTTGATGTTGTTGATGTTTATTTGACGTTGTTGTTGTTGTTGTTTATTTGACGTTGTTGTTGTTGTTGTTATTGTTGTTGTTTATTTGACGTTGTTGTTGTTGTTGTTGTTGTTTATTTGATGTTGTTGTTGTTTATTTGAGATTGTTGTTGTTGTTGACGTTGTTGTTGTTGTTTATTTGACATTGTTGTTGTTGTTGACGTTGTTGGTGTTGTTGTTTATTTGACGTTGTTGTTGTTGACATTGTTGTTGTTGTTGTTGTTGTTTATTTGACGTTGTTGTTATTGTTGTTTATTTGACGTAGTTGTTGTTGTTGACGTTGTTGTTGTTGTTGATGTTGTTGATGTTTATTTGACGTTGTTGTTGTTGTTGTTTTATTTGACGTTGTTGTTGTTGTTGTTATTGTTGTTGTTTATTTGACGTTGTTGTTGTTGTTGTTGTTGTTTATTTGATGTTGTTGTTGTTTATTTGACATTGTTGTTGTTGTTGACGTTGTTGTTGTTGTTTATTTGACATTGTTGTTGTTGTTGTTGTTGACGTTGTTGGTGTTGTTGTTTATTCGACGTTGTTGTTGTTGACATTGTTGTTGTTGTTGTTTATTTGACGTTGTTGTTATTGTTGTTTATTTGACGTAGTTGTTGGTTTTGACGTTGTTGTTGTTGTTGTTGTTTATTTGACGTTTTTGTTGTTGTTGTTGTTTATTTGACGTTGTTGTTATTGTCTATTTGACGTTGTTGTTGTTGTTGTTTATTTGATGTTGTTGTTGTTGTTGTTGTTGTTTATTTGACGTTGTTGTTGTTGTTTATTTGACGTTGTTGTTGTTGTTGTTGTTGTTGTTGTTGTTGTTGTGGTTTATTTGACGTTGTTGTTGTTGTTTATTTGACGTTGTTATTGTTGACGTTGTTGTTGTTTATTTGACATTGTTGTTGTTGTTGTTTATTTGGCGTTGTTGTTGTTGTTTATTTGACGTTGTTGTTGTTTATTTGACATTGTTGTTGTTGTTGTTGTTTATTTGACGTTGTTGTTGTTGTTTATTTGACGTTGTTGTTGTTTATTTGACGTTGTTGTTGTTGTTTATTTGACGTTGTTGTTGTTGTTCTTGTTATTGTTTATTTGACGTTGTTGTTGTTGTTGTTGTTTATTTGACGTTGTTATTATTGTTTATTTGACGTTGTTTTTGTTATTTGACGTTGTTGTTGTTGTTGTATTTGTTGTTGTTGTTGTTGCTTATTTGACGTTGTTGTTATTGTTGTTGTTTATTTGACGTTGTTGTTGTTGTTGTTTATTTGACGTTGTTGTTGTTGTTGTTGTTTATTTGACGTTGTTGTTGTTGTTGTTTATTTGACGTTGTTGTTGTTGTTGACATTGTTGTTGTTGTTATTTATTTGACGTTGTTGTTGCTGTTGTTTATTTGACGTTGTTGTTGTTGTTGTTTATTTGACATTGTTGTTGTTGTTGTTGTTTATTTGACGTTGTCGTTGTTGTTGACATTGTTGTTGTTGTTGTTTATTTGACGTAGTTGTTGTTGTTGACGTTGTTGTTGTTTATTTGACGTTTTTGTTGTTGTTGATGTTGTTGTTGTTGTTTATTAGACGTTGTTGTTATTGTTGATTTGACGTTGTTGTTGTTGTTGTTTATTTGACGTTGTTGTTGTTGTTGTTGTTGTTTATTTGACGTTGTTGTTGTTGTTTATTTGATGTTGTTGTTGTTGTTTATTTGACATTGTTGTTGTTGTTGACGTTGTTGTTGTTGTTTATTTGACATTGTTGTTGTTGTTGTTGTTGACGTTGTTGGTGTTGTTGTTTATTTGACGTTGTTGTTGACATTGTTATTGTTGTTATTTATTTGACGTTGTTGTTATTGTTGTTTATTTGACGTAGTTGTTGGTTTTGACGTTGTTGTTGTTATTGTTGTTTATTTGACGTTTTTGTTGTTGTTGTTGTTTATTTGACGTTGTTGTTATTGTCTATTTGACGTTGTTGTTGTTGTTGTTTATTTGACGTTGTTGTTGTTGTTGTTGTTTATTTGACATTGTTGTTGTTGTTTATTTGACGTTGTTGTTGTTGTTGTTGTTGTTGTTTATTTGACGTTGTTGTTGTTGTTTATTTGACGTTGTTGTTGTTATTGACGTTGTTGTTGTTGACGTTGTTGTTGGTTTTGTTGTTTATTTGACGTTGTTGTTGTTGTTGTTATTTATTTGACGTTGTTGTTGTTGTTTATTTGACGTTGTTGTTGTTGTTTATTTGACGTTGTTGTTGTTTATTTGACATTGTTGTTGTTGTTGTTATTGTTTATTTGACGTTGTTGTTGTTGTTTATTTGACGTTGTTGTTGTTGTTGTTGTTGACGTTGTTGTTGTTGTTGTTGTTTATTTGACGTTGTTGTTATTGACGTTGTTGTTGTTGTTGTTGTTTATTTGACGTTGTTGTTATTGTTGTTGTTGTTTATTTGACGTTGTTGTTGTTGTTTATTTGATGTTGTTGTTGTTGTTGTTGTTATTGTTGTTGTTTATTTGACGTTGTTGTTGTTGTTTATTTAATGTTGTTGTTGTTGTTGTTTATTTGACATTGTTGTTGTTGTTGACGTTGTTGTTGTTTATTTATTGTTGTTGTTGTTGTTGTTGTTGTTGACGTTGTTGGTATTGTTGTTTATTTGACGTTGTTGTTATTTATTTGACGTTGTTTTAGTCGTTGTTGTTTATTTGATGTTGTTGTTGTTGTTTATTTGACATTGTTGTTGTTGTTGACGTTGTTGTTGTTGTTGTTTATTTGACATTGCTGTTGTTGTTGTTGTTGTTGACGTTGTTGGTGTTGTTGTTTATTTGACGTTGTTGTTGTTGTTGTTGTTGTTGTTGTTGTTTATTTGATGTTGTTTTAGTTGTTGTTGTTTATTTGACATTGTTGTTGTTTTTTATTTGACGTTATTGTTGACATTGTTGTTGTTGTTGTTGATTATTTGACGTTGTTGTTGTTGTTTATTTGACGTAGTTGTTGTTGTTGACATTGTTGTTGTTGTTGTTGTTTATTTGGCGTTTTTGTTGTTGTTGATGTTGTTGTTGTTGTTTATTTGACGTTGTTGTTATTGTTTATTTGACGTTGTTTTTGTTGTTTTTTTGACGTTGTTGTTGTTGTTATTGTTGTTGTTTATTTGACGTTGTTGTTGTTGTTGTTTATTTGATGTTGTTGTTGTTGTTTATTTGACGTTGGTGTTGTTGTTGTTTATTTGACGTTGTTGTTGTTGTTATTTATTTGACGTTGTTGTTGTTGTTACTTATTTGACGTTGTTGTTATTGTTGTTGTTTATTTGACGTTGTTGTTGTTGTTGTTTATTTGACGTTGTTGTTGTTGTTGTTTATTTGACGTTGTTGTTGTTGTTGACATTGTTGTTGTTGTTGTTGTTGTTTATTTGACATTGTTGTTGCTGTTGTTTATTTGACGTTGTTGTTGATGTTGTTTATTTGACGTTGTTGTTGTTGTTGTTGTTTATTTGACTATGTCGTTGTTGTTGACATTGTTGTTGTTGTTGTTTATTTGATGTAGTTGTTGTTGTTGACGTTGTTGTTGTTGTTGTTTATTTGACGTTTTTGTTGTTGGTGATGTTGTTGTTGTTGTTGTTGTTTATTTGACGTTGTTGTTGTTGTTTATTTGACGTTGTTGTTGTTGTTTATTTGACGTTGTTATTGTTGTTATTGTTGTTATTGTTGTTGTTTATTTGACGTTGTTGTTGTTGTTGTTTATTTAATGTTGTTGTTGTTGTTGTTTATTTGACATTGTCGTTGTTGTTGACGTTGTTGTTGTTGTTTATTTGACATTGTTGTTGTTGTTGTTGAACTTGTTGGTGTTGTTGTTTATTTGACGTTGTTGTTGTTGACATTGTTGTTGTTGTTGTTTATTTGACGTTATTGTTATTGTTGTTTATTTGATGTAGTTGTTGTTGTTGACGTTGTTGTTGTTGTTGTTGTTTATTTGACGTTTTTGTTGTTGTTGTTGTTGTTGTTTATTTGACGTTGTTGTTATTGTCTATTTGACGTTGTTGTTGTCGTTTATTTGACATTGTTGTTGTTGTTATTGTTGTTGTTTATTTGACGTTGTTGTTGTTGTTTATTTGATGTTGTTGTTGTTGTTTATTTGACGTTGGTGTTGTTGTTGTTTATTTGACGTTGTTGTTGTTGTTATTTATTTAACGTTGTTGTTGTTATTATTTATTTGACGTTGTTGTTGTTGTTTTTTATTTGACGTTGTTATTGTTGTTTATTTGACGTTGTTGTTGTTGTTTATTTGACGTTGTTGTTGTTGTTTATTTGACGTTGTTGTTGTTGACGTTGTTGTTGTTTATTTGACGTTGTTGTTGTTGACGTTGTTGTTGTTGTTGTTGTTGCTTATTTGTCGTTGTTGTGGTTGTTGTTGTTGTTGTTTATTTTACGTTGTTGTTGTTGTTGTTTATTTGACGTTGTTGTTGTTTACTTGACATTGTTGTTGTCGTTGTTGTTATTGTTTATTTGACGTTGTTGTTGTTGTTGACGTTGTTGTTGTTGGTTTTTATTTGATGTTGTTGTTGTTGACATTGTTGTTGTTGTTGTTGTTTATTTGACGTTGTTGTTGTTGTTGTTTATTTGACGTTGTTGTTGTTGTTGTTTATTTGACGTTGTTGTTGTTGTTTATTTGACGTTGTTGTTCTTGTTATTGTTGTTGTTTATTTGACGTTGTTGTTGTTGTTTATTTGATGTTGTTGTTGTTGTTGTTTATTTGACATTGTTGTTGTTGTTGACGTTGTTGTTGTTGTTGTTTATTTGTTATTGTTGTTGTTGTTGTTGACGTTGTTGGTGTTGTTATTTATTTGACGTTGTTGTTGTTGTTGTTTATTTGACGTTGTTATTGTTGTTTATTTGACGTTGTTATTGTTGTTTATTTGATGTTGTTTTTGTTATTTGACGTTTTTGTTGTTGTTGTTGTATTTGTTGTTGTTGTTGTTGCTTATTTGACGTTGTTGTTATTGTTGTTGTTTATTTGACGTTGTTGTTGTTGTTTATTTGACGTTGTTGTTGTTGTTGTTGTTTATTTGTTGTTGTTGTTGTTGCTGTTTTTTATTTGACGTTGTTATTGACATTGTTGTTGTTGTTGATTATTTGACGTTGTTATTGTTGTTTATTTGACGTAGTTGTTGTTGTTGACGTTGTTGTTGTTGTTGTTGTTTATTTGACGTTTTTGTTGTTGTTGATGTTGTTGTTGTTCTTTATTTGACGTTGTTGTTATTGTTTATTTGACGTTGTTTTTGTTGTTTTTTTGACGTTGTTGTTGTTGTTATTGTTGTTGTTTATTTGACGTTGTTGTTGTTGTTTATTTGATGTTGATGTTGTTGTTGTTGTTTATTTGACGTTGGTGTTGTTGTTGTTGTTGTTGTTTATTTGACGTTGTTGTTGTTATTTATTTGACGTTGTTGTTGTTGTTGTTGTTGTTATGTTTATTTGACGTTGTTGTTGTTGTTGTTGTTTATTTGACGTTGTTATTATTGTTTATTTGACGTTGTTTTTGTTATTTGACGTTGTTGTTGTTGTTGTTGTTGTATTTGTTGTTGTTGTTGCTTATTTGACGTTGTTGTTATTGTTGTTTTTATTTGACGTTGTTGTTGTTGTTGTTGTTTATTTGACGTTGTTGTTGTTGTTGTTGTTGTTTATTTGACGTTGTTGTTGTTGTTGTTTATTTGACGTTGTTGTTGTTGTTGACATTGTTGTTTATTTGATGTTGTTGTTGCTGTTGTTTATTTGACGTTGTTGTTGTTGTTGTTAATTTGACGTTGTTGTTGTTGTTGTTTATTTGACGTTGTCGTTGTTGTTGACATTGTTGTTGTTGTTGTTTATTTGACGTAGTTGTTGTTGTTGTTGTTGTTTATTTGACGTTTTCTGTTGTTGTTGATGTTGTATTTGTTGTTGTTGTTGTTGCTTATTTGACGTTGTTGTTATTGTTGTTGTTTATTTGACGTTGTTGTTGTTGTTTATTTGACGTTGTTGTTGTTGTTATTGTTGTTTATTTGACGTTGTTGTTGTTGTTTATTTGACGTTGTTGTTGTTGTTGACATTGTTGTTGTTGACATTGTTGTTGTTGTTGTTTATTTGATGTTGTTGTTGTTGTTTATTTGACGTTGTTGTTGTTGTTGTTAATTTGCCGTTGTTGTTGTTGTTGTTGTTTATTTGACGTTGTCGTTTTTGTTGACATTGTTGTTGTTGACATTGTTGTTGTTGTTGTTTATTTGACGTAGTTGTTGTTGTTGTTGTTTATTTGACGTTTTCTGTTGTTGTTGATGTTGTTGTTGTTGTTGTTTATTTGACGTTGTTGTTGTTTATTTGACGTTGTTGTTGTTGTTGTTTATTTGACGTTGTTGTTGTTGTTGTTTGTTTGACGTTGTTGTTGTTGTTGTTTATTTGATGTTGTTGTTGTTGTTTATTTGACGTTTTCTGTTGTTGTTGGTGTTGTTGTTGTTGTTGTTTATTTGACGTTGTTGTTGTTTATTTGACGTTGTTGTTGTTGTTGTTTATTTGACGTTGTTGTTGTTGTTGTTTGTTTGACGTTGTTGTTGTTGTTGTTTATTTGACGTAGTTGTTGTTGTTGACGTTGTTGTTGTTGATGTTGTTGATGTTTTTTTGACGTTGTTGTTTATTTGACGTTGTTGTTGTTGTTGTTATTGTTGTTGTTTATTTGACGTTGTTGTTGTTGTTGTTGTTGTTTATTTGATGTTGTTGTTGTTGTTTATTTGACATTGTTGTTGTTGTTGACGTTGTTGTTGTTGTTTATTTGACATTGTTGTTGTTGTTGACGTTGTTGGTGTTGTTGTTTATTTGACGTTGTTGTTGTTGACATTGTTGTTGTTGTTGTTTATTTGACGTTGTTGTTATTGTTGTTTTTTGACGTAGTTGTTGTTGTTGACGTTGTTGTTGTTGTTGTTGTGGTTGTTTATTTGACGTTTTTGTTGTTGTTGTTGTTGTTGTTTATTTGACGTTGTTGTTATTGTTGTTTATTTGATGTTGTTGTTGTTGTTTATTTGACGTTGGTGTTGTTGTCGTTTATTTGACGTTGTTATTATTATTTATTTGACGTTGTTGTTGTTATTATTTATTTGACGTTGTTGTTGTTGTTTATTTGACGTTGTTGTTGTTGTTTATTTGACGTAGTTGTTGTTGTTGACGGTGTTGTTGTTGTTGTTTATTTGACGTTTTTGTTGTTGTTGATATTGTTGTTGTTGTTTATTTGACGTTGTTGTTATTGTTTATTTGACGTTGTTTTTGTTGTTTATTTGACGTTGTTGTTGTTGTTATTGTTGTTGTTTATTTGACGTTGATGTTGTTGTTTATTTGATGTTGTTGTTGTTGTTGTTTATTTGACATTGGTGTTGTTGTTGTTTATTTGACGTTGTTGTTGTTGTTATTTATTTGACGTTGTTGTTGTTGTTATTGTTTATTTGACGTTGTTGTTGTTGTTGTTTATTTGACGTTGTTATTATTGTTTATTTGACGTTGTTTTTGTTATTTGACGTTGTTGTTGTTGTTGTTGTATTTGTTTTTGTTGTTGTTGTTTATTTGACGTTTTTATTGTTGTTGTTTATTTGATGTTGTTGTTGTTGTTTATTTGACGTTGGTGTTGTTGTTGTTTATTTGACGTTGTTGTTGTTGTTATTTATTTGACGTTGTTGTTGTTGTTACTTATTTGACGTTGTTGTTATTGTTGTTGTTTATTTGACGTTGTTGTTGTTGTTTATTTGACGTTGTTGTTGTTGTTGTTGTTTATTTGACGTTGTTATTATTGTTTATTTGATGTTGTTTTTGTTATTTGACGTTGTTGTTGTTGTTGTATTTGTTATTGTTGTTGTTGTTTGTTGTTTATTTGACGTTGTTGTTGTTGTTGTTGTTTATTTGACGTTGTTGTTGTTGTTGTTGTTGTTTTTTTGACGTTGTTGTTGTTGTTGACATTGTTGTTGTTGACATTGTTGTTGTTGTTGTTGTTGTTTATTTGACGTTGTTGTTGCTGTTGTTTATTTGACATTGTTGTTGATGTTGTTTATTTGACGTTGTTGTTGTTGTTGTTTATTTGATGTTGTCGTTGTTGTTGACATTGTTGTTGTTGTTTATTTGACGTAGTTGTTATTGTTGACGTTGTTGTTGTTGTTGTTTATTTGACGTTTTTGTTGTTGGTGATGTTGTTGTTGTTGTTTATTTGACGTTGTTGTTGTTGCTGTTTATTTGACGTTGTTGTTGTTGTTTATTTGACGTTGTTGTTGTTGTTGTTGTTGTTTATTTGACGTTGTTGTTGTTGTTGTTTATTTGACGTTGTTGTTGTTGTTGTTGACGTTGTTGTTGTTGTTGACGTTGTTGTTGTTGTTGTTTATTTGACATTGTTGTTGTTGACGTTGTTGTTGTGGTTTTTATTTATTTGACGTTGTTGTTGTTGTTGTTGTTGTTTATTTGACGTTGTTGTTGTTGTTTATTTGACGTTGTTGTTGTTTATTTGACATTGTTGTTGTTGTTATTATTTATTTGACGTTGTTGTTGTTGTTTATTTGACGTTGTTGTTGTTGTTGTTGACGTTGTTGTTGTTGTTGTTTATTTGACGTTGTTGTTGTTGACGTTGTTGTTGTTGTTGTTGTTTATTTAACGTTGTTGTTGTTGTTGTTTATTTGACGTTGTTGTTGTTGTTTATTTGATGTTGTTGTTGTTGTTATTGTTGTTGTTTATTTGACGTTGTTGTTGTTGTTGTTTATTTGATGTTGTTGTTGTTGTTTATTTGACATTGTTGTTATTGTTGACGTAGTTGTTGTTGTTTATTTGTTATTGTTGTTGTTGTTGTTGTTGTTGACGTTGTTGGTGTTGTTGTTTATTTGACGTTGTTGTTGTTGTTTATTTGACGTTGTTTTAGTCGTTGTTGTTTATTTGATGTTGTTGTTGTTGTTTATTTGACATTGTTGTTGTTGTTGACATTGTTGTTGTTGTTGTTTATTTGACATTGTTGTTGTTGTTGTTGTTGACGTTGTTGGTGTTGTTGTTTATTTCACGTTGTTGTTGTTGTTGTTGTTGTTGTTTATTTGACGTTGTTTTAGTTGTTGTTGTTTATTTGACATTGTTGTTGTTTTTTATTTGACGTTATTGTTGACATTGTTATTGTTGTTGTTGATTATTTGACGTTGTTGTTGTTGTTTATTTGACGTAGTTGTTGTTGTTGACATTGTTGTTGTTGTTGTTGTTGTTGTTTATTTGACGTTTTTGTTGTTGTTGATGTTGTTGTTGTTGTTTATTTGACGTTGTTGTTATTGTTTATTTGACGTTGTTTTTGTTGTTTATATGACGTTATTGTTGTTGTTATTGTTGTTGTTTATTTGACGTTGTTGTTGTTGTTGTTGTTTATTAGATGTTGTTGTTGTTGTTTATTTGACGTTGTTGTTATTGTTGTTTATTTGACGTTGTTGTTATTGTTGTTTATTTGACGTAGTTGTTGGTTTTTACGTTGTTGTTGTTGTTGTTGTTGTTTATTTGACGTTGTTGTTATTGTCTATTTGACCTTGTTGTTGTTGTTGTTGTTTATTTGACGTTGTTGTTGTTGTTGTTAATTTGACGTTGTTGTTGTTGTTTATTTGACGTTGTTGTTGTTGTTGTTGTTTATTTGACGTTGTTGTTGTTGTTGTTTATTTGACGTTGTTGTTGTTGTTGACGTTGTTGTTGTTGTTGTTGACGTTGTTGTTGTTGTTGTTGTTTATTTGACGTTGTTGTTGTTGACGTTGTTGTTGTTGTTGTTATTTATTTGACGTTGTTGTTGTTGTTGTTTATTTGACGTTGTTGTTGTTGTTTATTTGACGTTGTTGTTGTTTATTTGACATTGTTGTTGTTGTTGTTATTGTTTATTTGACGTTGTTGTTGTTATTTATTTGACGTTGTTATTGTTGTTGTTGACGTTGTTGTTGTTGTTGTTGTTGTTTATTTGACGTTGTTGTTGTTGACGTTGTTGTTGTTATTGTTGTTTATTTGACGTTGTTGTTGTTGTTGTTGTTGTTTATTTGACGTTGTTGTTGTTGACGTTGTTGTTGTTATTGTTGTTTATTTGACGTTGTTGTTGTTGTTGTTTATTTGACATTGTTGTTGTTGTTTATTTGATGTTGTTGTTGTTGTTATTGTTGTTGTTTATTTGACGTTGTTGTTGTTGTTGTTTATTTGATGTTGTTGTTGTTGTTGTTTATTTGACATTGTTGTTGTTGTTGACGTTGTTGTTGTTGTTTATTTGTTGTTGTTGTTGTTGTTGTTGTTGT
Organism: Vicia faba; assembly: GCA_948472305.1. Taxonomy (NCBI): domain Eukaryota; kingdom Viridiplantae; phylum Streptophyta; class Magnoliopsida; order Fabales; family Fabaceae; genus Vicia; species Vicia faba. The sequence goes on from OX451737.1 coordinate 316,418,937, forward strand.
TGTTGACGTTGTTGGTGTTCTTGTTTATTTGACGTTGTTGTTGTTTATTTGACGTTGTTTTAGTCGTTGTTGTTTATTTGATGTTGTTGTTGTTGTTGTTTATTTGACATTGTTGTTGTTGTTGTTGACGTTGTTGTTGTTGTTGTTGTTTATTTGACATTGTTGTTGTTGTTGTTGTTGTCGTTGTTGGTGTTGTTGTTTATTTCACGTTGTTGTTGTTGTTGTTGTTGTTGTTTATTTGACGTTGTTTTAGTTGTTGTTGTTTATTTGACATTGTTGTTGTTTTTTATTTGACGTTATTGTTGACATTTTTGTTGTTGTTGTTGATTATTTGACGTTGTTGTTGTTGTTTATTTGACGTAGTTGTTGTTGTTGACATTGTTGTTGTTGTTGTTGTTGTTTATTTGACGTTTTTGTTGTTGTTGATGTTGTTGTTGTTGTTTATTTGACGTTGTTGTTATTGTTTATTTGACGTTGTTTTTGTTGTTTATTTGACGTTATTGTTGTTGTTATTGTTGTTGTTTATTTGACGTTTTTATTGTTGTTGTTTATTTGATGTTGTTGTTGTTTATTTGACGTTGGTGTTGTTGTTGTTTATTTGACGTTGTTGTTGTTGTTATTTATTTGACGTTGTTGTTGTTGTTACTTATTTGACGTTGTTGTTATTATTGTTGTTTATTTGACGTTGTTGTTGTTGTTTATTTGACGTTGTTGTTGTTGTTGTTGTTTATTTGACGTTGTTATTATTGTTTATTTGATGTTGTTTTTGTTATTTGACGTTGTTGTTGTTGTTGTATTTGTTGTTGTTGTTGTTGCTTATTTGACGTTGTTGTTATTGTTGTTGTTTATTTGACGTTGTTGTTGTTGTTGTTTATTTGACGTTGTTGTTGTTGTTGTTGTTTATTTGACGTTGTTGTTGTTGTTGTTGTTTTTTTGACGTTGTTGTTGTTGTTGACATTGTTGTTGTTGACATTGTTGTTGTTGTTGTTGTTTATTTGACGTTGTTGTTGCTGTTGTTTATTTGACATTGTTGTTGATGTTGTTTATTTGACGTTGTTGTTGTTGTTGTTGTTTATTTGATGTTGTCGTTGTTGTTGACATTGTTGTTGTTGTTTATTTGACGTAGTTGTTATTGTTGACGTTGTTGTTGCTGTTGTTGTTTATTTGACGTTTTTGTTGTTGGTGATGTTGTTGTTGTTGTTTATTTGACGTTGTTGTTGTTGCTGTTTATTTGACGTTGTTGTTGTTGTTTATTTGACGTTGTTGTTGTTGTTGTTTATTTGACGTTGTTGTTGTTGTTGTTTATTTGACGTTGTTGTTGTTGTTGACGTTGTTGTTGTTGTTGTTGACGTTGTTGTTGTTGTTGTTGTTGTTTATTTGACATTGTTGTTGTTGACGTTGTTGTTGTGGTTTTTATTTATTTGACGTTGTTGTTGTTGTTGTTGTTTATTTGACGTTGTTGTTGTTGTTTATTTGACGTTGTTGTTGTTTATTTGACATTGTTGTTGTTGTTATTGTTTATTTGACGTTGTTGTTGTTGTTTATTTGACGTTGTTGTTGTTGTTGTTGACGTTGTTGTTGTTGTTGTTTATTTCACGTTGTTGTTGTTGACGTTGTTGTTGTTGTTGTTTATTTGACGTTGTTGTTGTTGTTGTTTATTTGACGTTGTTGTTGTCGTTTATTTGATGTTGTTGTTGTTGTTGTTATTGTTGTTGTTTATTTGACGTTGTTGTTGTTGTTGTTGTTTATTTGATGTTATTGTTGTTGTTTATTTGACATTGTTGTTATTGTTGACGTAGTTGTTGTTGTTTATTTGTGATTGTTGTTGTTGTTGTTGTTGTTGTTGACGTTGTTGGTGTTGTTGTTTATTTGACGTTGTTGTTGTTGTTTATTTGACGTTGTTTTAGTCGTTGTTGTTTATTTGATGTTGTTGTTGTTGTTTATTTGACATTGTTGTTGTTGTTGACATTGTTGTTGTTGTTGTTTATTTGACATTGTTGTTGTTGTTGTTGTTGACGTTGTTGGTGTTGTTGTTTATTTCACGTTGTTGTTGTTGTTGTTGTTGTTTATTTGACGTTGTTTTAGTTGTTGTTGATTATTTGACGTTGTTGTTGTTGTTTATTTGACGTAGTTGTTGTTGTTGACATTGTTGTTGTTGTTGTTGTTGTTGTTTATTTGACGTTTTTGTTGTTGTTGATGTTGTTGTTGTTGTTTATTTGACGTTGTTGTTATTGTTTATTTGACGTTGTTTTTGTTGTTTATATGACGTTATTGTTGTTGTTATTGTTGTTGTTTATTTGACGTTGTTGTTGTTGTTGTTGTTTATTTGATGTTGTTGTTGTTGTTGTTTATTTGACGTTGTTGTTATTGTTGTTTATTTGACGTTGTTGTTATTGTTGTTTATTTGACGTAGTTGTTGGTTTTTACGTTGTTGTTGTTGTTGTTGTTTATTTGACGTTTTTGTTGTTGTTGTTGTTGTTTATTTGACGTTGTTGTTATTGTCTATTTGACCTTGTTGTTGTTGTTTATTTGACGTTGTTGTTGTTGTTGTTAATTTGACGTTGTTGTTGTTGTTTATTTGACGTTGTTGTTGTTGTTGTTTATTTGACGTTGTTGTTGTTGTTGTTTATTTGACGTTGTTGTTGTTGACGTTGTTGTTGTTGTTGTTGACGTTGTTGTTGTTGTTGTTGTTTATTTGACGTTGTTGTTGTTGACGTTGTTGTTGTTGTTGTTATTTATTTGACGTTGTTGTTGTTGTTGTTTATTTGACGTTGTTGTTGTTGTTTATTTGACGTTGTTGTTGTTTATTTGACATTGTTGTTGTTGTTGTTATTGTTTATTTGACGTTGTTGTTGTTATTTATTTGACGTTGTTATTGTTGTTGTTGACGTTGTTGTTGTTGTTGTTGTTGTTTATTTGACGTTGTTGTTGTTGACGTTGTTGTTGTTATTGTTGTTTATTTGACGTTGTTGTTGTTGTTGTTTATTTGACATTATTGTTGTTGTTTATTTGATGTTGTTGTTGTTGTTATTAATGTTGTTTATTTGACGTTGTTGTTGTTGTTGTTTATTTGATGTTGTTGTTGTTGTTTATTTGACATTGTTGTTGTTGTTGACGTTGTTGGTGTTGTTTATTTGTTATTGTTGTTGTTGTTGTTGTTGTTGTTGACGTTGTTGGTGTTGTTGTTTATTTGACGTTGTTGTTGTTGTTTATTTGACGTTGTTTTAGTCGTTGTTGTTTATTTGATGTTGTTGTTGTTGTTGTTTATTTGACATTGTTGTTGTTGTTGACGTTGTTGTTGTTGTTGTTGTTTATTTGACATTGTTGTTGTTGTTGTTGTTGACGTTGTTGGTGTTGTTGTTTATTTCACGTTGTTGTTGTTGTTGTTGTTGTTGTTTATTTGACGTTGTTTTAGTTGTTGTTGTTTATTTGACATTGTTGTTGTTTTTTATTTGACGTTATTGTTGACATTTTTGTTGTTGTTGTTGATTATTTGACGTTGTTGTTGTTGTTTATTTGACGTAGTTGTTGTTGTTGACATTGTTGTTGTTGTTGTTGTTTATTTGACGTTTTTGTTGTTGTTGATGTTGTTGTTGTTGTTTATTTGACGTTGTTGTTATTGTTTATTTGACGTTGTTTTTGTTGTTTATTTGACGTTATTGTTGTTGTTATTGTTGTTGTTTATTTGACGTTTTTATTGTTGTTGTTTATTTGATGTTGTTGTTGTTGTTTATTTGACGTTGGTGTTGTTGTTGTTTATTTGACGTTGTTGTTGTTGTTATTTATTTGACGTTGTTGTTGTTGTTACTTATTTGACGTTGTTGTTATTGTTGTTGTTTATTTGACGTTGTTGTTGTTGTTTATTTGACGTTGTTGTTGTTGTTGTTGTTTATTTGACGTTGTTATTATTGTTTATTTGATGTTGTTTTTGTTATTTGACGTTGTTGTTGTTGTTGTATTTGTTGTTGTTGTTGTTGCTTATTTGACGTTGTTGTTATTGTTGTTGTTTATTTGACGTTGTTGTTGTTGTTGTTTATTTGACGTTGTTGTTGTTGTTGTTGTTTATTTGACGTTGTTGTTGTTGTTGTTGTTTTTTTGACGTTGTTGTTGTTGTTGACATTGTTGTTGTTGACATTGTTGTTGTTGTTGTTTATTTGACGTTGTTGTTGCTGTTGTTTATTTGACATTGTTGTTGATGTTGTTTATTTGACGTTGTTGTTGTTGTTGTTTATTTGATGTTGTCGTTGTTGTTGACATTGTTGTTGTTGTTTATTTGACGTAGTTGTTATTGTTGACGTTGTTGTTGTTGTTGTTGTTTATTTGACGTTTTTGTTGTTGGTGATGTTGTTGTTGTTGTTGTTTATTTGACGTTGTTGTTGTTGCTGTTTATTTGACGTTGTTGTTGTTGTTTATTTGACGTTGTTGTTGTTGTTGTTGTTGTTTATTTGACGTTGTTGTTGTTGTTGTTTATTTGACGTTGTTGTTGTTGTTGACGTTGTTGTTGTTGTTGACGTTGTTGTTGTTGTTGTTGTTTATTTGACATTGTTGTTGTTGACGTTGTTGTTGTGGTTTTTATTTATTTGACGTTGTTGTTGTTGTTGTTGTTTATTTGACGTTGTTGTTGTTGTTTATTTGACGTTGTTGTTGTTTATTTGACATTGTTGTTGTTGTTATTGTTTATTTGACGTTGTTGTTGTTGTTTATTTGACGTTGTTGTTGTTGTTGTTGACGTTGTTGTTGTTGTTGTTTATTTGACGTTGTTGTTGTTGACGTTGTTGTTGTTGTTGTTGTTTATTTGACGTTGTTGTTGTTGTTGTTTATTTGACGTTGTTGTTGTCGTTTATTTGATGTTGTTGTTGTTGTTGTTGTTATTGTTGTTGTTTATTTGACGTTGTTGTTGTTGTTTATTTGATGTTGTTGTTGTTGTTTATTTGACATTGTTGTTATTGTTGACGTAGTTGTTGTTGTTTATTTGTTATTGTTGTTGTTGTTGTTGTTGTTGTTGACGTTGTTGGTGTTGTTGTTTATTTGACGTTGTTGTTGTTGTTTATTTGACGTTGTTTTAGTCGTTGTTGTTTATTTGATGTTGTTGTTGTTGTTGTTGTTTATTTGACATTGTTGTTGTTGTTGACATTGTTGTTGTTGTTGTTTATTTGACATTGTTGTTGTTGTTGTTGTTGACGTTGTTGGTGTTGTTGTTTATTTCACGTTGTTGTTGTTGTTGTTGTTGTTGTTGTTTATTTGACGTTGTTTTAGTTGTTGTTGTTTATTTGACATTGTTGTTGTTTTTTATTTGACGTTATTGTTGACATTGTTGTTGTTGTTGTTGTTGATTATTTGACGTTGTTGTTGTTGTTTATTTGACGTAGTTGTTGTTGTTGACATTGTTGTTGTTGTTGTTGTTGTTTATTTGACGTTTTTGTTGTTGTTGATGTTGTTGTTGTTGTTAATTTGACGTTGTTGTTATTGTTTATTTGACGTTGTTTTTGTTGTTTATATGACGTTATTGTTGTTGTTATTGTTGTTGTTTATTTGACGTTGTTGTTGTTGTTGTTGTTTATTTGATGTTGTTGTTGTTGTTTATTTGACGTTGTTGTTATTGTTGTTTATTTGACGTTGTTGTTATTGTTGTTTATTTGACGTAGTTGTTGGTTTTTACGTTGTTGTTGTTGTTGTTGTTTATTTGACGTTTTTGTTGTTGTTGTTGTTGTTTATTTGACGTTGTTGTTATTGTCTATTTGACGTTGTTGTTGTTGTTGTTTATTTGACGTTGTTGTTGTTGTTGTTAATTTGACGTTGTTGTTGTTGTTTATTTGACGTTGTTGTTGTTGTTGTTTATTTGACGTTGTTGTTGTTGTTGTTTATTTGACGTTGTTGTTGTTGTTGACGTTGTTGTTGTTGTTGTTGTTTATTTGACGTTGTTGTTGTTGACGTTGTTGTTGTTGTTGTTATTTATTTGACGTTGTTGTTGTTGTTGTTTATTTGACGTTGTTGTTGTTGTTTATTTGACGTTGTTGTTGTTTATTTGACATTGTTGTTGTTGTTGTTATTGTTTATTTGACGTTGTTGTTGTTATTTATTTGACGTTGTTATTGTTGTTGTTGACGTTGTTGTTGTTGTTGTTTATTTGAGGTTGTTGTTGTTGACGTTGTTGTTGTTATTGTTGTTTATTTGACGTTGTTGTTGTTGTTGTTTATTTGACATTGTTGTTGTTGTTTATTTGATGTTGTTGTTGTTGTTATTGTTGTTGTTTATTTGACGTTGTTGTTGTTGTTGTTTATTTGATGTTGTTGTTGTTGTTGTTTATTTGACATTGTTGTTGTTGTTGACGTTGTTGTTGTTGTTTATTTGTTATTGTTGTTGTTGTTGTTGTTGTTGACGTTGTTGGTGTTGTTGTTTATTTGACGTTGTTGTTGTTGTTTATTTGACGTTGTTTTAGTCGTTGTTGTTTATTTGATGTTGTTGTTGTTGTTGTTGTTTATTTGACATTGTTGTTGTTGTTGACGTTGTTGTTGTTGTTGTTGTTTATTTGACATTGTTGTTGTTGTTGTTGTTGACGTTGTTGGTGTTGTTGTTTATTTCACGTTGTTGTTGTTGTTGTTGTTGTTGTTGTTTATTTGACGTTGTTTTAGTTGTTGTTGTTTATTTGACATTGTTGTTGTTTTTTATTTGACGTTATTGTTGACATTTTTGTTGTTGTTGTTGATTATTTGACGTTGTTGTTGTTGTTTATTTGACGTAGTTGTTGTTGTTGACATTGTTGTTGTTGTTGTTGTTGTTGTTGTTTATTTGACGTTTTTGTTGTTGTTGATGTTGTTGTTGTTGTTTATTTGACGTTGTTGTTATTGTTTATTTGACGTTGTTTTTGTTGTTTATTTGACGTTATTGTTGTTGTTATTGTTGTTGTTTATTTGACGTTTTTATTGTTGTTGTTTATTTGATGTTGTTGTTGTTTATTTGACGTTGGTGTTGTTGTTGTTTATTTGACGTTGTTGTTGTTGTTATTTATTTGACGTTGTTGTTGTTGTTACTTATTTGACGTTGTTGTTATTGTTGTTGTTTATTTGACGTTGTTGTTGTTGTTTATTTGACGTTGTTGTTGTTGTTGTTTATTTGACGTTGTTATTATTGTTTATTTGATGTTGTTTTTGTTATTTGACGTTGTTGTTGTTGTTGTATTTGTTGTTGTTGTTGTTGCTTATTTGACGTTGTTGTTATTGTTGTTGTTTATTTGACGTTGTTGTTGTTGTTGTTTATTTGACGTTGTTGTTGTTGTTGTTGTTTATTTGACGTTGTTGTTGTTGTTGTTGTTTTTTTGACGTTGTTGTTGTTGTTGACATTGTTGTTGTTGACATTGTTGTTGTTGTTGTTGTTTATTTGACATTGTTGTTGCTGTTGTTTATTTGACATTGTTGTTGATGTTGTTTATTTGACGTTGTTGTTGTTGTTGTTGTTTATTTGATGTTGTCGTTGTTGTTGACATTGTTGTTGTTGTTTATTTGACGTAGTTGTTATTGTTGACGTTGTTGTTGTTGTTGTTGTTTATTTGACGTTTTTGTTGTTGGTGATGTTGTTGTTGTTGTTTATTTGACGTTGTTGTTGTTGCTGTTTATTTGGCGTTGTTGTTGTTGTTTATTTGACGTTGTTGTTGTTGTTGTTGTTGTTTATTTGACGTTGTTGTTGTTGTTGTTGTTTATTTGACGTTGTTGTTGTTGTTGACGTTGTTGTTGTTGTTGACGTTGTTGTTGTTGTTGTTTATTTGACATTGTTGTTGTTGACGTTGTTGTTGTGGTTTTTATTTATTTGACGTTGTTGTTGTTGTTGTTGTTTATTTGACGTTGTTGTTGTGGTTTTTATTTATTTGACGTTGTTGTTGTTGTTGTTGTTGTTGTTTATTTGACGTTGTTGTTGTTGTTTATTTGACGTTGTTGTTGTTTATTTGACATTGTTGTTGTTGTTATTGTTTATTTGACGTTGTTGTTGTTGTTTATTTGACGTTGTTGTTGTTGTTGTTGACATTGTTGTTGTTGTTGTTTATTTGACGTTGTTGTTGTTGACGTTGTTGTTGTTGTTGTTGTTTATTTGACGTTGTTGTTGTTGTTGTTTATTTGACGTTGTTGTTGTTGTTGTTTATTTGATGTTGTTGTTGTTGTTGTTGTTATTGTTGTTGTTTATTTGACGTTGTTGTTGTTGTTGTTTATTTGATGTTGTTGTTGTTGTTGTTTATTTGACATTGTTGTTATTGTTGACGTAGTTGTTGTTGTTTATTTGTTATTGTTGTTGTTGTTGTTGTTGTTGACGTTGTTGGTGTTGTTGTTTATTTGACGTTGTTGTTGTTGTTTATTTGACGTTGTTTTAGTCGTTGTTGTTTATTTGATGTTGTTGTTGTTGTTGTTTATTTGACATTGTTGTTGTTGTTGACATTGTTGTTGTTGTTGTTTATTTGACATTGTTGTTGTTGTTGTTGTTGACGTTGTTGGTGTTGTTGTTTATTTCACGTTGTTGTTGTTGTTGTTGTTGTTGTTGTTTATTTGACGTTGTTTTAGTTGTTGTTGTTTATTTGACATTGTTGTTGTTTTTTATTTGACGTTATTGTTGACATTGTTGTTGTTGTTGTTGATTATTTGACGTTGTTGTTGTTGTTTATTTGACGTAGTTGTTGTTGTTGACATTGTTGTTGTTGTTGTTGTTGTTGTTGTTTATTTGACGTTTTTGTTGTTGTTGATGTTGTTGTTGTTGTTTATTTGACGTTGTTGTTATTGTTTATTTGACGTTGTTTTTGTTGTTTATATGACGTTATTGTTGTTGTTATTGTTGTTGTTTATTTGACGTTGTTGTTGTTGTTGTTGTTTATTTGATGTTGTTGTTGTTGTTTATTTGACGTTGTTGTTATTGTTGTTTATTTGACGTTGTTGTTATTGTTGTTTATTTGACGTAGTTGTTGGTTTTTACGTTGTTGTTGTTGTTGTTGTTTATTTGACGTTTTTGTTGTTGTTGTTGTTGTTTATTTGACGTTGTTGTTATTGTCTATTTGACCTTGTTGTTGTTGTTGTTTATTTGACATTGTTGTTGTTGTTGTTGTTAATTTGACGTTGTTGTTGTTGTTTATTTGACGTTGTTGTTGTTGTTGTTGTTTATTTGACGTTGTTGTTGTTGTTGTTTATTTGACGTTGTTGTTGTTGTTGTTTATTTGACGTTGTTGTTGTTGTTGACGTTGTTGTTGTTGTTGTTGACGTTGTTGTTGTTGTTGTTGTTGTTTATTTGACGTTGTTGTTGTTGACGTTGTTGTTGTTGTTGTTATTTATTTGACGTTGTTGTTGTTGTTGTTTATTTGACGTTGTTGTTGTTGTTTATTTGACGTTGTTGTTGTTTATTTGACATTGTTGTTGTTGTTGTTATTGTTTATTTGACGTTGTTGTTGTTATTTATTTGACGTTGTTATTGTTGTTGTTGACGTTGTTGTTGTTGTTGTTGTTGTTTATTTGACGTTGTTGTTGTTGACGTTGTTGTTGTTGTTGTTTATTTGACGTTGTTGTTGTTGTTTATTTGACATTGTTGTTGTTGTTTATTTGATGTTGTTGTTGTTGTTATTGTTGTTGTTTATTTGACGTTGTTGTTGTTGTTGTTTATTTGATGTTGTTGTTGTTGTTGTTGTTTATTTGACATTGTTGTTGTTGTTGACGTTGTTGTTGTTGTTTATTTGTTATTGTTGTTGTTGTTGTTGTTGTTGTTGACGTTGTTGGTGTTGTTGTTTATTTGACGTTGTTGTTGTTGTTTATTTGACGTTGTTTTAGTCGTTGTTGTTTATTTGATGTTGTTGTTATTGTTGTTGTTGTTGCTGTTGTTTATTTGACGTTGTTGTTGATGTTGTTTATTTGACGTTGTTGTTGTTGTTTATTTGATGTTGTCGTTGTTGTTGACATTGTTGTTGTTGTTGTTTATTTGACGTAGTTGTTATTGTTGTCGTTGTTGTTGTTGTTGTTGTTTATTTGACGTTTTTGTTGTTGGTGATGTTGTTGTTGTTGTTGTTTATTTGACGTTGTTGTTGTTGTTTAATTGACGTTGTTGTTGTTGTTTATTTGACGTTGTTATTGTTGTTATTGTTGTTGTTTATTTGACGTTGTTGTTGTTGTTTATTTGATGTTGTTGTTGTTGTTTATTTGACATTGTCGTTGTTGTTGAGGTTGTTGTTGTTGTTTATTTGACATTGTTGTTGTTGTTGTTGACGTTGTTGGTGTTGTTGTTTATTTGATGTTGTTGTTGTTGACATTGTTGTTGTTGTTGTTTATTTGAATTTGTTGTTATTGTTTTTATTTGATGTAGTTGTTGTTGTTGACGTTGTTGTTGTTGTGGTTGTTATTTATTTAACGTTTTTGTTGTTGTTGTTGTTGTTGTTTATTTGACGTTGTTGTTATTGTCTATTTGACGTTGTTGTTGTTGTTGTTGTTTATTTGACATTGTTGTTGTTGTTATTGTTGTTGTTTATTTGACGTTGTTGTTGTTGTTTATTTGATGTTGATGTTGTTGTTGTTGTTTATTTGACGTTGGTGTTGTTGTTGTTTATTTGACGTTGTTGTTGTTGTTATTTATTTGACGTTGTTGTTGTTATTATTTATTTGACGTTGTTGTTGTTGTTGTTTATTTGACCTTGTTATTGTTGTTTATTTGACGTTGTTGTTGTTGTTGTTTATTTGACGTTGTTGTTGTTGTTTATTTGACGTTGTTGTTGTTGTTGACGTTGTTGTTGTTGTTGTTGTTTATTTGATGTTGTTGTTGTTGACGTTGTTCTTGTTGTTGTTGTTGTTGTTTATTTGACGTTGTTGTGGTTGTTGTTGTTGTTTATTTTACGTTGTTGTTGTTGTTGTTTATTTGACGTTGTTGTTGTTTATTTAACATTGTTGTTGTTGTTGTTATTGTTTATTTGACGGTGTTGTTGTTGTTGTTGACGTTGTTGTTGTTGTTTATTTGACGTTGTTGTTGTTGTTGACATTGTTGTTGTTGTTGTTGTTGTTGTTTATTTGACGTTGTTGTTGTTGTTGTTGTTTAATTGACGTTGTTGTTGTTGTTGTTTATTTAACGTTGTTGTTGTTGTTGTTTATTTGATGTTGTTGTTGTTGTTTATTTGACGTTGTTGTTGTTGTTGTTTATTTGATGTTGTTGTTGTTGTTTATTTGACGTTGTTGTTGTTGTTATTGTTGTTGTTTATTTGACGTTGTTGTTGTTGTTTATTTGATGTTGTTGTTGTTTATTTGACATTGTTGTTGTTGATGTTGTTGTTGTTTATTTGACGTTGTTGTTGTTGTTGTTTATTTGACGTTGTTGTTGTTGTTGTTTATTTGACGTTGTTGTTGTTGTTGTTGTTTATTTGACGTTGTCGTTGTTGTTGACATTGTTGTCGGTGTTGTTGTTTATTTGACGTAGTTGTTGTTGTTGACGTTGTTGTTGTTGTTGTTGTTTATTTGACGTTTTTGTTGTTGTTGATGTTGTTGTTGTTGTTTATTTGACATTGTTGTTGTTGTTTATTTGACATTGTTGTTGTTGTTGACGTTGTTGTTTATTTGACATTGTTGTTGTTATTGTTGTTGTTGTTGACGTTGTTGGTGTTGTTGTTTATTTGACGTTGTTGTTGTTGTTGTTTATTTGACGTTGTTTTAGTTGTTGTTGTTTATTTGACATTGTTGTTGTTTTTTATTTGACGTTGTTGTTGACATTGTTGTTGTTGTTGTTGATTATTTGACGTTGTTGTTGTTGTTTATTTGACGTAGTTGTTGTTGTTGACGTTGTTGTTGTTGTTGTTGTTTATTTGACGTTTTTGTTGTTGTTGATGTTGTTGTTGTTGTTTATTTGACGTTGTTTTAGTTGTTATTGTTTATTTGACATTGTTGTTGTTTTTTATTTGACGTTGTTGTTGACATTGTTGTTGTTGTTGTTTATTTGACATTGTTGTTATTGTTTATTTGACATTGTTTTTGTTGTTTATTTGACGTTGTTGTTGTTGTTGTTATTGTTGTTGTTTATTTGACGTTGTTGTTGTTGTTGTTTATTTGATGTTGTTGTTGTTGTTGTTTATTTGACGTTGGTGTTGTTGTTTATTTGACGTTGTTGTTGTTGTTGTTGTTGTTATTGTTGTTGTTTATTTGACGTTGTTGTTGTTGTTGTTTATTTGACGTTGTTTTTGTTATTTTTTATTTGACGTTGTTGTTGTTGTTGTTTATTTGACGTTGTTATTATTGTTTATTTGATGTTGTTTTTGTTATTTGACGTTGTTGTTGTTGTTGTATTTGTTGTTGTTGTTGTTGCTTATTTGACGTTGTTGTTATTGTTGTTTTTTATTCGACGTTGTTGTTGCTGTTGTTTATTTGACATTGTTGTTGTTGTTGTTTATTTGTCGTTGTTGTTGTTGTTGTTGTTGTTTTTTTGACGTTGTTGTTGTTGTTGACATTGTTGTTGTTGACATTGTTGTGGTTGTTGTTTATTTGACGTTGTTGTTGCTGTTGTTTATTTGACGTTGTTGTTGTTGTTTATTTGACGTTGTTGTTGTTGTTGTTGTTTATTTGACGTTGTCATTGTTGTTGACATTGTTGTTGTTGTTGTTGTTGTTTATTTGACGTAGTTGTTGTTGTTGACGTTGTTGTTGTTGTTGTTGTTGTTTATTTGACGTTTTTGTTGTTGTTGATGTTGTTGTTGTTGTTGTTTATTTGACGTTGTTGTTGTTGTTTATTTGACGTTGTTGTTGTTGTTATTGTTGTTGTTTATTTGATGTTGTTGTTGTTGTTGTTGTTTATTTGATGTTGTTGTTGTTGTTTATTTGACATTGTTGTTGTTGTTGACGTTGTTGTTGTTGTTTATTTGACATTGTTGTTGTTGTTGTTGACGTTGTTGGTGTTGTTGTTTATTTGACGTTGTTGTTGTTGTTGTTGACGTTGTTGGTGTTGTTGTTTATTTGAGTTGTTGTTGTTGACATTGTTGTTATTGTTGTTTATTTGACGTTGTTGTTATTGTGGTTTATTTGACGTAGTTGTTGTTGTTGACGTTATTGTTGTTGTTTATTTGACGTTTTTGTTGTTGTTGTTGTTGTTGTTTATTTGACGTTGTTGTTATTGTCTATTTGACGTTGTTGTTGTTGTTGTTTATTTGACGTTGTTGTTGTTGTTATTGTTGTTGTTTATTTGACGTTGTTGTTGTTGTTGTTGTTGTTTATTTGATGTTGTTGTTGTTGTTTATTCGACGTTGGTGTTGTTGTTGTTTATTTGACGTTGTTGTTGTTGTTGTTGTTTATTTGACGTTGTTGTTGTTATTATTTATTTGACGTTGTTGTTGTTGTTGTTTATTTGACGTAGTTGTTGTTGTTGACGTTGTTGTTGTTGTTGTTGTTTATTTGCGTTTTTGTTGTTGTTGATGTTGTTGTTGTTGTTTATTTGACGTTGTTGTTATTGTTTATTTGACATTGTTTTTGTTGTTTATTTGACGTTGTTGTTGTTATTGTTGTTGTTTATTTGACGTTGTTGTTGTTGTTGTTTATTTGATGTTGTTGTTGTTGTTTATTTGACATTGGTGTTGTTGTTGTTTATTTGACGTTGTTGTTGTTGTTATTTATTTGACGTTGTTGTTGTTGTTGTTATTGTTTATTTGACGTTGTTGTTGTTGTTGTTGTTGTTGTTTATTTGACGTTGTTATTAATGTTTATTTGACGTTGTTTTTGTTATTTGACGTTAATGTTGTTGTTGTTGTATTTGTTGTTGTTGTTGTTGCTTATTTGACGTTGTTGTTATTGTTGTTGTTTATTTGATGTTGTTGTTGCTGTTGTTTATTTGACGTTGTTGTTGTTGTTGTTGTTTATTTGACGTTGTTGTTGTTGTTGTTGTTTATTTGACGTTGTTGTTGTTGTTGACATTGTTGTTGTTGACATTGTTGTTGTTGTTGTTTATTTGACGTTGTTGTTGCTGTTTATTTGACGTTGTTGTTTATTTGACGTTGTCGTTGTTGTTGACATTGTTGTTGTTGACATTGTTGTTGTTGTTGTTTATTTGACGTAGTTGTTGTTGTTGACGTTGTTGTTGTTGTTGTTTATTTGACGTTTTTGTTGTTGTTGTTGTTGTTTATTTGACGTTGTTGTTGTTTATTTGATGTTGTTGTTGTTGTTGTTTATTTGACATTGTTGTTGTTATTGTTGTTGTTGTGGACGTTGTTGGTGTTGTTGTTTATTTGACGTTGTTGTTGTTGTTGTTGTTGTTGTTTATTTGACGTTGTTTTAGTTGTTGTTGTTTATTTGACATTGTTGTTGTTTTTTATTTGACGTTGTTGTTGACATTATTGTTGTTGTTGTTGATTATTTGACGTTGTTGTTGTTGTTTATTTGACGTAGTTGTTGTTGTTGACGTTGTTGTTGTTGTTGTTGTTTATTTGACGTTTTTGTCGTTGTTGATGTTGTTGTTGTTGTTTATTTGACGTTGTTGTTATTGTTTATTTGATGTTGTTTTTGTTGTTTATTTGACGTTGTTGTTGTTGTTATTGTTGTTGTTTATTTGACGTTGTTGTTGTTGTTGTTTATTTGATGTTGTTGTTGTTGTTTATTTGACGTTGGTGTTGTTGTTGTTTATTTGACGTTGGTGTTGTTGTTATTTATTTGACGTTGTTGTTGTTATTGTTTATTTGATGTTGTTGTTGTTGTTGTTGTTTATTTGACGTTGTTATTATTGTTTATTTGATGTTGTTTTTGTTATTTGACGTTGTTGTTGTTGTTGTTGTTGTTGTATTTGTTGTTGTTGTTGTTGCTTATTTGACATTGTTGTTATTGTTGTTGTTGTTGTTTATTTGACGTAGTTGTTGTTGTTGACGTTGTTGTTGTTGTTGTTGTTTATTTGACGTTTTTGTTGTTGGTGATGTTGTTGTTGTTGTTTATTTGACGTTGTTGTTGTTGTTTATTTGACGTTGTTGTTGTTGTTGTTGTTGTTTATTTGACATTGTTATTGTTGTTATTGTTGTTGTTTATTTGACGTTGTTGTTGTTGTTGTTGTTTATTTGATGTTGTTGTTGTTGTTGTTTATTTGACATTGTCGTTGTTGTTGACGTTGTTGTTGTTGTTTATTTGACATTGTTGTTGTTGTTGTTGACGTTGGTTGTGTTGTTGTTTATTTGATGTTGTTGTTGTTGACATTGTTGTTGTTGTTGTTGTTTATTTGACGTTGTTGTTATTGTTGTTTATTTGATGTAGTTGTTGTTGTTGACGTTGTTGTTGTTGTTGTTGTTTATTTAACGTTTTTGTTGTTGTTGTTGTTTATTTGACGTTGTTGTTATTGTCTATTTGACCTTGTTGTTGTTGTTTATTTGACATTGTTGTTGTTGTTATTGTTGTTGTTTATTTGGCGTTGTTATTTATTTGATGTTGTTGTTGTTGTTTATTTGACGTTGGTGTTGTTGTTGTTTATTTGACGTTGTTGTTGTTGTTATTGTTGTTGTTTATTTGACGCTGTTGTTGTTGTTGTTGTTGTTGTTTATTTGACGTTGTTTTTGTTATTTTTTATTTGACGTTGTTGTTGTTGTTGTTGTTTATTTGACGTTGTTATTATTGTTTATTTGATGTTGTTTTTGTTATTTGACGTTGTTGTTGTTGTTGTTGTATTTGTTGTTGTTGTTGTTGCTTATTTGACGTTGTTGTTATTGTTGTTTTTTATTCGACGTTGTTGTTGCTGTTGTTTATTTGACATTGTTGTTGTTGTTGTTTATTTGACGTTGTTGTTGTTGTTGTTGTTTTTTTGACGTTGTTGTTGTTGTTGTTGACATTGTTGTTGTTGACATTGTTGTGGTTGTTGTTTATTTGACGTTGTTGTTGCTGTTGTTTATTTGACGTTGTTGTTGTTGTTGTTGTTTATTTGACGTTGTTGTTGTTGTTGTTGTTTATTTGACGTTGTCATTGTTGTTGACATTGTTGTTGTTGTTGTTGTTTATTTGACGTAGTTGTTGTTGTTGACGTTGTTGTTGTTGTGGTTGTTTATTTGACGTTTTTGTTGTTGTTTATGTTGTTGTTGTTGTTTATTTGACGTTGTTGTTGTTGTTTATTTGACGTTGTTGTTGTTGTTATTGTTGTTGTTTATTTGACGTTGTTGTTTTTGTTGTTGTTTATTTGATGTTGTTGTTGTTGTTTATTTGACATTGTTGTTGTTGTTGACGTTGTTGTTTATTTGACATTGTTGTTGTTGTTGTTGTTGACGTTGTTGGTGTTGTTGTTTATTTGACGTTGTTGTTGTTGTTGACGTTGTTGGTGTTGTTGTTTATTTGACGTTGTTGTTGTTGACATTGTTGTTATTGTTGTTTATTTGACGTTGTTGTTATTGTTGTTTATTTGACGTAGTTGTTGTTGTTGACGTTGTTGTTGTTGTTGTTGTTTATTTGACGATTTTGTTGTTGTTGTTGTTGTTGTTTATTTGACGTTGTTGTTATTGTCTATTTGACGGTTTTGTTGTTGTTGTTTATTTGACGTTGTTGTTGTTATTGTTGTTGTTTATTTGACGTTGTTGTTGTTGTTGTTGTTGTTTATTTGATGTTGTTGTTGTTGTTTATTTGACGTTGGTGTTGTTGTTGTTTATTTGACGTTGTTGTTGTTGTTGTTTATTTGACGTTGTTGTTGTTATTATTTATTTGACGTTGTTGTTGTTGTTGTTGTTTATTTGACGTAGTTGTTGTTGTTGACGTTGTTGTTGTTGTTGTTGTTTATTTGCGTTTTTGTTGTTGTTGATGTTGTTGTTGTTGTTTATTTGACGTTGTTGTTATTGTTTATTTGACATTGTTTTTGTTGTTTATTTGACGTTGTTGTTGTTATTGTTGTTGTTTATTTGACGTTGTTGTTGTTGTTGTTTATTTGATGTTGTTGTTGTTGTTTATTTGACATTGGTGTTGTTGATATTTATTTGACGTTGTTGTTGTTGTTATTTATTTGACGTTGTTGTTGTTGTTATTGTTTATTTGACGTTGTTGTTGTTGTTGTTTATTTGACGTTGTTATTAATGTTTATTTGACGTAGTTTTTGTTATTTGACGTTAATGTTGTTGTTGTATTTGTTGTTGTTGTTGTTGCTTATTTGACGTTGTTGTTATTGTTGTTGTTTATTTGATGTTGTTGTTACTGTTGTTTATTTGACATTGTTGTTGTTGTTGTTGTTTATTTGACGTTGTTGTTGTTGTTGTTTATTTGACGTTGTTGTTGTTGTTGACATTGTTGTTGTTGACATTGTTGTTGTTGTTGTTTATTTGACGTTGTTGTTGCTGTTTATTTGACGTTGTTGTTGTTGTTGTTTATTTGACGTTGTCGTTGTTGTTGACATTGTTGTTGTTGACATTGTTGCTGTTGTTGTTTATTTGACGTAGTTGTTGTTGTTGACGTTGTTGTTGTTGTTGTTTATTTGACGTTTTTGTTGTTGTTAATGTTGTTGTTGTTGTTTATTTGACGTTGTTGTTGTTTATTTGACGTTGTTGTTGTTGTTGTTTATTTGACATTGTTGTTGTTATTGTTGTTGTTGTTGACGTTGTTGGTGTTGTTCTTTATTTGACGTCGTTGTTGTTGTTGTTTATTTGACGTTGTTTTAGTTGTTGTTGTTTATTTGACATTGTTGTTGTTTTTTATTTGACGTTGTTGTTGACATTATTGTTGTTGTTGTTGATTATTTGACGTTGTTGTTGTTGTTTATTTGACGTAGTTGTTGTTGTTGACGTTGTTGTTGTTGTTGTTGTTGTTTATTTGACGTTTTTGTCGTTGTTGATGTTGTTGTTGTTGTTTATTTGACGTTGTTGTTATTGTTTATTTGATGTTCTTTTTGTTGTTTATTTGACGTTGTTGTTGTTATTGTTGTTGTTTATTTGACGTTGTTGTTGTTGTTTATTTGATGTTGTTGTTGTTGTTTATTTGACGTTGGTGTTGTTGTTGTTTATTTGACGTTGGTGTTGTTGTTATTTATTCGACGTTGTTGTTGTTATTGTTTATTTGATGTTGTTGTTGTTGTTGTTTATTTGACGTTGTTATTATTGTTTATTTGATGTTGTTTTTGTTATTTGACGTTGTTGTTGTTGTTGTTGTTGTATTTGTTGTTGTTGTTGTTGCTTATTTGACATTGTTGTTATTGTGGTTGTTGTTTATTTGACGTTGTTGTTGTTGTTGTTGTTGTTTATTTGACGTTGTTGTTGCTGTTGTTTATTTGACGTTGTTGTTGTTGTTTATTTGACGTTGTTGTTGTTGTTTATTTGACGTTGTCGTTGTTGTTGACATTGTTGTTGTTGTTGTTTATTTGACGTAGTTGTTGTTGTTGACGTTGGTATTGTTGTTGTTGTTTATTTGACGTTTTTGTTGTTGGTGATGTTGTTGTTGTTGTTGTTTATTTGACGTTGTTATTATTTTCTATTTGATGTTGTTTTTGTTATTTGACGTTGTTGTTGTTGTTGTTGTTGTATTTGTTGTTGTTGTTGTTGCTTATTTGACGTTGTTGTTATTGTTGTTGTAGTTTATTTGACGTTGTTGTTGTTGTTGTTGTTGTTTATTTGACGTTGTTGTTGCTGTTGTTTATTTGACGTTGTTGTTGTTGTTTATTTGACGTTGTTGTTGTTGTTGTTGTTTATTTGACGTTGTCGTTGTTGTTGACATTGTTGTTGTTGTTGTTGTTTATTTGACGTAGTTGTTGTTGTTGACGTTGTTGTTGTTGTTGTTGTTGTTGTTTATTTGACGTTTTTGTTGTTGGTGATGTTGTTGTTGTTGTTGTTTATTTGACGTTGTTGTTGTTGTTTATTTGACGTTGTTGTTGTTGTTGTTGTTTATTTGACGTTGTTATTGTTGTTATTGTTGTTGTTTATTTGACGTTGTTGTTGTTGTTGTTTATTTGATGTTGTTGTTGTTGTTGTTTATTTGACATTGTCGTTGTTGTTGACGTTGGTTGTGTTGTTGTTTATTTGATGTTGTTGTTGTTGACATTGTTGTTGTTGTTGTTTATTTGACGTTGTTGTTATTGTTGTTTATTTGATGTAGTTGTTGTTGTTGACGTTGTTGTTGTTGTTGTTGTTGTTGTTGTTTATTTGACGTTTTTGTTGTTGTTGTTGTTTATTTGACGTTGTTGTTATTGTCTATTTGACCTTGTTGTTGTTGTTTATTTGACATTGTTGTTGTTGTTATTGTTGTTGTTTATTTGGCGTTGAGGTTGTTTATTTGATGTTGTTGTTGTTGTTTATTTGACGTTGGTGTTGTTTTTTTTTATTTGACGTTGTTGTTGTTGTTATTTATTTGACGTTGTTGTTGTTATTATTTATTTGACGTTGTTGTTGTTGCTGTTGTTTATTTGACGTTGTTATTGTTGTTTATTTGACATTGTTGTTGTTGTTGTTTATTTGACGTTGTTGTTGTTGTTTATTTGACGTTGTTGTTGTTGTTGACGTTGTTGTTGTTGTTGTTTATTTGACGTTGTTTTTGTTGACGTTGTTGTTGTTGTTGTTTATTTGACGTTGTTGTTGTTGTTGTTGTTTATTTTACGTTGTTGTTGTTGTTGTTGTTTATTTGACGTTGTTGTTGTTTATTTGACATTGTTGTTGTTGTTGTTATTGTTTATTTGACGTTGTCGTTGTTGTTGTTGACGTTGTTGTTGTTGTTGTTGTTGTTGTTGTTGTTTATTTGACGTTGTTGTTGTTGTTGACATTGTTGTTGTTGTTGTTGTTTATTTGACGTTGTTGTTGTTGTTGTTTATTTGACGTTGTTGTTGAAGTTGTTTATTTGACGTTGTTGTTGTTGTTGTTTATTTGACGCTGTTGTTGTTGTTATTATTGTTGTTGTTTATTTGACGTTGTTGTTGTTGTTTATTTGATGTTGTTGTTGTTGTTGTTTATTTGACATTGTTGTCGTTGTTGACGTTGTTTTTGTTGTTGTTGTTTATTTGTGATAGTTGTTGTTGTTGTTGTTGGTGTTGTTGTTTATTTGACGTTGTTGTTATTGTTGTTGTTTATTTGACGTTGTTTTAGTTGTTGTTGTTGTTGTTTATTTGACATTGTTGTTGTTGTTGACGTTGTTGTTGTTGTTTATTTGACATTGTTGTTGTTGTTGTTTTTGTTGTTGACGTTGTTGGTGTTGGTGTTTATTTGACGTTGTTGTTGTTGTTGTTGTTTATTTGACGTTGTTTTAGTTGTTGTTTATTTGACATAGTTGTTGTTTTTTATTTGACGTTGTTGTTGACATTGTTTTTGTTGTTGATTATTTGACGTTGTTGTTGTTGTTGTTCATTTGACGTAGTTGTTGTTGTTGACGTTGTTGTTGTTGTTGTTTATTTGACGTTTTTGTTGTTGTTGATGTTGTTGTTGTTTTTTATTTGACGTTGTTGTTATTATTTATTTGACGTTGTTTTTGTTGTTTATTTGACGTTGTTGTTGTTATTGTTGTTGTTTATTTGACGTTGTTGTTGTTGTTGTTGTTTATTTGATGTTGATGTTGTTGTTGTTGTTGTTTATTTGACGTTGGTGTTGTTGTTGTTTATTTGACGTTGTTGTTGTTATTTATTTGACGTTGTTGTTGTTGTTATTGTTTATTTGACGTTGTTGTTGTTGTTGTTGTTGTTTATTTGACGTTGTTATTATTGTTTATTTGACGTTGTTTTTGTTATTTGACGTTGTTGTTGTTGTTGTATTTGTTGTTGTTATTGTTGCTTATTTGACGTTGTTGTTATTGTTGTTGTTTATTTGACGTTGTTGTTGTTGTTGTTTTTTTGACGTTGTTGTTGTTGTTGACATTGTTGTTGTTGACATTGTTGTTGTTGTTGTTTATTTGACGTTGTTGTTGCTATTGTTTATTTGACGTTGTTGTTGATGTTATTTATTTGACGTTGTTGTTGTTGTTTATTTGATGTTGTCGTTGTTGTTGACATTGTTGTTGTTGTTGTTGTTTATTTGACGTAGTTGTTATTATTGACGTTGTTGTTGTTGTTGTTTATCTGACGTTTTTGTTGTTGGTGATGTTGTTGTTGTTGTTGTTTATTTGACGTTGTTGTTGTTGTTTATTTGACGTTGTTGTTGTTGTTTATTTGACGTTGTTATTGTTGTTATTGTTGTTGTTTATTTGACGTTGTTGTTGTTGTTGTTGTTTATTTGATGTTGTTGTTGTTGTTTATTTGACGTTGTCGTTGTTGTTGACGTTGTTGTTGTTTATTTGACTTTGTTGTTGTTGTTGTTGACGTTGTTGGTGTTGTTGTTTATTTGATGTTGTTGTTGTTGACATTGTTGTTGTTGCTGTTTATTTGAATTTGTTGTTATTGTTGTTTATTTGATGTAGTTGTTGTTGTTGACGTTGTTGTTGTTGTTGTTGTTGTTTATTTAACGTTTTTGTTGTTGTTGTTGTTGTTGTTGTTGTTTATTTGACGTTGTTGTTATTGTCTATTTGACGTTGTTGTTGTTGTTTATTTGACATTGTTGTTGTTGTTATTGTTGTTGTTTATTTGACGTTGTTGTTGTTGTTTATTTGATGTTGTTGTTGTTGTTTATTTGACGTTGGTGTTGTTGTTTATTTGACGTTGTTGTTGTTGTTATTTATTTGATGTTGTTGTTGTTATTATTTATTTGACGTTGTTGTTGTTGTTGTTTATTTGACCTTGTTATTGTTGTTTATTTGACGTTGTTGTTGTTGTTGTTGTTTATTTGACGTTGTTGTTATTGTTTATTTGACGTTGTTGTTGTTGTTGACGTTGTTGTTGTTGTTGTTGTTTATTTGACGTTGTTGTTGTTGACGTTGTTGTTGTTGTTGTTGTTTATTTGACATTGTTGTGGTTGTTGTTGTTGTGGTTGTTGTTGTTGTTGTTGTTTATTTTACGTTGTTGTTGTTGTTGTTTATTTGACGTTGTTGTTGTTTATTTGACATTGTTGTTGTTGTTGTTGTTATTGTTTATTTGACGTTGTTGTTGTTGTTGTTGACGTTGTTGTTGTTGTTTATTTGACGTTGTTGTTGTTGTTGACATTGTTGTTGTTGTTGTTGTTTATTTGACGTTGTTGTTGTTGTTGTTGTTTATTTGACGTTGTTGTTGTTGTTGTTGTTTATTTGACGTTGTTGTTGTTGTTGTTTATTTGATGTTGTTGTTGTTGTTTATTTGACGTTGTTGTTGTTGTTTATTTGATGTTGTTGTTGTTGTTGTTTATTTGACATTGTTGTTGTTGTTGTTGATGTTGTTGTTGTTGTTGTTTATTTGACGTTGTTTTAGTTGTTGTTGTTTATTTGACGTTGTTGTTGTTGTTGTTTATTTGGCATTGTTGTTGTTGTTGACGTTGTTGGTGTTGTTGTTTATTTGACGTTGTTGTTGTTGTTGTTGTTTATTTGACGTTGTTTTAGTTGTTGTTGTTTATTTGACATTGTTGTTGTTTTTTATTTGACGTTGTTGTTGACATTGTTGTTGTTGTTGATTATTTGACGTTGTTGTTGTTGTTCATTTGATGTAGTTGTTGTTGTTGACGTTGTTGTTGTTGTTTATTTGACGTTTTTATTGTTAATGATGTTGTTGTTTTTTATTTGACGTTGTTGTTATTGTTTATTTGACGTTGTTTTTGTTGTTTATTTGACGTTGTTGTTGTTATTGTTGTTGTTTATTTGACGTTGTTGTTGTTGTTGTTTATTTGATGTTGATGTTGTTGTTGTTGTTTATTTGACGTTGGTGTTGTTGTTGTTTATTTGACGTTGTTGTTGTTGTTATTTATTTGACGTTGTTGTTGTTGTTTTTGTTTATTTGACGTTGTTGTTGTTGTTGTTGTTGTTGTTTATTTGACGTTGTTATTATTGTTTATTTGACGTTGTTTTTGTTATTTGATGTTGTTGTTGTTGTATTTGTTATTGTTGTTGTTGCATATTTAACGTTGTTGTTATTGTTGTTGTTTATTTGACGTTGTTGTTGCTGTTGTTTATTTGACGTTGTTGTTGTTGTTGTTTATTTGACGTTGTTGTTGTTTATTTGACGTTATTGTTGTTGTTGACATTGTTGTTGTTGACATTGTTGTTGTTGTTTATTTGACGTTGTTGTTGTTGTTGTTGTTTATTTGACGTTGTTGTTGTTGTTGTTGTTGTTTATTTGACGTTGTCGTGGTTGTTGACATTGTTGTTGTTGTTGTTTATTTGACGTAGTTGTTGTTGTTGACGTTGTTGTTGTTGTTGTTGTTCATTTGACGTTTTTGTTGTTGTTGATGTTGTTGTTGTTGTTGTTGTTTATTTGACGTTTTTGTTGTTGTTGATGTTGTTGTTGTTTTTTATTTGACGTTGTTGTTATTATTTATTTGACGTTGTTTTTGTTGTTTATTTGACGTTGTTGTTGTTATTGTTGTTGTTTATTTGACGTTGTTGTTGTTGTTGTTTATTTGATGTTGATGTTGTTGTTGTTGTTGTTTATTTGACGTTGGTGTTGTTGTTGTTTATTTGACGTTGTTGTTGTTATTTATTTGACGTTGTTGTTGTTGTTATTGTTTATTTGACGTTGTTGTTGTTGTTGTTGTTGTTTATTTGACGTTGTTATTATTGTTTATTTGACGTTGTTTTTGTTATTTGACGTTGTTGTTGTTGTTGTATTTGTTGTTGTTATTGTTGCTTATTTGACGTTGTTATTATTGTTGTTGTTTATTTGACGTTGTTGTTGTTGTTGTTTTTTTGACGTTGTTGTTGTTGTTGACATTGTTGTTGTTGACATTGTTGTTGTTGTTGTTGTTTATTTGACGTTGTTGTTGCTGTTGTTTATTTGACGTTGTTGTTGATGTTATTTATTTGACGTTGTTGTTGTTGTTGTTTATTTGATGTTGTCGTTGTTGTTGACATTGTTGTTGTTGTTGTTGTTTATTTGACGTAGTTGTTATTGTTGACGTTGTTGTTGTTGTTGTTTATCTGACGTTTTTGTTGTTGGTGATGTTGTTGTTGTTGTTTATTTGACGTTGTTGTTGTTGTTTATTTGACGTTGTTGTTGTTGTTTATTTGACGTTGTTATTGTTGTTATTGTTGTTGTTTATTTGATGTTGTTGTTGTTGACATTGTTGTTGTTGCTGTTTATTTGAATTTGTTGTTATTGTTGTTTATTTGATGTAGTTGTTGTTGTTGACGTTGTTGTTGTTGTTGTTGTTTATTTAACGTTTTTGTTGTTGTTGTTGTTGTTGTTTATTTGACGTTGTTGTTATTGTCTATTTGACGTTGTTGTTGTTGTTTATTTGACATTGTTGTTGTTGTTATTGTTGTTGTTTATTTGACGTTGGTGTTGTTGTTGTTTATTTGACGTTGTTGTTGTTGTTATTTATTTGATGTTGTTGTTGTTATTATTTATTTGACGTTGTTGTTGTTGTTGTTGTTTATTTGACCTTGTTAGTGTTGTTTATTTGACGTTGTTTTAGTTGTTGTTGTTTATTTGACGTTGTTGTTGTTGTTGTTTATTTGGCATTGTTGTTGTTGTTGACGTTGTTGGTGTTGTTGTTTATTTGACGTTGTTGTTGTTGTTGTTGTTGTTGTTTATTTGACGTTGTTTTAGTTGTTGTTGTTTATTTGACATTGTTGTTGTTTTTTATTTGACGTTGTTGTTGACATTGTTGTTGTTGTTGATTATTTGACGTTGTTGTTGTTGTTCATTTGACGTAGTTGTTGTTGTTGACGTTGTTGTTGTTGTTTATTTGACGTTTTTATTGTTAATGATGTTGTTGTTTTTTATTTGACGTTGTTGTTGTTGTTTATTTGATGTTGTTTTTGTTGTTTATTTGACGTTGTTGTTGTTGTTATTGTTGTTGTTTATTTGACGTTGTTGTTGTTGTTGTTTATTTGATGATGTTGTTGTTGTTTATTTGACGTTGGTGTTGTTGTTGTTTATTTGACGTTGGTGTTGTTGTTATTTATTTGACGTTGTTGTTGTTATTGTTTATTTGATGTTGTTGTTGTTGTTGTTGTTTATTTGACGTTGTTATTATTGTTTATTTGATGTTGTTTTTGTTATTTGACGTTGTTGTTGTTGTTGTTGTATTTGTTGTTGTTGTTGTTGCTTATTTGACATTGTT
The DNA here is from genome assembly GCA_948472305.1 of Vicia faba. Taxonomy (NCBI): domain Eukaryota; kingdom Viridiplantae; phylum Streptophyta; class Magnoliopsida; order Fabales; family Fabaceae; genus Vicia; species Vicia faba. The sequence continues at coordinate 316,443,950 of OX451737.1, forward strand.
GTTATTGTTGTTGTTGTTTATTTGACGTTGTTGTTGTTGTTGTTGTTGTTGTTGTTTATTTGACGTTGTTGTTGCTGTTGTTTATTTGACGTTGTTGTTGTTTATTTGACGTTGTTGTTGTTGTTGTTGTTTATTTGACGTTGTCGTTGTTGTTGACATTGTTGTTGTTGTTGTTTATTTGACGTAGTTGTTGTTGTTGACGTTGTTGTTGTTGTTGTTTATTTGACGTTTTTGTTGTTGGTGATGTTGTTGTTGTTGTTTATTTGACGTTGTTGTTGTTGTTTATTTGACGTTGTTGTTGTTGTTGTTGTTGTTGTTTATTTGACATTGTTATTGTTGTTATTGTTGTTGTTTATTTGACGTTGTTGTTGTTGTTGTTTATTTGATGTTGTTGTTGTTGTTGTTGTTTATTTGACATTGTCGTTGTTGTTGACGTTGTTGTTGTTGTTTATTTGACATTGTTGTTGTTGTTGTTGACGTTGGTTGTGTTGTTGTTTATTTGATGTTGTTGTTGTTGACATTGTTGTTGTTGTTGTTGTTTATTTGACGTTGTTGTTATTGTTGTTTATTTGATGTAGTTGTTGTTGTTGACGTTGTTGTTGTTGTTGTTGTTGTTTATTTGACGTTTTTGTTGTTGTTGTTGTTTATTTGACGTTGTTGTTATTGTCTATTTGACCTTGTTGTTGTTGTTTATTTGACATTGTTGTTGTTGTTATTGTTGTTGTTTATTTGGCGTTGTTGTTGTTTATTTGATGTTGTTGTTGTTTATTTGACGTTGGTGTTGTTGTTGTTTATTTGACGTTGTTGTTGTTGTTATTGTTGTTGTTTATTTGACGCTGTTGTTGTTGTTGTTGTTTATATGACGTTGTTTTTGTTATTTTTTATTTGACGTTGTTGTTGTTGTTGTTTATTTGACGTTGTTATTATTGTTTATTTGATGTTGTTTTTGTTATTTGACGTTGTTGTTGTTGTTGTTGTATTTGTTGTTGTTGTTGTTGCTTATTTGACGTTGTTGTTATTGTTGTTTTTTATTCGACGTTGTTGTTGCTGTTGTTTATTTGACATTGTTGTTGTTGTTGTTTATTTGACGTTGTTGTTGTTGTTGTTGTTTTTTTGACGTTGTTGTTGTTGTTGACATTGTTGTTGTTGACATTGTTGTGGTTGTTGTTTATTTGACGTTGTTGTTGCTGTTGTTTATTTGACGTTGTTGTTGTTGTTGTTGTTTATTTGACGTTGTTGTTGTTGTTGTTGCTTATTTGACGTTGTCATTGTTGTTGACGTTGTTGTTGTTGTTGTTGTTTATTTGACGTAGTTGTTGTTGTTGACGTTGTTGTTGTTGTGGTTGTTTATTTGACGTTTTTGTTGTTGTTGATGTTGTTGTTGTTGTTTATTTGACGTTGTTGTTGTTGTTTATTTGACGTTGTTGTTGTTGTTATTGTTGTTGTTTATTTGACGTTGTTGTTTTTGTTGTTGTTTATTTGATGTTGTTGTTGTTGTTTATTTGACATTGTTGTTGTTGTTGACGTTGTTGTTTATTTGACATTGTTGTTGTTGTTGTTGTTGACGTTGTTGGTGTTGTTGTTTATTTGACGTTGTTGTTGTTGTTGTTGACGTTGTTGGTGTTGTTGTTTATTTGACGTTGTTGTTGTTGACATTGTTGTTATTGTTGTTTATTTGACGTTGTTGTTATTGTTGTTTATTTGACGTAGTTGTTGTTGTTGACGTTGTTGTTGTTGTTGTTGTTTATTTGACGATTTTGTTGTTGTTGTTGTTGTTGTTTATTTGACGTTGTTGTTATTGTCTATTTGACGTTGTTGTTGTTGTTGTTTATTTGACGTTGTTGTTGTTATTGTTGTTGTTTATTTGACGTTGTTGTTGTTGTTGTTGTTGTTGTTTATTTGATGTTGTTGTTGTTGTTTATTTGACGTTGGTGTTGTTGTTGTTTATTTGACGTTGTTGTTGTTGTTGTTTATTTGACGTTGTTGTTGTTATTATTTATTTGACGTTGTTGTTGTTGTTGTTTATTTGACGTAGTTGTTGTTGTTGACGTTGTTGTTGTTTATTTGCGTTTTTGTTGTTGTTGTTGTTTATTTGACGTTGTTGTTATTGTTTATTTGACATTGTTTTTGTTGTTTATTTGACGTTGTTGTTGTTATTGTTGTTGTTTATTTGACGTTGTTGTTGTTGTTGTTTATTTGATGTTGTTGTTGTTGTTTATTTAACATTGGTGTTGTTGATATTTATTTGACGTTGTTGTTGTTGTTATTTATTTGACGTTGTTGTTGTTGTTATTGTTTATTTGACGTTGTTGTTGTTGTTGTTGTTTATTTGACGTTGTTATTAATGTTTATTTGACGTAGTTTTTGTTATTTGACGTTAATGTTGTTGTTGTTGTATTTGTTGTTGTTGTTGTTGTTGCTTATTTGACGTTGTTGTTATTGTTGTTGTTTATTTGATGTTGTTGTTACTGTTGTTTATTTGACATTGTTGTTGTTGTTGTTTATTTGACGTTGTTGTTGTTGTTGTTTATTTGACGTTGTTGTTGTTGTTGACATTGTTGTTGTTGACATTGTTGTTGTTGTTGTTTATTTGACGTTGTTGTTGTTGTTTATTTGACGTTGTTGTTGTTGTTGTTTATTTGACGTTGTCGTTGTTGTTGACATTGTTGTTGTTGACATTGTTGCTGTTGTTGTTTATTTGACGTAGTTGTTGTTGTTGACGTTGTTGTTGTTGTTGTTTATTTGACGTTTTTGTTGTTGTTAATGTTGTTGTTGTTGTTTATTTGACGTTGTTGTTGTTTATTTGACGTTGTTGTTGTTGTTGTTTATTTGACATTGTTGTTGTTATTGTTGTTGTTGTTGACGTTGTTGGTGTTGTTGTTTATTTGACGTCGTTGTTGTTGTTGTTGTTTATTTGACGTTGTTTTAGTTGTTGTTGTTTATTTGACATTGTTGTTGTTTTTTATTTGACGTTGTTGTTGACATTATTGTTGTTGTTGTTGATTATTTGACGTTGTTGTTGTTGTTTATTTGACGTAGTTGTTGTTGTTGACGTTGTTGTTGTTGTTATTGTTGTTGTTTATTTGACGTTTTTGTCGTTGTTGATGTTGTTGTTGTTGTTTATTTGACGTTGTTGTTATTGTTTATTTGATGTTGTTTTTGTTGTTTATTTGACGTTGTTGTTGTTGTTATTGTTGTTGTTTATTTGACGTTGTTGTTGTTGTTGTTTATTTGATGTTGTTGTTGTTGTTTATTTGACGTTGGTGTTGTTGTTGTTTATTTGACGTTGGTGTTGTTGTTATTTATTTGACGTTGTTGTTGTTATTGTTTATTTGATGTTGTTGTTGTTGTTGTTTATTTGACGTTGTTATTATTGTTTATTTGATGTTGTTTTTGTTATTTGACGTTGTTGTTGTTGTTGTTGTTGTATTTGTTGTTGTTGTTGTTGCTTATTTGACATTGTTGTTATTGTGGTTGTTGTTTATTTGACGTTGTTGTTGTTGTTGTTGTTTATTTGACGTTGTTGTTGCTGTTGTTTATTTGACGTTGTTGTTGTTGTTTATTTGACGTTGTTGTTGTTGTTTATTTGACGTTGTCGTTGTTGTTGACATTGTTGTTGTTGTTGTTTATTTGACGTAGTTGTTGTTGTTGACGTTGTTGTTGTTGTTGTTGTTGTTTATTTGACGTTTTTGTTGTTGGTGATGTTGTTGTTGTTGTTGTTTATTTGACGTTGTTATTATTGTTTATTTGATGTTGTTTTTGTTATTTGACGTTGTTGTTGTTGTTGTTGTTGTATTTGTTGTTGTTGTTGTTGCTTATTTGACGTTGTTGTTATTGTTGTTGTTGTTTATTTGACGTTGTTGTTGTTGTTGTTGTTGTTGTTGTTTATTTGACGTTGTTGTTGCTGTTGTTTATTTGACGTTGTTGTTGTTGTTTATTTGACGTTGTTGTTGTTGTTGTTTATTTGACGTTGTCGTTGTTGTTGATATTGTTGTTGTTGTTTATTTGACGTAGTTGTTGTTGTTGACGTTGTTGTTGTTGTTGTTGTTTATTTGACGTTTTTGTTGTTGGTGATGTTGTTGTTGTTGTTGTTTATTTGACGTTGTTGTTGTTGTTTATTTGACGTTGTTGTTGTTGTTGTTGTTTATTTGACGTTGTTATTGTTGTTATTGTTGTTGTTTATTTGACGTTGTTGTTGTTGTTGTTTATTTGATGTTGTTGTTGTTGTTGTTTATTTGACATTGTCGTTGTTGTTGACGTTGTTGTTGTTGTTTATTTGACATTGTTGTTGTTGTTGTTGACGTTGGTTGTGTTGTTGTTTATTTGATGTTGTTGTTGTTGACATTGTTGTTGTTGTTGTTTATTTGACGTTGTTGTTATTGTTGTTTATTTGATGTAGTTGTTGTTGTTGACGTTGTTGTTGTTGTTGTTGTTTATTTGACGTTTTTGTTGTTGTTGTTGTTTATTTGACGTTGTTGTTATTGTCTATTTGACCTTGTTGTTGTTGTTTATTTGACATTGTTGTTGTTGTTATTGTTGTTGTTTATTTGGCGTTGAGGTTGTTTATTTGGTGTTGTTGTTGTTGTTTATTTGACGTTGGTGTTGTTTTTTTTTATTTGACGTTGTTGTTGTTGTTATTTATTTGACGTTGTTGTTGTTATTATTTATTTGACGTTGTTGTTGTTGCTGTTGTTTATTTGACGTTGTTATTGTTGTTTATTTGACATTGTTGTTGTTGTTGTTTATTTGACGTTGTTGTTGTTGTTTATTTGACGTTGTTGTTGTTGTTGACGTTGTTGTTGTTGTTGTTTATTTGACGTTGTTTTTGTTGACGTTGTTGTTGTTGTTGTTTATTTGACGTTGTTGTTGTTGTTGTTGTTGTTTATTTTACGTTGTTGTTGTTGTTGTTTATTTGACGTTGTTGTTGTTTATTTGACATTGTTGTTGTTGTTGTTATTGTTTATTTGACGTTGTCGTTGTTGTTGTTGACGTTGTTGTTGTTGTTGTTGTTGTTTATTTGACGTTGTTGTTGTTGTTGACATTGTTGTTGTTGTTGTTGTTTATTTGACGTTGTTGTTGTTGTTGTTTATTTGACGTTGTTGTTGAAGTTGTTTATTTGACGTTGTTGTTGTTGTTGTTTATTTGACGCTGTTGTTGTTGTTATTATTGTTGTTGTTTATTTGACGTTGTTGTTGTTGTTTATTTGATGTTGTTGTTGTTGTTGTTTATTTGACATTATTGTCGTTGTTGACGTTGTTTTTGTTGTTGTTGTTTATTTGTGATAGTTGTTGTTGTTGTTGTTGACGTTGTTGGTGTTGTTGTTTATTTGACGTTGTTGTTATTGTTGTTGTTTATTTGACGTTGTTTTAGTTGTTGTTGTTGTTGTTTATTTGACATTGTTGTTGTTGTTGACGTTGTTGTTGTTGTTTATTTGACATTGTTGTTGTTGTTGTTTTTGTTGTTGACGTTGTTGGTGTTGGTGTTTATTTGACGTTGTTGTTGTTGTTGTTGTTTATTTGACGTTGTTTTAGTTGTTGTTTATTTGACATAGTTGTTGTTTTTTATTTGACGTTGTTGTTGACATTGTTGTTGTTGTTGATTATTTGACGTTGTTGTTGTTGTTGTTGTTCATTTGACGTAGTTGTTGTTGTTGACGTTGTTGTTGTTGTTGTTGTTTATTTGACGTTTTTGTTGTTGTTGATGTTGTTGTTGTTTTTTATTTGACGTTGTTGTTATTATTTATTTGACGTTGTTTTTGTTGTTTATTTGACGTTGTTGTTGTTATTGTTGTTGTTTATTTGACGTTGTTGTTGTTGTTGTTTATTTGATGTTGATGTTGTTGTTGTTGTTATTTATTTGACGTTGGTGTTGTTGTTGTTGATTTGACATTGTTGTTGTTATTTATTTGACGTTGTTGTTGTTGTTATTGTTTATTTGACGTTGTTGTTGTTGTTGTTGTTGTTGTTTATTTGACGTTGTTATTATTGTTTATTTGACGTTGTTTTTGTTATTTGACGTTGTTGTTGTTGTTGTATTTGTTGTTGTTATTGTTGCTTATTTGACGTTGTTGTTATTGTTGTTGTTTATTTGACGTTGTTGTTTTTTTGACGTTGTTGTTGTTGTTGACATTGTTGTTGTTGACATTGTTGTTGTTGTTGTTTATTTGACGTTGTTGTTGCTGTTGTTTATTTGACGTTGTTGTTGATGTTATTTATTTGACGTTGTTGTTGTTGTTGTTTATTTGATGTTGTCGTTGTTGTTGACATTGTTGTTGTTGTTGTTGTTGTTTATTTGACGTAGTTGTTATTGTTGACGTTGTTGTTGTTGTTGTTGTTTATCTGACGTTTTTGTTGTTGGTGATGTTGTTGTTGTTGTTGTTTATTTGACGTTGTTGTTGTTGTTTATTTGACGTTGTTGTTGTTGTTTATTTGACGTTGTTATTGTTGTTATTGTTGTTGTTTATTTGACGTTGTTGTTGTTGTTGTTGTTTATTTGATGTTGTTGTTGTTGTTGTTTATTTGACGTTGTCGTTGTTGTTGACGTTGTTGTTGTTGTTTATTTGACTTTGTTGTTGTTGTTGTTGACGTTGTTGGTGTTGTTGTTTATTTGATGTTGTTGTTGTTGACATTGTTGTTGTTGCTGTTTATTTGAATTTGTTGTTATTGTTGTTTATTTGATGTAGTTGTTGTTGTTGACGTTGTTGTTGTTGTTGTTGTTGTTGTTTATTTAACGTTTTTGTTGTTGTTGTTGTTGTTGTTGTTGTTGTTTATTTGACGTTGTTGTTATTGTCTATTTGACGTTGTTGTTGTTGTTTATTTGACATTGTTGTTGTTGTTATTGTTGTTGTTTATTTGACGTTGTTGTTGTTGTTTATTTGATGTTGTTGTTGTTGTTTATTTGACGTTGGTGTTGTTGTTGTTTATTTGACGTTGTTGTTGTTGTTATTTATTTGATGTTGTTGTTGTTATTATTTATTTGACGTTGTTGTTGTTGTTGTTTATTTGACCTTGTTATTGTTGTTTATTTGACGTTGTTGTTGTTGTTGTTGTTTATTTGATGTTGTTGTTATTGTTTATTTGACGTTGTTGTTGTTGTTGACGTTGTTGTTGTTGTTGTTGTTTATTTGACGTTGTTGTTGTTGACGTTGTTGTTGTTGTTGTTGTTTATTTGACATTGTTGTGGTTGTTGTTGTTGTGGTTGTTGTTGTTGTTTATTTTACGTTGTTGTTGTTGTTGTTGTTTATTTGACGTTGTTGTTGTTTATTTGACATTGTTGTTGTTGTTGTTGTTATTGTTTATTTGACGTTGTTGTTGTTGTTGTTGACGTTGTTGTTGTTGTTTATTTGACGTTGTTGTTGTTGTTGACATTGTTGTTGTTGTTGTTGTTTATTTGACGTTGTTGTTGTTGTTGTTGTTTATTTGACGTTGTTGTTGTTGTTGTTGTTGTTTATTTGACGTTGTTGTTGTTGTTGTTTATTTGATGTTGTTGTTGTTGTTTATTTGACGTTGTTTTTGTTGTTTATTTGATGTTGTTGTTTATTTGACATTGTTGTTGTTGTTGATGTTGTTGTTGTTGTTGTTGTTTATTTGTTATTGTTGTTGTTGTTGTTGTTGTTGACGTTGTTGGTGTTGTTATTTATTTGATGTTGTTGTTGTTGTTGTTGTTTATTTGACGTTGTTTTAGTTGTTATTGTTTATTTGACGTTGTTGTTGTTGTTGTTTATTTGGCATTGTTGTTGTTGTTGACGTTGTTGGTGTTGTTGTTTATTTGACGTTGTTGTTGTTGTTGTTGTTGTTTATTTGACGTTGTTTTAGTTGTTGTTGTTTATTTGACATTGTTGTTGTTTTTTATTTGACGTTGTTGTTGACATTGTTGTTGTTGTTGATTATTTGACGTTGTTGTTGTTGTTCATTTGATGTAGTTGTTGTTGTTGACGTTGTAGTTGTTGTTTATTTGACGTTTTTATTGTTAATGATGTTGTTGTTTTTTATTTGACGTTGTTGTTATTGTTTATTTGACGTTGTTTTTATTGTTTATTTGACGTTGTTGTTGTTATTGTTGTTGTTTATTTGACGTTGTTGTTGTTGTTGTTGTTTATTTGATGTTGATGTTGTTGTTGTTGTTTATTTGACGTTGGTGTTGTTGTTGTTTATTTGACGTTGTTGTTGTTGTTATTTATTTGACGTTGTTGTTGTTGTTTTTGTTTATTTGACGTTGTTGTTGTTGTTGTTGTTGTTGTTTATTTGACGTTGTTATTATTGTTTATTTGACGTTGTTTTTGTTATTTGACGTTGTTGTTGTTGTATTTGTTATTGTTGTTGTTGCATATTTGACGTTGTTGTTATTGTTGTTGTTTATTTGACGTTGTTGTTGCTGTTGTTTATTTGACGTTGTTGTTGTTGTTGTTTATTTGACGTTGTTGTTGTTTATTTGACGTTATTGTTGTTGTTGACATTGTTGTTGTTGACATTGTTGTTGTTGTTGTTTATTTGACGTTGTTGTTGTTGTTGTTGTTTATTTGACGTTGTTGTTGTTGTTGTTTATTTGACGTTGTCGTGGTTGTTGACATTGTTGTTGTTGTTGTTTATTTGACGTAGTTGTTGTTGTTGACGTTGTTGTTGTTGTTGTTGTTTATTTGACGTTTTTGTTGTTGTTGATGTTGTTGTTGTTGTTGTTTATTTGACATTGTTGTTGTAGTTTATTTGACATTGTTGTTGTTGTTGACGTTGTTGTTGTTCTTTATTTGACATTGTTGTTGTTATTGTTGTTGTTGTTGACGTTGTTGGTGTTGTTGTTTATTTGACGTTGTTGTTGTTGTTGTTTATTTGACGTTGTTTTAGTTGTTGTTGTTTATTTGACATTGTTGTTGTTTTTTATTTGACGTTGTTGTTGACATTGTTGTTGTTGTTGTTGATTATTTGACGTTGTTGTTGACGTTGTTGTTGTTGTTGTTATTATTGTTTATTTGATGTTGTTTTTGTTATTTGACGTTGTTGTTGTTGTTGTTGTATTTGTTGTTGTTGTTGTTGCTTATTTGACGTTGTTGTTATTGTTGTTGTTGTTTATTTGACGTTGTTGTTGTTGTTGTTGTTGTTTATTTGACGTTGTTGTTGCTGTTGTTTATTTGACGTTGTTGTTGTTGTTTATTTGACGTTGTTGTTGTTGTTGTTTATTTGACGTTGTCGTTGTTGTTGACATTGTTGTTGTTGTTTATTTGACGTAGTTGTTGTTGTTGACGTTGTTGTTGTTGTTGTTGTTTATTTGACGTTTTTGTTGTTGGTGATGTTGTTGTTGTTGTTGTTTATTTGACGTTGTTGTTGTTGTTTATTTGACGTTGTTGTTGTTGTTGTTGTTTATTTGACGTTGTTATTGTTGTTATTGTTGTTGTTTATTTGACGTTGTTGTTGTTGTTGTTTATTTGATGTTGTTGTTGTTGTTGTTGTTTATTTGACAATGTCGTTGTTGTTGACGTTGTTGTTGTTGTTTATTTGACATTGTTGTTGTTGTTGTTGACGTTGGTTGTGTTGTTGTTTATTTGATGTTGTTGTTGTTGACATTGTTGTTGTTGTTGTTTATTTGACGTTGTTGTTATTGTTGTTTATATGATGTAGTTGTTGTTGTTGACGTTGTTGTTGTTGTTGTTGTTTATTTGACGTTTTTGTTGTTGTTGTTGTTTATTTGACGTTGTTGTTATTGTCTATTTGACCTTGTTGTTGTTGTTTATTTGACATTGTTGTTGTTGTTATTGTTGTTGTTTATTTGGCGTTGAGGTTGTTTATTTGGTGTTGTTGTTGTTGTTTATTTGACGTTGGTGTTGTTTTTTTTTATTTGACGTTGTTGTTGTTGTTATTTATTTGACGTTGTTGTTGTTATTATTTATTTGACGTTGTTGTTGTTGCTGTTGTTTATTTGACGTTGTTATTGTTGTTTATTTGACATTGTTGTTGTTGTTGTTTATTTGACGTTGTTGTTGTTGTTTATTTGACGTTGTTGTTGTTGTTGACGTTGTTGTTGTTGTTGTTTATTTGACGTTGTTTTTGTTGACGTTGTTGTTGTTGTTGTTTATTTGACGTTGTTGTTGTTGTTTATTTGACGTTGTTGTTGTTGTTGACGTTGTTGTTGTTGTTGTTTATTTGACGTTGTTTTTGTTGACGTTGTTGTTGTTGTTGTTTATTTGACGTTGTTGTTGTTGTTGTTGTTGTTTATTTTACGTTGTTGTTGTTGTTGTTTATTTGACGTTGTTGTTGTTTATTTGACATTGTTGTTGTTGTTGTTATTGTTTATTTGACGTTGTTGTTGTTGTTGTTGACGTTGTTGTTGTTGTTGTTGTTGTTTATTTGACGTTGTTGTTGTTGTTGACATTGTTGTTGTTGTTGTTGTTTATTTGACGTTGTTGTTGTTGTTGTTGTTTATTTGACGTTGTTGTTGAAGTTGTTTATTTGACGTTGTTGTTGTTGTTGTTTATTTGACGCTGTTGTTGTTGTTATTATTGTTGTTGTTTATTTGACGTTGTTGTTGTTGTTTATTTGATGTTGTTGTTGTTGTTGTTTATTTGACATTGTTGTCGTTGTTGACGTTGTTTTTGTTGTTGTTGTTTATTTGTGATAGTTGTTGTTGTTGTTGTTGACGTTGTTGGTGTTGTTGTTTATTTGACGTTGTTGTTATTGTTGTTGTTTATTTGACGTTGTTTTAGTTGTTGTTGTTGTTGTTTATTTGACATTGTTGTTGTTGTTGACGTTGTTGTTGTTGTTTATTTGACATTGTTGTTGTTGTTGTTTTTGTTGTTGACGTTGTTGGTGTTGGTGTTTATTTGACGTTGTTGTTGTTGTTGTTGTTTATTTGACGTTGTTTTAGTTGTTGTTTATTTGACATAGTTGTTGTTTTTTATTTGACGTTGTTGTTGACATTGTTGTTGTTGTTGATTATTTGACGTTGTTGTTGTTGTTGTTGTTCATTTGACGTAGTTGTTGTTGTTGACGTTGTTGTTGTTGTTGTTGTTTATTTGACGTTTTTGTTGTTGTTGATGTTGTTGTTGTTTTTTATTTGACGTTGTTGTTATTATTTATTTGACGTTGTTTTTGTTGTTTATTTGACGTTGTTGTTGTTATTGTTGTTGTTTATTTGACGTTGTTATTGTTGTTGTTTATTTGATGTTGATGTTGTTGTTGTTGTTTATTTGACGTTGGTGTTGTTGTTGTTTATTTGACATTGTTGTTGTTATTTATTTGACGTTGTTGTTGTTGTTATTGTTTATTTGACGTTGTTGTTGTTGTTGTTGTTGTTGTTTATTTGACGTTGTTATTATTGTTTATTTGACGTTGTTTTTGTTATTTGACGTTGTTGTTGTTGTTGTATTTGTTGTTGTTATTGTTGCTTATTTGACGTTGTTGTTATTGTTGTTGTTTATTTGACGTTGTTGTTTTTTTGACGTTGTTGTTGTTGTTGACATTGTTGTTGTTGACATTGTTGTTGTTGACATTGTTGTTGTTGTTGTTGTTTATTTGACGTTGTTGTTGCTGTTGTTTATTTGACGTTGTTGTTGATGTTATTTATTTGACGTTGTTGTTGTTGTTGTTTATTTGATGTTGTCGTTGTTGTTGACATTGTTGTTGTTGTTGTTGTTGTTTATTTGACGTAGTTGTTATTGTTGACGTTGTTGTTGTTGTTGTTTATCTGACGTTTTTGTTGTTGGTGATGTTGTTGTTGTTGTTGTTTATTTGACGTTGTTGTTGTTGTTTTTTTGACGTTGTTGTTGTTGTTTATTTGACGTTGTTATTGTTGTTATTGTTGTTGTTTATTTGACGTTGTTGTTGTTGTTGTTTATTTGATGTTGTTGTTGTTGTTGTTTATTTGACGTTGTCGTTGTTGTTGACGTTGTTGTTGTTGTTTATTTGACTTTGTTGTTGTTGTTGTTGACGTTGTTGGTGTTGTTGTTTATTTGATGTTGTTGTTGTTGACATTGTTGTTGTTGCTGTTTATTTGAATTTGTTGTTATTGTTGTTTATTTGATGTAGTTGTTGTTGTTGACGTTGTTGTTGTTGTTGTTGTTGTTTATTTAACGTTTTTGTTGTTGTTGTTGTTGTTGTTGTTTATTTGACGTTGTTGTTATTGTCTATTTGACGTTGTTGTTGTTGTTTATTTGACATTGTTGTTGTTGTTATTGTTGTTGTTTATTTGACGTTGTTGTTGTTGTTTATTTGATGTTGTTGTTGTTGTTTATTTGACGTTGGTGTTGTTGTTGTTTATTTGACGTTGTTGTTGTTGTTATTTATTTGATGTTGTTGTTGTTATTATTTATTTGACGTTGTTGTTGTTGTTGTTTATTTGACCTTGTTATTGTTGTTTATTTGACGTTGTTGTTGTTGTTGTTGTTTATTTGACGTTGTTGTTATTGTTTATTTGACGTTGTTGTTGTTGTTGACGTTGTTGTTGTTGTTGTTGTTTATTTGACGTTGTTGTTGTTGACGTTGTTGTTGTTGTTGTTGTTTATTTGACATTGTTGTGGTTGTTGTTGTTGTGGTTGTTGTTGTTGTTTATTTTACGTTGTTGTTGTTGTTGTTGTTTATTTGACGTTGTTGTTGTTTATTTGACATTGTTGTTGTTGTTGTTGTTATTGTTTATTTGACGTTGTTGTTGTTGTTGTTGACGTTGTTGTTGTTGTTTATTTGACGTTGTTGTTGTTGTTGTTGACATTGTTGTTGTTGTTGTTGTTTATTTGACGTTGTTGTTGTTGTTGTTTATTTGACGTTGTTGTTGTTGTTGTTGTTTATTTGACGTTGTTGTTGTTGTTGTTTATTTGATGTTGTTGTTGTTGTTTATTTGACGTTGTTTTTGTTGTTTATTTGATGTTGTTGTTTATTTGACATTGTTGTTGTTGTTGATGTTGTTGTTGTTGTTGTTTATTTGTTATTGTTGTTGTTGTTGTTGTTGTTGACGTTGTTGGTGTTGTTATTTATTTGATGTTGTTGTTGTTGTTGTTGTTGTTTATTTGACGTTGTTTTAGTTGTTATTGTTTATTTGACGTTGTTGTTGTTGTTGTTTATTTGGCATTGTTGTTGTTGTTGACGTTGTTGGTGTTGTTGTTTATTTGACGTTGTTGTTGTTGTTGTTGTTGTTTATTTGACGTTGTTTTAGTTGTTGTTGTTTATTTGACATTGTTGTTGTTTTTTATTTGACGTTGTTGTTGACATTGTTGTTGTTGTTGATTATTTGACGTTGTTGTTGTTGTTCATTTGATGTAGTTGTTGTTGTTGACGTTGTTGTTGTTGTTTATTTGACGTTTTTATTGTTAATGATGTTGTTGTTTTTTATTTGACGTTGTTGTTATTGTTTATTTGACGTTGTTTTTATTGTTTATTTGACGTTGTTGTTGTTATTGTTGTTGTTTATTTGACGTTGTTGTTGTTGTTGTTGTTGTTGTTGTTTATTTGATGTTGATGTTGTTGTTGTTGTTTATTTGACGTTGGTGTTGTTGTTGTTTATTTGACGTTGTTGTTGTTGTTATTTATTTGACGTTGTTGTTGTTGTTTTTGTTTATTTGACGTTGTTGTTGTTGTTGTTGTTTATTTGACGTTGTTATTATTGTTTATTTGACGTTGTTTTTGTTATTTGACGTTGTTGTTGTTGTATTTGTTATTGTTGTTGTTGCATATTTGACGTTGTTGTTATTGTTGTTGTTTATTTGACGTTGTTGTTGCTGTTGTTTATTTGACGTTGTTGTTGTTGTTGTTTATTTGACGTTGTTGTTGTTTATTTGACGTTATTGTTGTTGTTGACATTGTTGTTGTTGACATTGTTGTTGTTGTTGTTTATTTGACGTTGTTGTTGTTGTTGTTGTTTATTTGACGTTGTTGTTGTTGTTGTTGTTGTTTATTTGACGTTGTCG